>CM028131.1:1587533125-1588736562 GCA_016271365.2 Neoceratodus forsteri
CGGCTCTGGACACTACCAGGACCCGGCCCAGTGCACAACAGGCCTCACATAAATTTTTCAAGCGGTTTGTAGAGGGAGTGGGGTGGCTAGATACGTGGCGGACTCTTCACCCTAGAGACAGGGGGTACTCTTTTTATTCCGCAGTCCATGGGACGTATACAAGAATTGATCATTGTTACTCCCAGAAGGAACATCTCGACTCATTGGTCGAGGCCACATTGGGCCCTATAGCCCACTCGGATCATGCGCCACTCATCACTCAGTGGAGCCTGGGCCTAGAGAGGCATAACACTGGGTGGAGATTTAATCCTGTACATTTAAAAAGTGAACAGTTTAAAGAGTTCCTTAGTGATAAGATTACAGAAATCATATGGGATAACTCCACCCAGGAGACCTCATCAACTATTCAGTGGGACACTCTGAAAGCAGTCCTGAGAGGCCATTTAATAAAATATTCAGCCAGGCTAGTGAAGGCACGAAAAGAAGACAGCTACAGGTGGAACAGACACTTCAGTTCCTTCAGCTGGCCTACCAGTAAGGTGACGACTCAGTTCTTCCCCAGATAAGGCAGACCAAGAGCAATCTGGACTCCCTGTGCCTGCAGCAAACGGAGGTGGCCCTTGCATAACTCCGGCAGAGATATGGCAAGATTGGCCCTCGAGCCTCCCGGCTGCTAGCATACCGACTCCGTCAACACCATAAACTATCGCAATGATAAAGGACCCTGGGACAGGAGAATGTCATACTAAATTTAAAAATATATCTCAAGCTTTTTGTCAGTATTATAAAACCTTGTACACACCGGACCATGTGACTGATCCGGTGCACACTGAGTCCTTTCTATCGTCCCTAAAGTTACCTACACTTGGTCTTGATCAACAGAATCTCCTGGTGAGGCCAATTTCGCCTGAGGAACTGATGTTGGTCATTTCCAAGCCCAAACCCCAGAATGCCCGGGGCCAGATGGTTATGGATCCGAGTTTTATAAAAGCTCGACTCAGTCTCTCAGTAAGCTGCTACTGGCAGCGTTTGAGTCCTCTCTGGTGACCCCCACCCAGTTGGGCATATGCCACAATCTGTGTGATTTCCAAACCAGGCAAGGACCCTCTACAATGTGGCTCATATAGACCGATATCGGCCCTTAACACGGACTACAAATATTTTATGTCCATCTTGGCCCGACGGCTGGACCTCATTTTACCGGCTTTGGTTGGTCTCGACCAAACAGGATTTGTAAGTTCCAGGTCAACCTTGGATAATACCCGAAGAGCCCTGCATCTGGTCCACGAGATGCAATCCCGAGAGGATTCATCGGTCCTTCTCAGCCTGGACGCTGAGAAGGCCTTTGATCGGGTATTGTGGCCATTTTTGTTCGCCACAGTGACTGCCATGAGCTTCCCAGGGTCCTTCATAGCCATTCTTAGGAAAATGTATGCGTCCCCAAAGGCATGTGTTAAAACATCTGGCCACCACTCTGAATATTTTCCCCTTTTATAGGGGTACGCGTCAGGGCTGCCCCTTATCACCAGACCCTTTTGCCATTTTTATTGAGCCTCTGGCCCAGGCAATTAGAGTGTCTCATGAGATTTCGGGAGTGAATATAGATGGGACAGAACACCGGGTAGCTCTCTACGTGGATGACGTCCTGCTCTTCCTCACTAAACCCGAACAATCTATACCTTCCATTTTCCGCCTCTTGGAAAAATTCGGATCATATTCAGGCTACAAGCTGAATACCAGCAAGATGGATGCCCTCACCTTCCACTTTGCTCCCTCTGAAGCATTTAAGAAAAGGTATACTTCCCGCTGGGGACTCACTAAGCTGAAATATTTAGGAATCTATCTTTCGCACCGGGCCGAGGACACCTCTTTACATCTCAGATGAAACAAGACCTTGAAAGATGGAACATTCTCCTACCGAACATGCTTCAGCGCTTTGAAGTGGTCCGAATGGTAACTCTCCCAAGAGCTCTCTAATTGTTTCGGAATGTACCCCTTAGTTTGCCGAATAGCCTCTTTAAGGTCTGAAATAAGGCCCTGGTGAGGTTCGTCTGGGTGGGTAGATGTCCTTGAATCAAGATGGGGATTCTCCACCTCCCTAAGGAGCAGGGAGGTCTAGCTCTTCCCAACATAAAACTTTACTACTGGGTGCCCCACCTTTCCTTTATATTACAATGCTTGATCGGAGTGACCTCAGCCCGGTGGAGGGAAATCGAGGAGAGTGCGCTCCCTGACTGGGAATACCAAAAAGTGATCTTACACAAAAATCCACCCTGGCTTGGCCGACCTGCTTGGGACCCATGGGTTGTGTACCAAACACAGGTTTGGTGTTCGATGCGAAGGGCCTTGGGGATTAATCCTTTTCTGGTCATACTCTGCCCAATAGACTTATTGGAGGATTTTCCCCCTGCTCTCTCAGACCATACCTTTCGGAATTGGAGGCATACCCATCTCTTACAGCTTTCACAACTGCAGATGGGCCCCTATTTTAAAGAATTCGGGGAGATCAGCCAGGAATTTTGTCTATGCCAGTCGGATTTTTTTCGATATCTGCAGCTTCAACACTATTTTGATTCCCTACCCCTTAACGTCCGCTCCCCTGAGGCACATCCCCCGGTGATCCGAATGCTTCAACAAATATTAAAATCCCAGGGAGTACCACATGTGGTTTCCATGCTATATAAGTCCCTGTTGGAAACAACAGGGGGAGACGCATCAGGGTTAAGGGAAAAGTGGAACGAGGAATTGGAATCCCAAATTACACCTCAACAGAGGGAAGTTCTCTGGTGTATGGTATCGAGAACCACCTACTGTCATTCCTGGAGGTTATTTTCATGGCAGTTGCTAATAAGATTTTTCCAAACCCCGGAAATAACTTCGCATTATAGTGCTACCCGCTCTGCAGCGTGTTGGCGCCTAAGTGGTGAGGCTGTTGCCCACCACTCTCACATCCTCTGGTCCTGCCCAAAACTGCAGCCTTTTCTGCAGACCTTATCTGAGGAGTTAGAAGACCTTCTTGGTGTCAGACTTCCTTATAATGGCGACTTCTTTATCCTGCATTGCTTCCCTCCTGAGCTGCGTGATCCCCATACCCGATACCTATTAAATATCCTTCTCCTTGCAGCGAAGAAAACTATCACTAAACGCTGGCTCACAGTTGAGCCACCTACCCTTTCGGGCTGGAGAGAGATAGTTCACCTCATATATAGAGCACAAAAAATAACTCATAATCTAAATGACCAGGCAGAACTTGGCTCCTTAAAATGGAGGAGATGGATCATATATATTATGACCAAGGATCCTCACTTTGTACCTAAAGACAATACATCCCTTGCCCGACTGCTCAGACCATGATATATATGGGCCTTTGGTCCCAGCTTGGACCTTGAAAGGTATAACCATAATTGGTCAGTTGGAGCTGTGATTGGAGGGGCGGGGGGTCTCGGTGAAATGTGTTGTAAGAAAATGCTAGATGATACTAGTCTGGCATAGCCGGTAGAATGATATTAAGGCATTTGTCACTGGCACAGGAAGGTTATTAGGATAACTTTGTGAAATCTTGTTAATAGACCTGTACCTCTGTAGGTTGGATGTAAAGTTCTTAATGCACATGATGTACTATGACTGTCATACTGTGGAAAAACTGTAAAAATCTTCTCTAATAAAAATATTTACAAAAAAAAATCCTGCATTCCAAACGAACAATAAAGGATTATCTAATGGGTCCTAAACATAGATTGAAGGAAATTCAAGTGAATGGTGGTGTTAAACAAAAGGGAGCAGAACAAGAACAAAGCGCCCGAGCGGAGGCCTGTGCAATGCAGGAATCCCCGATGCAGGGTTTGGAACAGGCCACAAATATGATGCAGGAAGCAGAATGTGCAATAACCTCCTGGCAGCTGTGTCAGACTCTGCAACAAATAAATGACACCCTGCAAAGGTTAGAAGCTAAAGCGTCGGATCAGCGTCAAGACATAGCAAAATTATATCAGAAAACACACAAAGTGGAGACGGTAATGACAGACTATACACACATAACTCTGCTCTGTTGGAGCTGCATCAGCGTACCTGGCTGTTAGAACAGAAGCTTGAGGAACTTGAGAATCGGAACCGACCCAGTAATATTCGGATTCATGGTTTACCAGAGGGCACAGAATCAGGGAACATGATAGACTTTATCGATTCCTTTTTGCTAGGAAATATTAAGCCTTCCCTCAGATAAACATCTAGACATCATCAGAGCGCATAGATCGCTAGTGCCACGGCCCCGCGACCCGAAGGCTAGACCCAGATCGATAGTGCTGGCGTTCCTGGATTACAGGACCAAAGCCGCAGCTCAGGGTATTTACAGTTCCGCAGATTCTCGAGGTTTTGCAGATACTTAAAGTCACAATACTGTGCTGGTATTAGTTATTGTTGGAACACAAAGCATCTGCCTGAAGCAAATATGAAAGCTGGTCTTCACCTGCCAAGCCTTTCCAATCTTCACCCTTGGGGGGGCCTTTGTATGCAGTTTTCACCTGGCAGGCCTCTCAACCTCTTCCTGTCGAAGGTTTTTCTCCCCATTCAGGTACAACTTCTACTCCCCAACTAGGGGAAACACATGGGTAATCTCACTCTTGTAGCTGGAAGATACTGTGGATTTTAGGTAGCGACCTTTACAGTCTCTGATTTCCAGCTGTATCTCTCAACTGACAACTTTCTGCATTGTGGAACAGTCCAGTTCCTTCCGGACCAACCTCAGGAAACTCACACTTCAGACTGTGGGGTCTTCCTTCCTTTCTCAGACACAGGTTCCAATCTCACTGGCTCACTCTCTGGAGCAGACTTTCACTTCACTGCGGCACCTCCATCGGCCACAGGTTTAAATCTCATGGGCTGTCTCGCTGGAGCAAAATACCACTTCGCTGCAGCAACATTTGTTGGCCACAGGTTCACCCTCACCCAGGAAACCTCCTCAATGATCCCCTGGGGCTAACTAAATTCCAGGCTCAGTGCAGCTTGTCCTATACTGTGACCAACTAGGCCAAGGAGCAAACACACAGTCCTTACAGGGCTAGTGACCCCACAGCATTCATTCATTCTTGGTCCTGGCTGGGCTCTCACCTCCAGCCAAATACCCCTTCTGGTGGGCAGACTGTCCTATTTATTAGCACTTCAGAAGCCCATTCTCACTGGCTGCAACACTTATCTGACTGGGCAAATTAATACTCATTAAACTCCTTCGACACTCTATTGGTCCCTTGAAATGGTGCCTAAAATTAGCCCTCCTTTTTCTCCCAAAAGTCCTTTTGGCAGTCCCAGAAGTCCTTCTGTAGATTCCTTGCCTCTGATTGGCTGTGGCAGGGGCAAAGGTGACCATGATGGCTGCTGTTTAGCCAGTCCCAGCAAAGTCCAGCTTTCAAATGTGTGTGTGTGTGTGTGTGTGTGTATGTATATATATATATGTGTGTATGTATGTATATATATATATATATATGTATATATATATATATATATGTGTGTGTGTGTGTATGTGTATATATATATATATATATATATGCATGCACACAGCCACATTTAACATTTTTAAGATTTATTTCCCCCACAATTATGTAGCAGCCCCTGCTCTCACATCCACTTGCAGAGTTATACATTTTAAGTTTACTGGCAGCCTGTCGCTGCTGCCGAAACACCGTCCCTGCAAGACAGCTCATTAATATTCATGAACCTGATACTAATATTCATGCGGCAGCCCGAGCGCTTATTGGTGCTTTTAAACTAAATGCTTTTGAGGCTCCTCTGCCACCTCCTCCGTGTGTCCAGATCCCCTTTGGCAGAATATGAGGGACGGGAGCACTGGAGAGGCTTTACTTTTGCCGCCGCAAGACAATGAAAATGACCTGGAGCACACGCATGGATAGACTTGGACTTTCATAAACAGATGGTCAAGATGGGCGCTAACTCAGGGAATGGAAGAGGAGGGAGACTGATACCCTCTGATACTCAAGTGAGGGGGTTGGGGGTTATCGTCTGGCCCTCTGGTATTCCAGAACATGTGGGATATCTGTAAAATGGATTGGGAATTGGAGCAAATGTGGCGGAGGTGCAAAGAGTAAACCATAAAACTGAAAACTGATCAGAGTACCAGCGTGAGGCCCATTAGAAGTGAACCCTTTGCTCTCTTGGTCAGTCATTCCTCCAGAGGTCCCCATATTTATTTATCATTTCTGAGGTTTTAGTCCATACGATGTCAGCATTAGATCCTCCATAGTTTGTTTGTTTGGGTATCTGTCAGGTATGGTTGTGTCACACACAAACACAAAAAAAATTGTACTAAACACAGAACTTGAGATTGTATGCTATTTTGAACATATACTGTCTCCAGATTTACTTGATTGCACTTAAGTCAGTGCTTGCTGTGCAAAATTGACTTGAAGTATTAAAAAAAAAAAACCTTTTTCTTGCTAAAAAACCACGTCCTTTTACTGATTTAAAAGATTAAATAAACTTGTTACGAGCAAGTGGGGTGTCAGTCAGTAAAATCTACTGTAACAATAAACAAGAAAGAGTATTTACAGAATATATTTCCAAAGATAAGATGGAAGATCTAATCTCATTATTGAAATCACAAGATTTCTTTTTCATTTTGTCAGATGGCTCAACAGACAAAAGTATTACAGAAGAGGAGGTACTGTAGTATATCTCCACATATTGGAGAAGGGTATCCCGCTTACTAAATTTGTAGCACTTAAACCTCTTAAAAGGGCAGATGCAGGAAATATAACATTAACATTAAAGTTTATACAATGGTAACTGATCTCCAAATACCTGACTGGAGAAATAACATTATTAGCTTGTTTGTTTTTAACATGAAATAGTTTTGATGGGACTTCAGTCATGATAGGCAGCAAAACAGGAGTAGTCACAAGACTTAAAGAGGAGGCCACACTTAAGTGATGCACTCCTGTGCACATCGACTTGAGTTGGTTACTAATGTTTGATTAAAGGGACACCTCCCTGTACTCCACAGTGGGGAATCTGCTTTCCTTACTTCATGGTTTTTGTAAGCACTCTGCTTTAAACTGGACTGGCTTACAGGCTGTAGGGGAGGCATTTGCGTCAGAGTACTGTGACCTGTAAATACTGGAGGAACAAGGTGGCTGCCACTCCACCAGCGTCCTCTGAAAGTGTTGCACAGAAATTACCTAGCTGTTGTTACACACCCGGAGGAAGTGTCAGTAAATGGTGCAGGAGATGAAAAAGAAAAAGGCCACTAGAGTCCTGAAGCAGATAAAATTGCCTAGGATGTTATACTTTATCAACTTCATAGAATTCTACATAGCAGTCATGTCCAGACTAACACTGACATTCCAGCAGAATAACACTACAATAGCCTCAGTGCAAGCTAAAGCTCTGTCTATTACGAAGAAACTAAAATCTCATAGGGATTCAGAGACTATTGATTGTCTTGATACTGGTATCAGCCTCATGGATGATAAGCTGCATTACAAAGGTGTGGAGCTTGGTTCATCTGGTTCAGCAGAATGTAGCAGAGCTGATCTGACAAGGATGCAAATGCTGCCAAGACCAGCATAGCTTCTAGTGTAAGGAAAATGCTAGATTCCACCCTAATTCAAATGGAGGATCTTTTTTCTGAATTTGTCAATGACCATATCATTACTGAGATGAGAATTTTCAACTTGTCTAACTGACCTAATTCTGATTCCTTGGAAGAGTGTGGAGACGCTGAAGTTAAGTCATTATTTTTTCACTACAGTGACATTCTGGAACCAAAGTGGTACAGTGCTGGTTCGGCATTCTTGCGTTGGTCAGAACTGAAAGTATATGTCCAGAACCTAAATGCAGCTTACTATCCACCTTTAGATTCCACTAATATGTGTGGTAAAGTTCTTTTTGAAAGAAAGGGATGACTTGAAAGACCTTGCACTGCTGAAAATAGTCCTACCAATTCCATCTCCGACTGCGGAATGTGAAAGAGGTTTATCATTAATGGCAAGGATAGAGCATGACTGGAGGGCATACTTGCGACCAGAAACTATTTCAGCTTTAATGGCAGTTAGTCTGAGCAGTGACACAGTGTCCACATACTCTCCTGGTAATGCCATCGCTAGGTGGTGGTCAACAGGAAAGAGAGCAGGGAAGGAGGCCTCAAATAGCACCTTATTGTTCAAAAAAAGATGAGGAAAAAGGCTGGGAAAGGGATGGCGCTGAAATGTAGAACAATATAATACAGTCATCCCTATTTTTTTTTTTTTCCTTTCAGCTTTTAGAATTTTTTTGTTTTACCAGTGCCAGTAACCTCACTCTGGTGCATGTAATGTTTTTGCCACATGCACCTTTCTGCAGATACCACAAAAACTTAATTTCTGCTCTTGAAACCAAATTATCCCAGTTCCACATACTGACTCGTGTGTGTGTGTGTGTGTGTGTGTGTGTGTGTGTGTGTGTGTGTATGTGTGTGTGTGTGTGTGTGTGTATGTGTATATATATATATATATATATATATATATATATATATATATAATATTCATTGCAGAAAATGTTGTTAATGCATCAGGGTTGTTACTAAAGTTACAAAAGCAGGGAAATATGGTGTTAGGGTTTACAACACTAACACACCACCTCCACCCCACAGACATGGACAGGAGTTGGGGGGGGGGGTGCCTTGTCATCGTCAACCCTAATGCTTACCCCATTCCATAAGTAAAGAAGCTGAGATTGATAGAGCATAGAAGAATGGGGTGAGCATTAAAGCTAATGATCCCGACGCCTGTCCGTGTCTGCAGGGTGGGATGTTAGGGTTGCAAACCGTAACACCACATTTCCCTGCTTTTGTTACTTTAGTAACAACCCTAACTGATGCATTAATGAAGTTTTTTTGCAATGAATTTCCTTACTTTTTCAGATAGTATAAACATATCCTTATATGTCTGTGGGCCTTGCGCTCCCATCCCTCCATAGATGTGTATATGTATGTCGCTGTGGAAGCGCAGGGCACTCTGGGCCCAGCGCTTCGATTTATGGGAAACAGTGACCAAATTGTCAGCATAGCTGTCTTATTACCCCACCTCATGTTCCCGGTACAGAAAATTGTCAGATCCCTGCCAAAAACATAATTCTGCCCAACTGTAATGCCATTCTATAGGTCCAAAAACACATTTAGTTCAGGATTTGAAAATGACAGCTTTGACAACATTTTCACACAAAGTACATCCACTTTCGATCAAGCTATGCACATTACCCCACATTTTATAAATATGCAAAACAACGCTCTTCTGCCCCTACTTACTCTGTAGCACAGAGGACAAGGCCCAGGGCCCAAGGGTCCCAGCCTTCGGCCCATCCCCCACCCAGTGTTCTTTTTCTGTTATCTTTTTTTTTTTTTTTTTTTCCAATTAGGCTTTATCCATTTTCGCATATGGAACATTTTCGCACATTTTATTTATTTAGTTTGTAATTCAGACATAACCTTTGAGCAAAATGCTCTTTTTCAAAGGTTCTACGTCCTGACAGGAGGACAACATAGAAAGGTAGATCTTATCTGTGTCAGTCTTTACCATTTATCACCTTTGGGTACTGGCTGGAAGTCATAACCCCGTGGGAGCTCTTTTTTTTTTTTTGGATGGGTGGAGTTGACGCACCATCGGCACCGCCCTCAAGGCCGATGCACTGCGTGGCACTTGCGGGTTGGCTGTTAGGTGTTGTCGACTCCGCCCTCCCGCCAGTTCTTCATCTCCCCGCCATTGAGGTCACCTCGTGGAAGCTCTGCTGTGTGAGAGGCCTGTTGTATCCTTTGAAGCCTTCGGCTCCGTTACGAGTCCGTCAACCCCGTTTTCGAATTCTTCCTGCTGGTTCCGTTTCGCTCCACTCGATGTCGCCTGAGGTTAAAGTAAGACTGTTCCTTTCTTTCTTTATTTTGCAATGTCGTGTCTTGTTTGGTGGTGTTTTTTTCTGTAGGTCATGTCTCGGTCGGGGGGGCAAGAAATCAGTGAAGACGGGATGGCCCCCCATGCGTTGGTGCCCGTGCGGCCGTAAGTATTCCGTTACCGACCAACATGACCGTTGCCTTGTGTGTCTTGGCCTGCTACACGACATGGATTCATGTGACGCCTGCTTCTCAATGGACCGTCGTGTCATCGAACGACATGTGTGGAAAGTTGGACATGCTCCACTGACTTTTGGGAGATGGGCGCGCAGTCATCGAGCCAAGCCATGTTCTCTTGGCCTTTCCTTCGGGTCCGCTCCTGGTACTGTATCGACTGAGGAGGAGGGGGCTTCTGCTTTTTGTAGCCTAGCCATGGCAGAAGCCCCTTCCGCGGTGCAGGAGGCCCAGTCTGCCCCCCCAGGGGACGGGTGGGAGGCACTGCCTTGGCAGTTGCCCTTTCGGGGGTGAAGGCTTCCCCGGTGTTGTACCCTCGGCTTGGAAGGCCTGGTTTGGTGCCCTCTTGGGCCTCGGTGCCGTTCACGGCGCCGTGGGCCCTGACAGCACCGGTCCGTCGCTTGGCACCGTTGCTGCCATTGGCTCTGTTCGCGGCGCCAATGGTGCTCACGGTGCCGTGGGAGGCTCTAACGCATGTCTCGACTGTCTTGCCCCGCGCCATCTGGCGCCCCTAGTTGAGCATCGTGCTGCGTGTCTAGCTCTGGAGTCACTTGCAGCTCCGAGCAAGGACATGGCGCCGTGAGAGTTTCGAATCTCGGTGCTGAGAGCGCGGTCGGGGCCATCGTTGGCGCTGTATCTGGCCTTCACGCTGCTCACGGCACCGTGGGTCAGGACGGCAGCATGGGGGTTTCTGATCTCGGCGTCGAGAGCGCGGTCAGAGCCGCTGTTGGCGCAGTCTCTGGCCTTGACGGCGCTCTGACAAGCTCCGACTCCGATACTGCTGCCGTTGTTGGAGCCATGTCTTCTTCCCGCACCATTCGCGGTGTGGCTGGGGACGTCGGCGCCGACTCTGGTGCCCTTTTCAGTCGAGATGGCAGTGGGTGTCCACTCACTGTTTGGCACAGAACTTCGATCTCCACCTCTTCGGAGGAGGAATCGGACTCTGAGTCAGATAGGTAGTCTAGCTCTTTGGAGTTGGCTTCCCACGTGGTCACCTTGGTAGTGTCCTTGACAGGCCAGAACCAGCCCCTCTCTGAGGAGTGGACAGTGGCTCCCGGGACCAGGGTCAGGGGTGCTGACCAGCAGGCAGAGGTGCAGGCCACCATTGCTCTGCATCCTGGACTCTGAGGGTTTTCTGATCCCTCAGTGGTGGTACCCCTCTCAAGTGGTGTGCCTGGATCGCCCAACTTTGGGGCTGATCAGAGCACCCACAGGAGGGGAGGGAGCTGCTCCCTGGATAACCCCTGCAGGTGCTAACCCAGGTTGCCTGCTGCCTAGGTTGGCTCTCTCGAGGAGGAGGGCACTTTTGGATTCCGAGGGGTATGGCATCCATGCGGTGACCTTTTTCTGGAGCCCACCCTGGCTCTGTGAGAAGTCGTAGGGTGGACCCTCACCCTTCCCTTTCGGTTTCCTCAAGAGGTCCCCATTCTTTTGAGGTAGGGGACCGTTCTTCTGGACTTTCACGGCCCTGGTCACCTCATGGGGGATTCTTCAGGGCACAGCCTAGGCAGTTCCAGTATGGTTGACCAGCTGTCGGCTGTGGAGTTTTCCGGAGCTACCTCTTCTCTTGTGGCTCCAGGTGCGCTCTGTAGCCCAGGCAGAGGACAGCCAATTCCTGTTGTCGGCTTTGCCCACTCTCCTCTGCCACATTCTCCTGCTCTCCCAGGTATCCTTGGTTCTAGCAGCCCTCTCTCCTGGGAGCAGTTCAGAGCTGTGGCTGCTCAATTTCCATCTTATGTTAGGGCCATGGACAGACAGGTTTTTCAGCCTCGCCCTGAGCAACCAACCTCTGCGGTCCTCTGACTCCTCATCCTCCTCTTCAGGAGGTGAGGAACCATCTGTCCACATCTCCCCAGCTGCTGATCTCGGCAAGTATCAGCGTTTTCTCATGAGGATGTTAGAGGACCTGCATGTCACCCCTCCCACTCAGCACAATCCGGAGCATTCGGCGTGTGCCTTTTTGGGCGATTTCAGTGCGGACACTCTTGTAGTGTCCCCCTGACCTGCTCCCTTTAGGGAGGCGTCAATGCGCTTCTGGCAGAGACCCTTTTCAGGAGTCCCAGCCCTAGGGATCTCTGCCAGAGGTATTATGCCCCCCCGGAGTCTCCAAGTAACCTGCCTCATCCTAGCTCAGGATTGACGCAATTGGATACTCCCGATGGGCTTCACGCCCCACACCGTGACTGGCCCCCAGATGAAGATTCCTTGGAATTTGACTCCTGGGGTAGGAGGACCTTTTACTCGGCATGGTTGCTTTTCTCGATATCTGCTCATCAGGCCCACTATGCTACCTATGATAGGTTCCTGTGGTCCAGGCTAGGTCAACTCCTAGCCTCGATGCCTGGCACGGAGGAAACCAGACAGGCCATTGCACTCTCTGCACGTGGCCTGGAGCTAGCAAGGCACCAAGCAAGAGCATCGTATGACACCAATTAGGTAGCTACCAGGGTCGTAGGGACAGCAATCTGCACTAGGCGGATGGCATGGCTGCGTCTCTCCCGGTTATTACCCTTGGCCTGGTGTAGGGTGATTAACTCCGCTCACCAGAGAACCTATCTTTTCTCCCATAGGGTGAGACGGCGTCTGTCGGGGCAACTTCCTACCCCCTCCGGGGGGGTCCCATCTCACTCTCCCCACTCTTGGGCCTCTCCAGACCCGTGAAGGTTCTCCCACTTAGTGTGTCACCCACTGAGAGCTAAGGGACACAGTCCCATAGAGTTGAAGCCCCCTTCGGTGGGGGGGGGCTCGGCACTCACCCAAAGGTGATGAATGGTGAAGATTGACACAGATAAGATATGAATATTACATACCTACTGTAATTCTGATCTTTCTGTGTATCTTCACCATTCATCACAATCCCACCCTCCATCCCCCTGGGGCCTTAGTCTCTGGGTCTCCCTCACTCTCTGTACCGTCTCCCTCGCCCCCCTCCTTTCTGTTAGTCAGGAGTGGGGTGAGTTGGTGCACATAGGGGGATAATTCTCGCTGGGGGTAGAGTGGTCAGGATGGTGGGCACTCCTTCTTCAGTGCCTCGGCTCCACCACTGTGGGGTGGGGGTTGGTAGTTGCCCTCTTTTCTGTTCCTTCTCCCCGTCACCTTGCTTTAATTTCCTTGTCCTTTGGACACAACCTTGATTTAATTTAAGAAACAAGGTTTCTTTCACCAAAAATTTCTTTTTGGTTATCCCTGTATCCTGTCTTTTCTTCCAGAATAGCCGATTCTGCTTCTTGGAATTATTGCCAGTTATTCTGTGCCTTGAATTCTGGCAGTTAGCTTTTTGGCTACTCCTTCGCAGTTTCTATACAATCTGGAGACAAGTCAAGGTTCCAGGGTGTGTCCCCCACCACACATCCTTATATCTAAATTTCTTAACCTCCCTTCCTCCTTCTTTCTACTTCCAGAGATTGGGCCCCTACCCAATCCCCTTAGTTTTTCAAACTTATTCTGTCCTCTGTCGTTTATTTCTCCTTTTAGTTTGTATATCTTTTCCTTTGTCTGTCCCTTGGACTTCCTTGTCCCTCCTTCCCAACCCTTTCTTACTCTATGGCGACTCAGAACTGGCAGGAGGGTGGTGTCGACAACACCTAACGGCCAACCTGTGAGTGCCACTCAGTGCGTTGGCCTCAGGGGCAGTGCCGGTGGTGTGTCGACTCCACCCATCCAAAGCAGAAAGCTCTCGCGGGGTCATGACCTCTGGCTAGTACCCAAAGGTGATGAATGGTGAAGATGCACAGAAAGATCAGAATTACGGTAGGCACGTATTTTTCATTTACAGAGTATGGGTGCACAAGTACAGAGACAAAAAATACAAGAAATAACAGCAATTGGTCAGACTATTTACAATTGTAAGCTATCTCATATAGAGGTACATATTGCAGTTAGTACAGCCTAAGGTACATGGTGAGTGCTGTGGGTTTAAGGAAATAATTTAGCAGGAGGTAAAGCAGCCAGGGGAGGCATTGTCATTATTTCATATAATGTCAGGAGGGGAGAGACTCAAAATAGGCTTTCAAACAACATGAAGTCTTGCTGTATTCTGACATTATGCAGTTCGCCCCCAGCACTTGCACTGCTCCGGAGAGGAAAGAGTTAACTCTGTGCCAGAGCATAGAATGTTGAGCTCGAGCTCAGTTCAAACCTCAGTCTGCTGCACTTTGAAGTGTAACCGTCAGATACTTTACTCTGCCAAACTGAACAGTCGCTCAGGAGATCTCTCCTTCGCTATCGGTTCAGTATAGTAAAAATTTCGGTTTTAAACCGCTATTTCTTATTTTATTTTTGGTTCAGATCCCTGTCTGCGGTACAGTAAGCACTTAGATAGTGGATTAGTGCTATTTTTCTGTGGAAATTGTAAAGCAATATTTTTCAATCGGTTCAGCTGAACCAATTGTCTATTATTTTCTCTTAAGTTTACTTTGGTTTCTGAATTTAGTGTGAGGTACCGGTCCTTATCGGTTCTAAAAAAAATTAAAAAAACGCATTCAAACAACATGAAGTCTTGCTATATTATAGACATTAGCAGTTTGATCCAGCTCTAGAACTGCCCCGGAGTGCAATGGTTAAAACCATTCCAAAATAGAATTTTGCACGGAGCAGCTCTATCTGTGTCATTTCAAACTTGAACTGTCAGATTCTTTACTCCGCCTCAGTGAACAGTCGCTCCGAGATTTCTCCTTCTGCTCGGTTCATTTCTCGGTTTTAAAAGTGTTTTCTCGGTTGGATTGAACCGAGAATAGTTTTATTTAACATCAAAACCGTTCGGTTCAAGCTCTATCTGTGGTAACCGTAAGTAAATGAAGGTTTTGTCTGTGTGGAACTTGTAAGTTATCGGTTCGGTTTTGAACCGATCAGTGAGGTTAAAACTCATTTAAAACTAAAAGTTACTATTTTAGAGTGCGGTTCCCGGTTCTTATCGGTTCTAAAAACGGATTTATTACGCTTTTTCCAATACCCGTGACACGTTAGAACCGATAAGGTGTCTTGCCTGGCACTGCCGCTAAAAGGGCAAGTTTTTGGTTAGGTGGCATTATGTCTGAGAAACCCAAAGAAAAACCGGGCCCACTGGTTTCAACACTGTGATGTTTGTGGGAAGTCTTTGCCAAGGCTGACCCACACACCACATGTTTATTGTCTGGGGTTGACCACCTCAGTCAGACTGCCAGGTATGTAGAATTTCCTGCAGCCACCTGGAAAAAGATTGGGCAGGCTCAGGGAGCGAAGCCAAAAGTCCGCTGACCGGATGGCCAGCCGGTTCGGTGCCAACCGAACCAGAGTGCCCTCTGACCAGGGCCAGACTTCCTCGGCAAAAGAAAAGCTGGTTCTGAGGAACCAATTCCAGTAAAGAAAACAAGAAAATCAGCAGGTCTGGAGTCCAAAATTCCTTCTCCAACTGCTGCAGAGATGGCAAAAGCCATACAAATTGTCCAGTCACTGTCTCAGGGTCCGTCCGAACCACCACTATCTGGTAAAAGGTCGGTTCGTCCGGTCCCAGTGGTTCAGGATTATGATAGTGAGGAATTTTATGAACCAGAGGAGGGGGAGGAGGATTATGAACAGTATGAATGTGGCTGGGAAGGTCTGGGTGTGCCCATTGAACCGGACATCTCCCCAGACAGACTTTTAGAATCTCCCCCTATGCTGTCTGAGTCCCCATCTCATTTTATGTTTTATAAAAAAGTTGCTGAAACCCTCCAGCTTCCTTTAGAAGAGGCTGTGGATGAGCAGAGGAGCCTGATTTTGTAGAAATGATGGATATTCCAGAGTCTAGGAGATTGTCTATTCCTTTACATAAGTCTTTTAGGAAACAAACAATTAAAATTTTAAAAGCTCCTAATTCTGTGCCTCCTGTAGATAAAAGATGGACAGAAGGTATACATTGTCAGGCCCTGATACAGAATTCCTTTCTCAGCAATGCAGTCATGTTGGGGTAGTTCAGGCTGCTGCCTGTGATAAAGCTAATATTCCCTTGGCTTCACATCCTCCTGACAAAGATTCCAGGAAGATTGATACCATGGCAAAAACAGTATATGGCAGCCTCTCTGGGACTCAGGCAAGCAAATTATAGGCAACATGTAGCTAGGTATCAGAAATCTAAATGGGATACTGTTATGCACTGGCCAAGCAGGCCCATGGCCAGCTGGCTAGTGAACTAGAACAGGTAGCTGCTGATGGCATTGAAGCCTCTAAGGTTCAGTTTCATGCAGCTGTGGATGTTAATGATGTTTCCTCTAGGGTCATGGCCACATCTGTAGCTTTTCGTAGGTTGGCCTGGCTCAGGTGTACTAGTTTGTCACAGGATACCCAGACTAAGGCTATGGATTTTCCTGTGGTGGGAAATTCTCTGTTTGGAGAGCAGACAGAGAACTACATGAAGAAGATGGATGAATATAGGACTACTTACAAGAGTTCCCAGGCTAAGGAGCGGCAAGCCACTCCTCAAAGGCATGCTCCCAGGGGTAGTGGTAGGCCTTTTCACAGGCCTTTCTACCAGACTCAGGCCTCCTCTGCCTATGCTCAGAGGGGCTTCTTCAGAGGCAGGGGCAGACGAGGGATGGGCAGACCTGCTCCCACCCCCCAGCCTAAAGCTCCTGCGAAACAGGCACCCTGATGGGGTGCCCAGGGCCGATTCTCCTGTACCAGTGGGGGCAGGCTGGCTTACTTCAGTCAGAATTGGGCTTCTTTAACCTCAGACAAGTGGGTTCTGGAAGTAGTAAGCCAGGGTCTGGTTCTCAGCTTCAAAAAGTTTCCCAAGTTGAGAAGCAGACTTTTCTACCTACAAGTGCTTCAGAGACCCTCGCTCTGGAAACAGAGGTCTCATCCCTGTTAGCTCTCAGAGCAGTAGAAAGGGTTCCTCCCTGCATCAGGCAGGGGTCTGTATTCCAGATACTTCCTTACCCCAAAAAAGACAGGAGAGTGGTAGCCCATTTTAGATCTCAGATTTCTGAACAAGCATCTTTTGAAACCAAAGTTCAAAATGGTAACTCTGGCAATGATTTTACCTTCCCTAAGGCCAGGGGACTGGCTAGCCTCCCTGGACCTCAAGGGTGCCTATTTCCATGTCCTAATCAGAAGATCCCATCGAAAGTACCTCAGATTCGAACTGCCCTCAGGTCATTTCCAGTTCAGAGCAATGCCCTTCGGCCTTACCTCTGCTCCAAGGGTATTCACAAAGTGTCTAGCAGTGGCAGTGGCCCACTTAAGGAGGCAGAGGATTGCTGTTTTTCCTATCTAGACGACTGGCTCATTGTAGGCCAGTCCCCAGAACAGGTAAAATCTCACCTACAGGTCACCCAGCTTCTCACCTCCCTGGGTTTTCTGCTAAACCTACCAAAGTCGGTTCTGGGACCAGTCCAGGTACTCACCTTTATAGGGGCAGAATTGGACACAAAGCTAGCCAGAGCCTTTCTTCCCCCAGAAAGGGTAAGGAATTTAGTGGCTCTGGCCTCTTCCTTCACTCTGCAGGTCTCTCGACCAGCAAGACACTTTCTGCAGCTCCTGGGGCACATGGCTGCATCCACAGCTGTTGTCAGGGAGCCAGATTTCAGATGAGAGACATTCAGTTTCACTTGAGAACCTTTTGGTCTCAGAGAAGAGACCCCCTTCCAAGTTGGTCCCAGTGACTCGAACCTTGATCCTAGCTCTCCAGTGGTGGCAGGATCAGAGCAATTTAAGGCGGGGTCCCCTTCATTTCCCTTCTCACGACTTGACTCTCACTACAGATGCTTCCCTTCTGGGTTGGGGAGCCCACATGGCGACCTTTCCACTAGGAGTTTGGTCCCCAGGAATCTCTGCTCCACATCAATTTGCTGGAACTCAGAGCTGTCTTTTTAGCTCTTCAAGCTTTTCTGCATCTGTCCACGACAAGGTGATACAAGTCAGAACAGACAACACCACAACAATGTGGTACATCAACAAACAGGGGCACCGCGGTCTTGACCTTGTGCACCAAGGCAGTGAAGTTGTGGTCTCTGGCCATTCCTGAACACTTCCTCATAGCAGTTCATCTTCCAGGGAAGGACAATGTCCTAGCGGATGCCCTCAGCAGGATTTCCCAGGGCCATCACGAATGGTCCCTGGATCCTCAAGTGCTGGGGATAGTTTTTGCCAGGTGGGGCATTCCTCAGATAGATCTTTTTGCAGCCCCAAACAATCACAAACTTCCTCTGTTCTGTTGCAGGCCTCCAGTGCTGGGCTCGGTTCCCCTGGATGCCCTTCTTCTGGATTGGGAGGGGAAGTTCCTCTATGCTTACCCCCCTTTCCTCTCCTATTCAAAGTACTAGTCAAAATCAGATCTCAGCCTTGCAGGGTGATTCTGATTGCCCCGGATTGGGCCAGGCAGCCCTGGTACCCACTCCTTCTGTCTCTGACAGTCCATCTTCCCCTGTGCCTCCCCAGGAATCACAATCTGTTGACTTGTGCCCAGGGCAGGGTTTGGTATCCGGACCTCAAATCCCTCAACCTCAAGGCCTGGCTCTTGAGGAATTAGAGTTTGCTGATTTTACACCTCTCTTAGGGTGTTCTTGAGATCCTAAAGGCTTCCAGAAAGCCTTCCACTAGGGCTACTTATAGTTCTAAATGGAAAGGTTTTCCATTTGGTGTGCTGGAAAAATATTTCCCAGAATCTGCTGAATTGCCCATTTTGTTAGATTACATGGTACATCTTAATTCCTTGGGTCTCAGACCAGCTACCCTGAGAGTTCATTTGGCAGCTGTGTCTGCTTTTGTGTCAGCAGGAAAGTCATCCCTCTTTCTCTCATCCTGTGTTTTCCAAGTTTTTAAGGAATTACTCCATACTAATCCTCCCTTTCGGGAACCGGCCCCTGCTTGGGACCTTAATGTTTGCATTGCCCAGTTAATGCAACCCCCTTTTGAACCTCTGTCTTCTGCAGAGCTTAAGTACCTAACTTGGAAAACTGTTTTTCTAGTGGCTATCACTTCTGCCAGACGCATAAGTGATTTGCAAGCCTTGTCAGTGGAGACTGACTTTATTTCTTTCCACAGGGATAAGGTAGTCCTTAGGACTAATAGGAAGTTTTTGCCTAAGGTGGTTTCAGATTTCCATCTTAATCAATCTATCTCCCTTCCAGTATTTTTCACTGATCACTCCTCTTGGTGAGAGAGGTTGCACAGCCTGGATGTTAAGAGAGCTCTTAGTTATTATATAGAGCGTACCAAAGGTCACAGGTTCGAATCCTCCAACTTTTCCTTACCTATGGTGAAGTTAGAAAGGCAAACCTGCCACTAAGAGATCAGTAGCCAGGTGGATTGTCTCTTGTATCCAATTTTGTTATCAGAAAGTGGGCAGAGCCCCGCCCCGGTTTGAGGGCTCATTCTACCAGGGTACAGCTGCGCTCTAGCTGCTGCCAGAGATATCCCTTTATTAGAGATTTGCCAGGCTGCTACTTGAAAACGGAGCAGACTCTTACCAAGCATTACTCCCTGGATGTCCAGGCCAGGAGAGATGCTCGGTTTGGCACAGCTGTTCTTCAGAGCCTATTCCTAAGTAGGTTCTGACCCTCCTCCATGGAGGTACTGCTGTGTATTCTGCTAATGTCTATAATATAGCAAGACTTCATGTTTGAAGAAAAAATTACTCACCTTAGTAGTGTTGTTTCTTCTAATGGAGTCTTGCTATATAATAGACCTCCCCCCAACCTGCCCCTCTCAGAACCTCTACTTGGTGGGGTGCGGGCAACTTAGTGTGGGCACTACTTATGTCCTGTTAGCATTTTGTCCCTTTGGGACTTTGGGGTGTATGTGTATGCAGCTGTGTGTGTTTTATTATACTTATGTTCCATTTTCATATTATTAGAATGGTGTTAGTATTTCTGGTCCCCTGACTTGAGTCTTGGGTGTTGGGACCATCAATGGTTGTTATTATTTAGGTAGCCATTTGGCTAGTGTAGGTTACAGCTTCCACACAGACCTTAGTGAGTTTGGCTCGTAAAGATCTGACAGTTCAAATTTGAAATGACACAGACAGAGCTGCTGTCGTGCCAAAATTCTATTTTGGAATGGTTTTAACCATTGCACTCCGGGGCAGTTCTAGAGCTGGATCAAACTGCTAATGTCTATAATATAGCAAGACTCCATTAGAAGAAACAACATTACTAAGGTGAGTATTTTTTTCTTTTAACATTTCTTTCAAATACTTGTGACACGGTTAGAAACCGACAAGGGGGTCTTGCCTGGCTTTTGCTGAGTAAAGGGTAAGTTTTTAGGATGGCTTTGTCTGAGAACCCCAAAAGAAAAAAACGAGCCCACTGGGTTTCAACACTGCAATGAGTGTGGGGAGGCCTTTGCTAAGGCTGATCCCCACACCACCTGTGTTTACTATCTGGGGTTTGACCACCTTGATTCAGACTGCCAGATTTGCAAAAATTTTCCTAAGGTCACCCTAGATAAGAGATTGGGCAGGCTTAGGGAAAAGGAGACCAAGAAGTCCACTGACCCAGATGGCCAGCCCGGTTCAGTTCCGACCGAACCTGAGGAAGTGCCCACTGACCTGAAGAAGACTCCCTCAGGCAAAAGGAGAGCCAATCTGAGGGGTCTGTTCCGGCCAAAAGAAAGAAAAAAGAGAAATCGTCCGTTTCGGATCCAGAACTGCATAGTTCAACCGCCAAGAAAATTGCCAGGCCGATTAGTATAGTTGAATTGTTTTGTTCAGTTCCGGCCGTTCTGACGCCTCCTGGTAGGCGTTCGGTTCGGTTGGTTCCTCCAGTTCCGGACTATTCCCCAGATGATTATTATGAACCAGATCTGGAGGGGGATGAAGATTATAATGCGGATATCTTCCCAGACAGACCTTCTGGTGTCTCCCCTCCTAGGCTTTCTGATTCCGCTTCCCACTATGTTCTACAAAAAAGTGGCAGAAACCCTCCAGCTCCCCCTGGTTGAAGTTGTTGAGGAGCAAGAGGAGCCTGACTATGTGGAGATGATGGACATCCCAGAGTTTAAGAGATTGTCTATTCCCCTCCATAAATCTTTTGGGAAACAGACACAAAGATTACTTAAAACTCCAAATTCTTTACCTCCTGTGGACAGACGAATGGACAAGAGGTATATGTTGTCCGGCCCAGGTATGGAGTACTTGAACCAGCAATGCAGCCATGTTGGGGTCATGCAGGCTGCGGCCTGTGATAAGGCTAACATACCCTTGGCTTCACACACCCCAGATAAAGACTCCAGGAAGCTGGATGCCATGGCTAAAAAACAGTACATGGCATCTTCCTTGGGACTCCGGCAGACTAACTACATGGCCTACACAGCCAGATACCAGCAGTGCAGATGGGATACTGTTCTGGAACTGGCTAAACAGGCTTACCCTTAGCTTGCCAAGGAGCTGGAGGAGGTGGCTGCTGATGGGATTGAGGCATCTAAAATCCAGTTTCATGTTGCTGTGGACTCCAGTGATGTGTTATCATGAGTCATGGCTACATCTGTGGCTCTTCGGAGACTGGCTTGGCTCAGATGTACTAGCCTGTCACAGGACACCCAGGCTAAGGCCATGGATTTTCCTGTCATGGAGAATTCTCTATTTGGGGAGCAGACAGAGAATTATATGAAGTAAATGGACGAATACAAGACCACCTACAGGAGTGCATAGGCCAAGGATTGGCAGGCAACTCCTCAGAAGGCAGCAATCTAGGGGCAGGGGCAGGCCCTTTCACAGGCCTTTCTGCCAGGCAGAGGCCTCCTCTCCTTTTCCTCAGAGGGGGTTCTTCACAGGGAGAGGCAGAAGGGGGATGAGCAGGGCTGCATCCTCCTCTCAGTCTAAGGCTCCTGCCAAGCAGACACCCTGATATGTCAGCCCGGGTTGACTTCCCAATTCCTGTAGGAGGCAGGCTAGCTTACTACTTCCAGGCCTGGAAGTCTGTTACCTCAGACAAGTGGGTCCTGGAGGTAGTAAGCCAGGGACTGGTCCTCAGGTTCAAGAAATTTCCAAAGCTGAGGGTCAGGTCTTTTCCACCCGCAAATATCTCCGAAACCATTGCCCTAGAGGCAGAGGTTTCACCTCTGCTGGCTCTCAGAACCATAGAGAAAGTTACCACATCTCACAGGGGCAAAGGTCTGTATTCCAGATACTTCCTTACCCCGAAAAACAAAGGGGAGTGGCGGCCCATCCTAGATTTAAAATACTTAAACAAGCACCTAGTAAAGCCAAAATTCAAAATGGTGACTCTGGAAATAATTCTTCCCTGTCTAAGGCCAGGGGATTGGCTAGCCTCCCTGGACCTCAAGGATGCCAATTTTCACATTCCCATCAGGTGCTCCCACAAAAACTACCTCAGGTTCGAACTGCCTTCAGGCCATTATCAGTTCAGAGCAATGCCCTTTGGCCTAACATCAGCACCAAGGGTGTTCACAAAATGCCTAGCAGTAGTAGCCTTTCTAAGGAGACGAAACATTTCCATATTCCAATACCTGGACGACTGGCTCATTGTGGGTCAGTCTCCAGACCAAGTCAAGTCAAACCTGCAAGTGCTCACTTCCCTCGAATTCCTCCTCAATCTTCCAAAATCAGTTCTCAAACCAGTGCAACTGTTGACCTTCATAGGGGTAGAGTTGGATACTGTCAAAGCAAGAGCCTTTCTCCCTCTGGCAAGGGTAAAGGCCCTTATAGACCTGGGTTCTTCTTTTCACCTTCTGGTGTCTTGACCAGCAAGGCACTTCCTTCAGCTCCTGGGCCACATGGTAGCTTCCACTGCAGTGGTTCAAGAGGGCAGATTTCAGATGAGGGACATCCAGTTCCATTTGAGGGCTTTTTGGTCTCAGGAAAAAGATCCTCTAACCAAACTAATTCCATTAACTCAGACTCTGATCCAGGCTCTCCAATGGTGGTTGGATCAGCACAGCCTCAGGCAAGGGGTCCCATTCATCACTCAGTCTCATTCTGTGGTTCTAACCACAGATGCCTCTCTCCTGGGGTGAGGAGCTCACTTGGGAGTCCTCACAGCACAGGGAGCGTGGTCCCCTCAGGAGTCTCTTCTCCACATCAATCTTCTGGAGCTCAGGGCAGCATACCTGGCTCTACAAGCCTTCTTGGACTCAGTACAGAACAAGATGGTTCAGGTCAGGACAGACAATGCCACCACCATGTGGTACATCAACAAGCAGGGAGGCACTCAGTCTACAGTCTTGTGCACAGAAGCCATGAAATTATGGTCCCTGGCTTATTCTGTACAGACGTCTCTGGTAGCAGTCCAACTTCCAGGGAAGGACAGGTGCTAGCAGATGCATTGAGCAGGATTTCTCAGGGCCATCATGAATGATCCTTGGATCCCCTAGTGTTTAAAAGTGATCTTTTCAAGGTGGGGCATTCCAGAGATGGATCTCTTTGCAGCCCCAGACAATCACCAATTTCCTCTCTTCTGTTGCAGACCCCCAGTCTTGGGCTCAGTCCCCCTGGATGCTCTACTTCTGGATTAGGAGGGGACATTTTTGTATGCCTTTCCCCCGTTTCCTCTACTAGTCAGAGTTCTGGTCAAGATAAGGTCACAGTCTTGCAAAGTGATCTTCATTGCTCCAGACTGGGCCACGCAGCCTTGGTATCCCCTGTTGCTGTCCCTAGCAGTCTGTCTTCCCCATCTCTTCCCAGGAGTCACAACCTGTTAACCTCCTTTCAGGGGAGGATTTGGTACCCCAGCCTTCGGTCTCTTAATCTTAAGGCATGGCTCTTGAAAAAAACTAGAATATGCAAATTTGCATTTGTCTCAAGGGGTTCTGGACATTCCCAAAGCCTCTCGAAAACCTGTCACCAGAAAAACTTATAACTCCAAATGGAAAAGATTCAGTAAGTGGTGTTCCAACAAGCACATATCCCCAGATACTGCTGACTTGTCTACAGTTCTGGATTACATGGTTCATCTTAATGGCTTAGGCCTCAGACCAGCTACCCTCAAAGTACATTTGTCAGCTGTTTCTGCATTTCTGTCAGTGGGAAAGCCCTCCTCACTGGCATCTCACCCTGCTTTCTTTAAATTCTTCAAAGGATTGCTCCATACCAATCCTCCCTTTGGGGATCCTACTCCTACTTGGGATCTTCATGTTTGCATTGCTCAGCTTGCGCAACACCCTTTGGAGCCTTTGACCTCAGCAGAACTTAAGTACTTGACTTGGAAAACTTCCTGGTAGCTATTACCTCTGCCAGGTGTATCAGTGAATTACAAGCTCTGTCGATGGAGACTGATTTTATCTCATTCCATAGAGATAAGGTGGTCCTTAGAACCAACAGTAGGTTCTTACCCAAAGTGGTTTCAGATTTTCATCTGAACCAATCCATGTCTCTTCCTGTGTTCTTCACTGATCATTCTTCTTCAGGAGAGAGAAGATTACACAGTTTGGATGTTAAGAGGGCTCTTAGCTACTACACTGAGCGTACTAAGGCACTTAGATTTGACTCCCACCAGTTGTCCCTCACTTATGAAGTGGGAAAGTGTAAACCTGCTAGTAAGAGAACTGTTGCCAGGTGGATTGTCTCTTGTATACAGTTCTGCTATGAAAGCTATGCAAAGTACCCCCCTCAGGCCTGAGGGCTCATTCGACTAGAGGTACAGCTGCTTCTCTGGTTGCTGCCAGAAATATACCCTTACTAGAGATATGCAAAGCAGCCACCTGGAAAACAGTCCATACATTCACCAAACATCACTCTCTGGATATCCAGGCTAGGAGTGATGCTAGGTTTGGTACAGCAGTACTGCAGAGCCTATTCCCAAAATAGGTTTGGTACCCTCCTCCAAGGAGGTACTGCTTGGTAGTCTGCATAATGTCAGAATACAGCAAGACTTCATGTTGTTTGAAGAAAAAATTACTCAGCTTAGTAATTGTGTTTCTTCTAATAGAGTCTTGCTGTATTCTGACCTGCCTCCCCTCTCAGAACCTGGTTTTGGTAAGTGGGCTGGCAGATGCAGTGTTGCACCTCAGGAGTGTACTTGGCACTCTCCCCTTTTTAGAGAGGGGGAGTGGGTTATGTTATATGTTTTTGATAATTATATTTGTTCACTACCTAGTTTTTTTTGGATTTCTCGACTTGAGTCTTTTGGGGATCCAAAATATTTGGTTGCCTTTTTGGCTAGTAATTTTACAATTTCCACATAGTGGGTGTAGTTAGTGTTAGTTCGTAAGAATCTGACGTTTACACTTCAAAGTGCAGCAGACAGAGGTTTGAACCGAGCTCGAGCTCAACATTCTATGCTCTGGCATAGAGTTAACTCTTTCCTCTCCGGAGCAGTTCAAGTGCTGGGGCTAACTGCATAATGTCAGAATACAGCAAGACTCCATTAAAAGAAATACTGTTACTTAGGTGAGTAATTTTTTCTTCACACCCTGTATGTTAATGCCACCAAGAGGAGGCTTTGTCGTTAATTCAGGTAAAGGGTGGGGGTGGGGGTAATTTTCTGTGCAGGACTGACCTTTTAGGAACATACTAGAGAGCAATGTGAGGGAGGACCATACACAGAATAAGCTGGGGGGAAGACAGGTGCTTTGAGACAGTCATATTCGTGAATGGTAAATGGCAGGGGAGGGACTTAAAACTGAGTGCCGAGTTAAGGACAGTAGATAGAAGGCTCGTCAACAGGCTGTGGCTATGGAAGGCTAACATTCGAGGGCTGGCAAGTAGTAGTATGAAGTAGGAGTTTAAACTCAGGGTTACTGGGCAGTAGAGTAGCAAATCGGAGAATGCATCCCAGGAGCAGGCTGACTTCAAGCTACTGGGTGCTAGCGCCACTGGTTACCTGCAGCTACGTACCTCGGCCTTGGCAAGGTGATGTCTTAGTTCCACCTTAAAGACAGGGAGGCTGTTAATGAGTAAAAGGCATGCTGGGATCTCATTTAGCCAAGAAGGAGCTCTCTATGCAAAGGACCGTTGGCCAAGCACCGTTTTTCTGAGGGGGATAGCAAGTGGGCTGCGAGTCTGCCCTGTGGTGTGGTACCTGGATCTACCTCGCCAGAGCAGTTCTTTGAAGACCAGTGGAGCTTTACCTAGGAGAGAGTTCATGCCAAGCAGGCACATTTGGTATTTGATTCTGCTGGCAAGACTGAGCCTGTCAGTGCGCTCGTAGAGGGAGAAGGTGTGCAGGAGATTATCAGCCCCTAGAGCCAACCTGCAAGCCTTGTTGAGGGCCATGCTTACTCGTTTTGGCGCAGTGTCTGATGCCAACCCATAGACCATGAGTCTATAGTCAATAACAGACAAGATGGAAGAGGAGCCTGCCAACCTGAGTGCACATAGGACATCCACTTTTGATCCAGCTATTAACATCATTCCACATTTCATAAGTATGGAAAAAAAAAAACCCACCATGCTACCCCTGCCTCCTCTGTGGTGTAGAGGGCAAGGCACATCGTATAAAAACAAAGGTCCCGGCTTAAACCTATCCCCACCCCACCCCCAAATCTTTATTTTTTTTTGATCAGGCTTCATCCATTTTCGCACATGGAACATTTTCACACAAAGGACATCCACATTCAATCAAGCTATGCACATCATTCCACATTTCATAAGTATGAAAAAAATCACCCTGCTGCTCCTACTTCCTCAGCAGCACAGAGGAACAAGCACAGGAACTCGAGGCCCAAAGGTCCCAGGCTCGAAGCTACTCTTTACTGATTGTTTTCTCCCCTTATCTTTTTTTTTTCGATCACACGTTATCCATTTTCACACAGATGACATACACTTTCGATCTAGCTGTGCACATTATTCCACATTTCATAAATGTGGAAAAAAAAAAACACCCTACCACCTGTACATCCCCAGAAGGTGTACACCACAAGAGCTAAGGGTCCCAGGCTGAAAACCACCCATTCCTTTTTTTTTTTTGTGCTTCTTTTCTGTCTTTTTGGTGCCACTAGACACCACAGAACATATCTATAGGTGTGTGTGTGTGTGTGTGTGTGTGTATATATATATATATATATGTATATATATATATATGTATATATATATATATATATATGTATATATATATATATATATATATATATATATATATATATATATATATATATAGGAGTAGGCAACAGCGATCTGTGGCTGGGGGGTGCCAGTAGACACCAGGAAAGGGTGGCTCACAGTTAACACTGCAGCCTACAGCATAACTTCAGCTGTGACTGCAGAACTAAAGAAATTCCTGCTGTTCTTGTAGAGAGAGAACACGGAGAAAATGCTCTTCCCGGCAACCTCAGCCCCTGGGATTTTTGGAGTCCAGAAAAGTTGTTTCTTGCCATGATGATAAAAAAAATAAATAAATCACAGTGTACCTAAACGGATCCCATTTACCTAAGTTATGTTTGTTTCTTAAAATCCATATGTTTTAAATGTTTCCTTTGCCTCGCTAACTAGAAAATCAAAATGGCAGCAGATTTCTCTGTAACTGAAAAAACAAAATGGCAGCAGACCGAAAAAGGATTTCCCATATGCAAAACAGGATAACTTTTTAGCGAAAATGGATTAGCTCCTGGGGCACAGAATTCATTTTTGTGCTGAACATCTGTTTTTTTTTCCCCATTGAAAATAATGGGAAATACTAAATTTAATAACTTTTGAATAGACTAATATTTTTTCACCAAACCTTCAAAAGACTCATCTGTGAGACAAAGACTTTCTACCCTGAAAATTTCAGACCACAGCCTAAAACAGTTTCTGAGATACAGGTGGACAAAGAAAAAGCAAAAAAAACACATTATCTCAGAAACCACATACTAACATACTAAAATTCCAGCAGAAAAGGCCTAACGATCTTTCGTGTCTGCTCGTTTTGGTCAGCCCCCACCCTGGGAGCTGACCTTGCTGCCCCCCTCTCCCTCTCTGGCGTCTGCCTTCCCAGTCCTGGATATTCTCGCTGCACTGGTTTTTGCTTCCAGACCCCTTCCCCTGTACCTGTCCCACCCCCTTTTGAACCCCTCCACCGTTTCTGCCTCCACCAGCCCCCTGGGCAGCGCATTCCATGGCTCCACCACCCTCTCAGTGAGTAGCACCTCCTCCTTTCTCCCTGAATCTCCTCCCCTCCAGCTTCCACCCATGCCCTCTAGTTGCCCCCTTCCTTCAGAGCACCCTGACTGCTCCTCCCAATTTAGCCCTTCATGTACCTGAAGACCCCTATCATGTCCCCTGGTCTCTTCTCTCTTCCAATGTGTACATATTTAGCTTTTCAAGCCTCCCATAGGTCCTATCCCCAAGCCCCAAATCATTTTGGTTGCCCTCCTCTGGACCCTCTCCAGGAGTTCAATGTCCCTCTTTAAATGTGGCCTCCAAAACTGCATGCAGTACTCACAGGGCTCACTTACCAAGCAGTTATACAGTGGGAGTATCACTTCCCTCCTTCTGTAGGTGAGCCCCCTAGCGATGCATCCAAGCATCCTGTTGGCCTTTGCCACTGCCCTCCTACAAGTCTCCGAGTTGTTCATCTTGACATCCTCCTCCACCCCCAAGTCCCTCTTAGCCATCGAGACTTGTAGCATTCCCCCCCCCCCAGGTGTACTCTTGGCCTGGGTTTCTGGCTCCCAGGTGCAGTACCTTGCATTTTCCTGCATTGAACCTCAGTTTCTGCTTTCTAGACCACCTTTCCAGAGCCTCCAGGTCCCCCTGTAGGGCCACCCTCCCCTCCACCCCATCCACCACCGCCCCCAGTTCTAAGTCATCCGATAAGAGACTCATCTCCTCCTGATACCCTTCCTTATGTCAGAGACGTCGGCGTTGAACAGGAGGGGTCCAAGGACCGATCCCTGAGGGACTCCACTAATGACCCTCCTTGGGGATGAGACTATCCCTCCAACCGCGACCCTCTGGGTCCGGTTCTGGAGCCAATTTCCTATCCATCAGATCATCTGTTTCCCCAACCCCATTTCTCCCAGAATATCCAACTGGCCCCCATGAGGAACAGAGTCAAATGCCTTGCTGAAGTCAAGAACGAGGACATCCTCTGGTCTACCCAGGTCCAAGGCACTCGTCACCCAGTCATAGAACTCTACAAGGTTTGTCTGACACAATTTCCCTTGGAGGAATCCATGCTGTCTATCGTCCAGGCACCTCAACTTTTCCAGGCCCCCCCCCCAGTCTCTCCTTGACAATGCCCTCCATCACCTTGCCCAGCACCAATGTCAGGCTGATGGGCCTGTAGTTCCCTGCCTCCTCCCTTGATTCCCCCCTTGTTGATAGGCACTATATGCGCCACCTTCCAGTCCTGGGGCACCCACCCTGTCCTCAGAGAGATGCTGAAGAGCTCCGCCAGGGGTTTTGCCAGGACATCCGCCAGTTCCTCCAGCACTCTGAGATGTAATTTATCCAACCCTGGTGCTTTCTCCTTCTTAAGGGACCCAAGGGCTTCCCTCACTCTCTCTGCTGTGATTTCCACCTCTGCTACCTCGTCCCCCTGCTCTGCCTTCCCCCCACCTGCCAGTGATGCCTCCCCTCCCGAGACCCAACAATCGGTAAGGGTTCCCCCTCCTCAGTTTCACCATCTCCTCCCATGTATGATGCAGCCCCCCCATTTTCCTTGGTGAAAACTGAGGCGAAGCACTCATTTAGTACCTCAGCCTGCTCCCCCGGGTCTTGTGCCCATCCCCCCCCGTTTTAATCCTGCTAATCTGCCCTTCATCTTTCATTTTTCCCCAATGTATCTAAAGAACCCCTTGTTCCCTCTCCTAATTTCCCTGTCCAGGTTCTGCTCCTTCCTTGCCATAGCCGCCCTCACCACCCTGGTGGCCCTTCTGGCCATCAGCTCATACTCCCCTCAGTCCCTTTCACTCCTTGAGCACTTGAATTGCCTATAGGCCGCCTTCTTTCCCCTCACCACCTCTTGAACCTCCCTGGTCCACCAACAGGATTTTCGGGTCCTACTGCATTTTCGTCTTACTCTTGCGCAGGTGCTGGTAGCATCCTGTACCCCCCTTCTGATGATTTCCCACCTACTGTCAGCATCCATGTCTGGCCCAATCCCATCCAAGTGCTCCTTAAGGATCCTTCCCATTTCTTTGAAATCCACCCCCCTGAAGTCAGTTACCTCCGTCTTTGTGCAGCCTTCTATCCCTCCTAGGTTCAGGCAGAACCAGATCGTGGCATGGTCTCTCCCCGCAAACGAGTCTCTTACCTCCATGCCCCCAATCTGGTCGCTGTCTGCCAGGACCACATCCAGTATCCGCTCCTCCCTGATTGGTTCCCCCACCTGCTGAGTTAGGAACGCGTCCTGAAAGACATTCAACAACCTCTGTTCCCTGGCCACCGAGGATGTCCTAGTCTCCCAGTCTGTTCCTGGCATGTTTGTCCCCCAGCACCACCACCGTTCCCCTTCCTAATCTGCAGTGTCTCCCAACCTGTGCCACCAGACTGTCCTCCAGCTCCTCCGCCAGCACAGGGGGTCTATACACCACTCCTATTTTTACTCTCTTGCCTCCTCTTGTTATCAAGGTGACCCAAATCGCCTCCACAGATCCCTCCGCCTCCTCCACTCCTCCTATGGCAATGCAGTTTTTAACTATTATTTCTACCCCCGCCATCCTTCCTGAACATGGTGTAACCCTCCAGGTTCAGGTCCCAGTCGTGCCCTGCAGTGGCCCAGGTCTCAGTGACCGCTGCCACATCCACCTCTCCCTCAGTTAGCATCGCCTGGAGCTCAGACATTTTATTGCCCAAGCTTCTGGCATTTAGCAGGACTACCTTCCGCCCTTTCCCTATACTTCCATTTCCCCAGCTCGTGTTCCTATGGGGATTCTGTATTCCCCTGGTCTGCACCGTACCAGTTGGCCTTTTCCTGCATTCCTCCAGCTCCCCAGGGGGGTGGAGACAGAGTCCCTCCTTTATTGGACCCCCCTTGACAGCCTTTTCTCCCATCCCTCCCCCCTTCACAAGTTTAAACCCCATCTTTCACCAATGAACCCTTCCATTTTCAACTCAAGGATTTCCTTCCTCTTCAAATTGAGAAGGAGCCTATCTCTAGCATACAGCCCCTTATCTTCCCAGGTCTCCCCCCAATTCCCCATCAACCCATACCCTCTGGCTCCACACCACTCCCTGAGCCACTGGTTTATCATCCTAATCTTCCTCTTGTGTTCCCCACTAGCCGTTGGCACCAGCAGGATTTCTGAGAAGGAAATTGCGCATCCTGTATCATGACAGACCCTGGCAAGCTCCCTGAACCTTGCCTGTATCTCTAGCTCACTATTTCCCTCAGTGTCATTGGTACCCAGGTGGACCAGTATGTCCAGGAAACCTCCACAATCCTTTGCCAACTGATATACTTCATGCTTGGCCCTGTGCACCGTTAGTCCAGGGAAGCAGGTTGTTCTAACCGGGCAGGTTTCTCCCTTCCTATCCCATTTGATCCCCCCATTATGGAATCACCCAAGAGGAGCACTCTGGCCGCTCCTTTTCCTCCATTTCCCCCCCACTTCCATGTCCCTCATCCTATCTACCGGCTCCTCCCCTCAGCCGGCTCCTTGCTCTTCCACCTATCTGGGTGCCACCTGCCATGCCCTCCTTATTTAACATGGCCACCCCCTCCCCTCCGATCCTATGCCCCTTGTCCTCCTGAGTATCCTTCTGTACCTCGCTACCCCCACCGTTACTGCTTGCGACTGGTCGTCCCCCCCCCCATCTGCTAAACTAGCCTGGCTTGTCCTCCCTTCCTTCCTGTCTCTGTTCAGCCCCTCCTTGCTTGTTGTGCTACCCTGGCCTAAACTCTCAGCTCCCTTTACTGTATCCTCCTTGTACTTCAGGTCCTTCTCCTTGCCCTTTCCTCCCAACTGGTCCTTTTCCTTGTGCTTTCCTCCCTCTGCCCCCTCATCCTCCTGCTCTGATCCCCTGCTCCCCCTGTTTTCCCGCATTCCAAGTTCCCCCTGTTCCTCCCGCTATCCAGCCCCCGACTCCTGCCCCTACTCCCTTTCCATCTCCAACACCCTGTTATGCTACATCACCCCTTCATCCTCCAGCAGAAGAAGAGATTGAAGTGGTTCTAGGGACATGGATATGTTGTTCATCCACACTCATTGGCAGTATCCTTGCCGCTTTAAATCTTGCCGGAAGGTCTTCAAGCTTGCTCCTCCCACCCACCCGGGTGGTATAACTCTCGGCTCCGCCCCATGACGCCAGATCTTCCTTACCGCTTGGAAGCTCAGGTTCCCTCCTTAACGCTCTGCGTTTGCGACTGGTTCCTATTTCTCCGTTTGCGGATTTAAAAATAAAATTTTGCAAAAAGACTTCAGTCTGCCCGATCCCTCGCGGCTGCGGTGGACAAATAGGCTGGATTTGGAGATGCCCATGCGGCAGAAGATGTCTCGGGACGGATCCACACTCACGTGTGTCTACTGCCCCAAGCCGGAAGCACGACCGCCAGGCTTAGAGCCTGTACTCATCTTTCACCGACCTCATCCCTCGAAGACCGTGCTGCCCGATTACAACTGGGCCGTCCCGAAGCGTTTCCCTCAGTGAAGTCAAAGGCCCGGTTGGCGGTGTCAGCGGCGGCGGGCTCGGCGGATCAGCTCCGGCGGATGGTCGTCCTCGAAGAAGAGGCGGCGCGGGCGTATCTTCCTCGGCGCGCATTTATCCGCTCTCTGGGTTCTTCCACACGGCTTCTTTTAAGGAGCTTTGTCTGTCCCTCTCCACTAAAGGAGAAGGGCCTCGTCTGCTGGACCTTATTCTCGGTCCAAAAGAGGACAAGGTAGAGTCCCTCGTCGGCGCTCTTGGGGCGGAAGGTCCCTCTCCCGGGCCGTCGTCCGTCGGCTCGACGACGCTCGACCCGCCCACTAGCCTCACGGTGTCCCGTCAGGTCAGTTGACCGAGACTCCCACTGATGAAGTCGAGATTTTTCTCGACCCATTGAACGAACTGTCGCCTTTAGCAGCAAGATTCCCTCTCCCGGTTCCCCGGAGGAGTTGAGATCCGATGGGCTGCGTCTGTGCCTCCGGTTCCGGAGCCCTCGGATGAACCTTCCGAGCCGAAGAGTGCGGTTCCGCCGACACCTCCCGCCCGACCCGGAAATTCCGGGACTCTGGAATCTCGGTCTCGGACCTCTTAAGCGGTCCAGCCCGTTCCCACCGTCACCAAGCGGTCACCGTCGGCACCGCGTGATAAGCGGCGTCGCGCTGAATCCTCGTCCTCCTCCTCGGATGAGGGGAGGCTGCGCGAAAGTACGCCGACGGTACGAGGACCTGTGTTGCAACAGCTCCTCCTGGCCGGGAATAAGCCGACTCGCGCCTTCCCCGCCATTAATGGCTGTCACCGGCGACACAACTGGCCGACTTGTCCGAGCCTATACCCAGGCGGTTGTTGGCCAAAACCAGCTGCTCCACCACGATTCGGTGGAACCTCACTCCACAGCCACCAATTGGGGCTCCGACCAAGGATTCTCGGTCAAATAAGGGTTTACCCCATCGGCTGTCAGTTACCCTCACTCCGACCGACCTCGGCAGGTGAAGGGTGGCTCAGGCCAGAGGCAGCTCTTCGAGGACTCTTCCGGTCGAAGATGATTCCTCCTTCTTCTCCAAGCGACTGGACTTGGAGTCTTCAGGAGGTCAGTCAATGGGCGATAACCCGTCGTCCTTCCTGGACTGCCTGGCTCATCTCGGAGTCTGACGGGATGGGCTGAACCCGTTCCAAGCGGGCCAGGTATCCCCTCACTGAGATTCTGGACCGAGGATTCTCCGACGGAGGCCTTTCCGGTGGCCGAGGCCATAGTGGGTCGGCACTGGAACTTTGGTAGCGCCTGCTTCCTGCCCTGCGCCCGTGCCAGGATGGCCAGGAAGTATCGGTCCCCGGTTCCTTGTCCGGTTTTCAGAACACCCCTCTGCTGAGGGTTTGGTTACGACAGCGTTTTCGGCGGCGGCAGCGCCGGGATGTGGACAAACCTCCTGACAAGGGTCAAAGAATTGGACTACGTCAGGCGAAAAGTCTCGCTGCGTCCTCTCGGCCTTCGTCAGAGCCAGTTCGGCCGTCCCTCATGGCACATTTTCTCATGCCCTGTTGGGCTCCTGGATGAGGTCATCCCTCATCTTCCGCCTGATCTGCAGACTACGGTTAAGCAGGTGCGGGACCAGGGCAGGTCAGTGGCCAACACAGCTCCAGACTGCTTTGGATATAGGGGACTCATGTGCCAGATCGGTGGCGTGCCGCAGGGTCTATGTCAAGCGGCTTAGCTGAGGATATCCACCTTTACTCGGATACCCAGCACAAGTTGGCGGATGTTCCTTTTTGGGACTGACCTCTTGACCCTGGGGTGGAAGGTCACCTGCAGAGGATCGAGAAGTCCAATGCCACCTTGGACTCGGTCTCTTCCGGCTCAGAAGGACAAAGGCCACAACCACAGCCTAAGCCCTTCGTCCTTCTGTGCCCGCGCGCCCGGCCCAGCAACGTCAGGGCCAGCAGGCTCGCCTTGGCATCCCAAACCCAACGCCGGCTTCCTCTAACAGGAGGCAGGAGGAAGGGCCCAGGAGGTCCCTCGGCCGGTCCCTCCTCCAAGCCTGCCCAGTGACGGGCTGAGGTGTCGCCCCATCCCGTCACCTACCCTGGTCCCTGGGACGGCTCCGCACTTCCGTTCCACCTGGTCCGCTGTTACCACGGACAGGTGGGTCTTGGAGGTGGTGGGAAGAGGCCTGCCTCTGGAATTCGAGCAGGCACCCCCCTTCAGAGCCGTCGCCCCTCGGGGGGCTTCGGGATCCCCAGCCTCACTGGCGGCTCGTCGAGCCGACATCCTCTCCTCCTCCAGAAGGAGGTAGTAGAAGTGGTGGACCCTCCTTCAGACCCAGGGTTTGTGTCCAGGTACTTCCTGGTTCCGAAGCAGACGGGGCTGGCGCCCCATTCTCGACCTACAGACCTAAACAAGTTCCTAAGGTCTCGAACCTTCAGGATGGTCACTCTGGCTCAGATAATGACCATCCGTGGAGCGGCGTGGTTCTGCTCTCTGTGGACTTGCAGGCCGCGTTTTTTCACGTCCTATCCGTCCGTCTCACCAGAGATTCCTTCGCTTCAGCGGAAGGATCTCTTGATTCAAGCCATGCCCTTGGCTTGTCTCCAGCTCCCAGGGTCTTCACCAAATGCATGGCAGTGGTGACAGCATTCCTCTGGCGCCGAGGGTCCGGTGTACCCTTACCTGGACGACTGGCTGATAGCAGCTCCCTCCAGGAAGGAGGCGGAGTGGTCAGAGATCTGGCCCTCAGGTCTGCTCTCAACTGGGCCTCCTTATCAACGAGGCCAAGTCGAACTCGAGCTGACAGGTGATTTTATTCATCGGGCGCAGCTCGACTCTCTTCGAGCCAGGCGCGGCTCCCGCGGACAGGGCCGAGGTTCTTTCCTCCTTGCCCGATCATTTCTGGTTGGGCAATTCGCGCCTCCCGGGACTTCCTGCGCCTCCTGGGTCTCATGGCGGCCTGTACCAGCGTGGTCCGTTGGGCTCGCTGGAACATGCGTCTCCTTCAGTGGGGACTGGCCAGCCAGTGGTCCTGGCACGATCCCTTGGACCAGCTGTAGCCGGTGACACAGGGATGTGGGCGCTCTCCAGTGGTGGACCGTTCCAGATCATTTGCAGGAGGGCATCCCGTTCGTCCGCCCGAGCCGAGCGGTCTCTCTGTCGACGATGCCTCTCTGATGGGTTGGGGTGCCCATCTGGGGAACACCGGGCTCATGGCCTCTGGTCCCAGCAGTCCGATGCCACATCAACCTGCTGGAGCTCCAGGCGTCCGCCTAGCTCTCACCGCCTTTGCTCCGTTCCTCCGAGGTCAAGTGGTCCGAGTCCAGGCGGACAATACCGCGACCATGTACTATCTAAACCGCCAGGCGGGGACGCTCCATGCTTCTATGCAAGGCTCTCCGCATTTGGTCACTCGTCTGCAGCCTGGGCGGATCTCCTAGCCATTCACGCGGGCAGGAGCCTCCAACACCCTGGCCGGTGCCCTGAGCGGATAGGGGCTGCATCCCACGAGTGGTCTCTCCTGCCGGAGGTAGTACAGCATCTGTTCTCCTTTGGGGCACACCTCAGGTGGACCTGTTTGCCTCCATGGAGAGCTGAGCTGAGTCTGTTTCATGCCGCCCCTCAGCAGGGCTAAGCTGCGGGGATGCCTTCAAGGGCAATGGACCCCGGGCCTCTTTCGCCTTTCCCCATTTCCCTTGATCCACAAGGTGCTTCTCAAGGCGAGGAGGGACAAGGCGCAGGTGATTCTGATAGCCCCAGACTGGCCTCGCCAGTTCTGGTACCCAGATCTCCTCAGTCTCAGCTCCAGGACTCGCGGCAGCTTCCAGCTGCGGACCTGCTCTCAGTCAATCAGGGAAGGTGTTCCATCCGGACCTTCAATCCCTGCACCTGAGGCCTGGTTCCTGAGCGGCTAGAGTTCCAGGCTTTGGGTCTTTCCGACGAGGTCCTCAATGTAGTTGAGGCGTCCCGTGAGTCGACCAGAAAATGCTATGCCTTCAAATGGAAAAGGTTTTCCATTTGGTGTCAGAGCAAGGCTGGACCCTTCCTCCTGTTCCTTGGCAAGCATCTTGGACTATTTATGGTCCCTTTCTAGTCAAGGGCTTAGGTCGGCGACCCTAAGGGTGCACCTGGAGCCATCTCTGCTTGCAGGCGTGGGCGGGAGCAGTCGGCATGAGAGAGGTGGTCTGGCGCTTTTCAAAGGCCTTGATCACATTTCCCTCCAGTCTTGAAACCTCCACCTCCATGGGATCTACTGCTGGTACTGGCAAAGCTCATGGGCAAGCCATTCGAACCTATGCACAGGTGTGCTCTCTCTCACCTGTCGTGGAAGACCGCCTTCTTGGTGGCTATCACGTTAGCCAGAAGGATGGGAGAACTCCAGGCACTTTGCATTGAGTCTCCTTACCTGGTCTTCCACAGGGACAAGGTTGTCCTGCGCCCCCAACCGAAATTCCTTCCGAAGGTGGTGTCAGAGTTTCACCTTAACCAGGTGTTGACTCTGCCGGTGTTCTACCCCAATCACACCTCGGAGGCGAATACAGGCTCCATACTTTGGACCCTAGAAGGGCTACGCTTATTATAAGGAGCGACGGCTGAAATTCGGAGAGGTTCGCCAGCTGTTTGTCACCCACGCTGAAGCTGCATCTGGCAGACCTGCAGCCAAGCCGGACGATAAGCAGGTGGGTAACCTCCTGCATAGATCTCTGCTATAAGTTGGCGGGCATGGAGCCTCCCAGAGGGATAAGAGCTCATTCTACCCGCCATACTGCTGCACGGTGTCTGCTTCCAGGGACGTCCCTATCCAGGAAATCTGCAGGGCTGCTACCTGGAAGTCAGCACACACCTTCATTACCCATTACCACATCGACCTTGAGTCACGCCGGGATGCTGGTTTTGGGGGCCTCGGTTCTCCAGTCTCTCTTTCCCAAGTAAGTATATGGGGGTGTGCGTCTTGCCTCCCTCCTCCGGAGGAACTGCTAGAGTCTGCCAATGAGTGTGGATGAACAACATATCCATGTCCCTAGAAATACAGGTTACTCACCTGTAACAGGAGTTCTAGGAATGGTATATGTTGTTCATCCACCTCGACCAACCTCCCGGCCGGCGCACAACCTGAGCTTCCAGCGGGCCAGATCTGGCGTCATGGGGCGGAGCCGAGAGTTATACCACCCGGGTGGGTGGGAGGAGCAAGCTTGAAGACCTTCCGGCAAGATTTAAAGCGGCAAGGATACTGCCAATGAGTGTGGATGAACAACATATACCATTCCTAGAACTCCTGTTACAGGTGAGTAACCTGTATTTACTGAGCTTAAGGTCTTTTCCACCTCCCCATCTTTCTTCCTTCTGTCCAGCCCCAGCCATCTGCCTACTTCCCTGAGAATGTCCTCCCTTTGGCCCCCATCTGTGAGGGTCCCCAGTTACCTGCCAGCTTCCTTCGTAGTATCCTTCTTTTGGGCCCCATCTGCCAGGGTCCCTATGCGACCCCAGAGTACTCTCCTGCACTCCTTTTCCTATGCCCCCACCCCTAGTGTTTGGTGCAACCCCGTGGGAGAGCCCCTGCCCTATTCCCTAACCATACCTCCCCTCTTCCCCCAGCTGTCTCCTAAGCCCCTCAACCTCCTCCCTAAGCTGTGCCAGCTGGTAGCACACTGGGCAACCACCGAACTTCCAAGCCCAGTCCAGTATCATGGCTGCCCCACACCCTGTGCACCCCACCACCCTCCCAAAGATGTGGGCCCTAATGACGTGGTCCCATCCCCTCCAAGTAGGTTTCCTTGGGTGAACCACCAAGTTTCTCACTAGACCAAGACTTTTAAACTTTCAACACTTGAGTGGCTGAACTTTTCCCCACCTGACTATTAGCCTTAAGAGTTTGCTCACAGGGGAAGTTTGCAACTCCCTAAGCTCCTCCCTCCCAGCCTTTAAGCTCAACCCCCAGTGACTCTTCTGTATTTAAGAAAGGCAAATGCAAGGCATGGGTGGGAGGGCTTTCCAGAGAGTTCTTAAGGAGTTAGGCCAATTTTAAAACACAACTTACAAACAATAAAAACTTACAGAAACTTATGACAAAGTTAGCTTTCCGGAACCTCGCCACAATTTCAAACTTCAACTGCTACCTCCCTCTTCCCAGATCAACAGACCTATCCCACAAGATTATGCATGTAAAATGTCATGCAAATCTGTTGAACTGTGGCAAAGTTATTCAAGTGCAATATATGCAAAACAGAATGACCTGTTTGCAAAAATGGAAAAAACATGTAAATGTAAGGATTGTTGAGACTGTACATCAGACACCACACAAGCAATTCAAACTGAATGTGCCAAATCAACAAAACTACCCAAAGCTTATGCATGTCAAATGTTATGCACATCCGTTGCAGTGTTAAGGTGTACACTATGCAAAACAGGATGACCTGTTTGTGAAAATAGAAAAAAACACATATATTTAAGGAAGTTTGAGACTGTATCTCAGAAAGCACACATGGGATTCAAATGTCATTTGCCACATCAACAGAGCAAACTTGCGAGACTATGCATGCAAACTTTCATGCACATCCGTTGAATAGTTGCAGAGTATTAAGTGCAAAGTATGCGAAAGTGGATGACTGCGAAAATAGGATAAAACATGTAAATGTAAGAATGTTTCAGACACAGTATTTCAGAAACCACACATTTGATTCAAATGAAATTAGCCATATCAACGGATTGACTCCACGAGATTATGCATGTAAAATTTCATGCACATTCGTTGAACGGTTGTAAAGTATGCAGAAGTGGATGACTGTTTGTGAAAATGAAAGTATTTTTGTGCAGAACATCTAACTTTTCCCACAGGACATTAATGGGAAAATTAAGAATTTAATGACTTTTGAACAGATTAATATTTTTTTCACCAAACCTTCAATAGGCACATCCATGAGGCAAAGGCTTTCTACCCGGAAATTTCAAACCACAACCTAAAGCTATTTCTGAGATACAGCTATAGGAAAAAAATGACAAAAAAGTGGTACATTTAGGATTTGTTTGACACGCTGTATCTCAACATCGACACAATGGATATACACGAAATTTGGCACATCAAGAAACCTACCCGTAGAGATTATGCATGCCAGATTTCGTGCAAATCCGTTAAACAGTTCCGAAGTTAAGGTTCAAAGATTTGGATTTAACATAGACATTTGCAATCATCCCTAACTATATTGACGCTACTGCGCCAGTATAATATATATTGCAAAAATGCTTTGTTATTGCTCCAGTTAGGGTCAAAATGACAAAAGTTGGGAAATGAGGCGTTAGGGTTACCAACCCTAACACTCCACCCTCCCAAGCCAGGCAGGAGAGCAAGTGTGGGGTGTGCCTTGGGCTTCTCAAGTCTAACGCTCACCCCATTTCATCTGTAAATAAGGTCAGATGTGTAGACTTTATGAGAATGGGGTAGAACATATATGGGGACACTGGGTGTGGGCTCCCCAGTGTCCCACACTGGGGGGGGGCCTTACAGTACCAACAGCAGGATTTGGCACCCTGCTGTCAGCAAATGTTAAAAAAAAAAAAAAAAAAAAAATATATATATATATATATAAATTTTGGGACAATGGGAGTGAGCTTCTCAGTGTCTCAAACTGATGAGGCGTCTTATACTGCCGATACAGGGATTGGGCACCCTGATGTCGGCACTCAGAAAAATAGAAATAGTAGGCATGTGCAGACCACTACAACCATACCATGTGGCCTTAAACAGCAATGTTTATGGCCACATATTGGTGTTTACCAAGTGGCAGTATTCTTTGAATTATATATTTTTTTTTTTTTCCATGTCACTAACTGGAAACAAGACGGTGGAAGCGCAAAGAACTTCCCCCACTTGCAAAAGAGAATGGCACTTTTGCTAGTTTTTCCTATACGAAATAATGGGAAACTTAAAATTGAAATAACTTTTGAACAGATTAGTATTTTTACACACTCTTCAAAAGGCCCATCTATGACCCAGACCCCATATACCAGGAAAGTTCCGGACCAAACTGCCAAACGGTTTCGGAGAAATGGTATGGCAAAGAAATCGCCAAAAAGTGGAATTTTTCAAATTATTTGATGTTCTGTAGAACTGCACTCATACATCCAACCAGACCTAAACTTGGCAGATCCACAGAGGTATGGTACCAGAAAGCACTTGCAAAATTTCAGGTAAATTGGTCGAACAGCTGCAAAGTTATTAAAGTGCAGAATTTTGGGTTTAACACTATATATATATCTGTATCTATTTATATATATATATATATACATATAGATAGATATATATAGATATATATATATATATATATATATATAAGAAAATACAAAATCACACATGTCCACACAATGCCAAGCATCATGGGCTGCATATACAAATCACCACAGAATGTTTGTTATGCTGGTTCAGCTTTAAGCAGAATTGCATGGTGCCGAAAGGCCTCTCACACAGTTTGCAAAGGGTGCTAACAGATGACATAGACACATGTTTCGTCCTACCAGGACTCATCAGTATGCCTAGTCTGTTTGACACCCCAGTGGAATGGACCAGCTACCCTAAGACAGTGTGTCTTGGATATGTTGTGGTGAACCCATTAAAATAAAAAACTATTTAAAAGACAAAGAACCTCTGTGCACAAACACTGAGGCAAGGGTTACCCCAAAGGGCATTTGGCTGGGAAGCTGCTTTGCATTGTGTGGGCATGTGTGATTTTGTATTTTCTTGAAACTTGGCTTCCCAGCCAAATGCCCTTTGGGGTAACCCTTGCCTCAGTGTTTGTGCACAGAGGTTCTGTGTCTTTTATTTATGTATATATATGTATCGCTATCTATTCCTTTATTTAAATATATATATATATATATATATATAGCTATCTATCCATATATATATATATATATATAATACATGATACATGATGGGCACGAGTGGAATATGGAAAATATTTTCACTCCTGCAGAGTGAGTCTGGATATTTCATAAGTGCTGAAGGCACGGGTGGAATATACAGTGCTCATGAGGTAGGAGTGAAAATATTTTTCATATTCCATGATGTGCACATCATGTGTCCTGTTTATACAATGGGGCCTCACTGTTGCAAAATGTGCAGTTTGTACGGCAGGCCCGGTGGCGCTGAGGGTTGAGGTGCTGGACGCCACACCTTGCACCACGCCGGTGACCCGGAGATAGGCTGGAGCGTCCGGGGACAGCTCGCCTTCTCCGGGGGAAGTGGGGGTGTAATAAACGGTATTTATTTTAATTCTGCTGACGTCATCAGGATTTATTTCACTGCAGTGAAAATGGTTTATTTCACTGGAATATGTCTCACCCCCGTTGTATAAATACATATATATGTATGTACATACATATACACACACATACACACAACCAATCAGACTCATCCAGCAGGAGGTGTATATCTGTGTCACTGTAGGAAGAGGAGAAATCCAACTTCAGATATGATATATTATTTACAAAGTTGTTCTTCGAGGTTAGTTCACATAAACGTGAACCAAGCTGGCAGTAGCAAAAATGGTGTACCTCGCTTCGTTTTCAACATATGGGTGGCGAAAGGCGTCATGGGTGCCACAATGTGAGTCTTTGGCAAATTGCTCAATTAAACAGTGTAACTTTGTAATCCTTAAGTATTTTGGCACAATAGCAGGAAAAAGCACATCTGTGGGACCAGGTCTTGCCACCCTGCAAATGTCAGCCCAAAGGACCCAATCGTTTGCTTGCAGAATAATGACAAAGATGTGCAGTTATTAGGAGCATAGTTTCACAAAATACTTTCGCAAACACGAAAGTGCCATAGCACGATATGTGTTTAGCGGTGCATGGAAAGTCCGGGAGGACAGTTAGCAGGGACGACCCCATGCCACAGCTCGATGGGAGCATGGGTGTGTGGTTTCATGGTTTAGATAGTTGTATGTTATTCCTGTTACCTGCTGCTGGTTGTGTGTGATTTGTTGTGTTGCCTTGGTCCTTCCCCTACTTGCATGTATGTATGTGTGTGTGTGTGTGTGAGGGGGAATGCGCAGTTAGGGTTTTCTCCCTAACACCGAATTTCTTCGCTTTTGTCGCTGTGGAACAACCCTAACTGATGCATTAAACAGAGTTTTTTGCCATGAATTTCCCTTCTTTTTGAGAATGTGCACTATAAACAGTCAGATGAGACATTAAACCGAGGTCCCATCTGCCTGGATTGGCGATAGTTCAGGTGGATGTTAAAGATCCCATGGCACTTATCGAAAAGAGTAGGGGAATTTCCCCGGTGTCCTGGCCAAATTTCCCTCATTCACTATAAATACCACCAACAGCTTAATCTGGTTCAAAGTCAGTTGGCATCCATCTGTATCCCCCTCCCCCGGGTCGTGCCTGAAAATAGGCAGGATATGTCTAGTGCACTTACCCGGTCAACAAAAACTAAATAAAAAAATAATAAGTAACGGTAATGCAACCGGAAGAGCAAACGGTAACGTACATGGTGGCGCAAACCTAACCGATAACAGAGACGGTAATAGAAATGCAAGCACAAACGTTAATGAAAACACAAACACAAACACAAGCGCGTCTGAAGCAGAATCATAATGCGACGGTCACGTAACGCAGCTGGAAAGCAGACAGTTACGGTAAAATACAACGATGACGCCAATGGAAAGCACAAACGCAAATGGAAGTGCGTACGCAAATGCACACAGTGACGCAAAAGGAAATGCAAACAAAAACGGTAATGGAAATGCAAATGTTAACAGTAACGCAAAGGGTAACGCACACGGTGGCGTAGATGGGAACGCTAATGCAAACGGTTACGGAAACTGTAACTGTAACAGTAACGAAAACGCAGACCCTATTTTTCCCCAAAAGCTGCATAGAGAAACACAGTGAATACAAAGAATGTATGCATAATAATGGACCTCTGAGCAGAAAATGAACACTTGGAATACTAAATTGCTTATATCACAGGAACCATACGACGTAGAAAAAAATTTTTAATTTCATATAATTTACGACTTTCCTGTCTAGTTCTTCCGACGAAAAGTCTGTATCTCAAAGCGTTTCCAAGATACAGGCCCCAAAAGGCACGGCGGATGCCGTAATGTCAGCCTATGGGAAAAATTGTCAACTTTGGAGTACCGTAACTTTGTAGCCCTGTAATACATTGTCACCAAACCACCAAAAGACACATCTGTGGGATCTTGGCTTTCTTCCCTTCAAATTTCAGCCCAAAAGACCAAATCGTTCTTTTGCAGCAGGGTGACAAAGATTTCCTATTCTTTTGGCCCTAGTGTCGCAAAGTAGTGTCGTGATTTGCAACACTTTAGCAAAAAAAATCACGAAAGCATAGAATGTGTGACACTACTTTACAAAAATTTCAAAAACATATTTCTGGGGTGTTTAACCCCCCCAAAAAAAGACATGGCTAGCATCCTCAGGGCTTGACTAGGTGAATGCAGTAAGAACTGTGTCCCTAGAGGGTGCCAAATTTAAATGCCAAGCATTTCTGTGACCACCAACTGAAAACAAGATGGCGGATTTGCAACACTAAAAACTGCATTTGCGACACTGTCGAACTTTTCAACTTTTCCCATTGACTATAATGGGAAACCTGTTTTTTTGAATAACTTTTGAACCATTTAATATTTTTTCACAAAATCTTTGAAAGGCACATCAGGGAACCCGGCTGCATGTTCCCTGAAGGTTTCAGACCAGTTGCGCAGATTGTGCGACCTGTAGGTGTGAGCAAAGAATGCGGAAAAAAATGTAAAGACCACATTCTACGGCGCTATGTAGCTCCACAACTGTATATCCGACCATTACGAAACTTGGCAGATCTAGAGATCTATGATATCGTTCCATGCATGCAAAATATCGGGCAAATCCACCATACGATGGCAAAATTTCACATTTTAACCTTAAATGGGGGTACTCAACCCTAACTATAGTGGAACCTATAGTAGCACGGTAGTACCACTATAGTTAGGGTTGAGTACCCCATTAGAATGAAATGTGACATTCAGCTGACTAACTTTGCCACCGTGATGACGGATTTGCTTTATAATTTGGCAGGCACGCGTGGTACCATAGATTCTCGGATCTGCCAAGTTTCGCATCGTCAGATATACGTTATGGAGTTACAAAGCAACATTCCGTGAGCTCATTTACGCTTTTTGTGAATTCTTTGCTCGTGCTTCAGTTTGCACGACCGTCCGAAACCTTCAGGGAAACATGCACCGACCGATGACCCCAATGCACACCCCAATACCTGTTGGTGGGGACGGGGTGGGCTTGGGGTGCAAGGGGTGACAACCCTAACACCGAATTTCCTTGCTTTTGTCGCTGTGGAACAACCCTAACTGATGCATTAAACAGTTTTTTTTGCCATAAATTTCCCTTCGTTTTGAAAAATTATGTATATAACTATAGTTAGGGTTGAGTACCCCATTTAAGGTTAAATCTGAAATTTGGCAGCTTAATAACTTTGCAACTGTATGATGGATTTGCCTGAATAAAGGGTCTTGTGCCATAGATCTCTGGACCTGCCAAGTTTTGTTATGGTCGGATGCGCAGTTATGGAGCTCTACAGAGCATCAAAAAAACGCATAAATTACACACTTTTGCACATTTCTTTGTGTGCGCCTACAGCCCGCATGTTGTGCGCGATCGGTCTGAAACCTTCAGGGAACATGCAGCCAGGGTCCCCAATGTGCCTTTCGAAGATTGCATGAAAAAATATTAAACTGTTCAAAAGTTATTCAAACAAAACTGTTCCCCATTATAGTCTATGGGAAAAGTTAAAATATGCAAAGGTGTCGCAAATGCAGTTTTTACTTTCACAAATCGGCCATTTTGTTTTCAGTTGGTGGTCAGAGAAATACTTGGTAATACTTGGTAGTATAAGACAAAGTAGACCATAAGGCCCATTTAATTGTCTCCCACGCCTAGTGGGGTCATATTACATGGTATCAATTACCCAACTGATTTTAATTCATATATTTATCTAATCTGCACTTAAACTGATCAAAACAGGGTGCCATAATGATATTTGTAGGTAGGTGATTCCATATCTTAGATATGATCTTATAGAAAAAAAGTTTTGTCTTGACAGTCAGCCCTAGAAACATATAATTGTTTCTTATGAGATCTTAAATTCCTTACTGCTGTGTCTGTAAAACTGAAGCCACATATTTTCATCAGATCTGGGTTTTGCAAGATTTTATAAGTCAGAAGTAAATTCCTTCTTCTCCTAAGTGTCTCTAACGAAAACAACCCTAGTTCCTTTAATCTAGTCCTACAGTCTTTGTTCTTGAAACCGACTAAGGATTTGGTTAATGTCCTTTGAGTTTTTTCTAGTAGTAAAATCTCTTTTCAAACAACATGAAGTCTTGCTGTATTCTGACTAATGCAGTAATCTCCAACCCTTGAATTGCCCCGGAGAACAAAGAGTTAACTTTCCATGCAAGGCATGGAACACTGAGCTCGAGCTCGGTTGAAGCCTTTGTCTGCTGTTGTTTGAACCCCAACTGTTAGATTCTTTACTCCGCCTCACTGAACAGTCGCTCCGGAGATTTCTCCTTCGCTCGGTTCAAAAAAGTCAGTGTCGTTTTTTCGCTCGGTTTCAACCGAATTTCTGCATCTAACCTGTCGGTTTAAGTCTCTGTCTGTGGTACTGTGAGTACTAGATAGGTTTCTTTATATTAGTTTTCTGTGTGGAACTTGTAAACATTGGATCGGTTCGGTTTGAACCGATCAGGTTTGTGTCAAAAAACTTTTATCTTATTAGAGTGTGGTAATCGGTCCGTAACGGTTCTAAAAAAATGGATTTCATTCGTTTTTCCAAGACCCGTGACAAGGTCAGGAACTGAGGGTGTCTTGCCTGGCGGATTGCGAAAAAAAGGGCAAGTTTTGGTTAGGATTGGCCATGTCAGAAACCAAGAAAAGCAGGCCCACTGGGTTTCAACACTGTAGTGTGTGTGGGGAAGCCTTTGCTAAGGCTGACCCCCACATCACCTGTGTTTATTGTCTGGGGTTTGACCACCTCAATGCAGACTGCCAAATTTGTAAAAGTTTTCCCAAAGCTACCCTGGATAAGAGAGTAGGTAGACTGAGGGAAAGGGAGACCGAGTAGTCTGCTGACCAGGGGTAGCCAGCCCGGTTCGGTTTCAACCGAACCAGAAGGAGTGCCCTATGACCAGGGTGAATCTTCTTCGGGCAAAAGGAGAGCCGATTCTGAGGAGTCTGTTCCGGTTAAAAGAAAAAGAAGGGATAAATCATCCGGTTCGGATCCACAAGTTCTTTCTCCGACCGCTGATGAGATAGCCAAAGCGATAAGGATAGTTCAATCGCTAATTTTGGTTCCGGCCGAACTGGCACCATTGGTTAGGGTCTCGGTTCGGTCAGTTCCCCCGGTTCCGGATTACATTTTAGAAGAATTTTATGAACCAGCGGAGGAGGAGGGAGAGTATGAAGATAATGATTATGAAAGTCTAGATGTTCCTATTGACCCGGACATCTCCCCAGACAGACCTTCAGGTGTTTCTCCTCGTAGGCTTTCTGAGTCCCCTTCCCACTTTGTTTTACAAAAAAGTGGCTGAAACCCTCCAGCTTCCTATGGAAGAAGCAGTAGAGGATCAGGAGGAGCCTGATTTTGTTGAGATGATGGACATCCCAGAGTCCAGGAGACTGTCTATTCCCCTCCATAAATCTTTTGGGAAACAGACATTTAAAATTTGAAAAACTCCTAATTCCATACCTCTTGTGGACAGAAGGATGGACAAGAGGTATACTCTTTCAGGCTCAGACACGGAGTTCCTTTCCCAGCAATGCAGCCATGTTAGGGTAGTGCAGGCTGCTGCCTGTGATAAGGCAAATATTCCCTTGGCTTCACACACCCCAGACAAGGACTCCAGGAGGATTGATGCCATGGCAAAGAAACAGTACATGGCAGCATCTTTGGGACTCAGGCAGGCTAATTATATGGCCTACACAGCTAGATACCAGAAGTCCAGGTGGGACACTGTTATGACTGTAGCTAAACAGGCACCTGACCAGCTGGCCAAGGAGCTGGAGCAGGTGACTGCGGATGGGATTGAGGCATCCAAGGTGCAATTTCATGCTGCTGTGGACTCCAATGATGTTTCATCTAGAGTCATGGCTACATGACTACATCTGTGGCCCTTCACAGGATGGCTTGACTCAGGTGTACTAGCCTGTCACAGGATACCCAGGCTAAGGCCATGGATTTTTCTGTCATTGGTAATTCTCTGTTTGGGGAGCAGACAGAGAATTACATGAAGAAGATGGATGAGTACAGGACCACCTACAGGAGTGCTCAGGCCAAAGAAAGGCAAGCTACTCCTCAGAGGCAGCATTCCAGGGGCAGGGGCAGGCCTTTTTACAGGCCTTTTTACCAAGCCCAGTCCTCCTCTTCTGCTTTTGCTTAGAGGGGGTTCTTTAGAGGGAGAGGCAGACGGGGTATGAGCAGGCCTGCTCCACCCCTCAGCCTAAAGCCCCTGCCAAGCAGACACCCTGATGGGTCTGCCCGGGCAGATTCTCCACTACCTGTAGGGGGCAGGCTGGCTTACTTTGTTCAGGACTGGAAGTCTTTAACATCAGACAAGTGGATTCTGGAAGTAGTAAGCCAGGGACTGGTTCTTGGCTTCAAAAAATTTCCCAAGATGAGAACCAGATCCTTTCCACCTGCAACTCCTTCAGAGGCCCGTGCCCTAGAGGCAGAGGTGTCTTCCCTCTTGGCTCTCAGAGCCATAGAAAGGGTTCCTACCCTACACAGGGACAAATGATTGTACTCCAGGTACTTCCTAACCCCCAAAAGACAGGAGAATGGCGGCCCATCCTGGATCTGAGATACCTAAACAAGTACCTTTTAAAACCAAAATTCAAAATGGTGACTCTGGGAATAATTCTGCCCTCTCTAAGGCTAGGGGACTGGCTAGCCTCCCTGGACCTCAAGGATGCCTATTTTCACATTCCCATTAGGTGCTCCCACAGAAAGTACCTCAGGATCGAGTTGCCCTCAGGCCACTATCAATTCAGAGCAATGCCCTTTGGTCTGACATCAGCCCCAAGGGTGTTCACAAAGTGCCTGGCAGTAGTGGTTGCTTTCCTAAGGAGAAAAAAGATCTCAATTTTCCATACCTGGATGACTGGCTCATAGTAGGTCAGTCTCCAGACCAAGTCAAGTCACATCTTCAGATAACTCAGCAACTGCTCACTTCCTTAGGGTTCCTCTTAAACCTTCCAAAGTCAGTTCTAGAGCCAGTGCAGCTCCTCACCCTTATAGGGCGGAGCTGATACAGAAGGCCTTCCTCCCCCTGGACAGGGCAAGGACACTAATAGAGCTGGTCTCTTCTTTCACCCTTCAGGTGTGTCGACCAGCAAGGCACTTCTTGCAGCTCCTGGGCCACATGGCAGCCTGTACAGCAGTGGTCCAGGGTGCAAGATTTCAGATGAGGGACATTCAGTTCCACTTGAGAACCTTCTGGTCCCAGAGAAAGGATTCCCTGACCAAACTAGTCCCAGTGACTCGAACCCTGATCCAGGCTTTGCAATGGTGGCAGGATCAGGACAGTTTGAGGCAAGGAGTTCCTTTTTGTCACTCAGTCTCCTTCTCTAATCCTCACCACAGATGCCTCCCTCTTGGGCTGGGGAGCCCACTTGGGGGACCTTACCACCCAAGGGCTGTGGTCACCTCAAGAATCTCTGCTTCACATCAATCTCTTGGAACTCAGAGCAGTGCTTCTGGCACTGCAAGTTTTTTCCAAGTCTGTTCAGAACAAAGTAGTCCAGACCAGAACAGACAAGACCACCACGATGTGGTACATCAGCAAGCAAGGGGGCACTCGGTCTATGGCCTTGTGCACAGAAGCAATGAAGTTGTGGTCTCTGGCCTATTCCCTGCAAACTTCTCTCACAGCAGTTCACCTGTCAGGGAAGGACAAAATCCTGGCAGATGCTCTCAGCAGGTTATCTCAGGGCCACCACGAATGGTCCCTGGATCCCCTAGTTTTGAAGGTGATTTTCTCAAGATGAGGCACTCCACAGATCTTTTTGCAGCCCCAGACAATCACCAACTTCCTCTCTTTTGCTGCAGACCCCCAGTGTTGGGCTCAGTCCCCCGGATGCTGTGGTACTCAATTGGGAAGGGAAGTTCCTCTATGCTTTTCTCCCCTTCCCTCTACTGTTCAAGGTACTAGTCAAGATCAGGTCTCAACCTGCAAAGTGATTCTGATCGCTCCAGACTGGGCCAGACAGCCCTGGTACCCACTGTTGCTGTCCTTAGCAGTCCACCTTCCCCGGTCTCTTCCCAGGAATTACAACCTGTTGACATCCTCTCAGGGGAGGGTTTGGTATCCGAATCTCAAATCTCTCAATCTCAAGGCCTGGCTCTTGAAGAGTTAGTTTGCTGATCTGCACCTTTCTCAAGGTGTCCTGGATATTCTAAAGGCTTCTCTAAAGCCTTCCACCAGAAAGACTTAGAACTCCAAATGGAAAAGGTTCACTATTTGGTGCTCTGATAAGTATATTTCTCCAGAATTTGCTGGGTTGCCTCAGTCCTGGACTATATGGTTCATCTCAATGGCTTGGGACTTGGACCAGCTACACTCAAAAGTACATTTGGCAGCTGTTTCCACATTTTTTGTCCATAGGCAAGCCCTCTTCTCTTTCAGCCCATCCTGTATTTTGCTAATTCTTCAAGGGACTGTTGCACACCAATCCTCCCTTCAGGGACCCTGCTCCTGCTTGGGACCTTAATGTTTGCATTGCTCAGCTTATGCAACCCCCTTTTGAGCCTTTGTCCCCTGCAGAGCTTAAGTACTTGACTTGGTAGCCATTACCTCTGCCAGTCGCATCAGTGAATTGCAAGCCCTGTCAGTGGAGCCTGATTTCATCTCTTTCCATAGAGATAAAGTGGTCCTAAGAACTAACAGGAAGTTTCTGCCTAAGGTGGTTTCAGATTTCCACCTTAATCTGTCTGTCTCTTCCTGTTTTCTTCACTGACCATTCCTCCTCTGGAGAGAGGAGGTTGCACAGCCTGGACGTAAAAAGGGCCCTTAGCTACTACATAGAGCGTACCAAGGGTCACAGGTTTGACTCCCTCCAATTGTCCCTCACTTGTGGGGAGGTCGGTAAGGGAAAACCTGCCACTAAAAGATCTGTTGCCAGGTGGATTGTCTCTTGTATACAATTCTGCTATGAAAAATTGGGTAGAATCCCACCCTCAGGCCTGAGGGCTCACTCTACTAGGGGTACAGCTGCTTCCCTGGCTGCTGCCAGGGATATTCCTATCTTAGAGATTTGTCAAGCTGCCACCTGGAAAACAGTCCATACTTTTCACCAGGCATTACTCTCTGGATATCCAGGCTAGGAGTGATGCTTGGTTTGGCATAGCAGTACTTCAGAGCCTATTCCCAAAGTAGGTTCTGTCCCTCCTCCATGGAGGTACTGCTTGATAATCTGCATTAGTCAGAATACAGCAAGACTTCATGTTGTTTGAAGAAAAAATTACTCACCTTAGTAATGTTGTTTCTTCTAATGGAGTCTTGCTGTATTCTGACCTCCCCCCTGCCTCCCCTCTCAGAACCTGGTTTTTGGGATGTGGGTGGGCAGGAGCAGTGTTGGCACCTAGAGGTGCCTTTTTTTCTCACCCTCCTTTATTTTGGGTGTATGTTGTGTTTTGTTTTTTGGGTTTCCTGACTTGAGTCTTTTCTTTGAAACCGAAAAAAAAACCTTTTTATCAAATTTAGTTGCCAGTTGGCTAGTGTGAAGTTTACAGTTTCCAAACAGAACTCCCAGTGAGTATAGCTCGTAAAGATCTGATGGTTGGGGTTCAAACAACAGCAGACAGAGGCTTCAACCGAGCTCGAGCTCAGTGTTCCATGCCTTGCATGGAAAGTTAACTCTTTGTTCTCCAGGGCAGTTCAAGGGTTGGAGATCACTGCATTAGTCAGAATACAGCAAGACTCCATTAGAAGAAACATTACTAAGGTGAGTAATTTTTCAAATAAGGGCTCCATAAGGGGGAGCCATAATCAGAATGTGGTATTATATATGTTTTGTATAATTTCATTAGACACTCCTTTTCCCTAGAAGTAAAGGTTTTCCTAATAGTTCTTAATAATCTATTAGTAATATTTGAAACATGGAGAGTGTGATCAATAGACACTAAGCCAGTGTTAACCCAAATTCCCAAATCTAGTTCCTTCTTGGAACTTAAGTGTTTTACCATCAAGTACATATTTGTAATTTGGATTTTTTTTTTCCAAAGTGCAACGCAGTGCATTTAGATTCATTAAATTCTATCTTATTACGTCTTGCCCATGATTGGGCAAATGCTTGGCATTTAAATTTGGGACCCTCTAGGGACACAATTCTTGTTGTGTTCACCTAGGCAAGCCCTGAGGGTGCTAGCCATGTCTTTTTTGGGGGGTAAAACACCCCAGAAATATGATTTTTATATTTTTGTAAAAAGTAGTGTCACAAAGTACTTTTGCACAAGCGACACTTTAATGATTTTTTTGTGCGAAAGTGTCGTGATTTATGTAAAGTACTTTGCGACACTATACTAAACAGGAATCTTTTTGTTGACCTCATGCAAAAGAACAGTTTGGTCTTTTGGGCTGAAATTTGCGGGGAAGAAAGCCAAGATCCCACAGATGTGCCTTTTGGTGGTTTGGTGGCAAAATATTAGAGGGCTGCAAAGTTACGGCACTCCGAAGTTGACAATATTTCCCATAGAATAACATTACAGCATGTGCCGCGCCTTTCGGGGTCCGCATCTCGAAAACGGTTCAAGATACAGACTTTTCGTCAGAAAAATGCTTAGTCCCCCACTAGGGGCTAAGTGCAAAACTAGCCTGGAAAGTCAGAAATAATATGAGATTTTGTTTTTTTTTTCCTATGTCGTACAGTTCCTGAGATATAAGCAATTGAGTATTTCAAGTGCTCATTTTCTGCTCTGAGGGCCATTATTATGGCCACATTCTTTGTATTCACTGTGCTTCTGAATGCACTTTTTTTGGGGAAAAAAGTTTGTGCTTTTGCAGTACTGTGACCATTAGCGTTTCCGCTTGCATTCATGATACTGTTTGCGTTTTCGTTTACGTCACCGTGTGAGTTACCATTTGCGCTTGAGTTTGCGTTACTGTTTCCTTTGGCATCATTGTTGGTGTTACCGTTACCATTTGCGTTTCTAATTGCGTTACCATTACCATTTGCGTTTTCCTTACTGTTGGCGTTAGCATTTCTGGTTGCGTTTCCATTGTTGATTGTGTTACTGTTTCCTTCTGCATTGCCGTTACCATTTGCATTTCTGTTTGCGTTTTTGTTACTGTTTTCGTTACCATTTGCGTTTGCGTTTCCATTGCCATTACCATTACCATTTGCGTTACAATTTGTGTTTGCATTTACATTTGTGCTTGCGTTTGTCTTACCGTGTGCGTTATCATTGCCATTTGCTTCACCGTCTGCGTTACTGTTTTTGCTTGCGTTTGCATTACCGTTAGCGTTTCTATTTTTTACCTCACTGTTGCCATTACCGTTTGCGTTTACGTTACCATTTGTGTTTTTGCGGTTTTTTTTAACAGTTTGCGTCACCATTTGTGTTTGCGTTACCGTTTGAGCTTGTGTTTACATTACTGGTTGTGTGACCATTTTTGTTTGCGTTAACACTTGCGTTTCTGTGGATTTCTGTGACACTTATAATACTTGGTCTACTGTGTTACTTCTGTGCATTTACCAATTTTCATTTGACATCTGCATATGTTTTTTGCAGAACGAAGTGCCCAAAAATGTATGTATTTGCCACTCGTGCGCAGTTCTATGCTTGTGCTGCTCTGCAACAGTTGAAGAGATTTGGATAAGATTTGGTATACGTGGAGTGGAATGGTTCATGTATTTATTTACCAATTTATATTTCACTGCTGCATCGATTTTTGCATATTGCACTGCAAAACGTTCAGTTTTTGCTATTTTTCTGCACTGTCTTGCATGACGCATAGTGGAGCCATTGTGTGGTTGATTGGTCTGACACTTGGCATGTAGAAATCCCTTTCTTCAAGGAACATGCCAGTTTTTGTTTGGTGAAAAAATGTTGATCCGTTCCAGAGTTATAAGCGTTTGAAGATTTTTCGGTTGCAAGTTCCATCATTTTACAGAATTTACGGCTGCGATTTCCGCCATTTTGTGGTGGAAGACTTCTTAAAGGTGCAGAAACTTAAACATGTCATATCTCTGGAATGATTTGGTCTTTTCACATGAAATTTGGAGGGTGTTGAGTGGATGTCTTGGAGATGTGAATTATGCTGTTTACATGGTGGGAAAATAATTTGCTGCGGAGATACTGTGTGACGCACTTATAATTTTGCGCATAGTCTTATGCATGGTGCTAGTGGCTTGAAATTTATAACAAGTAGCCCTTGTGATACAGAGGTGCCTTTCAGTGGTTTGGTTCACATTAGCCTTTGTGCCGTTATCTCGGAAGTGAAGCGAGATACAGACTTTCTGCTACTGTTGGATCACATCGCCTTTGTGCCATTATCTCGGAAATGAAGCCAGATAGACTTTTCGCTACTGTTGCCTCAGATCAACTTTGCGCCGTTATCTTGGAAACGAAGCGAGATATAGACTTTTTGCTGGTGTTGGATCACATCGCCTTTGTGCCGTTGTCTCGGAAGCGAAGTCAGATAAAGACTTTTCGCTACTGTTGCCTTACAGCAGCTTACTGTTACTGTTTCCGTTTGCGTTTCCCTCACCATTTGCGTTACGGTTAGCATTTGCGCTTCCATTTCCGTAACCATTTCTGTTGCCCTTCGTGTTTGCATTTGCATCACAGTTACCGTATGCATTTGGGATACCATTTGCATTACCACTTGCGTTTGCATTTCCATTTGCATTACTGTAACATTTAGAGCTTGCATTTGCATTCATGTTTCTGTTGCTATTACACTTACCATTAGCATTTGCATTTCACTCACCGTTACCATTACTGTTAGCATTAGCGTTATGGTTATCATGCAGACATGGGCAGCAGGTCGGGGTTCTTCGCTCCCACCACCACATACCATTCACTATTTAGTGCATATTCTCAAAAAGAAGGGAAATTCATGGCCAGTCGGCTGTTACCGGACCCCCAACACGATTCCAGGGCTCCAGCCCAAACCGTGAACCCTCAGGGCTCCAACTCATCTGCCGCGGATTCCTTGTTAGCAGGCGTCGGCGCCTCATAGCCGACGCCCAAGACCACTTCCCCGGACTCCTCCAGAGCTCCAGCTCATCCGCTGCAGGATTCGTGGCCAGCGCTCTCATAGCCGATGCCCGAAACTACTTCCCCGGACTCCTCCAGCCCAAAGCTACAGCGAAGCCACCCGCCAGTCGGAGCGCAAGCGCCTTTCCCTAGGTGCACTCTGATTTGTCCGCTACCATTTTTCTGCCTTTGATTAGGAAAGTGTTCAAGAAGGAGCTGAATAACTTGTGAAATCTGCCTTTTTTTTTTTTTATTCTTGTTGTTACCACCTTAAACCTCACTGCCTGTTGCCTTCAATCGATGTTAAAATCTCTACATGTGTTAAAGTGATTACAGCCCTTCCTAGTCCCTGTAGCTGCACGCCTGACTTAGGAGCACCTAGGAAATTGCTTCTTTTGTCTTGTCAATTTGCAGCCCCTTACTGGTTTGTTGGTCCTTTGTCCTGACCAGCTATAACAAGCCTCCGCTCTCTCTCTCTCTCCCTCCCCCCGCCGTGAACCCTCCAGGGTTCCCGCTCATCCGCCGCAGGATTTGCGGACAGCGGTCGGTGCTCTCATAGCTGACGCCTGAGACCACTTCCCCGGACTCCTCCAGCCCAAAGGTACTGCAAAGCCGTACTTTTTTGCCTGCCCACCCATCCCCCCTTCAGATTTCTGCTTTATAGACTATCCTTCCCGCCCTTTCCTGCCATTGGTCTATTCCCTGCCTACTCGACAACCACTTCTTGCTGTGTGTACCTAAGCCTCTAACGTTCTCTACCACCCCTCCTAGTGGGCGGATCAATTATTGCTGTTGCCATAGACAAATTTCTGCCTACCTCCATGCGATATTGGTCTGCTAGAACCCCCTGTTGCTGACCCCCCAATATATCTTCTTGCTAGTACTCTCACACGGAACTGGCCCTATGGAACCCCTATTGTTGACCCTTTTCTAACATCTCCCACTGAGTACTGTGTGCTCTAACATTTCTTACTATAATTACTTGACTAGTGTATCCCCAAACCACTACTCTACCTATTATTTTAAATTGAAACATGTCTGCCACGCTCTGGCTTGGTCTCCTTACCTTCTCTTTCATGGAACCCAGGATCCTTTTCCCTCCAGGCGACATTCATCTTCAAAAGGAGGCGTGCCCCTTACCCCAATTCTGCTTACATTTAATACCACTTTGTAGTTTGGGCTGTTTCCGTGTGCTTCCGCATGTACACTCACTTGAGTTTCTTCTACGAAGAGGGACCAGCACCGAGTCTCCTCCGCAAGAAATACCACCTCAGCATCCTGGACCTAATATGTGCTGGTGCCATATGGCAAGGGTACTGGGCTATGTATCATCAGGACTATACAAGGCAAGTATTAGTACCCTGTATCACTGCACTGACTACCCATCTAGCTGCTCAAAGTCCAGAGCTCTCAAACTACCTTTTGCTGCTCTGAGGAAAATTGTGCTTCTCCTTCTCCTATGCTCAGGTAACGTCGAACTTAATCCCGGCCCAGCAAAAGCCCTCTCTTCACATTCAGAGCTCACAGGACTTAAAGGTATTAGCTTCATGCATGTAAATGTCTGCAGTCTCCTAAAGAAGCTCACATCTGTTGAGGCTTGGGTATTTCACACTGTACCAGATGTACTTGTGATCTCAAAATCTTGGCTTCGGCCTTCCACTCTTGATAAGGAGGTTAACATTCCCAACTATCTGCTGTTCAGAACCGATAGGCAGTCGAGGGGTGGTGGGGTTGCCATCTATGTTAAGGATAAGTTCACTACCTCTATTATTGACTCCTCCTCTGTTGCAAATGAATTCGAATGCCTGACTATCAAAATTGAAATTTCACCTGTACTGGCCTTCTGTCTCATAGGATGTTATAGACCTCCTTCAGCGGGGTCCCAGCTCCTGTCTCACCTCTCTACCATCGTGGGCACCGGTTCCCTTGAAACTATTATCTTGGTGGACCTTAACTATGACTGGCAGTCTAATGTTTCCCTGCCTCTCAAGTTTTTCTGCGACTTGTATGGGTTTACTCAACTTATCAATGAACCGACGTGTGTTAACAAGAAAATCCTCAGAATAGTACCTTACTGGATGTCCTTCTCGTAAGTAAACCATACTCTTTTTCTCATGCGGGAAATTTCTCCGGATGTTAGTGACCACTGTTTTATAGCTGGGGTCAGGGCTGATTCCAAACCTCCGTCAACAGCCAGGTTCTTGACTAAAAGATCCAGACGAAACTTTGATCCAATTGGTTACATTAATGATTTAAAAACCTCCCAGCTCTGGCAGAGCTTCTACCTAACCAAAACAGTAAGCGCTGCTTACAACATCTTCCACAAAATTGTAATGAATGCCCTTAATACCTACGCTCCAGTGGTAAAAACCCATATAAAGGCCAGACCTCGACGCTGGTTCACTGAAGACCTCAAGACTGCTCTGTCAAATAGAGATAAGCTTTGGAAAAAAACGCGCCTGTCTCATTCCCCCGTAGGCTGATGCCGCTTCAGAGCAGCCAGAAATCACTGTACTAAATTAATCAGAGAGGCTAAGGCTAATTTCTTCCATTCAGAACTGGACTCCACCTCAAACTGTCCTACTAAATTTTGGGCCACAATAAAAGATCTGTCTGGTCAGGCGGTGTGCTTCCCTCAAAAATTAACTCCGACAATGGTACTATCCAGGACAGAAAGGAGATCTTTACAATCCTTTAACAATCATTTTGCTACTGCTGGCCTTGCGTTCGATAGTTCTCCTGCTTGCACACTATGTGCACCGGCCACAGCACAGCTACCAGCAGGTAGTACATCGAACACTACCTTTTCGTTTTCACCCACCTCCTTGAAAGATGTTGAAGACCTCATTCTTCAGCTGGATATAAAGAAAAGTGCTGATGCTGACTCCTTCGATCCCTTCTTTCTAAACATTGCTTACCACGTCCTTGCAATACCAATAACCCATTTGTTTAATCTATCCTTATCACAAGGGTCCATTCCCCGCTTATGGAAAACTGCTTGTGTCATTCCACTGTTTAAAGCAGGGGACCCTAGCGATCTAAACAACTACCAGCTGATTTCCCTATTACCCCTATTGTCAAAACTCCTGGAAAAAGTCGTGCATGCCCAGTTGAGAACTTTCCTTGAAACAACGAATCTCCTAAATCCAACGCAGTCTGGTTTCAGAGCTAATCATAGTACTGTTTCAGCATTGGCTAAAGTTATGAATGATTGGCAATGTGAACTGGATAACAAAAAATTTGTCTGCGCTGTTTTCTTGGACCTTAGTAAGGCCTTTGACACCGTAGACCATGGCCTTCTACTTTCTGCATTAAATTAGATTGGCCTGGACCCACCTTCCCTTCGCTGGTTTAATGACTACCTTACCGACAGACAATAGCAGGTTATGGCCTGAGGCCAGTTTTCCCCTCTTAAGCCTCTGACAAGAGGGGTTCCTTAGGGTTCCATCTTGGGGCCCCTGCTCTTTACCATTTATATTAATTGCATTGATGCTGACATCAAGGAGGCAAACATTCATCTGTTTGCAGATGATTCTGTGGTACATTTAAGCCGTACATCCCCTGTAGCTGCCTGCAAAGACTTGCAAAGTGAATTTAATCTGCTACAACAGCTTATTAACAAAAAACTCCTCCTAAATGCAAAGAAAACTAAAGCGATGCTACTTACACCAGTTAATTGTACAACATTTCCTGCTTCCATTAGTACGCTTCTCCCTATTACCACTCAGGAGAGAATTTGGAATTCGTACCAAAGTTGAAGTATTTGGGGGTCTGGCTTGACTACAAACTCTCCTTTATTGACCACATAGAGGACCTGCTAAAAAAACTGAGACAGAGACTCGGTCTCTTCTTCAGGATAAAACATTTTCTAACCTCTGATGCTAAAAGGCAACTAGTCCAGATGTCGTTCCTATCCTTAATTGACTGTGCTGACTTTATCTATAGCCAGTGTACTGCCTCTCGTCTTGGCAAGCTGGATATACTATATCACAGAGCACTGAGATTCATTACTGCCCTTCCCTTATCCACCCATCACTGCTCCCTGTATGTAGCAGCAGTGGGATGGACCTCTGTCCAGCACAGGCGGAACAAGGATGCCGTACTTTGGGTGTACAGAGCCATTACCAATAAACTCCCGCAATTCATTGCCGACAGCTTGCCGCTAAACTTGATAGGTAATTATACGTTGAGAAGTAACTCTTTGATCACCTTGAAAGTGCCAAGGGTCAGCACACAGTTTGGGAGGTCAGCCATAAGCTCCGTACTGCCCTCGCTCTGGAATAAGCTCCAGAAATCCTTAAAATTAAGAACCCCAGTCAGTCTTGCTGTGTTCAAGTCTCTGTACACCAAAGCTGTCTCTGTAGTTTGCAGCTGTTTCCACCGCCCGTAGTTGATCGCCGACTGCCTATATACACCCACCTCCCTTCTCTGTTTAATGTCGTCCACTGAAATCTTCTCCCCTTCCTTGGTCCATGGCCCCATATTTACCCTCCCATCCATTGCGCCAGGCAGGGCACTCCTGGGCTTCCTGTGCTGTATCTGTCCTTGTCCAAACTCCCACCTTTAAGTGTAATTATAATTGCTCCTCCCCCCCCTTCTCCTTCCCACCCCATTCTTTAGCCGTCAGCTATGTTACTATGCGTGTGTGTGTGTGTGTGTATATATATATATCACTGCTTATGAATATGTATCTTAGCTATGTAACCTTTTTTCTATGCGTGCATGTAAAATTTTACAATTGTAATCATCTGTTTTGCTTCCACCTGTGTGATGCAGGTCCACCTTGTAAATGAGCTTACTCAACGGTGATCCACCTGGATAAATAAAGATTTGATTGATTGATTGATTGATTGAGTCCATGACAGGCCTCCAGGTCGGCGGGAGTGTGGCCATCAAGCTGCACAGTCGCGCCCAGCCCTTTTTCAACCTTAGTTCTTTGTCCCAGGAGCTGGCAGTGCAGTGACCCAGAGCGAGTATGCAGGCGTCTTGCCGAACTCCTCCCATACTGGCGCCGTGCCTTCTGCCACCCCCGGTTGTCTCCAGCGGCCACCCAAGTGCGACGCAACCCTACAAGCCCACCACAGAGGAGGGAGAACAGCCCTGGGACGCTCGATCCAACCTCTCCCCTGCCAGCACCTGGCGGCCTGAGTCCGTTCCCGGACCCAGGTCACCGGTGCGGTGCGATGTGTGGCGTCCAGCGCCTCAACCCTCGACACCACCGGGCCGGCTTGGGGTGGGAGTTAGGGCCAACAACCCCAACGCACACCCCGATGCCTGTTGGTGGGGGCAGGGTGGGTGTGAGGTGCAAGGGGTGGCAACCCTAACACTGAAGTTCCTCACTTTTGTCGCTGTGGAACAACCCTAACTGATGCATTAAACAGAGTTTTTGCCGTGAATATATATATATATATGTTATATATATATATATATATATATATATCTGTGTGTGTGTGTGTATATATATGTATATATTCATTGCAAAAACTTTGTTAATGCATCAGTTAGGGTGACTGCTATGCGACAAAGCATTCTCTCTACTGTACCCATCTGAGCTTATTTACTTATGGAATGTGGTGAGTGTTGGGGTCCACGACCCCAAAGTCACCTCACCGATGCCTGTTGGTGTTTGCGGGGGGACATTAGGGTTGGAAACCCTGACTCCTCATTTCCCTGCTTTTGTCGCTATAGTACTTATCCTAAGTGATGCATTAATGAAGTTTTTTTCCAATGAATTTCCTTACTTTTTCAGACAGTTATAACTGTCTTTATGTCACAGTGGGAGCCCTGCACGTCCATGCTTGGGGATTTTCCATATTTTACTGTGTATCCATTGAGCGGATCACTAGATCAGCCAAAACAAAAGACCTAAAACCAGGTCTCTAGTAAAAAACTGCTTTTTATTGCAAATACAAAAAAGCTAAAATTCACGCAATGGGCAGTAGTAGCACCACCTCCACCAACGTTTCACGTAGCTCTTACACTTTTTCAAGGCGGGCTATGAGTGTAGGTAATGATCATTTATAAACTGCATATTTAAAGAGACATACGTCCCAATTCCATCGATTTCCGATATCATCTAAGCTAAATGTGAACAAACATATCCAAAACTAAGAGATTTTTATATACATCTCTATGTCCCTAATTATCATTAAATATTTAAATCCAAACCATACACAGACAACATATATATATATATATATATATATATATATATATATATATATATATATGCAATAAGGAACCTGAATCATATTTGCATTTTAAGTAGCCAATATGTATCAACAATGCAAATATTATAACTATGTAATTTTATATATATACATATTTATTAACCTGTCTAAAGAAAAAGGAAGGGAAAAGAAAAGAAGGGGGGAAGGTGAGGGGGAAAGGGGAGGAGAAGAAAGAGAGGAGGAAGAAAAAAGAGCTAAAGAAGAGAAATGAAGAAAGGGGAAGGGAAAGGAAGAAGGGGGGCAAAAGAGAAAAAATTGTAAAGCATCACAGAATCTATCATAATTAATAAATTACACAAGCACTGCAAAATAATATGCAAAAGCATGCAAGTATACAAGCATAAGGGAAAAAATATGTCTCAACACCATTACTAATACTTCAGAAAAGGACTTAGACTAAAACTCGCATTTAGACCCTTTGGTCCATGTGCCTTTAATTTGTGCTGCCACCTACTTTCAGTCTTTAAGAGTTTATTATCAGTGTCTCCTCCACGTATATTGAGGCTCACTTTTTCAAGTCCTTAAATCTGAATACATGGTCTAGTCCTTTCTGCATGACATATACCACCAAAGTGTTTGTCCTATCTTGTGTCTCAATACTTCTCAAATGTTCTGCGACCCTATATTTAAAATATCGCTTTTTCTTCTCCACATAGAAATCTTTACATTTACACATTGCCAAATATACTACGTCTGATAGAACAGTTGAAGTGTCTATTTTGATAAATCATGCCAGAAACTGGATGAACAAAGTTATACCTGTATTCAAATGTTTACAGTAACTACAATTACTGCATTTAAAAGTACCTCCTGGTAGGGCAGACTTCACCTCTTCAGACTTCACAAAAAGGCTTCTTGAAACTAAGTCAGCAATATTTTTTCTCCTCTTGTAAACCATTCGTGGTGGATGTTTAGTGGCAGACGCAAGTTTTGGTTCAAGTTGCAATAAATTGCAATTTTTCATTAAAATGTCTTTAATCTTATAGTTCCCCAGAGTGTATTCTGTAACAAAATTAAAAAAAGTATAATTTTTAACCTTTTTCTGATTTTTACTATGTCTATTTTTATTCAAAAGCGAATCCCTATTTATATTATCCACTACAGTTCTAGCTTTATCAGTACATTCTGAACTATATCCCCTTGCTCAAAATTTATTGGTCAGGGTCTCAGCCTGTCTCAAATAGCCATCTTCACTAGTTGTATTTCTGTTTAACCTAAGGAATTGTCCTTTAGGTATTCCCTCTATCATATGCTTAGGATGGCAACTTTCAAAATGCAAAAGCACATTTTTAGATGTGGGTTTTCTAAGTAATTCTGTCATAAGGCCCCCCTTCCCATCCTTCTTAATGTTTAGTTCCAGAAACTGAATTTGATCAAAATCACACGCCTTTGTAAATCCCAAATTAATATTTGTGGATTCCAAAAAAGAAATAAAGTCAGCAAACTGCGTTGGGGGCCCTCCCACACCCAAAAAATTTCATCAGTAAAGCGTTTGTAACAACGCAAATGTTGTCTATAAGGATTCAAATCAGACACAACAAACATCTTTTCACAGTCAGCCAAATAAATATTGGCATAATTCGGTGCAAAGGAGGCCCCCATTGCAGTTCCTTTACCTGTTGGTAAAATTGCTTGTCAAAAATAAGTGTTGAAATGAAGAACCTTATGAGCCAAAGTAGTCAAAAACTCCACAAAATCATTGGAATAAGCAGTATTTTCAAAAAGGGCTGATCTAAGGGCATCAACACCCCCATCATGGGTATGTTAGTATAAAGTGCACATATATCTAAAGTGGCCAGCGTATCACTTGTTTCTACCCGCAATGACTCAATCGTGCATAACATTTCAGTAGTATCTCTTATATTTACTGGCCATAGTGGAATGAGTGGCTTAATATACTGGTCCACTAACGGGGCTAATGGCTCAGTAATGGACCCAGTGCTTGCTACAGTGGGTCTAAATGGAGGATTTTCCAAGCCCTTGTGCACTTTTGGTAATCCATAAATCGTTGACCTTACCGGATGTTCTATTTGTAAAAGGTCGTAAGTACATTTATCAATAGTACCATTCAAGTATACCTCGTATAAGTACATGTCAGTATCACTTTTAAAATGCCCCGTCACATCTCGTGACAGTTTTTTATAGAATTTGGTATCAGACAGTTGTCTCAGTATTTCTGTCTCATACTTAACTCTGTCAAGAATTACGATTGCACCCCCCCTTTGTCAGCTGCTTTAATTTCAATAGTCTCATTCTTTGCCAAACTTTGCAGCGCCTCTCTTTTCTTACTAGTGCAGTTGTTAAATTTAGCATATGAGCCTTTATTAAAAAAAATTCATAATTTCTCTTTCACAAGCCTTCTGAAAAACCATCATCGCAGGACTAGTGGGGGGCAAATATGCCGATGGTTTCTTTAATTTTTGTTGCATTTCTTCTGATGTTTGAACAGCTTGAGTATTATTATCTGAACATGAATCCACAAGGTCATCTTTATCTTTTGAAAAGGCAACTCACAAATCCAACTTCCTTGTGAATTTATGAAGATCTAAAATAAGTTCAGATTCACTAGGATGGGTAGTAGGAACATAACTCAAATCTTTTTGTAAAACCTTTGTTTCTTCTGGTTTCAGTTCATAATTGGATAAATTATATACCACGGTCTCCTCTAGTTGTAGTAAGCCGACCTCTTCTGGCGGCCCCCAACTCCGTCTGCTTCTGAAATGACCTCTTTCTCTTTTTCCCTTTCCCCCGGTCCCTCTTCTTGTCTTTCTATACTTGGAGCGAAATGCATCAGCCTCGGGCTGTGCCTCAAACCCCCTTGGATTATGGGTACCTCCAGGAGATTTGCATATTGGGTCGTATTGTAGGCTTGTGGAAACACTGTTGTCATTATTTCCTGGTCCTGTGGTGGGATATGAACCTGTGGTATTTCCATATTCCTCACATCTAGTTCTTTCTGAATCTGTATTAACTGAGTCAATGCTTGTTGATTTGGGGGAGGGACTCCAAGTGCTTCCCCACTGTTCACTAAAAAAGGCTGCTGTATATTGCAAGTCTGCTCCCCTACATTTTCCATCCCATCAGACTCGGATCCTGTCCCGCTTGTATAAATGTCTGCCTGATATGATTCTCTATATTTTTTAATTATCGACCTTGATTTATATCCAGTCCCAGCTGATCTATTTTTCTTACCCCATTCAAAAATTCATTCCTCCAAATAATCTCTACGGTCTCTTTCAAACTTTTTTTCTTTTATTGTTTTAATTCGCATGTAATACCTCTTAATTGTTTGATCCAATCGTTCCTTCCAATTTTCATATTCTGCACTATCTTTGAATTCAAGAAGTTTTTCTTTTATCAGTATCTGTTCTCTAACTTCATATTCTTGTTCCTTTGCATCTTTTAAAATAATGCATATCAGACCAGCACTATAATCAAGGCAATGCTTTTGCCAATCAACAAGAAATTTAGTGCGTTCAAAACCAAATGCAGGTTGCTTATTGAACCTCAAACCACGTGGAGCTCGTTTAACTTCCAAATAGGCATTTAATGTTACATCTTGCCAATAAAGCCTCCTTGCTTTTAAAATAATACGTTCCAATTGTACAAATGCCTCCTTAATAGTAAGCAATCCAATGTTATTGCTTCTATGGGCATTAGTCTCCTGTCCATAATTATTATTGATAGACTGTCTGGACGTTACACCAACAAGTATAGGGTTCACATCCCCTCATTTAAAAACAAGGAATCCACATGGAATAAAGATTCATTCACGTTTACATTTTCTTTCACAATATTTGTGGTCATATTATGCTGCATATGTGTATTTGAAATACTAGCATTTACGTTTGTAGATTGTTCACGAAAGATAAGCAGAGTGCCACTATCCATATTTAAATCGCTCATTCCACCACACGCCATTAGTCCGTGGAAGAAAGAAGTATTCAGCGTCCTGGAGCCAAATCAAAAAAGTCTGTACAAAGAGGAGAAGGCGACTACACAGGACAGGTCTGTGCTACCGCGAATTAATGCAGAAATGTGTATCCATTGAGCGGAGCACTAGACCAGCCAAAACAAAAGACCTAAAAGAGGTCTCAAGTAAAAAACTGCTCTTTATTGCAAATATAAAAAAGCTACAGTTCACACAATGGGCAGTAGTAGCACCCCCTCCACCAACGTTTCACATAGCTCTTCCACTTTTTCAAGGTGGGGCTATGAGTATAGGCAATGATCATTTATAAAGTGCATTTTAAAGAGACTTACGTCCCAGTTCCATCAATTTCTTATATCATCTAAGCTAAACGTGAACAAACGCAACCAAAACTAAAAGAGATTTATATATATATATCTCTATGTCCCTAATTATCATTAAATATTTAAATCCAAACCACACACAGGCAATTTATATATATAAATAAGCAATATGGAACCTGAATCATATTTGCATTTTAAGTAGCCAAGATGTATCAACAAGGCGAATATTATAACTATGGAATTTTATATATACACATTTATTAACCTGTCTAAAGAAAAAGAAAAGAAAGGGAAAAGAAAAGAAGGGGGGGAGAGGAGGGGAAAGGGAGGAGAAGAAAGAGAGAAGGAAGGAAAAAAGAGATAAAGAAGAGAAAGGAAGAAAGGGGAAGCAAAAGGAGGAAGGGGAGGGGGAAAGAGAAAAAGTTGTAAAGCATCACAGAATCTATCATAATTAATAAATTACACAAGCACTGCAAAATAATGTGCAAAAGTATGCAAGCGTAAGGGAAAAAAATATATCTCAACACCATTACTAATACTTCAGAAAAGGCCTTAGACTAAAACTTGCCTATGATTCAGGTTCCTTATTGCTTATTTATATATATATGTGTGTATATATATATATATATATATATATATATATATATATAGATATATATATATATATTAAGTTGTCTGTATATGGTTTGGATTTAAATATTTAATGATAATTAGGGACATAGAGATATATATATATATAAAAATCTCTTTTAGTTTTGGATATGTTTGTTCACGTTTCGCTTAGATGATATGGGAAATCGATGGAATTGAGACATATGTCTCTTTAATATGCACTTTATAAATGATCATTACCTATACTCATAGCCCTGCCTTGAAAAAGCGTAAGAGCTACGTGAAACATTGGTGGAGAGGGTGCTACTAATGCCCATTGTGTGAATTTTAGCTTTTTTGTATTTGCAATAAAAAGCAGTTTTTTTTTAATTGAGACCTGGTTTTAGGTCTTTTTGTTTTGGCTGGTCTAGTGCTCCGCTCAATGGATACACATTCCTGCATTAATTTGCAGTAGCACATACCTGTCCTGTGTAGCTGCCTTCTCCTCTTTGTACTTCCTTATTTTACTGTTGGAGCGCAGGGTCCTTCTGACCCTGTGGACCCATCCCTCCATAGATGCATGACAAAATTATCAGCGTAGCCATCTTATTACCCCAGCACATGTACCTGGTAGAGAAAATGTTCAAATCACCGCCAAAACTTAATTTTGCACAACTGCAGTGCCATTCTGCGCCACATTTGCGAAAACACATTTTGAGGACAGGATTTGGAAAATGACAGCTGTACTGTTCATGAGGTAGTGTAAAAAAAAAAATGCCTATGTTGAACATTTGTAATTGGAATACTCAAAATTACTAAAGATACGTACATGCATAGAAACATTTCAAGGAATGCAAGTAAGTCAGTCATTTTTAAGAATTTTTTTCACCAAATTTTCAATCTGGGCTTTTTGTGACCCCACCTCATGAATGATGGCAGTGTAATTTCGTTAATCAATCCTGAAAGGTGATTTTGCACAATGACTGCGCCATTCTGCACCACAGGTTTCTGAAGCAATCAATAACTTTACAGTAGATAATAAAATACGTATCGAGAACATAATTCATTGGATGCCTTTAAGGCCATGATACATGGGGAAATAATTTCCATAATCTCCTGGAAAAATAAAGAATGGAAAAAACAAGTAATGTTAACAGAACAAAAACTGAAAAAATTAGAAGAGGCAGCTAATACAGGAGATGTAGTTAAAATTCAAGAATACCAAGAATTTAAAAAGATGCTGATTGCTACAAAAAATCTTTACATTAAAAATAGATGGTTAAAGAGGAGGAAAACTTGGCAAGCCAATAGTGAGCAAGCGGGTAAGGATTTAGTCAAAGGGCTAAAACAGTTTGAACATAGGAAAAACATTTCAGCTGTATAGAACAAAAACAAGCAGTTAATTTCAGGAACTGTAAACATTGTTTCGGAATTTTTTTGATTACTATCAGAATTTTTATCGGTCATGTCGTAACCCATCTACTTTAGACTTAGAAAACTTTTCTAAAAGTGACTAAGATAACCGATCAGCAAAGAGCTTCTTTAACAAATCGTATTTCCCAATCTGAGATTAGGGAGGCAAATTCTCAATATGGCCAAAGGTAAAAGCTCTGGAACAGATGGTTTCACTTTAGAATTTTTTCAGTCTTTAGTGGATACTTTACTCCCTTTACTTCATATGCTACTTAACCAAATCATGAAAGAATATTGCTTACCTGAATCATTTAATCAAGCCTATATTTCTGTTATCCCAAAAAAAGGCAAGAACGGAAAATGCATTTCGAATTATAGACCAATTGCAATTCTGAATTCGGATTATAAAATATTCGCTAAAATATTAAATAACCGTATATTACCAATGTTGGACAATTTAATTCACGTAGCTCAAAAAGGCTTTATCCCACACAGACAATTTTTTTCCAGAGTACACACTGTACCGTTCTTGATTGATTACATACATCAATCCCAAAAACCTGCTGTTTTAATGTCTTTAGATGCCTGTAAGGCTTTTGACATGCTTGAATGGAAGTTTTTGTTTCATGCTTTATAAGTTTTTGGTTTTTTGGATACTTACATTAACTTAAGACCCTCTATAATGAACCTACAGTTAGAATCACAATTAATGACACCTTTTTCTGACCCAATTACAATAATTAGAGGAGTAAGACAAGGGCGTCCTCTCTCCCCTAGTTTGTTTGTTTTGAGTCTGGAATTACTTTTGAATGTAGTCAGAGAAAATGTTAGAATTAAAGGAATTTCTGTTAGTTTTTCTGAAGCTATGGTAAGAGCATACACTGACGATTTGCTTATGACTTTAAAAGACCCCAAGGGTAGTGTGTTAGAACTTAAGAAAACATTACACCATTTTCCTCAATTTCAGGTTACCAGAGTAATGAAACTAAGTTGGAAATGTTAATTTTTAACCTCACCAATACTGAAGAAGTCAAACATTCTTTTAATGCTACTATCCCTGAAACAGGAACGTCATATTAAGGCATTCAGATAGCTGCTGATCTGGAAGGTATATATGAACAAAATCACCATAAACGTCTCACTTTTGTCCAAGACAAGCTTTCAGGCTGGGGAAATATTCCACTGTCCATCTGGGGGAAGATACAAGTTCTCAAAATGTTTATTGTTCCTAAACTTTCCTTTATATTACAAGCTATATTATTTAAAAATCCCCCAAGCTGGTTCAAGAAAATAAATTCCTTGTTTCTGTCTTTTATTTGGGACAAAAAAACATTCAAGAATAGCTTGGAAGAAATGACAGTTAGAAAAAAACTTAGCAGGTCTGGCTTGTCCAGACATTCTGTCTTACTATTTATCTTTTATGGCTGAATTAGCCATTAAATGGCTAGGTCAAACAACCTGGACCTTTCGGTAAAAAAATGCAACATTAAATTTGTACAATCAAGGAAAAGATGCGCTAGACATTAAAAATATATGGTCCGGGCCAAAACAGTTCTCCTAGAGTCCCAACAAATTGGTTCAAAATATTTCTCTTCAGGTTAGACGATATCAAGAACTAAATTGGAAAACTATCTCGCTATAATCACATATGGAAAAATCCTTGTTATAAAATAGGGGGTAAAACTATATTCAAAAAACATTGGATTGAAAAAGGAATTTTATTATGGAATGACTTACTATAAAATAATTTATAGGGATGCTGCATGGGAACCACTGGAGCGACTAATACAAGAGGGGAGGTATAATCCTAAAGTTACCATATGCAGAGTAGCTAGAGCGAGTAGACAGCTACTTCCGGACATGACCCAAAAAAAACAGACAACTTTGGGAAAAGGATATGGGGGTCCCCATTGCAGAGGACACATGGAAAATAATGACCCAGCAGCATCAGGGTATTCTAGATTGTAGTAAATATAAAGAGTCCTTCTACAAGTTCTGTCATAGATTATACTGCCCACCCTTGAGGGTTAGTAAATTTAATCCTTCAGTTTCCCTGGTGTGCCCTCGCTGCAAGGGAGGGGGGGTTGGCCTCCTATTATCACTACTTCTGGGCTTGCCCTATCCTACAGGACTTTTGGAGAGAGGTGATGGTGGAGGTCCAGACTTTAGCAGGTAGAACCCTCTTGCACTCACCACTAGTACTGCTATTTGGCGTGGAGGAGGTGGATGTGGGGGAATGGGTCACCCTGCCTCGATGGTTGAGGGTCATATTGGTAATGGCCAGACATTGTATTTTGAATACATGGGTATCGGCCAATAAACCCACTATACAACAGTGGAAGACACTGGCATTACAGGCCCTTACTCTAGAAAGACTTACTTATGTGATGGAGAACAGTTTTATAATGTTTGGCAACCATACCTTAATGCTATGACACTGGCAGAGAGCCTGATAATGGGGGAAGGCTGGGTATAAGGGTAAGATGGGGGAAACAATGGTTGGTGCTAACTTGAATGGAGTGGTAATAATATAATGTGAAGATAAGTCACCTTATTACCTTGTGTACTGTTTTGTCTTAATAAGTTGAATGTTTTTTGTTTTCTTCTTGCTGTCATGAAATTGGATCTCTATGTATATAAGTTAAGTATTGAATGTATTTGTCTGTTTGTGTTGTTGCTGTCTTGACGGGCTTGTCTGGCCTGTTTGTTTATTTGAAAAATCTGAATAAACATATGATGCAAAAAAAATATATATAATTTATGAGTTGGGGAAGATGTAAGACGCTGTATGGGTTAGATGACCATCAAATGTTCTTCTATCATCAGCTTTCTAATCTTCACAAGAAGGATTTCTGGGGACATGGATATGTTGTTCATCCACACTGTCTGGCAGGTTCCTTGCCGCTTTAAATCTTGCCGGAAGGTCTTCAAGCTGGCTCCTCCCACCCACCCGGGTGGTAAAACTCTCGGCTCCGCCCCATGACGCCAGATCTTCCTTACCGCTTGGAAGCTCAGGTTCCCTCCTTAATGCTCTGCGTGTAGACTGGATCCTAATTCTTCGGTGCGCCCGAAACTTATTCTCAAATTTTCAAGACTTTGGTCAAATTACTCCCTCGCGGCTGCGATGGACAAATCGACTCCCGGATTTTGGCGGTGCCCATGTGGGCAGAAAATGTCCAGGACGGATCCGCACTCCACGTGCGTCTACTGCCTCGGCCTAGACCATGACCTGCAGGCCTGCGAGTTATGCCGTTTGTTTTCGACCAATGTCCTGGAAGACCGCACTGCCCGGTTACAGCTTGGCCGCCCGAGCGCTACCCGCCGGTGAAGTCGAAGGAGGCCCGTTGGGTGGTGACCGCGGCGGCTGGCTCGGCTGAGCAACTCGAGCAGATGATCACCCTTGAGGAGGAGGCGGCACAGGCCGCATCATCCTCTTCCTCGGTCGCAGCATTTATCCCGCTCTCTTTGGGTTCTTCCTACTCAGCTTCTTTTAAGGAGCTTTGCCAATCCCTTTCCACGAGGGAGAGGGGCCATCGAGACATTCTTCTCGGTCCAAAAAGAAGGACTCGAAAAGGTAAGTTCCACCGTCGGCATTCGTGGGAGCGGGAGAGGTCCCCTTCCCCGGACAGTCGACACTCGACTTTGGTCGAGGTTGCGGCTAAGGCCGCTGGCTTCATGGTGTCCTGTCAGGTCAACCGGCGGAGCCACTGATCGGCCGAGCGGGTCGATTTTTCTCGACCGTCGGGACGGGTTGTCGACTGGTGAAGTCAACAACCCTTCTTCACTGATTCCCCCGGTGGAGACCGAGGACTTGCCTGTGCCGGAGTCCCCGGTCAAGGCTTCCCAGCCGAGGGAAGAGCGGGTGTCACCCGCTCCTTCCCAGACCCGTCCTTGGAAACACCAAGGATCTCGGTCTCGGACATCGTTTCGGTCCAACCGATCCCACCGACATCGGCAGTCTCGGTCTCGGCACCGAAGTAAGCGGCACCACCGCTCGTCCTCGTCTTCCTCCTCGGAAGAGGAGAGGCTCCAGTGCAAATTGCGTCGACGCTATGAGGACCTGATGTGGCAGCAGTTACTTCTGTCCTGGAACAAGCCAACGCCGTCGCCTTCCCCGGCCATCAAGTGGCTGTCACCCGAATGGCCGAAACAACCCCTCGCTGTAGTCGAGGTGCCCAAGCCTGGGCCGGTTGTTCGTCCGAAACCAGCTGCTCCACCGATTGTGGTGGAACCTCCACCTCCACAACGAAAATGTGGGCGCCGACCAAGGACTCTTGGTCAGGTCAGGGCCTGCCCCACAGGTTGTCGGTTACCCTCACTCCCGACAGTCTTTGGCAGGTGGAGAGTGGCTCAGGCCCCAGACAGCTCTTCGCAGACTCCTCGGAGTCCGACGACGACTCCTCCCTGTTCTCCAGGCCCATTGACCTCGAGGCCTCCGTGGGCCAGTCGATGGACGAAAGCCCATCGTCCTTTATGGGTCTGCTTCCGCTCATCTTGGAGTCCACTGGGATGCAGCTCGAGCCTGTATCCAAGCAGGTCAAGTATACCCTAATGGAGATACTGGACTGAGGGGATTCACCCATGGAGGCCTTTCCGGTGGCTGAAGCCATTGTTGGCCCAGCCTTGGAGCTCTGGCAGCGGCCTGCTTCCTGTCCTGCGCCTTCGGTCAGGATGGCCAGGAAGTATGCGGTCCCTACCGGCTCTTTGTCCGTTTTTTTCGGAACACCCCTCCGCCGAGGGGTTGGTCACCGATACCGTTTTCCGGCGTTCTGGGAATGCTAGGGATGTGGATAAGCCCCCCGACAAGGAGTCCAAAAAGCTGGACTATGACAGGTGCAAGGTGCACGCTGCGTCCTCCCTTGGCCTCCGCCAGGCCAGCTCGGCCGTGTCAATGTCACACTTCTCCCACGCCCTCATGGGCTCCCTGGATGAGGTGATCCATCATCTCCCGGCTGACCTGCAGACCACGGTCAGGCAGGTACGGGACCAGTGAAGGGCAGTGGCAAAATAGCAGCTCCAAACGGCTCTGGACATTGGAGACTCCTGTGCCAGATCAGTTGCGGCCACAGTGGCCATGCGCCGCAGAGCATGGCTGAGGATATCCACCTTCACGGCGGATACCCAGCATAAACTGGCGGATGTCCCCTTCCTGGGGACTGACCTCTTCGGCCCTGGAGTAGAAGGTCACCTCCAGCGGATTGAAAAGTCCAATGCCACTCTGGACTCGGTCACCTCTGCCCAGAAGGACAAGGGCCGTCGACAACAACAATATAAGTCCTTTCGCCCTTCTGCGCCTATGGCCCAACAGCACCAACACCAGGGCCAGCAGGCTCACGCTTGGCACCCCAAAGCCAAGCCTGCGGCTTCCTCTAATAGGAAGCAGGGAGGAAAAGGCCCAGGAGGTCCCCCGGCTGGTCCCTCCGCCAAGCCTGCCTAGTGACGGGTTGAGGGGTGTCGCCCCCCAGCCTCGTCATTTCCCCCTGGGTCCCCCCCGTGGGGGGACGGCTCTGCCATTTCCTTTCCGCCTGGTCCGCTATCACCACGGACCACTGGATGATGAAGGTGGTAGGAAAGGGCCTGCCCCTGGAGTTCAAGCAGGCCCCGCCCTTCCGAGCCATCACCCCTCGGGGGGCTATGGGGTCCGCAGCCTCTCTGTCGGCTCGCCGAGCCGATATCGCCCTGCTCCTCGAAAAAGAAGTGATCAGGAAGGTGGCAGATCCTCCTCCAGACCCGGGGTTTGTGTCCAGGTACTTCCTGGTCCCAAAACGGACTGGGTCTGGCGTCCCATTCTCGACCTGCACAACCTGAACAGGTTCCTAAGGTCTTGGACCTTCAGGATGGTCACTCTGGCTCAGATAATCCCATCCTTGGAACGAGGCATGTGGTTCTGTTCTCTGGACCACCAGGATGTGTTCTTTCACGTCCCAATCCATCCGTCCCACCAGAGATTCCTCCGCTTCAGGGCAGAGGGATCCCTCTACGAGTTCCGGGCCATGCCCATCGGCCTTTCCCTAGCTCCCAGGGTCTTCACCAAATGCATGGCAGTGGTGACAGCATTCCTGCGGTGCCGAAGGGTCCGGGTGTACCCCTACCTGGACGACTGGCTGATTGCAGCCCCTCCAGAAGCGAGGTGGAGGCGGTCCAGAGATCTGGCCTCCAGGTTTGCTCTCAGGTTGGCCTCCTCATCAGAGGCCAAGTCAGAACTACGTGCCAAAGCAGGTGATACAATTCGCCGGGGCAGAGCTCGACTCTCTATGAGCCAGAGCACGACTCCCGGCGGACAGGGCCGAGGTTCTTTCCTTCTTTGCCCAGTCATTTCAGGTTGGGTAATCGCGCCTTGCCCGGGACTTCCTGCGCCTCCTGGGGTTCATGGCGGCCTGCACCAGCATGGCCCGTTGGGCCCGTTGGTACATGCGTCCCCTTCAATGGGAGCTGGCCAGCCATTGGTCACAGCACTCCGATCCCTTGGATCAGCTAGTGACAGTGACCCAGGGGATGTGGAACACACTCCAGTGGTGGACCGTTCCAGCACATCTGCAGGAGGGCATCCCGTTTGTCCGCCCCGAGCCGACGGTCTCTCTATCGACTGATGCCTCTCTGATGGGTTGGGGTGCCCATCTGGGGGAGCACAGAGCGCACGGCCTCTGGTCCCCTCGGGAGTCCCGATGTCACATCAACCTGCTGGAGCTTCGAGCGGTTCGTCTAGCCCTCACCGCCTTCGCTCCATTTCTACAGGGTCAAGTGGTCCAGGTCCAGATGGACAATACCACGGCCATGTATTATCTCAATTGCCAGGGCAGGACGCACTCCATGCCTCTGTGCAAGGAAGCTCTCTGCATTTGGTCACTCATGCGCAGCCTGGAGGCGGATCTCCTTGCCATCCATGTGGCAGGTGCCTCCAACATTCTGGCCGATGCCCAGATAGGGGCTGCGTCCCATGAGTGTCTCTCCTGCCGGAGGTAGTACAAGATCTGTTCTCCCACTGGGGCATGGCTCAGGTGGACCTGTTTGCCTCCAGGGAGAATGAGAAGCTGAGACTGTTTCATGCCCGCCCCCCTCAGCAGGGGGATGCTTTCTCGAGGCCGTGGACCACAGGCCTTTTCTACGCCTTTCCCCCATTTCCCTTGATCCACAAAGTGCTTTTCAAGGTGAGGAGGGACAAGGCGCAGGTGATTCTGGTAGCCCCAGACTGGCCCCGCCAGTTCTGGTATCGCAGTCTCCTCGGTCTCAGCTCCAGGCTCCCGAGGCGGCTCCCAGCCCGCCCGGACCTGATCTCAGTCAGTCAGGGGAAGGTATTCCATCTGGACCTTCAATCCCTGCACCTGACGGCCTGGTTCCTGAGTGGCTAGAGTTCCAGGCCTTGGGTCTTTCCGACGAGGTCCTCAGCGTCGTTGAGGCGTCCCGTAAGGAGTCGACCAAAAAATGCTGTGCCTTCAAATGGAAGAGATTCTCCATTTGGTGTTAGGGCAAGGGCCTGGACCTTTTCTCCTGCTCCTTGGCAAGCATTCTGGACTACCTATGGTCCCTTTCTCAGCAAGGGCTTCGGTCGATGACCCTTAAGGTGCACCTGGCAGCCATCTCTGCTTACCGGGCGAGGGCCAGGAAGCAGTCGGTGGCGCAGGAGAAGGTGGTCGGGCGCTTTTTCAAAGGCCTTGATCACATATCCCCTCCGGTGTGAGAACCTCCACCTCTGTGGGATCTACTGCTGGTACTGGCTAAGCTCATGGGCAAGCCATTCGAACCGATGCACAGGTGTGACATTTCTCACCTGTCGTGGAAGACCGCCTTCTTGGTGGCTATCACGTCAGCCAGAAGGATGGGAGAGCTCCAGGCGCTTTCCATGGAGTCTCCTTATCTAGTCTTCCACAGGGACAAGGTTGTCCTGCGCCCCCAACCGAAATTCCTTCCGAAGGTGTTGTCGGAGTTTCACCTTAACCAGGTGTTGACTCTACCGTTGTTCTACCCCAATCACACCTCGGAGGCCGAATATAGGCTCCATACTTTGGACCCTAGAAGAGCGCTCGCTTACCACAAGAAGCGGACGGCTGAAGTTCAGGGAGAGGTTTGCCAGCTGTTTGCTGCCTATGCTGAAGCCGCACCTGGCAGACCTGCAGCCAAGCGGACGATAGGCAGGTGGGTCACACCTCCTGCATAGATCTCTGCTATAGGTTGGCGGGCATGGAGCCTCCCAGAGGGATAAGAGCTCATTGTACCCGCCATACCGCTGATCGGTGACTGCTTCCAGGGATGTCCCTATCTGGGAAATCTGCAGGGCTGCTACCTGGAAGTCAGCACACACCTTCATCACCCACTACCACATCGACCTTGAGTGACGCCGGGATGCTGGTTTTGGGGCCTCGGTTCTTCAGTCTTTATTTCCTAAGTAGGGGGTGTGCGCCTTGCCTCCCTCCTCCCGGAGAACTGGCAGGAGTCTGCCAGACAGTGTGGATGAACAACATATCCATGTCCCTAGAAATACAGGTTACTCACTTGTAACAGGAGTTCTAGGAATGGTATATGTTGTTCATCCTGACTTCCAACCTCCCCGGCTTCACGACAACCTGGCTCTCCATGGCCAGATCTGGCATCACAAAGTGTGCCGAGAGTTTTACCACCCGGTGGGTGGGAGGAGCCAGCTTGAAGACCTTCCGGCAAGATTTAAAATGGCAAGGAACCTGCCAGACAGTGTGGATGAAAAACATATACCATTCCTAGAACTCCTGTTACAGGTGAGTAACCTGTATTTCTTGTAGTACATCTATCAGTTTTTTGTAGATCATATGATCCAGTAGTTTGCCACCCTACAAACCCAATATAACTTAGGACACATAGAGCACTACCGGTATCCTCAGTTAAGGCACTACATTTTCTCGTTTCTAATAAAGTTCTGCTCCCCAGGGCAGTATCCTCCAGTAATTACATACCGTATTAACTTCTTACGCATGGGCGATGGCCCACATATGACTTTGCAGCTTTACTGAAGTCCTGCCGCTGGAGGGAATTCCCTAAATGTAACCGCCAGCTGGGAGGGAGGGAGGAGGAGATGGGCCAGCCAGTAGAGAGGGAAGTTTGGGAATGAGCCTGCCAAGTGGCAGCCAAAGTGACAGACTCTCTTCAATGGAGAGAATATGCCTGGAAACACTTGATGAGGTATTTTCAGACCTCAGTGATCAGTCTGTTTTCCCGCTTATTCCCCATCCTCCTGGAGGGAATGCGGGAAGCCTAATGCTGCCAACTGCCACATAATGTGGGCATACCCATGCTTGTAGTTCTTAATGCATGAGTTGGAGAATGGGTTTACAACATTCTCTGGCAGGCCGATATCACTGACCCCTCCCTGTACGTCCTTCTCCAATACCCTAGAGGCCTGAACGATCCAGTTTCTCGGTAACTGCTGGGAATCTTTCTTACAGTGACTGAAAAAGCGATAACAAAGTTCTGTCTCGCATCCACAATCCCGAGTGTGCATTCCTGGAGGACAGTGATCAGTAGAAAGGATTACTTATTCACTAAATAATCGTACAGAACTGTACTTGTGTTGGAATGCAAATCTGACTTTTTTAGTGTCCGTTTTTGAGAAGAGATCAGAGAGCAGGACATGAGAACTTTTTTTTCCGTTTGACTTTTTGTTTTTGGGAAGAGGAGATCAGATATAGAGAGCAGGACAGTGGGGCAGCTACGGAGAGAAACACACAAGCTGGAAGCATTGGCAGGTTGAGTTATCAATTTCATGCCTATTACTATCAATGAAAGTTAAGTTACTGCATATGTTTTCAGAAAAAGTGCCACACTTGATCAACATGACAGTGCACTACGGGGGAAGGAGAGAGCAGCGCGAGAGCGATCTTTCAAACAGCACAGGGACTCTCTGTGTTGTTTGAAAAGATCGCGATAGTGATCTCTTTCCCAAGTACTGGGAGGCATGATCTTTCAAACCACATTTTTCTTTCCTTTTTTTGTTAAAAAGAAAAAAAAATCGTCCATATCTTGATTTAATAGCTGCAGGTGAATAGGAACAGCCTGGCTGGCTGGGCTAGACTGGACTGAGCATGCAGCAAGTGAGTGACAGGGAGGAGGGGGGGTCAGTGCCGTGGGAATGACAGTTTGGAAACTGAGATAGTATCAGGCAAAACTAAGTCAAGAAACTCATGGCACCTTGTTATAAGACAAAACCTTTTTTCTGTTTGTTTGTTTGCTTTGTAGATTATTGTATATGGTCTTATTCACAATGCTTAGTCAGGCTGTATCACTTGTTCTTGTTACTTTGATCAGAATGGTTCCTCGGTAAAACAGAAAAAAAATGGCGACGTTTAAAAAATGAACATATAATTCGGCACTTAGATTTATGTTGTGTTGCGTCCTGCTTCAAGAGTACTTGTTACTACCTGTACATCAAATAGATTTGATGCACAGGTAGCAACCAATCAGGATGCAGGCATTTATCTGCCATTTTTTAATATTGATTACATCTATGCCGCACTGTAGCCCTGTCAATGTTCTGGTCCTAGACCAGGTTACAGTCTCCTGTGCGAATAATAGGAGATTGCACCCATAACAGTAGCAGGCTGACTGGCTCTGTGAAGAAGCTGGGGTTGCCAGATTCAGACCGTATATTGATACCAGCACCACTGTGACCTGACCCAGCATTCCTTTCAGCAGAATGTACCTGCTCAGCAGGTCTGCAGTTTCTTCCTGGGCTTGAAATTGCACTGTACTAACTATTAAAATGGCAACATCCTTTCTGTTTGTGTTGTATCCCACCCCAAAGGCCTGACCCACCCAGTCCCTATCTAAAAGCAACATGTGGTGCTTGTTAAGAATAGTCTCCTGGAGAAAGATCTGGACTTGCTGCTTTTTTTAAATTTTGGAAGATTTTATTCTTTTTATCTCTGGACCGTGTCCCCTTAACATCCCAGGTGATAAAATGCTGTGGTTTGGTTTACTCATGGTTTAGGCTAGAAAATATGTCGATGGTGTCTTTCTGAGTCTGTAAGGTCACTGCATTACATGGTAGTATAGATTTTTTCTGTGCTCTGAAAGCCCCCACCACCACTAACCACAGTGAACAGCAGGGCTAATGAGACCCGAACCAAGTACAGAGAACAATAACATACAACAAAAGCAATCATAGAACATGAATTAAATGAGTGTGTTAGTTGACCTCTGACTTTACTTATCGTGCACTGTATAAATAAAGCCTTGGCAAAAACATTGGTCCCCAAATTTCTCCCTCCTCACCTTGGCAACAGCATAACTGAAAGTAACAGTCAAAGGGCTGATATGAACATGAAACGTGAAACAGTTTTATGCCTAACGGGTGTAGCATGTCTGAGACATTGAACAAACATCTTACTACTGTTGGTATTACAGTGGTTCCTGGTCTGAGTGCTTTTATCAGGAAGATAAAGCACTACCCCCCCCCCCCCCAATAGGGGGCCTCCAAGTAAATCAACTTTGAAGTTGTCCCTGAATTGCTAGTTACCCTTGTACCTTCATCATTCCTCATTGAGCACACCTCCTCATTGAGCACACCCATATAATATTTTGCACTGGTTGTCATAGCAAAACAGTACTGCAAACTATAATTAGCATGACTAATATTGTTTAGTACATATAATAATTGCCTTGCTTTGAGCAGTCAGTTTTGATACTAGAGTTCTAGGTATAAAGTTCAGTTGCTGTCTGGTAGTGAGGTGGTGAGGCACTACCATATTCTTTATGGTATACTGTGCTGCCCAGTGCTCCTCCACTACCTCTCCCTCCTGTGCTGTAGAAGTTTGATGGCCTAGGTGATCCCTCCCAGCACCATGGCTATGAGGGTATACCTTGACAATGTCTACACTAGTCTCCCTTTTCACTGTTTCCCCCACCATCCTCACGCTGTGGGCACTGGGCACTCACTCCTGTCTTAGTCTGTATTCTACTGGCTTGGAGTTACAGACTTTCTGTTGTGGGAATGTGTTGACCGACTGACACAGCAGTCCAGGCCGTGGCCAACAGGTCCCTCTCCCACACACATAAGCTGCTTGTTACAGTGCCCATGGCCTGTTTGGGTGGTCTATCTTGTGTAGTTGCTCGCACATGGGAGGCTACATGGTGCGTCATAACAGAGTGATGGTCCCATCGGAGAGGACTCCCCCTGACTGTCCTTATTGTTAAGGAAGTGAAAGAGAGAAACAAAAAATAAGGGAGGGAGGAGGAGAGAATAATACAAGTTTAGGTATTGGCTCTTGTCTGCCTTGTTTTTTGAGAGCTGAAAGAGAGGCAGCCCCGAGCAGCACAATACATATAGCATTTACTGTGTCACCTGAGAGACTAACATTGCAAAGCTTTTGTCTTTAGAAAAGTCCCTGCAGCCTGTGTGCATCAGTGTTAGAGCAGTCATTCCTCAGTTATCTTGGGCCACTGCAGTCCACACCTGTGCAGTTCATTTCTGGTCCCTTCTCAGCCATGTGCATGTTCGTGCAGGCATAGTGTGCCTGCTCGTGTGGTGCATGGTGTTCGCATGATTGAGGAGGAGGCCAGCCATGGTTTTGGTATGGATTTGACTGTATGGCAGGCACCATCTTGACTGTTTCAGGTTTTGCCTTTTCGTCCAGTCAGGAAAATCTTGATTTAAGCTTTTGTGGTGCCCTGAGTCCTGGTGAGCTTGGTCCATGCTGACCCATGTTGCAGTGGTTCTTTAGCTCGAGGGTTTTTGCAAGAGATGGGTGCACAAAGGAATTTGCATTACAACTTGCAGTTGCAACAGGTGTTAAAATAGTTGATAGTCCAGGAGGGTTATTGAATTCAGCTTGGATTCTTTGGATTTAGCTGTGGAACAAAGAGACATAACTGTTTATTGTTATGTCCTGAAAGCTGCCTCAGCGTGGTGGATTCCTTGGTGGTGGGAACAAGTTTGGGAATTGGTTGTAGAGTTTGGTGTTGGCTTCTGTGGTGAAAGCGTACTGTATAATGCATATTTCTGTGGTAATGATCATCTTTGCTTAGTAAACCACCTTGAATTTGATACCAGCCGCATACAGTTTTGACTTAATGCTTTTATATTCTGCTTGTTTGGCCCTTGTTTGTGGACTCAAGTCACTGAACATCAGTAGTCTTTGGCCTTCCCACAGGATTTCTGTAGCAGCTCTTACTTTGGCTTGTATGTGAGTTTTATCAAGGTAATTAAGAAGCTGAAAGATGAGTGGATGTGGCTTTTTGCCAGGCTGACGCGCAGGTTGGAGTGCCGAATGGGCTTGTTCTACAGTATACACCGCTCCATTTGGTGAGGGTCCTGCCACTTTTTCACATTGTTTTTGGATAAAGCTCATTGCTTTGGGGCCCTCTGACCTTTAAACAAACCCCACCACCACTAAGTTGTTCAGTCGGCTTCTCCCATTTTGGTCTTCGAGCCGCTCTTCCAGTTTGGTGATTTTGTGCCTTAGTTGTACCATTTCTGGGTCCTGCGGGAGGCATGGCCTTCCAGGGAGCTTATCCAGGCTTCTGCCTCAGTGACCCACCTAGGGAACTCTTATTTATTTATTTAGTTAGTTTGTTTTTTACCAGGTAGGTGCACTAGACAAATACAGTGCATGTTTTCAGGCATGATCCAGGAGCAGTACAAACAATAAATGAATATTAGTACAGAGGTGCAGGGGTACTAAGAACAGTCTTATATACATCAGCAAATGACATAGACTACTGAAGTGCAGAGACTTATGGCTAGCTTAATTGTTTTAAACTCTCTGGCTAGCTTGAGTAGCATTTCTTTCATTTTGCCCAGTTCTTAGAAGAAATGGTCCAGTGCGTTTGGGTCGACCACAGTGCTAGGTGGTGTCAGAGGTGGAGAGGTGAGGAGTCTGCTTTCTGCTGCTTTCCTGCCTGTATGTGGTCTGGGTTTCCCATTGGCATCATGCAGTCTCTATTTCATTTGTTGCAAGATCTGTCTGATTGTTGAAATGGTCTGTGTGTTCCTTTCTTTAGTTAATTATCTACAGGTTAGTAGGTTCTGAGTAGAGAGAGGCCGAGGATGAGCGTGATTCTCACCCACAAAATTCCTCAGTATGCTTGACTAATGCAGTGATGCCAGCTGGGTTCAGCTGCCCCGGAGGTGAAGTTTATGCTAATGATGCCAAGAATTAGCTAATCAGATTACAGAAAGAGAGTGCTGCCTACAGATGCTGCTGAAAGCTAGTCAGATTAATTTCAAAGCTGACTGGACGAGTTGCCCTTGAGCTCTCTCTTTAAACCTTTGCTTAAAATATTTTATTTTTTTATAGTTGTAGTCCTTTCTTTTTTTTTTGTTGTTGTGCTGCCTTTAGAGTGTTTGATGCCAGTTTGTAGTGCTTTTTGTACATTTTCAGTGGATTTTTAGTTCCCGGAATCTGCGGAAAGAACAACGCTTTTTTCCGCATTACTGTGCTTTTTCTGAATAAAAAATATCAGGCTTGAGGTAAAAATTCTACAAATTTTATATTTTAAACTTTTTTTTTTCACCGCGAATACCTATTTTTAAAGTGGTTCTGTGATTTTTACCACTTTTCTTCACTTTACCATAGCAGGTGAGTCGTTTTTAGCAGCTCCACAATGCTGGAAACCTTTTGTTTTTCCTTCTTGGGAACAAGCTTTTCTGAGTCCCTGACAAATTGGCAGGTCAGGAAAACCAGTTAACAGACTGGTCCTTTTTTTTTTTCTTTATCTCCTCCTGAACTGGCCCCCTTCCTCTGGCCCTCCCAGCCCCGGTGTCCACTGGTACTCACCCCTTACTTGAGGTGCCAGCTAGCCAGGTGCGGCTCCTGCGGAGGGTTGAAATCATCCCGCTGGTTTACAGTATTTTCATCCTCTGGTTTTCTTCCCTGCCCTGAGTGTGGGACAAGCATGCAGTGACGCCAGTGGCTGAGCTACGCACGCTTCTGCACGTGAGGCATCTGCTTCATCTGTGCCCCCATCTGTAGAGTCTGTGTGCCAGCCTCCATCTGCCACTAGGGGCCAGGCATGTGCCAGTCTCCAGCCCCACCCATCCCTGGGAGAGGAGAGCTGTCCTCCGGAGGCTTGATCCTCTCCCTCCCAGGCTGACCCCCCGGGGATCCGCTTGCACCACAAACACGGGTTGTCGACGTGGCAGGAAGGTAAGGCATTGCTGCCTCAGCCCTCCATGCCACCGGGCCAGCGACTGGCCCTTTTTTATTTCAAATTTCTTAGAAGCCTTTTAGATTGTGGACTTGGCAGACTGCCACAACTCCTTGTTTAAATGTGGGCCAGTCACTGTTTTCTGTTCCCAGTCTGCCTCTCCTATGAAAAAATACAGAACAGGGGTCCGCCTCTCATCATAAGAATAAAGATAGGTCCTGCATGGGATAAGCAGAGTAGCTGCCAAGGAGCTATTCCCCATGAGTTCAGACAGAGGGATGAGAGGGAATTCACTAAAGCTGGCAGGGGGAGATTCAAAAAGGACGTCCAGGAGTACTTTTTCATGGAAAGGGTGGTGGCTAAGTGGAATAAGCTACCAGAAGTGGTACAGGCTAAATCAAATCGGCAGCATCAGTCAGACCAGTTTAGTTAGAAAAGGGGGTGGGTACTAAAAAAGGGCAGCATTGCCGCTGGGGAAAGGTACAATAGTTAGGATGGGCAGACTGGATGGGCCAAGAGCCTTTATTCTGTCATCCGTGTCTATGTATAACGCCATTGAAAATGTCTAATTAAAAAAATGACCAAACAAAACAGACATTCTCAGCAGGTTTCTGATTCAGTGCCTGCTAAAAAGAAACAAAAAGAAAAACATATCACTGACCCGCTCGCTGAAAAGCAAAGGGAGGCACCAGTGTTACAAGAAGATATACACTCTGTGGAGGAAATGGCAAAGGCTTGGCATCTATACCAAACTTTTCAGGCTGTGGACTGAGGCTGTCTTATGGGGGCTCAAGCAGATCCTTCTGCTCCTATTCCATTCATGGCGCTGGCGGGCAGTGCACCCAGTAATTAGGACATCAAGTCCCAAAGTCACTGACCCCTCTCTTTGCAGGGGACTGTGCCACCCCACACACCCTTTTCTAAATATACCAACTCCGACGGGGGGGGGGGAGCGGACCTCGAGGAGGGGGCGGTGAATTTCACTGTTTGGTGCCCTAATGACTGTTGCACTGTCGCCGGCACCCTGAATGGGTGCAGTGCCTATTCCCTCTGACCCTGGTCTTGGCCAGGCATTTTCTATGAGGGGGATAATGATGAACAAGAGGGTGAATTAGAGTCTGATGAAACTCCTGACCAAGAATTTGGCTCTCTTTCTCGTGGCCAGAAGGATTTTTCCTTCCAGTTTACCTTTGTCCAACATATGGTGGACACCCTTAGCCTTTCTATTCGAGAGTCCACCAAGGAGGATGAGGAGCCAGACTTTCTGGATATGATGGGTCTCCCTCCTTCTAAAAAGCTACTCCTTCCGATACACAATTCCCTTCGCAGGGCTACTTTCAAAGTACTCCAGAGTCCCACTTCCATCCCAGGGATGGATAAAAAGAGAAAAAGTACCAGCCAGGTGAATCTAATGCTGAGTACCTTTACATGCATCTAGCCCATGAAGGAGTAGTGCAAGCGGCAGCTTGTGATAAAGCAAAGGTGCCTCTTTCTTCCCAACCTCCAGAAAAAGATTCCCAAAAACTGGACACTATGGTTAAAAAATCTTACACCACAGCCTTCTTACTGTTTCGCCTTTGTACTTACATGGCATACACAGATCAGTACCAAAAGGCAGTCTGGACTGCTGTCCTGGCAATCAGCTAGCAAGCTCCAGATAAAGGCCCTGTTCTCACTAGGGCATTTGAAACAGTTCCCGGCGCTTGAACCATTTCAAATGCATTCTAGCACGGATTGCCTTCGCACTAAGCATGCTTGTAACTCGGAATTTTGGAAGCATGCTCAAACCCTGATGAGACCTGGGCTTGAGCATGCTTTCAGAAATCCGTTGCAAAAGTGAAGTGAGCTACTCACAATGTGAACAGACAGGGTCTGATCCATTCATACTTGTTTGTCCTCCCACCTCGCGATTGCGCAAAGCATCATGGTAGGCAGCTGTGCAAGTGCTGCTGAATCAGATTAGAAGGGGAAATGGATTAATAGTTAGTGAGAACGCTCTAGCATGCACCAACTGAAATGGATCAACGAAGCGGACTGCAGTGTGAACCCTGCAGCACGGTAAGCTGTAATCTGTTTTCAAAAATGGATCGCTGAAATGTGCTGTAGTGAGAACAGGGCCAAAGTGGCACAAGACTTGGCAGAAACTGTTAAAACAGCCCTGGAAGCCACAAAGTATCAGTTCCATATGGCTGTGGATGCCAGTGACGCAGGATATAGAGCCATGGATCAGGCCATCTCCCTCAGACGATTTGCCTGGCTGAGGACTACCAGTATCTCCCAGGACACCCAACCTAGACCTATGAATTTCCCCTGTGATAGTAATTCTCTGTTTGGAGATAAAACAGAAGCATATGAAAAAGGTGGCTGAGTACAAATCCACCTATCAAAGTAATGCAGCTAAAGAGAGACCCTCTACCTCCTACAGGCCCCAGAGCAGGGGAGGTAGAGGTAGAAGTTACTATCCCAGGGCCTTCTATTCTATGCCAATGCCCACGCTCTTGGATTACTCTCAGATGAGAGGATTCTTGAAGCTGGCCCAGTGGTGCTGAGGGTTGAGGCGCTGGACGCCGCACCGGTGACCCAGGTTCAGGAACGAGCCTTGGCCTCCGGGAGTCGGTAGGGGAGAGAGAGGATCGAGCTTCCGGAGGACTGCTCTCCTCTCTCAGGGGAGGGAGGGTTTGCCGTCCCGCTCATCGACTGCCCTCTAGCGATGGCTGGAGGGAGATGTGAGTCAAGGAGGCACATTGCTGATGCACAGTGTCGGTGGGGGGGTGGGAAAAAAACTGAGCTGGTAGGCTCCTTGATGGCCCCACTAGCACCCGTTCTGGCTCCCGACATCTGGATATTTGTTGAGGGGGGAAGCCGGCGCCTTCACCTCAGCCCTGTCACCGGGGGGGGGGGATCGGAGGGGAGGTCGGACTGGAAAACAGTGGGGCCAGAGACAGAGTCCCCTCCAAGGGAGGGACTGGAGCCACCTACCAGGCTCCCGGGAGGATAATATATATATATAAAGGTGAGAGGATTTTTTAGGGGAAGGGGTAGAAGGGCTCAGAAATGTGCTGATCCTATCCCTTCTACAAAATCCCAGACTAAACAGAATCCCTGACTAGAAGGCCCAGGTCGCCTCACCCCCTCCCAGTAGGAGGAAGGCTGACCCACTGCCTCCACCAATGGCACCTCATCACCACAGACAAGTGGGTGTTGGAAGTGGTGGGTCAAGGACTTACCCTGCAGTTCAAAAAATGTCCTTTTCAGCAGGGTCACAAGATCATGAAACCCCTAACCCCCACATAAAGATTTCTACTGGAGTTAGAGGTCTTGTCTGCAAATGCAGTGGAAAGAGTTCCCTTCCCCCAATGGGGAAAAGGCCTCTGCTCTAGGTAGTTTCTCACCCAGAAGAAAAATGGGGACTGGCAGCTCATTCTAGATCTCAGGTATCTGAACAAACACCTGCTCAACACGAAATTTAAGATGGTCACCCTGTTGGTAGTGATTCTCTCCTAGCAACAGGGAGACTGGCTAGGCTCCCTAGACCTCAGGGACACCTACTTCCATATTCCAATCAGGCCCTTCCACAGAAAAGATCTCAGATTTAGACTGCTCTCTGGCCATTACTAGTTTGCAGCTCTGCCATTCGGCCTTTCTTCAGCTCCCAGAGTTTTCACAAAGAGGCAATTTGGCAGTGGTGGCAGCCCATCTCAGCTAACAGGACATGTCTGTTTTTCCTTACCTAGACAACCGGCAGATAGTGGACAAGTCTCCCCAAAAGGTCAGAGACTCCCTCAGCCTCACACAGTGCACCCTGGAGTCTTTGGGCTTTCTGATCAGTGCAGAAAAGTCCCATTTTGAGCCAGTTCAGCTACTGGAGTTAGTTGGAACAGAGCTGGACACCCAGCAGGGAAAGACCCTGCTCCCACTAGACAGGGTCACAACCTTCAAACCTTGGCAAACTCCTTTGTCTTGGGACAGCCAACAACAACCAGACACTTCCTCAGGCTCCAGGGCCACATGGCCCCTACTAAACTCATGGTTTCAGGCACCAGGTTTCAGATGAGGGATATTCAGTACCACCTGATGGCTCACTGGTCCCAGAAAAGAGACTCTCTGTCAAAGCTCATTCCAGTCACAAGGACCTTTCTGCGAGCCTTGGAATGGTGGAAGGACAAGGAGCATCTCAAAGAAAGGATTCCCTTCCAGCAAAGGAAACCCTCCAGAGTGCTCACCACAAATGCTTCCCATTTAGGATGCTTTCCACACCTGACAGACCAGTCCATAAGTGGGGTGTGGTCCACCAGGGAGTCCAGGTGCCACATAAATCTCCTCTGACCCAGCTGTGTACCTAGCTATCAAAGTCTTTGCCCCCCAGCTAAAATGAGAGTCTGTCCAAATCAAGACAGAAAACACTACTAGTATGTTTTACATCAACAAGCAGGGAGGCACAAGATCCACTAAGCTCTGCATAGAGGCCATGAAGATTTGTTCTCTCACTTAGTCCTTGGACATACAGCTCTCTGCCATTCATCTCTCCGGCAAGGATAGTATGCTGGAAGATGCCCTAAGATGCATCAGTCAGGGCCACCACGAATGGACCCTAAACAAGCAAGTGCTTGCCACTGTCTTCAGGAGGTGGGGCACCCCAAAGATAGATCTCTTCACTTCCGACGTCAGTCAGCAGATCCCACTGTACTGTTGCGGGCCTCCAGCTCTAGGCACAGTGCCAGTTGATGCCTTGGCTCTAGATTGGATGGGAAGGTTCATGTAGACTTTCCCTCCACTCTTCTTAATCTTCAGGGTCCTGCTAAAACTAAGGAGTCAGCCAGCCACCATGATTCTGGTGGCTCCAAACTGGGCCTTCAAACCATGGCAAACTCCTTTGTCTGATACTCTCTGCTCCTTGCCCTGTCAGTCAAACGGCCCATTCGACTGCCCTCGACCCATAGTCTCCTGAGCCTGCCTCAGATGGGGATAATATATCCCAGCATAGAGTCTCTTCACCTCAAAGCTTGGAGTTTGAGGAGCTAGAGTTCCCAGACTCTCAATCAGAATAGGTCCTAAGAATCCTTCTGCTGGCCAAGAAGCCAAGCACAAAAGAAACTTATGCTTCCAAGTGGAAGAGACTTTCTTTTTGGTGCGGAGACCGGGAAATTGACCTGGTGCAAGCCCGCCTGTCTTCTTTGCTGGATTACTTGGTTCATTTGCAAGCATCAGGCCTTAGATCCTCATTTCTGAAGGGTCACCTGGCAGCCATTTTGGCCTACATTTCTGCTGGTAAGGAGACATCCATAATTTCTCACTCCATTTTCAATACATTTTTTTAAAGGCCTGCTGCACCTAAAACCCCCACTTAGGGCACCAGCCCCTCCCTGGGATTTGAACCTGTGCATAGCCAAACTCATGGAGCCCCCATTCGAGCCTATGGCTACTGCAGATTTAAAATATGTCGCCTGGAAAACTGTTTTTCTAGTGGCTATCACTTCAGCCGGAAGTATTTCGGAGCTGCACGCTCTTTGCACTGAGCCAAACTACATTATGTCCCACAAAGATAAAGTAGTCCTCACGACAAATAGGAAGTTCCTTCCCAAGATGGTGTCTGAATTTCACCAGAACCCGTCCATAACACTCCCTGTCTTTTTCACAGACAGATCCACTCCTGGTGAGTGCAGGTTCCACAGTTTGGATGTCAAAAGGATGCTGACCTACTAGCTGGAGCACACCAAGCAGTTCAGGGCCTCCCATACTCAGTTCTTGCTCACCTGTGGTGAGGTAGGCAAGGGCAGGCCAGCCTCCAAGAGAATCATTTCTCGAAGGATAGTCTCTTGCATTCAGTTTTATTACTGTAAGGCTGGCAAGCAGTCGCCTCAAGGTGTCAGGGCCCACTTCACTAGGGGTACTACGGAGTCAGTGACTGCTGCAAGGAACATTCCCTTGCTCAATATATGCAAAGCAGCTACCTGGAAGACTGTACACACCTTCGCAAAGCACTGCTGCTTGGATGTACAGTCCAGATCAGATGCAGAATTTGGCACTGCAGTCCTGCAGAATCTGTTTCCAAAGTAGGTTCTGTTCTCTTCTCCCAACTGCACTACTTTGTAATCTGCATTAGTCAAGCATATTGCCTAGTTGCTCATTACGCAACACCCTTGAAAGGGATGTGTGTGATTCATTGGGAAAATTCAAGAGGCTTACTTCTTTAAAACTCTCATAGCTCAGATGGTAAGAGCTAAGGCACGGATTGCTGAGGTCCCGGGTTCAAGTCTCAGTGAGAGTCACACTTTTCCTTTCATTTCCACAATTGGATTTCAAGCATACTGAAGGATTCCTGGGGTGAGAAGAAAAAATTACTTATGGTAATATTGTTTCTTCCAGGGAGTCCCTCAGTATGCTTGACCTCCCACCCAGCCTCCCTTAACATAACCTGGCTGAGATTAGTTCTGCAGTCCATGCCTTGGGCCATATTTCTTATTGTTGGGATTTATCTTGTGAAAGAATGCTCCACGTTTTTTACCGTGTTGTACATAGTTCGCCTGTTGGCAAGTCCTTTTTGTTGTTCATTTTTCTTAATTTTTCTCTTACTTCTGGTTTAGGGATTTGGGGCCAAAAGCCCCTTTAGCTTCTAAATGAATCTGACTAGCTTTCAGAAGCATCTGCAGGCAGCACTCTCTTTCTGTAACCTGATTGTCTGATTCTTGGCATCATTAGCATAAACTCCACCTCTGAGGCAGCTGAACTCAGCTGGCATCACTGTATTAGTCAAGCATATTGAGGGAGATCCTAGAAGAAACAATATTACTGTGGCAAGTCATTTTTTCTTATAGTATTTATTTAAAGATCCCTTGAGGAAATGATACAGGAGCTGCTATGTATTATCTGAGCATCATGTGACAACTCCCTGCTGCCTAAAATTTCTATAAGTTAAAAGAACAGTATTGCTTTTTCTGGTGGCTATCACCTCAGCTCGATTAGTCTCTGAGCTGCAGCATTGGTTAGTGATCCCCCTACACCTTGTTTGCACCAGATTGGGTCTCCCTACATATTCATAATCTGTTTCTGACCAAGTTTTTGCCTACATTTAACCCTGAATCAGACTATTTCTCTGTCCTATATTTTTTTTCCTTCCCCATAAAATGAGGAAGTGATCCTGCACTCTCTGGATGTTCATAGAGAATTACACTTTTTTTTTCCATAAGCACATTTATCTATTAGAGCCCTGGCAGGCGGCTATGGCCCTCCAAACGGAGGGGCTCTCTCTTTCTGGTTTTGTTGCTCCTGTGCTAGGCGATCCCAGATAGTTCCCCCATGGATTGCCCCCGCTTGGGGGGGGGGGGCAGGAGGAGGTTGCCAGCTTCTTCCCCCTCCTGGAGACCCAGTCCAGAATCTGGGGACTGCTCCTGGGAGCAGTGGACAATCATTGAGCCTGCCAGGCTTGTTTTTCCTTTTTCGCCGCCCCCTTCCGACATAGGACTTTGGATCAGCCTCCCGACCCGTACTGCCCTCCAGCCACTGCCAGAGGGCAGTCAGCAAATGGGACAGCTGGTTCCCCCCTCCCCTGAGAGGTGAAGTTCTCCAGATGCTCAATTCTCTCTCCCCCCGGCCCTGCTGACCCCCGGTGGCTGGGGCTCATTCCTGAACCCGGGTTGCGGCGTGGCGCAAGGTGTGGCGTCCAGTGCCTCAACCCTTAGCGCCACTGGGCTTTCAGAGAATTACACTTTTACTTGAATCACACTAACAGGGACAATGAATTTCCGTTTTAAATGGAATCCTCCAGTAAAAATGGAATTTGCCATTTTTAAACCACCACTTGGGAGTCAATTTTTCATGAAAAAAAACTCTATTTGTGCTGCTTTATCATGCAATAAATCTCACTTAACACTAGCTTTTTTAAGGCGAACCCCTTCCTTCTGAGACAAATATTTGTGAAAAGCATGCACATTTGCCCTATGTTTTGGGGAAAAAAATGGATTTTAAGATTTTGCCTAACAGGACTGGCCATTTTTAAAAACAGAAAATCATTGGCTCTACATTTTATTTATTTATTTAAAATTGGTAACTGGAAAGGCACACTGAGCTGAGGCTCATTTCCAGATGCGACCCGGAGTCAGGGTAAACAAAGGAAAAATGAACATTGTAACAAACAGAGAGATAGATCATGGTTACAAGACCGAAATACAAATTAAGATGCTTGTTTGCAGAAATAATATTAAAACATAGTATATTACTAATATTGAGGCTCTTGTTAACTGGAATAAAAGTAATACACTTGCAGAAATGTATCACACAAATCAGCATTTTAGACACTTAAAAAACTAAAAGGCTTATAAGATTTAGAGCAATTATAGTAGGAGCAGTGTACACTACTTGCCCCCATGTTTTTTTTTTTGGGGGCGCTGTAGCTTCTAAGGGGGGTGGCTGCTTGGGATGAGGTTGGAAATTTAGAGCACTGTGAACACTGTGGGGAGGGGAGACGTCTGAGGAGTCTTTTGAGGGAAGAGAAAGAGGAGGATAGACAAAGATCAGAGGGTAGTTTGTTCCAGAGAAGTGGGAGATGGTAGGAGAAGGCAGATTGGCCAGCGGTGGAGTGTGGATGAGGGATAGAGAAGGTATGAGGGTCTCTGTGGCGAAGAGAGTATGTGGTAGGAGGCTGCATGCAAAAGGCAGAAGGAGAGGTAGGGGGAAGAGTGTCAAACCAATACTTAGCAACAAGGGAGGCACAGTGAATCATTCTCCTGTGTAATAAAGGAGCTATGGCAAGAGGAGCATAGAGGAGACAGTGGTGGTTAAGGAGAGGCGAGGAGGTTGCGTAGCAGCAAAAGGAGTTGAGAGTGTCCAGTTTTAAGTGGGATGTGACTGGGGCCGTGCCGTAGACCACGTCAGCATAGTCCAAGACAGGTAGTATTGTTTGGAGCACTAGCTCTCATTGGGTGAGGAGAGGGAGGCTATCTTTATGGCGTTAGAGGACTGTAAGTTTGGGCCGGAGCTTGGTACATATGGTGTCTGCGTGGGTGGAGAAATCTAGGTGACTATCTAACATACTAAAATACCAGCAGAATAGGCCTAATGGTCTTTTGAGTCTGCTTGAGTTTCAGCACCCACACTGAGGGCCGATTTTGGTGTCCCCCCCCCCCCTTGGGTTGTACTGCTCCCCGTCCCAGATATTCCACCTGTATTGGGCCTGGTCAGACTTATCCTCCCCTTGTACCTGTCCCATCTCCTCTTAAACCCGTCCACAGTCTCCACCTGTACCAGCTCCCTGGGCAGTGCATTCCATCCAGACTCCCAGGTATTTGAAAGCAGGGACGATCTCAAGGGGTGAACCATCCAGGGTAGCAAAAACTTGGGGAGATTGGTGAGAGGCCAGTTTCTGTCTGGAGCCAAATATCATAGCTACTTTTTTTAGCATTTAGTTGCTGTTGGTTTGACTGGAACCAGGACTGAACTCTGAAGTCATCCTGGAGAGGGGAAAGCACACTGACGTAGGAGGGGCTGGAGGTATAGATGACAATGTCATCTACCTACATTATATATTTTAGAGGAGTTGCAGATGGAAGGAAGGTCATTTATAAAAAGTGAGAAAATAATGGGGCCAAGGATGAAGCCTTGAGGGATCCCAGTGAGGATGGGGAGAGGGGTCGAAAGTGCACCACCAGTTTGTACGGACTACTGCCTATCATGTAGGTATGAGCAGAACCAGTTTACAGCAGGTTTAGTGAGGCCAACAGATTTAAGTTTTTGAAGTTAGAGGGGGTGGGAAACAGAATCGAAAGCCTTTGCCAGGTCTGTGAAAATGGCGGCTATAATATGGCTTTGATCCATAGCAGAGAAAATGGAGTCAGTGATCCGCAACAGTGAGGAGGTGGTTGAGTGCTGTTTCCTAAAACCTGACTACACGGGTGAGAGAGAGTTATTAGTAGCAAGGAACTCAGATAGTCTGGAGTGAATGAGGGACTCCTGTATTTTTGCAGTGGAGGGGAGGAGTGATAAAGGGTGGTAGTTTCCGGGTGACGAAGGGTCACCACTGTTGTGTAGTGGTATTACCTTGACAAATTTCCAGGCTTTAGGGACTGTGGCGGTAGAGAGGGAGAGGTTTAGAATATAGGCTAAGTGAGCAGCTATAGCAGGGGCGGAGATGTGGAGAAGCCTAGGGTGGAGACCGTCAGGGCTTGTTTTGGCTGAGTTAAGAGAAATGAGGGCAGTATAGACTTCATGGGGGGAGAAGGGGGGAAGAGGGACTCAGGGGTGAGTCAGACAGGACAGGAGGGAGTTGAGTGGGGGTGGGAGGAGCATGAGAGGCAAGAATTCATTGAAGACCTCTGCTACAGAAGCAGGGCTGGAGACAGAGACCATTGATTTTAAGGACAGGGCAGGCCTGCTGGGCGGGGGTGGGGAGGGTCAAGGAGACAGTGAAGCACTTTCCAGAACGATGCAGGTGAGTTATGGCCTTGTTATAGTTGAGATTTGAAGTATTTGGCCTTGGATTGGCAGATGGCCTTGATGCAGCTATTTTTAAGCTCTTTGTAAGTTAAGAAGTCTGCTGGAGCTAGGGACGCTTTATAAAGTTTCCAAGCTTTGTCCCTAGCATGCCATTTGGCTAGGAGGTCAGCTGTAATCTAGGGGTGGTGGTGTCATTTTACCCTGGCTTTCTTCAAGGGTGTGTAGAGATTCCAGATACAGTTAAATATGTTGCAGAAGAGGGATAGGGCACGGTCGACATCAAGAGCCGAGAAAACAGGTTGCCAGTCAACACTGGTGAAATCCTGTTGCAGGGCAACTATGTCAAGAGTATGAAGGGGGGGCAGAACCAAATGTATTTGGGAAGGGAGTGAGGGAAGTGAATTTTGTGTATACAATAGATGATGCAGTGATCACTGAGGGCATCTGGTATGATGCCAGATGCAGTATTACGGTGGGGGTGGGATAATAACACCCAGTGAAGCAGGGAGTGATTTTGGGACTGAGGGTTTAGGTGGGTGGGTTCCTGGATTAATTGTGTGAGGTTAAGGGCCTTGATCCTGAGGAGGGTAGGCTTAGCTGAAGGGGAGAGTCAGTCAAGGTTGAAGTCACCTAGCAGCAGGAGTTTTACCACTAGCTGTGAGAGAGGAGACTGAAGAGAAGACTTTGACTAGGGTGTCACGTGTGGTTTTGGGAGGGGCATAGAGAGTGCCTATATAGAGAGGGGCTGAGGAAGGGAGGGCTAAGAGGGCAATAATGAATTCGTAGGAGGAGGGACAAGATTCTTTAAAAGTAATGGAGCAGGAGAGGGACTGCCTGGTGTACAAGGCTACCCTGCCACCGCGCTTGCCTCTGTCCTGATGGAATAGATTGAAATCGGGGATGGCAAGAGCGGATCTGGAATTCTGGCGGATAACCATGTTTCGAAGACACAGATAATGTCAGGAGGATGCTGGGTCATCCACACTTTGAGAACGTCTATTTTGGAGAGGAGGCTTCTAGCATTAAGATGAAAAATACGGAGACCCTTTGGCAGAGTAGAGGGAGTATGGTTCAGTGATATCCTAGGTTTAGCTGGGGCTGTGGCAGAGGGGATTGAGGGAGGGCTAGGGTTGGGCTGGACATCACCACAGAAGAGCAGGAGGAGAAGAAAGAGGGATAGGTGCGAGGAGTACTTAGACCCATCTACTGGGTTTGTGAGAGGAGAGTGGGTTGGAGGGGCTGATGCAGTGAGACAGAGCCTCAGGGTTTAGGAGACGAGAGGGGAGTGGGGAAGGGAGGATACGGAGGGTAGTAGGGGAGTGGGAGGAAATAGGGGACAACAAGGAGTGGGTGGAGGGGAAAGGGTAGCAGAGATGGGTTAGGGTGGGCTGAGGATATGGACAGTGGACTGAGGAGGGAGGAGTGGTAGTAGGGAGACAAAGGGGGCAACTGGGGCAGAGTGGGGTGAGTGAGTGTGATAGCAAGAGGGGAAGCTGGAGAGTAGGAGAAAGGAGTAGTGGAAGGAGATAGATGGTGGGAGATGTGGTAAGAGTCATGGTAAGGAATAGGAGGTGCACAGACATTCAGACTGTGTAAACAGGAATTAGAGGTGCAGGAAAGATCAAGGAAATACAACTCAGCGAATGAAAGGACTGACTAGATGGAAGAAGTAGAAGAAAGTGTAGGTAGCCTATTCTTAGAAAGGTGTCTGTGACTTAGCTACAGCACTTTCTAGATAGGAGGGCCAGAGTTTGGAGCAGCAAGACCTAATGAGCAGGAGGGGCTAAACTAGGAGCTGCAGTGCCAGTTAGGAGGAGAGATTCGACTGAGCAGATTGAGTGGATAGAGACTGAGGCAGGTGAAGCTCCTTGTGGTGCAGAAGTAAATGCCAGGGAAATGCTATAAAAAAGGGGAACACACAGGGTGAGTGGGAGGGTTCGTACGGCATCGCGCCCAGCTAGTATGCTCGGAAAACAGTCAGCCCAGATCAGATAGCTACCGGGGTGGGGGGGTGCTTTCTTCCGTCCTCAGAAGTCTGGGTTGAAGAGTGAGCAGTCAGCCTAAAAATAGTGGGAAGACTTGAATAAATTAGTGAATGAGCTCTGTGATTTGCCTACAGGGACCAAAGACTCTCTGGGGTCTCCTATGCCTCTCTGAGAATCAGGCAGAGCAAATGGAGAAAACAGGTTAGTACTCCCCTCACAATACTAACCCCCTAGCAGACAAGCTACAACAGTCCTTCCTGGAGCACGGTCTGTAGCAGGGTAGCGTATCAGTTGAACTGCGCTTGACTAGATGAATGCCTGCAGCTCGATTCAGATTAAACTCTAGAATGCTGCAACCTGCAGACTAACTAACACAGTGCTGCTGGTACATTTTGAACACTTATTCTTGCCCTTAATAACTCAGATGTTCTGAACAAGCGGGATACATTTCCAAACAATTATATCAGCATTGCCCTAACAATTACTTCTATATTGCCTAACTGTGCCCAGACAATGCAGAATGATTTTTGCGCAGAGACCTAGCATTTCATTCAACATCCCGTAGCATGCATTTAAAGAGCACCTTGAGCCGGCCCAGTGGTGCTGAGGACTGAGGCGCTGGATGCCACACTTCGCGCCACGCCGGCGAACCGCGTTCGGGAACGAGCGTGGGTTGGCGGGGAAGATATGGCTCGAGCGTCTGACGGACAGCTCTCCATCTTTGAGGGGGGGTAACCTGCAGTCAGTGCACGCCTGACCCTTGGCAGAGGCTGGGGCTCGGCGCTACAGTGCCGCAAGACAAGTGGGGCGGGAGCATGGCAGATGCTTGGCGGGGTCGTGCACATCATTGCACGCCTGGCTTCCGCAAGGGAAAGAGAAAAGACCCTGGTGGCTGGTCTTTGCGGCTTGATGGCCGTCCCCGTCGTGCTCCGTCTCTGGAGATAACGCCTCGAACTAGATCCTGTCGGCAGGTGGGGGTCCCCGCTCTCCTGCCACAGGAGGGTAAGCTGTGGGGGTTACAGAAGTGAGGGCCTGAAGGAGCGGAGATGATGGAAGGCGGCTGAACGAGGGCCAACCAGAGCCAGGGGTGGGGGCAGAAATAAGTAGTAAAAAAAAAAAGAGCACCTTAACGAACATGGAGCTCCCTTACCTCATTGGGAGCTCCTCTAGGCTAGTCTTTTTTTTTTTTCGTACAGCTGCAAAAGGCATGGAAGGGATCATAATTTGCCCCTGAAGGGCTGGCCGCACAGTACCTCTCCACTTCCTGAATCTCTGATCTGCTCCCACGCTCCAACCTACTGTGGCATTTTTACAGTTGGGCGCAGGAACACGCTCCATTCGCTTGAATGGAGCATCTTTTTTCAAATGTAATTTCCCGATTATAAATTGGGTTTTGGTACCTATTGATGCCTGGGTTCAACTAACAAGGCTCTTATGAGTTGAACCCTGGCATCACTAGGTACCCAAACCCAATTTACAATTGGGAAAATCACATTTGAAAAAGATGCCCCATTCAAGTTTATGGAGCGCACCCCTGCACTTGACTTATAAAGATGTCACAGTACACTGGAGTGTGTGGGTAGATCAGAGATTCAGGAAGTGAAGAGGAGTGGTGCAGCCAGCCATTCGTGGGAAAATTATGATCCCTTCCCTTCCTTTTGCAGTGGTAGAAAAAAAATAAGACTTTAGACTAGCCTGGAGGAGCTCCCGATAAGGTAATGGAGCTCCCTGTTTGTTGTTTTCTATATTTCACAATATGCTGGAACGGTGCTCTTTAAAGACTGTAGAAAGTCCTCTCAGCTTAGTTTCCTTCGCCCTCCCAGATGGTGGGCACCTCTGTTGCTAAGCACTACCTTTCAAAGTGGTTAATCTTTTGCATTGCATTCTATTACCAGAAGCATGGAAAATAATTTCTTGATGCTGTCCACTGTCCTGTCACTCATGAAAGGGAACCTTCTGTGACTTGCTTCCATACTTTCACAAAGCATTACAGTTTGGATCTGGTATCCTATCGACGGGCTGGTTTCGGCTTTAGCAACCTCCGTGGCCTTCTGTCTTATGGAGGTTTTCAGTCCTCCCCTACATTGCCTTCTTCCAACTCTGCAGTACTGATCTGCTTGGGAATCTTTCAGTATGTGTTGCTCTATGGAGAGAAATGTCTGCAAGGAAAACAATTTTATTGCGTACCATTAACAATAGAGCTTTGAAAGAATCTCTTCCATAAAACCAGTGCTCTTCCTCCCACCCATCACCTTGTCTATTTTCAGGTAGAATACTGTTGAAGATCTGTTGACTGCTGTATGTTTGGTCTTCACAGTTCGGTGCACCTCAGTGCCACTCAAGTATGTGGTCTCCTGTTCCTGTCTGAATTATAAAACTTCAGAATCATCTCTGGCAGGTGACTGAGGAGGTATGGGGCCACACATAATTTCTGCCATCATACGTCAGATTGGGTGGCCCCAACTCGGCAAACATTTCTTTTTTTTTTTTATTTTCTTTTTATTATTTCCATAATATTTCATACAACACATTATAGTGTTGCTATTAACCACAGCTCACTATTTTCAAAAGTCTAGTCCAGTTCAGTGAGGGAGAGAAGCAACTTATTTAAAAAAAGAAACTTGTACACATTAATAACTAAACTTGCCCTTAATGATATAGTAGTCAGACCTTATTATTTTACCAATTTTAAGTATATTATTCCCTCAAAATCTCATCCAGAAGTCTTATTGATAAATTAACTTATATTTAATTCTAAAAATATATTTTAAGGCACACAAAAGCAAAGATTTGAGATGTTCAGTAGAGACCAAATATTCTGTAATATTTATAGCATAAAGCTTACAAGTCCTCAGCAGCTTCCATCTCTTCAGCTATCTGTAACATCTCTTTTCCTGAAGTAGTCGGTGATTCCAAATCTGTGTTTTGCTCAAATTGAGCCCTTAAAAAAGTTGAAATTTGATCAGGTTTGAAGAAGATGTAATGTTTATTTTTAAATGTTATTCGAACTTTAGCCAGTGCCAATAACTGAAACTGAGCACCAAGTTCCAGAATATCTTGTCTATATGCGAGCAGTTTCCTCCTCCTTTGCTGGGTAGAGAAGGCAAAATCAGGCTAGACATAAAAGCTATGTGTCTTATACAGTAATGTTCCCTTCACTCTTGAGAGCTTTACTATCAGATCTCGGTCTGATTCAAAAGCCAGTGCAATGAATATCGTGATTTTTGCTAAAGGGTCAGTCTCCAATACTTTAGATGCGGCACTTGACACATCCGTTGCTCTGTCTTTCTTGGGAACTCTAAAGGCTTTTGCAATAAATAGTAAATTATCAGCTGGTAAATCATAAACTTGTATAACTAAATCTTTTACCAACTCATGCGTGCTTTCAAATTCTGTATCTAAGCTTAATGGAAGCCCGACTTTGCTAAGGTTGTGGTAACGGATCTGATTTTCTAGCAACTTTGTTAATATTATAGTTGTCTTTTATCAGACCTTGTGTGGTTGCCTCCAGTCCTGCTGTTTTATCCATTAAGGTAGACAGCTTCTCTGAGTTGGATTTAGCATGCCAGGTAAGTGTCTTCAGGCTTTCTCAACTTTTGCATTTAAAACTTCAAGTTTCCTGTTGAAACGTTGTATTGAATCCAGAATCTGGTCCATCGATTTTTTTTTCCCAGAGCTTCCTTAGTGTACTCTGCTCGGCTGGTTTTCTCCCGTATCAGTGAAGCAGGTAAAACTCCTTTGTTTCTCGACTGGTTCTTTGAAGAGCTGTCCGCCATTGCCATAGCACCTTGTTCTCCCAGGATTACACCAACAGTGATAATAACCTGGTCTGATTTTGTTTTTCCCAATAAAGCATTGTGAGCTAGTTGTTGTACCTGTAAATGTTGCTTTTTAATAAAATTTTCAGTTTTGATGGGCTGTAAAGACTTCTGAGAGATCGGAGACTTAGCATTCCATGTCTGAGTGCCAGGTAATTCCCCAGTACTCCTCAGACTACAGGTGCAGCTTGCTGGTCGAAATTGTTTTCCCAGTGGATGCATTCTAGGAGAACTGTAATTGTTCGCTGACGAGCTTGACCCGTTTTTCCTTTTTTCGTTCATTTAAACCATTTCAAGTTCTTATTTATCTAGAAATATCTCCCAACATCTGGAGCTGCTTTGAAGGGCGATCGTCTCAGACGGCTATCTTGCTCCTCCCCTGTCCAACTGGCAAAAGTTTCTGAATGGTCTTATCGCTGTTGACTTACAGTTCAGTATCACTGGCTTTGTGGAAGAGATTCTCTTGAACATAGATTCCACCCTCAGAACGGGCCAGCGATAGTGTGCCCATCATTATGGTGCCAGTTGGTGATTTGCCAGTCGCCGTTTGTGCGGGGGCTGTGCCCCACACCCTCCTTAATGGGAGGGTAATGCCCCCCAAAACAAGGATTCCAACTCCGGGAGGCGGACCTCGGGGAGGAGGTGGGGAATTGTGGTTTTGGCGCCTATTAAAGGCACACTAATGCCGGTGCCCTGAACGGGTGCAGTGTTGAACATATACTGTTACTGGTAAGTAACTGAATTTTCTAGACACCAAGAGTTGCTGGGCTATGAAGGTAGAATTCAGTACACATGGAAAAACCATGTGAAATTCCTGTCTGGATAATAATAGCTTTATTGTGTGGCTGGTCCACTGTCCTTTCCTGGTCCTCTCACAAAGCCCTCATGTAGCTTTGTATATTTGTTTTGTAACCAAGAAGCTTGTTTAAACTGGTGCTTATTTTTTTTTTCCTTTTAGATTCGTGATGATTAAAGATGGAAGTTAAAATTGAGAGCTGACCAAATAGGGAAGCACTCTGTAAGACTTTGTGGGTGGTCTTTGACCATGGAGAAGAATGGAAATGAGAAGATTAACAAGGCACATCTTCTGTTTGAGAAGTTTGTCCAGGCGACAACATGCAGAGGAACTCTAAAAGCCTTCCAGGAACTGTGCGACTACCTTGAGTTGAAACCCAGCGATTATCGTGCATTTTATCACAAACTCAAATCCAAGCTCAGCTACTGGAAAGCTAAGGCTCTTTGGTCAAAGTTAGACAAGCGTGCCTGTCACAAGGACTACAAGAAGGGCAAAGCATGCCTCAACACAAAGGTATTGTGCTATTTACTTCATCAAGGTTCTCTATTGAGCTGTAGTAATGTTGGGGAAAAAAAATATTATTAAAAACACAGAGCCTGTAGGTAAGACTAAGCATTCTATTTTTTTTTTAAATGTAATCAATATTATGTCCTCCCACCAGATTCTGCCTGATGACAACCCCCAGCCCCATCACCGACCTTCTCATGGTCTTCTTGATTTATTTTTTGTTGACTGGGTATGTGCACTAGATAAAACACTGCCTATTTTCAGGCATGACCCGGGAGATTACAGAACAGTGGTACAGCAGCAGGCACGCAAGCAATTGTAATACAGTACAGAATGACATGACAGTTTAGTAAATTTACATACAAAGTAAGTAGGTTCAAACAACATGAAGTCTTGCTATATTATGACTAATGCAGTTTGTCCCACCATTAGAACTGCTCCGGAGATGAAAGAGTTAACTTCCATGCCAGGCATGGAACTTGGAGCGCGAGCTCGGTTAGAGAAGCTCTGTCTGGAGGATTTCAAACTGAAACTGTCAGATTCTTTACTCCGCCTCACTGAACAGTCGCTCCGGAGATTCCTCCTACTGCTCGGTTCATTTCTCGGTTTAAAACAGTTTTTCTCGGTTAAATTCAACCGCGATTATTATTATTTTAACCGCAAACCGATCGGTTCAAGCTCTGTCTGTGGTATTGTAAGTAATAGACAGGTTTATTTCTGTGTGGAACTTGTAAATGTTTATTGGTTCAGTTCAAACCGATCAGGTTGTTTTAAAACTTTATTCTCAAGCATTTGAAAGCTTTTAGAGTGCGGTTCCCGGTTCTTATCGGTCTAAAAAAAACGGGTTTCATTACGGTTTTTTCCCCGACCCATGACACAGTTGGGAACCGATAAGCGTGTCTTGCCTGGCACTGCCGGAAAAAGGGCAGGTTTTTGGTTGAGGCTGGCATTATGTCTAGAAACCAAAAGAAAAACCGGGCCCACTGGGTTTCAACACTGTAGTGTCTGTGGGGAAGCCTTTGCCAAGGCTGACCCACACACCACATGTATATTGTCTGGGGTTTGACCACCTCAATTCAGACTGCCAGATTTGTAAGAATTTCCTGCAGCTACCCTAGATAAGAGTTGGTGAGGCTCCAGGGAGCGAGAGGCAAAAAGTCCGCTGACCGGATGGCCAGCCCGGTTGGTTCCAACGAACCGGAGGAATCTCCCTCTGACCAGGGCGAGACTTCTCGGGCAAGCGTAAAACTGACTCTGAGAGCCAGTTCCAGCAAAGAAAACTAGAAAATCAGCAGGTGTGGAGTCAAAATTCCTTCTCCAACTGCAGAGATAGCTAAAGCAATACAAATTGTCCAGTCACTTTCTCCGGTTCCGTCCGAACGCCACTATCTAGCAAAGGTCGGTTCGGCCGGTTCCACGGTTCAAGAATATGATATAGAAGAGTTTCTAGAACCAGAGGAGGGAGGATGATTATTAACAGTGTGAATGTGACTTTGAGAGTCTGGATGTGCCCATTGAACGGACATCTCCCCAGACAGACCTTTAGAATCTCCCCTCGCTTTCTGAGTCCCCTTCTCATTTTCTGTTTTATAAAAGTTCTCGAAACCCTCCAGCTCCCATTGGAGGAAGCTGTGGATGAGCAAGAGGAACCTGACTTTGTGGAAATGATGGATATCCCAGAGTCCAGGAGATTGTCTATTCCTTTACATAAATCATTTAGGAAACAAACAATAAACATTTAAAAGCTCCTAATTCTGTGCCTCCTGTGGACAAAAGATGGACAGGAGGTACACTTTATCGAGTCCTGATACAGAATTTCTTTCACAGCAATGCAGTCATGTTGGGGTAGTTCAGGCTGCAGCCTGTGATAGAGCTAATATTCCCTGGCTTCACATCTTCCTGACAAGGACTCAGGAAGATTAATGCCATGGCTAAAAAACAGTACATGGCAGCGTCCTTGGGACTCAGACAAGCAAATTACTTGGCTTATGTGGCAAGATATCAAAAATCTAGATGGGACACTGTCATGGCTTTGGCAAACAGGCCCCTGGCCAGCTTGCCAAGGAGCTGGAGCAGGTGGCTGCTGATGGTATTGAGGCATCCAAGGTGCAATTCCATGCTGCTGTGAATTCTAATGATGTATCCTCTAGAGTCATGGCTACATCTGTGGCCTTTCGTAGACTGGCTTGGCTCAGGTGTACTAGTTTGTCACAGGATACCCAGACTAAGGCTATGGATTTTCCTGTGGTGGGAAATTCTCTGTTTGGGGAGCAGACAGAGAATTATATAGAAAATGGATGAATATAGAACCACTTATAGGAATTACTACAAGCCAAGGAGCGGCAAGCCACTCCTCAAGTCAAAGCCTTTTCACAGGCCTTTTACCAAACCAGGCCTCCTCTTTGGCTTATGCTCAGAGGGTTCTTCAGAGGAGAGGCAGGCAGGGTGCAAGCAGGCCTGCTCCCACCCCTCAGCCTAAAGCCCTTGTCAAACAGGCACCCTGATGGGGTGCCCAGGGCTGGTTCTCCATTACCTGTAGGGGGCAGGCTGGCTTACTTCGTTCAGGACTGGGAGTCTTTAATATCAGACAAGTGGGTCTTGGAAGTAGTAAGCCAGGGTCTGGTTCTCAGCTTCAAAAAATTTCCAAAGATGAGAATCAGATCTTTTCCACCTGCAAATCCTCTAGAGACTTTGCTTTGAAACAGAAGTCTCAACCCTCCTGGCTCTCAGAGCTGTAGAAAGGGTTTCTCCCTACACCAGGGCAAGGGTCTGTACTCCAGGTACTTCCCCCCAAAAGACAGGAGAATGGCGGCCCATTCTGGACCTAAGATATCTGAACAAGTACCTTTTAAAACCAAAATTCAAAATGGTGACTCTGGCAATGATTTTACCTTCCCTAAGGCCAGGGGACTGGCTAGCTTCCCTGGACCTCAAGGATGCCTACTTCCATGTTCTTATCAGAAGCTCCCATTGAAAGTACCTCAGATTTGAACTGCCCTCAGGCCATTACCAGTTCAGAGCAATGCCCTTCGGCCTTACCTCTGCCCCAAGGGTATTCACAAAATGCCTGGCAGTAGCAGTTGCTCATTTAAGAAGGCAAAGGATTGCCATCTTTCCCTACCTAGACGACTGGCTCATTGTGGGTCAGTCTCCAGACCAGGTCAAATCACACCTGCAAGTTACCCAGCAGCTGCTCACCTCTCTGGGCTTTCTTCTCAATCTTCCAAAGTCAGTTCTGGAACCTGTCCAAGTACTCACCCTTATAGGTGCAGAATTGGACACAAGGCAGGCCAGAGCCTTCCTTCCCCTGGAAAGGGTAAGGAACCTAGTGGCCCTGGCCTCCTCCTTCACTCTGCAGGTCTCTCGACCAGCAAGGCATTTTCTACAGCTCCTAGGACACATGGCTGCTTCCACAGCTGTAGTGCAAGGAGCAAGATTTCAGATGAGGGACATTCAGTTCCACTTGAGAGCCTTTTGGTCTCAAAGAAAGATCCCTATCCAAGTTGATCCCAGTGACTCAGACCCTGATCCAGGCCCTTCAGTGGTGGCAGGATCAGAGCAATCTGAGACAAGGGGTCCCTTCATCCTCTGTCTCACTCCTTGACCCTTACTACAGATCGTCCCTTTTGGGATGGGGAGCTCACATGGCGACCTCTCCACCCAGGGATTGTGGTCCCCTCAGGAATCTCTGCTCCACATCAATCTGTTGGAACTCAGAGCTGTTTTTCTAGCACTCCAGGTTTTTCTGCATCTGTTCAGAACAAAGTGGTACAGGTCAGAACAGACAACACCACTACAATGTGAATGCGTCCAACAAACAAGGGGGCACTCTGTCTTGACCTTGTGCACGGAGGCAATGAAGTTGTGGTCTCTGGCTTATTCCTGAACACTTCCCTCATAGCAGTTCACCTCCCAGGCAAGGACAATGTCCTGGCAGATGCTCTCAGCAGGATTCCCAGGCCATCACAGAATGGTCACTGGATCCCCGAGTACTGGGGATAGTTTTTGCCAGATGGGGCACCCCTCAGATAGATCTTTTTGCAGCCCCAGACAATCATCAACTTCCACTGTTTTGTTGCAGGCCCCCAGTGATGGGCTCAGTCCCCCTGGATGCCTTTCTCCTCGATTGGGAAGGGAAGTTTCTATATGCCTTTCCCCCCTTCCCTCTCCTGTTCAAGGTGCTAGTCAAAATCAGATCTCAGCCCTGCAAGATGATTCTGATTGCTCCAGATTGGGCCAGGCAGCCCTGGTACCCACTCCTTCTGTCCTTAACAGTCCATCTTCCCCTGTGTCTCCCCAGGAACCACAACCTGTTAACTTGTGCCCAGGGGAGAGTTTGGTATCCCAATCTCAAATCCCTCAACATCAAGGCCTGGCTCTTGAGGAGTTAGAATTTGCTAACCTACACCTTTCTCAAGGTGTTCTCGAAATCCTGAAAGCTTCTAGGAAGCCTTCCACTAGGGCTACTTATAACTCTAAATGAAAAGGTTTTCCATATGGTGTTCTGGGAAGCATATTTCCCGAATCACTGCATTTGCCCATTGTTTTGGACTATATGGTCCATCTTAATTCTTTGGGACTGAGACCAGCTACCCTGAAAGTGCATTTGGCAGCTGTCTCTGCTTTTATTCAGCAGAAAGCCTCTTCTCTTTCCACTCACCATGTATTTTCCAAGTTTTTCAAAGGATTACTTCATACTAATCCACCTTTCAGGGACCCTGCTCCTGCCTGGGATCTTAATGTTTGCATTGCTCAGCTGATGCAACCCCCCTTTGAACCTCTGTCTTCGGCAGAGCTTAAGTACTTGACTTGGAAAACTGTTTTTCTAGTAGCCATCACTTCTGCCAGGTGCATGAGTGAGTTACAAGCTTTGTCAGTGGAGACTGACTTTATTTCCTTTCACAGGGATAAAGTAGTCCTCAGGACTAACAGGAAGTTTTTGCCTAAGGTGGTTTCAGATTTCCATCTTAACCAATCTGTCTCCCTTCCAGTGTTCTTCACTGACCATTCCTCCTCTGGTGAGAGGAGGTTGCACAGCTTAGATGTTTGAGGGCCCTAAGTTACTCGTAGGCGTAGCAAGGGTCACAGGTTGAATCCCTCCAACTTTTCTCACTTATGGTGAGGTTGGGAAAGGAAGCCTGCCACTAAGAGATCCATTGCCAGGTGGATTGTCTCTTGTATCAATTTTGCTATCAAAAACTGGAAAGGTTCCCCTTCAGGCCTGAGGGCTCACTCTACCAGAGGTACAGCTGCGTCTCTAGCTGCTGCCAGAGACATCCTATCTTAGAGATATGTCAAGCAGCTACTTGGAAAGCGGTACACACTTTCACCAAGCATTACTCCTGGATATCCAGGCCAGGAGGGATGCTCGGTTTAACACAGCCGTGCTGAGACCTATTCCCTAAGTAGGTTCTGTCCCTCCTCCATGGAGGTATTGCTGTGTATTCTGCATTAGTCATAATATAGCAAGACTTCATGTTGTTTGAAGAAGAAATTACTCACCTTAGTAATGTTGTTTCTTCTAATGGAGTCTTGCTATATTATGACCTCCCTCCCAGCCTGCACCTCTCAGAACTTCTGCTTGGGTAATGGGTGGGCATTCCAGTGTTGGCACTTTTTTGATGCCCATTTTTTGTTTCCACCCCTTCTTTTTGGGGTGTTTGGGTGTTGTGTTTTATATTATCTTATCTTATCTTATTTTTCTGGTCCCCTGACTTGAGTCTTAGTGTTGGGACCAGGAAAAATGTGTTAATATTTAAGTAGCCAGTTGGCTAGTGTAGGTTACAGCTTCCACACAGCACCTTAGTGAGTTTTGCTCGTAAAGATCTGATAGTTTCAGTTTGAAATCCTCCAGACAATGCTTCTCTAACCGAGCTCGCACTCCAAGTTCCATGCCTGGCATGGAAGTTAACTCTTTCACCTCCGGAGCAGTTCTAATGGTGGGACAAACTGCATTAGTCATAATATAGCAAGACTCCATTAGAAGAAACAACATTACTAAGGTGAGTAATTTTTTCTTACTGGTTATCCACCACTTGTACAGAACCCATTGGGTGGGAGGCCAGCTGTGCAAGAGTGTGCATATGTGTGTGTATGTGTAGGTGGGGTGGTGGGGGTGCACCAGCATGTAGCAGCCCAGCATCTTTTTTTCATCCAGTTTTCTCCCCTGGACTGAAGTGGCAGGATGTATGCACCCACCACATCATGCTCCAGCTTTACCCCTTGCTTGCATGCATTCTCAATGTACTGTTCCCCGATTTCTGCCAGGTGACAGTCCCTGCAGCGGGAATTGATATCCCCTGCCCGAGGAAGGAGAGCTGCTGTCGGGCACTCGATCCTCCCTCACTCTGCCAGCCTACTGAGTGACCGTGTCCATTCCTAAACCTGGGTCACTGGCATTGGAGGAAGTGCAATCGCTCTTCCACTGGGCCAGTGTTACAATTAAACATTCTTTAAGAAGAAGCTACCAGCAGAGATAAAGCCCCGACCGCTGCACAGATTGGGGCTTCACCTCTCCGGTCACCCTGTTCAATTAATATTTTTGTTACCTCGTGACTCATAAAAATTGCAAACTCCCCCATGCCCCCAGCATTTTAATTATGGCTGCCATTATTATCGCGCAATCTCGCTCATATCAGGCACTGATGATATTTCATAGTTTCATAGCTTGTTACAAGTTCAGGAGCCACAGGTCTTTTGGAACTCGCCACCTGAATTCAGGTGGGAAAGTATAAAGTTCTAGCCAAGAAATTGTTTTTATTCCCCATAAAATGATGTAGCCTGTTTTTGAACATTACCATGTTCGCACTTGTCCGCTACTTCTTTTTGGTAGTGTATTCCATGCTGATTCAGTTCTTTGGTTGTACCAATTATTTATTTTTTTGGTCCTATTTACTTTTCTCCTTAGTTTGTGATTATGGGTTCTGGTGTTAGTAATTCCGTTTTGCCTCACTAGTCCTATTGTTTCCATCAAGTATTCATTTTTCATGGCCATAAATGTAAAACATAGGTCACCTCTTAAATGTCTGTATTGCATCGAGTGTAGACCAAGGTTTTCTAGACTTTTCACATAATCTAAAGTCTCCATATTCTTTACTTTTTTAGTAATTCTTGTTTGTACCCCTTTAGTCAACTTTTTGCCACCTATAGATGTAGGTACACAAAATGGGAAGCAGTAGTCGAAATGTGGTTGGACTATGCTAGAATAAAGGGGGATTCTTACTTTAGGTTCCCGGCATTTTATGATTTCGAGAATGCGTCCAGCGATATGTTGGCACTTCTTGACCGTGGTCCTAGTATGGGTGCCAAAGGTTAGTTTGTTGTTAACTGTCACACCCAAATCCCTTTCGTTGACTGTCTCCTGAAGTGTTACATTGTTTAATCTATATGTATTCTTTATATTATTATGTCCAAGATGCATGACCTTGCATTTGCCTGCATTAAAGCTCATTTTGTTGTTGAGGGCCCAAGTATGTAATCTATCTAGATTGTCCTGGAGATCCAACACAGATTGCGTTTTGTTCGCTGTGCATCCCGATTTAGTCATCTGCGTATTTTACCATGCATGCATTACCGGAGGTATCAGAATGTTAAAAAGTGTAGGTCCTAGAACAGAGCCCTGAGGGACTCCACTTGTAACTAGGCCCCATGAAGAAGTATGCCCACTTATCACCACTCTTTGTCTTCTATTGGTTAGCCATGAAGTAACTCATTTTATATTTGTATGAAATTTAAATTTAATCATTTGTTCAGTTAATATTTTATGGGAAACTGTGTTAGATGCTTTTGAGTAATCCAAAAATACTACGTCCACTGGGAACTAGGCCCGTCCTTTGTCCAAGGCTGCACTTACGAATTCAAAGAAATGGATTAGTTAGTCGGCAGGGATCTACCTGGGAAAAAAACATGCTGAGTTATGTCTATTAAATTATTTTGAGATATGTGAGTCTCTATGCGTTTCTGTAACAATCTTTCCAGTCGCTTTCCCGAAGCCGAGGTCAGGCTAATGGGTCTGTAGTTTGCCACATCTTTTCTGTTCCCTGCCTTATGTATTGGGGTCACAGCTGCCTCATTCCATTCGGGGACAGTTCGACCCTCTTCAAGGGATGCATTAAAATGGATAGTCAGTGGACCTAATAATTCATTTGATAGTTCTTGTAAAAACTTTGGGTGAATACCATCGGAGCCAGGCAAACTATTTTGTTTTACATTTTGAAGTACTTCCTTGACCTCTAGCATAGTGAATTGTCTGCATTGTTCAGTAATAGTCGGAGAAGTTTCTGGTAATGATTCTTTAGGTTTGAATATACTCAAGAAATACTTGCTAAATTCAGTGGCCATTCTGGCTTCATCACTTACTATTCCATCATCAGTGTCTAAGGGACCAGCTCTAGAATTAATGAGCCAACATAATTATAAAACTTTTTTTTTTTTTGTCCTTGGTGTTAATAACTAGCTGTAACTCTACCTTTTGCTTTATTTTCCAGGTCATGTTCGAAGGCTGCTGTTTGTATTTTTTTTATAAATTCTCTTTTTCCTATTTATGACTTTTTTGATATTCTTGTTCCACCAAAGTGGAACTCTACACACGGTTTTGTACTTGATTCTTGTGGGAACCCAGTTATTTATGCAGTATGTTATTTTTTGTGAAATTATGTCCCAGGTAGAGTTCAAGCTTTTGTCCTTCAAATCCGTCTCCCAGTCCCATGAGGTAAGGTAGTGCTTGATTCTTCCATAATTGGCCTTAAAGAAGTCTTTTATTTTGGTAACGCCCTTAACATGATTGTTAGTCAAGTTAATACTGAATTTGACCATCTTGTGATCACTATCACCTAACGGCTTCATTACAGTAGGTGTAGTTATGCCCTCCTCAATATTAGTTAGGGCAAGATCAAGTATATTATCTTCCCTTGTACCTTCCACAACTAGATGTTCCAAATTATGCTGTACTGTTATTTCAATAAATTTATTTTCCACCGAATCTGTGCCCTGTAGAGTAGACCAATTTATGTTAGGGAAGTTAAAATCTCCCATAAGGATGTAGTCAGATGTTGCCTCCATATTTTTAATAGCAGACATAAAGCTCTTATTATCCACTATGTCCAGATTAGGGGCTCGATAACCTAATCCTACCAACAGATTCTTAGATGGCAATGTTATTTGAGCCATAAACTGTAATTTCAACATCAGAGTCGGTCACTTCCAGAGTGCCTATCATGTGAAATATTTATCCAATATGTATAGGGCTATTCCACCGCCTTTTCTATGTTTACGGTTTTTAGATATTCTGGTATACCCAAGGACATCCATATTCCAGTCATCTTCCTTGAACCAGGTTTCTGTTACCCCACATACCGCTATATCAAGGTCTGATAGTATGAGCCCAAGCTTGTCTAGTTTATTGGATAAACTACGTGCATTCACCAATAGGACATTTAACTCGTGTTTTTGTTGATAATAAGCATTTATTGGTTGTTTTATAATCATTTTCCATGTTAAGAGAGGCGGCGTGATCTTGCCTCCTCCCCTTCGTATTTAGTTTAAATATTTTGAGATGAAAGAAGTGATGTGTTTCCCAAGGAGATTGCTTTCTCTCCTACGTAAGTGTAGTCCGTCCCCACAGTATATTTCCCCATAATTATTAAATTCCTCCCAGTGTGATAAATTTGTTTCCTTGTTTTAAACTCCATTTCCTCATCCACTCATTTATGATTTTAATTTTATTATGGAGGTATTCTGATGCTTTGGGGATGGTATAATCTCTGCTAGGGCAATGTCACACCCCAGATCTATAAGTTTGTTAGTCAAGGATACAAAATGCTGTTTAATACTTGCAACTGAATCATGAAATACGTTACTAGCACCGGCATGTACAATTACCATTGGTCTGTCCTCCACATTTTTAAGAATTGTATTAGACATTCTTGTAATGTCAGCCACTCTGGCCCCACCAAAGCTAGATAACGTTCTGTTAGCTTTATCCGAGTTACATACTACCCTGTCCAAATGTTTGACAGTTGAGTCTCCCAGTACATATATTGCTTTTGTTTTAGTAGGGTCACTTGTTCCAACGTCCATGGGGGTGTGTAAAACAGGGTTTTGAGTGGGAATTAGTGAAATATCAGTTAAGTCTCCCACTGATATAGTTGGTTGTGTGCCACTTATAATAGCCCAGTTACTGGTGAGTAATTCAGTTTGCATACATTGTTTGGTCTTCCCCATAATAAGATTGTTAGTCTCCAAGGATGGTAACAAGTTTACTTCATGTGGGGCTGAAGTACTAGGGACTGGTTCTGCCAACAATGGACTAATAGGGTCAAAAGGATTACACAGAGGTAGTGAAAAGATATTCCCTTTGCGTCCCTTCTTGGCTACCTTCGCACTCTGGACCATGTACCACTCTTCATCAGAGGTTTCAAGTCCTTCCACTTCTCTAGGTCTCTTTATTTATTCCCATACTTAGGCTAATGGTAGAGGTGGCTGCTAATCCTGAGCAGCTTAGTGCAGACGTGTTAGTCTTATTTACATTTTGAATAGGTTTAATGGTGGTGTTTGTTGTGGTGGAAATTTCTAGTACATTGTGCACCACCTATATTAGCTTGCAGCCTAGAAACCATTGCTTTTTGATTTGATTCTAGATCTGCCATTCTAGAGCTGAAGAGGCTTATTTCCTTGTTTAAGACTTCATGTTGTATACATTTATCACATTTGAATGAGTTTTTAGCAATTTTCTTAACAATCTTATACATATGACACGATATACACTTAATCCCATCTTGCCACTCAAGTGTCATCAAGGTGTCTGCCATTATTAGTTTATGCACTATAAACTTTGCAGCAGCATGTTATTGCAGTAAATACAAATGTATGACCTTGACTGCTTTAATTATGTAAAAGCAAAGTGCTTACACTAGTACACAGCTATGGTCCCAGGGGGATAACATTACCACAATCTTACACTGTAGGTGGTTTAAACTAAAGACCACAACACCCCAAAAAGAAGCTCCTCCTACACAGGGCTTACCATTAATGCCAGCTGTTTACACAGATCGAGATTCAGCGCACATGCCTTGCCCCTTCCGTAATAGTGCCCTTATGTATGGAGACTTTACTGAATTTGTAATCAGTGTTCCCATTCACACATAAATGTATGTGAATCATGTAAAAAATATGAAATTCATGTACATCTATGTGTGAAGGGGGTACACTGCATGTAAAGAAGCCTGTGTGAGTTTTGTGAATGCATTCCTGTGAGCTTCTTTACATGCAACCTGTACCCTTAGAAAGGGCACTTTTTCCCCTCATTTTCAGCTGCCTTCTGATTGGTCCACACATAGCTTTCACTCGATCAATTTCCAGCAGTCTCAAGTGGGGCGGCACACACTGCGCAGACTGCACTGTGTGGAGTGATGAGTGGAATTGAAGGCTTCATGTGCAGCCAGAGAAGGAGAAAGCTGTTACTTGCAAATCATGACTGTAGAGAAGGCCTGAGTCCCGAGAGACACAGCATGGATCCCGGATCAAGACAAGACAGACCCAGTGCTTTGATTAGTGAAGGAGATCTGCAATCCTTAATTATTAAATCAGGTATGTGTGTCTTTGTTTTGGATCGAGTGTGGGATTGTGCCTGAATTTAATCCTTTCCTTCCCGACGATGTGTTCCCCCACCCCCAACAGCCTAGTCCGTCCTTGCAGTTCAGACCGTCTAGTCTCAAGATTTACCATCACCTGATCACCTGCTCGATTTGAAAATGGTTGCTCATTTGTTATTTTGAAATATTGAGGCTTATGTAGTGTCATCGTGTGTGATTTACTGCACTCGCTCTACATCCCATTTATCCCTCTGTAAGCAGTGGCACCCACGTGGTGTTTCCTCACCCCATGGGTTGCCAGTGCCAGTCCTGGTGTTAGTTCTCCTGTCTCCCTCCCACGACTAGCATCTCCCTTAAACACATCAACTGCTGCCCTTTCTCAGCTTAAATTGAACATTTTTTTTTATATATATAGTGGCAGACAGATGCATGACATGAGACACGAACAAAGGGAAGTGGTACTACTGGTAGTACTGGTCCTATCAGCCAAATTGCAACATGATATCTGAACTTAGATTTATCTGGTTTATCATGTGACTGTCTGCTGGCCATTACTGACTAAGTGTACATTATAATCTTCAAGTCCCTTTTCCTCCCTCAACTTAAATGTGTAACTAATCAGCAAAGTCTTTAATGACATACGAAATTGCCAGTAGAAACAGGCCTCATGGTCTGTTGAGTCTGCTTGAGTGTGCAGCTAGCACCTCATCTTGCAGCTGCCCCTCCTGTCCCCTCTTCTCAGTATCCTTTCCCCTTCCCCTGTCCCAACCCCTCTTGAAACTGTCCACCATCTTACAGGACTCTATATCGTCTGGTAAGGTGTTGCATTTGTCCACCACTCTTTCAGTGAAAAAATGTCTCCTCATCTCCCTCCTGAATCTTCCCCCCTCCAATATCAGTCCATGCCCTCTCGTGTCCCTCACCTTTCTCATCTGGAAAATCCCTTCTGTGTTGGTCTTGTTGATCCCCTTTAGATACTTAAAGGTCTCGATCATATCCCCCCTATCGATCCTCTCCTCCAGTGAATACATATTCAACTCTCCCAGCCTGTCCTTGTAGGGCTTGCTCTCCAATCCCTGGATCATCTATGTGGCTTTTTGCTGTACCCTCTCCAACAATCTGCTAAATGCAAGAAGGCAACAAAATCAGAATTAAACTGTGTTTATTAATACTGAGTATACAACACAGTGATTCAAGTTTTTTGTGGGATGATGTATCAACATAAGCAAGTTCAGGCAGTGAGTGAATGAGTTTGTAGATCAAAAACAGGTGTTCTGCTTATGTTGAGTGATTGCGGTGTACCCCTTAAAAACAACACATACCTCCAATGATTTTTTACAAGAGGTACAGCATACCCTCAAAACTCATTTGTAACCCCTGAAAAATTTGAAGGGGGGGGTCGCTGTACCCTCTGTTACATGGCTGCTGTGGGAACACTGCTTTATATCTCCGATGCCCAGTACAGTTTTTAAAGAATTTGCCTAAATCCCATGGGTATGCATGCCAGCTTGTCTGCCTCAGCTCACTCAGATTTTCCAGCACGGAGGTTATGACCTTGAGCAGCTCAATAGTGCATATGAAATGTGGCTATTTGGAAGTGCTTGCCCGATGGCACCTTAACAGCATGCAGGGACATTGATGCCTCGAAGGGTTACAAGCTATTTAAAAGATTGGCTGATGTTATTACATAGAAACTTAGAATCTGACGGAAGATAAGGGATGTTTGGCGTACCCAGTCTACCCTTTTTTTTTTTTTTTTTTTTTACCTTCATTTTGCTTGCAGACCTTACTTGGTCCTCACAGCACCCCACCGTTCCTTGTGCCTATCAAGCATTTTAACCCCACCACTGTTTTGTTTTTGCCCCACTACCTCCACTGAAAGGCTGTTCCAGGAGTCCACCACTTTTTCTGTGAAGTACTTCTTCACATCTCTCCTACCCCCTTCCAGCTTCGTAGCATGTCCCCTTGTTCTAGATCACCTTTTTTTCTGAAAAGTCCTTGCCTCCTGTACCTTATTTATCTCCGTGAGGTATTTAAAGGTTCTTAGCATAGCCCCCCCCACACACACACACACACTCTTCCAGAGTGTACGTATTGAGCTCCTTTAGCTTCTCCTCTTAGGGCTGTTGATGCAGACACTGCACCATTTTGGTTGCACTTCTCTGAACCACCTTCACTCTGTGTCCTTCTTGAAATGTTGCTCCAGAACTGGACACAGTACTCAAGGTGGGGACTTACCAGTGATCTATATAGGGGTAATACCACCTCCTGCTTTTTGCTGGTGATTCCCCTTCCTGTGCACCCCAGCATCCCACTAGCCCTCCCGATTGCCTTGCCACACTGCCTGGCCAAGTGTAGGTCATCCTATATGATTACCCCCAAGTCTCTTTCCTGCTTGGACAGTGTCAGCAACACTCTGCCCATTTTGTACTCTGCCCCCCTGGTTTCTGTGTCCCAAGTACATTATTTTGCACTTTTTTTTTTTCATTAAAACTCAGCTGCTATACCTTTGACCACTTCCAGTTTTCAGATCTCTGCCCACCTGTTCAACTCCCCCTGCCCACCCTGTTGCAGATCTTGGTGTCATCAGCAAAGAGGCAGATCTTCCCTTTTGGGTCCTCTGCTATTGCACTTATAAAGACATTAAAGAGGACTGGTCCCAGCACTAAACCCTGAGGTACCTCGGTGATCACCCTCCCTTCTTAAGAGCAAACTGTGTTTACCACTGCTCTCTGTGTACTATCTCCTAACCAGTTTCTTACCCAGTTTACCTCCTTGTTGTCCACTCCCAAGCTACCCAGCTTGCTTACCAGTCTTCTGTGTGGAACAGCGTTGAAAGCCTTACTGAAATCCAGGTAGGCCATGTCCAGTGCTCCTTCTTGATCTAATTCCTTGGTCACCAAGTCAGAAAAATCTATCAGATTTCTTTGGCAAGACCTTCCCCCTGTGAATCCATGCTGCTTCGGATCCTGTAACTCGATGGATTCAAGATATTCCACAATCCTTTTCTTTAGCCGTTTTTTCATTAACTTGCCCATCACTGATGTCAGGCTGTCAGGTGTGTTCCAATGCAAGTGATGAACATAAAATGCAACTACTTTGAATTGGGAAGTTTAATAACTCATTCTTCTTCCACCATATTAATCTGGATGCCCTGCCCCTAAAGTACACCCACAGTGCCAATGCGTGGATGACCAGAACCATTTTCAGAGACTGGTTTCATAATGACTTGGTGCCTAGTATCAGTCGATTTTTAAGAAGCAGGCGAGAAATGACTAAGGCACTCTTGTTGCTCGACCAGTGCCTACCCATCCTACTGCTAACGAGCTGAGATCCCATGATGGTAGTATGACTGCCCTGTACCTGCCTGCTTACACTACGGCAAAAATGCAACCTATGGACAAGGGCATTATTGCCAATTTGAAAAAACTTAATCAGAAGCAGATTCTACCAGAAATAATTTCTCGGGACACAGGATCCGAACTTGTGGCATTCCTGAATGGCTACGCACTGAAGGACATGTGTTATGTTATTGCCCAAGCCTGGAGACAAGTGACAGCACAAAGTGCAGAATTGCAGGTGTGATGCTCTGAGTCTGATATTCGGCACACAACAGAATGACTCAGAGAAGCGGAGGCAGAAACTGAAGCAGAACACAATGCCACATTTATCCGTGATCTTGACACTTGAGGCACAGTAACAGATCCTGAGCAAGTGGAGGAATGGTTACACATAGACAACAACTGCCCAGTGACAGAACCCATACAGCGGAGGACATTGTGACCGAGGTCTTCATTGATCACGGACCGACAGTACCCGAAGACGAGGAGGGCAACCTACCACCTGTCAGTAAGAAATAAGGCAGTGCAGGACTACAGACTGGGCTGCAATTTCTTGAGATGCACCATATGTCTCAGCTCTGCATCTCCTACAGCTAAGGCAGATGATATTGCTAGCAAAGGCAGAACAGGTAAAAAAGAAACAAATCCAGACAACTTTAGGCAGCTTTTTGAAAAAAGTTCAATACAGTTCTTTGATGAATTTTTGAGTATTACCATTATTTTCAAGTAAGTAAGTGAAGGCATTTTAAATCATTCTCCATACTTTTTCATACTTTACTATATTATATAAAAATAAAGAAATTTATAATCTGCAGCTGTGCCTCCTTGCTTTTTGTTCTCTGTCAAAATTCCCATTCATTCCTGGGGATTTCTGCCTATAGTGAACCCCGGCTATAATGAACAAAACTGGTGGCTCCGGACCTGTTCTGTATAGCAAGGGACCACTGTCTGTCTGTCTATCTAGCTATAAGTTACAAAAAACTTTGTTAATGTTTCAGTTAGGGCCAAAGCGACAAAAGTTGGGGAATGTGGCATTAGGGTTTCCCTAATACCCCACCCTCCTAAAATAGGCAAAGCAGGTGTGGGGTGTGTCTTGGACTTCTCAAGCCTAATGCTCACCCCATTCCATCTGTAAATAAGGTCAGATGTGTAGACTTTATGAGAATGGGGTGAGCATTAGGCTTGAGAAGCCCAAGGTACACCCCACACCTGCTGTCCTGCCTGGTTTGGTAGAGTGTGGTGTTAGGGAAACCCCTAACGCCTCATGTCCTAACTTTTGTCGCTTTGACCCTAACTGGAGCATTAACAAAGTTTTTTGCAACTTAATTCCTTACTTTTTGAGATAGTGTAATAGTATTCTTATTTTACTGTGGGAGCTCAGGGTCTTTTGGACCCTGCACTTACATCCCTCTGTAGATGCATATATACAGTATATGTAGCTATTGAAGCGCAGGTCCCTCTGGGCCCTGCGCTTCCATTTATAGGACAACAGTGACCAAATTGTCAGAATAGCCTTCTTATAACCCCACCTCATGCACCCGTTACAGAAAATTTTCGAATCCACACAAAAATGTAATTCTGCGCAACTGCAACGCTATTCCACATCACAGGTGTGAAAGCACATTTTGGGCAGGATTTGAAAAATGACAGCTGTGACATACATAAGGTAATAAGAAGGCTATGCTGAAAATCTGGGGTCGAAATATTTAAAATTTCCGAAGTTACTAGTGGGCGTAGCGAAATTGCAACACAGTCATAACTTTGGCATTTTTTCAGATTTTGACCTCAAACTCTTAACATAGTCTTCTTATGACCCTACCTCATAAACCCTGTATGTAAAAATGTTCAAATCTGTGCCAATAGGCCATTCTGAGCCACAAGTATGAAAACATGTTTTGGACAGGATGTGAAAAATGAAAGCTGTACTATTCATGAGGAGGTGTGAAATAATGGCTATTCTGAAAATTTGGACTATATATGTAATTTTTCTATTTATTTTCTTTATACTCCTGCACCCGGCCCCCTTCCATCCGGCCCCCCCCAGCTCAGTCATGCCGGCATCCACTGGATTTGCCTCTCTTGCACTAGCGAGGTGCCAGCTAGCCAGGTTTGGAGCCTGTGAGGGGCCGGCTTCATTCTGCCGGCCTCATTTTTCCTCCTTCGTTTTTTGGTTTTCCCGATCGCGGCGTAGCGGCATGCAGTAACGCCAATGGCTGAGCTGCGCACGCTTCCATATGCGGCATGCTGGGCATCTGCCCTCTATGTGTGGACTCACTGTGCCAGCCCCCAGCCACTGCTAGGGGTCAGGCAAGCAACAGACTCCGTCCCCATGCCTCCCTGGGAGAGGAGAGCTGTCCTTCAGACGCTCGATCCTCTCCCTCCCCAGCCGACCCCCGGTGGCCCGCTCGCACCGAGAACATGGGTCGCTGGCATGGCAGGAGGTGAGACATGATGCCTCATCCCTCCACGCCACTGGGCCGGCCAGACTCAAAATATTAAAAATTACCAAAGTAATGTGCGTGTGTAGAAAAATTCCAACAAACGCTCATAACTCAGCCATTTTTAGGAATTTTTCACCACATTTTTAACATGGTCTTTTTGGGGTCCCCCACCTCATGAACGTTGGTGGTGAAACTTCATTATATTTGATCCTGAAAGGTAATTTCGTGCAGTGACTCCAAAATCACCTTCCGAGCCCGAGTAACGAAATGACAGTGCCGATGTTCAAGAGGTGGGGTCCCAAAAAGGCTATGTTGAAAATTTGGTGAAAATTCCAAAAAATGGCAAAGTTATGAACGTAAGTTTAAAACACCATTGAAATACATTATACAGCTCTTACCTTGAGTTCTCAGTTCACGGTTCAGCTTTGAAGAGTGCAGATGTGTCTCGGTCCACAGAAGATGATAGCCTACGACCTGTGGTGGTAAGTATAGGATGGGGGAGGGGGTGTGTTGTGGTGGGTACTCAGTGGAAGGGTTGGGATGCGAGAGGGGGATGTCATAGATGAAGAGGGACTGTTTTCTTCTTTACAGGATTTTAAAAAATAAATATTTCAGGAGACTGGGGGTGGGCTCCCCAGTGTACCACACTGCTGGGAGTGCCGAATGCCAACATGAGAATTGGGCCCCCCGATGTCAGCTAATTAATAAAACACGGGGGGGGGCATGCCGGTGTTGGATTATTATAACTAAATAAACAATGTAGTTGTTTACTTAAATTAGGAATAAAGTCACAAACACTGTCGTTGCAATAAAGTCATCTGACTAATGTCATGTGTATGTAACTTATCAGGGCTCTCCTGTGATTAAACTTTTTTTTTTTTGCAAAGGAGGGCTGGCTGTGTACTGTATCCAAACGTAACCACTGAATTTCTTTAATTTGTACATTTTATTGACTCTGAGAGAACCCTTTTGGAATAAATTAATTTTTAACACCTTTGCAACTGCGATGATTGTGGTAAAAACATAAGTTCATACCACATATACAAACAGTGGGCCCTATGCACGAATGGTGCGGAGTGGCTACGCACGCATATCAGCGATGGGTAGCCACCCTGCACCAACTTCACCCCCCACGTGGGATGCACAGGAAATAAGCACCTGATTTCCCCTGGCCGTGCGATGAGCAACGCACCTGGGGCGGGCCGGCACTACGCGCCATGCACTAAGGTGTGTAGTGCTGGGTGCGGGGGTGCGTAAGGAGACCCAGCCATAAACCCCCCTCGCACACCCCGCAGGACTGGGAAAGCAGCCCGCCAAAGCACCAGGACCATAGGTCACGGCCACCTGATGCCACCAACCCATCCCTACACACAGCGGTGTGTGTGTATGTGTGGCACACCCCCCAACACCCTCGCAGGGGCACCGGATCAAGGCTGCCGCATGCCATCTCCCCTCCTCGCTGCCGGTGGATGTGCCCCTCCACCCCCTGTTGGCAGGCGTGTCCCCCCCTCCCCTCTGGCACAGGGCACCACATCGGTGCTGACAGCGAGGGCCAGTGGCATTGCACTCCTGCCACAGCCACTGGCCCTCAGACTTCCGCAGGGTGCACTGCCAATGCGCACCCCGCCGCACAAGGGATCCACTGGCGAACTAATGCTGGGCATCCGATTGGATGTCTGGCTGGGTCCGTAACTCTACCCGCGCCTGCTCTGCATGGACCTGCACACGGGGGGGGGGTGCGGGGCTGCGGACAGACTGACAGGTGGATGGCATTTATGAATGCTGGTACTGGTGCACCTGTCCATGGGTGCGGGGTGCGTGCATTTCGTGCGTACCCTACGCCCCATCATGAATCGAGCCCAGTATTTCTTCACATCCCTACTAAGCAAACCCATTCCATGTGAGACTGAGCAGTGGTGGCCCTTTAAATGTCTGGTGTCAGCAGAGGCCACATGACGTTTAGCATTCTGCAGTCATCTGCCTGCATGACCTGCACCCCTTTGCAGCAATCCCGGGAGCCCTCCAAGCTTACTGTAGCTTCCACCTTTATTTCTGCTAAGTTATGCCCCGATTTGTTTATCCTTTGTTTCTTTTTTTTTTTTTTTTTAAATCACATCTCTGTTTTTCCTCCTTCTTGCAGAGCGGTCCCAGCAAGCGCCCGGCTGCCGGCACCTGCACCATTGGACCAGGTCTGGCGCGCAAATTTATGTGCCCTTCCTACACAGGCTGGCCAGTAAGCAGGATCTCTCCCCCTCCCCCCCATGGGGACCTGTATCACAGACATCTGGTGGATGCGCCTCTTGTGTCCGGGGGCACCGACACTGCTATTAGCTGCCATGATTGCAGTGCAATTTTCCTCCAGTGTTTACTCCCTTGGAGCCGGACGTGCAATGGCGTCAGCGCACAGCTGTCGGGTTGCCTGCCATGCTCCTCCCCTTTACTGTGCATGCAACTGTAGTGCTCCTAGCCTCCGCTAGATGCCAGTGCAGCACGATGCAGTTCCCCATCCACCCCAGAGGAAGGAGAGCAGTCGTGGAACGCTCAATCCTTCCTCCCCCCTGCCAACCCCCAGCAGCCCAGGTCCATTCGCGAAAACCCGGGTCACCAGAGTACCGCAAGGTGTGGCGTCCAGCGCCTCAACCCTCTGCACCACCTGGCCGTCCTTTGTTTCTTTTTTAAAAATTAAAATGCCAGTGCTTGGCGACTGACTCAAGCAAGCGCACAGCGGACGGCATTCTTCAGCTCCTCCCTCCTGTAGGATCAGCCTACTGTGGCTGACCCTGGGACCCGCTTGCACTGCCAACAAAATGATAATCAGGAAGGAGCAGCCCCACCGCTTATAACTGCCTGCTGGCCGCTAACGAAAACATCCTGAATGGGCCGTGGGAGAAGTAGGACATGGATCACCTAATCTCACTCTAGGTAAACTCTTTTTTTTTTTGGGAAAACATACATCCTAGCCAGTATGGAAGGAGAGGGTGCCTAAATAAACCAGGAACTGGGGGACAGCGATTGGAGGGTGGGGGTACCACTAGACACCGGCGAATATATTAGAGGGACAGTGAGGGGTGTCACTAGACACCAGGGAAAACAAGGGTCTTACAACTCACACTGCAGCCAGCAGCAGTTCAGCTGCAGCTGCAGAACTAAATAAAATTTGCTGTTCTCATACAGAGAATGTGGCTGAGGGCTTCTCTCGCTAAACTGGGTACCTGGGATTTCGGGTGCCCAGAAAAAGTATTTCTGGGGCTAATTATGAAAACTAAACACCAGACTCTAGCTAAACAGGGCTTGTTTAGCTAGGTTCTGGTGTTTGTTTTGTAAAATGACAACATTTTTATGTATTTTCCACGCCTTTTAGTTAGTGGGGAAAAAAAATGGCGGCTCACAAAAAAGGATTTTTCCCTCACAAAAAAGGAACTGATCTCGCGAGAATGAAACATTTTTCACAAGATGAAATCCTTTGTTGAACTTTTTACCTCTATCCTGGAAAGTGATCTTCCCATAGGAAATCATGGGAACTTAAAAACTGAATAACTTCGCAACAGATTAATATTTTTCACCAAACACACACTGGCAGTTAAGTTACCCAGGTTCTTTCTACCTTAAAAATATCACACCAAAATTCCACACTGTCTGGGCACAAGGCGAAGAAGAAAAAACTGCAAAAAGTGGCGACTTTTAAAGTTTTTGCACTATCCTGATCTCAGAATTCGCATATCCAACCGGAACAAAACTTGCCACATCAAGAGATCTACCCCACAGGACAGCGCATGCCAAATTTTATGCAAAGCCATTGATCAGTTGCAAAGTTGTTGAACTGCTAAATTTTATATATATATATATATATATATATATATATATATATATGTATGTATGTCTGGGAGGCTCTGCAGTAATGTAGGAAGATTTGTGGCATTCTCGGAGGTCTTCCCAGTCCCAAGGGCGAGTACAGCTAGAAAGCAAAGAATCGAGGTATTCAGTCTGTATCTGAGGGAGTGGTGTGATGCCATGGGGTTCAGTCTAGTGTAGGACGTGGGAGAACAAGGAACTTTTTGCACCAGATAGGCTGCAGCTAATCAAGGAAGGCTCAGGGTTACTGAAACATAAACTGGGGGAGTATATATCAGCTAAGATTAATTTAAACTAGGTAAGGGGGAAGTGAATGGTGGGGCGATAGTGCCACCAGGCGAGGAAGTAAGAAAGGCCTCCCTCCATAGATAGGTAGACGACAGGTGGGGACAGAGGGGAATAAAAAAAAAAAGGGGGGAGGTGACAGAGTAGTGGGAAGGGTGGAGAGCGGGCAGGTGGTTTCCTTGAATGCAAGGAGCCTGGGAAACAAGATGGTGGGGCTGCAGGCATTGATGGTGGAAGCTGGTGTGGACATACCTGCCATCACTGAGACTTGGGCCACCCAGTACCAGGACAGGGACCTCTTGATCCACAAGTTGTACCAAAGGGGAAAGGGGATGGGGTGGCTATTTATGTTAAGGAGGGGATTCTGTGCAGCAGGGAGGAAAGGGAGGAGGGTGTGGCTGAAGCCTTATGGATACAGCTCCAAAACTCGAGGGGGAGAAATATTAGGCTGGGAGTAGTGTACAGGCCACTTTCTCAAATTGAGGAAACTGACAGGGAGTTGGAGCAAATTAGGAGGATTTGTGGTAAGGAAATACTGTTCTTGTGGGGGATTTCAGTCTGCTGGGGGTTGATTGGAGCACCCCGGCTACCTCTACCTCTAGTGCTAGGGAGCAGGTCCTTGTGGAGGCTTTTCAGGATAGCTTGCTGATGCAGATGGTAGCAGAGCCAATCAGGGAGGGTGGTAATACACTGGACCTAGTGTTGACGGATTGGGGATATGTCCAAAACATATTGGTGGAGGACCCCCTAGCAGAAAGCGACCACCACACAGTGTGCTTCTTCCTCATTCCAGGAAAGGACACAGCCAGGACCAAGACAAAGGTGATGGACTTCAGTAGGATGAGGGAAATACTTGTGGGGCATCTCGACAAAATCTGTCCAGAAAAAAATTCTTCAGGTATATAAGGGAGAAAAAATGCTGCAAGGATGAAAAAAGATAGATGGTGGGCGGGGTGTTAGGCAGAGGTACTCAGTGAGTACTTCTGTTCAGTGTTTACCAGGGAAAAAAATGGCCGCAAAGGAAGGGTATGGTGGGCATGGTAGGGGTGGTGGTTACGGATGGGTAATCCCAGTGGATAGGGTACTGGAGGGCCTTAAGTCCCTGAGGGTTACTAAGGCTCCAGGACTGGATGGTGTGCATCCAAGAGTCCTGAGGAAGTTGATGGGGGTCCTGGCGGAGTCCCTAGCAGACGTGTTCAGCACCTCTCTGGAGACAGGATGTATGCCTCAGGACTGGAGGTTGGCACATGTGGTACCCCTCCATAAGAGTGGGCCCAGGGACGAGCTAGGTAACTACAGGCCGGTCAGCCTTATCTCCATTATAGGGAAGCTAATGTAGTTTATTCTCAAGAAGGGATTGGTGATCTTTATGGAGGAGAATTGGCTTTGGGACAATGGGCAACATGGATTTGTCGCAGGTAGGTCCTGCCAGACCAACCTGATCGACTTTTATGATTGGGTGACAGGGACACTTGATAAGGGCCATGAGGTGGATGTTTTGTATTTGGACTTTAGCAAGACCTTTGACTCGGTGCCTCATGTGAGGTTGATCAGTAAACTGAGGGCCCCGGGAGCTGGGGAGAAGTTGGTAGGATGGGTTAGGAACTGGCTGCAGGATGGGCAACAGAGGGTTAGTGTTGGGGGGTGCTCTTGTCTCCCTGAGCTGTCACCAGTGGGGTCCCACAAGGCTCAGTACTTAGGCCAGTATTATTCAGTGTCTTCATTGGTGACATAGCTGACAGAATCAAGAGTAAAATTAGCCTGTTTGCTGACGACACCAAGATTGGTGGGGTTGTGGACAATGAGAAGGGGAGGCAGGTTCTGCAAGATGATCTGGCAAAGCTTGAGCACTGGTCTGACAGCTGGCAGATGAGTTTTAATGCTAAGAAGTGCAAGGTCATGCACTTGGGCATCAGAAACCCTAGGTATGGCTACTGGCTGGAGGGAGCGCAGTTATTCACTTCAGTGGAGGAGAAAGATCTAGGAGTACTAATTGCAGAGGGCATTCTGCGCAGCGCAGGAAGGTGACAACTTAAGCTAATAAAATGTTTGGGTGCATTACCAGAGGGATCACTTCTCAAAGGAAGGACGTCATCCTGCCATTGTACAGGTCCGTACTTAGAGTACAGTGTGCAGTTCAGGCACCCATACTTAAAGGGAGCCATCAATGTACTGAACAGGGTACAGCATAGGGCAGTAAAAATGATCCTAGGCCTGGGGACATGTCATATGAGAAAAGACTGAGGGAGCTCAACATGTATTCCCTGGAGGATAGGAGGGAGAGAGGTGATATGACTTAGACCTATAAATATTTGAAGGGCATAAATAAGGTAATTTCTGAGGACATGTTTAGACTAAGTGGGGGGGGGGAATACGAGAGGGTAAACATAGAAACATAGACTTTGACAGCAGATAAGGACCGCTTGGCCCACCTAGTCTGCCCATTTCCCTACCTAGAGGATAAACTGCAGATCCTGTTTAACCAACAGCCTATTTCTTCCTACCCTCCACAAAAATTGCCTTATGTCTGTCCCATGCATTCTTGAATTCTCCCACAGTTTTAGATCCCACAACCTCCTCAGGAAGGCTGTTCCATGCGTCCACCACCCTCTCTGTGAAAAAATACTTCCTCACATTGCCCCTGAGCTGTTCCCCCTCTATCTTCAAATTGTGTCTCCTTGTTCTTGCACATCTCTTTTTCTGAAAGATGCTACCCTCTTGGACTTTGTTGATTCCACTGAGGTACTTAAACGTTTGTATCATGTCCCCCCTATCCTTCCTTTCCTCAAGGGTATACATATTAAGCTCCTTTAGTCTCTCCTCGTATGACTTCTCTTGCAGACCCTGCACCATTTTAGTTGCCTCCTCTGAACTACCTCCGTCCTGTCTTATGTCCTTGCTGAGATTGGGTCTCCAGAACTGGACGCAGTACTCCAGAAGGGGTCTCACCAACTGTCTGTACAGGGGGATAACAACTTCCTGTTTTCTGCTGTTGATGCCTCTCCCTATACATCCCAGTATCCTCCCAGCCCTCCCTACTGCCTTCTCACATTGCTTGCCAACCTTAAGGTCATCTGATATGATTACCCCCAGGTCCCTTTCCATTTTTGTTGTTACTACTCCCCCATTGTGTAATCTTCCCTGGGTTTCTGTTTCCCAGGTGCATTATTTTGCACTTCTTTGCATTGAATCCAAGCTGCCATACTTCAAACAACATGAAGTCTTGCTGTATTCAGACGTAATGCAGTTAGCCCCATCACTAGAACTGCCCCGGAGAGGAAAGAGTTAACTCCATGCAGAAGCATGGAACATTGAGCTCGAGCTCTGTTTTCAAACCTCTGTCTGTGGTACTTACCAGTGCAACCGTCAAGATTCTTTACTCCGCCTAACAGTGAAGTCGCTCTGGAGATTCCTCTGCTCGGTTCGGTAAACGTAAAGCATTTGGTTTAAAACGTATTCTTTATTATTTTTTCGGATTTCCAGCCTCTGTCTACGGTACAGGTAGTGTGATAAATAGGTAGTGACTGTATTTTATTTTAAATAACTTGTGGAAATTGTTGGTTTCTTCCCAGTCAGTCCAGTTAGGAACCGACCTTGTGTTTCCTTCTAATTTTAAATTTATTATTTTAGAGTGGTGTTCCGGTACCGATCGGTTTCAAAAGAACCGGGCTTTTTCTCGGTTCTTTTCCAAACCCATGACATGGTTGTTTCCGATCGGTTGGTATTACCTGGCTTGAACGCTTCTGTAGGGTAATTTTGGTAGATTGGCCATGTCTGAGAAACCCAAAAAGAAAACCGGTCCCACTGGGTTTGAACACTGTACTGAGTGTGGGGAGGCCTTTGCCAAGGCCGACCCCCACCTCATCTGTGTTTATTGTCTGGGGTTTGACCACCTCCGGTCAGACTGCCAAATTTGCAAAAACTTTCCTAAAACCACTCTAGAAAAAAGACTGAGTAGGTTGAAGGAAAGGGAGGCCGAGAAGTCCGTAGACCCGGATGGCCAGCCCAGTTCGGTTACGGCGAAACCTGGGGAGGTGCCTACTGACCTAGGCGATACCTCCTCGGGCAAAAGGAGAGCCGACTCTGAGGGGTTGGTTCCCGTCAAAAAAAAATGAAAGTCTGCCGGTTCGGATCCGGTGCCACTTACTCCAACATGGGCGAGATATTGATGATTAGTATTGTGTCCTTGATCGGTTCCGTCCAAACCGGTGCCGCGGTTAGGTGGTCGGTTCGGTCAGAACCAGCTCCTTTGGATTATGATCCGGATGCTTTTTATGAGGAGTGGGAGGGAGACGAAGACTATCCTGACGATGATTACGACGGTGGGGGTCTGGATGTGCCCATTGAACCGGACATCTCCCCTGACAAACCCTCTGATGTCTCCCCTCCCAGACTTTGAGTCCCCTTCTCACTTCTTGTTTTACAAGAAGGTGACTGAAACCCTCCAGCTCCCTTTGGTTGAAGCTGCTGTGGAGGAAGAAGAACCTGATTTTGTGGAGATGATGGACATCCCAGAGTCCAAAAGGTTGTCTATTCCCCTTCACAAGTCCTTGGGGAAACGGACACAAAAGATTCTAAGGACTCCTAACTCTTTACCTCCTGTAGATAAAAGAATGGACAGGAGATGCATGTTATCAGGCTCAGCTGCGGAGTTCCTTTATTCACATAGCAGCCATGTTGGGGTAGTGCAAGCTGTAGCCTGTGACAGGGCAAACATTCCTTTGGCTTCATACCCCCAGACAAGGACTCCAGGAAAGTTGATGCCATGGCCAAGAAACTATACTTGGCATCCTCTTTGGGACTCAGGCAGGCAAATTATATGGCCTACACAGCCAGGTACCAGAAGTCCAAGTGGGATACGGTTCTGGAATTGGCTAAATAGGCCTCCCCCAGCTATCCAAAGAGCTGGAGAAGGTGGCTGCGGATGGAATTGAGGCATCCAAAGTACAATTTCACGCTGCTGTCGACTCCAACGATGTGGCATCCAGAGTCATGGCTGCATCTGTGCCTCTCAGAAGGCATGCTTGGCTCAGATGTACTAGCCTATCACAGGACACCCAGTCTAAGACTATGGATTTTCCTGTAGGTAACTCTCTGTTTGGGAAGCAGACAGAGGCTCACATGAAGAAAATGGATGAATATAGAGCCACTTACAGGAGTGCACAGGCCAAGGAAAGGCAAGCCACTCCTCAGAAGCAGCAGTCCAGGGGCAGGGGCAGGCCTTTTTACCAAGCCCAGGCCTCCTTGTCTTACCCACAAGGGGTTTTTTCCGAGGGAGGGGGTAGAGGGGGGATGAGCAGGGCTGCTTCTTCCTCCCAATCTAAGGCTCCTGCCAAGCAGACACCCTGAGGTGTCAGCCCGGGTCGACTCTCACATCCCAGTAGGAGGCAGGCTGGCTTACTACTTTCAGGTCTGGAAATTTGTTACCTCAGACAAGTGGGTCCTGGAAGTAGTAAGCCTGGGATTAGTTCTCAGCTTCAAAAGATACCCAAAAAGGAGGGCCAAGTCTTTTCCACCTGCATCGGTTTCAGAAACCCTTGCCCAAGAGGCAGAGGTTTCCTCTCTCCTGGCTCTCAGAGCCGTAGAGAAGGTTCCTACTCAACACAGGGGAAAAGGCCTGTACTCCAGGTACTTCCTCACCCCAAACAAAACAGGGGAGTGGAGACCCATCCTGGATCTACGGTATCTGAACAAACACATTTCAAAACCCAAGTTCAAAATGGTAACTCTGGGAATAATCTTTCCCTCTTTAAGGCCAGGAGATTGGCTAGCATCACTGGACCTCAAGGATGCCTACTTCCATATCCCTATAAGGTGCTCCCACAGAAAATACCTCAGGTTCAAGTTGCCTTCAGGCCATTATCAGTTCAAGGCCATGCCTTTTGGCCTAACATCAGCTCCAAGGGTGTTCACAAAGTGCCTTGCAGTAGTGGTGGCTTACCTCAGAAGACAGGGTATCGCCATTTTTCCATATGTGGACGACTGGCTCCTAGTAGGGCAGTCTTCAGACCAGGTCAGGTCAGCTCTGCAAACCACTCAGGACTTGCTCAGTTCCTTGGGGTTTCTTCTCAATCTGCCAAAATCTGTCCTTGAACCAGTACAGCTTCTCACCTTCGTAGGGGTGGAATTGGATACTACCCAAGCAATAGCTTTCCTTCCTCTGGCAAGGGTGAAGGCCTTAGTAGACCTCGCTTCCTCCTTTCGGCCTCAGGTTTCTCTTCCAGCGAGACAGTTCCTCCAACTCCTGGGCCACATGGCAGCCTCCACCGCAGTGGTTCAGGGAGCCAGATTTCAGATGCGGGACATTCAGTTCCATCTAAGGTCCGTTTGGTCACAGAGAACAGATTCTCACCAAACTGATTCCAGTGACCCGAACTCTGGTCCAGGCTGTCCAGTGGTGGCTGGACCAGGACAACCTCAGACAAGGGGTTCCATTTCTCCCTCAACTTCCATCAGTAGTACTGACTACATATGCGTCTTTCCCAGGCTGGGGAGCCCACCTGGGAGCCCTAACAGCTCAGGGGATCTGGTCCTCGCTGGAGTCTCTTCTTCATATCAACCTCCTGGAACTCACGGCAGTTTTTCTAGCCCTTCAGATCTTTTTGGATTCAGTCAAAGGCAAGGTGGTCCAAGTCAGGATGGACAACACTACCACAATATGGTACATCAACAAGCAGGGAGGCACTCGGTCCACAGCCTTGTGCACAGAGGCCATGAAGATTTGGTCTCTGGCCTGTTCCCTTCAGACTTCCCAGGTAGCAGTTCATCTTCCAGGGAAGGACAATGTGCTGGTAGATGCCCTGAGCAGGATTTCACAGGGCATCACGAATGGTTCTTGAATCCTCACATTCTGAGTATCATTTTCTCCAAGTGGGGCATTGCAGAAATAGATCTATTTGCAGCAGCAGACAATCGTCAACTTCCTCTCTTTTGCTGCAGACCTCCAGTCCTGGGGACATTTCCCTAGGATGCCCTCATTCTGAACTGGAAGGGCAGGTTTCTCTATGCCTTCCCTCCTTTCCCTCTCCTGTTCAGAGTTCTGATCAAGATAAAAACTCAACTCTGCAGAGTGATACTGGTGGCTCCAGATTGGGCCAGACAACCCTGGTATCCTCTAGTGCTGTTCTTGGCTGTCTCACGTCCCCTGTCTCTTCCCAGGAGATACAATCTTCTCTCCTTCTCCCAGGGGTGGATCTGGTACCCCAGTCTCTCAACCTCAAGGCCTGGCTCTTGAAGAGTTAGACTATGCAGCTCTACATCTCTCTCAGGGAGTTCTGGATATTCTGAAGGTCTCCAGGAAACCTTCCACTAGAAAAACTTACAATTCCAAATGGAAGAGGTTCAGTATTTGGTGCTCTTAGAAAGGTATTGTGCCTGATTCTGCAGGCATTTCCACAACCTTAGATTATCTAGCTCCTCTGAATAGTCTAGGCCTTAGGCCTGCCACTCTGAAGGTTCATCTAGCAGCTATCTCTGCATTCCTTTCAGCAGGGAAGGGCTCTTCCCTGGCATCTCATCCTGTTTTCAGGAAGTTTTTCAAAGACCTGGTTCACATTAACCCTCCCTTTAGGGAGCCTACTCCGCCTTGGGATCTTAATGTCTGCATTGCTCAGCTTATGCAGCCATCCTTTGAGCCTGTGGCTTCGTCTGAATTGAAGTACTTGACCTGGAAAACTGTGTTCCTGGTAGCTATTACTTCTGCAAGGCGGATTAGCGAATTACAGGCCCTGTCATTTGAACCTGACTTCATATTCTTCCATAGGGATAAGTGGTCCTAAGAACTAATAGGAGGTTCTTGCCTAAAGTGGTATCAGATTTTCACCTAAACCAGTCTGTGTCTCTTCCTGTATTTTTCACTGACCATTCTTCCCCAGGGGAAAGAAGATTGCACAGTTTGGATGTTAAAAGGGCACTTAGCTACTACCCAGAGCATACTAAGGCACACAGAAATGACTGTCTTCAATTGTTCCTCACTTATGGTGAAATGGAGAAAGGTAAGCCTGCCAGTAAGAGAACTGTTGCTGGGTGGATTGTTTCCTGTATACAATTTTGCTGTGACAAATTGAGTAGAACACCCTCCTCAGGCCTGAGGGCTCACTCGACTAGGGATACAGCTGCTACTCTAGCTGCGGCCAGAGATATACCCTTGTTAGAGATCTGTAAAGCAGCCACCTGGAAAACAGTACATACATTCACCAAGCATTACTCTCTGGACATCCAGTCTAGGAGTGATGCTAGGTTTGGCACAGCAGTAGTGCAGAGCTTGTTCCCAAAGTAAGTTCTGCATTCCCCCCCCTCCATAGGGTGTCGCTGTGTGTACTGCAGTGAGCATGGAGAAAAGAAAGACAGCCAGAAAATTGTCTGAGGAGGTCAGACAGAAGATTGTAGCCAAGCATGGACAATCTCAAGAGACCTTGATGTTCCTGTTTCCACTGTACGTAATGTTATCAGGATGTTTAAGGCCCATGGCACTGTAGCCAACCTCCCTGGACGTGGCCGCAAGAGAAAACTTGATCGAAGATTGCAGCGCAGGATTGTTCGAATGGTGGAGAAAGCACCTCAGTCAACTGGCAAACAGATTCAAGCCGACCTTCAGACACATGGTACGACAGTTTCAACTCGCAGCATCCATCGCCAACTCAATGAAAGGGGGGTTATATGATAGGAGGCCCAGGAGGACCCCACTGCTGAGAGAGAGAGACATAAGAAAGCCCGACTGGGGTTTGCCAAAACACACCTGAGCAAGCCAAAATCCTTCTGGGAGAATGTCCTGTGGACAGATGAGACCAAATTGGAGCTTTCTGGTAAAGCACATCATCTCTATGTTTACAGAAAACAAAATGAAGCCTTCAAAGAAAAGAACACCTTCCCTACAATCAAACATGGAGGAGGTTCATTGATGTTTTGGGGTTGCTGTGCTGCCTCTGGCACTGGGTGCCTTGAACGTGTGCGTGGCATCATGAAATCTGGAGATTACCAGGCCATTTTGGAGCGCAATGTTGAACCCAGTGTCAGAAAGCTGGGTCTCCGTCAAGGTCATGGGTTTTCTAGCAGGACAATGACCCAAACACACTTCAAAAAGCACCCAGGAATGGTTCAAGACAAGATGCTGCACTGTTCTGAAGTGGCCAGCAATGAGTCCAGATCTAAATCCCATTGAAAACCTGTGGAGAGATCTGAAAACAGCAGTTGGGAGAAGGCACCCTTCAAATCTGGGAGAACTGGAGCAGTTTGCACAAGAAGAGTGGGCCAGACTGCAAATAAAGAGGTGCAGGAAGCTCATCCATGGCTATAGGAAGCGGTTGATTGCAGTTATTTTGACCAAAGGCTGTGCTACCAAATATTAAGTCTAGGGTGTCAGTAATTTTGTCAATGCCATTTCTTTTCATTTTCTGATTTAAAAGGATATATTAAATTCTAAACCAAAACAAAGGCTCTGTAATATTAACAGAGAAATAAAGAATTGTGGAGACCAAATACTGTACTGTTGTTAATTTCAACTTATGTTTAGAGGAAATTGTGAGTTATTTGAAAAAGTGCAAGGGCGCCAATATTTTTGGCCACGACTGTAATCCACTACAGGGTGTGCAGTCATGCACTGATACACGTACGCCTTGGGTGGTTGAACGCATTCAGCCTGTGGCCTCATGCTTCACAACACACACACCAAGGTCCGCATATATCAGAGCATGACTGAACATCTTGCAGTGGATTATCTGTTACAGATATACCGCGCCCCTATAGTTAGGTTGTACAATGGCTTAATGTTAAATTCCAATTTTTGCATCTTAATAACTTTGGCATTCTTTGACAAAATAGCTTAAAATTTGGCATGCGTGATCATTCTACCTGCGTCTCAAAATGTGTAACAGCATCTTGTATGGTTTTTGAGATACGGAGTGGTAAAAAAAATCATAAAACTGCCACTTTTGTTCTTGTACTTAACATGAGATTTTTTGCAGTCATCCTGAAATTTTCAGGGTTGATGGGGTCTGTGCCAAGGGTGTACCTTTGGATAGTTTGGTGAAAATATATCTCACCATTTTTAAATTTTAACATTTTTTGTGATAGTGGCTAGACAGGCAGGTTATTGGAAAGCATTTGAACTGTTATCACTGAAGGATTTGCCCAGGGAAATACTGTTCTTGCTGTCAGCCATCTTGTTTTTTTCCCCTCTGCTTTAGAACTGCTTTTCCATGTAAGTACTGTTTGGAAATTAATGAACAAGACCAATATTTAGGTCACCATTACAGACTTTGTTCATTTTTTGTCTTATTATTTTGAAATTTACAGGGCAAATGTTTGTTTTTGTGGGGGAGAATCATTTCGCCCATCACTCACTAAAGATAGTTTGAATGGTAAATAACCATTCAAACATTTTAACAGTTCAAACTTTACTGTTCAATCTGAAAAGACTTTGAACAGTGAAGTGCAATAATATATCCAATGATTCTTCCCCCCCAAAACACACATCTGCTCTTTAAATTGTTGAAGTTTAATTCCTGGTGTCTAGTGCCCACCCCTGCCCCGATTGCTGTGCCCGTAATATAGGTAGCAGAGTTAAGTTATGAGCAAATTATCTGCAGCAAAACTTCAGTTTTAAAGCCAGTCAGCTTCAAAGAAGAATGTTTGTGGAATAGTTTTGTTGTCTCCAAATTCTTATGGGGAGTAGTGAACAGCAAGCCAGCAGGTACAGGAGCGAGTGGCAGGTGCGAATGCTGACAACAGTAAACATTTGACTGACAGTGCTGATGTAACTAAGTTGTGCTTCAGATAATAAAGAATTTACTCTCGACAGCTTCAAACGCTAAACTTTTACTGTGGCCTGTGGTAGTCTAGTGGTACCTCACCCCTTCCCAGTTCTCCAATCACCATGCCGGTGCTGCCGGTTGTGTCCCTGGTAGTATAATGGTCCCTCCCCTTTCCTGTTCTCTGATCGCTGTCCGGTGCTGCCGTTTGTCTGTTTCTTCCTGTTGTCTAGTGGCATACCCCTCGCCATTCATGTCTGAAATAAAGAAAACTGTTATTTTCCCTTTTTTTCCTTTGCAAAAAAAAAAAGGTCCCTTGCCAATCAGCACCCCCCCACCCCTACCTTCCACTGAGCACCCCCACCCCACACACCCCACCCCCACATACCGTCACTCACCTGAACAGGTCCCAAGTTCGAGATCCACTTATTGAAGACACGTCTTGCTGCTGGAACCGGCGACTGCAATATGAAAAACTAAGGTAAATACCATTATATGTATTAAAAGTGGAGGGTTCAACTTTTATGTATAACTCTGCCATTTATTTATATTTTGACACCAAATTTTCAATATAGTCTTTTGGAGACCCCACCTCATGAACAGTATTACTGTCATTACACAACTCCCGCCTGAAAAGTGATTTCGCTGTCAGTTGGCAAAGTCACCTTTCGGCGGGATTTGGAATTTTATTCTGCCCTTGTCTATGAGATGGTGACATAAGAAGGCTATATTGTTGTTTTTTTACGCTACTGATGTTTCTACTCCTTTTGCCACAGCCCTTCTAACTCAGGAGGGAGCCCCCAGCCCCGTCTCCGACGTGTACCAGCCAACGCTGACCATTACCCCAGGGCTTAGCCCCCCCCCGGCGGGGTCGGTGGGGTAACCCAATCCCCACTGGAGAGTAGGATCTAGTGTGGCCAGCGCCGTGGCTAGCCGGTGGCAGGGCCTGCGAAGCTCCCTCCGTCATACGCCGTGGCATGTTTTTCCAGCTTTCGGTTTCACCCAGAGAGGAGGCGTGCAGTGATGCCGACGGAGGTTATGTACACGCAGCCCTTCAGGTGTCTGCCCCATCTCTACACCCTTGCTATAGCTTCTGCGCTTTGGCTCCCCAGCCTCTGCTAGGGGACAGTCAAACGCTGACCACTGGTGTCCCACCTCCCCAGAGAAGGAGAGTGGTCTCTCAGACGCTTGATCCTTCTCTGCCCCTGCCAAGCCCTGGCAGCCTGTGCTCGTTCCTGAACACGGGTCACCAGCGTAGCATGAGGTAAGGCGTCCAGTGCCTCAGCCCTCGGCGCCAGCTATAGGAAGGCTATGTTGAAAATTTGGGGTCAAAATATCCAAAGATGGCAAAGTTATGCCCATTCATTGCAATTTCGCTACGCACGCTTATAACTGCAAATTTAAAATATTTTGACTCCAAATTTTCAACAGAGCTTTCTTATTACCCGACCTCATGTATGTCACAGCTGTCCTTTTTCAAATTATAGCCAAAATGTTTTATCGCATCTGCAGCGTGGAAGGACGTTGTAGTTGCCCTGGATCACGTTTTGGCAGGGATTTTAACATTTTCTGTACCTGGTGCATGAGGTGGGGTCATAAGATGGCTATACTGACAATTTGGTCACTGTTGTTCTATAAATGGACGCGCAGGGCCTTCCCTAGTTACATACATATACGCATCTATGGAGGGATGGGATTGCAGTGCCCGGAGGGCCGTGTACTCCAACAGGCAAATAAGGATACGATTATACTATCTCAAAAGTAAGGAAATAGATTGCAAAAAGCTTTGTTAATGCTCTAGTTAGGGTTAAATCAACAAAAGTAGGGAAATATGGCATTAGGGTTTCCATCCCTAACACCCCACCGCCACCCTGCACACACCAACAGGCGTCGGGGGTGTGCCTTGGGGTTGTTAGCCCTAACGCTCACCCCATTCTCCTATATTGTGCCCATCTCAGCTTATTTACTTATGTAATGGGGTGGTGCTAGGGCCGACAACCCCAAGGCACATGGCTGACGCCTGGTGTGTGGAGAGTGGGGTGGTCTGTTGGAGTTGGAAACTGTAACGCCATATTTCCCTACTTTTGTTGCTTTGACTCTAACTAAAGCATTAACAAAGTTTTTGAAATATATATATATATATATATATGTATATGTATGTATGTGTGTATATATATATATATATATATATATGTATAGGATATGCGGGGGTGACAGTGTGATAACCAAGTTATCTAGTGCAGTTGGTGTACTTGACAGTGACCTTAAGTAACCTAACGAGTGGCGAAGCCATGAGTGATGGTTACGAGAGGTCACTGTCAACTACACTAGATAAATCAGTTATCACACTGTCAACCCCGTCGCGCGCATATTCGATTTATGCAGTTGGGGTGGTCATGGTCTGTGAGTTTTATTTATTTATTTATTTATTTATTTATATTGGGCTTTTTTTTTTGGTGGGGGGGACTACTTGTTCATGTGGTTGTTTTCTGCTATGTGTATCGGGTGCTGCGGCTTGCTAATTGAATGGGGATTGGAGGAGGTAAGCTTTGAGGTGTGGTTTGGCTCTTTTGTGATTGGTTAAGGGGCGAGGTTGAGATAGAGGTGCTGCATTGTGATTGGTCGAGGGGTGGGGCTTTGATTAGTGGTACAGTTTCTGTTCAGTTTGGCTGGAGCCATCGAGTGGTGATGATCTCTTCTGTATCGGCGTGTTACAGTAGCGGCGGTGTGTTAGGAGGCCGGATTGCTGGTGCTGGAATAGGGGGAAGTGTTGAGGAGAGGCTCGCTGGTTTTGGCCTGTGGATGGATGACGTTCTTATTGGGAGTCTTCATGCCATAAAGATGTGGGATGCTAAATTTGTCACTGAGGACTTTTCGAGGCATTGAACCGTGCTTTTCATGGAGTGGATTTTGGCTGGATTATTTCTTCTTTGGATTTCTTCTGATAGTCGCATATGGATTTATTTTGGGGAGTTTTCTAGTGTTGGAGTACTTCTGTTCTGTCCATGCGGTGGATTCCATTATTTATTTATTTTTTTATTTATTTTTATTTTTTGCTTCAGTGTAGATTTGTTTGTCGGGGATGGTACTGGGATCTATGCAGATATGGAAGCTTTTTTTTTTAGGGCATCTGATCTGTTTTTTCCTTTGTGATTATGACTTAGAACAGTCGAACTTTAGGGATTTGTGTACGACACTTAATTTGTATTTCAGTGGGTTTCTTTGTTTATGTGGATTACCACTTTGAAGAGTGGATGCATTTTTGGGTTTGGACTTTTTGGGGGGATTTTGGTGGACGAAAGGTAGTTTGGATTTATGTATGTTGTGTATTTGAAAGAAGAGACACCAGGTAAGTGAAGTTGCAAACACTTTAATGAAGACAAATAACACAAATTGCTGTATGGGCTATTTGATTTGCCTATCAGGATTGTACTCTAGGTTATGTGTATTATTTGCTAAATATCTAAGGCAACTAGAAGGAAAAAAGCCATTTCTGTAACAGTACTGTTAGATTAAAATTGCTATTGCAAAACAAAGTAGTTGAAATGCTTAGCTTTTTGTTATATTAAAAGTGATTTGTTTTGTAGGTTGAAAAGTCCAGGCAATAATATTATGGTATTGTATCACTGGAACACTGTGCTATAAGCTTAACCTTGCAGAAATAGGTAGTATAGATAAGCTTTAAAGAAGTTTTACCTGGTGAATTGAAGCCTCGACCACTGCACAGATCGGGGCTTCAACTCTCTGATCCCCCCTGGAAGCACCATTTTAAAACAGTGGATTTTGTTCCTTAACATTCGTAAAATTTGGAATCGGCTCAGATGGCCACGGCATTTTGAAGATGGCGCTCGGAACCCCACCCCCCGGATCTCGCTGGTATTACCGCGAGATGATGACGCATCATTACCCTTGCCATAACACTGTCCCTATGTACGGACTTAAAACTAAGTATATATGTCCCATACCAAGCTCTGTTTTTCCTTAATGTGCCTAAATCCCGTGTGTATGGCATGCAATGGTGCTTCCAGGAGGGATTGGGGAGTTGAAGCCCCGATCTATGCAGTGGTCGAGGCTTCAACACTCCAGGTAGACCTTACTTCGAGTGGGAGCTCTTGCAGCAGGCTATAACAATTAGGACTATGCTGCAGGCACTAGGACCCTCCGGAAAACTCTTCAACCAGCAGTATACAGCAGGGACCACCCCCGACATCGGCCCCGCACCAGCGTCAGCCCTGGTACAAAAGGGGGTGGACCCAGATCCACCTCAGTTCTTTTCCCACTGCGTCCCGCACATGAAGAGAAAAACTTCATTCCAGCTTGCCAGGAACAGCTAAATTTCTTTTCGAAAACCCGCTTTTGCTACCGCTTACTTTTTTTTTTCAAAGTTTATCGTTGTCAGGCCGTTTTTTGATGGTTTTTCAGTTCATCGACGGATGTCTTCACCGTCGTCGGCCTCTCCAGAACCCCATCAGAATAAGTGCGATTGTGGGAGGCAGATCCCTGCCAAAGACGGGCACAAAAGTTGTGTCTTCTGCCTTGGGCCGGACCACAATACCGCGGCCAGCTCAGCCTGCCAGGCGTTTACCAGCCGGACCCGGATCCGATGTCTGAAGGCCCTGAATGCTTTTCTACTGGAGGAGAAGAAGATGGATCTGCACTCCTCCAAGGGGAAGCATAAGGAAAAATCCAAGTGCCACGGGAAAGACCGTAGTCGGTCCCGGCACCGGTCCTGGTCCCGGTCCTGCTGTCGTTCGCGGCCCTCTCCCAAGAAGGCCTGTCCTTTCCCAGGCTCAGAGGCGTCCCAAGAATCATCTCAGGCCAAGGCCGGCCCTTGCGGAGGAGAAGCGGCCAGTAGCCCGGGTAACCCCTGCTGAGGGTTACCACCAAGCCCTTGGAGGTGAAAGCTGGGCCCCACCTGCCAAGGCACTGGCCCGCCTTGGGTTAAAAGCGGCCCCTGAGCCCAAGTGACTCACTGGCGCCCCTGGTGGCACCTCGTCATCGGTACTCACCACCGACACCAGTTGAAGGGGCGTAAGGGCTAGGAATGGCCATAGAAGAGCCGACGCCCCTGCCTTCCAAGTCCTCCCCCTGGGCCCCCAAGAGGGCTCTCCATCGTGACGACGCGTCCAGATACTCCCTTTCAAACAACATGAAGTCTTGCTGTATTATGACACATGCAGTGAGTCCCAACCTTCGAACTGCTCCGGAGGTGAAAGAGTTAACTTTCCATGCCAGGCATGGAATTTTGAGCTCGAGCTCTGTTGAAAACTCTGTCTGTTGTTCTTCAAACTCAAACTGTCAGATTCTTTACTCCGCCTCACTGAACAGTCGCTCCGGAGATTTCTCCTTCTGCTCGGTTCATTTTGTCGGTTAAAGTATTAATTTTTCGTCTTTTTAACCAAATTTAAACTGCAACCGGTCAGTTCAAGCTCTGTCTGTGGTATTTGTAAGTACTAGATAGGTTTTACATTTACTTTCTATGTGGAACTTGTAAACGGTTTATCGGTTCGGTTTGAACCGATCAGGTTGTTTTAAATACATTAATCTGTCTTTTAGAGTGCGGTTCCCGGTTCTTATCGGTTCTAAAAAAAACGGATTTCATTATGGTTTTTTCCACGACCTTGACACGGTTGGGAACCGATAAGAGAGTCTTGCTTGGCGGATTGCCATAAACGGGCAAGTTTTGGTTAGGCTGGCACTATGTCTGAGAAACCCAAAAGAAAAACCGGGCCCACTGGGTTTCAACACTGCAGTGTCTGTGGGGAAGTCTTTGCTAAGGCTGACCCCCACACCACCTGTGTTTATTGTCTGGGGTTTGACCACCTCAATGCAGACTGCCAGGTTTGTAAAAATTTTCCTGCAGCTACCCTGGAAAAAGAGTTGGTAGGCTCAGGGAAAGGGAGGCCAAAAAGTCCGCTGAACCGGATGGCCAGCCCGGTTCGGTTCAACCGAACCAGAGGGAGTGCCCTCTGACCAGGGCGAGACTTCCTCGGGCAAAAGGAGAGCCGACTCGGAGGAGTTGGTTCCAGCAAAAAGGACTAGAAAATCAGCTGGTATGGAGCCAAACTTCCCTCTCCAACCGCTGAAGAAATAGCCAAAGCGATTAAAATTGTCCAGTCGCTTTCCCTGGTTCCGACCGAACCGGCACCATCAGGTAAGCATACGGTTCGGTCGGTTCCACCGGTTCAAGAGTATGATTTAGAGGAATTTTATGAACCGGAGGAGGGGGAAGAGGAGTATGAGGAGAGTGAATGTGGATTTGAAAGTCTGGATGTGCCCATTGAACCGGACATCTCCCCAGACAGACTTTCAGGAGTGTCTCCCCCTAGGCTTTCTGAGTCCCTTCTCATTTTATGTTTTATAAAAAAGTGGCTGAAACCCTCCAACTCCCTATGGAGGAAGCTGTGGATGATCAAGAAGAGCCTGACTATGTAGAAATGATGGATATCCCAGAGTCTAGAGACTGTCTATTCCTTTGCATAAATCTTTGGGAAACAGACAGTAAAAATTCTAAAACTCCTCACACTATACCTCCTGTGGATAAGAGAATGGACAAGAGGTACACATTGTCAGGCTCTGATACGGAGTTCCTTATACAACAATGCAGCCATGTTGGGGTAGTGCAGGCTGCAGCCTGTGACAAGGCAAATATTCCCTTGGCTTCACACCTCCCCTGACAAGGACTCCAGGAGGATTGATGCCATGGCAAAGAAACAGTACGTGGCAGCATCCTTGGGACTCAGACAGGCAAATTATATGGCTTATGTTGCTAGATACCAGAAATCCAGATGGGACACTGTTATGGCTCTAGCAAAGCAGGTCCCTGGCCAGCTTGCCAAGGAACGGGAGCAGGTGGCTGCTGATGGTATTGAGGCATCTAAGGTGCAATTTCATGCTGCAGTGGACTCTAATGATGTGTCATCAAGAGTCTTGGCTACATCTGTGGCTCTTCGCAGAATGGCTTGGCTCAGATGTACTAGCCTGTCGCAGGATACCCAGACTAAGGCCATGGATTTTCCTGTTGTGGGTAACTCTCTGTTTGGGGAGCAGACAGAGAATTACATGAAGAAAATGGATGAGTATAGGACCACCTATAGGAGTGCACAGGCCAAGGAAAGGCAGGCCACTCCTCAAAGGCAGCCTTCCAGGGGCAGGGGCAGGCCTTTTCATAGGCCTTTTTACCAAGCCCAGGCCTCCTCTTCAGCTTATGCCCAGAGGGGGTTCTTTAGAGGGAGAGGCAGACGGGGTACAAGCAGACCTGCTTCCACCCCTCAGCCTAAAGCCCCTGCCAAGCAGGCACCCTGATGGGGTGGCCAGGGTTGATTCTCCACTACCTGTAGGGGGCAGGCTGGCTTACTTTGTCCCGGACTGGAAGTCTCTAACATCAGACAAGTGGGTCCTGGAAGTAGTAAGCCAGGGACTGGTTCTCAGCTTCAAAAAATTTCCGAAAATGAGAACCAGATCCTTTCCACCTGCAAATCCATCAGAGGCACTTGCCCTAGAGGCAGAAGTTTCTACCTCCTGGCCTCAGAGCCGTGAAAGGGTTCCACCCCTACACCAGGGCAAAAGGTTGTACTCAGGTACTTCCTTACTCCAAAAGACAGGAGAATGGCGGCCCATCCTGGATCTCCGATACCTAAACAAGCACCTTTTAAAACCAAAATTCAAAATGGTGACTCTGGGAATTATTTTATCCTCCCTAAGGCCAGGGGACTGGCTAGCGTCCCTGGACCTCAAGGATGCCTACTTCCATATTCTCATCAGAAGCTCCCATCAAAAGTACCTCAGATTCGAACTGCCCTCAGGCCTTTACCAGTTCAGAGCAATGCCCTTCGGCCTCACCTCTGCCCCAAGGGTATTCACAAAATGCCTGGCAGTAGCAGTTGCCCACCTAAGAAGTCAAAAATAATTGCCATCTTTCCTTACCTGGACGACTGGCTCATAGTAGGCCAGTCTCCAGACCAAGTCAAATTACATCTTCAGGTAACTCAGCAACTGCTTACCTCTCTAGGTTTCCTTCTCAATCTTCCAAAGTCAGTTCTAGAGCCTGTCCAGCTTCTCACCTTCATAGGCGCAGAACTGAACACAGAGGAAGCCAGAGCCTTCCTTCCTTTGGAAAGAGGCAAGGACCCTGGTCTCTCTGGCTCCTTTTCACCCCCTGCAGGTCTCTCGACCAGCAAGGCACTTTCTACAGCTCCTGGGGCACATGGCTGCTTCTACAGCAGTAGTGCAGGAAGCAAGATTTCAGATGAGGGACATCCAGTTCCATTTGAGAGCCTTTTGGTCTCAAAGGAGAGAACCTCTAACCAAATTGATCCCAGTGACTCGAACCCTGATCCAAGCCCTCAGTGGTGGCAGGACCAGAGCAATCTGAGACAGGGGTCCTTTGCCCTCAGTCTCACTCCTTAATCCTTACTACAGATGCATCCCTCTTGGGGTGGGGAGCTCATATGGCGACCTCACTACCCAGGGATTGTGGTCCCCTCAGGAATCTCTGCTCCACATCAATCTGTTGGAACTCAGAGCAGTTTTTCTAGCATTTCAAGCTTTTTCCAAATCTGTTCAGAACAAAGTTATTCAGGTCAGAACAGACAATACCACCACAATGTGGTACATCAGCAAGCAAGGGGGCACTCGGTCTACGGCCTTGTGCACCGAAGCAATGAAGTTGTGGTCTCTGGCTTACTCACTAAACACCTCCCTTATGGCAGTTCACCTCCCAGACAAAGACAATGTCCTGGCAGATGCTCTCAGCAGGATTTCCCAGGGCCATCACGAATGGTCACTGGATCCCCTAGTACTGGAGGTAGTATTTGCCAGATGGGGCACCCCGCAGATAGATCTTTTTGCAGCCCCAGACAATCACCAACTTCCCCTTTTTTGCTGCAGGCCCCCAGTGTTGGGCTCAGTCCTCTGGATGCCTTCTCAGTTGGTAAGGAAGTTTCTCTGCCTTTCCTTCCCTCTTCTGTTCAAGGTGCTAGTCAAAATCGGATCTCAACCCTGCAAGATGATCCTGATTGCTCCAGATTGGGCCAGACAGCCCTGGTACCCACTCCTTATGTCCTTAGCAGTCCACCTTCCCATGTGTCTTCCCAGGAATCACAACCTGTTAACCTGTGCTCAGGGGAGAGTTTGGTACCCGAACCTCAAATCTCTCAATCTCAAGGCCTGGCTCTTGAAGAGTTAGAGTTTGCTGACCTACACCTCCCCAAGGTGTATTGGATATCCTGAAGGCTTCTAGGAAGCCTTCCACCAGGGTTACTTATAATTCCAAATGGAAGAGATTTTCCATATGGTGCTCTGGAAAGCATATTTCCCCAGAATCTGCTGACTTACCCACAGTCCTGGATTATATGGTCCATTTAAATACTTTGGGCTGAGACCAGCTACCTAAAGTGCACCTGGCAGCCGTGTCTGCTTTCTTATCAGCAGGTAAACCTCTTCTCTTTCAGCTCATCCTGTATTCTCCAAGTTTTTCAAGGGTTGCTTCACACAACCCTCCATTCAGGGACCCTGCCCTGCCTGGGATCTTAATATTTGCATTGCTCCAGCTTATGCAACCCCCTTTTGAGCCCTTGTCTTCAGCAAAGCTTAAGTACTTGACTTGGAAAACTGTGTTCTTGGTAGCCATCACTTCTGCCAGACGCATAAGTGAATTACAAGCATTGTCAGTGGAGCCTGATTTTATCTCCTTTCATAGAAGATAAGGTGGTCCTCAGGACTAACAGAAAGTTCTTGCCTAAGGTGGTTTCAGACTTCCACCTTAATCAATCTATGTCTCTTCCTGTGTACTTCACTGACCATTCCTCTCTGGCGAGAGGAGACTGCACAGTTTAGATGTCAAAAGAGCCCTTAGTTACTACATAGAACGTACCAAGGGTCACAGGTTTGACTCCTTCCAACTGTTCCTCACTTATGGTGAGGTTAGTAAAGGAAACCTGCCACTAAAAGATCCATTGCCAGGTGGATTGTCTCTTGTATCCAATTTTGTTATGAAAACTGGGTGAGGTTCCTCCTCAGGCCTGAGGGCTCACTCTACCAGAGGTACAGCTGCTTCCTCTGGCTGCTGCCAGGGACATCCCTATCCTAGAGATATGTCAAGCAGCTACCTGGAAAACAGTTCACACTTTTACCAAGCATTACTCCTGGACATCCAGGCTAGGGAGTGATGCTCGGTTTGGCACAGCTGTGCTTCAGAGCCTATTTCCTAAGTAGGTTCTGTCCTCCTCCATGGAGGTACTGCTGTGTAGTCTGCATATGTCATAATATTGCAAGACTTCATGTTGTTTGAAGAAAAAATTACTCACCTTAGTAATGTTGTTTCTTCTAATGAGTCTTGCTATATTATGACCTCCCCGCCTGCCCTCTCAGAACCTCTGCTTTTGGGATGTGGGTGGCAGTGCAGTGTTGGCACTTAGTAGATGCCCACCTTGTTTTTTCACCTCCTTTTTGGGGTGACTGGTGTGTGATTTTCATTTTTGGGTCTCCTGACTTGAGTCTTTGTTTTGGGACCAAAAATGTGTTCTTATATTTAGTAGCCAGTTGGCTAGTGTAGGTTTACAGCTTCCACACAGGACCTTAGTGAGTTTAGCTCAGAAAGATCTGACAGTTTGAGTTTGAAGAACAACAGACAGAGTTTTCAACTGAGCTCGAGCTCTAAGTTCCATGCCTGGCATGGAAAGTTAACTCTTTCACCTCCGGAACAGTTCGAAGGTTGGGACTCACTGCATATGTCATAATATAGCAAGACTCCATTAGAAGAAACAACATTACTAAGGTGAGTAATTTTTTCTTCCGGGCCAAACTCTTTTCGAAGGACGAGCTGCAGGAGTTGTTCTCCTTTTGATGGGGGCAGGTCCAGAAGCAGACCCCCCTATCGCCGGCCCAGACACCGGTACCGGACCCAGCAGGCAAACCACAGCCGGGAGGTGAGCCTTCCCCGAGGAAGTTTCTGGAGCGACCGCCTGCACCTTCTTCTAGGGCTTGTTCCCACGCCCGGTCCGGAGACCACCGCCAACGCTCCAGGGATTCTGGAGACCGTTGCCGTGCCAGGTCTCGTACACGCAGCCCTTCTCGTTCTCCTAGACGAGAGCGCTCCCGACATCGGTCCTCTGACGGATGTCGGTTTCGCTCCATCGCCGGTCTCGGGACTGGAGCCGGTCTTTGGACCAACGTCGGTCCCCCAGTTACCGACGACAGAGGGATTCTGGTCATAAGGAAAGATCAGACTATTCCAGATCATATAGTCGATATCCCTCTTCTTCGTCTTTGTCATCTTCCTCTCTCAGCTTAGAGCGGTCCCCGAGAGAGAAGGACCAGCTTCGCTCGCCTCCTAACGAGCCAAACTTCATGGACGTCATGAGGCATATCCAGGCCTCCGATGAGTGGGAAACGGAGGACCTGGATCCGGAACGCCAGACATTGGCAAAATACCTGAGGCAAAAGGAGCCGAAATCACTGGTGGTCCCTCCTTTAGTGGACGCCTTCCAGGACCTGACTCGGACTACCTGGAGGCGTCCAGCTTCCATCCTGGCTGTTCCCAAGAAGTCAGATAGGCTATATAAGGCCCCGAGGGCAGAAGTTTTTCTAGCGGAGGACCCTCAGGTGGACTCTTCGGTCATCACGGCTGCCCATGACAAATCCAGGCAGCCGAAGCACCTTAGCTCGCAGCCTTCCAATCCAGAGTCTCGGTATTTGGACCAGGTGGGCAAGAAAGTTTATTCTGCCTCCAACTGTTCCATCTGGTCCCTTAACTTCCTGATGCATATGGTCCAGTACCAGAATGCTCTGTGGGAGAGGGGACAAGAGCTACTGAAGCCCATACCAGATTCCGATTGGAAGACGAAACTTCTGGATATCATGAAATCGGGCTCCGACGTAGGCTCCCATGTCCTGAGAGCCTCGTACGATACTACAGATACAGCAGCCAGGGCAGTCACTTCTGGGGTGTGCCTCCGGCGCCACGCCTGGTTGAGAGTTTCGGGTTTCCACCAGGATCTGCAGTCTGGTATCAAGGATTTACCATTCCAGGGTACCGTGTTATTTGGGCAGGAGATGGAAGCTTTGATTTCTTGTCTTCAAGAGTCGGGCAAGTCCATCTGGTCGGTCTGCCAAATGTACTGCGGTCACCAGCGATGGCAACAATAACGCCCATTTCGTAAGCCCTCAGGTGGCCAAGGTGGTCACGCCCGTGGAAATCAGCAGGGTCAGAGAGGCGGCTTTCGTGGGAGAGCCAGTAACCAGCAGCCTGGAGGCGCTCCTAACTGTGGGCCCAAGTCCTCCCAGGCCTCTCTGCCTACTCCCGGCTCAGCCCAGTGACTCCCTTCCACCCCCCCCCCCTTCCAGGGAAGACTCAGGGAAGACGGTCGGGTTCCGCTTCTCCCTTCATCTCAAAGGGTGGCGGTCCATCCCTGCGGACCAATGGGTCCTGGATATCATCAGGAGAAGACACACGCTGGAGTTCATGGAGTTTCCTCCAAATACTCCGCCAAAGTACTCCCGTTATCCTCCTTCTCACATCCCACTAGTAGAAGGAGAAATTCAGACCCTCTTGCAGAAAAAGGCAATAGAGGTAGTCCCCTTGCATCAGTGGGGAAAGGGGTTTTACTCCCACTTCTTCCTGGTCCCAAAAAAAGACACAGGATCTTCGTCCCATTCTGGACCTCAGCTCTCACAATTTCTTTATAGAGTACAAAAGGTTCAGGATGGTGACTCTCCTAGGTCTACTTCCTCTGCTGCACCAAGTAGACTGGCTCTGCTCCCTAGACATGCAAGATGCATATCGGGGTCTTCCCTCCCCACAGGAAGTTTCTGAGGTTCCACTTCCAAGGGGAGCACTACCAATTCCGAATTCTTCCGTTCGGCCTCTGTTCCGCTCCACGAGTCTTTACAAAATGCTTGGCAGTGGTGGCTGCGGCTCTAAGGCGCATGGGGCACTACATTTTCCCATACCTAGACAACTGGCTACTTACAGCCCTGTCAAGGTCATGCCTACTTCACGCCCTTGGAGACACCTATACTCTATTCCGAGAGCTGGGGATCACCCTGAACCTTCGGAAATCGTCCCCCGAGCCCAGTCAAAAACTCGTCTTCATTGGAGCGGTCCTGGATTCTATCCAAGGCATGGCTTTCCTCCCCCCGGACAGGGGCAATCATCTGCGAGAGATTGCCGAATGGATCTCAGTAACTCCTCAAGTTCCAGCATGGAACTTCCTCGGCTACTGGGGCACATGGCGGCGGCCATTCCAGTCACTCCCCTGGCCCGCCTCCACATGCGGGTCCCGCAGTGGATCCTCAGGGTACAGTGGGACCAGGGCTACGACAATCTAGACTTTATGGTCAGGATCACTGAGCCAGTCAGGAGAATTTTGCTTTGGCGGATGGACCCCCAGAAATTGGAGAAAGGGGTTGGGTTTCGTCCAGAGCCACCAGTTCAGACTCTTATGACAGATGCGTCGGACCTGGGATGGGGAGCGCACCTGGGTGCTCATCAAACGCAAGGGTTTTGGACACCCGAGGAGCGATCCCTTCACATCAATGTACTGGAGATGCGAGAGGTTCTGTATGCCTTACAGGCTTTCCAAGAGAACCTGGTGCCAGGCTCTCTTCTAGTTCAAACAGACAATATGGCGGTCGTCTTCTACATCAACAAGCAAGGGGGTACTCATTCGTATCCCCTTTGCAGGGAGGCAATGAGAGTCTGGTACTGGGCACTGGAGCGGCACATTCTGCTGTCCACAGTGCAGGTTCCAGGCATCCTCAACGATCTGGCTGACTGCTTAAGCAGGTCTCAATCTAGAACATGCGAGTGGGAGCTGCTACAGTCCGTGGCAGATCAGCTCTTCGACAGGTGGGGTCACCCAGAGATGGACCTCTTTGCGTCACCACACAAAGCCAAACTGCCAATGTTCTGCTTGCGAGAGCACGCGCCTTGAGTTTTTTGGCCAGACGCTTTATCCCTTTGCTAGGCAGGGAGGTTTCTCTATGCCTTCCCACCCTTCCCTCTCATTCAGAGAGTCCTACTAAAGTTACAGGCAGAAGGGATCCGAATGATTCTCGTAGCCCACAGATGGCCTCTTCAGATTTGGTTCCCACTCCTGCAGCGGTTATCCATGGAGCCTCCAACTCTGCTGCCCATATGCTTGCAGTTGCTGTCCCAGGAACAGGGGTCGCTGGTCCATTCCTTACACCTACATGCTTGGCTCCTTCAGACGTAGCTCAACAGAGATATGGGGTTTCCCCAGAAGTGGCGGCAATCCTAGTTTCAGTGAGGAAGCCCTCCACCCACTCCGCCTATGCTATGAAATGGAAGCAGTTTTGTTTATGGGCCTCGACACAGCATTTGGACCCTGTCACTTGTCCAGTGACCTCAGCGTTACAGTACCTCCTCTCCTTGTACCAACATGCACTCATTGAAGATAAGGTGTTGGCACAATTGGATGTTGCCCGCACCTTTTTGAGAGGAATTTTACATATGAGACCTCCCATTCGGGACCCTATCCCACCCTGGGATCTCCTTTTTGTGTTGGAGAAGCTCACCTCTCCCCTTGAGCCGGCAGTGGATTGTGAGCTGCGTTACCTTTCTTGGAAGGTGTGTTTTTTGGTTGCTATTACCTCAGCTCCAAGAGTTTCCAAGCTTCAGGCTCTGATGTGTAAAGAGCCATATTTGATTTTCCACAGGGAAAGGGTGTCCCTTAGAACAAATCCTAAGTTTCTTCTGAAAGTGGTCTCGGAGTTGACCATCAACCAGTCGGTTGACCTTCCAGTTTATTTTCCTTCCCCATCTAATAGAGGGGAGGCTCTTCTCCACACATTGGATTTCCACAGGACTTTGAGGTATTACCTCAAACGGACGGCTTCGCACCGTCAATCGGAGCAACTCTTTGTGGCCTTTGCACCACAATGCTTGGGCAAACGGGTGACCAAGCAGACGATTTCGAAGTGGATGATCCACTGCATATCCTTCTGCTATGAAAAACACAATAAACTCCTGCGGGGCCTGGTCAGGGGTCACTCCACCAGGGGAGTGTCTGCTTCTTTTGCCGCCCTGAGAAATGTCTCTATCAGGGACATATGTGTGGCCGCTACCTGGAATTCGGTGCATACCTTTGTCAAGCATTACAGCTTGGATATCGTCTCCAGACGCCGTGCCAGCTTCGGTCTGGCTGTTTTGCAGGGACCTTTGTCCTAGGCCCCTGGAGTCAGCATATTCCACCTCCCACGGTCGTCTACCTCTTTGGCGAGGGACTGCTTGGTATTCAGTCCTAGTTGTTATAGCCTGCTGCAAGAGCTTCCACTCGAGGTAAGATAGTACAGTTACGTAAGAACTTACTGTAATAGTAGATCTTCGAGAGGAACTCTTGCAGCAGGCGTTACTTTCCCACCCACTTTCTCCCTCGAGGTGTGTAGATCCATCTTCATTTACATCTCCACTGAGTGCTTCGTCTCCTTCTCTTGTCAGGGCTTCTTCGAGGGCCTTGGTTGGAGAACTGAGGTGACGCTGGGTCCACCCCCTTTTGTACCAGGGCAGACGTCGGGGCAGGGCCGACGTCCGGGGCAGTCCCTGCTGTATACTGCTGGCTGAAGAGTTTTCCGGAGGGTCCTAGTGCCTGTGGCATAGTCCTAATTGTTATAGCCTGCTGCTAGAGCTCCTCTCGAAGATCTACTGTTACTGTAAGTTCTTACGTAACTGTACTTTCTCCTTTAAATATATGGCTTCTATAATGAGTCTAAGGTTGCAATATTTGTCATACTTTATATAGTGTATTTTGGAAGGCGGTTATCCGAAAAAATCTAAGCGTTTCTAAACGCTGTTATGCTGCACCGTGTTCATCTGTTCTAGCTGTTATGCTGCACTAGATACGTAGCTAGTGCAGCATAACAGCTTAGAACTATAGTCGTGTGCAGCCTGACTCTTTAAAAAAATCCCGATCTGTAAACATGGCAGCACCTCTCCTAGCTAAAGAAATGTTGGACAGCTTCTACATTTATTTTCTAAGGAAAACTGTTCGGTGACTATGTTCCAGAATGCACTATCAAAAACAATCAATTCCGTCCCATTGGTAACAAGCTGGGTTAATGAGTCTTGTGGTTGCTGTGGCAACTTAACCTCTTGAGCTTTGCTCTCGAGGTTAATGAGGTTGACACGGCAACCACTCAATGCGGTAAACAGCTTGTTACCAATAGGACGGCATTAATTATTCTCTATATACTCCAGTTCTTAACAGTTGTGGAACAGATGTGCAAAGTGTATATGAAACAAGAATTACATACAGATTCATCAGTTATAAGACACATTTGTTGACTGTGTGAAATTTTCTTTTTTGTAGAGAAAAGAAACAGATGCTCATTTCTTGGATTCTATGAATATAATGTGGTTGATAGTTCATTTAATGTAATAGCAAGGTCATTGAGAGGAAAGTCTTAATGTGGTTGTTGTTTTTCCACTTGGAAATGTTCTTTTAAGTTCATAAATACGATATCTTTATGTTAAGTTCTTCTGACTTTCATGCAGTGACATAGGCAGTACATCTGTAGTACTTTTCATAGATTCATCTGGTCTGTGTAGGAACATGTGGAGCCCTATAGGGATGAAGACATGAAGGAAAACAATAAGATTAATGCTGTTTGCCTTTGTGTTGTTATTCCTTTTTTTAGGTGGGGTAAGGGAGTGGTTAGGAGGGAGGGGGAGGTTTAGGATAATGATGTTGGACCTCGTATCAGTAACAGTTTGCTCACACGTACATCGTTAGGACTGAATCAGTCTTCACATTAAACTTTATGTACTGAAGGCCCACTGGTTTTGTTATTAGGCTGATGAGAGAGATAAAGTAATGTTGGAATCAATCTTCCTACTAGGGTTACTGTGGTGCAGGCCTAGTGGTAATGAGAAAATGTGTTAGGGAGAGAACTTGTTTTTAGAATTAGTCTTTAGATGACTATGCTGCTGGCCTAGTTATTGTGCTAATAACATTCTAGGGAAAAGAACTGGAAGAAATATGTACATTATAAGAAGTGTACTACAGGGTGCCTGTCATGGAATCAATCTTCACCTGATGTGTGCGGTGTGTCTGTTTATATTCATGAACTTAATATGGTGTTGGATGAGTGATTTTGGGTTAGTGTTGCCACTGCAGTGACAGTGGTAGACTTTATCTAGAGGGTATGTTGATACAGGGAAACATGGAATATTTGTTTTGTTTTGTCACAGAAAAAATTATTTAGCTGTCTGTGATGTGGCTTATGACTTTACATCTGTTTTTTTTCGGTTTGGAAGATATGTAGGGGGAAAAAAACATTGATATTGGGTTGGAAATCTACTGGTTCATCTTTTGCTGGATTTTTCTTTTTTATGGTGGTTCGGGTTGAATATTATTGACTTACATTTAGTCACTGTCAGTATCAGAGGCAGTCACTTGGGGTCTCTTTCTTTTTTGGTTACCATAGCTGTTTCCTGTGTAAGAGAAAGAGTGATACAGTTAAGTATTTGGTTTTGTTGGTGTATGTGTGTGTATATGTGTGTGTGTGTGTGTGTATATATGTGTGTGAGTATATGTATATATATATATATATATATATATATATATATATACATATATCAAAACTCAGTTTAATGCATAGTTAGGTTATTCCACAGCTTATTAAAGCGGAATTCGATGTTAGGTTGAAACCCCTTTGCCCCATTCTAGCCCACCTCAACTGGAATCAGGGTGCGCATTGAGGTCATCAGCCCTAAGTGTCACCCCATCACGTGTGGAAAGAAGCTGAGGAATAGGAGAATGGGGTGACAGTTAGGATCGATGACCCCAATGGACACCCGATTCCAGTTGGGTGGTCTGGGGTGCAAAAGGGGTTTCAACCCCAACATCAATTTCCTTGCTTTGTCGCCTGAACAACCCTAACTGATGCATTAAACAGAGTTTTTTGCCTCTAATTTCCCTTCTTTTTGAGAATGATAATGAGAAATAGTGAATGTAATGCAGCGCCGGGAGCACTGGGGTGATGTCTTGTCGCATTGTAACATTGTGCCCGCAAACGCAAATCGTAATGCACATGGTGATGCAAAGCGAAACAGAAAGAGGAACGTACTGTAGACAGAAATGTTAAAGACAACGGAAACGCAGCCACAAATGAAAACGCAAAGGGTAACGCACATGGTGGCGTAAACATGAACGGTAAGTGAAACAGGTACGGAACCGCAAGCAGAAACGGTAATGGTAAGAGTAATGTAAGCGCACAGGCTGGTTTTCCCCAAAAGCTGTATAGAGAAAGACAGTGAGTAGAAAGAATGCATGCAAAATAATGACTCTCAGAACACAAAAATCAGTAGTTGTAATAGTAAATTGCTTATATCTCAGTAACCGTACGACATAGAAAAAAAATTCGAAAGTCATATGTATTATCACTTTCCTGGCTAGTTTTATATGTAGCCCCATATAATTTTTTGACAAAACTCCGAATCTCGCACCGCTTTTAGATACGGGCTCCTCGTACATGCCGCGAACGCCCGTAATGTTATCCTATGGGGAAAAACAGAAGTTTGACCGCCATAACTTTGAACAGTTTAATATTTTTCACGAAATCTTCGGAAGGTACATCGGGGACCCCGCCGACGCTCCTGAAGATTTCCTGGGACAGTCATGCGACCTGTAGGCGCGATCAGAGAATTCCAGAAAGCGAAACGCACGCAGCAGATCATACTTAATAACTCTGCAGCCGGGTATCCAGCCGGTACAAAACTTGGCAGTTCCTAAGGCGTATGGGTCTTGATTGTGTATTCCAAATTTCAGGCAAATCCGTACAAACGGTTGCAAAGTTATTAAGGTACAAAATTTTGGGTTTAACATGTAAATGGTCTCAACTTAATTATGGTAGCACTACCGTGCTGCCATAATAAATATATATATATATATATGTATATGTATGTGTGTGTGTACGTGTATGTGTGTGTGTGTGTGTGTGTGTATATATATATATATATATATATATATTACATCAATGATTTAGTCTCCCTCCCCAGTACCTGCATCCCCCACTATCTGTTCTGTTTAGCAGTTGCGAAAGCCCCTCACCCCCAAACTTTCATTGTCTGCCCACATGTTTCAGTGTAGATGTAATGTGTTGTACTTAATGTTGTTTCAGGTAAATATTGTACTTTTTAAACTATGCCAGTAAGGTTTTGTATGATGTCTGTAGCTTTCTGCATGTTTAAATATAAGAAAAATAGTAGGATAAGAGGACACAGCGTGAGATTAGAGGGAGGCCGATTAAGGGGGAATGTGAGGAAATTATTTTTCAGTGAAATGGTGGTGGATGCATGGAACGGCCTACCTCAGGAAGTGGTTGATATGAATACAGTGCAGGGCTTCAAACAAGCATGGGATAGGTATAAGGGAGCAATACAGATGAGTATGAATAGATAGGCCATTGACAGAGCAAAGGTCTATGGCACATTCATAAGGTAGAAAAAGAAATGGGCAGACTGGATGGGCCTTGCGGTCCTTATCTGCCGTCAACCTCTATGTTTCTATGTTCTCAACTCTATTCATGCCTATCGAACCATAACATAAGTTACTGTTTACTTTTTCCTACAGTTTGGCTGTAGCTATCTTTTTATGCTCTATGAGATTGATGTGGTGTAGCAGGTCTAGTGACTTTAAGGTATTTCTTTTCTGTGCTTCACCCCTCATCCCCTCTCCCTGCTGCCCACCCAGGCCTCCTTATCATATAATAGTTATTGTTTGTTATGGATTTCTTGCTGTTTGTTATGGAGCAGGGAAATCAATTTACCTTGGACTACGTTAAAGGTGATATTCTGTGCTGTTATTGCAGGTCTATTGAAGCATGAACCAAGAATTTCTGAATATTTGCTTGATATGGTTGAGTGCGATTTCTATTGTTCTTGTGTTGTAGCCAGTGATGCCGAGCTTAGAATGCCAGATATTTTCTTTTGTTGGTATTCATTTAGCTTTGCATAGTCATTTCAGCTTTGGAGCTGTTTATGCCCCGAGATTTGTATTATTTCGGGAGGGACAACACCTGAGTCTGTTAACTTTTGTATCAGGTGTTTGTGGACTGAATTATTGGTTAGGCATTTGTCAGTGTTGATGGAAGATTCGTCAACCATAGTCTTGACTATATTTGCAAGCTTGTTCACTCCTACAGGCTGTTTTATAAACCAGGGGCTGTGTGTGTTAAATGCAGCATGGTGGTTTGTTGCTAGAAAAAATGGTGTCTCTTCTGCTAGTGCTTGTTGTGGTCTTGCTTTCTGGTAGGCAGTGTAGTTTTGTATGGTGCATTTTGGGGGGATTTTCAGGGAACTCATATGCTTGTGGCTTTATTTTACGAGTGTCTTTTAGGGTTTGATCCTGAACGTGTCTTGGTCTGTCTTTCTTGACAGTATTGTAAATACCTGTTGCCATTCTCATCTGTCTTTAAAGTTATGTCACCCCATTTAACATTTCTCATTTCTGTATTCCCTCTAACTCCGAAATAGATACTAACTGTTAGCCACATGGTATGGAGGAGGGTTTCTGGAGAGTCTGGACCAAGGAGTCCTTCAGAAAAGAGGGCATCTATAACATTGTCTATTAGGTTCAAAGCCTACGGCAGCTGATGAATTTTGTCTTCACTTTTTAGGTTCTTTTGTCTGCACTACAGTACTTGTCTTGCTTTTTCAAATAGAGGGGAACTTGAAAGAGAATGTGCATAGTTTTTATTCTTTAAATAACGTTCTAAGCTCTGAAACGTAGACCGGAGTGTTAGTGGCTCATATAGTTTTCCATTTTTTTTTTCTACATGGCACAAAGTAGTGGCATAGGTATTGGTTCATTTCTGCTGGTTGAATTTGATGTAGTGGTTCTTGTATCCCGAAGTTTTCTATGAGGTACCTTGAATACATGGCCACGTCTGCTTGTGTTTTTCTTGCTGTGTTTAGATTTTTTCCATTATCTATGAAGCTGTCTATTTCTTCCATGTTTATGGGGTTTTCGTATATGGCACTGTGTCCGGTGGCATTGGCAGTAATGGGTGCTATTTCAGTGTGGTCCGTAGTCACGGCTTGAGGTTCCCTTGACATGGAAGGCTCCGCCATATCGAGGAAGGGTCAGGTATCATTTTCAAGTTGAGTCATTATTTGGCTCAGCTCAATATCAAACTGTGTACTTTTCGGTATGTTGCTCATGGCTTGTCTTTTGTTTTAAACTTTTATTTTTTTTTTAAACGATGATAGAGAATGGAAGGTTGGCTTTCTTACGGGTTAACAATCTAACTTTGCTTATGAAAAAAGATTGAGTACTCTGGGGCTTTTTTTCCCTCAACTATAGGTTTTTGAGGGGAGACCTCTGCCTGACTTACAGGGCCTTTAATTATCCTACTTTATTTGAAACACTGTGCTTCCAAAGGAAACAAACTAACAAATACAAGGTCTCACCAATTAAAACTACAAGTTAATATTGATCATACCACAAAGAGAAACAACTATATAACACAAAGGATTCCCCCAGTCTGGAACCCGTTACCTGAGTCTGTGGTGATTAGTGATAATATTGAGCAGTTTAAGATTAGACTTGACCATTACATGGGGCAAAGTAAATTCCTTCTCCATCACCAGGCCAAGTGGCGGTGAGTTCTATATGGGTCTTGAACCTCGAACTCGTAATCTCCTGTGAACCTGTGTGCTCCTCGGCTCTGTGGTTGTTCTGGTTTGAGTTATGGCTGTATGTTAATGCGAGGAGTTGATGTTTTTTCCCCCCTCATGCCAGGTGTTGCCCTTGAGGTGGCATCTCAGGTGAGACTAGTGACTGTCAATCAAGGTGGATTTTTTTATTTATTTTTTTTTTTTTTTTAAGGTTAGGGGCCTTAGGAAGTAGTCCGGCACTGTATGTATAAATGGTCACTGTGTGTATACATTTTTTGATATATACAGTGATTGAGATAACTGTGTTTATTTAATGAAATATGTGGCCACCCCATTGCGTAAATGAATATACATATTGTATGTATATATATATATCGCAAAAAAACTTTGTTAATGCATCAGTTAGGGTCGTTACTACAGCGACAAAGGCAGGGAAAATGTGGTTTTAGTGTTTCCAACCCAACACCCCACCCCCACCCTGCAGAGGCTTTTTTTTTCTCCCAATTGTTTAATCAGCTGAGACACGCTAAGCTGAAAGTTTGTTTACAAGTGCAACCTGGGAGCACAGGGAAGTTAAGTAACTTGCTCAGGGTCACACGGTATGCAAGTGGGGGCTGTGGGATTCAAACCCAGGTCTCCAGATTTGCAGCTCAGAGCCTTAAACCACTGCGCTGTATTGCCTCCCAAACTGACAGGCATTGAGGGTGTGCCTTGGAGTCATCAGCCCTAACGATCACAGTTTTCCGAACCAAATGGTCCTGCAACATTTTTCTTCCCAGGGGATGAGATGGTGAAAACAGTCCTTGTTCGCCATCTTGTTTTCTCATTCTCCAGCTGTTTCCGTCAATGGTGGACAAGGAAATAGGCTGGCGGACAAGGATCCCTGAAAATTCCTGACCAGAAGGCCAGACAGGAATCCTTGTCTGTAGCCGAATTCCTTGTTCAGCATCCTGATTTGTCACTGGCAACCAAGGATCCCCGGTCTGGCCATATGGTCGTGAAAATGTCCGACCAGATGTCCAAACCAGGGATCCTTGTTCGCCAGTCGATCTCCTTGTTTGCCAGTGATGAATCAGAATGGCGAATGGCGAACAAGGAATTTAGCGAGCGATGAACAAGGATTTAAATTATAAAAAAAAATGTTTCTGGGGGCATACAGACACCGGAAAGCACACAACACAGCTCATCAACTCCCAGTGAGCAGAAATCGCACTTTGATGTTTGAGACAGACGCCCATGGGCAGAGTTATGAGACTCTCTTTTCAGGGGGAAAATGACAAAACAAGATGGCGGCTGACAAACAAAGATTTTTTTATGGCAAACAAGGATTGGCCCCTGGCCAACAGGGAAGTCCCCTCACGAACAAGGATCCTTGTTCGTAACATGCAGCTATCCTGAAAAATAAAAATCCCATTGAAAATGGGAAAGGCTGTTGGTTAACTAGGATCTGCATCTTAGCCAGTAGGTAGGGAAATGGGCAGACTGGGTTGGCCAAGTGGTCCTTATTTGCCATCAAAGTCTTATGTTTCTATGTAAATAATGGGACCTTAAAAATGCTATAACTTTTGAACAAATTACCATTTTTTCACCAAATAAACGCTGGTCTGTTCTGTCACCCAAGCTCTGTCTACCATAACATTTTCAGACCTAAATTCTACACTGGCTCTGCGCAGTGCGCTAAGAAAAAAATGCAAAAGTATAATTTAAGTTTTTTCACTATCCGGATCTCAGAATCCGTAAATCCGACTGGAACGAAACTTGGCACATCAAGAGATCTACCCCAGGAGACCGTGCATGCAAAATTCTTGAAAATCTGTTGCATGGTTGCCAAGTTACAAGCGCAAAATGTCAGGTTTAACACACAAACTGCTGCTCAACCCTAACTACAGTGGCGCTACCGGGTCACTATAATATATGTCTAAAGCAACAAAATTTGTTAAATGAGGTGATAGGGTTTCCCTAACACCTCGTCCTCCCAAACCAGGCAGGAGTGCAGGTGTGGGGTGTGCCTTGGGCTTCTCAAGTCTAACGCTTACTCCATTCCATCTGTAAATAAGGTCAGATGTGTAGACTATATGAGAATGAGATGAGTATTAGGCTTGAGAAGCCAAAGGCCCACCCCACACCTGCTCTCCTTTCCGGTTTGGGAGGGTTGTGTTAGGGAAACCCTAACGCCTCATTTCCCAACTTTTGTCACTTTGACCCTAACTGGAGCATTAATAAAGTTTTTTGCAACTTAATTCCTTACTTTTTGAGATAGAATAATAGTATCCGTAGTTTACTATGGGAAAGGACCCTGCGCTCCCATCCCTCTATAGATCCGTGTATATGTATGTAGCTGTGGAAGCACAGGGTCCTCTGGGCCCTACGCTTCCATTTATAGGACAACAGTGACCCAGTTGTCAGCATAGCCTTCTTATTACCCCAGCTCATGTACCCGTTAAGGAACATTTTTGAATTCCCTCCAAAACGTAATTCTGTGCCACAAGTGCGAAAACACATTTTATTTATTTTATTTGCCTTTAGTAACCGGGTAAGTGCACTAGACAGAAATGCCTATTTTCAGACACGATCTGGGAGATTACAAATCAAAACAAGTTATAATCAGTGATACAGGGAAAAGCAGATACATTGCGGTACATAAAGAGATCAACAGCCTTACAGCGGAGCAGAATTACATAGCACATAAGTGAATAGTATACATTTCATATGCATTACAGTACAAAAGAGATAAAACAGCTTTACAGAAATCAGAGTAACCTAAGTGCATAACAGCAGTGCTGGTGGACTGAGCAGAGGGGAAGACACAGGGTAGGCAGGAGACAGAAGAACAAGACCAAGTAAAGAGGTATGATTCATGAACTAAAGACATTTACATGTGTCAGGGAGGTGAGGTAATTAAAGAGCGCATGCTTGAAGGCATGGTGAGAATTGGAGCATCTAAGGACAAGCAGTAGAGGGTTCCAGAATTTGAGAGCGTAGAAGGAGAAGGCAAGTTCACCCATTTTGGTGGAGCATTTGGGGACAGAGACCAGAGCTGAAGTCGTGGACCGGAGGGGTCGGGGGCAGTCAACAGGGGTGAACATGGCTGCTAGGGAGGAGGGGAGAGAAGAATGAATTATATTGTCTGTCAGGCAGCCTGTGGAATATGAGGGTGAAGGGGATAACCAGCGGAGGTCAGAGTAAAGTGTACAGTGGTGTTTAAGATGATGGGCAGTCAAAACAAATTTACAGACATTGTTGTGGGCAACATCCCACGTTTGTAGGACGTTTGTCTGTGCCTGTGTGAAGACCGGCAATGCATAGCAAAGACCAGGGAACAGAAGTCCTTGGGAGATGGATATCCTAGCAGTAGGGGTCAGGGTGTGACGGGCATGATAAGGCAGCCCGATGTTGGCATTGACGGACTTGCAAGCTGCATTGACATGAAGAGAGAAATTGAGAGATGGATCAGTGTGACCCCTGGGTATCTGAAAGAGTGGGTAACTTGTACAGGGGAGCGATCAAGACAGGAAACAAGAAATGAAGGGTTTAAGACACAGGCTTTCCTGCGGGACCCAAAGAGCATGGCCTGGGTCTTGGCGATATTTAGTACCAGGTGGTGAGTCATGAGCCATGCTTGGATTTGTTGCAGATCAGAAGAGAGGTAGGAATTAATGTCATTGATAGAGCTAGAGGAGATATAGATAACCAAGTTGTCAGCATAGAGTAAGGTGCGACAGTGGGTGGGAATGGTAGGTAGGTTGTTTATAAATATAGAAAATAGCAGGGACCCGAGGATGGAACCTTGCGGGACTCCAGTGGATAAAGAGGCGGGGAAAAGAGGACTTTATGATAGGAGACAGACTGGGGAGCGATTGTGCATATAGCTAGAGAACCAGGCGATGGTGGTCTGGGAGACACCCAGTGAGCCTAGCTGGCGCAAAAGCAGTAAGTGGTTGAGCGAGTCAAATACCTTTGATAGGTCAATAAAAAACGGCCCCAGTAAGTTGACCTCTGTCCATACTGGTTATGGTGTCGCTAGTGAATAGTGCTAGGGCAGTCATGGTGCTGTGTCCTGGCCTGAAGTCATGCTGAACAGGAGATAACAGGTTGTACTTGTCTACGAAGTCGGACACCTGACAATGAATAAGCTTCTCCAGAAGTTTACTGAGGGTTGGCAGGAGTGCTATCAGGCGGTAGTTCATTCGGCTTTTTGGGTCACCCTTTTTGAAGACTGCCATAACTCTTATGTTTCCAGGACAGGGATTTGAAAAATGACAGCTGTGATATACATGAGGTGTGATAAAAAGGCTATGTTTAAAATCTGGGGTCAAAATATAAAAAATTTCAAAAGCTGCGGGCATAGTGAAATTGCAACGAATGTTCAAAACTTTGTAATTTTTTCATATTTTGACCCCATATTTTAGCATAGTCTTCTTATGACCCTACCTCATAAACCCTGTAGGTGAAAATTTACAAATCCGTGCCAAAACGCCATTCCGTGTCACAGGTGCAAAAACATGTTTTGGACAGGATATGAAAAATGATAGCTGTACTGTTCATGAGGTGGTGTGAAAAAATGGCAATATTGAAAATATGGACCCAAAATATTGAGTTTCCAAAGTTTGTGTGTGTGTGTGTGTGTGTGTGTGTGTGTGTGTGTGTGTGTGTGTGTAGAAAAATTCCAATGAACGCTCATAACTTGGGCATTTTTTTTTTTTTTCCACCAAATTTTCAGCCTGGCCTTGTGGGACCCCACCTCGTGAACACTGTTGGTGAAATTTTGTTATTCAGTCCCAGAAGATGATTTCATGTAGTGACTGTGAAATCACATTCCGGCCCCATTAATGATATGACCGTGACAGTGTTCATGAGGTGGTGTCCCGTAAAGGCGATGTATAGGCTGGCAGTATAGCCTAGAAGTTAAGAGTAACGAGCTGTGAATGAGCTTGGTACCTGCAGACCTGGGTTTGATTCCCATAGCCTCCACTTGCATACTGTGTGACTCTGGGCAAGTCACTTTACCAGCTCAAAGCTCCCAGGTCGCCCCTGAAAACAGGCACTTGTGCCTAGTGGGCTTTACCCGGTTAAAGAATAAGTAAATAAATAAATGTTGAGAATTTGGTGAAAAAATGGCAAAGTTATGAGCATAAGTTACAAACGCAATAGAAATACATTACACAGCGCTTAGCTTGATTCCTCGGTTCACGGTTCGACTTTGAAGAGTGCAGACATGTCCCGGTCCACAGAATATGACAGCGACAACCTCCGGTGGTATGTATAGGGTAAGGGGTGGTTGATGCCTGCGGGAGGGTCGGATGGGAGAGGGAGAGACGGAATGACGAGGGACGCTTCTTTTCCAGGTCTTAAAATAAAAAGACATTGGGGACTGTTTCATTTCGCAGGATTAAATAAAATATTTTGGGGACACTGAGGGCGGCTCCCCAGTTTCCTGCATTGTTGTGGGACTTGACATGCCAACACGGGGATTGGGCCCCCCCGATGTTGGCCAATAAATAAAACAAGGGGTGGGGGGGGGACATCTTGACACTGGGGGTGGGCATCCCAGCGTCGGATTAAAAAAAAAAAAAAAAAAAGGAAGAAGAAAGAGCGAGTCCGAGTCAGATTCTCCAGAGGTTAAACTGCATTGAGGTCAGAGAGCAGAAGAGCAGGGTCGAGCCATATACCAGAGTGAAGTGCCCCGTCCCCCAACCACACTAAGAATATCTACAGCTGGCATGATCCTACATGCAGGTGGAACTGCTCTCACCTCTAAAGCGGCTGACTGCCCCTCCCAGAACAAAGCAGCAATCCATGCCTGCTTTAAAAGAAATAACTTTTTTTTTTTTTTTGTAGCTCAGCCTCCGAGATCCACGACTGTAGCATGGTAATTGAGGTCTGGTGTAGTAGACATGCACCATAGCGAGGGAGAGGTGGGTCAAATAAAAAAAGGGAGTGGGGGCGGCGCTCAGAGGGTAGGGGTGCCACTAGACACCAGGGAATATATGGGTAGGGGACCATGATCAGGAAGTGAGGGGTACCACTTGATACCAAGGAAAATGTATTAAATAACGGGGACAGGGATTGGAAGGCAGAGGGCGCCACTAGACACCTGTGAAAATATATTAAATAATGGGGATGGGGATCGGAGGGTGGGGAGTGCCACTAGACACTAGGGAAATGAACAGGCAGGGTTACTGGAGGGTGGGGGGCCACTAGACGCCAGAGAAAAGATAAGAGTACTGGGGAGGGCACTAAAAGGAGAAGCAAGGATTCTCGAGTGACGAGAAAGGATCCTTTTTCGTGACTCATGATACGAAAAAGTATTTTTTTGTATCACGTGGTCATGAAAAAGGATTCATTATATTAAAAAAAACAAGAAAACATTTCAGGGGCATATTTCTAACTTTGAAGTGCAGATTGCACCTAAAGGGGTCCCGATGAGCCAGCTAGGTGTGGTGGTCTCTCTTCAGGATGTCTTTTTGTGTCTTTTGGAAAAACTCATTTTAATAAAAAACTGAAACAAGATGGTGGCTCGTGAAAGAGGATTTTTTTCTCACAAAAAAAGGATTTGGTTCTCATGAAAAGGAATGGGTATCAAGAGAGTGAATCCTTTTTGCGAGAACAAATCCTTTGTTGATTTTTCTCCCTCTGTCCTGAAAAGTGATTTTCCCATTGAAAACAATAGGAAATGAAACATGCAATAAGTTTACAACAGATTAATGTTTTTACACAAAACTAAGCATGCCTGTTATGTTACCCAAGCTGGTTGTACCATCAAAAAAAAAATCACACCAAAATTCCACACTGTCTGGATGCAAGGCGATGAAGGATAAACTGCAAAAAGTGGCAAATTTATTACTTTTTGCACTGTCTGGATCTCAGAATCCGCACATCCAACCAGAACAAAACTTGCCATGTCAAGAAATCTACCCATTGGGACAGCGTATACTAAATATTGAGCAAATCCATTGATCGGTTGCAAAGTTATTAAAGTGCAAAAATTGAGGTTTAACATTAAAAATGCTGCTCAACCCTAAATATAGGGGCGCTACCGCATTTCCCTGCTTTTGTCGCTTTAGTAACAACCCTAATGGATGCATTAACGAAGTTTTTTGCAATGAATTTCATTACTTTTTTAGATAGTATAATCATATCCTTATTTGTCTGCCCCGATATCATTTCATGTGGGAGCGTATAGCCCTCCAGGCCCTGAGTTCCCATCAGTCAGTAGCTGTGCTGGGAGTACAGGGCCCTCCAAAACAGTACTGCTGACACATTGAGCATGCATGTGACAGTATCAGTCACCTTTGCCAAATTTGTTATAATTCACCAACAGTTTCAAACAAAGGCCTGGAAACATGCGAAACAGCTTAGCAGCGAGTCCGTATTTCGAAGCGTTTTCGAGATATAGCTGCCAAAAGGCACCCCGACCATTACAATGCTATCCTATGGGGTGCACCAAAACCTCAGAGTCTTATAACTGTGTGGCACAGTAATATTTTTCCACCAAACCACTAAAAGGCACATCTGTGGGGGCAAGCCTTTTATACCCTAAACGTTTCAGCCTAAAATTCTAAACTGTTTTTTTGTTACGAAGTGACAAAGAAACAGCTATATAAAAAATTATTTCACAAATTGTGAAACAAGAAAACCTGTTCCAAGCTTGTGTTTCACAATTTGCGAAAGAACCAAAAAAACTTACAGGTAGTTCGCAAATTGCGGCAAGTGTCATGATTTGCGAAAAAACCTCTCTGCGATTTGCAACACAATAATCCCGTGAATAAAATAGACATTTATGAACATTATTTTTAAAAACATGATCCCAGAATCTGATTGCTTGGGCCCCAATTAGGTAAATACAAGTGCTGGTGTTTACCATCACTCAGTATTTTTTGAAATATTAAAACTTGTTTGCCTCGCTAACTGAAAACAAGATGGCGGAATCTTAACACTACAGTCCACACTTGTGACATTAAATACCGCTTTAATGGCAACAACACAATTGTTTCGCATGGCAAATATAACTTTTCCCACAGTAAATAATGGGAAACTTTAAAGTCGAAAACCTTTGAATGGATTAATATTTTTTCACCAACCCTTCAAAACATACATCTGAGCCAGCCTGGTGGTGCTGAGGCGCTGGACGCCTTACCTTGCGCTATGTCAGTGACCCAAGTTTGGGAAAGAGCATGGGCCGCCAGGGTCGGTAGGGGAGGAGAAGGATCAAGCGTCCGAGGGACTGCTCTCCTCCTCCGGGGGGGGCACCAGCAGTCTGTGCTCGACCGGGCCCCCAACGGTGGCTGGGTGACAGCGCACCGACACTTCAGAGTGGGGAGGAGAGGAGGCAGATGCTTGGAGGAGTGTGTGCAGATGCGTGCCCGCTCTCTCTCCATAGGGTGTCATTGCACAGCTCCTCTCCTATGGGGAGAAAATGGAGGAAGAAATTGTTCTGGGCACTGCACAATGAATGCCAATCGCCGCAGGCCTTGCTCCCGCAAATTGCAGTAACCTCCACACCAGATCTGTTCTGGCGGGTTGAGGGATCCCCGCAGCACAGCCACGGGGGGCAAGCCGTGGAGGAAGAGGAAGGTAAGCTGTGAGCAAGGGATGGGGCTGGGGGATCAGGCATGATGGTCAGCCGCGTGGAAGGCGGATAAAGAAACTAACTGCAAAAAAAAAAAATAATAATAATTAATCTGTGACCCAAACCCTATATACCCTACAAATTTCAAATCAAACCCCCAAGCCATTTCTGAGAAACATGGTGACAAAGAAATTGTACAAAACTTGGTAATTTTAAGTTTTTTGACATTGCATATCTCCGCACTCACACATCTAACTGGGACAAAACTTGCCACATCCAGAGATCTTTGGTCCCCGATGGCACTTGCAAACTTTCACGCAAATCGGTTGAATGGCTGCAAAGTTATTAACGTGCATAATTTCAAGTTTAACATAGAAGTGACGGCTGAACCCTAACTATAGTGTTGTGACTGCGTTTCTTTAATATATATATATTTATATATATTTATATTTATGCAATGGGGTGGACATATTCAGTGTGATAAATAAGTAAGATATCTGAGTCACTGTATGTATAAATAAATGCATACAGTGACCATTTTTACACAGTTACTATGTCACAAATCTCTTTAGAATTCATTTAGAATGTTCGGCCTCAGAAGCAGTACTAATCATATTCAAATGGGAATAACTTTAAAACGAAAAAGATAGCATGGTACTGTGAGCACAAAAATTGTTCAGCACAAAATTACCTACAAAATGAGTGGCGTTTTTCACCATCTCTCTGAGGACAGGGTGGGTGCCCCAGGACTGGAAGGTGGCGCATATAGTGCCTATCCAGAAGGAGGGATCAAGGGAGGTGACAGGGAACTACAGGCCTGTCAGCCTGACATCGGTGGTGGGCAAGGTGATGGAGGGCATTGTCAAGGAGAGGCTGGGGGACCTGAAAGTCAGGAGCCTGGACGATAGACAGCATGGATTTGTCCCAGGGAAATCGTCAGACAAACCTTGTGGAGCCTATGACTGGGTGACGAGTGCCTTGGACCTGGGTAGACCAGTGGACGCCCCTCTTTCTAGACTTCAGCAAGGCATTTGACTCTGTTCCTCACGTGGCCTGTTGGATAAGCTGGGAGAAATGGGGGTGGGGAACCAGATGATCAGATGGATAGGCAATTGGCTCCAGGACCGGACCCAGAGGGTCGAGTTGGCGGGATAGTCTCATCCCCAAGGAGGGTCATGGCAGTAGGGTCCCACAGGGATCAGTCCTTGGGCCCTCCTGTTCAACGCCACGCTCTGACATAAGGAAAGGAATCAGGAGTGAGATTAGTCTCTTTTAAGGATGACTCAAAACTGGGGAAGGTGGTGAATGGGGGAGGAGGAGGTGGTCTCACAGGGGACCTAGAGGCTCTGGAAAGATGGTCTAGAAAGTGGAAGCTGAGGTTCAATGCAGGAAATGTAAGGTACTCCACCTGGGGCCAGAAACCCGGGCCAAGTGTACACCCTGGGGAATGCTAAAGTCTCGATGGCTGAGAGGGACCTGGGGTGGTGGTGGTGGATGTCAAGATGAACAACTCGGAGACTTGAGGAGGGCAGCAGCCAAGGCCAACAGGATGCTGGGATGCATCGCTAGGAGATCACCTCCAGAAGGAGGGAAGTGATACTCTCTGTATAACTGCTTGGTGAGGCCGCACCTTGAGTACTGCGGCAGTTTGGAGAGTCCACACTCTAAAGAGGGACATTAAACTCCTTGAGAGGGTCCAGAGGAGGGCAACCAAAATGATTTGGGGCTTGGGGACAGGACCTATGAGGAGAGGGCTCAAAGAGCTAAATATGTACACATTGAAGAGAGACGGGACCGGGGACATGATAGAGGTCTTCAGGTACAGGAAGAGGGTAAATAGGGGAGGAACAGACAGGGTGCTTCAAGGAAGGAGGAGGGGCCACTAGAGGGCATGGGTGGAAGCTGGAGGGGAAGATTCAGGGAGAAAGGAGGAGGTGCTACTTCACTGAGAGGGTGGTGGAGCCAGCGAATGCACTGTCTAGGGGGCTGGTGGAGGCAGAGACAGTGGAGGGGTTCAAGAGGGGGTGGGACAGGTACAGGGGAAGGGTTCTGGAAGCAAAATCCAATGCAGCAAGAATATCCGGAACTGGGAAGGGAGAAGCCAGAGAAGGTGAGGGGGGCAGCAAGGTCAGCACTCAGGGTGGGGGCTGACCAAACGAGCAGACACGAAAGACCGTTAGGCCTATTCTGCTGGCATTTTAGTATGTTAGTATGTTTCATGTATAGATACCTTATAGATTTTGGAACCAGTGTAAATGTTTTCAGCAAACCAGCAAAAGGCATATCTGTGGGGCAAAGGCTTGCCACCCTGCAAATTTCGGCTCAAAACATCCTAACCGTTTTTTTCCTATGAAGTGGCAAAGAAACTGTTTTTTTGGGGGCTGTTTACCAGCGGAACTTTTGTGAAAGTTCGTAGAACATTTGTGAAACAACTGCAGACTTTCGCAAAAGTACCGTTGGTTTACATGCGGGACTTTTACAAAAATCCTGCATGTAAACCAATGGTACTTTTGCGAAAGTCTGCGTACTCTTGCAGAAGTTTTTGTGATGCACATATATTTTTCCCGTAAGATATAATGGGAAACGTAAAAGTTTAATAAATTTTGAAAGGATTAATACTGTAAAACCGGGTAATTTTGCTGTAAAAAATAGTTTCACTATATTCACTGAATGTGATTTTTGAGCTAAAATAAAATGGCACTAATTTGCCAAAATTGCACATTTTCAATAGAAGTGAATTAGGCTCTAATTGTTTAGAGCTAAATTAAATTTGAGCAAATTTGACCAACTAGTGCCATGCGCTAAATATATCTAACATGAAAATAACCAGTTTTACAGTATGTTTTCACCAAACCTTCAAAAGGCACTTCAGCAACCCAGTCCCCATATACCCTGAAAATTTCAAACCAGATGGACAAACCGTTCGGGCTGTAGAGACCAGCAAAGAATTTGCTAAAAAGTGAGAATTTTTCACACTTTTTGGCACTCCGCAGCTCTGCAACCGCAAATCCGACCAGAACGAAACTTGCCAGATCCAGAGAACCATAGTACCAAACCGCGCATGGAAAATTTCAGGCAAATCGTACACATGGTTGCAAACTTATTAAAGTGCAAATTCTTGAATTTAACATTTACGTGCCTACTCAACCCTAACTATACCTTCACTACCATGCAAATATTATATATATCTATATCTATATCTATATACAGTGAAGCCCACCAGGATGAAGTGCAGTGTCACAGGTTTCCGCATGACGAAAGGAATCAACTCCTATTTAACTGATTGACTCAAGCTAGTGTGCGGTCAGCCTGATATACGACGCCTTGGTGTGACATGTAGATGCATGAGGTCGCGAGGGCTTAGTGCATTCAAATACCTAAGGCGCACGTATATCAGAATGCAACCGCACACCCTAGAGTGGGTTATCTGTCTTATAAAATGGCCACACATTTTTTAAGGGTGGGTGAAAAAAAGTAATCCCTCTCTTGCTATCTGCTAAATATGCTGGCAGTGGTTTAAGATAAGCTTGTGTTGAAAAACGTAAGAGAACTAATTTTTTTTTTTGCATTTACTTCATTTCTGTGAAAGAAGGTGGTATTTGTAGGGAGAGGAAGGCAAGCATGATTGAGGAGCACTTTAGTATAATTGCTAAAATGTAGTTGCTAAATGGTACGGTGGCAGATGATTTAACTAACCCTGTGTACAAAAAAGTAAGATAACTTAGTTTTTTAGAGTTTTCTGCTCTTAATTTCTGTGAAAAAAGCTTCGTTGATAGGGAGAGTAGAGTGATTGTGGAGCACCGCTCGGTCATGCTATATTTTGGCAATGAAAAGCGAAAGTGCTCCACGATCATTCTACTCCCTACAAACAGAGCTTTTTTCACAGAAAGTAAGAGCAGAAAACTAAAAGAAATGTCCGTTCTCTTGCTTTTTTGTACACAGCTAGGTTTCTGTTATACACCTGCCACCATATTTTTTAGTAGGCTTGAGACTGCTTGGTGACACTGCTTACAGTAATAAAGGATTGTGGTTCTGCACTAAGAGACTGTGAAAATGGCAGGCAGGATTTGATTTTTACATTACATTTGATTTAGAAATTGATGGCATGATCAAGTACATCAGGTTGTACAGTGTGGGACTACTGCTGGTATAGTTAGTTATGCCTGTGGGTGCCAGTTGCATGCGTGTGTGTGTGTGTGTGTGTGTGTGTATGTGGCTGCCTAGCTGCACCAGGTGTGGAGTGGTCTCACTGCTGGTGAGAAGGTTTTGAGGGCTGGAAAGTAGTTCACGTGTGTGGTCGTTGTGGAATAATGCACGGTCATGTGACATGTTTCAGCCAGTCAGGATAGTGGATTTTCACTGATTTTCCTTGCCCATTTTTTAAATATATTTATAAAACGGGTAGGGAAATTGTTGCTCTTTTATTGGATGAGCACCACCACATGACCGTGCGTATATCAGAGTGCGACCGCACACCTGCAATTTTACCCCACCTCCAAAATAATTTTGATATAAATAGATAAACCACTATGAGGTGTGCGGTCGCGCTCTTGACATAATGCACGCCTTTGCGAGTTGACCCATTCGCCTGTGGCCTCTGCGGCGATATCAGAGCGCCGACCGCTTTCCTCAGAGTGGTTTATCTATTAATATATATATATATATATATTTATATGTATACACATGCATATATATATATATATATATATATAATAGATAAACCACTCTGAGGTGTGCGCCATGCTCTGATATATGCACGCCTTGTGGTGCGTAATGGCCTCAGGTGTCAACCACCCAAGGTGTGCGTATATCAGAGCATGACCACATACCTCAGAGTGGTTTATCTTATAAAATGTTAAAATTGTTTTGGAGGGGAGTAAAAGTGCAGGTGTGCAGTCCCGCTTTGTAATACGCACGGTCATGTGATGTGTTTTATACAATCAGAACAATTGATTTGTATTTGCTACTTTTACCCATTTTATAAATACATATATATATATATATATATATATATAGTATACATATTCATTGCAGAAATGTTAATGCACCAGTTAGTGTTCAGCTTAAAGCAACAAATGTAGGGAAATGTATAGCGTTTCCAACCGTAACTCCCCCCCCTTCCCAAAACAGCAAAAAGAAAAAAAAATTAGAGTTTTGGGTCTCCTGAGTGTTGGCGAACCAGTGGTGGGGTCATCTTTGGGGTTGTCAACCCTATTGCTCACCCTTCCCCCAATCTATAGCCTCATGTCCTAAGCACAAGGTACAGCTCCAAGCCAGTGCCTCATATTGATACTCTTCAACGGTATAGAATTATGTCTTGTCACATGTTGCAGACATCTGTTGTATTTTTCTTCATGCAGGACCCTGTGGGCCTTGCCTGAAGAAAATAGATTACATCTGACCTTGTTTGCTCATGAGAGGGGGGTGAGCATTAGGGTTGATAACTCCCAGTTCGCCAAGAGTCAGGAGACCATTTTGCTGCTGCTGGGTGGGAGGTAGGGTTGGGAGTTGATGTCACATTTCTGTACTTTTGTTGCTTTAAGCCGAACCCTAACTGATGCATTAATGCATGTTTTTGCAGTGAATCTCCTTTCTTTTTGAGATGGTAGAATCGTATCCTCATTCATGCATGCAGCTCCCTTCAGGACCTTCGTGAACACATCTGCCTGGCTGTGGAAGCACAGGAATACATGGAGAAGTACAGGGCCCTTTTGGCCCCGTGAAAGATGTGGAGTCCATCATGCTGCATAACCATAAAACCCTCTGGGCCCTCCACTTCTGTGCAGATACAGATGCAGACAGGCAGGGCTCTCCGGGCATGCACCAACTGAGGAGTCCATGTGGGCACAGAAGCACAGGGCCTTCTGGGCCTCGCACTTCTGATCATGTGTCAAGTATATTTCCACAGTGGTTCATGAGGTAGGGTCATAAAAAGCGCATGTTAAAAATATGGCTTTGAAATCTTCAAAAATGGCACAGTTATGAGCAAATGTCTTGATTCTTTCAATATAAAGAAATTCTTCTTTCATGAGCACATATTTTTGTATTGTGAGCCAGCAGTCTTGTTTTGTGAGGGTCACAACAGAAGATTATTGGCTTACAAAGTAAGATTCTGGGGAAAAACCTAAGTCCAAAATTTTGTTTCATGAGCTCACCTTCTTGTTTCTTGAGATTTCTGTGATCTTGTGAAACAAGATGTCTTCTCACGAAACAAGATTTTGAAAAAAGTGAGTCCAAGGTCTTGTTTTGTGAGCCCCCTTCTTGTTTCGTGAGATTTCATGAGTTCTCAAAACAGAATGCCTGCTGACGAAACAAGATTCTGGGGGGAAAAAAAAAGCTAAGTCCAAAAACTTGTTTCGTGAGCCGAAAATTTTGTTTCATGAGATTCTATTCTAGTTTAATGAGCCTCACACAACAAGAAAATCAGCTCATGAAACAAGCCTCACTAAAAATTTTAGGAATGTGTCAAAATGACATTTCAGGGTCGTGTCCAGAATGAAGCTAAATAGGTACCTAGACAATGATGGTAGATAAGGATTGCCAGGCCCACCCATTCTGCCTGAATTCCCTACCTGCATCAGTGGCCACTGACCCTACTTGATCACTGACTTAAGCTTCTCCTTCCAACCTCTATAGTTCCCTTATACCTATCCCATGCATGTTTGAAATCCCTCACTGTGCTTGCTCCTACCATCTCCTGGTGTAGGCTATTCCATGCATCCACCACCATTTCCATTAAGAAAAGAATCCTCACATTCCCCCTTATCCTGCCCCCCTCCAATCACATGTCGTGCTCCCTTGTTCTTGTACATCTATACTGAAAGATGTTGCCCACTTACACTTTGTTTATGCCCTTAAGATACTTGAAGGTCTGTATCATATCTCCCCATTCCTGCTTCTCTTCCTATGTCTACATATTGAGGTATTTTAATCTCTCATATGTCTTCCAGTACAAGTCCTGCACCATCTTAGTTGCCCTTCTCTGTACCGTCTCCACCCTGTCCATGTCCTTACCAAGATGCGGCCTCCAGAACTGTACCCCGTACTCCAGATGTGGCCTCACCAGTGTTACGAACATACAAAAATTGCCAGCAGCGACTTCCGGTTCCGGTTGTGGAAATGGTAGCAGCGTAGTCTCCGAACTCCATACCCGCCGCTTTAAAACTTCACCAATCCTCAGACAAAATCCTAGGTTCCCTTGCTATTTCTCCTTTTGACAGCAAGAAGGGGTGGCTGCCAAAACAGCAAGAGCCAAAGGATCGAAATCGATTCTGCACCAACCGAAATTAAAACAACTTACCTTAGACGACTATATAGAGAGCCAGGGAACCAGGCCGCGAGGCCTTAGATCGAACTCTGAAGAATCAGATGCTGAGGATTCTCTGCTGTCCCGCAAATCCGGTAGGACCTTGAGCAAAATATTACACTCGGTCCAAAAAATAGAATCTTCCTTAGCTGACGGCAGGGTGTCTGAAACATGGACAAGAAAGTAACAGAAAACACTACTAAAATCAATGAAGTTTCAGAAGCGCAGGACTCAAATGATCGGATGTTGCTCTACCTACTTAAGAGAGATAGAAAAATACAGGGCCGCATGGAGGATATGGAAAACTGCACCCGAAGGAATAATTTTCGAATCCCAGAAGAAGCGGAGGTGGGGTTCCCTACTCCCATAGATTTTATCCAGCAAGTACTTCATTCCGTAGTGGAAATTCCAACAGACCTGGACATTACATTGGACAGAGCACACCATTCCCTTATTCCTAAGCCCTTAAATCCAACAGCCCGACCAAGATCCTGGGTGATCAGAATGTCCCTTTACCAGAGTAAAGAGTAGGTGCTACGAGAAGCCTGGAGGCTGAGAAATATATATAAATCATCCCATATATTTTGAGCAGGATTTTTCAAATGCCCTGCAGGCGGGACGGCAGAAAGCTAGGGCAGTCTTGAAGGAAATCCGTGAAAAGAAGAACTTACGAGGCCAACTGCTTTACCCAGCTAGAATCAAACTTCATTTTGACGAAGGCCCGAGAATCTTCAATGGACTTCTGGATCTCTTGCCAGTGTTGTTGGAATGGAAGATAACCCCACCTGACATGGAAATGGCGTGGCTGGAAAGAAACCTGACAACAAGCGCCTGGACAGTGGTTTTCAACAATCCCCCTTGATCACAACCTGTATCTCTGCCGAAATCCCTGGTGCAAGATGTCACTCGAATTATGCATTGAGCAGACAAGAGAAAGAAGGGGGACCATGGTCCCTCTCACCCACCCTCACCAAAACGTTGAATTGTTCTGGGACAATTACGGTTTGTAAACTACATTGATTGTCTGCAGGGCCACATACTTGCTGATTTGGTTGGATTTTGCTCCTTAAACCTTTTCTCCCCGTTTTTTCTGATTATCAGACTATAGTGTCATAATCCTAGGCTTATTAAAATATGGGGAAACTAATGGTGAAAATATGGGAGAGGGGGACGGGGATCAGCTTGAACTTCTGAATCAGGAATATGCTTCTTAGGCTTGTCATAAAAAAAAAAAAGAGAAGGGCACTCTAATATCAGCTACTAGAATGTTTGGGACGAGTGGTAGCCCCCATATAAAGAAGCTGAATGAGGGTACTTTTTCAGGTAGAAACAGAGTGTACAGGGGTAGTGGGGAGGAGCCCTCGCTTGTTTTTTTGGTGGGGGGGAGAAAAGCTTGGGACAAAAAATCAATAGAAGAGGGGGTGCCTATGCATTTGACTTTGCTCTTGCCATTTCTGTCACTTTGGGTAGAGTCTGCAGTTGGAGATGCGAGACTCTCCATTGAAGCCGGCACAGATTTACAGCCTGTACATCTGGCTGGGACTTATTTCTCTCAGAGTCCAGGGGAATCGAGCCACTTATGTGACTCTTCATTCTCTGTTTCAGGCAGAATGCAAATACCACCAGCACGCCTGGAGCACTAGGGCATCTAGTATTTGGCTCCTCTACCTTGGAGGTCACACTGTATATAGTTACCTCTCTGATGGTGGCCCTCGAGTTCGATTGGTCTCCGTAGGGAGAACCTTCTTACAGGTATTATTATGTGTTAGTTATGTTGTGTGTTTTTCAGATGTTATACAGACTTGTGCCATAATCACAAGATTGAATTATAATGGAGAAGTGGTGATTCTGGAGAGCCGAAAGTGCTGTTGCCTATTTGAGAGTAAGAGGTATCAGATTAGAACTGGGGACAAACTGGACTTAGGAAATAAGACCTTGGGTGGAAATAGGAAACTATGAACAGCGGTTTTCCCATTATTATTAAAAAATGGGTGAGAGCCAGAAAGTTACTATTATTTCACAAAATGTGAATGGGTTAAACAACCCAGTGAAGAGGCGGAGGGTACTCTCGGCTCTCAGGAAATATTCTCCCTTTGCTATATTTTTACAAGAGACACATCTTAGTAAACCAGATCATGATAAACTGGGAAAGTTTGGCTCTTCTCAAGTGGTGGCCTCATCATATGGAAGGGAAAAAAGGCGAGGTACTGCTATACTAATTACTAGAGGCTCCCGCCTGCAGGTTACCTCCACATACAGTGACCCGGAGGGATGATTGGCTATTCTGGTGGGTGTCACAGATTCACTCAGCCGATCAGCCCTCTACTCCCCAAGTGCCAACCTCTGAGCGTAGAATTGTGAACAGTGAACAGTACAAGGTAACCCTCTTGTCTGTTTTGTGGGTTTGAGTCACCTTAGTCTCAAGTTCTGGAGGTATTCAAACTGATGACCTCTTATTAGCGTACCCAATTATCAAGGCTCAGATAATTCTGTTTTCGGGGGGGGGGGGCAGATATCTTTGCCTACAGGCACCTAACCAGGTAGTGCAAAATGAACCCTTAGAACTCTATCTATTTCCCACTTTGGTATCACAATAAGCTCATACACAGTGTCAACTATACCCTTCAAAGCTTCACTTATATAAAAATAAATTTCAAGGCACACCAGGCAGTTTCCGTTTTTAAAATATATATCTTTACTTTAAAATAGGTAAAATAGGAAAACGGTAAAATTACAGAACAAAATATCCCAACACAAACAGGTTTAAAAGTGCAAATTCCTGCAATACATACACTCAGACTAGTCCTGTCTAAGGTCATTACTTCTTAATCTTTCAGTGCTTCATGGTCTCTCTTCTCTCAGTCAGATAATGAAAATGAATGTGTCTGTGTAAGGTCTGCTCATATTTTAAAGCAGTCTTGAGCCGGCCTTCTCTCTGAGATCACCTAACTCCGCCTTGGTGTATTAAAATTTATATTTTATAACACAGGAAGTACTAATAAGATATTTTAACACAGTATCTGATGTTGATGAATCTCTTCTCCTCATGTGATTTCCCCGAAACCAGTCTTATCTGCTTCACAAGACATCAACGCCTCTTTGATGTAAGTCACTGTATATTCCAAGCAACTGTTTATTGGATTCCTTAATTTAGTCTGGGACCTGGTATACCCAGACATCAAAGGTCTCTTTGATGAAATGAGCTGGCTTCCTGGGAGGATACCCATAACACTGGCCTGTGTCCCTTTTCTCCGGACACCTAGTGCACATCAAAGGATTTCACTGAGGGCATTATAAAATGGATATATTGGTTCCTGCCTTCAAGGCAAACTAGCAAGATAATTGCACCTCAGATATCTGCAGTTTAAGCTACCTCCGCTTCTTTGAACTTATCCCGGGGGGGGGGGGGGCTGATGTGTCAATTTCAGCAAGCCAGCATTTCCTCCTGCCAGACAGTCCATCACACATTTTTTTTATATTTACAAAAAAATGATACAGGGATCAGAACCAGCTGTTCAAGTGTGACAGTGGGAACACTAGAGGGCGCCCCAATAACATTAGTTTCAATTTATATCCCCCCGGGCTCTACAATTGCCACAATAAGGGCCCTACTGCATAAAATTACGGAAATGCATAAGGGGATGTTAACAGTGGGTGGGGATTTGAATCAGATTATGGAACAATTAGATACATCAGACACAGGACACCGGAGGGCAACCCCAGCCAGTAAGTTGATATGGAACTACATACGTAGTACCGGGTGGGTAGACGCCTGGAGAATTCAGCATCCCAGGCAAAGAGGCTACACGCATTCCTTCCCCCTACGGCTCTTATGCCCGATTTGGATCATTTTCTGGTATCAGGTGAGCACCGCTATAAAATAGCGGATTGTACACACACACCCTCAACTTTGTCAGACCATGCTTACCTCACTTTGAAATTGAATGGGAATCCTCCTTTAGGCAAACGCTTTAAAAGTGCAACAATTATTTGTTGAACCTAAAAGACTTTACAGAGCTTATTAAAAAATGTATAACCCAAATTATTCAGGATAATGATTCTGAACAGATTACTAGAGCCACATTGTGGGATACTATAAAAGTGGTCTTAAGGGGGGAAATGATTAAATACGCAACCCAGTATATAACAAACAACAAACTAAGAACTTGGAAAAACTCCAGAAACAACTGCATGAATACCAAATTGCCCATGCCGGGGGAGACAGGATTGTTTGGCCCTTGCTGCAAACAACCAAACAACAAATTAAAAAAAAATTATTGATACTAAAACAGAGCAGGCATTACAACGTCTTCGGCACAGATATTATGAGATGGGGCCAAGGGCCACTAGATTACCAGCCCATCGATTGAGGCAGCAGACCCTTCAATCTGCAGTATCAAAGATGAGAGATCCCAGAACGGGCCAGCTGAGGAAGCAACCCAACCAGATCTTAAAATCTTTTAGTGAATACTATAGGTCCCTATACACTCCGGAGAAAACTGCGGAGGATTCCAAAATTCAGACTTGTCTAGTGAAGCTTAAACTTCCGAAACTAGCCCCTGAATTTAGGACAAAATTAAATCAACCATTCACCTTACTGGAGTTAACTAGAGTAATAGCTACATTAAAATCCTGTAAGGCCCCAGGTCCTGACGGGTGCACACCAGAATTTTTTAAATTTTTTAGGAAAGAGCTGGAGAAACCTCTGTTGGCTGTCTGCAAGGCCTCCCAGGATGGAGAAGACTTGCCCCAGACCTGGAACTATGCTGTTATCACTAGCTTACCGAAACTGGACAAAGATATAACACAGTGCAAGTCACATAGACCTATATCTATATTAAATATAGATGATAAATTATATGCATCTCTTGTAGCAAAACGTTTGGAAGAGGTTCTCCCTAGGTTGATTGATTTTGACCAGATGGGCTTTGTTCCTGGTCGACAGACACAAGACAGTATCAAGTGGACCTTGGCCCTCCTGCACAATGCCACCCGGTCAAGGTCCCCCTTCCTTCTGTTGTTTGGATGCAGAGAAGGCCTTGGACTGCGTGGCATGGAATTTTCTGGGGCTGACTTTGGGGGCATTTGAATTTCCCAGCGCATTTATTAAAGTCATTAGTAAAATTTATTCCAATCCAAAGGCTTATATCAAAATAAATGGGGACGTCTCGGTTCCGATACCACTGCTGCGGGGTACCAGACAGGGATGTCCCCTTTCTCCGCTCCTATTTGCTCTATATTTGGAGCCTTTGGCACAAGATCTGAGACATAGAGAGGAGATAGAGGGTCTGCAGGTTTGGGGAGATATTCATAAATTGGCCCTGTATGTAGACGACCTTTTGATCTACTTTAAAAACCCAGAACGGGGGTTGAACCCGTTATGGGACACATTAAAGGAATTCGGACAGCTAGCCGGCTATAGGGTCAGTACCAATAAAACAGAAGTATCGGTGGTCTCCTATTTCCCAACTGATAAAATAAAAGATGCCTTCCCCTTCAGATGGGACAGAGGATATCTCAAATACTTAGGAGTTTATCTGTCTTTGGATAATACCCAGATGTTCCAACTCAATTATGCCCCTATCTTAGAAAAACTAAAAGGAGATTTGGAGAGATGGGCTCTTGTACCCATCCCATAATTCAGAAAATTTAAGCAGTTAAAATGGTTTTACTCCCTCGATTCCTGTACTTATCACAGACTCTACAAATACATATTCCAAACACATACTTTAACAGGATAAATGGGGGAATGTATCACTTTATTTGGGGGATCTCGGGAACCCAGAATTCGTATCTCAGTGCTGCAGATCCCAAAGGAAGAGGGGAGACTCTCCCTTTCTAATTTAAAATGGTATGCAGCCTCACAACTACACACAGTGTTTTATTGGTTATCCACTGAATATATGGCCAAATGGAAAACTCTGGAAATAGGGGGTTTCCTAAATTTGAACACACTTCTCCTGGCTGGTGGGGAGACTGCTGCCCAATTGAGAATTGGGAATCCATATACAATATACACATTAAAGAACTGGCAGGAGGTGTTGGAAGATAAATCATTGAAAAAGTGGAAGCCTCTTTTAAAAGTATTCGCATTTGAACAGGCCTTTGTCCCAGCCAGATGGGACTCGGGTTTCCGCTGGTGGGAGGGGAAGGGTCTCTTCCTAGTCTGGCACTTTCTGGGAGTAGGGGGAATACGATCATTTCAGGAGTTGGTGTTTCAATATGGACTCGCCTGGCAAGACAGGTTCAGGTATTTCCAGGCCAGGGGTTATATTCAGTCTCTTGGTCTCCCTTCTTGGCAGGCTGCCCCCACACACACACACACACACACACAAATTTTATTCCTAATAAAAGAGGCATTAGAGAACCAAGCACCGCAGAAAAAGATAATTTCATACTTGTATAAGTCTCTTTTCTGCTGGAAGGGAGACACCCCACAGACAATCAGGAGGGCTTGGGCACAGGACTTGGGTATGCCAATACCTGAGGTGGTTTGGACCGGGGCCTTAGAGAGGATACATTGGGGGGGTGGCTGCTGGGAGTTGGAGAGAGTTCTCATGGAAAGTGTTCTCTAGATACTTTAGGACTCCAGCAATAACAGGGAATTATGGAAAAGGTCAGTCCTCGTCCTGTTGGAGGGGCTGTGGCCACTCCCCGGTGGCTCTTGTACATATTTTGTGGGGATGTCCCTTCTTGGCCACTTTTCTCCGAGAACTGCAAATAGCTATACATGCTTTCTTTGACCCAAATCTTGACTTAAGCCCTACATTTTATTTTTTGGGGGATCTGCCTCCTGGATGTAGGGGTACAGAGACAGCTAAGTTGTTGAAAATCATGCTTTTAGCAGCACAAAAAGCGATTACGAAACAATGGCTTACAAACAATAAATCACCAAGGATCGTTGGCAAGATCTCATGATAGATTTGTATAAGATGGAGAGTCTTACGGCCACCCTTAATAAAGGACAGCCACAATTTGAACTTCTTTGGAGGAGATGGGTCACTTACATTGTATCACAGAGACCTGAATTTATACCTTAAGGGCGGACCTGATGGGGAAGCTTTAATAGGCTAACATACTAATTACTGAAGTGATGGTTTGGGAAATCTCAGATGGATAGTAACTTTAACCCTAGGACTCCTGCTGGCTGTAACCTTGCACAACTATTATTTATTGTATTGAGCAATCAGTTTGATTCTAATGATTTGGGTTGACGTCATGTATGACATGTATTGACTACAGGTTAAAAGAGTTATGAGCATACGCATGAAGTTGCACTAAATCCTTGGCTCTAGATGAACTTCTATAATCTTTTTAAGTTATATTTTAGTCATGTACAAAAAGGCACTGTCTGTATTAGTTAATGTTAAATGTTTTGTATGTGCTTGTTTGTCGTGTTGTAACAACAAAATTTCAATAAATAAAGTTTAAAAAAAAAAAAAAAATTGCCAGCAGCAAAAGGCCATCGTGGTCTATTTAGGCTGCTCGTGAATGCAGCTAGTTCCTTATTCAGCAGCTGCCCCACCCCCTCCCTTTACCTTCACCTTTGCACTGTCCCACCCCTTCTTGAAGCATTCCACTGTGGTACATGCTACCACTTCAGCTGGCAGTGCATTCCACTTTGCCACCACCCTCTCCGTAAAGAAATGCCTCCTCACCTTTCTCCTGAATCTACCCCCAATCTCATGTCATGGCCCCTAGTGTCTCTCCCCACCCTCCTCCTGAATAGACCCTCTGTATCCGTTTTGATTATTCCTTTCATGTATTTGAAGGTCTCAATCATATCCCCCCGTCCTTCCTTTCCTCCAGTGTGTACATGTTTAACTCTCTTAGTCTGACCTCATATGGCAGTTCCCCCAGGCCCTGAATCATCTTCGTTGCCCTACGCTGCACCCCCTTCAGCAGCCTAATGTCCCTTTGTAGGTACGGATACCCGCACTGTATGCAGTATTTGAGGTGGGGTCTAGCCACTGATCTGTACAATAGTAGACTAACCTCCCTTCTTCTTGAGGTAATTCCCCTTGCAGTGCACCTCAGCATTCCACTGCCTATCTCCACAGCCTTTGTACACTGTTTGGCCACCTTTAGGTCATCCAAGATGATTATCCCCAAATCTCTTTCTTCCCTGGTGACCGTTGGCAACTCCCCCCACCCCATCTTGTAACTCTCGGTAGGGTTTCTGCACCCCAGGTTTGTGATTTTGCACTTTTTTGCATTAAATCTTAGTTGCCACACTTGGACCATTTTTCCAGCTTTCCTAGGTCCCTCCTTATTTTCTCCACCCCCTCTGGACTGTCTACCCTGTTGCAGATATTGCTGTCATCTGCAGATAGGCATGCCTTCCCTTTCCTTCCAGCCCTTCAGCAATGGCACTAATGAAGACATTAAAAAGGACTGGTTCCAGGACTGATCCTTGAGGTGCCCCACTGGACACTCCCATTTCTTCAGAATGGATCCCATTTACCATCACTCTCTGCTTTCTGTCTCTTAGCCAGTTTTTAATCCAGTTCACCACCTACCTTGTCGCCCACTCCCAGGCTACCCAACTTGTTTACCAGTCTTATATGCGGAACGGTGTTGAAGGCCTTGCTGAAATTGAGGTAGGCGACATCCACTGCTCCCTCCAATCCACCTCCTTTGTCACCCAGTCAAAAAAAATCTATCAGATTTGTTTGACAAGACCTCCTGTTGTGAATCCATGCTGCCTCGGATCCTGTGCTCTGATGGATTCCAAGTTTTCCATAATCCTTTCCTTAAGCAGCGCCTCCATATTCAAACAACATGAAGTCTTGCTGTATTCTAATTGCAGTGATCTCCAACCTTTGAACTGCCCCGTAGAGGAGAGAGTTAACTTTCCATGCAAGGCATGGAACGCTGAGCTTGAGCTCGGTTGAGCCTCTGTCGAGCCTCTGTCTGCTGTTGTTTGAACCCCAACCGCCAGATTCTTTACTCATTTCTCATTGAATAGCTTCCTCGAGATTTCTCCTTCGCTTTGGTTCAAAAGTCTGTTAAATGTGTATTTTTTCTCGGTTTCAACGAAATTTCTACAATCTAACCTGTCGGTTAAGTCTCTGTCGGTGGTACCGTGAGTACTAGAGAGGTTTCTATATTAGTTTTCTGTGTGGAACTTGTAAACATCGGATCGGTTCGGTTTGAACCGATCAGGATTGTGAAAAAGTGTTTTCTGATTTATTAGAGTGCGGTAACCGGTCCGTATCGGTTCTAAAAAAAACGGATTTCATTACGTTTTTTTCCAGGGCCCGGAATACGTCAGGAACTGATAGGGTGTCTTGCCCATGGATTGTCAAAAAGGGTACGCTTGGTTAGGACTGGCCATGTCTGAGAAACCCAAGAAAAAAACCGGGCCCACTGGGTTTCAACACTGTAGTGGGTGTGGGGAAGCCTTTGCTAAGGCTGATCCCCACACCACCTGTGTTTATTGTCTGGGGTTTGACCACCTCGATTCAGACTGCCAGATTTGCAAATGTTTTCCCAAAGCTACCCTGGATGAGAGAGTAGGTAGACTGAGGGATAGGGAGGCCGAGAAGTCCGCTGACCCAGATGGCCAGCCCGGTTCGGTTCCGACCGAACCAGAAGGAGTGTCCTCTGACCAGGGCGAGACTTCTTCGGGCCAAAGGAGAACCAGCTCTGAAGAGTCGGTTCCGGTTAAAAGAAAAAGAAGGGATAAGTCAGCCAGTTCGGCTGCAAAAGTTCTTTCTCCGACCGCTAATGAAATAGCCAAAGCGATAAGGATTGTTCAGTCACTAACTTCGGTTCGAACTGAACCGGCACCATCGGTTAGGGGCTCGGTTCAGTCGGTTCCCCCGGTTCCGGATTATAATGTCGAAGAATTTTATGAACCGGAGGAGGAGGGAGGGTATGAAGATAGTGATGGTGATTATGAAAGTCTGGATGTGCCTATTGACCCGGGCATCTCCCCAGACAGACCTTCAGGTGTTTCTCCTCCTAGGCTTTCTGAGTCCCTTCCACTTTATGTTTTACAAAAGTGACTGAAACCCTCCGCTTCCTATGGAAGAAGCAGTGGAGGATCAAGAGGAGCCTGACATGTTGAGATGATGGACATCCCAGAGTCAGGAGATTGTCTGTCCTCCATAAGTCTTTTGGGAAACAGACATTTAAAATTTAAAACTCCTAATTCCATACCTCCTGTGGACAGAAGAATGGACAAGAGGTATATTCTTTCAGGCTCAGATACAGATTTCCTTTCCCAGCAATGCAGCCATGTTAGTAGTAGCAGGCTGCCTGCTCAGATAAGGCAAATATACCTTGCTTCACACCCCCAGATAAGGACTCCAGGAGGATTGATGCCATGGCAAAGAAACAGTACATGGCAGCATCTTTGGGACTCAGGCAGGCTAATTATATGGCCTACACAGCTAGATACCAGAAGTCCAGGTGGGACACTGTGATGGCTCTAGCTAAACAGGTCCCTAACCAGCTTGCCAAGGAGCTGGAGCGGGTGGCTGCAGATGGGATTGAGGTATCCAAGGTGCAATTTCATGCTGCTCTGGACTCCAGTGATGTTTCATCTAGAGTCATGGCTACATCTGTGGCCCTTCGAAGGATGGCTTGGCTCAGATGTACTAGCCTGTCACAGGATACCCAGACTAAGGCCATGGATTTTCCTGTCATTGGTAATTCTCTGTTTGGGGAGCAGACAGAGAACTACATGAAGAAATGGACGAGTACAGGACCACCTACAGGAGTGCTCAGGCCAAAGAAAGGCAAGCCACTCCCCAGAGGCAGCATTCCAGGGGCAGGGGCAGGCCTTTTCATAGGCGTTTTTACCAAGCCCAGGCCTCCTCTTCTGCCTTTGCTCAGAGGGGGTTCTTTAGAGGGAGAGGCAGACGGGGTATGAGCAGGCCTGCTCCCACCACTCCTCAGCCTAAAGCCCCTGGCAAGCAGACACCCTGGTGGATCTGCCCGGGCCGATTCTCCACTACCTGTAGGGACCAGGCTGGCTTACTTTGTCCAGGACTAGAAGTCTTTAACATCAGACAAGTGAGTCCTGGAAGTAGTAAGCCAGGGACTGGTTCTCAGCATCAAAAAATTCCCCAAGATGAGAACCAGATCCTTTCCACCTACAAATCCTTCAGAGGCCCTTGCCCTAGAGGCAGAGGTCTCTTCCCTCTTGGCTCTCAGAGCCATAGAAAGGGTTCCACCCTTACACTGGGGAAAATGATTGTACTCCAGGTACTTCCTAACCTCCAAAAAGACAGGAGAATGGCGGCCCATCCTGGATCTAAGATATTTAAACAAGCACCTTTTAAAGCCAAACTTCAAAATGGTGACTGTGGGAATAATTCTGCCCTCTCTAAGGCCAGGGGACTGGCTAGTCTCCCTGGACCTCAACGATGCCTATTTTCACATTCCCATCAGGTGCTCCCACAGAAAGTACCTCAGGTTCGAGTTGCCTTCAGGCCACTATCAATTCAGAGCAATGCCCTTTGGCCTAATATCAGCCCCAAGGGTGTTCACAAAATGCCTGGCAGTAGTGGTTGCTTTCCTATGGAGAAAAAAATATCTCCATCTTTCCATACCTGGACGACTGGCTCATAGTGGGTCAGTCTCCAGACCAAGTCAAGTCACATCTCCAGATAACTCAGCAATTGCTCACTTATTTAGGGTTCCTCCTAAATCTCTCAAAGTCAGTTCTGGAGCAGTAAAGCTCCTCACCTTTATAGGGACAGAACTGGATACAATAAGGGCAAGAGCTTTCCTTCCCCTGGACTGGGCAAGGACCCTTATGAAACTGGCCTCTTCTTTCACCCTTCAGGTGTCTCGACCAGCAAGGCACTTTCTGCAGCTCCTGGACCACATGGCAGGCTCTACGGCAGTGGTCCAGGGAGCAAGGTTTCAGATGAGGGACATTCAGTTCCACTTAAGAGCCTTCCAGAGAAAGGATTCTCTGACCAAACTAGTCCCTGTGACTCAAACCCTGATCCAGGCTTTGCAATGGTGGCAGGATCAGGACAATCTAAGGGAAGGAGTTCCTTTTGTCACTCAATCTCATTCTCTAATCCTTACCACAGATGCCTCCCTCTTGGGTTGGGGAGCCCACTTGGGGGATCTGACCACCCAAGGGCTGTGGTCACCTCAAGAATCTCTGCTTCACATCAGTCTCTTGGAACTCAGAGCAGTGTTTCTGGCACTGCAAGTTTTTTCCAAGTCTGTTAAGAACAAAGTAGTCCAGATCAGAACAGACAATGCCACCACACTGTGGTACATCAACAAGCAAGGGGGCACTCTGTCTACGGCCTTGTGCACAGAAGCAATGAAGTTGTGGTCTCTGGCCTATTCCCTGCAAACCTCTCTGATAGCAGTGCACCTCCCAGGAAAGGACAATGTCCTGGCAGATGCTCTCAGCAGAATATCTCAGGGCCATCACGAATGGTCCCTAGATCCCCTAGTTTTGAAGGTGATTTTCTCCAGATGGGGCACTGCGCAGATAGATCTTTTTGCAGCCCCAGACAATCACCAACTCCCTCTTTTTTGCTGCAGACCCCCAGTATTGGGCTCAGTCCTCCTGGATGCTCTAGTTCTCGATTGGGAAGGGAAGTTTTTGTATGCTTCCCCCCCTTCCTTCTGCTGTTCAAGGTACTAGTCAAAATCGGGTCTCAACCCTGCAAAGTGATTATGATTGCTCCAGACTGGGCCAGACAGCCCTGAAACCCACTGTTGCTGTCCTTAGCAGTCCACCTTCCCCTGTCTCTTCCCAAGAATTACAACCTGTTGACATCCTCTCAGGGGAGGGTTTGGTACCTGAATCTCAAATCTCTCAATTTCAAGGCCTGGCTCTTGAAGAGTTAGAGTTTGCTGATCTGCATCTCTCTCAAGGTGTTCTGGATATTCTAAAGGCTTCTCGAAAGCCTTCCACCAGAAAGACTTACAATTCCAAATGGAAAAGGTTCACTATTTGGCGCTCTGGTAAGCATATTTCTCCAGAGTCTGCTGGGTTGCCTACAGTTCTGGACTATATGGTTCATCTCAATAGCTTGGGGCTCAGACCAGCTACACTCAAAGTACATTTAGCAGCTGTTTCTGCTTTTTTGTCAGTAGGTAAGCCCTCTTCTCTTTCAGCTCATCCTGTATTTTGTAAATTCTTCAAGGGATTGTTGCACACCAATCCTCCCTTCAGGGACCTTGCTCCTGCTTGGGACCTAAATGTTTGCATTGCTCAGCTTATGCAACCCCCTTTTGAGCCTTTGTCCTCAGCAGAGCTTAAGTACTTCACTTGGAAAACTGTGTTCTTGGTAGCCATTACTTCTGCCAGATACATCAGTGAGTTACAGGCCCTGTCAGTGGAGCCTGATTTTATCTCTTTTCATAGAGATAAGGTGGTCCTAAGAACTAATAGGAAGTTTTTGCCCAAGGTGGTCTCAGATTTCCACCTTAACCAGTCTATGTCTCTTCCTGTTTTCTTCACTGACCACTCTTCCTTTGGAGAGAGGAGGCTGCACAGCCTGGACGTGAAAAGGGCCCTTAGCTACTACATAGAGCACAACAAGGGTCACAGGTTTGACTCCCTCCAATTGTTCCTCACTTATGGTGAGGTTGGTAAGGGAAAACCTGCCACTAAAAGATCTGTTGCCAGGTGGATTGTTTCTTGTATACAATTCTGCTATGAAAAATTGGGTAGGACTTCACCCTCAGGCCTGAGGGCTCACTCTACTAGAGGTACAGCTGCTTCCCTGGCTGCTGCCAGGGATATTCCTATCTTAGAGATATGTCAATCAGCCACCTGTAAAACAGTCCGTACTTTTGCCAAGCATTACTCTCTGGATATCCAGGCTAGGAGTGATGCTCGGTTTGGCACAGCAGTACTTCAGAGCTTGTTCTCAAAGTAGGTTCTGTCCCTCCTCCATGGAGGTACTGCTTGGTAGTCTGCAGTTAGTCAGCAACACTTCATGTTGTTTGAAGAAAAAATTACTCACCTTAGTAATGTTGTTTCTTCTAATGGAGTCCTGCTGTATTCTGACCTCCCCCCATGCCTCCCCTCTCAGAACCTGGTTTTGGGATGTGGGTGGGCAGGAGCAGTGTTGGCACCCTAGAGGTGCCTTCTTTTCTCACCCTCTTTACTTTTTGGGTGTGTGTTGTGTTTTGTTTTTTGGGTTTCCTGAACTTGAGTCTTTGCTTTGAAACAAAAAAACCCTTTTTATTAAATTTAGTTGCCAGTTGGCTAGTGTGAGTTTACAGTTTCCCCACAGGACGCCCAGTGAGTATAGCTCGTGAAAGATCTGGCGGTTGGGGTTCAAACAACAGCAGACAGAGGCTCAACCAGCTCGAGCTCAGCGTTCCATGCCTTGCATGGAAAGTTAACTCTTTCCTCTCCGGGGCAGTTCAAAGGTTGGAGATCACTGCAATTAGTCAGAATACAGCAAGACTTCATTAGAAGAAACAACATTACTAAGGTGAGTAATTTTTTCATCTTGCCCACTACTGAGGTGAGGCTGACCGGCCTATAGTTTTCTGCTTCCTCCCTACTTCCACTTTCGTGAAGAGGGACTAAATGCACTTTCCTCCAATCCTCTGGAACCTCTCCTGTGTTCATCAACTCAGTAAACAGGGCTGACAGCGGTGCTGCTAGCACCATCCGCATATCCTGTAATATCCTAGGGTGAATGCCATCTGGTCCCATTGCTTTGTCCACCCTCGGTTTTGTGGGCTCCTCTAGGACTCTCTCCTCTGTAAATGTACTGGTGTTCACCTCCCTCCCTCCTTCCTTTGTTTCTGATGCCTAGCTGTGGTCCCTGTCCTTACATAGAAACATAGACTTTGACGGCAGATAAGGACCACTTGGCCCACCCAGTCTGCCCATTTCCCTACCTTCTGGATAAGCTGCAGATTCTAGTTAACCAACAGCCTACTTCCTGCAACCCCCCACTATAATTGCCTTGTGTCTGTCCCATACATGTTTGAATTCCCCCACTGTTTTAGACCCAACGACCTCCTCAGGAAAGCTTCTTCAGTAAATATAGAACAGAAGTACTTACTCAGTATTGATGCTTTTTCTAGGTCCCCCTCCACACACTTCCCTTAATCCCCACTGAGCCTTACAATTCCACCCCGGCCTTCCTTCTTTCGCTGATGTATCTATAGAATGTTTTATCCCCTTTCTTTACAGTCTGTACTAATCTTTTCTCTGTTTGCGCCTTTGCGCTCCTAACCACTTTCCTTGCTTCCCTCTGTCTATTTAGGTAGACCCCCCATCCTCTTCATTCTGTGTCTCCTTGTATTTTCTGAATGCCAACTTTTTGGTCCTTACTTTCTCTGCCACATCCTTCGAGAACTATAATATTATTTTCTTCTCTTGCCCTTGTCTCTCAGGCTAATGCACTGATTTGTCACCTCCACCTTGGCTCCTTTTAGGTGTGCTCACTGCTCCTCAACCCCCCCCCCCTTCTGCCTCCTTCCTCGCCAGGGTTTCTTTGATACATACCCCCACCCTAACAAAGTCTTCCCTCCTGAAATAAAAAAAACCCTTGCCTTTGTGTGGCTCGACTGCGACACTGTACCCATATTAAACCACACTGTGTGGTGGTCGCTAGACACTAGTTGACCCTCCACCCGGACTTCCATGATTTTGTCTTCATTGGTCAGTACTAGGTCCAGAATCTACTTATCCCTGGTGGGCTCTAGCACTAACTGCTTGAGGCCTGCCCCCTGCAAGGATTCCATGATGTTCCGGCTCCTGTATGAGGCTGCCACCTGGATGGTCCAATCCACTTCTGACATATTAAAATCGCCCAGCAGCAGTACCTTCCCTTTTGCTGTCATCTTGTGTATTTCTTCCACTAGCTACCTGTTCACCTCCTCCCCCTATGCTGGAGGCCTGTAGATCACTCCTGTGTGACTTGCTGAGCCATTGCCTGATTCCAGGGTGCCCCACAGTGCCTCGGCCTCCCCTGTGCTGCAGTTGCTTTAATCCCTTCCCTGACAAAAAGGGCGCCCCCACACACACACACACACTTTTTTGCCTTCTCTGTCCCTCCTGAATAGAGCATAACCTGGTACACTTACCTCCTGTTGTCGTTTCTAGTGTACCACGTTTCGGTTATTGCCACTATGTCCAGGTCAGCCTCTGCCATCAAGGCCACCAGGTCTGTGATTTTATTTCCCAGACTGCGGGCATTTGCATATATGGCCTTTAAATGTTTCATTGCCTATCCACCTTCCATTCCCTCTTTTGCCCTCTTGTCTCCTTTTTCCAACTTCAGATTTTCTCTTTTCCATTCTCCCTTCCTCTGCCAAACCCCTTTTAACGAGTTCAGGTCCACCTGTCAATAACGTATCATCCTGATCTTCCCTGCTGGCTGCTCTAACCTGTGGGGTGGGCTGCCTGAGTCTCCCTGCTCCCATCCGCCCCCCCACCCCTTGTCTAGTTTAAATGTTTGCCAAGAAAGCATTTAAACCATTCATTGAGGACTGCCGTCCCCTCCCTGGATGGAAGAAAGGCCATCGTCCTTGTACAGGCCCACATCTATCCAGGTGGGTCCCCAGTCCCCAATAAAGCCAAAACCCTTTTCTCTGCACCAGCCCTTCAACCAAGTATTGAAGTTTCTGATGCACAGATTCTTAATCTTCCCCCTGCCCTGGATCGGCAGCACTTCTGGAAAAGTTTACTTGTGCAAGAATGTCAAGCATGAGGTGTGTAACTACAAAGAACTTGACACTGTTTTTATTTTTTTGTTTACAATTCTATTTTATCACCTAGCTCTCGGGGCATCTGTCAGGTAAACCCACTCAGATTTCAGCTCCTAACTCCCCACCTAAGACCCCTGGTTGGATACCCCACCCCTGCTCGCTGACCACAGCCAGCCCCCCGGAGCTATACCCCCTGGGGCGGGGCCACACAACCACTTACCGGGTGTCCTCATCTGAAATCTAGACAGCCAGGCCAGGAGCTGGATGAGGCTGGGGAACCAGCCAGGAAAAGTCTGTGTTGGGGATGTGGGCCAAAGCCACTCGGGACACCGTTGCCTCCTCCGAGAGCCAGGGGATTTCAAGCCCCCCCCTTAGGCTCAGATGTGCAATGTGTCCAGCGCGGGTGGGCATGCTCCCAGGCACACCTACAGGATCTCCGCCGCAGCCAATCCTGCTTTTGCTGCTGGATTTCGCAGCTGCTGTGCCCCCAGCCACCACCTGGAGCCACCAGAGCACGGGTTCGGATCCCCTCCCTCCCAGGACAGAAGAGCAGTCCTCCAGGCGATCAATCCTCCCTTCCCCTGCCAACCCCCGACAACCCGGGCGTGCTTCCTAACCCAGGTCGCTGGCATGGCGCGAGGTGTGGCATCCAGCGCCTCAACCCTCAGCACCACCGGGCTGAACTTGACACTATTAAGTAAGCAATAACCCATGACAGGGTATGGGGTTATGGGGATTTAATGAAGGCTCGCGTGTGTTGTGAGGCACATGGCCTCGTGTCCTCACAGCACCCGGGGCGTGCATTAAATCACCCAAACCCCATACCCTAGAGTGGATTATTCATATTGTGTTTATAAAATGGGTTATTCCATTAAAGAAAACAAAAAAAAAAAGGAGGGGGAAGGTTTGTTTTTGGTTTTAAATATGAAAAATGTCTGAATCCTGCCACATGTAAAAGTAGTTCACATAAATACATACTCATTTCATTACTTTTATATGAACAGTTCCTTTACAGTTTATGTAATAAAGTGATCTGTGGAGTTTGTTTTAAGTAAATGCATTTCAAAAACTTTTTTTCTCTGGCCGCCACTCTCTTGCTCTCTCTCCCCCTTTACCGACTGATCCCCAGCTATGAGACGGACGTTGCTTACTCTCTTTCTTGGGTCATGAGGGAAAATATTCTTGCCCTCAGGTCCCAAGAATTCCTGCCAGTCCCTGGTTGTCGCAAACACAGAGTTGTTGCCTGCCTTATGTTGTTTTCTCTACACCGACTTTCACTTCTGCATGCTTTTATCCGGTAAGGACTGCTGCCGTATATTGCAAAGAATCCCCAGAGTCCACATTTTGCTGCAGAAACGGAAATGTTTAAGTTACTTGGAGAAGTGTTTGTGTTGGGAATAAAGCACAGACCTGCATGTCAAAAAAATCACTGGTTCAACTATGACAAGACGATTGTACTTGCGTGAACTTGAGCAAGTCACTGCAGTGATGACTCTGGACACTAACGGGTGATGGAGGAAGGAGGCAAAGCAACGTTCCGCACACACGTTAAGATTCCCTCTTGTAGTTGCAGGACAGAATGGCCGGGGAAAACAAGTTACAGCACTCAGACAAGTTTTGTAGGACCGTGTGAGCTGCTTATGCTTGCTCTCTCTGTCCCTCTCTCTCCACAGAATTTCCTAGCAGCAATCCCTGCTTACTGCTTTGGAAAAATGGCTGCTTTTCTGTTTATTTCTCTTTCTGTGCAGGGATATTGCTTCAGGGACATTCACAAGACATTTTGTGAGCGAAGTAGTTCTGCCTGTCAAACTGGATTAATTAGGAGATTTAATCCACAGTCAGGTGATGGTGTTTGACTAATTAGGTTTTCTGCTTTTTGTAGTCCATTTTATAAGCATTTTTAAAACCCTGATGCTGTGGCATTGTGTGTGGAAGTAGCATCATTTTTTGAAACAAACTACAAGAGAAGGACATATTCTACAGACTGTCTCGACTGCTTTATGCAGTGCCGGCAGTGTACCTGTTTTGATTTTTTTGAGATGAAGCTCAGGGTCATCCAGCAGCACCTCTAATTCTCTGAGATAATGAGTCCTAACAGCACTAGTTGCAAAACTAGATTGCAGTGTACTGTCCTGTAAATAGTTTACATGTAGAGCTGCTTGTGATGCAGCAAGAGACGGCCTATGTGCAAGGCAGTGCACAGAAATCACATTCACATCTGTTAGACATTTTGCTACCCCTGTTTAAGAACCTCTCATCACTGACGCTCCATCTGAACAAAATCCAACACATTTGAAAATGGAATGTTATGTTTGCAAAAGAGGTCTATAATTACATTTGTTATGCTCTCAGCTTTACCATCTGCCAGTTGGAGATTTTCGAGAAAGTGCGTCTTCACAGTTCAATCAACTACTGTCTGACAATGTAAGACAAATTTTGTTTTACTAATTTTGAGGTCTGAAGATTCGTCACACATGCTACCCAAAAAACAGAAGATGAATCAGTTTCAGAAAATCTCTTCTGTAACATCGTTGCATGCTTGATGCAGTTCACGTACAGGATCATGGTGGGTGGATTAACTTCAGCTCCCAGTAGGGAGAAAAGTTGCACATTTTGCAGGTGGCGATTCTTGCATTGCTAGCCAATTTGCAGAATATATAACTACTGTAGCACATTCCTCAACTGCATTTACTACAGCTGTATTGACTGGCTTTTTAAGCTCAACTTCATTTACTGCCTGTTCATGATCTGTACTTCTGTTACGATGTGCAAGTATTATATGCCTATAATTAGTACACCCAGACGTGAAAGTATTTTTTTTTTTTTTTGCTGATTTGCAAATGTTATAGTACATAAAAACTGTGATGTCAACAACCTTGTACTGTAGCTAGTTATACAGTGCCTTCCATTTTTTCTGGACACCACATGAATATTTTTTTGGGAGGGGGGCAATGTTAGTACTACTACTGCTAGGCTCCAGCTTTAAGTGTCAGTCCTGCTCTCAGTCCTGCTCCCCTTCCACTAAACAAGTGGCATCTTCTGTACTACTAACAGCAGTAACCGATGTCCCAGCCACATGTAATGAACAACTGTATAATCACGTTTACAAAGGAGCAGAGCCTGCAAGCCACAGGCTTGCTGTACAGAGTCGGGGGGGAAGCAGGGAACACTAGATCATGCATTGAACTTCCTTTTTAAGATGTTGGTAATGTAAGTAACAGTAGAACTCTCTACAAGACAGGCTATAGCAAGAAAGCCGAGAAGGCCTGGGATGCTAGTGGGCCTTTTTTTGGGGGGTGTTGGTCTTTTCTTTTATAACCGGGTTAAGACGAGGCATACTTCTAGTAGGCTTGTTTTTTTTGAGATGAGTGCATTTCAAGAACCCTGGGGACTGCCACTAGGAGGTTAAGTAACTGTATGACTCTCTGTAAGTCGGGTTAGAGAAGGAGTAGGATGCTAGTGCTAGTAGGCCTTTTTTCCAGGGTGGAGATTCTTTTCTTTGGTAGCCACTAACTGGGTAAAGCTATAGAAGGTCTGTTTCCCATATGGGTGCGAGCCAAGAGCATTGGGGCCTGGGAGGTTAAATGATTTGCTCAGGGACACACAGTAAGCAAGAGGAGGTTGTCTGTTGTGGGACTCAAACCCAGGCATGCTGAGTGGATTGCGATCACTCATACACTCTCTAACCTCTAGGGCCTAGGCTGTACTTACTGTCAGCATTTAAATAGTTGTGCAACTAAACAAACATGATTATAACTTGAATGTTGTTGTACAGAGAGATCATGGACATGGGCATCTCAGACTCATGACACAGACACGTTCAGTGCACTTCTGCACACACAGAAACAAGTTACAAGAAATCTTAGTCAGTGTTTTCATCTGAGTGACAATGGTAGATGGATACCGACATGCAAAACTACATCTGGATGAATCATTGGATGCTTCACAAAATATGAAAGTCTTAGTGAGTGCAGTTCAGTCTTTAACTTTTCTTTTTTTTTTATGCTCCTCCCAACCTCCTGGCCGGCCCCTCCTTTGGGGCACTAAGGCCCCTCTGCCACCCTCCTCCACTGGATGCCATCCACTGCCCCATGCAACTGCCAATTGATCCCCACTTGGGTGACCTGACATAACCCTTTGTTGGATGTGCGCCCCCCACTTCGGGCGAGAAGTGCTGACAGGGACATACTTAGCCCAGGGATCGGCGGTGGGGTGGTTAGCATGACGCTGTCCCAGGCTACGTGGCATGCCGGGAAACGGTGGCTGTCATCCGGTTGGCCCAGGGGGCATTTTTCCACTTTTCTTGGCCCGTCTCACGCAACCCGGATTGGCCTGTGGGAGTAGCAGCCTGGTAAGGGCTACGCGGGGGTGTCGATGCACATCTCCCAGTCCGCCTGCAGGTGCCAAGACCCTGCCCACCCCTGAGAGGGGAGCGTCCAGTGGATGCTTGGGATCCCCTCCCTGCCGGTTTCCGCTCCTGGTACCTGGGCTCGGGGCGCGAACCCGGGTCACCAGCATGCCGAGTGAACCCCTTTGCTCGGTGCCATGGAGCCGGCGTCTTTCACTTTTCTGGTGAGAGGGACTTACTGGCAGCTGCCAGTAGGTCCTTCACTTACTCACAGTAGGTAGTCCAAGTCTCAGGTGGCGAGTCATGAACCAGAGCTGAAGTGTGATGGCGAAGAAGGCAAAAACCGCATCCCAAACGACTGCACATGCACAAGTGTTGTTCTGATGTGCTGCTGCCTCTCTTCTTGTGACTTCAGTATCGGTAACCGACTTGTCTCTCCTCCTCTGAGACGCATATCTTCTGACTTCTGCATGCCCCTTCTTCGGACTGGAACAAGTACTGCTCTGCTGGTGGTGGGATGCAGTGCCTACTGACGCTGTCGCTGTGTGTCTGTATAGTCAGCAAAACAAAAAAGAATGAAAAACAAAATAAGAAGCAATCAGAATAGATCCAGCATCACACAAAACAGACCACCAAGAATTACTTGGGTGGAGGACAAGTAAATTCGTAGTGATCTGTGAGTTGCATGTGCATGCAGCATTGCATGACATGACAGAGCAGCAGCAGAGTCCAGATACCCGAGTCAGAGTCTGAGTGTCTGGACACCGCTGCTGCTGTGACGTGTCATGCAGTGCAGCTTGCACATGTGGGCAGCTCACAGATATACATTCAACACAACAATCAAATATTTTGTGTGTGTGATGGCAGGCTGGTGGTTGTACCGTTAGTACTGCCACCAGGCATGCACAGTACTTGATCGGCACCAACGGGATGGTGCATCGGCCAGTGACTGCACGATTTTGTCCACACTGTGGTATGCACAAGTGCCAAGCAGATTGAAGCAATGCGCACACCTCACAGGAGAGAATGGGGTCACTAAGAGGACTTATTAGTATTATGCTAAACTTGATGATCAACACAGAACATTGTCTGAGCCCTGCCCAGGGCCACAGTCCATCATAATAAATTAAATGAAACAGAATTTCTAGGGATATGGATATGATGTTCTATCCATACTTTCTGGCAGTTGCCTTTCCCTTTAAGACTACCCGGAAGTGTCTTCAGGCTGGCTCCTCCCACCCTTCTGGGTGGTAACTCCCTCGGCTCCGCTCCATGACATCAGATCCTCTTTTCTGCTGGAAAAAGCAGGTTCCCTCCTTACCACTCTTGCGCCGAGTAGGCCCTTAAGACTTAAATCTTCAGGTTTACTTCCTAAAATGTTTAGATATGATTGTCTTCAACTCGATCAATGATCACGACCGCGATAGATGACAAGTCTGCTCCCAGGTGCCGTCGGTGCCCTTGCAGGCAGAAGATGTCCCAAACGGAGCCGCACTCCACATTCGTCTACTAATTGGGGCACGAGCATGATCCCCAGGCCTGCGATTTTTGTTGCTCCTTTCATCCTAACATTCTTGAGGACTGTCTAGCCCAGCTCAAGTTAGGCCGACTGAACAAATGGAACCCACCGGTCAAATCTAAGGATGCCCATTGGGTGGTCTCCGCGGCTGTGGGGTCTGCTGAACAGCTTGCAGCTTTCGGCCATTCTTGGCCCTGCCCTGCCCTGGAGCTCTGGCAGCACCCTGCTTCTTGCCTTGCGCCTTCTGTACTTGAAAGGCATAAATAAGGTTGATAAGAAGAGTCTCTTTAAGCTGAGTGGCAACCATAACATAAGGGGACACAAACTTAAGCTGGAGGGTGGGAAGTTTAGGAGGGAGGTCAGGAAGCACTTCTTGACAGAGAGGGTGGTGGACACTTTGAATGCGCTGCCGGAAGAGGGTGGTGGACACTTTGATAGTGCTGCCGGAAGAGGTCGTCTCATTGAAGACAGTGTTCAACTTTAAGAGAGGCTGGGATAGGCATGGGGGAAAGTAAGGATCATGGGTGGGGAGGATGGGAGGAGTGGGGAGGGAGGGCAGGGACATTAGCTCAAGCTATGGACCCTGCAATACGAGCAGACTTGATAGACCAAATGGCCTTCTTCTGCTGGCTTCTTCGTATGTTCTGCCCAGATGGCCCGCAAATATGCAGTACCTACCTGTTCCCTCTCGGGATGAACGGAATACCCTTCTGCCGAGGGGCTGGTGGCCGATTCTGTGTTTAGGTGCTCTGGCAACACTGGGGATGTTGACCGGCTGCCCGACTATGAGTCCAAAAAGTTGGACCACGTGGCAAAAAAGATCTACGCTGCCTTGCTTGGTCTTTGCCAAGCAAGCTCGGCCCTCCTTATGGCCCACATCTCCCATGCCCTGCTGGGCACTCTGGATGAGGTGCTTCCTCATCTACCGGAGAACCTCCAGGCCATGGTCAAACAGGTCTGGGATCAGGTCCGGGCTGCAGCAAAACGACAGCTCCAGACAGCCATGGACATTGGGGACTCCTGTGCCCGCTCTGTGGCGGCCACAGTGGCCATGCGCCGCAGGGCTTAGCTGAGGATCTTGACCTTCACGGCAGACACTTAGCACAAGCTGGCAGATGTTCCTTTCCTGGACACTGACTTGTTCGGGCCTGGGGTCGAGGGCCACCTCACCCGAATCGAGAAGTCCAATGCCACCTTGGACTCCGTGACATCTGCCCAAAAGGACCCCAAGGGCTCCAAGCAGCAGCAGAGAAGGAAGCCCTTTCGGCCCACCACTACTCCTGCGGCCTAACCTGCCCAACCCCAGGCTGGTCAGCAGGCCCAGGCCTGGCATCCTCAGCTGAAGTCAGTGGCCTTGGTCATCGGTAAGCATGGGGGGAGAGGCTCCAGTGGCTCCTCAGCTGGAACCACCTCCTCCTGTAAGCCTGCATAGTGACGGGATGAGGGGTGCCTCCCTCATACCTGTCACACCTCTCCTGGCTCCTCCTGTGGGGACCTTCTCCGCCACTTCCTTTCTGTCTGGTCCGCTGTCACCACAGATAGGTGTGTTCTCGAGGTGGTGGGTCAGGGTCTGCCTCTGGAATTCAAGCAGTACCCCTCCTTGCTGAGCCTGCACCTCGCTGGAGGACGTGGTATCTCCAGACATTCTGTCAGCTCTCAGAGATGGCATAGTCCAGCTTCTCTGCAAGCAGGTCATGGTTCCTGTTGCGGATCCTCTGGAACACCCAGGGTTTGTCTCCAGGTACTTCCTTGTGCCAAAGCAGATTGGGGGGGGGGTGCCCCATTCTAAGTCACGCACCTTCAGGATGGTAACTCTGTCTCAGATCATGCCATCTCTGGAGCAAGACATGTGGTTTTGCTCCCTGGATCTTCAGGATGTGTTCTTTCACATCCCGATCTGTCCGTCACACTGAAGGTTCCTCTGCTTCCAAGCTGAACGAACCCTCAACAAGTTCCACGCCATGCCATTCGGCCTGTCCTCGGCCCCCAAGGTCTTCACCAAGTGCATCGCAGTGGTGACAGCTTACCTGAGGCATCGAGGGTTCCATGTTTACCATCACCTGGATGACTGGCTGATAGCAGGTCCCTCCAGGCAGAAGGTGGAGTGGTTCAGGAACCTGGCCCTCCAGACCTGCGTCAAACTTTGCCTCCTGGTCAACAGGGTCAAGTCGGAACTCGTACCTTCGCAGTTGATCCACTTCATCAGGGAGGAGCTTGACTCGCGTAGAGCAAGAGCCTGGCTCCCAGTGGACAGGGCGGAGGCTCTCTCCTCCTTTGCCCAATCATGTTGGGTTGGGCAGTTGTGATCTGCCCAGGATTTCCTGTGCCTGCTGGGTCATATGGTGGCCTGTACCAGCGTAGTCTGGTGGGCCTGCTGGAGATTGCGCTCCTGTAGTGGAAGCTGGCCAGCCAGTGGTCTTAACGCAGGGGTCACTTCGACCAGCTGGTCACAGTGATCCAGCGGATGTGGGATGCCCTCCAGTGGTGGCTGGTCCCAGAGCATCTGCAGGAAGGGATCTCGTTTGTCCGTCCAGAGCCAACGATCATCCTGATGACGGATGCCTCTCTTATGGGCTGGGGTGCCCACCTGGGGGAACACAGAGTCCCCGGGTTCTGTACCCCCGAGGAGTCCCAATGTCATATCAACCTGCTGGAATTCCAAGCAGTCCAGCTGGTGCTGACTGCATTCACTCCGTACATCTGAGATCAGGTGGTCCACGTCCAGATGGACAACACCACGACCATGTACTACCTCAACAAACAGGGCAGAACGCACTCCCTGCCACGTGCAAGGAAGCTCTCCATGTGTGGACCCACTTGTGCAGCCTGGAGACTGATCTCCTAGCCATCCATGTGGCAGGGGCCTCCAACAAGCTGGCGAACGCTGCAGGGGGATGCCTTCTCGAGGCCCTGGATCCCAGGCCTCTTCTATACCTTCTCTCCACTTCCTTTGATTCACAAGGTGTTGCTCAAGGCCAGTAGTGACAAAGCACAGGTGATCCTGGTGGCTCTGGACTGGCCCCACCAGTTCTGGTACCCTGATCGCCTCAGCAGCAGGCTCCCGTGGCATCTTCCTCTCTGCCCAGACCTGCTCTCCATCAGTAAGGGGAAGGTACTCTATCGGACCTTCAGTTCCTGCACCTGATGGCCTGGTTCCTGAGCAGCTAGAGTTCCAGGCTTTTTGTCTCTCTAACGATGTCTCACTGTTGTCTTCAAGTGGATCATGTTCTCCATTTGGTGCCAGGGCAAGGGGCTGGACCCCTTGTCCTGTCCAGTAGCTAGTATCCTTGACTATGTCTGGTCTCTCTGTAAGTTGGGCCTTTGGTTAACGACCCTTAAGGTGCATCTGGCAGCCATCTCTGCTTACTGGGCGTGGGCCGGTTCGCAGTCGATGCCACAGGAGAAGGTGGTCTCGCGCTTTTTCAAAGTCCTTGACCACATTTCCCCTCTGGTGCGTGAACCACCACCACCTTGGAATCTGTTGCTGGTTTTTGCAGAGCTCCTGGGCAAGCCATTTGAACCGATGCACAGGTGTGACATGTCTCACCTGTTGTGGAAGATCGCCTTCCTGGTGGCTATCACATCAGCCAGAAGGATCAGTGAGCTCCAGGTGCTTTTGGAGGAGTCTCCTTACCTGGTTTTCCACAGGGACAAGTTAACCTGTGCCCCAACCCGAAGTTCCTTCCGAAGGTTGTGTCAGAGTTTCACCTTAATCAGGTGGTTAATCTCCCAGTGTACTTCACCAATCGCACCTCGGAGGCCGAGCACAGGCACCATACTTTGGATCTGCGGCAAGCGCTTGCCTACTATAAGGAGCTCACAACTGGAGTTTAGGGAGAGGTTCACTAGCTATTTGTCACCTACGCTGAAGCCACACCTGGCAGACCGGCAGCTAAGTAGACGATTGGCAGGTGGATTGTATCCTGCATCGATGTCTGCAATAGGTTGGCGGGTAGGGAGCCTCCCGTAGGGGTAAGGTCTCATTCCACCCGCCATACTGCTGCCTCAGTGGCTGATTTCAGGGATGTCTCTGTCCAGGAAATCTGCAGGGCTGCTACCTGGAGGTCAGCACACACCTTCATTTCCCATTATTACATTGACCTTGAGTCACGCTGGTTTTGGGGCCTCAGTTCTCCAATCTCTGTTCCCTAAGTAGGGGGTGTGCGCCTTGCCTCCCTCCTTCTGGAGAACTGCTAGGAGTCTGCCGGAAAGTGTTGATAGAACATCATATTTGCATCCCTAGAAAAACAAGGAACTCACCTGTAACAGTAGTTCTAGGAGTGGTATATGATGTTCATTCACACAGACCCACCTGACCTCCCCTGGCTCAGGCACACAACACTGCTTCCAGCGAGCAAGATCTGGCTTTATGGGGAGGAGCCGAGAGAGCTACTACATAGGTGGGTGGGAGGAGCCAGCTTGAAGGCGTTTCCGGACAGTCTTAAAGGGAAAGGCAACTGCCAGAAAGTGTAGATGAACATCATATACCACTCCTAGAACTACTGTTACAGGTGAGTAACCTGTTTATATTTGCCAATGACACGGCACAATTAGCAACACCAGTTAAAAAAAACATTGACAGTTTAGTAGTCTGTCAGTCACAGGCAGAGTACAGTACCACCACATTAAACTAAAAATAAGTAATTACCAGGTGGGTGTTTGCTTAACACTGTTGTCCATTCTACTGCTTCACTGCAGATATCTCTGCATTACATGTATTGTGTGTCATGACCAAGCAAGATCAAAGACCTAAAGGCTGAAGTTCAAGCTGCATTCAACATTCCATTCTTTTTTTTTTTTTCTAATTCTGTTTATGCATCTGGCCCCATAGGCCTCTCTCAGACAGGACCTAGGTACTCGCCCTGTAACCGCTCACCGAAACCTCTGCACCTTGCCTCTGTCCCAGGTGTCCCTCCTCTGCAACTCCGACTTGCTATCCCCCAGCTCTGAGCCCCCTGAGGTGGGGCCGCCAACTCCTGACCGGCTTTTAGTGTAATTTTGGCCCTATTAAAACTGGAAAAAGATCCAACACAATCACTATACTACCACCCTATTTCCATTTTGAAGTTTGATTACAAGGTATTTATCGGAACGTGGGCAAGTAGATTGGATTACATTACAGCCGGCCCATCAGTGCAGCAGTTGGATTTCTGCTTGTGATGCTGGCGACCTGGGTTTGGGAACGGACCTAGGTTGTCGGAAGGTTGGCTGAGGGAGAAGGACTGAGTGTCCCATGGACTGCTCTCCTTCTCCGGGGGTAGGGTGCGGTGTGTGACCGGTGCTTGATGGACCCCTGGCAGAGGCGGGCGGCACCACAGTGACTGGCACCAACAAGACTCTGAGGAGTGGGACGGACGCCGGCTTCATTGCACGTGCCCCACCCCGCTTACAGGGGAGAAAATCTAGCTGCTGGCTGCCCCAGATGAAGCCAGCCCCCCGGCTTCAGTCAGCCTCCAGGACATCCTCTTTGACCTATCCCGTCACCTGCGGCGCTGTATAGGGAGTCGGTGCTGCGGCCCCGCCCTGGGGGGTAAGCCAGGGGATATCGGGGGGGAGGGGGGCGCATCCAATGTGGAGGTGGAAGTGAGGGTCCGTGACCTGGCTGAGGTACCGGGCGGCTGCAAAAAGTATAATAAATAAATAAATAATTTTAAAAAAAAAGATTGGATTACGTTCTTCCTATTCTGCCAAACAAAGACCAAGCTGGCTTTGTGAGACAAAGACAGACCCACAACAATGTCCACTGAGCATTACATCTGGTAGGTTGTCATACAAAGATGGAGTCCATTAGCTGTTTTAAGTTTAGACACTAAAAAAGTGTTTAAAAGGATGTCCTGACAATTTCTGTGGGACACTGTCCAGTTTTGGTTTCCCTCTGGAAATTATAGAAGTATTTCAATCCTTATATACTACTCCCAAGCATATATTTGGGTTACTGGTGCATTGACCCCTATCACATTGAGCTGGGGCACTTGTCAGGGGTGCCTTATATTTCCCTTTTGTTTGCGTTCCACATTGAGTCTCTTGGTACAGTCATCTGACAGGCACTGGACGTGGATGGTCTTCCCCATATAGGACTTCAGCATAGCTTTGTTTGCAGATGATATTATACTAACACAGACGTCCCATGAGACCTTTCTTCCTAAAGTATGGAAGATTTTAGAGGACCATGGGAGCCTCTCAAAGTTCCACCTTAATGTTTTAAAAACAGAATTTTTTTTAACTTCCTTTATCCTCCGATCACCTGTCCCTTAGACCTCTCTCCAGTGGGACACTCTGATCGACCGTATCCCGTCCAGCCTGATTTCCTCCTGACTGGTTCTCTGCTGGAGACACTCTCCCTTGACTCCACCAACCACCCCGGCCCTGGCTGTGAGTCCCCTGGGGTGGGACCGCCTTTAACTCCTCCGGCGCTCTATCTAGAATCTAGAAGGGTCTCCGGAGAGTAGAGGAGAGTTGGAGACCAGCCACGTCGAACCTGGCAGAGGGCGTGGGGGTCGTCAACTGGACCCACCTTTGCCTGTCCAGGTGCCGGGGTTTTTCCCTTTATTCCGGTCCCAGAGACGTGAACGTGCAGTGACGTCCAGCGTGACGGGAGCACTCCCGCACCCGCCTGCAGGACATCTGCCAGTGCCTCCCTATCCCTATGTGCGGCTTCCGCTAGTGGCAAAACCCCCAGTCTCCACTGGAAGTCATGGAACGGAGGGGGCCCAATCCAGCCACCCCCAGGAGGGGAGAGCAGTCCTCTGGATGCTTAGTCCTCCCTGTCCCTCCAACCCCCGATGACACAAGCTCGTTCTCGAGCCTGGGTCACCAGTGTGGCGCAAGGTGTGGCGTCCAGCACCTCAACCCTCAGGGCCACCGGGCCGGCTTAAAAAAAGACTTGATAGCATGTAATTCTCATCCCAGGAATCCTTCAGTATCAGCTGCCCCGGAAGTGGAGTTTATGTTAATGATGCCAAGAATTAGCCAGTCAGGTTACATAAAGAGAGTGCTGCCTGCAGATGCTGCTGAAAGCTAGTCAGATTGATTTCCCTACTGACTGGACAAGTCTTCCCTGCAGTTCTCTCTTCAAACCTTTGAAGTGTTTTATTTTTACAGTTTTAGTCATTTCTTTTCTTTGTGCTGCCTTTAGAGGTTTTTTTGCTAGTTTTTAGTGCTTTTTGTACATTTTCCATGGATTATCAGTTCCTGGAATCTGCGCGGGGTTTGGGGATGGCACTTTTTTCCACGTTCCCGTGCCTTTTCAGACTAAAAATATCGCGCCTGAGGTAAAAACTTTGCAAATTTTGTATTTTAAACTTATTTTTTCAGCGAATACCTATTTTTAAAGCGGTTCTACAATTTTTACCACTTTTTTTCACTTTACCTCAACAGGGAGCTGTTTTTAGTGGCTCCACAGTGCTGGGAACCCTTTTTTTTTTTTTTTTTTTTTGAGAACAAGCTTTTCTAGGGACATGGATGTGTTGTTCTATCCACACTTACTGGCAGGTTCCTTACCGCTTTAAATCTTGCCGGAAGGTCTTCAAGCTGGCTCCTCCCACCCATCTGGGTGATAAAACTCTCGGCTCCACCCCATGATGCCAGATCTTCCATACAGCTTGGAAGCTCAGGTTCCCTCCTTTGCACTCTGTGTTTTAGGCCTGGATCCTAAGTCGTCGGTTAAACCGAAACTTATATTAAAATTTATTAGACTCCGGTCTTTTTCTTCCTTCGCGGCTGCGATGGACAAGTTGACTCCTGGATTTCGGCGGTGCCCTTGTGGGCAGAAGATGTCCCAGACCGATCCGCACTCCACGTGCGTTTACTGCCTTGGGCTCGATCACGATCCGCAGGCCTGCAAATTGTGCAAGTCCTCTGCCAGTATTCTTGAGGATCGCTCTGGCAGACTACAACTAGGGCGCCCCGAGAGGCGTATTCCTCCATTAAAGTAGAAGGAGGCCCGTTGGGCGATGTCCGCGGCTGTGGGCTCGGCTGAACAGCTTGAAAAAATTATCGCCCTCGAGGAAGAGGTGGTCCAGGCCACATCTACTTCTTCCTCGGTCGCGGCATTTATCCCGCTCTCTCTGGGCTCCTCCTACATGGCTTCATTCAAGGAGCTTTGTCAGTCCCTCTCCACTAAGGGAGAGGGGCCTTGAGAACATTCCTCTTGGTCCAAGAAAAAGGACTCTAAGGGTAAGTCCCACCGTCGACGTTCGTGGGAGCGGGAGAGGTCCCCTTCCCCGGATAGTCGGCACTTAACTTCGGTCGAGGTTGCAGCTAAGGCTGTTGGCTTCACGGTGTCCCCGTCAGGTCAGCCAGCCGAGACACTCGTCGACGCAGTCAAGATTTTTCTCGACCCATCGGACAGGCTGTCGACTGGAGAAGCCTATAACACTTCTTCACCGGTTCCCCTGGTGGAAACCGAGGACTTGCCTGTACCTCCTGTACCGGAGTTCCCGGTTAAGGTCCCCGAGCCGATGGAGGAGCGGGTTTCCCCTGCTCCCTCCCAAACCCACCCTCGGAAACACCGAAGGTCTCAGTCTCGGACCTCTCCTCGGTCCAGCCGATCCCGCCATTGGTGGTCTCGGCACCAAGGAAAGCGGCAGTGCCGCTCATCCTCGTCTTTGTCCTCTTCAGAGGATAGGCTCCAGCGCAAATTGCGTCGGCGCTTTGAGGATCTGATGTGGCAGCAGCTCCTTTCAACCGGGAACAAGCTGACTCCGTCGCCTTCCCCAGCCATTAAGTGGCTGTCACTTGAGTGGCCGAAACAACCCCTTGTTGTCATCGAGGAGCCAAAGCCAGCGCCGGTTGTTCAGCTGGACCAGCTGCACCACCCATTGTAGTGGAACCCCCACCTCCACAACCTAAAACTGGGGCACCAACCAAGGATTCTCGGTCGGGTCAGGGGTTGCCCCATCAGTTGTCAGTCACCCTCACTCCCGATCGGCCTCGGAAAGTGGAGGGTGGCTCAGGCCCCCGGCAGCTGATTGCAGACTCCTCGGAGTCTGATGACGATTCCTCGCTGTTCTCCAGGCCCCTCGACCTGGAGTCCACTGGGGGTCAATCAGTGGACGCGAGCCCATCCTCGTTCCTGGGAATGCTTCGGCTCATCTCAGAATCTACTGGGATGAAGCTTAAACTCGTTTCAAAGTGGGCCAAGTATCCCCTCACGGAGATACTGGACTGAGGGGATTCCCCTACGGAGGCCTTTCCTGTGGCCGAAGCCATTGTTGGCATGGCTCTGGAGCTATGGCAGCGGCCGCCTTTTTGTCCAGCACCTCTGGCCAGGATGGCCAGAAAGTATGCTGTTCCCACAGGTTCACTCTCCGGATTCTCAGAGCACCCCTCTGCAGAGGGGCTGGTGACCGACAATGTTTTCCGGCGCTCCGGAAACACTCGGGACGTGGACAAGCCACCCGATAAAGAGTCCAAGAAACTGGACTACTCCGGGCGTAGAGTCTATGCTGCATCCTCCTTAGGCCTTCATCAGGCCAGTTCAGCCGTTCTGTTGGCACACTTTTCCCACGCCCTTTTGGGCTCCTTGGATGAGGTGATTCCTCATCTCCCGGCTGACCTCCAGACTATGATCAAGCAGGTGCAGGATCAGGGCAGGGTGGTGGCAAAGCAGCAGCTCAAAACTGCTTTAGATATTGGAGACTCTTGTGCCTGGTCAGTAGAGGCCGCAGTGGTCATGCGCCGCAGAGTTTGGCTGTGGATCTCCACTTTCATGGCGGATACCCAGCACAAGCTGGCAGACGTTCCCTTCCTGGGTACCGACTTGTTTGGTCCCGGGGTGGAGGGTCATCTGCAGAGGATCGAGAAGTCCAATGCCACCTTGGACTTGGTCACGTCTGCCCAGAAGGACAAAGGCCACCAGCAGCAGCGTAAGCCCTTTCAGCCTTCTGCCCCTGCGGCATGTCCGGCCCAGCAACACCAGCATCAGGGCCAGCAGGCTTGAACTTGGCACCCCAAAGCCAAGTCTGCAGCTCCCTCCAGCAGGAAGCCGGGAAGAAAAGGCCCAGGAGGCCCCTCGGCCGGCCCTTCCTCCAAGCCTGCCCAGTGACGGGTTGAGGGTGTCACCCCCAACCTCGTCACTCCTCCCTGGGTCCCCCCCGTGGGAGGACGGCTCCACCACTTCCTTTCCACCTGGTCCACTATCACCATGGACCGCTGGATGCTGGAAGTGGTAGGAAAGGGTCTGCCTCTGGAAATCGATCAGGCCCCACCCTTTCGAGCCGTCGCCCCACGGGGGGCTACGGGGTCCGCGGCCTCTCTGTCAGCTCGTCGAGCTGACATTGCCCTGCTCCTCCAGAAGGAGGTGATCAGGGAGGTGGCAGATCCTCCACCAGACCCAGGGTTTGTGTCCAGGTATTTCCTGGTCCCAAAACGGATGGGGGTCTGGTACCCCATCCTAGACCTACACGACCTGAACAAGTTCCTAAGGACTTGAACCTTCAGGATGGTCACTCTGGCACAGATCATTCCATCCTTGGAATGAGGCATGTGGTTCTGTTCTCTGGACCTTCAGGACGCATTCTTTCACGTCCCTATCTGTCCGTCCTACCAACAGTTCCTCCACTTCAGGGCGGAGGGGTCCCTTTACGAGTTCCGGGCCATGGGGGTCTCTCTCCAGCTCCCAGGGTCTTCACCAAATGCATGGCAGTGGTGACAGTATTCCTGCGGCGCCGAAGGGTCCGAGTGTACCCTTACCTGGATAACTGGCTGATTGCAGCCCCCTCCAGACCGGAGGTGGAGTGGTCCAGGGATCTGGCCCTCCAGGTCTTCTCTCAGATTGGCCTCCTCATCAACGAGACCAAATCAGAACTCGTGCCAACGCAGGTGATCCAATTCATGTGGGGGCAGAGCTTGACTCTCTTCGAGCCGGAGCACGGCTCCCGGCGGACAGGGCCGAGGTTCTTTTCTCCTTTGCCCAATCATTTCTGGTTGGGCAGTTGCGCCCTGCCCGGGACTTCCTGGGCCTCATGGCGGACTGCACCAGTGTGGTCCATTGGGCCCATTAGCACATGCATCCCCTTCAATGGGGACTGGCCCGCCAGTGGCCACAGCACTCCGGCCCTCGGGACCAGCCAGTGGCAGTGACCCAGGAGATGTGAAATCGCTCTCCAGTGGTGGATCGTTCCAATTCATCTGCAGGAGGGTATCCCGTTTGTCCACCCCGAGCCGATGGTCACTCTAACGACCGACGCCTCTCTGATGGGTTGGGGTGCCCATCTGGGGGAGCTCACAGCGCATGGCCTCTGGTCCCCTCAGGAGTCTCAATGCCACATCAACCTGCTGGAGCTCCGAGCAGTCTGACTAGCCCTCACCACCTTCGCTCCATTTGTACGGGGTCAAGTGGTCCAGGTCCAGGCGGACAATACCACGACCATGTACTACCTAAACCACCAGGGTAGGACGCATTCCTTACCCCTGTGCAAGGAAGCTCTCTGCACTTGGTCACTCGTGAGCAGACTGGAGACGGATCTCCTAGCCATCCATGTGGCAGGAGCCTCCAACACTCTGGCCGATGCCCTAAGCCGGATAGGTGCTGCATCTCACGAGTGGTCTCTGCTGCCGGAGGTAGTACACGATCTGTTCTCCCACTAGGGCACACCTCAGGTGGACCTGTTTGCTTCCAGGGAGAATGCGAAGCTGAGGCTGTTTCATGCCCGCCCCCCTCAGCAGGGCTCACTGCAGGGGGATGCCTTCTCGAGGCCGTGGACTCAGGGCCTCTTCTACGCCTTTCCCCCCTCTCTCTTGATCCACAAGGTGCTTCCCAAGGTGAGGAGGGACAAGGCGCAAGTGATTCTGGTAGCCCCAGACTGGCCCCGCCAGTTCTGGTATCCAGATCTCCTCAGCCTCAGCTCCAGGCTCCCAAGGTGGCTTTTAGCCTGTCTGGACCTGATCTCAGTCAACCAGAGGAAGGTTATCCACCTGGACCTTCAGTCCCTGCACCTGACGGCCTGGTTCCTGAGCGGCTAGAGTTCCAGGCCTTGGGTCTTTCCGACAAGGTCCTCAACATTGTTGAGGCATCCTGTAGGGAGTTGACCAGAAAATGTTACGCCTTCAAATGGAAAGATTCTCCATTTGGTGTCAGGACAAGGGATTAGACCCTTCTTCCTGTTCCTTGGTTAGCATCCTGGACTACCCATGGTCCCTTTCTCAGCTAGGGCTTCGGTCGACGACCCTTAAGGTGCACCTGGCAGCCATTTCTGCTTACGGGGCACGGGCCAGGAAGCAGTCGGTGGCGTAGGAGAAGATGGTCGGGCGCTTTTTCAAAGGTCTTGATCACATATCCCCTCTAGTGTGAGAACCTCCACCTCCGTGGGATCTACTGCTGGTATTGGCTAAGCTCATGGGCAAGCCATTCGAACCGATGCTCAGGTGTGACATCTCTCACCTGTCGTGGAAGACCGCCTTCTTGGTGGCTATCATGTCAGCCAGAAGGATGGGAGAGCTCCAGGCGCTTTCCATCGAGTCTCTATCTGGTCTTCCACAGGGACAAGGTTGTCCTGCGGCCCCACCCGAAATTCCTTCCGAAGGTGGTGTCGGAGTTTCACCTTAACCAGGTGTTGACTCTGCCGGTGTTCTACCCCAATCACACCTCAGAGGCCGAATATAGGCTCCATACTCTGGACCCTAGAAGCTCTCTTATTACAGGAGTGGAGCGGCTGGAAGTTTGGGGGAGAGGTTCGCCAGCTATTTGTCACCTCGCTGAAGCCCACCTGGCAGACCTGCAGCCAAGCCGGACGATAGGCAGGTGGGTCACCTCCTGCATAGATCTCTGCTACAGGTTGGCGGGCATGGAGCCTCCCAAAGGGATAAGAGCTCATTCTACCCGCCACACTGCTGCATCGGTGGCTGCTTCCAGGGACGTCCCTATCCAGGAAATCTGCAGGGCTGCTACCTGGAAGTCAGCACACACCTTTATTACCCACTACCACATCGACCTTGAGTCACGCTGGGATGCTGGTTTTGGGACCTCGGTTCTACAGTCCTTATTTCCCAAGTAGGGGGTGTGCGCCTTGCCTCCCTCCTCTCGGAGAACTGCTAGGAGTCTGCCAGTAAGTGTGGATTGAACAACATATCCATGTCCCTAGACATACAGTTTACTCACCTGTAACAGGAGTTCTAGGAGTGGTGTATGTTGTTCATCCACACAACCCAACCAACCTCCCTGGCTCCGACGCACAACCTGGCTTCCAGCGGGCTAGATCTGGCATCGTGGGGCCGAGCCGAGAGTTTTATCACCCGGGTGGGTGGGAGGAGCCAGCTTGAAGATCTTCCGGCAAGATTTAAAGCGGCACGGAACCTGCCAGTAAGTGTGGATGAACAACATATACCATTCCTAGAACTCCTGTTACAGGTGAGTAACCTGTATTTATATTAGTTCCTAATGCCTGACTTCCCGGCTTCTCACAGATCTGAAGAGGGTAGAACACCACAGTTGTTAGAGGCAGTATTTGAAAGATGCTGACATGCAAAGAATTCTACTCATTTGCATGTATTCCATCTCTCCGGGCAGTCCAACCCTCCAGGCTTACTGCATAAAGTTATGACTACCTGAGCATCACTGGGAAGAAATAAGTAATTCTTATGTCCCACCATGGGCTGAGCCCGCACAGGTACAAAATTTGAAAAAATGATACAGTTTAAACTAGGGACCTTACTGGTGGGAGGGGATTTGAACTTATTAATGGACCCAGGCAAGGACAGCTCTAGGACAAACCTTCCAAGTTCCACAAAGGGCCAGAAACATGGCAGAAAGTTAGTACGAGATCTGGGCCTCACTGACATCTGGAGGCAGCAACTTGGGAGAGACAGATATTATACCCATTATTCAGCAGCACATGGCTCATACTCAGTGATTGATTATTTTTTGATCTAAGCGGAACATGGGGAGCATGTAAAAGAGATTCAGATACTTATTTATTAAAAAGTTTTACCAGGAGAATTACTCTGAGCAACAAGATGCTCGTCTCACGGTACATCCTGGGGGAAGGGGGAGAGGGAGCATTTACATGGTACATCAGTACACAGCACATACAAAAAATAGCTTCACTGTACATGGTCAATTAAACGATATCACAGACTGTGCAAATTTACGAATCAGCAAGAAACAGGTTCACTGTACATAGACAATTACGAGATCACAAGCTGTGGAATATTTACAAATCAGCAAGGGGGTGGAGTAGGGGGTTAGGATGCAGGAGGTTTTTAAGAAATCTGAGGCAGCTTAGTTGGTTCTGCTGGAGGGTGGTGGAGAAATAGACCCTCAGCAGAGACCAGTCCAGGGGGACTAGGTACAACTGCTGTTTTTTACTAGACAGTTTAAGGATGTGGAGAGAGAATTGGCTGAGGAGGAGTGTCAGATTTGGGACGGTAGTTGATTCCAGAGTTTAGGTAGTCAATGTGAGAAAGCCTTTTGGCCTGATGTAGTGCTTCTGTAGGGTATATTCAGGGAACGTGAGTCATCAGGTCTGAGGGTGTATTTGGTGGGGAGAGGGGGAGCTAGGGATGTAGAGAGGTAGGCAGGGAGCATACCTAGCCAAAATTTTGAGGTGAATTTTGCCGCATTCATGGTTCTGCTATCAGCAAGGGAGGGAAAGTTCAGAGAGCGGTAGAGTATGCAGTGGTGTGTCTGGGCAGGAGCATCTAAGGCAAACCAGCAGAAGGAGTTAAAAAGAGGGTCCAGCCTCGATAAGGAGGATTGGGGGGCAGCTCCATAAACTAAGTCACAGTAATCAAAAATTGGCATAATCATTTTATGTACTAATTCTCGTCTTGCTGGAAGGGGGATACATTTACAGGGATAGAAATTAACTTTTTTCGGTACCTGCACCAAGGTGCATGTGACGGCCAAAGTTACATGCACCATGGTCAGGTTACTTGCACCAGTGGTCATAATGATAAAAATTGAAAAAAGATAACTGATTCAGGAATCATTGCATATGAAAACGAATGTAATGCTATTCTACAACATATCAGTGTCGTCATCACTTTCCCAGGCCTTTTCATCTTTTCTGGCACCATAAGGTGCTGTTTGAGGTCTCCTTGTTCTCCTTCCTGCTGACCACCACCTAGCTATGGCATTATCTGCCGAGTATGTGGACACTGTGTACTGCTCAAACTAATTGCCATTAAAGCTGACACAGTTTCTGGTCTCAAGTTTGCCCTCCAGTCATGTTTTACCGTGACATTAATGAGGAACCCCTTTCACATTCTGCAGTAGAAGATGGAATGAGAAGAAATATTTTCAGCAGTGAAAGAATGTCCTTAAAGTCCTCCCTTTCTTCAGAAAGAACTCTAGCCCACATAGTAGTGGGATCTAAGGGTGGATGGTAAGCTGCATTTAGGGTCTGGACATATGCTTTCAGTTCTCACCACTGCAAAACTGCTGAAACAGCACTGTACCTCTTTGGTTCCAGAATGTCACTGTAGTGAGAAAATAATGACTTAACTTCTGTGTCTCCATACTCTGCCAGGGAATCAGAGTTAGGCCAGTTAGACAGGTTGAAAATTCCCATTTCCGTAATGACATGGTCATTAACAAATTCAGAAAGCGATTCTCCATTTGATTTAGGGTGGTGGCCAGCACTTTCTTCACAACAGCTACAATGCTGCTCTTAGCAGTGTTTGCATCCTCATCAGTATCTGATCTACGTCTTGCTAAACCAGAAGAACCAAGCTCCACACCTTTGTAATGCAGCTTACCATCCACGAGATTGATTCCTGTGTCAAGGCAATCAATAGTCTCTGAATCTCTGAGAGACTTCAGTTTTGTCATGAGAGAAATAACTTTAGCTTGCACTGAGTCTACTGTTAAGTTATTTTGCTGGAATGTCAGAGTTAGTCTGGACATGACTGCTATATAGAATTCTAGGAAATTGATGAAGAACAATAACTTCGGCGATTTTACATAGATACATACATACATAGACAGTGTCGGCAGATAAGGGCCTATGGCCCACCTAGTCTGCCCATTTGAGCTTGTAAGTTCAGTTTGTTTTCCTAGAAGTCTATTTCCCCTTACCCCTGACCTCTAGAATTCCTTTATGTCTATCCCATGCATTCTTAAATCCTGTGATTGTTTCAGCTCCCACCACTTCCTCTGGAAGGGTGTTCCACTAATCCACCACCCGTTCTGTGAAGAAATTCTTTCTCATGTTTCCTCTGAATCGTCCTCCCTCCAACTTCATCCCATGCCCTCTAGTTCTGAAACATCTTTTCGCTTAAAAAAGTGTTTTCCTGCACCCTGTTCCTCCCTGTAAGATACTTGTATGTCTCTATCATATCCCTCTCTCCTCCTCTCTCCTCCAGGGAGTACATGTTCAGTTCCTTCAACCTGTGTTCATAGGACTTGTGATGCAACCCATGCACAATCTTTGTTGCCCTCCTCTGAACCTTCTCTACCCTGTCTATGTCCTTACGTGGTATGGTCTCAGAACTGTACACTGTACTCGGGGTGGGGCCTCACTAGTGTCTTGTATAGCGGAATTATGACCTCCTTTTCCTGCTGGTGATGCCCCTGCCTATACATCCCAGCATCCTATTTGCTTTACCTGCTGCCTTGTCACACTGTTTCCCTACCTTGAGGTCATCAGAGATGACAACCCCAAGATCCCTTTCCTGCTTGGTGCATGCTATATCCTCACCCCCCAACTGATATATTGTGCCAGGGTTTTTGTGCCCCATATGCATTATCTTGCACTTCTTTGCATTGAATTTCAACTGCTAAACCCTTGACCATTCTTCAAGTTTCTGCAGGTCCCTTCTCATTCTGTCTACACCCTCTGGTGTGTCTACTCTGTTACAGAGCTTTGTGTCATCAGCGAACAGTGAAATTCTGCCTTCTAGATCCTGTGCAATGTCACTGATGAAGATGTTGAATAGGACCGGTCCCAGCACTGATCCCTGTGGTACCCCACTGGTCACTCTTCCCTCTGTGGAGTGACAGCCATTTACCACCACCCTCTGTGTCCTGCCACCCAGCCAGTTACCTACCCACCACACTACTGTCCTGCCCACACCATATTCCCCAGTTTGTGTAGTAGTCTTCTATGTGGCACAGTGTCAAAGGCCTTGCTGAAGTCCAGATAGGCCATGTCCACTGCCCTCCCTGATCCACCTCCTAGTCACCCAGTCAAAAATTCAATGAGGTTGGTCTGACATGACCTCCCCTGGTGAAACCATGCTGCCTTGGGTCCTGTAGTCCATTGACAACCAGATGTTCCACCAATCTCTCCTTCAGTAGTGCTTTCATGATCTTTCCCACTACCGAGGTGAGGCTGACTGGTCTGTGGTTCCCTGCTTCCTCTTTGTTCCCACTTTTGTATAAGGGGACTACATCTGCTGTCCTCCAGTCTTTGGGTACCTCCTGTTTCCAGTGATTGGCTGAACAGGATAGCCAGAGGTTCAGCCACCACCTCTCTTAGTTCTTTAAGGACCCTGGAGTGCACCCCATCTGGCCCCATTGCTTTATCAGCTCTTATTACTTCCAGTTCCTTCAGGACCCTTTCTCGAGTAAAGGGACTTGTGTCCATTCTGCCATTCTCACCCCTTGTACTCCTTCAGACCCATTACCCCCCTCTTCCTTAGTAAAGACTAGGCAGAAATACCTGTTCAATATGTCAGCTTTACTGTTGTCATCCTCCAGGCTCCCATCCTCCCCTTCAGTCTCACTATCCCTCCCTTTGTCCTTCTTTTTCCTTATGTACCTGTAAAGGTTTGTCCCCTTTAACCACTGATTTTGCAATGTGTTCTTCTGTCTGAGCTTTGGCTTCCCTTACTGACTTCCCTGCCTCCCTTTGTTTCTCCTGGTACTTCTCCCTATCCCCTTCTGCCTGTGTCTTTTTGTATTGCCTGAATGCAATCTTTTTGGCTTTCACTTTCTTTGCTACCTCTTTGGAAAACCATAATGGTCTCCTCTTTCTTTTCCTCTTGCTAACCTGCTTAATGCATAATTCTGTTGTTCTTATAATCCCCATTTTAAATACTGCCCACTGTCCCTCAATCCCTGATTCCTGTCCCATTCCCCTTAATGCCTCTTTCAAGCATCTCCCCATTTTCCCAAAGTCTGCCAGATTGCAGTGGCCTTTTCTCTTTTATCCCCTGTGCCATTTACTGACACATCATCCAGGTGTGTAACAATTGCTGGATAATTTGTCTGCAGCACTTTCACAGCACGCTGGTGATGCGGCAGCCACCTTGTTCCTCCAGTATTTACAGGCCGCAGTACCCGGATGCCCAGTGCCTCCCCCGCAGCCTGTAAGCCAGTCCAGTTTAAAGCAGAGTGCTTATAGAAGCCATGCAGTAAGGAAAGCAAATCTTCCACTGCAGAGTACAGGGGTGTCCCCTTAATCACATATTTAGTGACCAACTCAAGTCTGTGTGCACAGCAGTGCACAACTTTTAAAAGTTTAGCCTCCTCCTTCAGTCTTGTGGCTACTCCAGTTTTACTGCCCTTCGTGACTGATGCCCCATCAAAGCAGCGCGCCACTAATTTATTTTTCCAGTCTTGTATTTGGAGATCATTTTCCATTGTATGTTTTAAAGTTAATGTTATACTTTCTGCATCTGCCTTGTCTAGAGGTTTAAGTGACAGGGATGCCCTTTTCCAAGATGCGGACATACACTACCTCCTCTTCAGTAATACTTTTGTCTGTTGAGCCATCTGACAGAATGGAAAAGAAATCTTGAGACTTCACCAATGATATTAAATCTTCCATTTTATCTCTGTAAATATATTCTGTGAAAACTCTTGCTTGTTTGTCGTTACAGTAGGTTTCACTGACTGACACCCCATTCGCGCGCAATAAATTTATTTCATCTTTTAGATCAGTAAATGGTCGTGCTTTTTTACCAAGAAAAAAAGTTGTTCTAAAAAGAACTCTCATTTGCTCAAATTCTTTTTCTTCCATTTTTTTGGACAGTCTTTATTAATGGCTGCTCTGCTTTTCTGGATGCTTCATGTAAATCTGATGACTCATGAAATTCGACGTTTGCTTTTCTAAAAGATGAACACCCATCCCTGAATGAATTATTTTTCCCTGATTTATCAAATAGTTCACACCATTCACATTTCATGATGTTCAGTTCACTGTCGTATTTAAGCCATTTACGATTCTGTTTCCAAAAGTCAACAAATTTATATGTTTTTTTTTCCTTTTTAAGGGTGGCTCTCCATCATGTGGTACAGTAGGAGGTTGAGGAGGCGGCACTGAGCTTGAGGTACACTGTTGGTCATGGGCACAGTCAGAAATAGGGCTAGGAGGAGGAAACCGAGAAGAAGGCAGGACTATGCATGCAGGTTCAGCTTCAGAAACAAAGGAGTTAGATTTTGTTACTGACACATTCACATTGGAAGTACTAGTGCTGGAGATTGCTGCTGCACTACTGGCATCAATCTGAGAGACTTCAGACTGGCTGCTGCCACCACCAGACTGAGACACACAAGACTGCATCTGGACATCAGCTACAGGAACTGCAGCATCCACTGTGGCCATTTCACCACTTGTTTTGCTGAACTTGTAGTGAAAAAGAGTATTAATTGGTTTGGGTAAAGCTTTCTTGGGTGGCATGGTCGTTTAACAGTGTGTTGTGAGCTTGTTGTCTTTGCCTTCTCATGTAACAAATGTCAATAAAAATTGCTATGCTGTGAGTCAGAAAAGTGTCTGTGTATTTTTTTAATATATCACCTAAATTGCTAAATAGATGGATCCCTCAGAGCAGGCAGGCAGGCGAGTGAGGGCATTCAAATAAATTCAGTTCAGTAATCGGAGATTAACTCAGAAAATTCCTTGGAACAAGTCAAGACCAAGTTAGTCTGCAACTTAGGCCAAGGCAAGGCTGTTGAACTAGTTAGGGATTTATTTCTCCCACCAAAACTGATAACTGTACTGTCCCCAACCAAAACAAGAGAGAGAGAGACTGTAAGGTATTTCAGTACAGTAAGTCAGAGTGTATAATTTCACTCTCACTAGGAGTATGGTAGTGGGGTGATGGGCCGGGGCCCGTGGGGCAGGCCAGTGACAGTCGTAGTAGCCGTAGCACTAGGTAACACTACTAGCACAGCACAGATACAGATTGATATATTGTGCAACTTGAACGATTACATAGGCTACACTGTAGTTAGGCTGCAGGCAGTGGACTCAGTGCTTCCTTAGTTCAAAACAAAAAAAGGTTTTTGTCTTAAATTTTATACGATTTCTCAACAGGCAAACGTATTATTGAAAAGGAGGCTGATAGCCAGTGAAGCTGTAATTCACCTTGAATTACTGCTCTTACTCTCAGTCTGACAAAAGTAAATTATGTATAAGATAAATGTGAAAAAGCTCACACTGTTATAACACACACTGACTGGACTGGTACTTAATGGTTTTAAGGCTAGCTGCTTCCCCCCTCGTTTAGATACAACTGGTGCTGGATGGACTGGAGACAACAGTGCGTTGTCAATTGTTGCAGATCTGGGAGTAAGAGACTCTGAGGGATCAACACTGCTGCAGCTTAATGTGTATTAAATTATCCCTTTTTTTTTTTTTTTTTGACAAGCTACCTGCCCTCACCAAAAAAAAAAATGAAAAGCAGTTGTCAACTCTGAAAGACCACCAAGTATTTTTTTGTCACACAAAATGAATAAGAAGGGAATCAAAATGTGGCAATGTTGTGGACCTGGTAGCTGCTCAACAGGCAGACAGCTCCTGTAAATCTGAACTTTATTTTAGATAGGAAAAAAATAAACAGCAACTGCCCTTTTATCTGGACTGCAGCAAATCTCACACTGCCTTTGCTTAGACGTATGGTTTACTATAATACACAATCACTGGACTGCCAGGTACTTAATGGTTTTAAGACTAGCTTCCAATGTGTATTAATTTAAATGAGTTTTTACAGACTGTCCCCACAAAAAAAAAAGAAAAGCAGTTATCTGAAACTAGCACAAGGATTCTTTCCCCAAAAATAGATGAGTGAGGATCAAGAGGGCAAGGTTGTGATAACACCACACATTGCTCCTCCTTTCCTCACTTAGTGTGTATAAAAATAAACTGCAACTGCTCTTTTTTTATATTTAGTCCCCTCTTGCAAGCAAACACGACTGAAGAAAATCCCCCCCTTGCTTAGGGGAGGTGAAGTCTCGATTCACTTTGCTTGCCTGTTATTTCCAGCTGTACAAACGTTATTTTTTCTCTTAATTACAGCCTTTAGCTATTAAACATACTCCACCTGCCTAAGGTACAGCTAATATTGTTTTTGCACAGAAATGAAAAGATTCAGTTTGGTGAACTGATCGCGATCACAGAGCTTCCCGCCTAGTGACTGATTACACACAAACTCCACAAAACTGCGTAGCTGCTGGATTTGATGCGCATGCCTATGTTAACCTTACTGTACCATGAGGATGACAGAAAGAGGCACCCGTGGTACAGTAAGGTTGACACTGCATGGGATATGCCAGAGTTTAGCCACTAGGTTCCGCCTTTAGCTCCGTGATCACCCCGCCCGGCCCCATGCGCATAACACCCATCCCGATTGGTAGCCCTTCAAGACTGTGCAGCCCAGCACCCACCCAGCCCCTTCCTACCAGTCACCGCCGCAGCTCAGCTCAGTTTGTGAATGAGCGCCCGCCTCCTTTGCACTGTAGCTCCTCCTGAACCTGTTCTCCGTCTGGTGATGCCACATCCCGCCTCCTTTTCTGTGGACACTCCTCATGCAGATGCTCCCAATGCTCAGTCCCAAGTCCTCAGTGGAGCGCGCGCGCGTGACGTAACGTCAAACTAAAAAAAAAAAAAAAAAATTTCAGCCTGCCTGTACACTCAGCTATGCGCCCCTAGTGGCAGCTCGTGGTATTGCAGCCAAAAGAATAAATAGGCTACCTGCACTACAGTGCAAGCCACAGACAAAACTACATGCACCAGCCTGTTCCTACTTGCACTAGGAACAGGCTGGGTATGCTAATTTCGACCCCTGATTTACTGTTTCAGTATAGGGCCCCTAGCTTAGGCCGGAGTTTCTTCTGAATGGCATCGATGGGCACCGAGAAATTTAGGTTTCTGTCCAGCCAAAGTCCGAGGTATTGGAAGGAGGAGGTGTCCTCTAGCACAGTACCATCTAAGGTGTGGAATGTGGGTAAGGAAGATAGCCTGACTAGCCGCTGCTGAGTTCCGAAAGTCATAGAGACTGTTTTCTTTGCATTTAGGACGAGGTGGTGCTTTTTAAACCAGTATTGTATATTGCCAATTATTTTATCAGACCATGCGCCCATACTCTTAGACATACAAACAGGAGACGGGGGCCCTGGTCAGTGGCGCTTTAATACGTCTCTCCTTGGACACAAAGATTATATCAATTTAATAAAGTAGAGGATACCAGACATAATTAGCCAGAACAAAACTTCTGAGGTAGCCCCAAGTATACCGTGGGATACTCTGAAAGTGGTGATAAGGGGGAACACTATCAAGTTTTCCTCCCAAGTTAAGAAAAAGTGGAAACAGCAGCAGCTCAAGTTGGAGGTGGAACTTCAGTTCTGGCAAGCTGCACATATGAAGAGAGATAAATCAGCTCAACCTTGGATGAATTCCATCAAAGCCAAACTTCAGGAGCTTTTACAATATAAACAGAACAAGCTTTACTGTATTTAAAACAGATATATTATGAAGGAGGAGCTCAGGCCCCCAAAGTGCTAGCCTTTAGACTTATGGGCCAGAGGAATAGGGGAAATATTAAACAGTTAAGACATCCACAAAGTAATGGCCTGGTGGTGCTGAGGGTTGAGGCGCTGGACGCCACATTTCGTGTCACGTCAGCGACCCGGGTCAGGAACGAGCCTGGGCCACCGGTGGTCGGCAGGGGAGAGGAAGGATTGAGCATCCGGAGGACAGCTCTCCTTCCTTGGGGGGATCCAGGGACTATGCCTGGCACCACAGTGACCGCTGGTGGAGACTGGAGGTACCTCAACGAGACAGGGCTTGTCTAGAGGGTTGCGGAGCCACGGCAAGACGTTCCCTGATGTCATTGCATGTCGGGGCTCCGCCTGGGGGGCTGGAGGCGAGGGGCAGAACAAGGAAAACTAGAAAAACTTCCACCTCCTGATAGGTGATGGAGGGTCCGGGGGTCAGTCCACCATGCCCAGAGTCGGGTCATGCTGTCACCCCTCTGAGCTCTCCACTGCCTCGCTCCACCAGACTAGATTACTAGATAGAGCGCCAGGAAGAGTATCTGGTGGTCCTGCCTCGGGGGACTTAGAGCCGGGGACTGGGTGGCAGCAGAGGCAGTGGGAAGGAGCAAGAGAGAGGCTTCAGACGGGCGGGACCAGGACCCCGAGTGACCACTCCTGAAAGGGTTCAGGAATGTGGAGCAAGAAAGAAAGTATAAAAATAAAAAAAAAAAAAAAAAGATCTCCACAAAGTAGACAGATCTTATCCAAGACAAAAGATATCCTAGAAGGCTTTAAGAGTTTTTATGAGACTCTGTACTCTCAGAAGAAGAGAGAGATTTAAATTTCTTCCAAGCCATCACCGTCCCCATCTCACCACAGAGTAGAGAGGTAGGCTGTTACAACCAATTACTCAACAAGAATAAAAGTAGTGATTAAGAAAGCTAAAACAGGTAAAGGTCCTGGTATGGACGGGTTGCCCTCTGAATTTTATAAAGCCTTCATGTAAGAGCTTATTTCTCCATTATGCTCGATATTTTGAGCACTTCAAACAGATGATACCCCCCTTCCCCCCCCCTTGGCAATATGCAAATATCGCCACCATTTTAAAACCTGATAAAGATCCTCTTAATTGTGAATCTTACAGACTTATCTCAGAACTTAAGCAAGACTATACATTTTTTGCAAGTATATTGGCCCATCGATTGGAAACTGTATGGCCAACATTAATTAATAAGGACCAAACAGGTTTCATTTCCAGCCGCAGAACTACAGGTAATACTAAAAGAACTTTATACCTATTGGAGAAAGTGGCTGACTCCACTTTACCTTTCATTTTGTTGAGTATGGACGCCCCAAAAGCTTTTGATCATGTTTCTTGGAAGTTTCTGCATCATGTTATAAGGAAATTTGGATTCCACCCAGAATTTGATAGGTTAATTCCTCCCAGGCGGTAGTGAAAGCTAATGGTTCCTTTTCTAACTTTTGGTCTGGCTAGAGGTACAAGACAGGGCTGCCCACTCTTTCCCCTTTTATTTGCCCTCTACGTGGAACCCATAGTGCAATTAATAAGAATGGACGAGACAATAACTGGTTTAGAAATAGATGGTATAGTTCATAAGACAGCTTTTTATGCTGATGATTTGCTTATATGTTTAACAAATCCTACTGCCTCTCTACCCAGACTTTTTGACAGGCTTACTGAAATAGAAGCTTTGTCAGGCTATAAGTTAAATACATCTAAGACAGAAGTCCTCAGATGGCAATTTGAACCCTCAGAGGGTCAAAGGGATTGTCTCCCCCTAAGATGGAATACTGAAAAACTAAGGTATCCAATCCCTAGCAACTTGGGGGATCTTTATGAGGTGAATTCCCACCCTATTACTAAACAGCTGAAATCAGAACTACAGAGATGGCAAGGTCTCCCTATTCCTGTATCTCAAAGGATGAACTCTATAAAAATGACAATCCTCCCGCGCTTTCTATATTTGTTTCTCAAACTCCCAATCCCAGTCCCTGCTACAGAGTTTAAAAAGTGGGAAAAAATAATCTCTGCTTATTTGTGGCAAGGAAAAAGGCCTAGAAAGGAACTAGGGCTGCTACAGTTGTCTAAAATTAAAGGCGACTTAGCCCTGCCACATTTAAAATTATACTATCAGGTGGCCCACCTTACCCATGCCCTACAGTGGTGGGATTTGAACACAGATGCACAATGGAAGAGGCTGAAGCTCCTGCAGAATGGACAGGGAATTGAATTTATACTTGGACCCCCCCCAAAGGAATAGGATAAGAGAAAATGTACAGTCCAGATTTTACAGATATGTATTTTAAAGGAAAACAGTCAAAAACAGTGGGGGCAATTACCAGGGCTGCAAAAATGGCCGATTAAAACAACCTTTATCGTTTTAAGAAAAATGCAGCTAACCTTTCTCGAGTTATTTAGCGTTTTAATGTTGCTCCTGGATGCGCCATGTCAAAACTGCCACTGCACCGGAAGACGGAATGTGCCCCTGGCATCCTGTCCTGTGCCAGAAGGCTCGTAAAAATGATGAGTGAGGCGTATCTACACGAGAGGAAAAGAAACATTGAGGCATGTAGAGGTATGTTACCTGAACCTCTGTAACCAACTCCCGGTGAAAACGGAGCAGTCTAATGTATTTAAAATCATTATGAAAGTTGCAGCTCGAGTTCGGTCATGCGCGGTAACGTCGCGCTCGAGTTCGGACATGCGCAGTAGTACTGGTGCTACGCGCGACCGAACTTGGAGCTGCAACTTTCATAATGATTTTAAGTACATTAGACTGCTCCATTTTCACTGGTAATTGGTTGTAGAGATTCAGGTAATATACCTCTACATGCCTCAATGTTTCTTTTCCTCTTGTGTAGATAGGCCTCGTTCGTCATTTTTACGAGCCTTCTGGCATAGGACAGGATGCCAGGGGCACACTCTGTCTTCCGATGCGGCGGCAGTTTTGACATGGCGCATCCAGGAGCAACATTAAAATGCTAAATAACTCGAGAAAGGTTAGCTGCATTTTTTTAAACCATAAAGGTTGTTTTAATTGGGCATTTTTGCAGCCCTGGTAATTGCCCCCACTGTTTTTGACTGTTTTCCTTTAAAATTAGAGGACCCTCAAGTAAGAGATTCGGCATTGGCTGTGGTAATCCTGGCCCTGGACAGTCTTTTCACCCCAGCCCAGCAGGACCACACTTTTGAAAACTGGAGGAGGAAAGGTCTAAGTCATATATTTCAATGGTTCAGTGAAGGAACGTTTGATCTTACTTTGAGAGGGCTCTTGCAGTAAGTAATTACATATAGGACTACGGGCGGCGGCAGGACCCCATGGAAAAATTTCTAGCTAGCGGTCCCTGGCGAGGACCGCCCCACGTCAGGTGACTGGCGTCGTTATTCGATCAGTATAAAGGTGGTGTCGGACGCCGCCTTCAATTCTTTCCGCCCGTTAGTTCGTGCAGCGCCTCGCGGTAAAGTTCCTTCTTAGTCAACCCTGTTCTTTCGTCGGTTTTAACGAGATTTTCAGTATTTTTTCTTCTTATCATCAGGTCATCGTCGGTGTATGTCGTCCCCTACACCTTCCGAGCACAAAAACAAGTGCAACTCGTGCGGCGCCCAACTGCCACACAAGGACAGCCATTCCCTCTGCCTCTTCTGCCTAGGCCCTGACCACCCGGTCGACAAGTGCCCGCATTGCCTTCATTTCAACGCGGCTACCCGCAGACGACGCCAACAGTCCCTGGAAGCCCATCTTCTAAAGAAAAAGATGTCTTCGATGGAAAAAGAATTGAAGAAGCTCAGGCAGGCGTCGACTTCTCCAGAAGGGCATCGTAAAAAGCGGGACAAGGAAAGGCACCGGGAGAAGGCCTCTTCGCCCGTGACTCCGGCCGGAGTCGCGGCCCAGGTAACATCACCTCCGGGGGACCATCCGGTGGCAGCCTCAAGGCTTTGGAAGGCGTCGGCCTGCCCATCGGACTCGCGCTTAGGCCTTCACGGCCTACTGGTGGGTGACTCCATAAGTCGGACATCGGCTCGTCTGCCGGAGAAGGTTGATAAAGCGCCTGACCCTTGAGGCGGTGCGACCTCGTCCTCTTGGACGCGCTCCCTCCCTCGGCCGCGCCTCCGGCGAGGACCCCATAAGAGCAGACGCCCGGCTCCTCCGGCGCCCGTCAGAACTAACCCTAAGCCACCGTCATCTCCCCGGCGTCGCGGGCGATAGACCCGCCAACCCGCTGTACCCGGTTCCCGCAGCCTTTGCTGCCGTCCGAAGGCCGGAGTCACCCAGCCTGACCCGGGGATTCCCAGGCGATGCGAGGATATTCCACCTCCGTCAGACCCTCCTCATAGGGAACCCGGATCTGATCGGGGCCCCGGGCGCCCGGTCGGCGGCAGTCCCTCTAACGCTGGTTCCGACACCAGCCCCACCGGCGCGGCGGGATATTCTCCTTCCATCGGGCCCTGCCCCGGGCCTCACCCTTGACCGCCAGCAGAAGCCACCTTCTGGGCCATCTGCTCCAGCAGCTCCTCCGGCGTTCGGGTATCTGCCGTCCTATCCAATGTCGTTGTACCCGGGACCGCAGTATCCAGCGCCGCAGTACCTGACGCTGGTCCCTCCGACGCCGCAGTACTCGGCGCCTCAATACCTGGCACCGGTTTTCCCGCGGCCGGGCTTCGGATACTCGCCTTACTGATACAACCCGTATTCTTATCCCCCTCCTCCTCCACCTCCACCACCCCCTCGGCCGGCGGTGGATCTGCAGGAGACTCTGGCTTCCTGGTGGGCTGAGGCCAAGGCTCAGCTCATCAAGGAAGTAGAGATCCGCCTTACAGCGACGGTGCCGCCACCGGCCCCCATACGCCCGAGATGGCACACTCCCTCACCGCCTCCGGGCCCCAGAGCCCTTCCCTCGGGATCCCGAGAGGGGCAGGACACACGTCCAGGGATACCCCCCAAGGAACCCGTTCCTCAGCCTAGCCGGGTTAGGGAGTCTTATTCTGCTTCTGATTCTTCTTCGCTCTCGGATTCTTCCGATGGATGCTCCGAGAGAGACGACGAGCCTCGCTCTCCGTCCAAGCCCCGGCTGAGGACTCCTCCGAAGTCTCCTCCGGAGGACCCCTCCTTCACGGAGTTGCTCAGGAAAATCCAGGAAGTACACCAGTGGTGCTCATTGGAACCAGATCCTCAGCGGGTCAAAGTCGCCGAACATCTGGACCTGCCCCTGACGGCTCCTACTTTAGTGCCACCCTGGATCAAGCCTCATGCCCACCTTGTTTCCACTATTTGGAAACAACCGTCGGCTTTAGCCCCGCTTCCTAGGAAGTCTAACAGGTTATACCAGGCTCCTGAGGGTGTAGATTTCTTGGACTCTCACCCTCGTGCAGATTCGGTCGTGATTAACGCCGCTTACGGCCGGTCGGCACATCCTAAACATCTAAGCTCATCTCCCCCGGATAAGAAATCTCACCTCCTGGACCAGTATGGAAGAAAGATATACGCCTCTTCCACATTGGGAATTCAGGCCCTGAATTATGTTGCTCATATGGGGGATTACCAGAAGGCCATCCTTACCCAGGCGGAATCCAAGATTGACTCCTTACCTGACTCTCAAGTCAAGCAGGAGTTAGCTGACTTAGTCCGTTCTGCTCGTTCGCCAGTCGTCACAGTCTGCGGACGACATACGATGCAGTGAACACTGCCGGGCGGAGCTCCGCTTTCGCCGTAAGTCTTTGGCATCATGCCTGGCTCCGCATGTCAGGTTTGGTCCCAAAGGTGCAGTCAGCAATCCAGGAAGCACCTTTTAGGGGTTCGGTGCTTTTCGGCGGTGATGTCAAGGCCATCATCACTGACTTGCAGGAGAAGAGCAGCCCTGAAATCGTGGATTCCATGTACCATCTCCGGGCGCCGTCCTTTTACAGGCACGATCGGCCCAGCGAAACCCCAAGGAAGGCGGGCCACTAAACGTCGGGCCCCCGCAGCTGCCAGCACCCCCACCCAAAAAAGCAGCGGGTGCCCCAGCTGCGGCGCTGCCCCACACCACCTGACTCCTCTCCTCTCCCACCACCTCTGGACATACCGGAGGAACCAGTAGGAGGGAGGTTCTCTCTCCACCTTCCGGGCTCTGAGAGGATAACAATGGATTCAGGGGTGCCTCAGATTATAGCGGAAGGGCACTCTATAGAGTTTCTACAGAAACCACCCCCCCCCCGTCGAAGTCGTCCTATGCAAGGAACCATCTTCCTTTGGTCCAGGAAGAAATCTCTGCCCTTCTCGCGAAGCAGGCCATAGAACCAGTTCCTCCTCGCCTTCAAGGGACGGGTTACTATTCTCATTTCTTCCTGGTCCCAAAGAAGACGGGAGATCTCAGACCCATTCTCTATCTCAGCTCTTTGAACCTTTACATGGAATACAAAAGGTTCAGGATGCTCTCCCTACAGACCCTTCTGCCCTTCTTCGGCTGGGTTAATGGCTCTGTGCGCTGGATATGCAGGACACATATCTGCACATCCCCCATTCACCCCTCTCATCGCAAGTACCTTCGGTTTGCTTTCCAGGGAGACCATTACCAGTTCCGGGCACTCCCGTTTGGTCTTTCCTCGGCTCCCTGAATTTTTACCAAATGCCTGGCTGTGGTAGCGGCCCACCTGCGTACTAAGGGAATTCAGGTGTTCCCTTACCTGGACGACTGGCTCCTGGCGGCCTCGTCCAGGGAGGAGCTCCTGCATTTCCTCTCCCTCACCCAGCAGGTCTTCACTTGCCTGGGTATTACCATCAACCATTCCAAGTCTTATCTGGATCCATCCCAGAGACTACAGTTTATCGGGGCTATCCACAATACAACAGTGAGCAAGGCCTTCCTGCCTCCGGACAGGGCGGCCTCTCTTCAGTCACAGATTTCCCTGCTATCAGAACGCAGGAAGGTTCCGGCGAGGTCGGTTCTCCGTCTCTTGGGGCTTATGGTGGCCGCCATCCTGACAGTTCCCCACGCTCGACTCCACATGAGGATCTCTCAGTGGACTTTTCGCTCACAGTGGGATCAACTTGTAGATGATCTAGATCATCTAATTCTGATCTCCTCGCCGATGGCACGAGACTTGCAATGGTGGATGGTTCGAGAGAACCTGTTTCGGGGGTTCCCCTTCTGTCATCTTCCCCCCTCCCAGACTCTGACCACAGACGCATCAGGCGAAGGTTGGGGAGCCCATCTGGGTCCTCACCGAACCCAGGGGTTATGGTCCAGATTAGTACTAGCTCTCCACATCAATGTGCTCGAGCTTCGAACAGTACTATATGCTCTCCAAGCCCTTCACCAATACATTCTTCACGGTCACCTAGCCGTCCAGACGGACAACGTGTGCGTAGTGTGGTACATCAACAAGCAGGGAGGGACTCGATCTTACCCTCTATGCAGGGAAGCAATGAGGGTTTGGGACTGGGCAACTCTTCACAACCTTCACCTCACTGCGATTCACGTTCCAGGAGTCGACAATACCCTGGCAGACAAGCTAAGCCGCTCCTCTGCCCTGCCACACAAGTGGGAATTGGATCAAAAGGTGCTAGAAGACATCTTCCAGCTTTGGGGGACTCCGCAGGTAGACCTGTTCGCCTCTTCCCAAAATGCAAAACTTCCCACCTTTTGCTCGCTCGTTCCAGAGCAAGGCGCTTTCTGGAGCGACGCTCTGTCTCTAAACTGGAAGGGCATATTCGTCTATGCTTTTCCCCCCAATTCCTCTGGTCCCTTGTGTATTGCAGAAACTAACAGGAGCGAGAATGATTCTGATCGCTCCTTTCTGGCCCAGGCAAATCTGGTTCTGTCTTCTATAACAATACTCAGAGGTTCCTCCTCTTCCTCTTCCTTTATCTCGAGGTTTGTTGACCCAGGATCAGGGGACCCTGGTCCATCCAGGCCTCAAGTCCCTACAACTTCATGCATGGCTCCTGCAGACCTAGCTCAATCTCGCTTTGGTGTCTCTCCAAAGGTGGCCGAGATTCTGGTGGAGGCTAGAAAACCCTCCACGAGGTCCACTTATGCCATGAAATGGAAGAGATTTTCTATTTGGGCCGCTTCTAGGAACGTGGAGCCTTTCTCCTGTTTAGTGGCCGTTCTGCTTGAATATTTATGTCATCTCTTTGACCTGTGTCTGTCATTTCTCCTTGAAAGTGCACATGGCCGCTATTTCAGCGTACCATGTTCCTTTCGCTGATAAAGCCTTTGCCCAATTAGAGGTGTCCAAGACTTTTCTTAGAGGGGTCCTTCATCTGAGGCCCCCCTTCTGGACTCCTGCTCCCCCTTGGGACTTGAACTTTGTTCTCGAGAAACTTACCCTTCCTCCCTTCGAACCTGCGGCATCCATGATCTGAAGTTTCTTTAAGTGGAAGATGCTCTTCTTGGTGGCCATTACTTCCGCTCGAAGAATTTCCAAGCTCCAGGCCCTTATGTGTAAAATCCCTACTTGATCTTTCACAAAAGCAGGTGGTTCTCCATACGAACCCTAAGTTTCTGCCTAAAGTGGTAGCAGAGTCTACCTTAAATCAGTCTATAGAGTTACCTGCCTTTTCACGCAGTACTCAACCAAGGAGAATATTTACTCCATACCATGGATGTTCACCGGATTCTGAGATACTACACCGATAGGACAAAGGATCTCAGAAAAACTGACCAGTTGTTCGTCTCTTTTGCTCACAAAAGGGAAGGCAATGCTGTTTCCAAGCAATGCCTGTCGAAGTGGCTGGCTCATTGCATCACTTTTTGTTATGACAAGTACAAGAAGACCCTTCCGGGTCAAGTCAGAGGTCACTCTACTTGTGGAGTAGAGGCCTCTGCAGCTTGTTTCAAGAATGTGTCTGCGGCAGACATCTGTGCTGCCGCCACCTGGACTTCCGTCCATACCTTTACGAAACACTACAGTTTGGACATTGCCTCTCGCCGTAGAGCAGGCTTCGGGCTAGCTGTTTTGCAAAGCCTCCTCTCTTGAGGCTTGCAAGGCTACTGCTACTTTCTGGAGTAGTTTCCTCCTCCCGGTGTCTTTTATTTGTTCCAGACTGCTTGGAACTCAGTCCTATATGTAATTACCTGCAAGAAGCCTCTTGAAGTAGATAGTACAATTACGCAAGAACTTACCGTAACAGTAGATCTTCAAGAGAGGCTTTTGCAGTAGGTAATTCCTTCCTGCCCTCCATCCCCCTAGGCTTTTTCAGCTCCTTTTCCAGAAATGGAAACGTCTGCTTCTCTCTTGTCTGGGCCTTCTGGGCCTGTGGAGGGAAAGAACTGGAAGGCGGGCATCTGGGACCGGCCCTTTATACCGACGTCTCCTGACACCGGTCACCTGACGTGGGGGCGGTCCCTCGCCAGGGACTGCTAGCTAGAAATTTTTCCGTGGGGTCCTGCCGCCGGCCGGCGTCAGTTCTATATGTAATTATCTACTGCAAGAGCCTCTCTTGAAGATCTACTGTTACGGTAAGTTCTTACGTAACTGTACTTTCCCTTCCCTCAGATGCAGTAGTCATGTTCCCTAGGGAGGTCTGATTTCTTTTGGTTTCTTCAGATTCAACACTATATACAGCAGAAGTGTGGTTTGAACTGGCAAGTAGCGGAAGCACACCCTTTGGTTCAAATAATGATAGAAACTAAAACTAAGCATATGTCCGAACATATAGTTTTGGCTTTATATAAAGCCGTACGGCCTACTCAAAATAAATCACTAATAAAAATCCAGAAGTCCTGGAAAATGGACTTAGGGGAAGAAATTTTGGAGTCTGACTGGGCTGGGATTTTTACCAATCTCCATAGGTCCACTTCTTCTTATATGTGGAAAGAATATGGATGGAAATGTATGGTGAAGTTTTTTAGAACCCCACATATCACAGCAAAGGATGATAGGCTGGGAAGAGGAGAATGCTGGAGGGCGTGTGGAGAAAGTTTAGCTACACATAGCCATATATTCTGGACATGTCCAGTGCTCAGGGACTTTTGGGGATTAATAGAGAGCTTGGTGCGGGAGATGTTCCCTGAGATAACACAGTTTCAAATGGGACTGGCACTATTACACCGATTCCCACCAGAGATAGAGTGGGCATTCTAGAAGACTATTAACTATACTCCTTTTGGCTGCAAAAAAAAACTATATCCAGAAAATGACTTACCCCTGATCCCCCTCGGAGAAAGGAGTCGGAGAATCTGATTTATCAGATATGTGAGATGGAGAAAATGACAGCCAAAATTAACTTTAGGGAACAGAGAGCCAGACAGTTCTGGAATAAATGGCTATTATGGGTAGTGCAATATAGACAGGATATTGTGCCCTGGGGGTTGGATGATTCTCACGCATTGCTCCTGGGAGGGGTGGTGGGATATGTCTAAAATCTTTAATTTCCCGAAACTGTATAACTCAGTATAATGACCTTCCGCTTTCCCTCCTCTGTAGTGAAACTGACTGGACTTTAATGACTGAAATTATGTGTCCTCAAACTATGGATTTTGTATGTATCATGGACCTCTAAATAAAAATAAGAATTAAAAGAAAGAAAAAAAAAAAAAGAAACTCCGGGGTCAAAATAAGTTCTGCAACCACTAGCCAGCAGGGCTAGTGACTGGGAAAATCCAGTAGCCCCACATACTTTTCCACTGGCCCAGCTTGTGTATTTATTAAAATGGATCTTCTCCACTACAAGCCTACAGGGCAAGTTAAAGGAAAATCTTATTAGTCCGATACAAATTTTTTTTTTATTCTTTTATTTATTTGGTATTTTTGTGCCCGGCCCCCCGTATCCTCCATTTGGAGATCATCCCCCTATGCCCAGGCTTACCCCTGGATGGGGCTGCCAGGTGGGCTCCCCCCCATGGGCACTGTAGGCAAGCCCCGGCATTGGGACACCCCCTAGCGGACCAGACGTCGGAGGCAGTGGAGGTGGTGGCAGAGCGTCATGCCCAGGGTCCGACTTTATTTTTTTTTTTTTTGTTGTTGTTGAAAAGGCTAGATCCTGGGGAACGGGGACGTGCAGTTATGCCTAGCGTCTGCCCCCTCCCCCCCAGATAACGGCACCAGCCACAGCGGTACCCCTGGCCTCCACTAGAAATTCATAAAGTGCCGGACACTCTTCCCACTGGAGAAGGAGAGCAGTCTCTAGGACGCTCGATCCTTCTCCCCCCAGTCGGCCCTCCGACTCCCGAGTACGTCATGGAACCCAGAATGTCAGCACCGAAAGCGGATGCCCTGCTGCTGTTCCAGCAGGCCAGCCAGCCTGATACAAAATCTACCAGCATTTGGCTAGTAGGCCAGTGCTAATTTTGACCCCTGGAAACTGAATATTAGGCCAAGTTCCAGATATGATTATTGCTGAGTTTACCACTATAGCTATTATACAGAAAAATAAATTTTAATTAGAAAAAAAAAAATAAAAGTTTCATGTTGATATTTGTACTGTATGGGTTAATGACAGAATGTTTACAGTGAAGTGCAGTTTCTGGGTGGTGGGCAGTTAGAATTAAGGGATTAGCTGCATACAGTCCCTTTACTGAGTTTACTGTCTAATTATGGCAGAATAACAGGACAGTAGCTCTGAATTCCAATTTGCTGAGGAGGAACCTTTTCAGTATTTTTTTTATAAATTGGGTTTAATTTGTTAAATGGTTTGCTCCAGTGGATCCTACTGCATCACATTGTATCGTGCTAGCAGACTGAGTCCTGGAACTGCATCAAAAACCCCACAGTTTACTGCTGTCCTCTGCCAGCCCTTTGGGGGATTGGGACTCTGATCTAGGAGAAGTCTTACCTAAGTATAGAGTGGCAAGTTACTGTCAACTCTCTTTCCCCTTGATGTACAAAGTCATACTGAAGACCATCATCAAAGGTGGCAATTAACACCTTTTCCTCTGATTTTGTTTAGTCAGCTTTAGTCCTGGGGCCTTACAACCTCAGGAACAGCCCACTAACAACATGCCTGATATGGCTGCATTTCATTGATTTAGAGGGAAAGTGCAGCACCATGTCCCTGTCTTCCTTCATCTGACGGAATTAGTTCCTGAGAGGAGTTTCAGTCTCTGTTCTTTTGTGGAGGTTGAAGATGCTGGAGACTCCTTGGAAGTTCTCCATCTAAGTGGCACATGCTATGCATGGATGAAGTTCTTGCCTTGGTGCAACCTAGCTTATTACTGATTGTGTTTTTAAATGTTGGATAAACTGTGTGGTCCTCTGATTATTTATGTTCCCGCCTTCCTCTTGTGGGCATTGATTTGTTTTTATCAGGTAGAGAAAACACTATTTCAGAAGCTGTTGTTTACTGCTAGGGTTGTAGGACTCTGTCATTTGAATCTGTCTTCCAACACAAAGGTCTGGACTGTTATGGAATATACTGCAAAAAAGATTTATTTCACCCTTTAAAGGGGATGGGAAGAATTACAAAGTTCCCATTTCGTATGGGGTGGTTGTGCCAGACTAACCTCATTGAATTTTTTGACTGGGTGTCAAGGGAGGTGGATTTTTTTGGGGGGGCATTGTACGTGGCCTGTCTGAACTTTAGCAATGCCTTTGACACTGTGGCCCATGTGAGGCTGTTTAACAAACTGGGCAATATGGGGTGTGGGTATGACAGCAGTGCAGTGGGTAGGGAATTGTCTGCATGGCAGGACACATGGGGTGGTGGTAAATGGTTGGCATTCTGCAGAGGGAAGGGTGACCAGTGGAGTGCCACAGGGATCAGTGCTGGGTCTGGTCCTTTTCAACATCTTATCAGTGACATTACGGATAACATGGACGGGAGAATTTCCCTGTTTGCTGATGACATAAAACTGTGTAACGTGTAACAGAGTGGACATGCTGGAGGGAGTGGGTAGAATGAGGAAAGACCTGCAAAAGCTTGAGGAATGGTCAAGGGTGTGGCAGTTGAGATTTAACGCAAAAAAAGTGCAGAATGATGCACATGGGGCACAAAAATCCTGGAATAACATATTAGCTGGTGGAGGGGTGGGTGGGGAGGATATAGCATTCTTCAAGGAAAGTGACCTAGGGGTTATCATCTCTGATGACCTAAAGGTTGGGAGTCAGTGCGACAAGGCAGTGGGTAAAGCAAATAGGATGCTGGGATGCATAGGCAAGGGTATCACCAGCAGGAAAACGGAGGTCATAATTCCACATACAAGACATTAGTGAGGCCACACCTAGAGTACAGTGTCCGGTTCTGGAGGCCTTACCTATGTAAGGATATAGACAGGGTGGAGACAGTTCAGAGGAGGGCAACCAAGATGGTACAGGGTTTGCATCACAAGTCCTACAAGAACAGGCTGAAGAACTTGAATATGTACTCCCTAGAGGAGAGGAGGGAGAGGGGGGATATGATAGAGACATACAGGTACCTCACGGGGAGTAACAACGTGTAAGAATACACTATTTTTCAGAGGAAGACATGTTCTAGCACTAGGGGTCATGGGATGAAATTGGAGAGAGATAGGTTCAGAGGTAACGTGAGGAAATATTTCTTCATAGAAAGGGTGGTGGACAAGCTGAATGCTCTGCCAGAGGAGGTGGTGGGGGCTGAAGTAATTACAGGATTCAAGAATGCATGGGATAGACATCGGGGAGCCTAGCAGTTGGGGGAAGGGGACAACAAGGTTCACGAGAAGCTTGAAGAGGCAAAATTACATGCGCAGTTGGGCAGACCAGGTGGGCAAAGGCCCTTATCTGCCGTCAGTATCTGTGTATCTATGTATCATATTTAAGTAGTTTCTGTTTTCTTTCTTTGTCTTTTTTTTTTTAATTTTCTGTCTCCTTGGTCTTTAAAACCAGCTCTATATGTCTCCACCCCCCTGTTGCACCATCATAGGCACTCAAATTAGTGACATCATTATTTGCAATTAGTCAGTGGCACTTGATGTTAATATTGCTGGTTGCATAAGTTGATACTTTCCGTCAGTGTTGCAGCGTATCAAAGTAGTCGTAGCGTTAGCATCCATTGATTTGGTTGTAATTGATTTCATTGGGTGAAGAGCCTATAATGGTGCTGTGGGGCGGTGTGGGGAGGGGCACTATATACAGAGCTGTTTTTAAATAAAAAAAGGGTACTTCTACCTTACTGAATGTTACAGTGCTTCCATTGCCCGTCCGTATGAGCTGCAATAGTTCCTCTCATAGCGGTCCTTGTGTATCTTCATAGATGTAGTTTAATTTTGTTTTAGCTAACAGTTGACTTATTCCTGTTACTGTGGAAAAACTCTTAACTGGAGGCTTGTTGCTACATGAGGTGGTTCATCCTCCATGCTGTCAAAGTTTTTCAGTGTTCTGTGTCTTCAGATGTCATAACCCAAATGTGTAGGCTGCTGTGGAAGGAACTACCACAATTCTCTAACAGATGAGACAGTTTTTGGTTCCAGTAGGCAAACATGAGGCATGTGTACTGCAGTGGCCAGTTCCCCAAGACGAATACTGTAAAATGTCAGCTTTTATATCATGTAAAACCAATCTTCTGCTTCCTTCATACCCTAGAAAGAGTAAATCTGATAAACAGTACTAAATTGTTCTGTTTGTGTTTGTTCCTTTTTATGCACCCAGTGTTTGATTATTGGAGCTGGTCCCTGTGGTCTCCGCTGTGCTATTGAGCTTTCCATTCTTGGGTCCAAAGTTGTAATTGTAGAGAAACGAGATGCCTTCTCCAGGAACAATGTCCTGCACCTGTGGCCCTTCACCATCCATGACCTCCGTGGACTTGGAGCCAAGAAATTCTATGGGAAATTCTGTGCTGGAGCTATTGATCATATAAGTAAGTAGTAGATCATTCCTGCATTCTTCCTTTTTACCTCTGTTCAGGTTGCCTGGGAAAAGGGTTGGAATGGCATTGAGGGTAGGCAGGTCTGTGATGCTGACTAACAGCAAAGCACCTCAACAACAGGCTGTAGGCTGTAACACAGTGCAGCAGAAAATCGCACACTAACAGTCACAGGGTATTAAATAAGCAGAAAAACTTGATTAGCAGTTCTTTGCGTGAAAGTGCTAATCAGCTGTGAAAATCTATAGCTGCTATGCATTTCTGAAAATGATTGGCATCATTTCCTATTTTGTGTAGTGTTTTGCTACACTATACCAGCTATTTAATACCCTGCAATCAGTGTAACAGCTAATCATTTTAAGGGCCATTCACTCCCAGATGCTGTACGATCAGGTTGATGCCAGCACTGATTTGGGATCAGTGTACCAAGAATATGCAACTTCAAGAGCTGTTCTTTCTTGCACTTAGCTTTTTCAGTATTCTGACTCAACATTGCCATAGATTGCAATTCTAGTGAAATGTGATGAAGTTTTAAAATGTTTTAAACTCATTCTGAGAAACTACTTTTCTCCAGGGGATGCATACTGCTGATGAACACTGCTGTGGTGAAATCTAAGGGTAAAGAAAAGTTTAACATGTTCACAGTTTTGGCGTGATTTACTCTCAGATCTCTTACAGGTCACCAATTCTTGTTCTCTAAAAACTAGGCTTCACTGACTGACGCTTTGCATGGTTGTGGAAACGCATCTTACACACATCTGATCACTCACTGATCCCAGAGCAGTGGTGGTAGTAAACTGATCATGAATCAGTGGTTAGGGGACAGGCACTGTCTGCTGAGCCATGCCTGGGAATTAGTATAAAGAAAAAAACATGATTTCCAAGCATAACGGAAGTACAGTTTGCCAGCTGTCACTCTTGATTGGAGAGCACGGACAGTTCAGAACTGAGGAGGGAGGAGACGAGTACAGTGCCCAGCACTGGATTATACTGCAGGCTGGGACACTTTTAATTGAGTACTTGGATCTATGTGTGTTTTTTTGTTTGTTTGTTTTAGCACAGCAGCTAGGATTGGTGAAAATATTTTTTTTTATGTTCGTGTCTTGGGTGGGGGTTGAATGTAGAGTCACGGGGATGGTGGGACAACTTGATTTCTGTTTAAGCTGCCAAGGGAACCATTTTGAGAATGCCCTATGCCTGGTACACACAGGAACTGTTAAGTTTTATCTTGCAGCTTTCTCAGTTTTAGTAGCAGCATATACGTTGGCACTGGTCCCACACACAAAGATAGCTGAGCAAAATAAATGCAGTACAAAATTATTTTATTTTATCCTAAAAAGGTTTTAAAAAAAAAAAAAAATACAACGCCTTCAACAGTATAGCAGATGCAGGATCCTGCCGTGTTCAGCTTCTCACACTGCTATATTCCTCAGCTGTCTGTCTGTGTGGGACACTGGGACTGGTGCTGTTTTTAAACTGCTTCTAGTCTTTTTGTAGCCAAACGTATCTGGTGTCAAGAGTGGTTCTGTTTTACTTTTCAGTTTTGTCCATCACTACCCTCACCCAGCTGGAGAGACATTCAGATTTAGTTTTTGCTGTATTGGTCCTTGTAAGAACAGGTCCAGAAGCAAATGGTTTGATAAATGTTGTTGGACCAACATAGATGTTACAAAAAGAATAAAGTGCTTAAGCTCAAGCACGTTGTTCTTCTTGTAACATCTATGTTGGTCCAATAAAAGGTATCAAACCATTTGCTTTTGGACCAGTTGGAGAGATGAACGGTAGTGGACTGTTGTAGGACCTGGCAACCTGGTCTTGTTGTTGCTCTGGAGCAGTAAGAAAGTTTACTCAGTAGGTGTAGTGCCACTCTGACTCTCACAACATTAAAAGCATGATTCATCCCCTCGCTATGCCCCCACTCTAGCCACTAACAATTAGATAAAAAAACCCTTCCTTTGACAGCCCCAGTCGTAGGTCTGTACCCTGTAATTTAATTAATCACAAATCCTATCACTCCCCACCAATCAACCAACCAGAGTGAGGAGGGGTCAACCTTAACCTTATTTTGCACTAGCCAGCAGGGCAAGTTGATTCAAATTTGCACTAGCCCGCAGATGGTTGCACTAGCCCTTAATTACAATGGTAAATTTTGATCACTTATACAAGAAACAATGCAAGCAAAGCCAAGAAATACTCTGATTATTGCACATTTATCATACTTCTACATTGCTTCCAGCTCCACAGCAGAAAAAAAGACTACAATGCCATCACAGACAGTGAGCCCCCCCCCCATTGTTTTGTACCATGGCCTCCTCTCTTCCTCTTTCTGCCACCCAACACCAAACAGAGAGAGAACATCACAACAGCAAATGTTCAATCAAGCAGTCCTAGCTCTGTGCACACAATAGCTGACATCATCATGCACCTCACCACACTGTCACCACCACCCACAGGGCAATGAATAGAGTCAGGCAGAGAAAGACACTCTCAGCCCCCACCCTATAGTCAACTGGAGACCTGCAGTTCTGAAAGTTTTTGTACAGTCTCAAGTGAGCCAGGAGCACATCTAAGGTTTCTTTGGGGTAGGGGCTAGACAACGCTAAGGGGCTTGGAAAATAGAAAACTATGACATTTTAGTTGTAAAAGTATTGATTTTAATATGCTGTACCCCAGCAATAACAGATTTTTCTTTAACATTGTCCTTTCATCAGCCATGGGAAAACAGTACACAGGCATAATGCTATACTATCTCTATTTCTGTATAAGATGATCTATGCACCCCATGAATGCCTATTTCAAGGTTTCAAATTATGTATTTTATCAAGGTTTATTTTTGTACCATACATGATCCAAAGCTTTGTTTTTAAGCTGAAAGGACATGCTGAGTGGGTTAAGGGTGGAATTGTATGGATGGTGATGGCTGGCATGGTCCATTTAGAAGGGCTGGGGACCCCCTACACTTGCCAGTAATGGCAGCTATGGCTGTATGGTTGGTCACTTCAGAGTCTGGTCTGCAGTGGTGTCCAGGGAAAGAGTTAAGAGGTTTGGAGAGGAGAGGGAAGTTACGGTGAGGCTGGAATAAAATCCACCACCTGCAGGGACGATCCTGTATACCTCTTTGCATTTTGTCACTAAAATGTTGGATATAAACACTCAAAATGTAGAGAAATGAGGGGCACTAGTCTTAATAATATTGGACAAATTGTTAGACTTTAGGCGCTTTTACACTACCTCTTCTGTAACGGAATAACCGTTGCAGAAGCAGTTTTACGTTACCTCCGTTGGTGTGTAAACTGCATGTGTTCCGATTCCACAGTGAACGCTCACCTGACCCGCGTTCCCTGGTTGGCATGGTTCCTGGTGATGTGTTCCGTTTCACTACGTTGTGTGCAATGGCCATTCCGGTACCAGTCATTACCTAGAATGGAATTCTGGGGAAGCAGAAGGCGCTTTTAGAGAACAGAAGATGAGTTTTCCAACAGAGTGCAATGTGTGTAAAGTCAGCATGAAATGGAACAGACTACAACGGTGCCACACAGGTGCTGAATATTTCGGTAAAGAAACCTGTGTGTAAAAGCGCCTATAGGCACATTCAGAAAACTGGAACCTAGTGACTTAACAGCACTCTACCCTTGATCACACCCTGGACACTAGCTTAAAGTCTTAGCAGTGGAGTGATAATGACTCACATTGAGTCTTTTGTGGGATCCCTTTCTTGAACTGCCAGATAATTATAGCTCTTAATGAGCTGTTAATCGCACCTGGCTATCTGGAACATTGAGAGAGATTAACATGAGGATTAGAGAATGCTAAAGTAGAGACTTTTTTAATGTCATTAACAGCCATGAAAATCTGCACTAGTCAAGATGGGCAAGTAGAGGGTTAGCTGCACTAGCCCTGGTCAATTTGCACTAGTCTTTGGGCTAGTAAAACAGTGTTAAAATCGACCCCTGGGAGTGAGACAAACAGAGAAAGGTATAAGGAGAAACTGAATAAGTAGAAAGCTAGTCAGGAAGACAAAGACTGAAAGGGAGCGGGAAAATGGCATCCTTTATGTATTACTGAAAGCAGGAATACAGTGGACAGCATGGAAAGGGTGTGGATACAGTTAATGACAGTGTGAAGGCAGCAGTATTAAATTACTATTTTTGTTGGGCTTGTCCACTGGCACAGTGGTAGCACTACTGCTTACAGTACTGACAACCCAAGTTTGGAAGTGAGCTTGGGAGTCTGGTTGGGGGGCTTAATCACCCAGGGCACCGCTCATTTTCCCTAGAGAGGGGTGGCACCAGTGCCAGGCATTAGCCTGGCCCCTAGTGGCAGCTGGAGGTCAGAATGCTGGGACCACACAGAAGGGGGGACGAAGGCAGGGCAGACACCCAGTAAGCTGCGTATGGGAGCGTATGCAGGTTGGCCATTGACATCGTTGCATGTGACCTCCTCCACACCAGGAGATAGGAGAACAGGGAAAATGTGAGCCAACCAGTAGAATGACACTGGTCTCCTGTAGGCCCTGCACCCAGCTATCCAGGCACCATCCGCATGAACAGGATCCTGTTTCTGGTGGGGTTTAGGGAACCCCACTGACCCTGCCAGGGGGGCAGGTCCTGAGGGAAAAGCTGGATGGGGTAAGTCCTGGAGGACCCTGGGGTGACGAGACTGGGGAGACCGGCAGACGGTAGCTGGCCGGAACAGGGAGATAAACAGAGTAACAAAAAAAATGTATTTTGTTGTTCGGTGGTCACAACTGAGAATATAAATCCATTCATAGACAGCAGGAGGAAATGTATGGTTAATGTAAAGGAAAGGTTTTAGATGGGAAATTACTAGGGAAAGGGAACTATGGGACTGGGGATATTAAAAATCAGTAACTCCTTAAGACCAGACTGGATTTTTCCTAGAGAGTTAAATAAAACAAAGCAAGTGTTGGAGAATGACTGTCCGTACTCTATAATGAATTATTAGAAACTGGCGTAATGCCTGTAGATTAGAGGGTGACTAATGGGATTCCCCTGCACATGGGGGTTATAGGGAAAATCTGGGAAATTATAGGTTAGTGAGCCTGACATCAGTATTGAAAGAACTTTCGGAGACATTTATTAAGGCGGAGAGACGGCTCATTTTCAAAGGGAATGAGCTAAGTGGATAGGACCTGACATGAGTTCACCAGGGTTTGGTCGTGTCAGACCAATTTAATAGACTTTTTCAATGTAGTGACATAAATGGAAGACTGGGCCAGCAAGTGGATTTATTGTACTGTACCTGTATTTTAGCAAGGCATTTGACTCGTGTCGCTTTGAAGTCTGATTAGGAAGATGAGTAACCTGGGGCTAGGTGATGGTATAAGTGGTTTGATGAAAAACTATTTGACAGATAGAACTCAGAGAGTGGTCCTAACTGGTAGATGTTCTGAGCGTGGGACAGTGACTAGTTGAGCATCACAGGGACAATCCTGAGCCCACTCCTGCTCAACGTGTGTGCGTATGTATATAATATATATATATCTATAATGCATGGTTGGACCCGTGACCCCATAGAAAAAGCCATTATATATTTTCCCATATATGGTGGTAGCCAGTTACTACCTATATAGCTAATGCATGGTAAGTAAGTAAGGTTTTATCTCACTTTGAAGGGGAACTCATGCAGCAGTTAATACCATTAGGACTAAAGCTGCCAGGCATTAGGACCCCAAGGAAAAATCTTCTAGCTAGCCAGCACCACCTCAGTTCTTTTTCTGCCATTGACCTGCTTACATCGGATCTACAGACGCCACAGTTCGCAGTCGATCGCCTTTTTTCATGCCATCGCGCAGTCAGTCAGAAATTGCTTATTTCAGTAATTTTCGACGATATTGCATGTCTTCTTCATCTTCCTTGCAACAAAAGTCGAAGTGTCTGTGTGGGAAGCAGATCCTGGCAAGAGACTGCCACTCTGCTTACTTGATCTGCCTAGGCCCGAACCACCGGCCTGACAACTGCTCACACTGCCAGAAATTTAATAGCGAAACCAGAATTCGAATCGTCAATGTGCTCAAAGCATATCTTTTGGAGAAACTAGTGGCCGCCATGCAGAAGACCCAGTCGGGATGTAGTTCTTCTTCACCCAGGGAGTCTCCCCCCAAGGAGAAAAGATCGGGAGGGAAACACCATCACTGGGAGAAAGAAAGGGCCAGGTCAGAATCCCGCCCAAAGTCCCCCAGATAACTTCTGCCTCTTCTACCTCTGGTGGGAGGTCAAAAACGGTTCCCCCAGGTACCACTGCTGTTTCAGGGGCTACCTCCAAGAAGGCATCCTCCTCATCACAAACAAAAGGTAAGGAGTCTTCTTCAGCTGGGCATTCATCTGCCCAAGTTCCCTTGGCCCACTGACCCCATAAGTCGTCCCATGAATCGACCCAAGAGAGACAGGCGTCCGCCTCGGGCAAATCTTCGGATGTCGCCTGAAAGCGTGCTGGTTCGTCATGATAAACACAAACGATCGGACGATACCACCAGATGCCAGGAGGTCGTAAAGTACCGGACGCCTCCTCCCTCTGAGCACAGGGAAATGTCTGTCTATGACAGTAGGTATACTACCGGCCCTTCAGACTCCACATTGGATAAGGACCAGGCGCCTCTAGCTGACGAGAGACCGTTAGCCCCAAACGATCAGACATCAGTCCCAGTGTCTGAAGATAAAATGCCCGGGGACACACAACTGCCTGCGTCCAAGGAGCCTGACGTCAGACCACAGGGGTGGAGTGGGCTTAACTCCTCAGAAGGAGCCTCACCAGATCAAATGCCAGAGGCACCCATAGAAGAGGTGCCTCTGGACCAGACACCAGCCCCTGAAGGTCCACAGGGTGCAATGCCTCCACCCCGGTTGTCCCTTTAGCGGATGTAGGGGCGCTGTTTAACTAATGTAGAACACTGTCAAAGGGGATCCGCTCCACAAGCCAAGGGACCCATCCCCGATATGACCATTACCCAGGGACACGTCCCCTAGGCCACCACCTACACCAAGGGACCATCGGACGCCAGAGGATGAGGACAAGCAGACGCCTGGTCCAAGTGGCAGAAAAAGGCATCCATCCACACCACCCTCCAGCGGACGACCGCCGTTGTCCTCAGGAGATGATGCCGGAGACTCCTCCTCAGATTATTCGTCGGAGGACGAGCTCTCTGTCCCTCCTCCAGATCCAAGAAATTCTCCTAGGTCTCCACTGGATTACCCGTTATTCCTGGACATAATGCGTCACATCCATGCTGTATACCAGTGGGACACAGAAGAGCTGGATCTAGAGAGACGACGTCTGGCTAAATTTTTGGGGGCCATTGACTCTAAACCACTGGTCATCCCCCCATTAATGGAGCCTTTCTAAGATGTCACCAGGTTAACCTGGAAACACCCGGCTACTACAAATGCGGTGCCAAGAAAAACGAACAGGCTATGTAAGACATCAAAAGAGGAGCCTTTCCTGGGAGAGCACTCAAAAGCTGACTCCATGGTGCTAACGGCAGCACATGGTAGGGCACAACAACCCAGACATACGAGTGCCCAGCCTTCAGACTCAGAGTTCAAGAAGGTGGACCAAATGGGACAGAAAGTATATTCTTCGACCACCTGCACGGTCTGGTCGTTGAACTTCCTAGCACACATGGTGACCTATCAAAAGTCACTCTGCGTTAAGGCAGTGGATCTGGCTAAGGCTTAGCCAGACTCTGAAGGGGAAAACAGAACTCCTGGCAGACATTCAATCAGGAATGGATGTAGATAAACACGTCCTCAAGTGCTCTTACGATTCAGCAGACACGGCAGCAGCCACAGGTGTCTGCATGAGGAGGCATGCTTGGCTAAGAGTTTTGGGTTTCCGACAGGACCTTCAAGACACCATTCTGGATGCTCCTTTTCAAGCACCTGTCCTGTTCTGCCAGGAAACAGAGAAAGTCATCACTGGTCTACAGGACTCTGGGAAAGCAGTGTCTGAGGTCCACAAGATGTATAGATCAGAGTCGCAAGCTAACTGTCACCGTCCTTTTCATAAAAATCAAGGACAGCAGGGAAGATGCCAACCTCAACAAAAAGGAGGCTTTAAGAGATGAGGCCACCCTGCCCCTCCAGGTGCCTAGGGCCCCAAAAATCCCAACGTGCCCAGGCCTCCCCTGCCCACCCCCTCCAGTATGACATGAGTCCCTACCAACCCTCCCTCCTCCACAGTAAGTGCAGGGGGAGGCGGTAGGAGGGAGATTTTCTCTCTACCTGTCAGAATGGTCCAATACCACATTGGACCAATGGGCCCCAAAGATAGTAGAGAGAGGATACTCCCTAGAATTCACTCAAATTCCACTGGACCACCCACCAGTCCCCCTCCCACTGCTCACCCTCTCACGTTCTCCTGCGAGCAGAAATACAGGCCTTGTTCATTAAGAGAGCCATCTAGGAAGTCCCCTTTGCTCAAAGAGGCAAAGGTTTCTACTCCCACTTCTTTCTTGTTCCAAAAAAATTGGAGACCTCCGTCCCATTCTGGATCTCAGCCTACTGAACAATTTCATCAAGTACAAGAGGTTCAGGATGGTGACCCTGGCAAGCCTGTTGCCCATGCCCCATCAAGGAGACTGGCTCTCTCCCTGGACATGGAGGATGCGTACATGCATATCAAAATCCTGCCATTCCACGGGAAGTTCCTATGCCTCATCTTCCAAGGTAGGCATTACCAGTTCAGGGCACTACCATTCAGCCTGTCATCAGCACCAAGGGTTTTCGCCAAGTTCCTGGCAGTAGTGGCGGCAGCCCTCAGGAGAAGGGGTCACTTTGTTTACCCTTACCTGAACAGTTGGCTTCTTACAGCTCCAGCAGAAGACCAATTAAACAAGACCTTGGAGGAGACAGTCCATCTATTTCAGTCTCTGGGCATCACTTCAGACTTGCCCAAGTCTCACCCGTGGGCTGCTCAGAGGCTACAATACAATACATAGGAGCGGTCCTGGTCACAGTCCAAGGGAAAGCCTTCCTGCCCACAGATCGAGTGCACAGGCTAAGAGAGGTCGCTCACAGGGTACAAGATTCAAACTTGGTCACTGCGAGGGTGGTTCTGCAACCGCTAGGTCATATGGCCATAGTCACAGTTCTCCTCGCATGTCTGAACATGAGGATACTACAGTGGCACCTCAGAGTTCAGTGGGACCAAGGCACAGATGGACTAGAACAGCCCATTCGAACCTCGGGTGCTGTCCATCAATCCCTGACTTGGTGGATCAACCTAGCCCATCTGAGCATAGGAGTTACCTTCTAGTGCCCAAGCCCACAGCAGATGCTCCTTACCAATGCCTCGGGACTAGGATGGGGAGCACATTTTGCTGCCCAACAGACGAGGGGTTCATGGAACTCCACGGAACGGTCTCTACACATCAACATTTTAGAGATGAGAGCCGTACTGTACGCTCTTCAGGCATTCGTCAGGCTTTAAGCGAAAAAGATGTACCAGTACAAGAGGGCATGGGATGAAGTTGAAGGGAGGACGATTCAGAGGAAACATGAGGAAGAATTTCTTCACAGAACAGGTGGTGGACAAGTGGAACACCCTGCCAGAGGAAGTGGTGGGGGCTGAAACAATCACGGGATTTAAGAATGCTTGGGATAGACATAAAGGAATTCTGGAGATCAGGGGTAAGGGGCAGCAGACTTCTAGGAAAACATAAACTGAACTTACAAGCTCAAATGGGCAGACTGGGTGGGCCATAGGCCCTTATCTGCTGACACTGTCTATGTATTCCAAGGGGTACTCCTTCCGGGGCCACATTTGGTCCAGTTGGACAATACCCCAGTAGTCTTCCATATCAAGAAGCAAGGGGGCACACACTCTTATCCCCTATGCAGAGGGGCCATGAGAGTATGGACTTGGGTAGTGGAGCACAACCTGGATCTCATGGCAGTCCATGTTCCAGGGATTCAGAATTTTATTTTATTTTTATTTATTTAGTTTTTGTTAACCGGGTAAGTGCGCTAGTCAGCAAGTGACTGTTTTCAGGCATGACCCGGGAGGTACAATTACAACACACAAAGAGTACAGCCAGATTATTAAGACAACGAGTACAAAAAATGCAGAGAGAAATACATATGGCAATGTAACATACATTAGTAAACAAAAATATACTTTAGCACTTGATCATGGAACATACTCAAAAATGTGAATAGTAGAGGCAGAAAATAAGAGAGGATAGGCATCAGTAGAAAAGACACAAGGAAGGAAAACTGGCAAAAGGACGGGAGGGAGAGATTAAGTGAAAGGAGGTGCCGCCAGATACGGCAACAGCGGGTGAGGTACCAACTCAAGGCCGGGTCTATGGAGCCAAAGACGGCAGGCGAAGAGAGGGTGGTAGGGGGAGCGGGTAGACGGCAACAGTGGTAGGAGGTAGGAAAATACAGCCGGGCTGGTGGAACCGATAGAGCAGGGCGAGAGTGAGGATGCGGTGAGAGGGGATAGGCGGAGGAGTTACGGCAATAGCGGCAAAAGTGTGAAAGTCAAGCCGAGCCAGTGGAACCAAGAGACGGCAGGGCAGGGAAGGGGGTCGGTGAGACGGTGGGAGTGGGGTAGTAGGTGGAGAGAGGTGACTAAGCACAGCCAGGAGGGTGGGGACTAAGGAGGGCATGTATGAGGTAGGAACAGGTAAAGGTGAGTTTGGTGGGAGTGGCAAAGGGGAAGAGGATATAACAGAAGAAGGGGAAGAGAGCAGCAGTGGGGTTAAGTGGAGGAGAGGCTGTGAAGTGAAGATAAGAATGTCATGGAGTAGAATAGCGACTTACAATTGTCAACAGCTAACATTAGGCTTATAAAGAAACAGGTTAAGGCAACATTAATTACAAGGCACAAAATAAAACATTAATTACAAGGCACAGTATAGAACACCCATTTGGACAGGCAAAAGTGCTAGCAATGAGGAAACAGTACAAATGCAGCGGATCAGGTAGGGTCAAAGCAAACACATTTGTCCATAGTAGTGAGGAAAGTCCTGAGTTTGCTCTAAAAGTCACATGAGTGGAGACATCTCTTAGATCCTGAGGTAGTAGGTTCCATAGGTGGGGGCAGCATGATGGAAGGAGCCCATGCCCTTTTTAGTCCGACAAAAGGGATGGATAGTAAGGTCTGATCAGCCGATCTAAGATTCCTTGTGGGAATGGCGGCCTGAGGAGATCAGACAGGATAGCAGGCTTGGACGCCTTAGGATGGAATCAACTAAATTGTACAAGTAGTACTGCCTGGTAGAGGAAGGAGAGAGCCAACCAAGGTCCTGATATAAGAGACAATGATGCTGCAGTCGAGGTGTTTTGGTTGCATACCTGCACACATTATTGAAGGTAGTATCCCATAGTTGCAGTGAAGATTTGGTGGCCAAGGACAGGATGGGACACCCATATGAAGAGGTTGGCAATAGAATGCCTCTGGCTATCGCCAGTTTAGCAGCAGGGTGAGCAGGTATTTGGTTCTATAGGCAGCCCCAATTTGCAGTTAATTGACTTGCAGGTTTCCTGTATATATATGTGCTTTCAGGTCCAAGGTTTGATCCAGGTGGATGCCAAGGTAACGAAAGGAAGTGACAGTTTCTATAGGGTCCCCATCGATATCAGAGGCAGAGATGGTCAGAGGACAGGATCTAAGCTTGTGATTGGAGCCAAACATCATAACTTTTGTTTTATTTGTATTTAAAACCAGGCGTTGAGAGTTCAACCAGTGTTGTACAGCACGAAACTCTGCAGTGAGGGCAGCATTTAGATCCAGGACCTTATCAGAGTGATAATAAATTACCAGGTCATCCGATAAAGAAGTGAGTGACCTGTGGTGACCAGCTCAGGAAGTTTATTGACAAATAATGAGAATAGAAGAGGGCCAAGTATAGACCCCTGAGGGACCCCAATGTTGATAACAGCACTGTCTGACATGGATGAATTAAACTTAACAGCTTGTGTTCTGTTGGAGAGGTAGCTTTTGAACCAGGTAGTGACTGGGGAGAGAAGCCCAAGGTACTGAGGGCGGATAGTAGCAGAGAATGGTCAACCAGATCGAAAGCTTTGGTTAAGTCAATGAAGACTGCCCCTGTTAACTTTCCTCTATCCATATTGGTAACGATATCTGAAGTGAATTTGCAAGTGCTGTCATGGTGCTGTGATGCTTTCTAAAACCATGTTGTGCTGAGCTTAGTAAATTGAATTTCTCAAGGTATTCAGTGATTTGTATGGATACTACTTTTCCAGGATTTTATTCAGAACAGACAAAATAGCAATAGGCTGGTAATTTGATATGTCATTTTACTGCCTTTCTTAAATACAGGAGTGACTCTGGCTGCCTTCCAGACTTCAGGGACAATGCCATTGGAGAGATAGGGTGAAGATGTGTGCCAGGGGCCAGAGATGTAGTAAGAAGCCATTTTTAGTAGTCTTGGTTCTAGACCATCTGAGCCAGTACTGGTGTTTTCAGAGAGTGACCTGAGCAGCTTTAGGACCTGATGCCTAGACACTTCCCTGAAATAGAAGGGTTGATTAAGTTTGGGGTCCTTCAGATGCTGTGGGGTTAAACTGTAAGCAGAGGATTGTGATGGGAGGAAGCTGTGTAGGCAGATAAGTCAGAAAATTGTTGGTTAAAAGCATTTGCAATGGTAGTAGAATCATTACAGTGTACACCATGTAGGACCATATCTGAGGGAGTGACATCTTTAGCAGAACCTAAGAAGGACTTAATGTGACCCCAGAACTTGCGGGTCATTGGAAGAATTAATCAGCAGGTTTTGGCAGTATTACTTTTGGCCTGCCTGATGCATCTTTACAGTCATTTCTGTATTGTTTATACAGAATGAGATCTGACTGCAGTCCAGTTTGTTTGTACTTTTTCCATTGATTGTCTCTAACTTTAACTTTTGAAGCAGGTCTTTTTCAGCCACCTCGAATGCTGGCCCTTACCCTCCTTTTGACTGTAGGAGGTGCTTCTTTGGATGTTGCCAAATTCAGTCAGAAATGAATTGAGGGCAGTATCAACATTGGTTTGGTATAAATGTTAGACCAGTCAACAAGAGAGGTCAGATAGGAAGGCTTGTTTGTCCAGGGCAGCATAGTTTGAAAACCTAATCAGACGTGGTGGAGGAGGAGGAGGTGGACAGGATCGCCATTGACAAAGTGTGGGGAATGATCAGTGATTGAGTCAGCAAGCACTGTGGCATCTAGTACATGATCAGGTCTGGTGGTGAGGATCCAATCAAGTAGGGACCCTGAGTGCGGAGTAGTAGTTCTGGTAAAGCCTACGATAGTTTGGTGTAGATTGTGCTCTGTATTAGAGATTCAAGGATGCTGTGCTGTGGACCCAGCAGTTAAGGTTCAGGTCCCAAGGAGTAGAGCCTCATTTGATTTTACATTCTGGGAGACATATTGTAGCAAATTCTGGAGACCACTCATCCCGCTTTGTAGGTGGATTGTTGACAAATGATGTGCAGCAGTTTTGAACCCAGTGCCGGGGTACGTGCAGAGTTTCACAAGGTGTTAGGGAATCAGTGCAGGGTAGGATGTTCAGGGATAGATGATTTTTGTACAAAATTGCAACCCCCCTTTGACCCAATACGGTCTTTCCTTAGAATGCTATAACCAGGCACAAGACAAGTGGCATCAGGCACCCAAGGCTTCAGCCAAGTCTCTGATAGGCATAAATGTCAGGGTTAATCAGTTTAGCCCAGGCTTCGAGCTCAGCCAGGTGACTCGTGAGACTCCGGATATTCATGTGGGCTATACCAGACCCTTTTTGTTGCAGCCATTGCAGGGGTGAGCGCAAACCATAGGGCCGGATTGGGTTCAATATCTCCGCAAGCATAAGGGCGCGGGCAAGGTGAGAAAGTAGGTTGGCAGAGAGTGCCTAGCTGGCGTTTGGGTCTCTGATAGTTCAAGAGATAGGAGTGGATAGACAGATAGATGCAGCCCTTTTGATGAGGATAGAGTGAGCAGGGTAGAATTCGAGTAATAGTACAGCAGGATGTTAGAAAACCTGAAGTCACTATCATTGTTAGCGCAGGGATAAGTAGCAAGAGATGTACAAGTTGTTAGCCAGTTTAGACATAACGGGAGAGACAGGAGTATAAGTGGTGAAGTTTTAGAGGTGAGAGGAGGGTTCATTAGGGGGAGACTGGGGTGCAGCACCATATCTGAAGTGGCCAGTTTCACAGAAGAAACTATGTTGCTATCTGAATACCCTGATCACGTAAATGACCTAACCTAAAAGTTAAACTTCAGCATGATTTGTGTAATTTATCGACTTCAAAAGCGTAATATTAAAACTACGATGCTGACGAATATTTAATTCCAACGTTCCTGCCAGCCCTCCTGTGCTCTGCATGGCGGGGTCGGTGCGAATTTAATAGTTTCAGGATACTGCTTAACAGTCAATAACAGAATAAATTATTTAACAAAGCTGTAGTAATGACATTTTGAGAGTGCTGAGGTGGCCCTGCTTATATACACACACTGAAAACTAAATGGCAATTAATGCTCTAATGCTTTAAAACAGTTATGAACAATCTTATTTGCTAATATTAAGATTTTCCAGAATTAAGCAGTAGAATTTTGAATGAGAGAAGTTCAGTACTGTAGAGCCACGGCATTTCAAAAGAAACTGGCCAATAGGAGCACACAGTCAGGAGACCAACCAATCAGGTTGCAGAAGTAAGCACTGCTTTCCGCTGGTCAAAAGTTACCGTACCTGTCATTGTTGCTGGCTGGAGAGGGTGGCGGGTGGTGGCTTTGAAGGTGCCGTCGCCCGCTTAAAGGTCTTGGAGGGCTGTGGTTGCTTGCAGGCTTTTGTGGTCTCCGGTTTTGGAGGTGCCACTCGGGCTGCTGGCAGAGGCACAGTTAGGAAGGAGCTTGGAGGGCTTGTATGGCAACGGAACGCCCGCTCAGGGGATCCTCCAAGGAGAAAGCAGCAAATGAAATAAAAGATAGATCCAGTGGAAATGATGAACTGAAGAGGACCAGAGTCACAGAAAGTGTTAAATTCCTCACAGGCAGCCTAAATCGCTCTCTGTCTCAAAACCACGAGTGGGAACTTTGGCAAGAGGTCATAGGCGACCAGTTTGCTTCCCCATGCAATGCCAAACTGCCCAGTTTCTGCTCTCTAGATCCAGGGCCTGGTGTGTGGTTTTTTTTTTTTCAATTATTCTTTTTCTCTCCTCCTTGTCTGCTACTTCTGACCCTTCAGGGGAGACAAGTGGACATCCCATTACCTAGAAACCTACCCAGACAGACCCTCAAGCCCCTTAGAGCCGCTGTTTACCCAGGTAGCGACAAGCAGTTACCCTACCCAATACTTACATTTACATCGGTCGGGGCTGCTGGGCGGTTCTGCCACGCGGGCACAGCCTCTGTCCCCGCTTCCTGGCTGTGGCAGGCATTTTCCACGCTTTTTTCTCCCTTCCCAAGCAGCAAGTGGTTCCCTGACGTGAAGGCGGTAATGCCAACGTCCTTGGCGCTCATTGGTCACCCCTCTTCTCCTGAGTTGGAGCTTTCATTTCCTCGAGCCTCTGCTCGGGGTCATACAAGTGTCTGGCATCGGCCAAGTCCCTCCCCAGAGACGGCGAGCTGTCACTAGACGCTCAAGCCTGTCTTCCTCCGGCCGACCCACCGACAACCGGAGTCCGCTCTCTAACCCAGGTCGCCGGTGTGGAGCGAGGTGTGGCGTCTAGTGCCTCAACCCTCAGCGCCACTGGGCTGGTAGGGCCTGGTGTTTTTTGGTGAGACGCATTGTCCCTCTCTTGGACAGAGAGGTTTCTCTATGCCTTCCCTCCCTTCCCTCTTCTTCGGAGAGTCCTGTTCAATTTGCAGGCAGATGGAGCCCAGATGATACTGGTGACGTCATTCTGGCCGCAACAGATTTCGTTTCCACTATTGCAACAGTTGGCATCAGAACAGCCGATTCCATTGCCCCTCTCTACTCACTTGCTCTCTCAAGAGCAAGGGACCTTAGTCCATCCGGCCCTCTGATCCCTGCATCTGCATGCTTGGCTCCTGCGGACTTAGCTAAGGAGCGATTAGAAGTATCCCTCAGAGTGGCAGAGGTGCTCATGGCAGCGAGAAAACCCTCTTCCAGGGCCACATATGCTATGAAATGGAAGCGTTTCTGTTTGTGGGCGATTCCACGTTTACTGGATCCCTTAAGTTGTCTGCTGGAATTTGTGCAGGAGTATCTTCTTTATCTATCAGACTTGGGCCTCAGCTACTCGTCCATCAAGATGCATCTGTGTGCTGTATCAGCTTACCATGCACCAATGAAGGAGAAATCTCTGGCACAGTTGGACATCTGCAAGACTTTTTTAAGAGGGATATCAAGCCCCCCCAGTAGAGACCTAGTGCCACCTTGGGATCTTCTGTTTGTTTTGGAAAAACTCACCATGCCCTCCCTTTGAGCCAGCTGCAAGATGCGAGCTATGTCTTCTCTCTTGAAAGGCATTATTTTTAGTTGCCATTACCTCAGCTCGGAGGATTTCTGAGCTGCAGGCTCTGATGTATAAAGAGCCGTATCTTATTTTTCACAGGGACAGGGTAGCCCTGCATACAAATCCTAAGTTTCTACCGAAGGTAGTGTTTGAGTTCACGCTGAACCAGTACATCAAACTACCAGTTTACTACCCAGAGTACTCTAATATAGGGGAGGCTTTATTGCATACTCTGGATGTACATAGAATCCTACGTTACTACCGGGCGAGAACTAGTTCCATCAGAAAGACAGACCAGTTGTTTGTCTCTTTTGCCCGCAGAAAGACTCGGGAGCCAGTGATTAAGTAAACACTAACCAAATGGTTAGTGCATTGTATTACTGTCTGTTACCAGCAGCACAACAAACCCTTACTGGGACCGGTAAAGGGTCACGCCACCAGGGGAATAGCGACGTCATTTGCTTCTCTCAGGAACGCATCTTCAGCGGACCTCTGTGCGGCCACTACTAGGAGTTCAGTGCACACCTTTGGTAGGCACTACAGTCAGGACATTGCATCCAGGAGGGGAGCAGGATGTGACTTCTCTTCTAATTTTTTACAGCCACCATTTTGTCCTCCACCCTTCTGACCTGGATCTTTTTTTGGACACTGCTTGGGACTCAGTCCTAATGGTATTACCTGCTGCAAGAGCTCCCCCTCGAATGAGGTAGTACAGTTATGTAAGCACGTACAGAAAGAGTAGATCTTTGAGTGGAGTTCTTGCAACAGGTGGCTTTCCCACTCGCTTGCACCTAGGGACAAATTTCATCATTTTCTCTTTGGGGATGGGAGATCCTCCTCAGTTCTCTATCTGCTTTTAGCTGGGTCTTTGGTGGGAGAACTGAGGTGGTGCCGGGGGACCGCCCCCTTTATACCACACCTGACGTCGGGTGGAGCCGATGTCGGGGGCGGTCCCCTGCCACAGACTGCTAGCTAGAAGATTTTTCCATGGGGTCCTAATGCCTGTCGGACTTAGTCCTAATGGTATTTTATTTATTTATTTATTGAAAATGTTTCACCAGGAAAGGCACACTGAGCAAAAAGATGCTCATCTCATGGTGAGACCTGGGGGGAGGGGTTACAGTGGAGGCAGGTATACATACAATAGTTGAATTTAGAAGTAGAGCAATACAGAAATGTATATAGTTGGGTGGGATTACATTTGAACTTGTTACATAAGGAGAACAGAACAGAACATGATCTTCAAGGATAGGGTATACAAATCATGGGTACACATCGAGGACAGTACATGGTTACATAAGTGCCAGTAACAGAACATGAGCTGAAGCGAGATGCACCAAGTTAACAGTAGGAGTAGGAGAGCGAAGATAGGGGGGTGAGAAGGTGTAGCTGGTAAACACTAGGAGTGTGGGAGGTGGTTTAGGCGAGGTTTAGGTATTACCTGCTGCAAGAGCTCCTCTTGAAGATCTACTGTTACTGTAAGTTCTCACGTAGCTGTACTATTTCTCACCCAAGGAATACTCCAATATTCCTAACTCTTAAGCAGTATGCCTTTAAGCCAGATACGCCTGGAGATGGAACGTTATGCTAATGATGGAATCATTGGCTCGTGCCACTTTTTCAAATGCTGCCACTTATCAACTGACTACATTCTAACCCTCCGATTTCTCTCTGTCTGTCAAGCCTAGTCGCTCAGAGATCCTCTCCTCATCTTCTCGCTGTGAAACTTATAAAATACATGTAAGTATTATTTTATTTTCATCTCCTGCCTTATCCTTTGTTTATTAGTTAACCGTTCGCTTTATTTTAGTTAAATTGCTTATTTTTATCGGTTTCTCCCGGTTCGGGATAACTGGTGGGGAAACAGGAATTTCTAGGGACATGGATATGTTGTTCATCCACACTGTCTGGCAGGTTCCTTGCCGCTTTAAATCTTGCCGGAAGGTCTTCAAGCTGGCTCCTCCCACCCACCCGGGTGGTAAAACTCTCATCTCCACCCCATGCCGCCAGATCTTCCTTACTGCTTGGAAGCTCAGGTTCCCTTCTTAACGCTCTGCATGTAGACTGGATCCTAATTGTTTGGTTTGCCCGAAACTTATTTTAAAATTTTCAAGACTTCGGTCAAGTTTTTCCCTCGTGGCTGCGATGGACAAATCGACTCCCGGATTTCGGCGGTGCCCTTGTGGGCAGAAGATGTTCAGAATGGACCCTCACTCCACGTGCGTCTACTGCCTCGGCCTAGAACATGGCCCGCAGGCCTGCGAGTTATGCCATTCGTTTTCGGCCAACGTTCTGGAAGACCGTGCTGCCTGGTTACAGCTTGGGCACCCCGAGAAGCGCTACCTGCCGGTTAGGTCAAAGGAGGCCTGTTGGGTGGTTACCGCGGTGGCTGGCTCGGCTGAGCAACTGCAGCAGATGATCGCCCTCGAGGAGGAGGCGGCACAAGCCGCATCATCCTCTTCCTCGGTCGCGGCATTTATCCCACTCTCACTGGGTACCTCGTATTCAGCTTCTTTCAAGGAGCTTTGCCAATCCCTTTCCACGAAGGGAGAGGGGCCATTGGGACATTCCTCTCGGTCCAAAAAGAAGGACTCAAAGGGTAAGTCCCATCGTCGGCGTTCGTGGGAGTGGGAGAGGTCCCCTTCCCTGGACAGTCAACACTGTACTTCGGTCAAGGTTGTGGCTAAGGCCGCTGGCTTCACGGTGTCTCCGTCAGGCCTGCTGGACGAGACACCCGACGACGTGGTCAAGATTTTTCTCGACCCATCGGACGGGCTGTCAACTGGTGAAGCCGACAACCCTTCCTCACCGGTTCCCTCGGTGGAGACCGAGAACTTGCCTGCGCCTCTGGTGCAGCAGTCCCCGGTTAAGGCTTCCGAGCTGAGGGAAGAGCGGGTGTCCTCCGCCCCTTTCCAGACCCATCCTCGGAAACGCAGAGGATCTCGGTCTCGGACATCGTCTCGGTCCAGCCGATCCCACCGACATCGGCGGTCTCAGTCTAGGCAGCGAGGTAAGCGGCTCCGCTGCTCGTCCTCGTCTTCCTCCTCGGAAGGAGAGACTTTGGCGCAAATTGCGTCGACGCTACGAGGACCTGATGTGGCAGCAGGTACTTCTGTCTGGGAACAAGCTGACGCTGTCGCCTTCCCCTGCCATCAAGTGGCTGTCACCCGAGCAGCCGAAACAACCCCTCGCTGTAGCCGAGGTGCCCAAGCTTGGGACGGTTGTTCGGCCGAAACCAGCTGCCCCACCGATTGTGGTGGAACCTTTGTCTCCACAACCAAAATCGGGAGCGCCAACCAAGGACTCTCGGTCGGGTCAGGGCCTGCCCCACAGGTTGTCGGTCACTCTCACTCCTGACCGTCCTCGGCAGGTGGAGGGTGGCCCAAGTCCCAGGCAGCTTTTCGCGGACTCCTCGGAGTCCGACAACGACGACAACTCTCTGTTCTCCAGGCCCATCGACCTGGAGTCCTCCGGGGGCCAGTCGATGGACGAAAGCCCATTGTCCTTCATGGGTTTGCTTCGGCTCATCACGGAGTCCACCGGGATGCAGCTCGAGCCCGTATCCAAGAGGGCCAAGTATCCCCTGATGGAGATACTGGACCAAGGGGATTCACCCACGAAGGCCTTTCCGGTGGCGGAAGCCATTGTTGGCCCAGCCTTGGAGCTCTGGCAGCGGCCTGCTTCCTGTCTGCGCCTTCGGCCAGGATGGCCAGGAAGTATGCGGTCCCTACCAACTCTTTGCCCGTTTTTTCAGAACACCCCTCTGCAGAGGAGTTGGTCACCAACAGCGTTTTCCAGCGTTCTGGGAATGCTAGGGATGTGGACAAGCCCCCCAACAAGTTGTCCAAAAAGCTGGACTATGCCGGGCGCAAGGTGTACGCTACGTCCTCCCTTGGCCTCCACCAGGCCAGCTCGGCCGTGCTAATGGCACACTTCTCCCACGCCCTCATGGGCTCCCTGGATGAGGTGATCACTCATCTCCCGGCCGACCTGCAGACCATGGTCTGGCAGATACGGAACCAGGGTAGGGCAGTGGCTAAGCAGCAGCTCCAAACGGCTCTGGACATCGGAGACTCCTGTACCAGATCGGTTGCGGCCACGGTGGCCATGTGCCGCAGAGCCTAGCTGAGGATATCCACCTTCACAGCGTATACCCATCACAAATTGGCGGATGTCCCATTCTTGGAGACCGACTTTTTCAGCCCTGGAGTGGAAGGTCACCTCCAGCGGATCGAAAAGTCCAGTGCCACTCTGGACTCGGTCACCTCCGCCCAGAAGGACAAAGGCCACCGACAGCAGCAGCACAAGTCCTTTCGTCCTTCTGCGCCTGCGGCACGTCCGGCCCAACAGCACCAGCACCAGGGCCAGCAGGCTCGCACTTGGCATCCCAAACTTAAGCCCATGGCTTCCTCCAACAGGAAGCAGGGAGGTAAAGGCCCAGGAGGTCCCCCGGCTGGTCCCTCCTCTAAGCCTGCCCAGTGACGGGTTGAGGGGTGACGCCCTCAGCCTCGTCCTCCCCCGAGTTCCCCATGGGGCCGCTCCGCCACTTCCTTTCTGCTTGGTCCGTTATCACCATGGACCGTTGGGTTTTGGAGGTGGTAGGAAAGGGCTCACCCTGGAGTTCGAGCAGGCCCGCCTTCTGAGCTGCCGCCGCCTCGGGGGCTACGGGTTCTGCAGCCTCTCTGTTGGCTCGCTGAGCCAGTATTGCCCTGCCTCGAAAAAGAGGTGATCAGGAAGGTGGTGGATCCTCCTCCAGACCCGGGGTTTGTGTCCAGGTACTTCCTGTTGCCAAAACGGATGGGGGGCTGGTGCCCCATTCTCGACCTGCATGACCTGAACAGGTTCCTAAGGTCTCGGACCTTCAGAATGGTCACTCTGGTTCAGATAATCCCATCTTTGGAACAAGGCATGTGGTTCTGTTCTCTGGACCTTCAGGACACATTCTTTCATGTCCCAATCCGTCCGTCCCACCAGAGATTCCTCCGCTTCAGAGTGGAGGGATCCTTCTACGAGTTCTGGGCCATGCCCTTCGGCCTTTCCCTAGCTCCCAGGGTCTTCACCAAATGCATGGCAGTGGTGACAGCATTCATGCGGCGCAGAAGGGTCCGGGTGTACCCCTACCTGTACGACTGGCTGATTGCAGCCCCCTCCAGAGCGGAGGTGGAGCGGTCCAGAGATCTGGCCCTCCAGGTTTGCTCTCAGGTTGGCTTCCTCATCAATGAGGCCAGGTTGGAACTCGTGCCAAAGCAGGTGATACAATTCATCGGGGCAGAGCTCGACTCTCTATGAGCCAGAGCACAGCTCCTAGCAGACAGGGCCGTGGTTCTTTCGTCCTTTGCCCAATCATTTCAGGTTGGGCAATCGTGCCCTGCCCGGGACTTCCTGTGCCTTCTGGGCCTCATGGCGGCCTGCACCAGCGTGGTCCGTTGGGTCCACTGGTACATGCGTCCCCTTCAATGGGGGCTGGCCAGCCAATGGTCACAGCATTTTGATCCGCTGGATTAGCTAGTGACAATGACCCAGGGGATGTGGAACGCTCTTCAGTGGTGGACCATTCCAGCACATCTGCAGGAGCACATCCCGTTTGTCCGCCCCGAGCCGACGGTCTCTCTATCGACCGATGCCTCTCTGATGGGTTGGGGTGCCCATCTGGGGGAGCACAGAGCGCATGGCCTCTGGTCCCCTCGGGAGTCCCGATGCCATATCAACCTACTGGAGCTTCGAGCGGTTCGTCTAGCCCTCACCGCCTTCACTCCATTTCTATGGGGTCAAGTGGTTCAGGTCCAGATGGACACTACCACGACCATGTACTACCTAAACCGCCAGGGCGGGACGTGCTCCATGCTTCTGTGCAGGGAAGCTGTCCGCATTTGGTCACTCGTGTGCAGTCTGGAGGTGGATCTCCTCGCCATTCATATGGCAGGAGCCTCCAACACCCTGGCAGATGCCCTAAGCTGGATAGGGGCTGCGTCTCACTAGTGGTCTCTCCTGCTGGAGGTAGTACAAGATCTCTTCTCCCACTGGGGCAGGCCTCAGGCAGACCTGTTTACCTCCAGGGAGAATGCGAAGCTGAGACTGTTTCATGCCTGCCCCCCTCAGCAGGGCTCGCTGCAGGGGGATGCCTTCTCAAGGCCGTGGACCCCGGGACTCTTCTACGCCTTTCCCCCATTTCCCTTGAACCACAAGTTGCTTCTCAAGGCGAGGAGGGACAAGGCGCAGGTGATTCTGGTAGCCCCAGACTGGCCCCGCCAGTTCTGGTATCCAGATCTCCTCAGTCTCAGCTACAGGCTACCAAGGTGGCTTCCAGCCAGCCCAGACCTGATCTCAGTCAATCAGGGGAAGGTCTTCCATCCGGACCTTCAATCCCTGCACCTGACGGCCTCGTTCCTGAGCGACTAGAGTTCCAGGCCTTGGGTCTTTCCGACGAGGTCCTCAACATCGTTGAGACGTCCCGTAAGGAGTCGACCAGAAAATGCTATGCCTTGAAATGGAAGAGATTCTCCATTTGGTGTCAGGGCAAGGGCCTGGACCCTTCCTCATCTTCCATAGCAAGCATTCTGGACTACCTGTGGTCCCTTTGTCAGCAAGGGCTTTGGTCGACGACCCTTAAGGTGCACTTGGCAGCCATCTCTGCTTCCCGGGCGCGGGCCGAGAAGCAGTCTGTGGCGCAGGAGAAGGTGGTCAGGTGCTTTTTCAAAGCCTTGATCATATATCCCCTCCGGTGCGAGAACCTCCACCTCCGTGGGATCTACTGCTGGTATTGGCTAAGCTCATGGGCAAGCCATTCGAACCGATGCACAGGTGTGACATCTCTCACCTGTCGTGGAAGACCGTCCTCTTGGTGGCTATCCCGTCAGCCAGAAGGATGGGAGAGCTCCAGGCACTTTCCATCGAGTCTCCTTATCTGGTCTTCCACAGGGACAAGGTTGTCCTGTGCCCCCACCCAAAATTCCTTCTGAAGGTGGTGTCTGAGTTTCACCTTAACCAGGTGTTGACTCTGCCGGTGTTCTACCCCAATCACACCTCGGAGGCCGAATATAGGCTCCATACTTTGGACCCTAGAAGAGTGCTCGCTTATTATAAGGAGTGGACGGCTGAAGTTCGGGGAGAGATTCGCCAGCTGTTTGTCACCTACGCTGAAGCCACACCTGGCAGACTTGCAGCCAAGTGGACGATAGGCAGGTGGGTCACCTCCAGCATAGATCTCTGCTGTAGGTTGGCAGGCATGGAGCCTCCCAGAGGGATAAGAGCTCATTCTACCCGCCATACCGCTGCATCGATGGCTGCTTCCAGGGATGTCCCTATCCAGGAAATCTGCAGGGCTGCTACCTGGAAGTCAGCACACACTTTCATCACCCACTACCACATTGACCTTGAGTCACGCCGGGATGCTGGTTTTGGGGTCTCGGTTCTCCAGTCATTACTCCCTAAGTAGGGGGTGTCGCCTTGCCTCCCTCCTCCGGAGAACTGCTAGGAGTCTGCCAGACAGTGTGGATAAGCGACATATCCATGTCCCTAGAAATACAGGTTACTCACCTGTAACGGAGTTCTAGAGTGGTATATGTTGTTCATCCACAACCCACCCGACCTCCCTGGCTTCAACACACAACCTGGCTTCCAGCGGGCTAGATTTGGCGTCATGGGGTGGAGCCGAGAGTTTTACCACCCGGGTGGGTGGGAGAAGCCAGCTTGAAGACCTTCTGGCAAGATTTAAAGCGGCAAGGAACCTGCCAGACAGTGTGGATGGACAACATATACCATTCCTAGAACTCCTGTTACAGGTGAGTAACCTGTATTTTTTAGCCTTTAGCAGTGTTTTCTGACTGAAACTTCTTTGGTTTAAAGTATTTTGTCTTATTTTAACTGTTTTTCTGTAACCGCTAATATCGGTTACTGAACCGCTAATCCCGGTTCCTTTTTTCTTCGGTTCTTGGTTCCCCGGTCAGTTCCTGAACCTAGTAACCGATAGATCTTACTTCGAGAGGGCTCTTTCAATAGGTAATTACAAATAGGACTGAAGCCGGCAGGCGTAAGGACCCCACAGAAAAATTTCTAGCTAGCAGTCTCTGGCAGGGGGCTTTCCCCCACACCCACTTTCCAGTTCTTTCCCACTGTTAGCTCGTGCAGCGCCTCGCGGTTAAGTTCACTGCTTTGCAGTCAATCATCGGTAGTTTTTACCACCTATTTTCAGCTATTTTCATGATTTTCGTCAGCCTTATTTACAGCTGCCATGTATGTCGTCCTCGACTTCCTCCGAGCACAAAAACAAGTGCAATTCTTGCGGCGCCTAGCTCCTGCATAAGGACGGACATTCCCAGTGCCTTTTTTGTCTAGGCCCTGATCATCCCGTGCCAGCTCTGCCAACAGTTTAACACGGCCACTTGAAAGTGGAGGCAGCAGTCCCTGGAGGCCCACGTTCTTAAACAAAAAATCATCTCCATGGAAAAGGAACTGAAAAACTCTGGTGGGCTTCGACTTCTCCGGAGGGCCACCACAAGAAGAAGCACCGGGACTCCTCATCGGATGCCGCAGCCTCGGCTGTGGTTGCTGTGCTGCAGGTAATGCCTCCCCCGGGAGGCAGTTCCATGGTGGCTGTCTTGGAGGTTTCCAAGGTGGCGTCAGCCCTCCTGTCGGGCTCGCCCTTGGGAGCCTCCATGTGTAAGGAGGCAGTCGCTCCCAGTAAGGTCGCCACCATGCGGCCTTCTGGTTCGAGCGTCCCCGATAAGTTGGACTTCGGCTCCTCGACACCTGCCCGGTCAGGCCGCTAAGACTGACCCTCTGGGAAGCGCATCGCCTCCAAAGCACTCCGCCAAGGCCACCTCTCCTTGTGGTCTTCGTCGGGTGCTGGGTCTGATAAGTCGGACGCTGGCTTCTCCGACGTCCACCCGGATCCCGCTGATAAGACGGACATCAGCTCCTCTGACGTCCGTTCGGCGTTAGAGCCGACGCTGGACCCTTCGGACCTTTCGTCGTCCTGAGCTCACCGTAACGCTCGTTGCATTCCGAGGTGCCAGCATCTCCTTTGCTGGACCCCAGGGATGGTAATCCTTCTTCCCCAGGCGACTTGGAGGGGGTGGGTACAGTGCTGTCGGGTCTCCCTCCTGCTGGGCCGGATGACCCGACGCCGGATTTTCTGACGCCTGACAATATCCCATTGCCGGACGCCGCCCCTACACTGGGCCTGCCACCCGCTGGGCCATTTCCAGAGGCCCTCTGCTCCTGATACCAGAGGCGAGCCCTCCGGTTCTAGGGCAGGGCAGGATATGCTTCCCCGAAGGCTTCCCAAGGGGTCCATTCCTCCCCTGCAATGGGAGAAGGAGTCTCTTTCTTCCTCTTCATCCTCCTTGGAGACCTCAGATGACTCAGACGGTCGTTCCGACCAGGACGAGGAGGCACGCACTCCGGACAAGCCCAGGCCAAAGACTCGTCTGAAGTCTCCTTCAGAGGATCCTTCCTTTATGGAGTTGCTGTGTAAAATCCAGGCAGTTCATCGGTGGCATTCCTTGGAGCCAGATCCACAGCATTAGCAACTCGCTGCGCACCTGGAGCTGCCCGAGACCACTCCTACCCTGGTGCCACCCTGGATTGAGCCTCATGCTGACCTTGTCTCCACTATTTGGAAGCAACCGTCTGCATTAGCCCCCTTCCTAGGAAGTCAAACAGGCTTTATCAGGCTCCGGAGGGTGTTGACTCTTTAAATTCACACCCTCGAGCTGATTCGGTCATGATTAGCGCCGCACACGGACGGACGGCTAACCCCAAGCACTTGACCTTGTCACCACCTGACAAAGAATCCTGCCTTCTGAGAACAGAGCAGAGAACAGACAGAACACCAAGAGGAAGGAGCTACTGGTATAACTAAAACTTCTCTACTGGGACCTTCAATTTAGAAAAAAAATAAATAAAAGAGTTAGTGTGTTTGTCAGAGGTAGTTGAAGTAAATTGTTATCTGTTATCTGTGTACTTATCCAGGTGCTTGTCACAGGTGTCAGAAGGGAATTGTTATCTGTGAAATTAACTAAGTGTAGAAAGATTTGCAAAGTAGGGGGAGTGGCTTAGCTAGAAGGAGCCAGGTTAAAACCAGATTTAAACACTGCCCTAGATAGCTTCTGCCAGAGAACAGACAGAACACCAGGAGGAAGGAGCTACTGGTATAACTAAAACTTCTCTACTGGGACTACATTGCCCTCCTTCCCTCCACCCTAAACCAGTTCTGCTTTTATAGGCACAGGATTTAGCTGATAACAGGAACTTTCTGTTTAGGAGCAGGAAGTGAGTGATCACAGAACCACCAAAGACTCACCATCCTAGAAGGGCAAGAGTAGCTCTCCATCCCCCCCAGCTGCTGGAGGTCTGACTCTGAGCAAGTAAGGAGACTACTAAGAAATATAGGAACTTCCTGTCTCAGAACAGGAAGATCAGGTGCTAAAAGGGCACAGAGGCAGTAAGTAAGTAAGTAGGGAGAGAAAAAAAAATAAACAAACAGAGGAAAGAATAAGTATTCCAAACAGCAGTTAGGGGGCCAGAAAAAAGACATGGTGGGAGTGATGCAGTGCAGTGGCTGTGGAGCAGCAGTCTTCTGGGAGACGTTCTGGAGGATGCAGTGTTGTCCCAGGCACCTGTCTGGGCTGAGGGAGGAGGTTGCTCATCTCCAGGCTGAGGTGGCCAGGATTTGTGGGACCACCTCTCCCACCCAGGGACCACCAGGGCCACTGCCGTTGCCTCAGAGGTTGCCAAGAAAGAAGGGCGGTTGGACCACAGTGGGCTCAGGGAGGGTGAGGGTGGTGGAACAGAGGCGCATCCCTCCAGCTGTACCTCTCCACAATTTCTGTGCCGTTCTGGAAAAGTGTTGTTCCTCAATGGAGGCACACAGTGGAGACCAAGGAGGATGCCGAGAACCTGTACAAAGGAGACCCACAGGAGGTTGGCATGGGACCCCACAGGGGAAGGCAACAACTCCTGGTGGGGGACTCCATTGTTAGGAGGGTAGAACTGGGGGAGGAAGAGGAGAGGGAGGTAAGGTGCCTGCCAGGCGCCATGGCTTGGAGGGACAGGGAGCGAATCCTCAGGATCGTAGGAGCAGCTGCAGAGGGGAGGGAGCTGGATGTCCTTGTCCACTTAGGGACAAATGACCTGGCTAAGAAACGGATCAGAGCAGTGCAAGAAGCATTTGTGGAGATGGGGTGGGGCCTCAGACAAATTGCACACATGGTAACCTTCTCGGAGGTGCTGCCTGTCTATGGCACGGGTGAGGCTAGGGTGCTCCACACCATGGGATTTAATCAGTGGTTGAAAAAGTGGTGCAGAGCTCAGGAGTTTGGCTTCATTGGGGACTGGGGGTCCACCTGGAGGGATGCAGGCGTATACTGGCGTGATGGTCTGCATCTCTCCAGGAGGGGAACCAGGATCCTAGGTGATAGGTTTAAATACTTCATTGGCAAGCATTTAAATTAGCCAAGGGGGGAGGCACTGGAAAGTAGCAGGAAATCCTAACCCCCAAAAAAATCAGGGTACTAAGTGAGGTAGACACCAACATAGAAATGTCAATAGGGAGAAGCGGGGGAAAATGGAGAAAGTGACAAACCCAATAAGGACAAGAATAGGGCAAAAAGGGGTAAGGCCATCAAGAAATGGAGGGTAATGAGTGCCAACCCCTGTAGTCTGGGCAGCAAGCTCTCTGAACTGGTGACCTTGATGGAAGAGGGATGCCTGGATATCGTAGCAGTCACAGAAACATGGTACACAGAGAACCATGACTGGGATGTTAACATACCAGGGTACACAACCTACAGGAGAGACAGAGAGGGCAGAGTGGAGAGGGGGGTAGCTCTCTATGTAAGGGAAGGGATAAAAGCAACTGAACAAAAGAGTAAACAGGGAGGAGAGGAGGCACTGTGGGTCACCTTAAAGACTGGAAATGGCACCACAATCCGCACAGGGGTTGTATACAGACCCCCATGTCAGGGGGAGGGAATGGACAAGGATATGATAGAAGGCATACTTAAGATGGCAGAGAAAGGGGAGATACTGTTTATGGGGGACCTTAATATGTCAGATGTTAACTGGAACACCTTTGCTGCAGCCACATCCAAAAGCAGGGCCATTCTTGATGCCCTTCAGGTTGCATGCCTCAGACAGCTAGTTTTGGAACCTACTCGTGAGGGAGCAGTCTTAAACGTCGTACTCTCAAATGGGGACAGTGAGAGGATCTCAGATCTAGAAGTGGGTTGCCATTTGGGAACAAGTGACCACCAAACAGTGTGGTTCACGATAAACTCGGCTACAGAGTCAAGCCATACAAAAGTGAGGGTTCTGAACTCCAGGAGGGCAGACTTTGGCAAGATGGGAGAGTGCCTTAGAAAAGCACTAGCAAAAAGGCTAGAAGGAGGGGTGGAGCAACAATGGGGGAATATCAAAACTGCCATCACAGAGGCAACAAGCCTTTGTGTGAGGCAAATAAATCAAAACGAAAGAAAAAGGCGGTTTGGTTCTCAAAAGAAGTGGTGGTGAAGGTTAGGGAGTAAAAGATAGCATTTAGGAAGTGTAAGGAAACACAGAAGGAGCAGGACAGAGAACTGTACCAGTTAAGGCAGAAGGAAGCAGGGAAGGTAGTCAGAATAGCAAAGGCACAAACTGAGGAAAAAGATAGCCAACTTCGGTTAAGAAGGAATAAAACCTTTTATAATGTATATCAGGGAGCATAGGAAAGACAAAGGAGGGATAGTGAGGCTGAATAGATTGGACGGTGGGTGGGCAGAGTGACAGTGAAAAGTAGGGATACTGAATGAAGACTTCTGTTCAGTATTCACAAAGAGGAAGTGGGGAGGTGCCTAATCCAATTAACAGAAGAACTCTGGAGAGGGGGGTCGATCCTAGTCCTTTCACAGAAGAAAGGGTTTTGAAAGAATTCCTAAAACTGAAGGTGGACAAAGCAATGGGGCAAGATGGAATTCACCCCAGAATTCTAAAAGAATTAAGAGAACTAGTGACACCACTGACTACCCTTTTTAAAAAATCATGGGAGGATGGTGTGGTACCTGAGGACTGGAAGAAGGCTGATATGATTCCTCTTCACAAAAGTGGGAGCAGGACAGAGGCAGGAAACTACAGACCTGTCAGTTTGACCTCTGTGGTAGGGAAAGTGATGGAATCATTTCTGAAGGAAAGAATTGTTGAGTACGTAGAGGCCAGTGGGGCACAGGACCCAAGGCAGCATGGGTTCACAGCAGGACGGTCATGTCAGACAAATCTAATTGATTTCTTTGACTGGGTGACCAAAGTAGTAGACCGGGGGGGCTGTGGACATGGCCTACCTAGACTTTAGCAAGGCATTTTACACTTTCCCACACAAAGATTAGTAGTCAAATTAACCAGCCTGGGAGTGGGTCCCAGGGTGGTAGCCTGGGTAAAACATTGGCTGGACAACAGGACACAGAAGGTAATTGTAAATGGAGTCCACTCTGAAGAAAGAGAGGTTACTAGTGGGGTACCACAGGGTTCAGTACTGGGTCTAGTCCTTTTTAATGTCTTTATAAGTGACATTGCAGAGGGACTGGAAGGAAAAACATGCCTCTTTGCAGATGACTCAAAGATCTACAACAGGGTTGATACACAAGGAGGCGTGGAAAGGATGAGAAGGGACTTGGCAAGGTTGGAGGAATGGTCAGAAGTATGGCAACTTGGATTCAATGCAAAGAAGTGCAAAGTAGTGCACCTGGGAAACAAATCCCAGGGGAAGATTACACAGTTTGGGAGGGGGGAGAGAGATGGTAACAACAACAAAAATGGAAAGGGACCTGGGGGTAATCTTATCAGATGACCTTAAGGTTGGCAAGCAATGTGAGAAGGCGGTAGGGAGGGCTGGGGGGATACTGGGATGTAAAAGCACATCTTGGCACTCCTGCTCCTTATAGCCGGTGACGTAGAACAGAACCCTGGTCCCCCCCCCCCCTTCAAAATAAATGGACTCTCCACCCCGGCTAATCACCTCTCTCGAGGGTTCAAAATAGTTCATCTAAATATATGCAGTATTCTGAATAAAATAATGGCCTTACAAACAAGTGTCTTATGCCTTTGCCCTGATATCATTATCATCACTGAATCATGGCTGATGCCCCACAACATTGATGCTGAATTCTCTATAGCTGAGTACCCCCTAATTCGGCAGGACTGTCTGGGGAAAAAGGAAGGGTGGTGGCACTGCCATGTACATCTCCTCCAAACTCCAGTTCACCACAATCAGACCTACTGTACCCACGCTGTCAATAGATTCCCTTCTAATTAAAATCTCTCTACTGCACTCGACCCCCATATACATAGCAGGATTGCACTGCCCGCCGGACACAACGCTGCCTAGCATCCTTGACCACCTAGGCACCCTGAGGTCCCTTGCGGCCGGCGTCGAACTTCATATCCTTGGAGATTTGAACCAGAACTGGCTAGGCAGCACAGCCACCAAAGCACACTGTCAAATAAATGCTCTAAACCTGTCCCAACAAATAACGGAACCCACCCACCTAAACCACAAATCCAAGAAGCATACTCTATTAGATTGGGCCCTTACCACCCACCTGCATCGTATAATTCACACTGGTCTACTACCAGACTCCCTCAGCGATCACCATATGATTTATTTAGCGTGGAAAATATTCAGACCCAAGGCCCCTCCCCCCCGTACTTTATACAACAGAGCTTACAAATCACTTGACCTGCCCACACTCCTATCTGACCTCATCAGCTTCAACTGGTCCTACATCCCTAGGGCTCCCTCCATGGATGAGGCCCTCACATTTTTCACAACCAACTTCCTGGCTATCTGGGACTTCCATGCCCCTCTTAGAAGATCCAGAATAAGAGGATCCTACCTACCCTGGATAACCGCAAACCTCTTGGAACAACTACTAGCCAGGGACCAAGCCTGGAAAACCTTTAAGGAACGGGTACTCAATCGGCCCTACAATACTACCGCTCACTAAGGAATGCATGCACAAGACTCATACAACAGGCCAAATCTAACTATTTTAAGTCTACCTTCAACAACAACTTTTCTCACCCAGCACAATTCTGGAAATCAATTAAATCCCTACTCACCCCTCCGGCCCAACCCCCTACTCCTACACTCAACATAGATGGTAGTATCATCACTGATCCAGGCACTGTAGCCACTGAGTTTAACTCATATTTCACCAACACTACATCCTCTCTACTCTACTCTCACCCCCCTCTCCCCTGCTGTCTCCTCACCTGCCTATTTCTCGCTCCGCCCGATCACACCTGCCGAGGTACTAAAAATACTTCAGTCACTAAATCCAGCCAAGGGTAAATGCCCCTCGGGCCTGGACTCCAAAATGCTCCTTCTCTCTGCCCCAGCCATAGCCAACCCTCTAGCTACTCTCTCTAACCTGTCCTTCAGACTCAGGTCCGTCCCTACAATATGGAAACAAGCCACAGTCATTCCCCTCGCCAAAGGAGGAGACCCTTCTTCCCCATGCAACTACTGTCCTATATCACTGATCCTCATCCTAGCCAAAATACAGGAGCGCCTTGTACTAGCCCAGCTCTCCCACTACCTCAACTCCATCTCATTCTTCACTCCCCATCAGGCTGGGTTTAGAAAAAAATCACTCCACCGCCACCTCTGTCATTTGTCTCACCAACACCATACTCACGGACATGGATAATGGGGAGATAACTGTGGCATTCTTCATCGATCTGGCCAAGGCCTTCGATACGGTCTCTCATGTCCTGCTACTGCCTAAACTCGCCCAGGCTGGACTAACTGTGCCTGCCACCAACTGGTTCCAGTCATACTTGGCAGGGAGGTCCCAGTCTGTCCGTATTGGCTCTATTTCCACCTCATTCCCAGTTGCCAGCGGGGTCCCTCATGGATCTGTCCTTGGCCCTTTGTTGGTCTCCATTTTTCTCAATGATCTGCTTGCCCTCATACATCTGTCCACATGTATTCTGATGACACGGTGCTGTTTGCCTCTGGTTCATCCTCCACTGCCGTGGCAGCCAGCCTGCAGGAGGACTTTGACTCCGTCCATTGCTGGTTCCGTGCAAACCAACTATTTCTAAACCCTTAAAAAACTGTTTCCCTCACTTTCGGATCCCGGGCCAAACTGTCCCGCCTTCCTGCCTCCCCACATTCCACACTCTAGAAGGCTCCCCCCGGAGGTCTGCACTTCATACAGATACCTCGTGGTCTGGTTAGACCAGCATCTTGACTTCACTGCACACATTGATGCTATGCACAAAAAGCTGCACCCCATGTTAGGCACATTATACCGTAATAAAAATTGCATCCCCCTACCGACGTGACGGGCTATTGTCCAAAAGATGATCCTCCCAATAATGGACTACGGTGATGTAATCTGCTGCGCTGCCCCTCAAACCTCCCTGTCCAGACTAGACCCTCTTTTCAACTCCTTCTGCAGGCTCTCCCTGGACTGCCCGCCTAGTACACATCGCTGTGTCCTTTACCAGTCCCTGGATCTCCCGTCTCTCCACAATTGTAGATTGCAACCCTGTGCTAGAACCGCTGCAAAATTCTGGTCGGAGGCACTCCCCTCCTACCTGGCGTCCTCTCTGAATGTTCTTCCCCCTCCAGCCTACTCACTCAGGATCATTGATTCTCGGCTACTTCACATCCCGTACAGATCCACCAGGTCTGGACAAGCTGCCTTCAGCTTCAGGATGCCCAAATTATGGAACTCCCTGTCGGCCGACATTAGGCACGCCACAGACACTCTACACCGAAATGCTCTTCTTAAGACTCAATTCACTACCACTTGTTCTTGCCTCCTGCCCAGCTGAATCCCTTGAAAGCATGTTTTCAGTTGTTTATTGTCTCCACTATTTTTCTTCCCATTTTGTCAAACCCTGCTCACTGTGTGTTGCAGGGCATATATGTAAATCAGTGCGTGCCGTTCCACTACATTCCACCTGGCTGTATAATGCTATTTGTATATAGGATTCTGACTACTCTAATTTATACTGTAACTGAACATGTATGTGTGTGTAAATGCTTCTATTACTGTATCCTGTCTATCCTCCTTCCCCCAAGGCGCATCTGGAATAGAGTGGTAATCTGCTCAGTATGCCTTCCTGGTAAAACGCTTAAATAAATAAATAGGGAAAGGCATCACCAGCAGAAAACAGGAAGCTGTTATCCCCCTGTACAGTCAGTTGATGAGACCCCATCTGGAGTACTGCATCCAGTTCTGGAGACCCCATCTCCGCAAGGACATAGACAGGATGGAGATAGTTCAGAGGAGGGCAACTAAAATGGTGCGGGGTCTGCAAGAGAAGCCATACGAGGAGAGACTAAAGGAGCTTAATATGTGTACCCATGAGGAAAGGAGGGAGAGGGGGACATGATAAAAACGTTTAAGTACCTCAGTGGAATCAACAAAGTCCAAGAGGGTAACATCTTTAAGAAAAAGAGATGTGCAAGAACAAGGGGACACAATTTGAAGATAGAGGGGGGATGGCTCAGGGGCAATGTGAGGAAGTATTTTTTCACAGAGAAGGTGGTGGATGCATGGAACAGCCTTCCTGAGGAGGTTGTGGGGTCTAAAACTGTGGCAGAATTCAAGAATGCATGGGACAGACATAAGGCAATTTTTTGGGGGGTTAGGAAGAAATAGGCCGTTGGTTAAATAGGATCTGCATCTTATCCTCTAGGTAGGGAAATGGGCAGACTAGGTGGGCCAAGCGGTCCTTATCTGCCGTCAAAGTCTATGTTTCTATGTTTCTGGACCAGTACGGGAAGAAGGTCTATGCTTCTTCCACTCTTGGTATAAGGGCCCTGAATTACGTTGGTCATATGGGGGATTACTAGAAGGTGATCCTTAACGAGGTGGAGGCTAAATTGGACTCTCTTCCTGAGTCTCAGACGAAGCAGGAAGTGGCTGATCTAGTCCGGTCTGTGCGTTCAGCCAGTCGGCACATGCTTCATGTCATATACGACGCAGTGGACGCTGCCGGTCGGAGCTTGGCTTTCGCCGTGGGTTTGCGGCGTCATGCCTGGCTCCGGGTGTCAGGTTTGGTCCTGGAGGTGCAGTTTGCTATCCAGGACGCACCCTTCAGGAGTTCATTGCTGTTTGGTGGTGATGTCAAGGACAACATCACCGATCTGCAGGAGAAGGGTACTGCACTTAAGTCTGTTGACTCCATGTACAGACCCCTCGGGCTCAGCGTCGTCCCTTTCACAGATGTTCTTGGCAAAAGGTGAAACCTCAGGGAAAGCAGGCCAACAGATGTTGGGCCCCTCCGGCTGCCAAGCCCCCTCCCACTCAAAAAAGCAGCGGGGGCTTCAGCCGCGATGCTGCCTTACACCTCCTGACTCCTTTCCTCTCCCACAGCCTGTGGGCCTTCCAGAGGAACCGGTAGGAGGGAGATTCTCCCTCCATCTGCCGGGTTGGTAGAGGATCACTTCAGACACTTGGGTGCTCCAGCTGATCGCAGAAGGACACTCACTAGAGTTTCTTCGAAACCTTCTTGAACCCTCCCCCCAGGTCGTCTTACTCTCCAGAACACCTTCTTCTGGGTCAGGAAGAAATATCCTCACTTCTTCTGAAGGAGGCGATAGAGCCCGTTGCTCCCCAACTTCTGGGGACGGGTTACTACTCCCATTTCTTCCTGGTCCCGAAGAAGTCAAGAGATGTGAGGCCGATTCTCGACCTCAGCTCCCTGAACTTGTTCGTGTAGTACAAAGGGTTCAGAATGCTGTCTCTGCAGAGTCTTCTGCCCCTTCAGCCAGGACAGTGGCTGTGCACTCTGGACATGCAGGATGCTTACTTGTATATCCCTATTCACCCTTCCCACTGCAAATACCTCGTTTTGCGTTCCAGGGGGACCATTACCAGTTCAAGGCCCTCCCATTTGGTCTCTCCTCGGTGCCCCGAGTGTTCACCAAATGTCTTTCAGTGGTAGCGGCCTACCTGCATACCTAGGGTGTGCAGGTTTCCCCGTACCTGGATGACTGGTTCCTGGTGGCCTCGTCCAGGGAGGAACTCCAGCGCTTCCTTTCCCTTACCCTGCAGGTTTTTACCTGCCTGGGTATTACCATCAGCCAGGTCAAGTCCCACCTGATCCCATCCCAGGGGCTCCAGTTTATCGGGGCGATCTTCCGGCATGGCATTCCTGCCACTGGACAGGGCGGCCTCACTCCAGTCTCACGTCAGCCTGTTGTCCAGCCGCATGCGGGTCAGTGCCAGGTTGGTCCTTCGCCTCCTCGGGCTCATAGCGGCTGCTATTCCGACAGTCCCTTGTGCTCGGCTCCACATGAGAATCTCTCAGTGGACGCTTCGGTCTCAGTGGGATCAGCTGGTGGACGACCTAGAACAACTAGTTCTGGTCTCCAGTCCTATGGCTCGGGACTTGCAATGATGGATGGTTCAGGAGAACCTTTGCCGGGGAGTTCCCTTCTGTCTTTCTCCCCCCTCCCAGACACTGACTACAGACGCCTCGGGTGAGGGTTGGGGAGCCCATCTCGGGTCTTACAGGACCCAGGGCTCTTGGTCCAAGCTCAAGAAATCTCTCCACATCAGTGTGCTCGAGCTTCGGGCTGTGCTCTTCAGGCTCTGCATCTGTATCTGCTCCCTGGACATCTGGCTGTCCAGACGGACAACATATGCGTAGTCTGGTGCATCAACAGACGGGGGACTTGTTCCTACCCTCTCTGCAGGGAGGCGATACGAGTTTGGGAATGGGCAGTGCAGCACAACCTTCACCTCACGGCAGTTCACGTCCCAGGGGTCGAGAACACATTGGCAGACCACCTCATTCGGTCGTCTGCTCACGAGTGGGAACTAGATCAGGGGGTAGCAGATGACATCTTCCTGCGCTGGGGAACACCACATGTAGACCTGTTTGCATCTCCTCTCAACGCAAAACTTCCCGCCTTCTGCTCGCTCGCTCCAGGGCGCAGCATTTTTTTGAGAGATGCTCTGTCTTTAGACTGGAAGGGCACTGGAAGCCAGCCAAACGTTTTGGATTACTGTAAAAGCCCAGAACTGCCTGCAGCAGTGTGTCAGTCGAGAGTTGGAGTTTGGAGAGTGAACAGCTCAAGCGATCGAGCAGCTGCTCCTGCTAGGAGCCCTGAAGAATCGGTGGGAAGGCTCTTCTAGCCTGCCAGTCACATCTTTCAGTGTGAAGTGTTGCCTTGAGAGTAAAAGTCGATTTATCTAATTAGTGGATCAAGACCTGAACCTGAAGAGAAAAAGTGCGTTGTTGTTGCCTGCAAGTGGACCAAAGACTTGCTCCAGAAGTAATCGGCCTGCCAGGTACCGAAGTGTGCCCCAGATAGAAAGGTTTGCACAGAGACACTGCGATTTGCAAACTGACTTTATCTGAACTGAGGCAAGTTACTTTACAGTATTATAGATATGCTGAATGTGTTGTGTGGGTTGCGATTTGGCTCTCCACACCAAGTTCTGTTACGCCAGCTGGAGGCTGTTCCAACACTCGTCACGAACTTCAGCCGAACCATCTGCTCTGTCTGGGCCCTGCCGCCTCGGTCTAGGCCACTGCTCCCTACTCAGACATTTCCAATGAAAGACCCACTCAGGGATTTATTTTATTTATTTAGTTTTTGTTGACCGGGTAAGTGCACTAGACAAATCCTGCCTATTTTCAGGCACGACCCGGGGGAGGGGGATACAGATGAATACCAACTGACCATTGAACCAGATTAAGCTGTTGGTGGTATTTTTTTAGTGAATGAGGGAAATTTGGCCAGGACACCGGGGAAATTCCCCTACTCTTTTCGATAAGTGCCATGGGATTTTTAACATCCACCTGAACTACCACCAATCCAGGCAGATGGGACCTCGGTTTAACGTCTCATCCGAAAGACGGCACCTCAGAAGTGCAGCACCCCTCTCATGCTGCACTACAATGTCAGTACTGGGATATTAACCCAAGTGCCAGATGTGGGAACTGAACCCACAGCCCTCTGATCTCCCGGCCTCAGAGGCGAGTGTGCTACCTACTGAGCCACTGACACTGTTAGCCCCCTGCTCAACACCATTAAACAGGTAGCAACCACCACGGTGAGTCGTGTGGGCCATGCTTCCTCTGGCAATTCAGTACAACTTCCTGAGATCTTCATTTCTTCTGTCCTGTATCCTGATCTGGGTAGCGTGAGTACAACCAGGGTAGCTCCCCACGACATAAGCTACAATCATTGTGTGTTATCTGATTTGTTTGGTTTGCATTTTATTGCAACAGACTGAGCCATCCAGCTCTGAGTTACAAATATTTGGGTTGAGCGCATGTTAATTGTTTTCTTTCCTAAGGGTCCCAACTACAGCTGCATCGCCGGCCTACCCCGGGCAACGCTTCGGGCTGGCCTGTTTAACAGCTTGGTACCCAGGGTTGAGGGACTTACAGCGCATGCTCGTTCAGCCTGAATTTAATCAGATCTGCTAATCACCTGCTAGATTCACGCCTCACTCTTGTTCACATCTAATCAATCAATCAAAACTTTTATTTAACCAGGCATAACACCATTGAGCAAACTCATTCTCAAAGTGGTCCTGGACAAAAAAGACAAATACATGGTAAACAATGATAATAGAAATACAACTGCAGGAAAGAAAATATTGTACATAGAATATATGGTCATAAGAAGTACAAGTTAAATCCAATTTAAAGCAATTCTAGTATATTCACACGCCAGAGTAAATAGTATAAAAGCCCTCTAGAGTGCACCCTGGAGTAGAAAAAGCAGTCAGGAAGGGTAACTGGAAGTGGAAACAGAAGCAGAAAAAAAAAAGGAAGGGGAAAGCTACTGAAGCTGGAAACAATTTGTAGTTGAAGAAAAGTGCTAGCGTTGAATGGGCAGAGTTGAGGTTGAAAGAAGTCAAAAGAGCAATGAAAGGTCTACAAGGGTCACCTTTAACAATTGCGGGATTCCCTCAGGTAACCTGCTATCAGGAATTTGAAAGTGAAGGGACCTGGAATGTTAGTGATCCTTAGGGATCTTTGCATAGCATTCCATAAGGTGGGGTGAGAGCAGTTAATAGCAGCCAAACCGTGCCGTGTCTTTATCCTAGGTACGTAAAAGTTGATTAGTGAGAAGCGCCTCAAACCATAGAACCCCTTGGCACGCTCGTATAGATGAGTGATGTAAGCTGGCAGTTTATTAGTCAGTGCCCTGTAAAACCAGAAAAGAGCATTTCTTTGCCTCCTCAACATAAGGGAAGATCAACCCAACTCCTCATACAGAAGGCAGTGATGGATGTGTGAGGGTGAATTGAGGATAAACCTCAAAGCACGATATTAAAGAGTATTGAGTTTACAAAGCGCTGAGTTAGGATAGTGGCTGTAGAGAAAGTCGTCATAGTCACATAGTGGCAAAAAGGTTGTTTAGACTAGTCTCTTCCTGGATTCAAAGGTGATAAGGTGCCTAATATGATAGAATATGCCTAAGCATTGTCTTAATTTTTCTTTTGTTAATTCATTCAGATGAAACATAAAATTGAGCCTGTTGTTCCCCTGAATAAATCAGATTATGGTTGTTCATGTCTAACCTGGCTAGTTTGTACCTTCTTGGAGGGGATATTGTACTGTTTTTGTATTGTTGCATTACTAGTCTTGCTTTCCAGGGGGTCTCTAGGGCAATTGCAGCAGATCCAGTCCTGGTGGTAAGTGCAAGGAGTGTGAGCATATCATTATTGTCATATGGTAAATGTGAATGTTCTGTTGCTGACCTGTTCAGGCCACTAGAAGGGTTGGTCGGTGGTTATAGTATCCTGAAGGGCTATACTAACAGCAGCAACGCTACCCCAAACCATTCCTCCGGGTGGAGGCACCCATTCACCAAGCTCAGGCCCCTTAACCTGTGCCTAGTCATGCAGGCAGGGGTAGTAGCTCATAGGATAGCACCACATAGGGAGAGACATTACTAGCAGGATGGAGGTAATACTGCCACTGAAAAGGTTACTGGTCAGACCACACCTGGAGTATACTGTGTGCAGTACTGGTGCCCGTACTTAAGGAAACATCGGGATAGATTAAAGAGTACAATGAAGAGCAACAGGGAAAAATGTATATTGTATTATAAGAGTGACAAGTCTAAACATCCACTTAGTAGAACACGGCAGGGAGAGGGGGACATGATTAAGACTTTTAGGTTTATGAAAAGATTCAATAAAGTAGGCACAACAACTGTATTTAATGTGATGAAAAGTATGCCCACCAGGGTTAATGCATTTAAGTTGGGGGGGGGGGGTGGCCTTCAAAAAAGATATTGGGAAGTAGTAAGTCCCTGGCCAGACTGGACACCCTCTTCAATTCCTTGTCCCGCTTTGCCTGGATGCCGTCCCTCACACCCACCACTGCGATCTTTATCATACCCTATCCTTCCCCTCTCTTACAAACTGGCGACTCTCCCACTGTGCTAAATTGACCTCCAAGCACTGGTTAGGTGAGCTCCCTTTGTACCTCACCTCTTCCTTTATAACAAGCCCCCCATCCTCCCATTCCCTTAGATCAAACAACTCCAGCACCCTGGTTGTCCTCCGCAGATCCACCCTAATCGGCCAATCCGGTTACTCTCACCGCCTGCCAAAAATGTAGAATTCCCTTCCCTCTCAAATCCGGCACTCATCCACTGCCTATTCCATCAGCTCTGCCCTTAATAATTACCTTGCACCTAGCTTCTCCTGCCATGTCCCTCCCTAATTCCCTCCTCTAAGCCCTGGATAAACCCTACCCCTCTACCATTGCCTGCATTTTACCCTGTGCATGCACATGCCACAAATTTCTAGCTCTCCTTTCCTTCCCCCAGATTGCTCCCCCTTACTGGCCTCCCTTGAGCTCACACAGAATGTAAGGGACCCCGAATGCTCCCCATCGGTCTATGCGTCCTGATGAACTATTGATTAGGGACCATCCCCTCCAAAGGTGCGAATTCTGCCCCCCTCAAGGGTTCAATTCTCACTCTCTCCCTCTCCTATCACTCTCTTAATCCCTATCTACTGACCTTCCCCAACCCCCTGACAGGGTACCCCGCATCCTGAATGGTCCTCTCTTGGGTTAGGTACTATTCCCCTTCTTAGCATTTAAGTCACACCTCCTCTTTCTCTTTCTCCTCCCTCTTTAAATCCCTGTAGCCGTATCCCCTTTCTGTCTAGCCCCATAGCCCCCTTGCAGGGTTCCCCACATCCTGAAGGGGTCTTTCTGGTACATCGGCTATCTCTTTCTCTCTGGTCCCCACCCCCCAGTCCCCTTGCAGGGTTCCTCGCATCCTGAAGGGGTCTCCAGGGACATGACTTTTCCCTCTCCCCCCACCTCACCCTTTCCTCTCCTTTTCCCTCTTTACTTTCACGTAAGCACTTGTTTATTTATTAACCCAGCACTTATTCAAACACCATGAAGTCTTGCTATATTATGACAATTAGCAGTTAGCCACAGCACTTGAACTGCCCCGGAGAGGAAGGAGTTAACTCCAGGCTGACTGGAGTTCCAAGCGCGAGCGCTTTGCTGAAAGCTCTATCTGGCTAGTTTCAAACTGAAACTGTCAGATTCTTTACTCCGCTTCACTGAACAGTCACTCCAGAGATCTGCTCCTTCAGCTCGGTTCATTTCTCGGTTCAAACGAGTGTTTTCGGTTCATTTTAACTTAATAAGTATTTATTTTACCGCATTTCGGTTCAAAGCTCTATCTGGTAAACCGTAAGTACAGGATTTTAAAGTCTGTGTGAAATTAATTATCTGTTCGGTTTTGAACCGATCGGTTTGCTAAAAAAAACAATTTTAAATAATAGCTTGGGCTTTTAGAGTGCGGTTCCCGGTTCTTATCGGTTCTAAAAAAACCTATCTCTTAAATTGTTTTTTTTCAAATACCCGTGACACGGTTAGGAACCGATAAGGGTGTCTTGCCTGGCACTGCCATAGAAAGGGCAAGTTTTTGGATAGGCTGGCATTATGTCTGAGAAACCCAAAAGAAAAACCGGCCCACTGGGTTTCAACACTGTGATGTTTGTGGGGAAGCCTTTGCCAAGGCTGACCCACACACCACATGTGTTTATTGTCTGGGGGCTGACCACCTCCTGTCAGACTGCCAGGTGTGTAAGAATTTCCCTGCAGCCACCCTGGAGAAAAGATTGGGCCGGCTCAGGGAACGAGAGGCCAAAAAGTCCGCTGACCGGATGGCCAGCCCGTCCAGCACCCACTGGACAAGAGGAGTGCCCTCCTGACCAGGGCGAGACTTCCTCGGCAAAGGGAAGGCTGGTTCTGAGGAACCAGTCCCAGTAAAAATCTAAGAAATCAGCAGGTCTGAGTGCAAGATTGCCTCTCCAACTGCTGCAGAGATAGCTAAGCCATACAGATTGTCCAGTCACTGTCTCAGGGACCGCCGAACCACCAACAGCTGGCAAAAGGTTGGTTCGTTCGGTTCCAGTGGTTCAAGTATGATGTTGAGGAATTTTATGAACCATAGGAGGGGGAGGAAGATTTTGATCATTATGTATGTGGCTGGGAGGGTCTGGACGTGCCCATTGAACCGGACATTTCTCCAGACAGACCATTAGAATCTCCCCCTACGCTGTCTGAGTCCCCTTCTCATTTTATGTTTTACAAAAAGGTTGCAGAAACCCTCCAGCTTCCCTTGGAAGAGGCTGTGGATGAGCAAGAGGAGCCTGATTATGTTGAGATGATGGATATCCCAGAGTCTAGGAAGTTGTCTATTCCTTTGCATAAGTAATTTAGGAAGCAAACAACAAAAATTTTAAAAAATCCTCATTCTGTCCCTCCTGTAGATAAAAAATGGACAGAAGGTATACTATCAGGCCCTGATACAGACTTCCTCACTGAGCAGTGTAGTCATGTAGGTGTGGTACAAGCTGCAGCCTGTGACAAGGCTAATATCCCCTGGCCTCACATCCTCCTGATAAGGATTCCAGGAAGATTGATGCCATGGAAAAAACAGTATATGGCAGCTCTTTGGGACTCAGGCAGGCAAATTATATGGCTTATGTGGCTAGATATCAGAAATCTAGATGGGATACAGTGTTGCAGTTAGCCAAGCAGGCCCATGGCCAGCTGGCTAGTGAATTGGAACAGGTGGCTGCTGATGGCATTGAAGCCTCTAAGTTCAATTTCATACTGCTGTGAGCGTTAATGATGTTTCCTCTAGGGTCATGGCCACTTCTGTAGCTTTCCGTGGGTTGGCAGGCTCAGGTGCACTAATCTATCACAGGATACTCAGTCAAAGGCTATGGATTTTCCTGTGGTGGGAAATTCTCTGTTTGGAGAGCAAACGGAAAATGATATGAAAAAGATGGATGAATACAGAACTACCTACAAAAGTGCCCAGGCCAAGGAGCGGCATGCCACTCCACAGAGGCACACTCCCAGAGGTAGGGGCAGGCCTTTCCACAGGCCTTTTTATCAATCCCAAGCCTCCTCTGCTTTTGCACAGAGGGTTTTTTTCAGAGGCAGAGGTAGGCGGGGCGCAGGTAAACCGTCCCCCACCCCTCAGCCTAAGGCTACTGCCAAGCAGGCACCCTGATGGGGTGCCCAGGGCCGATTCTCCTGTACCAGTTGGAGGCAGGTTGGCTTATTTCAGCCAGAACTGGGTGTCCCTAACCCGGACAAATGGGTTCTGGAGTAGTAAGCCAGGGTCTGGTTCTCAGCTTGAAACAGTTTCGAAGATGAGAACCAGACATTTCCACCTGCAAGCCCTTTAGAGGCCCTTGCTTTGGAAGCAGAGGTCTCTTCCTCCTAGACTGCAAAGCAGTGGAAGGGTTCCTCCTTGTCACCAGGGCAAGGGGCTGTACTCCAGATACTTTCTTACCCCAAAAAAGACAGGAGAATGGTGGCCCATTCTAGACTTAAGGTACCTGAACAAGCATCTTTTGAAACCAAAGTTCAAAATGTTAACTCTGGCAATGATTTTGCCCTCCCTCAGGCCAGGGACTGGCTAGCCTCCCTGGACCTCAAGGATGCCCTATTTTCATGTCCTGATCAGGCCTTCTCACGAAAATACCTCAGGTTCGAACTGCCTCAGGTCACTACCAGTTCAGAGCAATGCCCTTCGGTCTTACCTCTGCTCCAAGGGTATTCACAAAATGTCTAGCTGTGGTAGTGGCTCATTTAAGAGAACAAGGGGTTGCTGTGTTTCCCTACCTGGACGACTGGCTCATTATGGGTCAGTCCCGATCAGGTAAAATCCCCTTGCAAGTCACCCAGCAGCTTCTCACTTCCCTAGGATTCCTGCTGAATTTACCAAAGTCAGTTCTAGAACCAGTTCAGGTACTAACTTTCATAGGTGCGGAATTGGACACAAAGTTGGCCAGGGCATTTCTCCCTCGGAAAGGGTAGAGAAGCTGATTGCCCTGGCATCCTCTTCACCCTCTTGGTCTCTCGACCAGCAAGGCACTCTGCAACTTCTAGGGCACATGGCTGCCTCCACAGCTGTAGTGCAAGGAGCAAGATTCCAGATGAGAGACATTCAGTTTCATTTGAGGGCCTATTGGTCCCAAAGGAGGACCCCTTACCAAATTGGTCCCAGTGACCCCAACTCTGATTCTAGCTCTTCAGTGGTGGCAGGATCAGAGCAATCTAAGACAAGGGGTCCCCTTCATTCCCATTTCTCATTCCCTCACCCTCACCACGGATGCCTCCTTGCTGGGGTGGGGCGTGCACTTGGGTGACCTTTCCACTCAGGGAGTGTGGTCCCCCCAGGAATCTCTGCTCCACATCAACCTATTGGAACTCAGAGCTGTCTTTTTAGCTCTTCAGGTTTTCTCAGCATCTGTCCAGAACAAAGTAGTTCAGGTCAGGACAGACAATACCACAACAGTGTGGTACATCAACAAGCAGGGGGGCACTCGGTCATCAGCCTTGTGCACCAAAGCAATGAAGTTGTGGTCTCTGGCTTACTCCCTGAACACCTCCCTAGTAGCAGTTCACCTTCCAGGGAAGGACAATGTCCTAGCGGATGCCCTCAGCAGGATTTCTCAGGGTCATCACGAATGGTCTTTGAATCCCCTAGTGCTGGGGTCAGTCTTTGCCAGATGGGGCACTCCTCAGATAGATCTTTTCACAGCGCCAGACAACCACCAACTTCCTCTGTTCTGTTGCAGGCCTCCAGTAATGGGCTCAGTCCCCCCTGGATGCCTTTCTGTTGGATTGGGAATGGAAGTTCCTGTATGCCTTTCCCCCCTTCCCCCTTCTCTTCAGGGTGTTAGTAAAAATCAGATCCCAGCCCTGCAAAGTGATTCTGATTGCACCAGACTGGGCCAGGCAACCCTGGTACCCACTGCTTCTGTCCTGACAGTCCATCCTCCCTGGACCTTCAGGGTCCACAACCTCCTGACTTGTGCCCAGGGAGAGTTTGGTATCCGGACCTCAATCCCTCCACCTCAAGGCTTGGCTCTTGAGGAGTTAGAATTGCTGATTTACACTTTCTCAAGGTGTCCTTGATATTTTAAAGGCCTCTAGGAAGCCTTCCACTAGGGCCACTTATAATTCCAAATGGAAGAGGTTCTCCATCTGGTGTTCTGGGAAGAAAATTGTCCCAGAATCTGCTGATTTCCCATTTGCTAGACTACTTGGTCCATCTTAATTCCTTAGGCCTCAGGCCAGCTACCTTAAAGGTTCATCTGGCAGCTGTCTCTGCTTTTATATCAGCAGGAAAGCCTGCCTCCCTTTCTCACCCTGTGTTTTCCAAGTTTTTAAGGGGTTACTTCACACTAACCCTCCTTTTGGGACCCAGCCCTGCCTGGGACCTTAATGTTTGCATTGCTCAGTTAATGCAACCCCCTTTGAACCTCTGTCTTCAGCAGACCTTAAGTTCCTAACTTGGAAAACTGTTTTCCTAGTGGCCATCACTTCTGCCAGACGCATAAGTGAGTTACAAGCCCTGTCAGTGGAAAAGGATTTTATTTCTTTTCACAGAGATAAGGTAGTCCTCAGGACTAACAGAAAGTTTTTACCTAAAGTGGTTTCAGATTTCCATCTTAACCAATCCATCTCCCTTCCAGTATTTTTCACTGAGCATTCTTCCTCGGGTGAGAGGAGATTGCACAGTTTGGACGTCAAAAGAGCTTTAAGCTACTATTTGGAACGCACCAAGGGTCACAGGTTCGAATCCCTCCAACTCTTCCTTACCTATGGCGAGGTTGGCAAGGGAAACCTGCCACTTAAGAGGACAATTGCCAGGTGGATTATCTCTTGTATCCAATTTTGCTACCAAAACTAGGTAGAGAACCCCCTCAGGACTGAGGGCCCATTCCACCAAGGTACAGCTGCATCTCTAGCGGCTGCTAGAGATATTCCCATTCTGGAAATCTGTCAAGCTGCTACCTGGAAAACAGTTCACACCTTTACCAAGCATTACTCCCTGGATGTCCAGTCCAGGAGAGATGCTCGATTTTTGTACAACCGTGCTTCAGAGCCTATTTCCTAAGTAGGTTCTGGCCCTCCTCCATGGAGGTACTGCTGTGTAATCTGCTAATTGTCATAATATAGCAAGACTTCATGGTGTTTGAAGAAAAAATACTCACCTTAGTAATTGCTTTTCTTCTCATGGAGTCTTGCTATGTGTAAACCACTAACCCTGCCCCTCTCAGAACTTCTACTTGGGTAAAGGGTTGGCAAATTAGTCAAACACTGTGTCATGCCGTTATAAGCTCTTTTCCCTTTTCCCTTTTCTTTAGGATTAGGAAAACTAGGTATTTCTGTTTTTGGTTGTATGTTTGGCCCCCCTCCTGGACTTCTGTCTTTTGGGGAGGGGGGTCCTAATAGTGCTTGTTAGGGGTGATGATGTTGTTGTTTCTGTTATTGTTATTCTACTAGTAGGTAGCCATTTGGCTAGTGTAGGGTTTTTTCCACACAGACTTTTTGCTTAGTGTTGGCTCCGTAAAGATCTGACAGTTTCAGTTTGAAACTAGCCAGATAGAGCTTTCAGCAAAGTGCTCGCACTTGGAACTCCAGTCAGCCTGGAGTTAACTCCTTCCTCTCCGGGCAGTTCAAGTGCTGTGGCTAACTTCTAATTGTCATAATATAGCAAGACTCCATGAGAAGAAAAGCAATTACTAAGGTGAGTAATTTTTTCTTATTGTCCACTCTTTCTTCATATTATGCGCAACACCGTTTTAACACTGTTTGTAACACCTGCCTTACAACTGTATGTTAATGTTGATCTTGTAACTTGAATGTAACCTGAACACAACTCTTCCCCCTTCCCCCACCTCACCCCTCCCTCTCATTTCCCCCTTTTCTTTCACGTAAGCACTTGTTTACTTATTAACCCAGCACTTATTATTGTCCACTCTTTCTACATATTATGCGCAACACTGTTGTAACACTGCTTGTAACACCTACCTTACAACTGTATGTTAATGTTGATCTTGTAACTTGAATGTTGAATGTCTCACTTCAGTTGTACCCTCCCCCGGTTGCACCGGGAGACGAGCGACTTGTTGCTCAGTGTGCCTTCCTGGTAAAACATTTCATTGATTATAAAATGCGGAGGTAAAATCTTGGAGTTAAATTGGTCCATTTTGGGGACGCTGTGGAGCAGCAAACTGTCAAGACGCACCTGAATGCAGCTCTGTACATCTACTGATATAAACTGTTTAAAAACTGTGATTTGCTGTGGATGAAGGTCGAAATTAATAGCAGAATTGAACAGTACAGGTTACCCGGTTTCATGAGATACCAGATGGTCATGGATCGCAACCAGAAAGCCACCAGTAGTGGATCTAAGCAAGCGGCAGCAACGACTGAGCACGCCGCAAACTCCTCAATGAGCATCGCCGGCGGAGACCCCCTGTGGAGAGCTTTGCAGATCTCTATGCAAGCGATAGACGCTAAAATTGACTCTATCATCCAGTATTTTACCGAACAAGATGTGAAACTAGAGGCAGCTACCCAAGAGGCAACAAAGGCGTAAAAAACGGCTGTACAAGCCTTAACTGCTACAACTAAGCTTGTACAGGAAAATGCCCAACTTAGATACAGGTTAGAGGCTTTGGAAAACTCGAACAGGGCATCACATATACGCCTAATAGGTTTCTCGGAGGGTAGCGAAGAGGAAGACATCCTTACCTTTCTGAATTTGTAGCTACCTGCAGCACTCAAACTTCCTCAGGGAACCTTAGAGGGTCAGCTTTTAAAAGCCTTTCGGATTGCACCCCGAGCCGTCGGACCACATGGCGAGGCCTCTAGAGTAATCCTGCTGGTGACTACAAGCTCCAAGGTCAGAGATCAACTTCTGCAGGCAGTGAGATCTTCGGGAGGGCTGGCCTTTAATGGATTTACCATCCACTTGTTTCCGGATCTCTTGTTTGCAACATGCACTAGATGGAAGAAGTTCGATGCGGTGAGAGCAAGGCTCCACGGGTTGGGAGTGTCGCACTCTCTCCTAATGCCGGCCCGACTACGAATCTACTACGGGGGTAAGACTTTCCAATACACAGATCCTTTGGAAGCAGGTAAAAAGGTGGAATTGATTACCCAGGAGTTTCAATCGTCTGAGGGAGGCAATATCAGTGACTTGGACTCTGATAGGGAAACCTGACTGTTTAAAGTTTTTTTTTAACTTTACAATTGCTTACAATAATATCAGCTCTGTAGCTTACTATATTTGATAGTGAACCATTGGCTTTCCCTATAGCTTAAGAAATATCGAATTGATGTATGGATTACTGCATATTTAGTGCTACTTATTTTGGGAATACTTATTACAAGGAATGGGGCCTATATCAGCACTGGATGTTGAATTACAATCTTCGGACTCTGAACATTTTGGACTTGCCCCAAAAGCCTAAGTTAGCTGTGGCTTATTTAGTTACATTATCTGAATGCATATTTTAATGTCCCCCATCCTAAATCCAAACTGTCTAGGCTCTGTTTATCCTTTTGTACGTTGGATGTATCTGTTGAAATAATGGCTGATAATTGACAGATGAGTGTACAATTGCAATTGTTCATTGTAAAAGTAATAAAAGAAAGAATGCAAAAAAATAAATTGGTCAGTTTGAGTCTTTACCTTGTGGGTAAATTCAGCATTGGTTTAATGATAAAATTGCGCGTTGACAATTGTGCACACACATATAGCGTGTATTTAATATCGCAAGCTCATTATAGCGCGACAGAATATCCCACGTACAGAATAGTGCGAGTCTCATTTTGCTGTACAGCCCACTATCACTGAACACTTGGCCAAATATACACAGCCATGCACTTTCCTGTAAAACCTCGCTTGCAAATGGAAATTGTGTACAATGATAACTACTGTTCTACTTTTAAATGGAAATTATATGCAACAATAACTATTGTTCTACTTCCCAATAGCACACATTTGGTGTCACGCACAGCTGACTGGTAAATTACATTGTAATGTATTGTAATGTAATTACAACGTAATTGGCATTGCTATATCGCTGCAGTTACCAGCCAGCCCTTCAGATACTCTGAAAATGTTGGTTCATTTTTTGAAGAGCCAAAAATGTGGAGATCTAGCGCTTCTTGATGACTTCCTGTTCAGCTGAGAGAGAGAGCGTTACAGCAGAAAAGACATACTGCAAGTGCCTAGAACATGATAAGGGGCACTGTACAGCACGACTGCACTTGAGAGGGGTGATTGTTATAAAATCCATTGGTGAGCACAGTCGTGTCCCTGATCCAGCCCAAGTTGCTGTAAAAGAAGCAGTTGCAAACATGAAGGAACATGCTGGCACAACAGTGGAACTACACACCAAATAGTGTCTGCAGCGTTGTCTCAATTCTCTCCTTCAGTGTCCTCCCAACTACCTGCTATTCCACTTTTAAAATGAACAGAAGGAACAGGAGGGCCCATGACCAACCACTACCAAAGCCAGCAGATGCCACATCCCTCAATATACCGCCAGACTTTGTTCGCAGCATTAAAAATGAAAAGTTCCTCCAGTATGACAGTGGCCCTGGTAGTGATAGAATTCTGATATTTACTACCACTGTCGACATGGAGCATCTAAAAATAAGTTACCACTGGTTTGCAGATGGGACTTTCAAGAGCTGTCTCACTATATTCACTCAACTATACACCATTCATGCTGTCACGTATGGCAAAGTCATTCCATTTGTGTACATTTTAATGTGCAAGCAAAGTGCAGCAGATTACATGAAAGTGCTTACGGAATTGCAGAATTTATGTGGCCAATTGTTGCCTGTGACCATACTTATAGACTTTGAGCTAGCAGTTATTAAAGCCTTTCAACAATCATTCCCTAAATGCAAAATGAGGGGGTGTTTTTTCCATATGTGTCAGGCTGTGTGGAGAAAAGTGCAGGAATTGCCTGATGTCTGTGGTCCCAACTTTGCACTAAATGTTCGCATGCTGCTTGCTATTGCCTGTTGCTGATGTTTGTGCTACTTTCAATGAACTGATGCAGACTGAGTTCTACCAGGCAAATGGTGAGATACTGTCCAATCTGGTAGATTATTTCAGGGATACGTGGCTCGGGATTCCACTTGCAAGGGGAAGGCGAAGAAGACTAATGTTTCACATCTCTCCGTGGAACTGCTACGATGCAGTTGCTGATGGTCTCCCCTGACAGTGAATGCTGCTGAAGCCTGGCACAGGCACTTTAATCATCTTGCAGGAGCGCACCACCCCTCTATCTGGAAGTTCTTTGAACTTCTAGAGACAGAGCAACACATGAACAGCACGGAGATGGAGCAGTTGGTTGCAGGGTCTGCTGTGAGTGCAGTTCACAAGAAATATAAAGACACAGCAAAGCGCATGGCAGTTATTGTGTCTGAGTACAATTCGAGACCCAGGATGTAGTACTTAAGGGGGATTGCATACAATTTCCAGTTGCAAGCATAATATCATGCCTTTCTTTATGCAGACTTTCGGAAAAATTGATGCTGTGTTTGTGAGAGGCATGGCTGGGTTTGAGGTGTTATTTTCGTATGAGCACATTTTTAATATTGCATGAAATAAAGATTAAATTGAATAAAGCAACATACCGTGCTATTATGCATTTATCTTCCGGAAGGAACTGTTAGGAATGGGTTAGGAACTGTGATTAGAACGGACGTGTTACACCTATGTGTGTCCCAAACCAGTCAGTTACTAGCTTGTTCGAGTAATGTTAGCTTGCACTTAGGGTTGTGTTACACTACCACCACCAATTCAAGTCCCTTCCATCTGATCTTTCCTCGGCCCCAGTGTTTAGCAAATGCCTGTCGGTGGTAGCGGCCCACCTGCGTAGCCAGGGAGTACAGGTATTCCCATACCTGGACGATTGGCTCCTGGCGGCATCGTCTAGGGAGGAACTCCTGCACTCCATTTCCCTTACCCTGCAGGTTTTTACCAGCCTGGGTATCACCATCAACCAAGCCAAGTCCCACTTGGTTCCATGCCAGCGCCTCCAATTTATAGGGGCGATTCTGGACACAACCACCAGCAAAGCCTTTTTGCCTCCGGACAGGGTAGACACCCTTCAGAATCGGGCTCATCTTCTGTCCGGCCGCAGGAGGGTTGAAGCCAGATCAGTTCTCCGCCTCCTCAGGCTAATGGCAGCTGTCATTATGATAGTCCCGTTCGCTCGGCTCCATATGAGGATCTCTCAGTGGACGCTTTGGTTACAGTGCGACCAGACCAGGGACAATCTAGACCAAGAGGTACTAATATCAAATCCCATGATCAGGGACTTGCAATGGTGGATGGTTCAAGAGAACATGTGCCTGAAAGTTCACTGCTGCATCGATCCACCCTCCCAGATGTTGACGACGGACGCATCAGGAGAAGGATGGGGTGCCCATCTAGGGTCTCACAGGACTCGGGGCAGCTGGTCCAAGTTCGAACAAAACCTGCACATAAATGTGCTCAAACTGAGAGCAGTCCTTTATGCCCTTCAGGCTCTACTCTCCTTCATCCTCCCCGGTCATCTCCTCATACAATCAGACAGCATGTGCATAGTCTGGTACCTCAGCAAGCAGGGAGGAACACGTTTCTACATTCTGTGCCAGGAAGCGATGAGAGTCTGGCATTGGGCATCCCAACATCACCTTCACTTGACTGCGGTTCACATTCTGGGAGTAGAAAACACTGACAGACCAACTCAGTTGGTGCTCAGCTAGGTCCCATGAATGGGAGTTAGATCAACAAGTCATAAACGACATTTTTCAGTGATGGGGGAACACCTCAGATAGACCTCTTCACCTCTCCCCAAAACGCAAAACTTCCCGGCTTCTGCTAGCTCACTCCAGGGCGAGATGTTTTTTAGCTGGACGCTCTCTCTCTCTCTCTTGGCTGGAGGGATAGATTCGTTTATGCCTTCCCTCCCATTCCTTTAATTCCAAGGATCCTGAACAAACTCTGATCGGAGGGAGCTCAAAAGATTCTCATCACTCCCTTCTGGCCCAGGCAAGTTTGGTTCTCTCTTCTGCAATAGTTTTCAGAGGAACCTCCTCTTCTTCTGTCGCAATAATTGTTAACCCAGGATCAGGGGACCCTTGTTCATCTAGGTCTCAAATCCCCTCATCTCCATGCGTGGCTGCTGCAGATGTAGCTAATGCCCGCTTTGGAGTCTCTCCTCTAGTAGCGGACATTTTGGTGGAGGCTAGGAAGCCTTCCACCAGGTCCACCTACGCCATGAAATGGAAACGGTTTTCTATTTGGGCAAATTCGAAAGACTTCGAGCCTTTCTCGTGCCCAGTCAGTAAAGTCCTAGACTACATGTATCATCTCTTTGATCTGGGTCTCAGCCATTCCTCACTGAAAGTCCACATGGCAGCTATCTCAGCCTACCATATTCCCTTTGGGGACAGGACTTTTGCTCAGTTGGAAGTCTCTAAGACTCTTCTCAGAGGGGTTCTCCATTTGAGACCCCCCATCCGCATTCCTGCCCCTCCTTGGGACTTGAATTTCATCCTGGAGAAGCTTACTCTGCCTCCCTTTGAGCCAGCAGCAACAGCTGACTTGAAGTTCCTTCTTGGAAGACGCTCTTCCATAGTGGCCATTACTTCTGCTTGGCGAATTTCCGAGCTTTAGGCCTTAATGTGTAAAATCCCATACTTAATTTTTCACAAGGAACGAGAAGCTCTACGCACCAGCCCTAAGTTTCTCCCTAAGGTGGTGGCTGAATATATGCTAAATCAATCTATTGAGCTTTTTGCTTTCTTTACGCAACACTCCAATCAAGGGGAGCACCTCTGGCATACTTTGGATGTTCACAGAATCCTGAGATACTACACGAGTCGGTCTAAGGATCTCAGGAAGACTGATCAGCTTTTTGTCTCTTTTACCCGAAAAAGAGAAGGCAATGCCTATCAAAATGGTTGGCGAAGTGTGTCACTTTCTGTTATGAGAAGTACAACAAGACCTTTCCGGGTCAAATCAGAGGACACTCCACCAGAGGAGTAGCTGCCTCTGCAGCTTGTTTCAAAAATGTGTCAGTGGCAGACATCTGTGCAGCCACAACTTGGACTTCTGTCCATACTTTCACAAAACACCACAGTTTGGATATCGCCTCTCGCCATAGAGCAGGCTTCGGGTTGGCTGTCCTACAAGGTCTCCTTTCATGAGACCCGTTCAGCCCTGAGGTTCCATGCTATGGATTACAGTCCTCCTCCCGAGTGCTTTTCCTTGTTCCAGACTGCTTGGAACTCAGTCCTATATGTGAATACCTACTGCAGGAGCCCTCTCGAAGTAAGATAGTACAGTTACGCAAGAACTTACCGTAACAGCAGATCTTCAAGAGAGGCTCTTGCAGTAGGTATTGCCCTCCATCCCCCCTAAGTTTTCTTTGCTTTATTTCCATGAGGGGGGGATATCCTCTTCTCTCTTATCTTGCTGCCTTTGGTGGGAAAGAACTGGAAGGCGGGCGTGTGGGATCGCCTCTTTATACCGACGTTGTATGACGCCGGTCACCTGATGAGGGGGTAGTCCCCCGCCAGAGACTGCTAGCTAGAAATTTTTCGATGGTGTCCTGATGCCTGGCTGCTAAGTCCTATATGTGAATACTACTGCAAGAGCCTCTCTCGAAGATCTACTGTTATGATAAGTTCTTACGTAACTGTACTTTTTCCCATATCATGCCCTCACATACTCAGATTAAAAAAAAAAGTAAAGTATTGCTCAGTTTTATGTTCTGGTTATTTCTTTGCTTACAGTGAAAATCTCCCTCCTATCCTTACCTGCCTACAAAAGAATCTCTGCTGCTGACTGCCGCGTATTAAATTGCGGCCCTGGCTGCCTTATGTTAGGATGGTGTGTGTCTGCATTTGCAGAATTATGAAATCCATTGTCATAGTCAATTAGTCAAAAACATTTCTGAAGTAACTCAAATAATGTTCATGTTTCCAGAACCACTGTAAAATAATTCTGAACATAGAAGCAGCAGTTTCTGTTTGAAACAGTTTGTCACAACTGAAGGTACAGCTTAGCAAATGAACTCTTGTTTTGTGTGGTGTTTTTTTGGTTTTAGATATTACCATAGATTCCCCTTGATAAAACCTGCATTCATAGGCAAAACATTGGAGTTTGGTGGAAATAAAAAGAATTAAGAAGAGAACTTGAGTGTTTTGGCTTCATTTGACAAAAAACTACAGACCCTGCATGTCTTTATTATTTAGTCTGATTGCTCTATATAGCAGTTTTAGTATTCAGACATTTCTCATATTCCATTGTCTGCTACCCAGAGGCCAGCAAGGAGCATGGAGGGTAGAAACATGAGTGAAAAAGAAAAACTAATGCTGGCACAGGGGTTGGATTTTCACCTGTGGCCGTCGCGTCCCAGGTTCAGCTACGGACTCTGGATGTCGAAGGACCGGGGACTGAGCGTCCTATGGACTGCTTTTCTCCTCAGGGTGGGACCGTGTGTGATTAACCCCTGGGGGATGGCTGCCAGAACCGGTTCTAGTTTGGGGGGCATGTCAGATGTTTGGCGTGTCCCCTTAATGTCATTGTACGACATGCCTCCTGGGGAGAAAAACTGAAATATTGGAGGTTCTGCCTCCCAGGATGACGTCCGCCCCACGTAGCAGACCCTGCACTGTTGCCTGGGCTCCTGGTCCCATGCTACCTACTCGTGTCTGTCAGGGGGAACACACCTCTCCCTCGGTGGCCCCAACCCTTGGGGGTAAGCCGGAAATATTCGGCAATAGGGTCTATTCCGTAGCAAAAGGTGTGGGGGGAGTGTGCAGGAGACCGATGGCTGGCGGAAGCGGAGCCAAGCAATAAAAGAAAACATCAAAAAAACTCCCCAAAGTTATAAAATAAAACAGTCCTGACTTTTTCAAACTTTGCGTGTGCTTTAAGAGGTCCTCCAGAGCAAGTCAGTCTCAGTGCTGATTGATGCTGCTTTTTAAGGACCAGTAGTCAAAATTTACAAAAACATATGCAATGCAGAGTGTTTTGATATGTGAATGTAGTCCTGGTGAGTCTTTCCCTTTGTTTGCTATTAGGATTTTTTAGTTTTTATATTAGGCTGGTAGTTTTATGGCCCCTAGGGATCGCCATCTTAGCAAGGTGCCCTGCTGTTCTTTTTCCGACAATGCCTCCTGTCCCATGTGACAGTGATGCATCTGGGACTGCTGATTCAGCAAGTACTAGAGACTGGAGCCTGGAGCGCAATACACAAAAGTTTATATGGGAGCTAACGGGTCTTTGCCCACGCTGACCGAGGTTTGCACCGGAGACCCATATTTAAAAGCGGCTTTTGCATGGGCACAGAGTGTTAGTGCCAGCGCAAAACATATCATATATGTGTGGGCAAGGAGAGGGGCATGGCCATAAATGTGTGCGCTACCCATTTTCAGCAGTTTTGCGCTGTGGAAAAGTGGTTGGCACAGTCCTTTTGCACAAGACAAATACTGCTGAACAGAACCCTGACTTAACTTCGGGCAACGCTAGTGGCTGCTGGAGGTAATGCAGTCACCTAGCCGGTTGGCCGCTGGGGACTGCAGCACAACCGGCCCCTGTGATCCATGGCCCATTCTTTCAGTTGAAACTGTCCCTGGTGCTAGTGGTACTCTCTTCTTCCCCACCAACTGATCACCGGCCTGTTCTTTAATTAAATATTGTCCCTGGTGCTAATGGTAACCCCCCCTCCCTCTAATCCCAGCCCCGGCTCATATACCTTTATCCCTGGTGTGAGTGGTAACCACCCCTCCCTCCCTCTGATTCCAGCCCCAGCTTATATATCTCTATCCCTGGTACACCCCCCCCCCGTTCGCCAACCTTGAGGGTCACAAAGTCTGTCCCTGGCGTCCAGTGGTTCCCCCCTCCCCCACACTCACTGTAACATAAGTGGTGGTGGTGGTGGTGCGGGTGCATACGACGATTGGCACAGCCCTCCCACACTTCCTCAGCTGGCCACTGTATGTACAGTCAGGAAGGGTAGGGGGGAAGAAGTGGGAGACCAAACAGAGGAGCAGTGGGAAGATAGGCTGCAGAACATGGAAAGGCATGGGAACAAATGCCCACAGCCTGGGAGATAAAATCCCAGACCTGGAGGCCTTGTTAGCAGATGCAGACCTGGTCATAGTGATAACAGAGACATGGTACACTGCTAATCATGGGTGGGACATCAGTGTACCGGGCTATGCTCTGTTCAAGAGGGATAGGGAGGGTAAAAAAGGTGGGTGGGGGGTGGCCCTGCACATAAGGGAGGATATAAAGGCTACAGAAGTGCAGGGGAGACTTGGGGAGGTAGAGGGCCCTGTGGGTCACCCTTAAACTGGGCAATGGCACAGCAATACGCAAAGGGATAATCTACAGACCTCCAGCACAGTAGGGAAGAGGTGGACAGGGAACTAGTGGGGAAAATGCACGACATGGCATCAAAAGGTGAAGTCCTGGGGGCGTGGTCAACCACCGAGCCAGGAGCAGCAACCCCGTGAAGCTCTGCAACAAGCAAGGTCAATTTGTATATATTTAAACATCTAGGATTTCATAGTCACTAAACTGCTCTCAGTCGATAGAGAACATTGTACAGACTCTGCCAATACCAAAGTGTCCACTTTTCTTGGCCATAGGAGGACACCATGGGGCAAACAAATAGGCAGGCGGGGGGCTAGCGGAGAAGGAACTAGGCCGAAGGAGTCTCGCCTGGGAACTAACAAGGATGATCAACAATCTGCCCCAGATGCGGATTCCTCACAGCTGACAAATGGAGTCCTGTTACATGCAGTTCAGTCTTTGGATAAAAGAATGTCAGACTTTCAAGACCAATTAATTCGATGGATAATAAAACTGGTGCACTTATGGCTGATATCCAGACTACAACTGAAATAGGAGATCGGGCCCCACAGTCTCCATGGGTTTAGTGAAGGAAAATGGCATACTGAGGAAAAGGCTGGAGAATATAGAAAACTCCATGAGGGAAACTAACGTTAGAATACTGGGACTACCGGAGGGAGCCGAAGGGGATAATATTTCAGTTTTCATAACCACATGGCTAATGGACCATTACCAACTGCTATCCACCTCAGATATAGTCAGAAGTTATTGGATTACACCCCGAGGAGCCCACACTCGCAGACCAACTAATACTCTGATACCTTGGACTGTCTTGGTCAAATTAGGGTCAGTCATGGAATAAGACACCCTACTGCAAAAAGCCAAACAAAAGGGTCCATCAGAATGGCCGGAGAATCGGATCCATCTTTTTCCAGACCTAAGCTATGAGACTAGGCAAAGGCACAAAGGATTTGATGGTGTGCTTACAAGGTTCCGGCAGTTAGGGGTCCAACATTTTTTGCTCATGCCAGCAAGCCTTAAAGTTATGTGTGGGGACAAGACCTACCAATTTTCAGACCCTAAGGACGCAACCAAGTTGCTGGATAAAAATGAAAGAGAACTCCAGTGGTGGGACCTTGACTCAGATGAGGAGCCTGAATATGACTGAGTGACTGTCAGTAAGGTAGCAGCCTGCCTGAATTACTGATGCTGTACTGAACTATTCATACTCTTACATCGAGATTTCTACGTGTGAAGTTGCTACAGGACTTTGTGATGTGTGATTTGCCGTGTTGTACTTATGATTGTTTTATGTTGGTTTTCCTTCCACATGGCTGCATGAATAAAATAAACATGGTGGCACCACATAACGATGGTCGTTCCTCACGGGGACGTGGCTGTTTTTTCATTCCCTCAGAGGAGCAGTTTTTTCCCGCCGTTCTGAGTTTCATTCCGGCGCGGGCACATTCACTCTCCTACTGTTAAACATCTCCTAGGAGACAGGCTGAGAGCTTGCGCTTAGTGCTTTAGAGGCAGAGAAACATGATGTTCATAATTATAGCTTTGTATAACGTTCTGATAATTGCACTAATGGTAGACCTTTATTGAGGTAATGTTAGTACAGTCTGTTATTAGTGTGTTTTATATTGTGAAATGATCGAATATGTAACTACCTGTAAAGGCTACAAAACAGTACACTTTTACAGGTGTCAAGATTGTTTAAAGTGATTGAGAATCCTTTGTAAGTCAAGTTCAAATGTTAGGAAAGATCTTCCTGGACATAAGTCTCCACCACTCATTCACACTAGTGGGATTAGCGCCGGGGGCACTAGGACCCATCGGGAGCAAACTTTTTGCTGGAGGGTCGGCGCGAGAGACTGCGCCGCGAGGAGCGGCTCGAGCGGCAATGACCATCTCGGCGACGACCCTCCAACCGCCTCAGTTCCTTTTTCCCCGCCGTCGAGTGCGCTTCAGTGACGACGTCGCTCGCCTGTCGGGAGTCAAACTTCAAACTAGTGCATAGTTTTCAGTTTATTTTTTGTAACATTATCTCGATAGTAGTATCGCTCAATTTTATTCTATTTTTGTTAAATTTTTCTAATATTTTAAATTTAACTTACTTGAAGAAGTCTCGGCCTACTGGACGGAGTCGACCATGAGCAGGTCAGGTGACGGTAGGGAGACTTCGTATGAAAGCTGTTCAGTCAGCCGGGCTGGAGTCGGTCAGCCTCCTTCTCCTCAGCGGGGTTCCGACACGGTCAGTCCGATGCCGGGGGATGGGCGGTCCCCGTCGGCATAAAAATAAGCGGTCACATTCGGCACCGTTCGGCCTCGAGCTCTTCTCTTGACCCACAGGTCAAAAGAGAAGGCATCACTTTCGAGGTCGCCCTCTGGTATCTGCTTGGCGTCGGCCAGTCCGGTTATCGTAGCTGTTGCCGTTCTCCTTCTTCGGTCCCCAGCTGCTGGTGACCGTCGTCCTCAGACATCGGACCCCTCCCCGCCTATAGGTAGGGCTCCAGATGAGCAGTTTCATCAGTGGGCCGCTCTTATGGAGCGATGGGCTCGGAGGTTGGTTCTCCTGCCTGGCTCGGTTGCCACGGGCCCCGGCTCCTCCAGCGATCGGGTAGGGCGGTTGGACCTTCCTAGTCGCACAATATCAACTTCTTGGTGCCGGTGACTCACGCTGAGGTGTTCCCCCCTCATGGCTGCGGCGCGGGGGCCCACCCGATACCCTTATCTCTGGTTTTCCTTCTCTAGCTTTCCAGGTTCCTGAGGCGTTTCGGCGCCTTCCACTGGGGTCTGTTAACGCATTCGGCGCCGTTTTCGGTGCCGCTGGGCCTATGCAGCGCCCGCTTAGTCGCGGCGCGTGCCCTCTCTTGATCCCGTTTTCAACCCGTTTTGCCTTCTCGGCGCGGGGCCCTCGAGGACTCTCTTGTTTCTCTGCTATTTCCTCCTCTCCTAAGTTTCACTCCTTTCCTGTCCAAACAGTCCTTTCTGGACCATCAGGAGATGATGTTGAGCCTGACCCAGACCTTCGGTTGGGTGATGAAGTGGAGGAAACAGGATCTTTCTTTGCTACAGAGCCTGTGGTCGGGGACCTGTCCTTTAAGTCTCTGTTGAAGAACCTGAGATCCACTCTTTCTCTCCAGACTACAGACATCGATCCTGGGAAGATATTAAGACTCCAGTACCTTCATGCTTTGGAGATCCCTACGGATTTGACTCCTCCGATCCAGCCTTCCTTCGAGATGCTGTCTCAAGTGGTATGGAATAATCCTGCTCTTATTCCCTCAGTGGCTAAATCCATTGATAAGTATTCAGCTCCCAAGGATCGTCCCATTTTGGCATCCCAAGCCTTTGCGGATCCTATTGTAGTCCTGGCAGAGAATGATAAGGTCGTTCTTCCTCAAACTACTACAGCTCGATCTATTAACAAAGAGTCTCGTAAGATTGATACACTAGGTAAGAGAGTCTTTGCTGCCTCCACTCTAAGTATGCGTATTACCAGTTATCAAGGCTATTTTTCTCAGTATGAGTATATCCTGTGGCACTCTTTGAAAAGAATGGTTGAAGCTCTTCCGGATTCGGACTCCAAGTCAGAGCTTCTTCTGACGTTACTAGAGTATTGAGGTCAATAACCAACAGGTCAAAGCCGCTATGGGCGCTTCGACACTGCTTCAGCTCAGCAGCACGCAGGTATTTGTACCTGGCGCCATTCCTGCCGCGACTTGTGGCGCTTCATGAATGATGCTCAGCAGCAGGTAATGCGCTGCCCTTGATGGCTCCTTTCTTTTCGGCCCTCAGGTGGAACAAGCCTTAGAGGCCACTCAGAAGACTAGGTGGCCATTAAGTTGGCCAGACCTCCGCCTGCTCCCTCTCGGGGGCATGTGAACAGACGTCAGTTTCATAGTCGTCAGTCCTTTCGAGGCAGAGGCAGGGGAAGCTTCCATAAAAGCCAACCTGTCCAACCTCAAAAGAAAGCGCAGCAGAAAGCGCAGGGGCTAACCCCAAGCGCCTTATAAGTGCTGGCCCAAGTTCCATCCACATTGCCCGAGGTGGAACTTTCTCCTTCGGTGGAGGTCGTCTGATGTACTTCTACAACCAGTGGAAGTCCATAACTGAACAAATGGGTCCTTCGGATAATTACGCAAGGGTTATTCTCTCAAATTTTTGAAACCCCCGAATTGTCCTCCCAGATGACAACCCAGGTTGTCGGCCTCTCAGTCAGACCTCCTCACGCCGAGATCCAGGGCCTTCTAAGCAACAGAGCAATAGAACTGGTGCCCCGCATCTCACGAAGCACAGGGTTCTCTATTACTTCCTGGTTCCAAAGAAATCTGGGGAATCGCCCCATTCTAGACCTCAGAAAGTTAAACAAATTTCTCCCCAGGGAGAAATTCAAAATAATTCCTAGGTACCCTGTTACCTTGCTGCATCAACACGACTGGCTGGCCTCCCTGGATATGCAGGGCCGCTTACCAGCATATCCCCATCCACCGACCCACATAAGTTCCTCAGGTTTGTAGCTCTGGGTCAGCATTATCAGTTCAGAGTCCTGCCTTTTGGGCTATCCTCGGCCTTGTGAGTCTTTACAAAGTGTTGTTGCAGTTCTACTTAGCGCATCTCAGGAAGATCGGACTCGAGTGTTTCCCTACCTGGACGATTGGCTTCTAGCAAGCCCTTCCAGCCAAGGGACTTTGGAAGCCGTGCAAACGACTTCTCGTCTTCTTACGTCCATGGGAATTCTGCTGAATTTGTAAAAATCACAACTGCAGCCCTCTCAGAGGCTCCTTTTCATAGGGACGCTTCTAGACACCTCTTCCGCGAAGGCTTTCCTTCCAGAGGACAGAAGACTCGACATCCTTCGGATGGCCCGTTACTTCGGGGAGAACCAATCGGTTACAGCTCTCTCGATGCAACGCATGTTGGTCTCATGGCGTCCTCGGTGTTCACTGTACCCTGGCCGGTTGCACATGAGAACCACCCAATGGATGCTCTCCACTCAGTGGTCTCCGACTCTCACCCCAGTCTTATCCCATCAAGGTGATGGAGCCCTTGAAGGTCTCTCACCTGGTGGACTCAAGAGAGCAATCTCCTGGAAGGGTTCCCCTTTGCTCCCCCGGATCATCAGATCTCCATCACCACAGACGCATCGCTAATGGGATGGGGAGCTCACTGTCGCTCCCTCCACACTCAAGGTGTATGGACTCAGTTCGAAACTCTTCTCCACATAAATGTCCTGGAGATGAGAGCGGTCCTCTACGCGATCCGAGCTCTGAAGGATATCCTTTGTCACAAGAACATTCTCCTTCAAACGGACAACAAAGCTGTGATGTATTACATCAACAAGCAAAGGCGGTGCTCATTCTTACCCCTTTGCAGGGAAGCAATGAGGGTGTGGGAGTGGTGCTTGGAGCACAAGTCTCTGATTCAGGCGGTTTATCTTGCCAGGTATACAAAACAATCTAGCAGATCACCTCAGCAGAACGGAGGCAGACCTCATGCGTGGTCTCTCGATCCAGCCGTAGCTCGGTCACTATTCGAAGAGTGGGGACTCCAGACCTGGACCTTTGCATCCCCACTCAATGCAAAACTGCCTCTCTTCTGCTCCAGAAATCCAGGGCCTGGCATTTTCTGTCAGGATGCGATTCAGGCTGCAGTGGACAAACGCTTTACGCCTTTCCACCGCTCCTCTAATCCAGAGAGTTCTCCTCAAGTTCGAGTCTCAGGGGACCAAAATGATTCTCATTGCTCCTCCTGGCTCGCAACTATGGTTTCCTCTGCTCAACAGTATGTTGGCAGCCTCTCGAGACCACTTCCCTTGCAAATCAACCTTTGACTCAGGGTTCGTTGGTCCATCCAACCTGAAATCACTTCACCTTCATGCTTGGCTCCTGAAGAGGTAGAAGTGAATCGATTCAACGTCTCGTAGAGAGTCTCGGACATCCTTCTGGCTGCGCTGAAGCCAGCCACCAAAAAATGTACGCCCAAATGGAAACGCTTTTCTCTCTGGTGTGCAAAGTCCTCTTGGAATCCCTTTCCTGTCCTCCTGACAAGGTTCTGAGTATCTTTTGGACCTATCAAACTCAGGTCTCCAGTACTCCACAGTTAAAGTTCACCTTAGTGCCATCTCAGCGTTCCATGAGCCGGTTTCTTCCTTGACTCTGGCTCAGCTTCCTATAGTGAAGAGATTTCTTAAGGATTCTTCATACCAGACCCCTGTTAGCGTCCAGTTGCAACCTTGGACATTAACCTGGTGCTGGACATGCTCACTCGGAAGCTTCGAGCCCCTAGCTACCTGTGAGCTAAAATTTCTACCTGGAAGACTGCCTTCCTGGTGGCCATTACCTCAGCCCAGGGGTCTCGGAGATTCATGCCTTGGTGACGGACCCTCCGTATACTGTATTCCATAAAGACAAGGTAGTTCTCCGTGCTCATCCTAAATTTCTTCCCAAGGTTGTGTCAGAATTCCATCTAAACCAACCTCTGGTACTTCCCTCTTACGCTTAATTTCCAAAATGAAGGGAAACGATCTCTTCATTCCTTGGATGTTAAGAGAGCCTTAGCGTTCTATTTAGATAGAACCAAGAATTTTCGTAAGAACTCAGCAACTGTTTGTTTCTTTTCAGCGACACCGGCTGGGTCAACCCGTCGCTATTAGATGCATCTCATCATGGTTAGTGGCATGCCTTGACATTGCTACTCCATGGCTCAAGTTAATTGGAGGGTAGAGTGTACTCTCACTCTACTAGGCGGTGAAGTGGCATCTTTAGCGGATGTCGCAATGTTCCAGTGCGGATATCTGCAACGCCGCCACCTGGAGCTCAGTGCATACCTCTAAGCATTATGCACTGGATGTTCATGCCAGGCGACATATCCTTTCCGCAGAACTATCCTTAATGGGCTTCTATCTTAGAGCTGAGCTCTGGCTCTCCTGCCGCCCTTTTGGGGATTATCAGCTTGGTACTCTCCCACTAGTGTGAATGAGTGGTGGAGACTTATGTCCAGGAAGATATGAAAATTCATGACCTACCGTAATTCTTGATCTTCTCTCCACCACTCTTCACACCCCACCTCCATCCCCCGAGCTCACCGCTGTGTTGGTCTTCACTCCCTCAGATCTTTAGGCCGTGAGGACTTCTTTGCTGACCCTTCTTACACGGGTCGTACGGACTATCTTATGTCCGTTTTTTAAGGTTAGATTTACTCTTTACGTTAGTTGCGCTGCACCTCCTTATTAAAAGGTACTGAAGCGGTTGGAGAATTCGTCGCTGAGATGGTCATTGCCGCCGAGCTGCTGTTTCACAAGCGCCATGCTCAAGGGCGCCTGCCTCTCTTGCGCCGACCCTCCAGCAAAAAGTTTGCTCCCGATGGGTCCTAGTGCCTCCGGCGCTAATCCCACTAGTGTGAATGAGTGGTGGAGACTCGTCCAAGAAGATCAAGAATTACGGTAGGTACGTAATTTTCATTTTTCAGCGTTGTGTACATTGCATCAGCAGAGCTTTCTAAAGGGATTGCCTACTATTTTGAATCTCTCTATGCTGGGTATAGGGGAGTAAGCCTTACTTTAAATAAGTTATTTTTAATAGATGAAATGTCCCCTGCTCATGGCAGATAAGGCTATTTAGTACTTATTTCTGTTTTTATTTTAATTTTTTCTTTCTTGGAATTCCCCTCGGTGATGTAACAGGGTTTGGGGCAAAGCAACTTGCTTACTGTGAAAATTATGTATGCTCTTGCACTTTGTTTCTAGAGTCTAATCAACTGTGATTATGCTTAACTACAGAGTCTTTTAAGCTGTATTGTTATGCAGTAAAATCTTAAAAATAAAGTTGAAAAGAAAAAAAGGTGTGGTCCCACTGCTGGAGGATTTCAATATGCCGGACGTGGATTGGACCACCCAGGCAGCAGCTTCAGCCAGAAGCAGAGCCATCCTAAATTCTCTACAGGGAGCAGGTCTTGGGCACCTTGTGATTGATCCCACCAGGGACAAGACAATTCTGGACCGGGTATTGACCAATGGGGAAAGAGTCACAGAAGTGTGGGTACAAGGACAGCTGGAGTCCAGCAACCACCACATAGAGTGGTTTAGCATTGAGACAGGGACTCAGTCGAGGTACACAAAGGTAAAGGTATTAGATTTCAGGAGGACGGAATTTACTGAAATGACTAGATGTATCAGAGTAGCCCTGGGGAAGGGTGGTAAGATGGGGGATTGAGGAGCAGTGCGGGATACTGAAAGGTGCCATAGTAGAAGCAACGAAACAATGCATCAGGCTGGTGTCCAAAGGGAAGAGAAGGCAGAAGCCACTATGGTTCTCTAAAGAGGTGGCAGACAAAGTAAGGGTGAAAAAGGTGAGTTTCAGGAAGTATAAAGGGACCCAAAGGGAGGAAGACTAGGAGATGTACCTTGAGTGTCTAAGGGAAGCGGGGAAGGCTGTTAGGAACGCAGAGGTGAGGACTGAGGAGGGATTAGCACGGACAGTGAAAAAAGGGGACAAGACATTCTATAGGTACATCAGTGAACAAAGAAAACCCAGGGAAGGGATTGTAAGGCTTAAAGGGGAAGAAGGAGAGTGTAAAGAGGGGGACCAAGACAAGGCGGAAATACTGGAATAAATACTTCTGTTCAGTATTCACAGAGGAGGGAGAGGGTCAGGGACCGCAACTGGACAGTAGGTGCAAGGGGGGGGAGAGGTGGACAACAGTCCATTCACAGTGGAGAGAGTCCTGGAAGAGCTCACAAAACTGAAGAAGGCTATGGGACCAGATGGCATACACCCAAGGATATTAAGGGAGCTGCAAAGTGAATTAGCAGTGCCTCTGGCAGCCATGTTTTCTGAGTCACTCAGCACAGGAGTGGTTCCAGAGGACTGGAAGAGGGCACATGTCCCTCTGCGTAAAAGTGGCAATAGGGAGGAGGCAGGGAACTACAGGCCAGTCAGCCTCACCTCAGTGGTGGGGAAGATCATGGAGGCACTGCTGAAAGAAAGGATAGTGGCACACTTGGAATCCAGTGGGGCCCAATATTCGAGGCTATATGGATTCACAGCAGGAAGGTCATGTCAAATGAATCTTATAGATTTTTTTGATTGGGTGACAAAGGAAGTAAATCATGGCGGGGTGGTGGATGTTGCCTATCTCAGTTTTAGCAAGGCTTTCAACATCATTCCACTGAGAAGTCTGGTAAACAAGATGGATAGTTTTGGCATGGGGCACAAGGTGATTAACTGGGTTAGAAACTGGCTGATGGACAGGAGGCAGAGGGTGGTAGTAAATGGGAGCCAATCTGGGGAGAGGGGGGGTGACCAGCGGGGTACCTCAGGGATCGGTCCCGGGATAGTCCTGTTCAATGTCTTCATTAGTGACATTGTGGAAGGGCTGGAAGGAAAGGTCTGCCTGTTTGCAGATGACACCAAGATCTGCAACAGGGTAGATACTCCAGAAGGGGTGGAGAAAATGTGGAGGACCTGGGGAAGCTTGAAAAATGATCTGAGGTGTGGCAGCTGAGGTTCATACGAACATACGAGTGTGCCAGCAGAAACAGACCACCCGGTCTATCTAAGTCTTCTGGAGTGTGCAGACAACACCCCTAGTTTGCACCTGCCCCAACCCACCTCCCTTTTGTCATCCCGCTGCCACCCCCACCCTCACTGTCCCCTGTCTCATGCCCTTTTGAAGCTGTTCACAGATTTACATGATACCACCCATTCTGGTAGGGTGTTCCATTTTGCTACCACCCTCTCTGTGAAATAGTGTCTCCTTATTTCCTTCCTAAATCTTCCAACCTCCATTCTTAGCCTGTGCCCCCTGGTGACCCTCCCCCTCCTTAACTTAAAGACCGCATCTGCCCCATCCTTATTGATTCCCCTCAGATACTTGAATGTCTCTATCATGTCCCCCTTGTCCTTTCTATTTTCCATGGTGTAAATATTGAGGTCTCCCAGCCTGCTGTCAATGTCTCTCCTCTCCATTCCACATATCATCTTTGTTGCCCTCCTCTGCACCCCCTCCAGCAGCCCGTTATCACGCTTTAGGTATGGCCTCCAAAACTGCACACAATACTCTTAAGTGCGGCCTTACCAGTGATCTGTAGAGGGGCAAGATCACCTCACTTTGCCTGGATGAAAACACCCTCGCTATGCACCCCAGCATTTTGTTTGCTTTTGCAGCCACTCTCCTGCACTGGGCAGTATTGTTCATGGTTCCCGTTATCATTACCCCAAGGTCATTCTCCTACTCAGTGATCCCGAACTTAACCCCCCCTCCCCCCAGCCAGTATTCTCTCCTTGGGTTATTCACCCCAAAGTGCATAACCTTACACTTTTTTGCATTGAACCCCAGCTGCCACCTCTCTGACCACTCCTCTAGCTTGCTTAGGTCCCCCTGCAGCTGCTTCTACCCCTTCTCTCCATCCACCACTGCTCCGATTTTGGTGTCGTCAGCAAACAGACTTACCTTGCTCACCACCACATGTCCAATGTCTGATATGAAGAGCCCAAACAATACTGGACCCAACACAGAGCCCTGTGGCACCCCACTTGTCACTGGCCTTGGAGTTGAGAGCTCCCCTCTCACCACCACTCCGTTGCAGCCTCCCACTCAGCCAGCTTGTAATCCAGTTCATCATTTTTGCCCCTACTCCTACACCAGTTATCTTCCCCCCAAGCCGCCCATGAGGCACCTAATTGAAGGCCTTGCTGAAGTCCAAGTAAAGAACAGTGCAAAATAATGCACTTGGGGAGAGGGAACCCTAGGGAGAGCTACAGGATAGGGTGTGTGTGCTGACAATCACCAAGGAAGAAAGGGACCTGGGAGTTATCTCTGATGACCTCAAGGTGTCGAAGCAGAGCACAAAGGCTGCAGGGAGGGCCAGTGGCATGCTGGGGTGCATAGGCAGAGGTATCCCTAGCAGAAAGCCGGAGGTGTTGATGCCATTGTATAAAACACTATTGAGGCCTCACCTAGAGTACTTTGTGCAATTTTTTAGGCCACACCTGAGCAAGGACATTGACAGGGTGGAGGCAGTCCAGAGAAGGGCAACCAAGATAGTACAGGGCTTGCACCACTAAAGTTATGAGGAGAGATTAAAGGATCTCAACATGTACTCACAGGAGGAGAGGGAGTGGGGGTACATGACAGAAACTTTTAAGTACCTCAAGGGCATAAAAAGGTGCAAGGGGGGAGACATCTTCCAGTGTAGAAGGAGTACAAGAATGAGGGGGCATGATATGAAATTGGAAGGGGGCAGAATAAGAGGAAATGTGAGAGAATTTTTCTTCATGGAGAGGGTGGTGGACACATGGAATGGTCTGTCACAGGAGGTGGTGGGAGCAACCACACTGGGGGTTTTAAACATGCCTGGGACAGGCACAAGGGAACCTTGAGGTGGGAGGGAATGATGAAAAGCCACTGACCAGGTAGGGTCAGAGGTCGAATTCAAGTATAGGGCTTACGGGCAGACTGGATGGGCCTAGTAGTCCTTATCTGCTGACATTTTCTATGTTTCTGTGGAGTGCGCCTCTTATATATAGGACAGGGTGACATGCCCTGTCCTATAAATAAGCGGAGTGCTTCCTGGCTGTACATACAGTGGCCAGCCGAAGCGGTAAGGGAGGGCTGTGCCAGTCATCGCATGCTCCTGCGACACCACCACTGATGTTATGGTGAGTGGGGTGGGGACGCCTGGTGCTGTGGGGGGGGGGGTTACCACTAGCACCAAGGAGCCTTTTAATTTAAAGAATGGGCCAGTGATTGGCCGGGAAGGTTGAGTACCACTAGCACCAGGGATCTGTATACATGGCTGGGACCAGGCAGTTGGGGGGTTGGCGGCGCTGTAACCTTCCTTGCAGCCCATGCAAATGAGCCCTTAATGGGCATGCAGATGGCTCCTTAGCACCTTACATGCCCAGTGAGCTCATTTGCATGAGTCCTTTTGCATATTGGAAATAGTGCTCTTGCCTATCCATTCTGGTGGCATTCTCGGGAACCCTGTCTGGGCAGTGCCAAGTGGCTTAGTGCATGGCCGACATGGCCCTATATTCAGTCGAATACCGCTGCTGCGCTGATCCACTGAATAAATATAGCATCTTCAGGTACCTGGGTTAGCGCAAGGCGCAGCGCAAATATCTGTGACACGCTTTGCGCATATTTGAATATCTGGCCCCTGATTTTCTGGCCTCCACCAAATAGCTGTACTTCAGTATTTTTGTTTTCTACGTGTGTGTCAGGTCTTGCCAGTAGGAGTAAATGTTTTGCTTTTAAAACTTTTCATTTTGGGGGCGCTAGAGAGCCATCTTCGAGGCTGGAAGTACTTCTGAAGCTTTCTACCTCACTGAGTGTATTTCCTTTAAAATAATAAGTCAAGCCAGCCCGGTGATATAGAGGGCTGAGATGCTGGCGCCTTACCTCTTACCATGCCAATAACCCGGGGTCGGGAGCGACCTCAGATGTCGGAGGGCCAGCTGGGGGAGGAGGATCAAGCGTCCCATGGACTGCTCTTCTGGTGGTCGGGGGCTGGTACATGCTTGGAGTCTAGTGTGGGTTGACGTGGGGCGATATCGGACGTGTAGAGCATGGGAGCGTGCGCAGCAGCGTCCCTGACATCATTTAATGCCCCGCTGTGGGAGGGTGCAACCTTGAGGAGAAACAATCCTCCGGTGCACACATGAAGGCCAGCCCTGACGGCGCCGCAGCTGGCGCATTCAAGACAGCCCCCCCCAAGCCCAGCCTCCAGGTCTTCCACGCGCAGTAGGGTGTACCCGCTGTGAAGCAACCTGAGAGGGTGGGGTGAGGGGGTTAGAACTCTGACCGCGGCCGGGGCAGGGGCTAAGGAGACCGTGTTGGATGAGGAGGAACCATAGGTACACCCCTTAGCTGAGGAGGTATTATGGAGAAAGTAACAAAAAAAAATCAAATTGAAGGGAAAAAAACATTTTCATTAGCAGATTCCAACTCACGCTATAAAAATTAGGGATGGGTCGGCAGAAAACACAGCAATAAGGGCCAGGCACAGATCAGTAACAACCGTAAGGCCTCTGGAGCACAGAGTGGCAGTAACACTGCCAATCACGAAGCTACAGACCCACCATGGAAGTCAGTGTTGGAATCCATGAAAGCGATGGATTCCAGAATAGAAAGAACACTCTAGAAACTGGAAAAGCACAATGCGGCAGTACAGTCACTATCAAGGACAGTGGCGGAATCGGAGAAAAGATCTGTTACCACACTCACTACTGTGGCTACCCTCACCAAAGAAAATACCCAGCTCTACGGAAGCATGGAAGCAGTTGAGAACGTAGTGCGTTCAGGGAACATCCATGTGGTCGGTATCCCTGAGGGAGTGGAGGGAACAAATCTACTGACTTTTTTTTTTAGTGACCTGGCTCCATGAAAAGCTCGTCCTGCCTGAGAGTTTTAACTGGTCATCTTTATCTAAGGCATATAGGATAAAACCTAGAGTTTGAACAACAACATCCAATCTGCCATGGACTTTACTTATTAAATCCACAGGATCGGAAATCAGAGAGATGCTTATAGTAGTGGCATGGGCGGCATACGCGCTTGAAATAAACAGATCAGATATTAAGCTTTACCTGGATCTCTCTTTCTAAACCAGGGCAAGAAGAAAGGCATTTGATGCGGTGAGGTAGAGGCTCCGGACATTGGGGATTGCACATTCTTTTCTTTTTGCTAGCCCATCTCAGAGTGATGTATGGGGGTAAGTCACGGCAGTTCCATTGCTCCCAGGATGCCGGATGTTGGATGGAGAAGGTGGAGCAGGAGTTCGCCGGATATAGATAAGCCCCTGAGCCCCACCACTCATCGTACGAAAAAGAGGACTGACTGATGACCTGTTGATACCTGCTGATGCAGGATGGGACTTAAACGTAAAGTTAATTTTGAATACATTCTCTCCCAAAGGTTATATGTGAGACAGCTTTCTTGTTATTCTGTATTAAATAAAGTTTTGGGGGCTAGGGAGACTAAAGGGGGATACTGGGGGATAGGAAATTATCCCAAGATGTCTGTGTTCACGAGGTTTGTGAAGGGGGAATCCACCATTTTGTAAGTTCCCTCTTGCCTGTTTCCTTTCTCCTAGTTAATAATGCTTTGAGCTGCCTGACAGAACTAGGAGGATGAACACAAATTTGTTAAAAAGAATAATGCATTACTAGTTAGAACTGTTAATGCTGATTTAAATGGGTAACCCCAATATGAAAGAATGACAGATTGATTAAAGAAAGTCGCTTGATAAAAATTAGTTTGGCTATATGCTCAGTGGAGGAGGGTCTTAATTGGAAGTCTACTCTTTTGTATGTTTTTCTCCTTAGCAAGAAAAGGTTAAATAGCAATTTAAGGATTGTGGCTTTCTCCCTTTGGTCAGTTCTCCCTAACAGGACAAACCTACTGCCACTGAAGAGGCTAGCACTACAGGAAATTAATGGACTTCTCCCTCCCCCTCCCCCCAAACTGTATAAGAATGCAGGGCGATCTGATTAACGTGTATCTCCACAATTTATGTTTGTTCTACTGGCAGGTCCTATTGGTGCCTATGTTTATACCCTGTATGAGGAAATGTGACTGTAATGTCTGACTAAGAGAGGTGGTGGCTGAAACTCTGGCAATCCTATTTAGCTGATCACTGGAAACAGGGGAGGTATGCAAAGACTGGAGGACAGCAGATATAGTCCCCTTATACAAGAGTGGGAACAAAGAGGAAGCTGGGAACTACAGACCAGTCAGCCTGACCTCGATAGTGGTGAAGATCATTGAAGCACTACTGAAGAAGAGATTGGTGGAACATCTAGTTGCCAATGAACTACAGGACCCAAGGCAGCATGGTTTCACCAGGGTGAGGTCAATCCAGACCAACCTCATTGAATTTTTTGACTTGGTGACAAGGGAGGTGGATCGGGGAAGGGCAGTGGACATAGCCTATCTGGACTTCAGCAAGGCCTTTGACACTGTGCTGCATAGAAGGCTATTAAACAAACTGGGGAATATGGGAGTGGGCAGGACAGTAGTGCAGTGAGTGGGTAATTGGCTGGGCAGCAGGACAAAGAGGGTGGTGATAAATGGCTGTCACTCCACAGAGGGAAGAGTGACCAGTGGGGTATCGCAGGGATCAGTGCTGGGACCGGTCCTATTCAGCGTCTTCATCAGTAACATTGCGTAGGACCTAGAAGGCAGAATTTTCCTGTTTGCTGATGACACGAAGCTCTGTAACAGAGTGGACACGCCAGAGGGCGTTGACGGAATGAGGAGGGACCTGCAGACGCTTTAAGAATGGTCAGGGGTTTGGCAGTTGAACTACAATGCAAAGAAGTGCAAAATAATGCATCTGGGGCACAAAAACCCTGAAACAGCATTTCAGTTGGGTGAGGATATAGCATGCACCATGCAGGAAAGGGACCTTGGGGTTATCATCTCTGATGACCTCAAGGTAGGGAAACAGTACGACAAGACAGCAGGTAAAGCAAATAGGATGCTGGGATGCATAGGCAGGGGCATCACCAGCAGGAAAAGGGAGGTCTTAATTCCACTGTACAAGACACTAGTGAGGCCCCACCTGGAGTACAGTGTACAGTTCTGGAGACTTTACCTATGTAAGGACATAAGACAGGGTGGAGAAGGTTCAGAGGAGGGTAACAAAGATAGTACAGGGATTGCATCACAAATCCTATGAGGACAGGCTGAAGGACTTGAGTATGTAGTCCCTGAAGGAGAGGGGATATGATGGAGACATACAAGTTAGACTGTTTTTATACTGTGCAGTCCTTCATACAAAGTGCAGGGGTTACCAGTAGTGACTGATAGTGTTCACCATATGAAACTTGTGTTTTTGTTTTTATTTGAAACAGTGTTTACTTGAGGGAGTCCTGGTTACCTTAACAGGAACCAGGAAGAGAAACTGTAGTCATTGTCTGAGAGAACAGTGAACTACAAGTCAGGTCCACTGCTTTAATTCTGCTTTTAAAACATTTTGCCACTAATTCCTGTTGAGTCTTGAATGAGGGGTTCTGTTAGACAGGTTTTAGGAACAGAAGCAATAGTTTTAAACAAATTGTTCTCTTGCACTAGAGTGCGACCTTTAGGGCGGACTTCCGGGGCACTTAAACAACACTTAAGGCATCCTGCTGCGAGTGGGAAACGCAGAGACACGCATGTCTGCGCGTGTCTGCTGTGTCCGCTGGGGACACTGGAGACCTGGGAGGTAGCATTCTGTCACAGCACTACCGGACTGTACCACTCAAGGTACATAGCGCTTTTTAAACTTCCTATTAGGTAAGCGGAGATTGTTTACCATTATAATGTCCCAAGCTAGGGGAAAACGTAGTAAAGCTGAAAGAAGAACCTGCTCACCATGTAACATGTATATAGACGGAGCACCTTGTCAGGATTTCATCTGTGATAAATGTATTTTGATCAGTACTCTGCAGGGGGAAATTAGCCAACTACTCCAGAGAATGGAGATGCAGAAGGAAATAAAAATACTTGACAACTTCATAGATGGGGTGGTTTATGAAACCAGTACCAACATAAATGAAACTATTGGTGGTACTCTAAAGGGTAGTGCACCTGAAGAACCGTTTACCATTATGGAAAAAGATAAGGAATCATGGGTTCATATCCCTCTTGTGGATATAGAACCAAAGAACTTTAAGCATGAAGTAGTACCCCTACTATTGCACAATAAATTTTAAGGTCTCACTCAGGGTGTAGATGACCAAGTAGAAGTTCTAACTACACAATATGCTGAAACACAAATGTCACCTAATGACTCATTACTTAAACCAATTAATACTGAACAAACTACAAAACCCCTCCATTCGAACAGGGATATAGTGGTAATTGGGGACTCCATTCTAAGGGGGGTTGACACTGCAGTATGCAATGGACGCAAAGCCCACACTACAGTAAGTACACTCCCTTGGCATTGATGACATCGCTAAATTACTGGATGCACTACTGGAAAATACCTCTAGCCCCATTGTACTTTCACACGTGGGTACTAACAACCTATCTTCGTGTAACATGGATGACATCCAAGCAGACTACATTAAGCTCATTAAACGTATCAAGGAAAAAAAGGGGAGATTATAATATCTGAAGTTTTACCTACTGCAGGGAGACAATCTTACAAAAATAAGTCCATCCAAATATTGAATACTTGATTACAGCAGCTATGTCACAAAGAAAATATTGGGTACATGGATAATTCCATCACTTTCGCCAGCAAAGCATGCTTTAAAGTTGATGGCCTCCATCTAAATCGGATTGGTTCCAGGATTCTGGGGAAGAAAATAAGTGAAGTCTTAATTTCATTTACACTTGAAAATGGGGGCTCGAGCAAGTACCTGTACACGACCCAACCATAAAAATGCCTAACCTTACTGACTGTGGATGGTAGTACTAATCAACACCAGAAGTTTGGTTAAGAAATTTGAGGAATTCAAACTATTACTAGTCATTCAAGATATTCAACTGGCTTTAGTTACTGAAACCTGGTGGGATGTGAACAATTCGTGGGCAAAAACTATAGAAGGGTATAACCTATTTTCAAAAAGTAGGGAGCATAGGAAGGGTGGAGGGGTGGCTATTTGTATTCAAGAATCAATCAAAAGTGAGGAGATACTGGGAAATGTCGGTGACCTAGAATTACTGTGGGTCAAGTTATTTCTCCAGGTTGGTACTTCAATTAAATTAGGTTTAATATATAGGCCTCCCTCAATAGCACTGGAAAATGATGCAAATTTGTTGAACCACATTGGCAACTTAGACCCAACAGATAAAATTCTATTACTCTGAGACTTTAACCTGCCAAACATAGATTGGAAAACACAGACAGGAATTAGTAAAACGCATAACTCCTTCCTAGATATGTTTGAACAACTTGGGCTTGAACCAAAAGTCCCCAAAGATGCAGATGACTGCCACATGGGAACAGTGGTTAATAGTTCAGAGAATATAACTGCCCTTCAACAAGCTTTGGATAATATATCTAACTGGACTAACCATAGCAAGCTAGCTCTGAATACTGGTAAGTGTAAAGTCATGCACCTGGGTACACAGAACAAGCAACGCAAGTATAAATTGAGAAACAAAACCCTACTAGTAACCCACCATGAAAAAGACCTAGGGATAAAAATCAGCCCCGATTTGAAATTTAATACCCACTGTAGAGACCAAGTCAAGAAGGCAAACCAGAATTTGAACTGTATCCTCAGGCACATATCCTGGCAGGACAAAGAGGTGATACTCCCACCATATGTTGCATTGGTTCAACCTCATCTGTAATACTGCACCCAGGTGTGGTCCCCCTTTATAAAGGAGGACATCCAAAGGGTCGAGGGTGTACAACGTAGAGCCGCTAGGTCTATAACTGGGCTAAAGGAAATGCTCTATGATGAGAGACTGAGATCACTTAATCTGTATTCACTCCAGTACAGGAGATTCAGAGGTGACATGTTAGTGCTATATAGAGCAATGGGTGACGTCAATCTTAGGGAAGAACTGGGTTTTAAGATAAGAAATGGCAGAGTCAGTGAGAGAAGACACTCCAAGCAATTGTTCCTGGCAAGATGTAACTAGCTACGTAGGAAAAATTGGTTTAGCCAAAGGGTAGTTACAGCATGGAACCATCTCCCAACGGAGGTGGTGGATAATCCAAATACAGAATTATTTAAAACAAGATTGGACCAAGTATGTGGGGATGGGGTAAAATACAACTATAAGGAAACCTTTTATGGCAAGCATCAAGGACGTAAGTTAATTTATGCTTGAAACAACCTATGAAACCTATGAAGTACCTTACAGGGAGGAACAGGGTGCAGGAATACACTATTTTCCAACAAAAAAGGTGTTCCAGGACTAGAGGGCATGGGATGAAGTTGGAGGGAGGGCAATTCAGAGGAAATGTGAAGAAGAATTTCTTCACAGAAAGGGTGGTGGACAAGTGGAACATCCTGCCAGAGGAAGTTGTAGGGGCTGAAACAATCACGAGATTTAAGAATGCATGAGATAGACATAAGGGAATCCTGGAGATCCGGAATAAGGGGCAACAGACTTCTAGAAAAAATGTAAAGGGAACTTACAAGCTCAAGTGGGCAGACTGAGTGGGCCATAGGTCCTTATCTGCTGACAGTTTCTGTGTATCTGACTACAGTATACAGAAAACTAATAACCCTCTGCCTACCCCACCCCACCTTTGGTCCTAGGCTCACACTATTCTGCCACCCCCTTCTGTCCCTGTATCACACTACTGTGCCCCCCCTCCTGCTCCCCCCCAACTGAATCACTTCTTCCATCTCAGTACCCCTTTCTCTATTACCTCCTACTCTACCTTCTTCTCTCCCTAATCCTCCTTTAATTCACCTCTAAATTTTATCGTCCATCCCCCTCCTTCTCCCTCCCTCCATTTCCTCGTGTCTGTCCCCTCCCCCACTCCCTCCTCCATTACTGCCTGAGTCCTTGTCTCCCTTGCCGGGCTCTTAATGTTCGGAAGGGGCACAGATTCATAGCTAATCTCTCCTATATTCCCTTGGTCGCTCATTCTCGTCTCACCCCCTCTTCATCAAACTACTCTACTTCAATGACCATTACTAGCCCCTTGGACTCGTACTGCACTTATCAGCTGTGTGCACTCCCAACCTCTAGCACTCCATGAGTATTTTAGTATTTCCTGTGTTAATTATGCATTGTACTATCTAGCTATGCCATTGAGTTATTGTATGATTTTCAGTTACTATAATTTTTTACTGCGCTTATGTTTGCTGTTTGCTCTCCCAACTACTGTAAACCCCTCCCCAGGACACTTCTGGAAACAAGCTGTTTTCTCAGCTCATGTTGTCTTTCCTGGTGAAACATTTTGCAAATAAATAAATAATAATAATAAAAAAAATCCATTTCATTGAACTACACGCAACCATAAAAAGCACACAAATCACTCCAAATCATCAGTACTATAAGTAGTAAAGACTAGCTGTTCTCTTACAGAATAACCCACTCAGTTAGCCCTTAGGTATTTGCTAAACTGTAGATTAGCCATTAGTACTCGCTGGATAACAAAGGCTACTTAATATCACAGCTGTGCTGTTGTAAGCTGACTCTAAACCACTGCTTACTGAAAACATGGTCCCAGATATGTCACTGTCATGTGGGATAGGAGGCATTGTAGGAACAGGAAGAGCAATAGACCATGCTAAGATAGAGATCCCCAGGGGCCATAAAGCTACCATAAAATTAGCAGGCTAATTTAGAAAAAAATCCAAATAGCAGACAAAGGGAGGGACACACTAGGACTACACACACAAATCAAAACACTCTGCGCAACATATGTTCTAAGAGCGTGGATACGTTATTCATCCACACTGTTTGGCATTGTCCCCTTCCACTTTAAATCTGCCGGAAGTCTTCAAGCTGGCTCCTTCCACCCACCCGGGTGGTATATACCTCGGCTCCACTCCATGACGCCAGATTTTCCTTTTTGCTGGAAGATACAGGTTGCCTCCTTCGTGCTCTCACATTTCGTAGGCCTTGGCTTTCAAATTGTCAGTTTTACTGAAGCTCAAACTCATTTGCATTAGCGATCGTGCTTTCGCAGCATTGATCATGGAGGAGAAATCTTCCCTGGGATTTCGCCGGTGTCCCTGCGGCCAGAAGATGTCGCGACCGATCCCCACTTCACGCAGCTCTACTGCCCAGGCGTATGCCATGACACCTCGTCGTGTAGCTTTTGCTTGGCCTTCCATCCCAACATCCTGGTCAATCACAAGGCACGCCTGAAGCTGGGGAGACCGGAAAAAAGGAACCCTCCAGTGAAGTCTAAGTAGGCTAGGTGGGCGGTTTCCACAGCCGGGGGCTCTGCCGATCAGCTGGAACAGATGAAGGCGTTCGAGGAAGAAGCCGCTCGTTCTTCGGCCAGTCGAAGCTTCTTTGTCCCACTGAACCTGGGCTCCACCTTTACGGGATCTTTCAAGGAGTTGTGCCAGTCTCTCCCCACCCGGGGTGAGGCACCCTCGGGCTCGCACTCCTCCCGCTCTTCGAAGAGAGATAAAGACCCGTTGTCTTCATCTTGACGAAGACGTTCTTGGGACCGAGAAAGGTCCAAGTCCCAGGAACATAAGGTCTTGACCTCGGTCGAGATCTCATCCTCTGCCGCCGGCTTCACAGATCTTCCATCTGGCCAGGGGACCGAGGATGTGGCCGACGAGGTCGAAATTATCCTCTACCCGATTGACCCTTTGTCGCTAGCTATGGCCGAGAACTCATTGGAACAGACTCCGGTCCTAGTATGTCCTGATGAGGAAACCCAGCCCGCTGGGGTCCCCATCAAGAACCCGGTTCCGGACCCTCAGGTTTCACCAATTCCGATGTCTCCCGATCGACCAAGTCGGCCTCCCCAATCTCGGTCGAGGTGTAGGACCCCCTAGGCCGAACGGCTGAGGAAGAGACATAAGCTCTCTAAGAAGAGGCGACGCCACAGGTCGTCTTCATCCTCCTCGGACGAGGAGAGGCTCCGGCGGAAACTCCGTCAGCGCTATGAGGACCTTATATGGCAGCAGCTGATCTTGACTGGACAGAAGCCGGCTCTGCCACCTACCCTGACCATTACTTGGTTCTCGCCTCCCAGGCCAAAGCCGACCCCTCTGGAACTGAAGCTTCTGGTTCCTCCGCCCGTGGGTCCGGCTCGTCACCCAGTTCAGCCTATTGCAGTCCCCCCACCCATTCAGGTGGAACCGCCGCCTAAGCAGCCTGTGGGAGGGGCTCCCTCAAAAGAGGACCGACTGGACACCAGGCTTCCCCAACATCTGTCGGTTTCTGTCACCGCTGACCGCCCTTGGCGGAGCGAGGGTGATTTCAGCGGTAGACAGCTGTATCCCGACTTCCTTGGACTCAGATGTCACTGGGCTGTACTCTCATCCTGGGGATGATGAGTTGTCCGTTGGCACAGGGATGGGGAAGGCCCTTCCTTCTTCCAAGGGATATTTTATCTCATTTCTGACTCTACTGGAATGCCCTTGGAATCTATCCAGAAAAAGGCGATACCCTCTCACAGATATTCTAAAGTGAGGACATCCCAACGGAGGCCTTTCCAGTGGCTGAAGCCATTGTTGGCCCGGCCCTTGAACTCTGGCAGCGCCCTGCCTCTTGTCCAGCTCTGTCTGCCTGCATGGCCCGCAAGTATGTGGTACCCATGGGGTCCCTTGTGGGGTTCACAGAGCACCCTTCAGCTGAGAACCTGGTGACCGCCTCTGTGTTCAGGTGTACTGGTAGTTCAACCGACACTGACCGACCTCCAGACAAGGAGTCCAAAAATATGGACCACTCTGCCTGAAAGGTCTGTGTGGCCTCCACTTTCGGCCTTCGTCAGGCCAGCTCAGCTGTCATCATAGCACACTTCTCTCATGCCTTCTCGGGTCATTAGACAAAGTCCTCCCTCATCTCCCTGCGGATGTGCAGACCACGGTCAGACAGATCTGTGACCAGGGCCCATGCTGTTACCAAACAGCAGCTCCAGACAACCCTGGACATCGGGGATTCCTGTGCCCACTTGATGGCTGCCGCAGTGGCCTCTCACCTCAGGGCTTGGCTGAGGCTTTCCTCCTTCCCGGCGGATACTCAGCATAAGCTGGCTGATGTGCCTTTCCTGGGACCGACTTGTTCGGTCCAGGAGTGGCCAGTTACCTACAGCATATAGAGCAGTCCAGTGCCACCTTGGATGCCACTTCTGCAAAAGGCTCTTAGGGGAAGAACCAACAGAAGAAGAAGAAGCCCTTTCAGCACTCTTCTCCATGCGGTGCGGCAGCCCTCCTACCAAGGAGGACAGCAACATCAGCAGCAGGCTCAAGCTTGGCGCCCTCGGCCCAAGCCTGGTCCCCAACAGGGCCGCAAAGGAGGCCGAGGCTCAGATCCCGGAGCCGCTTCCTCTAAGCCTGCCCAGTGACGGGATAGGGGATGCCACCCCTATCTCCGTCACGCCAGCTCTGGGCCCTTCCGTGGGGGGTTGGCTTCACCACTTCCTTTCCGCCTGGTTCGCTATCACCTCGGACAGGTGGGTTCTCTAAGTGGTCAGTCAGGGACTGTCTCTAGAATTCAAGCAGTACCCTCCAAGCCGAGCCCGCGCCCCTTGGGAGGAACAGATTTCTGCATGCACCCAGTCGGCTCTTCGAGACGACGTGGCTCAGCTCCTCCACAAGGAGGCAGTAGTCCCCATGGTGGAACCTCCAGCACACCCAGGCTTTGTCTCCAAATACCTCCTGGTGCCCAAGCGGACGGGGGTTGGAGCCCCACTCTAGATCTCTACGACCTGAATCAGTTTCTCAGGTCTCACAACCTCCGGATGGTCACTCTGTCCGAGATCATACCACCCCCTGAAGCGAAACATGTGGTTCTGTTAACTGGATCTGCAGGACACGTTCTTTCATGTCCCTATCCATCTGTCCAATCAGCGGTTCCTCCGCTTCAGGGTCAAAGGGACCCTGTACGAGTTCCAAGCCATACCCTCCGGCCTGTCATCGGTCCCACGAGTCTTCACCAAATGCATTGCAGTGGTGGCGGCCCATCTTCAGTGTCGAGGAATCCGAATCTACCCTTATCTTGACGATTGGCTTCTGGCAGGTCCCACCCAACAGGAGGTGAAGAGGTCCAGGGATCTGGCCCTCCAGACCTGCTCCCAACTCAGCTTCCTGATCAACAAGGCCAAGTTGGAACTCGTGCCTTCCCAGGTGATGGGCTTCATCGGGGCAGAGCTCGACTCTTGTCAAGCCAGAGCTCAGCTCCCGGTGACAGGGCGGAGGTTCTCTCCTCCTTTGCCCAGTCATTTCTGGTTGGGCACTTGCGCCCTGCCCGGGACTTTCTGCGCCTTCTGGGTTACATGGTGGCGTGCACTTTGGTGGTTTGTTGGGCCCAGTTGCACATGCGCCCCCTCCAATGGGAACTGGACGCCCAGTGGACTCAGTGATATGGTCATTTCGACCAGCTGATCACTGTAACCCAGAAGATGTGGGACGCTCTCCAATGGTGGACCGCCCCAGACCGGTTGCAGGAAGGGATCCCGTTTGTCTACCGCGAGCCGACGGTCGTCCTCACGACCGGTGCCTCTCTTATGGATTGGGGAACCCACATGGGGGACAACAGTGCCCTTGGGTTCTGGACCCCTGAGGAGTCCCAATGTCACATCAACCTGTTGGAGCTCAGAGCTGTCAGATTGGCACTGTCAGCTTTTGCTCCTCAGCTCCGAGGTCAAGTGGTTCAATTCCAGACAGACAATACCATGACCATGTACTACCTCAACAAATAGGGCGGCACGCACTCCCGTCTGCTGTGCAAGGAGGCGTTCTGCATCTGGACTCTCATAAGCCGGTTGGAGGTGAATCTCCTAGCCATCCATGTGGCAGGAGCCTCAAACCAGCTGGCGGATGCTCTCAGCTGCATAGGCCAGACATCCCATGAGTGGTCTCTCCATCCAGAGGTAGCTTACAGCATGTTCTCCTGTTGGGGCAAACCGATGGTGGACCTGTTTGCCTCCAGGGAAAACACCAAGCTGAGGCTGTATTAAGCCTGCCCCCCTCAGCAGGGCTCGCTGCAGGGGGATGCCTTCTCGAGGCCGTGGACCCCAGGCCTCCTCTACACCTTCCCTCCATTTCCCTTGATCCACAAGGTGTTACTCAAGATGAGGAGGGACAAGGCGAAGGTGATTCTGGTAGCCCCAGACTGGCCGAGCCAGTTCTGGTACCCAGATCTCCTCAGCCTCAGCTGCAGGCCCCCGGAGTGGCTTTGTACATGCCCGGACCTGATATCTCTCAACCAGGGGAAGGTCTTCCATCTGGACCTTCAATCCCTGCAGTTCACAGCCTGGTACCTAAGCAGCTAGAGTTCCAGGCTTTGGGTCTTTGTGAAGATGTCTACACCGTGGTGGAGGCATCTAGAAAGGAATCGACCAGGAAATGTTTTGCCTTCAAATGGAAAAGGTTTTCCATTTGGTGTCAGGGTAAGGGTCTGGACCCCTTATCCTGTTCTGTGGCTAACATTTTCAACTACCTTTGGTCTCTCTCCAAAGGGGGCCTGCGGTCATCGACCCTTAGGGTGCACCTGGCAGCCATTTCTGCTTACTGAGCGCGGGCCGGTCAGCCGACATTGGTGTAGGAGACAGTAGTCGGGCGCTTTTTCAAAGGCCTGGATCACATATCCCCTTTGGTGCATCAACCTCCACCTCCATGGCATCTACTGCTGGTATTGGGAAAGCTCACGAGCAAGCCATTCGAACCCATGCACAAGTGTGAGCTGTCACATTTGTCATGGAAGACGGCCTTCCTGGTGGCTATCACGTCAGCCAGAAGGACAGGGGAGCTCCAGGCACTTTCGGTGGACTCCCCTTATCTGGTCTTTCACAGGGACAAAGTTGTCCTGCGCTCCCACCCAAAATTCCTTCCGAAGGTGGTTTCCGAGTTTCACCTTAACCAGGTGTTGTCTCTGCCGGTATACTACCCTAATTACACCTCAGGCACCAAGTACAGGCTCCATACCTTGGACCTGAGACATGCTCTCTCCTATTATAAGGAGCGGACTGCGGAAATTCATGGAGAGGTTCGCCAGCTGTTTGTCACCTACACTGAAGCCACTTCTGGCAGATCTGCAGCCAAACGGACCATAGCAAGATGGATTACATCATGCATAGGTCTGTGCTATGAGTTGGCGGGCAAGAAGCCTCCCAGAGGGATAAGAGCTCATTCTACCTGCCATACTGCTGCATCAGTGGCTGCTTCCAGGGACATCCCTCTCCAGGAGATCTGCTGGGCTGCTACCTGGAAGTCAGCAAACACCTTTATCACCCACTACCACATCGACCTTGAGTCACAGTGGGATGCTGGTTTTGGGACTTCAGTTCTCCAATCTCTGTTCCCTAAGTAGGGGGTGTGCGCCTTGCCTCCCTCCTCCCGGAGAACTGCTTGGAGTCAGCCAAACAGTGTGGATGAACAACATATCTACGCTCCTAGAAGAACAGGTTACTTACCTCTAACAGTAGTTCTAGGAGTGGTATATGTTGTTCATCAACACGGAACCACCTAACCTCTCCGGCTGCGGATGCACACGACCTTGCTTCCAGCGGGCTAGGATCTGGTGTCATGGGGTGGAGCCAAGGTATATACCACCCGGGTGGGTGGGAGGAGCCAGCTTGAAGACTTCCGGTAGATTTTAAGTGGAAGAGGACAATGCCAAACAGTGTGGATGAACATATACCACTCCTAGAACTACTGTTACAGGTGAGTAACCTGTTCTTTTTGCAGATTCTGACTGTACTCCTTTAAATGATTAACAAACACCTCAGTAGCTCTAGGAGCTGACACCAATACTTTGGGTGCAACAGGATTAAGACCCTTAAATGCAAAGGAAGAAGTGCCATCTATAATCTTGCCTCTCCCCCCTCTCTTCTCCATCTTCCCTTCTGGGTCACCAGTGTGCACAACCTAACCCCATCCTTTTTACTCCAACAGCCATTGGGTACTACCTTGAGCCTGCTCCTGGTACACTCATGCACTATAAATGGTTCTATTGCATTATTACTGTTTTGTACGTTTATATGTTCTTTTGTATGATTTTGGACATGTATTGTAATTTACCCAGTGGTCCACTACTGTTTATTGCACAATACCTTATGTTCCAACTGTTACACAATCTTACAATGTTGTATTGTTTGTACTATCCACATTGTAACTGATCATCCTTCATAACCCTATGTAACCCCTCCCCCCAGATCACACTGTGAGACTGAGCAACTTGTTCAGTGTGCCCTCCTTGTGAAACATTTCAATAAATAAAATATAACTAATCTAATAATCAGAGGACTAGGATGTCAGTCGGAAGCTTTTCACAGCATATGTAAAAATTGGAGTGTTTAAAAAGGAAAAAAAGTGGGGCAACAAGCAGAGTGGAAACAAAATCTGGAAGGTCATTACGAATGCTAGAAGTCTAGGAAATAAGATTCTAGACCTAGTGGCCATCATGGTAGAGGCCAGCCTAGACATTGTAGCCGTTACCAAGTCATGGTGCACAAAGATCATGCCTGGGACATGGCCATACCAGACTATATTCTGTTCAGGAAGGACTGGGTGGGAAGGAAGGGAGAGGGTGTGGTGCTTTATGTGAGAAAAGCATAAAAACGATGGATATACAGGGGGAAGTGGAGGTAATATAGGTCACTATAGAGACAATGAATGGAGCCATTGTTCACACTGGAGTGATCTCCAGACCTTCAGCACAGGGAGAGAAATTAGATAAGATACTGGTGGAAGCCATTGGCAAGATGGCAGAAAAGGAGGAGGTCCTACTGGTGGGAACTTGCCAGATGTAGATTGGAGCCTCCCAGCAGCGGCTTCAGCTAGAAGCAGGGACATACTGGACTCAATGCAGAGGGTATTCTTCAGGCAACTAGTCAGTGAACCCACTTGTGATTGGACAGTACTGGACCTAGTACTCACTAACAGGGACAATGTTGCAGACGTCAGGGTAGTATGCCACTTGGAGACCAGTGATCATTGTATGGTGTGGTTCAGTATAAGGATGGCTATGGAATCGAACCACACAAGGCCGAGGGACCTGGACTTTAGGAGGGCAGATTTTATAAAGATGGGTGAATGACTCAGGGATCACCTTGCAGGGAGATGGCCTGTGTGGGGTGGAGGAACAGTGGGTGAAGCTAAAAGGGAGCATACTAAAGGCAACAAGCCTTTGTGTCAAGTGAGTAAAAGCAAGAGGAAGAAAATACTGCTATGGCTGGAGAGGTAAAGGCTAAATGGGTAGCATTCAGAAGGTATAAGGAGACACAGAGGGAGGAGGAGGATGGTATCTCAAGGGAGACGGAGAGAAACAGGGAAAGCAGTAAAGAGTGCAAAGGCGCAAACAGAAGAGAGAATTGCCTGGAAGGTCACAAAAGGGGACAAAACATTTTTTAGGTATGTAAGTGAATAAAGGAAGATATGTAGTAGTATTATAAGGTTAAAAGGAAAAAGGGGGGGAGCTGTGCAGAGACCACCAGGAAAAAGCAGACATCCTTAACAAATGCTATAGTTCAGTGTTCAGAGGAAGGAGATGGGGAGGGGCCACAAAAAAGTAACAGAAGCTTTGGAAGGAGTTAGATGAACACGAGCGCTTTTTTGGAGGAGAGAGTCCTGAAGGAACTCGCTAATCCTTTTTTTTGCTCATGCTGCTGACCGGCCCCCTTCAGCACTACCCCTACCACCTAGCCCCGTTATCTGCCCCAGATAACTTACCTACTCCTGTGTTCCCCCATGAATGACCCCCCCCCGGGAAGGGACCCCTATCACCTCCGAGTGGAGTTAGAAGTAGAGCTTCGGTCAGGGAGAGGCAGTCCAGGCTGTGGTGCAGAACCTGTGATGGAGCGACGAGTGGCATCCTGCGTGGTTGTGGATTTTCCGATTTTTCTCCCTTGGAAGGTAAGGCGTGTAATGACGTTGTAGCAGGACTGCCTGTGTCGTCCCACCTCCCCATACTGTCAAGCTCTGTGCTGCTAGACCCCTGCTTCTAAGAGGGCCAGTCATGTGCCGGATGCTGTCCCATCCCACCCCCCACCCCTCAAGAGGAGAGCAGTACCAGGATGCCCCATCCTCCCCCAGCCAGCCCTCCAACAGCCTGGGTCTGTTTCTGAACCCAGGGTGTCGGCATCACAGATGGTAGTCCTATCGCTGTGTCAGTGGGCCAGGGACTTGCTAATCTAAAGCTGGACAAAGCAGTGGGGCCACATGGGGTACATCCAAGGGTACTGAGAGAGCTCAGGGGGATGTACTGGCTGTACCTCTTGACAGTTCTGTTTAGCAACTCACTGGAAACAGAAATGGTTTTGGAGGACTTGAAGATTGCGGATGTAGTCCTGCTATACAAAAGTGGTAGCGGGGAGGAGGCTGGCAGTTATAGGCCAGTCAGCCTGACATCGGTGGTGGGTAAGTTAATGTAATCACTGCTGAAGAAATAGACTGTGGAATGTCTTGAATCCAGTGGGTTATAAGACCTGAAGCAGCATATTTGGGGGGGGGGGTCATGTCAGATGAGTCTGATAGTATTCTTTGACTTGGTGATAACGGATTTAGATCAGGGTGGATGTGGTCTACCTAGATTTCAATAAGGTTTTTGACAGCATTCTACGTAGGAGACTAGTAAGCAGGCTGGGTAGTTTAGGAATAGATCCAAAGGTGGTAGACTGGATAAGAAATTGGTTAGGAGATAGGCGATAGAGGGTAGTGGTAAATGGAGTTCACTTCGAGGAAGGGAGGGTGATCAGCAGGGTGCCTCAAGAATTAGTGCTGGGACCGGCCCTCTTTAATATCTTTACAAGTGATATTGCAGAGGAGGTAGAAGGGAAGGTCTGTCTCTTTGCAGATGACACCAAAGTCTGCAATAGGGCGAACACTCCAGGGAGGGTGAAAAGGATGATCAGAAACCTGAGAAAACTAGAGGAGGGGGTCAAGGGTATGGCAGCTGGGTTTCAGTGCAAAATAATGCACTTAGGGCACAGAGCCCGGGGCAAAATATAAAATGGGTGGAGTGGTATTGACAGCCGCCAAACAGGAAAGAGACCTGGGGTTAATAATATCGAATGACCTGAAGGTGGCCAGACAGTGGAAAAAGGGCACCTGGGAGGGTTAGTGGGGTGCTGGGGTGTATGGGTTGGGGGTATCACCAGAAGAAAGAGGGAGATGGTGTTGCCTCTGTATGGATCGCTGGTAAGACCCCACCTAGAGTACTGTGTGTTGTTCTGGAGACCACATATCCGGCAGGACACAGACAGAGTGAAGGCAGTTCAGAGGAGGGCAACTGAAATGCTGCAGGGTCTGCATCAAAAGCTCTATGAGGAAAAGGACGTCAGTATGCATGTCCTGGAAGAGAGGAGGGAGAGGGGGGATATGACGAAGTGAGTTTTATCACGAAGTGTTGGGTCAATCAGTGCAGCACTTCTTTGACACTGTAATTTACTGTTTTTGTGCTTTGCCACTCTTTTCAAATCATCTCCAGTGCAATATCATAGAATTTTAGCTCCTCTGTGGTCCAGTTGGATTGCTAGACTCTGTGTAGAATGCCTTCTGTACTGTGAGTCTGTCTCCCCCTGAAAACCTTTTGTAAACTGCACTACATTGAGGTATGAAGTAAATTTTTTTTCACATGGAATCTGTGTGCTGTGCTTTTCTGTTTAGTGTAAGAAGGGATGCGATAGAGACCTTTAAATGCCTCATGAGGGTAAATAAGTTGCAGGATGGAAGTATTTTTGAGAAGAAAAGGTGGTCAGTAACAAGGGGACATGCTATGAAGCTGGAAGGGGGTAGATTCAGGAGAGATGTGAGAAGTACCTCAGAGAAAGAGTGGTGGATTCCTGGAAGAGCCTTTCAGCAGATGTGGGGGCGAAAACAGTGGTGAGGTTCAAAAATGCATGGTATAAGCACAATGGAATCATTGCAGAGGAACGGGGGTGGGAGAAAGATCTGTAGATTGGGTATGGTCTGCGATAATAGTGTAGGTAGAAAGGAATGGGCAGACTGGATGGGCCACGTGTTCCTTATCTGCCATCAAATTCTATGTTTCCGTGTACATGTTTACTGGATGCAAATATAAAGATTTGCTGGACTATAAAGGAGAGGGATAGTGGAGTATTGTAAGTCTAAATATTCGTAAGCCTAGTAAGGTGTCTGATTAGCTGCTGGATCAGTCATTAGTGTGTTAGAAATGACAGAAGAAGCCAGCCCGTCAGTGCAGTGGTAGGGCTGCAGCATGCGACGCAGTCAACCCGGGTTTGAGACCAGAACCAGGGTCATCGGAGAGTCAGCCAGGGTGGATGAGGATTAAGTGTCCGATGGACTGCTGCCCTCCTCTGGGGTGGAGTGGTTTTGTCACTGTGCGTTACCTAGGCCCCTAGTGGTGGCTGGGGGTCAGACTCCTTAGATTGCATACAAGGGCAGTGGCATGGCAGATGTCCCATGTGCTGCGTGTGAAAGCATGTGCAGCTCGGCCATTGACGTCATTGCATGACAGCTGCTCCGCAATACAGAGAAGGGAGGAAAGTGGGAAATGACCCTGACTGGCAGGATGATTCTCCGACCCCTTGCAGGCCTGCACCAGCTGGTTGAGCTTGGCCCTCCACCACCTCGCCATGGGGGGGGATGTCAGCCATGGGGGAAGCTGGAGCCATTGAAGTCTGGGAGATAGTGAATGACAAGAGGCACTTCAGAGTAAAACGGTAGTGAGCCACAGTGAAAAAAGCACAGTATTCAAGGACAGAAGCTCGACTACCCATACCTCAAGTAAGGATTTGTAGGGGGAAAAAAAGCAACACTCTGGCAATGTTGATATTAGTAAATACTGTTACTTACAAAAACCGCAAAACAGTGAGCTGCCTGGCTATCTAGCGTTTCGTGCATGTGCACTTTTTCAAGGTGATGAGGGTAAGGATCAGAGGAAAGAAGCCAGCCAGCGAGGGAGAAAAATGAATAACGAGAAAGAAATGACCGATCAGGCTGTAACTGACGTTGTGCTGCACACAATGTCTTCAACACAAAACATATTTATGCTGAAAGTTGGATGTTGGAGTAGATTAGGAGCTGGCTGCATGATAGGAGACAAAGAGTGACGGTAAAAGGTGAACTATCAAAACCTAGACCTGTAACCAGTGGGGTTCCACGGGGATCAGTACAAGAGCCGGTATTGTTCAACATCCTTATTGGTGACATAACAGTAAGGGTAAAAAGTAAGATCTTTTTGCAGATGATGATAAAATTTGTGGGAGGGTGGATATAGAGGAGGGGAGACAAGAACTAAGGGAAGATCTTCCTGGACATAAGTCTCCACCACTCATTCACACTAGTGGGATTAGCGCCGGAGGCACTAAGACCCATCGGGAGCAAACTTTTTGCTGGAGGGTCGGCGCAGAGGCGGGCGAGACATGACGACCGCGCGAGCAGCGGGCTCGAGCGGGTAATGACCATCTCGGCGACGCACTCCTCCAACCGCCTTCAGTTCCTTTTTTTCCGCCGGCTGGCGCTTCAGTGATCGACAAGCGCCCTTGCCGGGAGTCAAACTTCAAACTAGCGATAGTTTTCAGTTTGTTTTTGTAACTTTATCACGATAGTAGTATCGCTTAATTTTATTTTATTGCTAAATTTTTCTAATATTTAAATTTTACTTGAAGAAGTCTCGCCTACTGGACGGAGTCGACCATGAGCAGGTCAGGTGACGGTAGGGAGACTCGTGTAGAAAGCTGTTAAGTCAGCGGGCTGGTCCGGTCAGCCTCCTTCTCCTCAGCGGGGTTCCGACAGCGGTCAGTCCGATGCCGGGGGATGGGCGGTCCCCGCCGGCATAAAATAAGCGTCGCATTCTCGGCACGTTCGCCTCAAGCTCTTCTTCGACCCACAGGTCAAAAGAGGCATCACCGAATTAGCCCTCTGGTATGTCTGCGTCGACGCCGGTTATCGCTGCTAGTTGCCGGTCTCCTTCTTCGAGTCGCCAACTTCCGCAATCGTCGTCCCGACATCGAGCCCCTCCCCCGCCTATAGGTAGGACTCCAGATGAGCAATTTCATCAGTGGGCGCTCTTATGGAGCAATGGGCTCGGAGGTTGGTTCTTCTGCCTGGCTGGTTGCCTCGACCCTCGGGCCCCTCCGGCGATCAGGTAGATGCGGTTGGACCTTCCTAGTCGTGGCGCCTTCTTGGTGCCAGCGACTCCGTGCTTAGGTGTTTCCCCCCCTCACATGGCTGCGGCGCAGGGGGCCTCACCGATGCCCTTATCTCCTGTTTTTTTTCCTTCTCTAGCTTTCCAGGTTCCTGGGGCTCTTCCGGCGCCTTCCACAGGGTCTGTTGGCTTGTCGACGCCGTTTTCGGTGCTGCTGGGTCTTGCGGCGCCGTCCGTGGCGCCGCGGGGTCTCGCAGCGCCGCCGGTGGTGCCGTTGGATAAGGCGGCGCCCGTTCGCGGCGTCCACTAGCGCCCATGAGGGCGCTTGAGGGGCCGCGTGCCTCTTGACGCCGTGCTCCTCCCCCGGTGCAGTCTTCAGCCCGTTTGCCGTCTTCGGCGCCGGCAGCTCAGGGACTCTCCTTGTTTTTTCTGCTATTTCCTCCTCTCTAATTCTCACTCCTTTCCTGTCCAAACAGTCCTTTCTGGACCATCAGGAGATGATGTTGAGCCTGACCCAGACCTTGGTTGGGTGATGAAGTGGAGAAACAAGATCTTTCTTTGCTACAGAGCCTGTGGTGAGGACCTGTCCTTTAAGTCTCTGTTGAAGAACCTGGGATCCACTTTCTCTCCAGACTACAGACATCGATCCTGGGAAGATATTAAGACTCCAGTATCTTCATGCTTTGGAGATCCCTCACGGTTTGACTCCTCCGATCCAGCCTTCCTTGAGACGCTGTCTCAAATGGTATGGAATAATCCTGCTCTTATTCCCTCAGTGGCTAAATCCATTGATAAGAAGTATTCAGCTCCCAAGGATGCGTCCCATTTTGGCATCCCAAGCCTTTGTGGATCCTATTGTAGTCCTGGCAGAGAATGACAGGTCGTTCTTCCTCAAACTACTACAGCTCGACCTATTAACAAAGAGTCTCGTAAGATTGATACATTAGGTAAGAGAGTCTTTGCTGCCTCCACTCTAAGTATCGTATTGCCAGTTATCAAGGCTATTTTTCTCAGTATGAGTATATCCTGTGGCACTCTATGAAAAAATGGTTGAAGCTCTTCCAGATTCGGATTCCAAGTCAGAGCTTCTTCTGACCGTTATTAGAGGTATTGAGTCCAATAACCAACAGGTCAAAGCCGCCATGGACGCTTTCGACACTGCTTCTCGCTCAGCAGCCGCGGGGATTTGTACTCGGCGCCATTCCTGGCTGCGCACTTCTGGCTTCACGAATGATGCTCAGCAGCAGGTGATGGCGCTGCTGCTGATGGCTCCTTTCTTTTGGCCCTCAGGTGGAGCAAGCCTTAGAGGCCACTCAGAAGACTAGATCGGCCATTAAGTTGGCCAGACCTCCGCCCCTCTCGGGGCATGTGAGCAGGCGTCAGTTTCATAGTCGTCAGTCCTTCGAGGCAGAGGCAGGGAAGCTTCCATAAAAGCCAACCTGCCCAACCTCAAAAGAAGGCGAGCAGAAGCGGGGGCCTAAAGCTCCCAGCGCTACCTTATGAGTCATTGGCCCAAGTTCCATCCACTCTGCCCGGTGGAACTTTCTCCTCAGTGGGAGGTAGTCTGATGTACTTCTACAACCAGTGGAAGTCCATAACCGGACAAATGGGTCCTTCGGATAATTCGCGAGGTTATTCTCTCAATTTCTTGAAACCCCGAATTGTCCTCCCAGACAACAACCCAGGTTGTCGGCCTCTCAGTCAGACCTCCTCACCGCGGAGATCCAGGGCCTTCTGAACAACAGGGCAATAGAACTGGTGCCCCCGCATCTGCGAAACACAGGGTTCTACTCCCATTACTTTCTGGTTCCAAAGAAATCTGGGGGGATGCGCCCCATTCTAGACCTCAGAAAGTTAAACAAATTCCTCCCCAGGGAGAAATTCAAGATGATTTCCCTAGGTACCCTGTTACCCTTGCTGCATCAGCACGACTGGCTGGCCTCTCTGGATATGCAGGATGCTTACCAGCATATCCCATCCACCGACCCACCGCAAGTTCCTCAGGTTTGTAGCTTTGGGTCAGCATTATCAGTTCAGAGTCCTGCCCTTTGGGCTATCCTCGCGCCCTTGAGTTTTACAAAGTGTTGTGCAGTTCTCTTGGCGCATCTCAGGAAAGTCGGACTCGAGTGTTTCCCTACCTGGACGACTGGCTTCTAGCAAGCCCTTCCGCCAAGGACTTTGGAAGCCATGCAACGACTTCTGTCTTCTCACGTCCATGGAGTTCTGCTGAATTTGAAAAAATCTCAACTGCAACCCTCCCAGAGGCTCCTTTTCATAGGGACGCTTCTAGACACCTCTTCAGCGAAGGCTTTCCTTCCAGAGTACAGAAGACTCGACATCCTTCGAATGGCCCGTTACATCAGGGAGAACCAATCGGTTACAGCTCTCTCGATGCAACGCATGTTGGGTCTCATGGCGTCCTCGGTCTTCACTGTCCCTCTCGCCCGACTGCACATGAGAACTACCCAATGGATGCTCTCCACTCAGTGGTCCCCGACCTCTCACCCCCAGTCTTATCCCATCAAGGTGACGGAGCCCCTTCGAAGGTCTCTCACCTGGTGGTCTCAAGAGAGCAATCTCCTGGAAGGATTCCCCTTTGCTCCCCCGGATCATCAGATCTCCATCACCACAGACTACGCTAATGGGATGGGAGCTCACTGTCTCCCTCCACACTCAAGGTGTATGGACTCAGTTGAAACTCATCTCCACATAAATGTCCTGGAGATGAGGCGGTCCTCTATGCAATCCGAGCTCTGAAGGATATCCCTTTGTCACAAGAACATTCTCCTTCAAGCGGACAACAAAGCAGTGATGTATTACATCAACAAGCAAGGCGGTGCTCATTCTTATCCCCTTTGCAGGGAAGCAATGAGGGTGTGGGAGTGGTGCTTGGAGCACAAGTCTCTGATTCAAGCGGTTTATCTGCCAGGTATACAAACGACCTAGCAGATCACCTCAGCAGAGCAGGCAGACCCTCACGACTGGTCTCTCGATCCAGCCGTAGCTCGGTCCCTGTTCAAAGAGTGGGGACTCCAGACCTGGACCTTTTGCATCCCCACTCAGCCAAAACTGCCTCTCTTCTGCTCCAGAAATCCAGGGCCTGGCATTTTCTGTCAGGATCGTTCAGGCTGCGGTGGACAAAGCGCTTTCTTTCGCCTTTCCACCGCTTCCTCTAATCCAGAAAGTACTCCTCAAGTTCAGTCTCAGGGGACCAAGATGATTCTCATTGCTCCTTCCTGGCCTAGCAACTATGGTTTCCTCTACTCAACAGTATGTTGGCAGCCTCTCGAGACCACTTCCTTTGCAAATCAGTCTTTTGACTCAGGGTTAGTTGGTCCATCCAACCTGAAATCACTTCACCTTCATGCTTGGCTCCTGAAGAGATAGAAGTGATCGGTTCAACGTCTCGTAGAGTCTCAGACATCCTTCTGGCTGCTCGGAAGCCACCACCAAAAACGCACGCCCAAATGGAAGCGTTTTCTCTCTGGTGTGCAAAATCCTCTTGGAATCCCTTTTCCTGTCCTCCTGGCAGTTCTGGAGTATCTTTTGGACCTGTCAAACTTAGGTCTTCAGTACTCCACAGTTAAAGTTCACCTTAGTGCCATCTCAGCGTTCCATGAGCGGTTTCTTCCTTAACTCTGGCTCAGTTACCTACGGTGAAGAGATTTCTTAAGGATTCTCCATACCAGACCCCTGTTAAGCGTCCAGTTGCAGCCTGGGACATTAACCTGGTGCTGGACATGCTCACTCGAAGCCTTCAGACCCTTAGCTACCTGTGAGCTAAAATTTCTTACCTGGAAGACTGCCTTCCTGGTGGCCATTACCTCAGCCCGCAGGGTCTCTGAGATACATGCCCTGGTTACGGACCCTCCGTATACTGTATTCCATAAAGACAAGGTAGTTCTCCATACTCATCCTAAATTTCTTCCCAAGGTTGTGTCAGAATTCCATCTAAACCAACCTCTGGTACTTCCCGCTTACTTAGCTAATTTCCAAAATGAAGGGAGCGAGCTCTTCATTCCTTGGATGTTAAGAGAGCCTTGCAGGTTCTATTTAGATAGAACCAAGGATGTTACATAAGACTCAGCAACTGTTCGTTTCTTTCAGCGACACCGGCTGGGTCAACCTGTCGCTATTAGGTGCATCTCTTCATGGTTAGTGGCATGCCTTCGTCATTGCTATTCCATGGCTCAAGTTAAATTAGAAGTGAGTGTACGCTCACTCTACTAGGCGATCATGGCATCCCTAGCGGAATTCGCAATGTTCGAATAGCAGATATATGCAACGCCGCCACCTGGAGCTCAGTGCATACCTTCTAAGCACTATGCACTGGATGTTCATGCTAAGCGACATTCCGCATTCGGCAGAACTATCCTTAATGGGCTTCTATCTTAGACGCGTGAGCTCTGGCTCTCCTGCCGCCCTTTTGGGGGATTATCAGCTTGGTACTCTCCCACTAGTGTGAATGAGTGGTGGAGACTTATGTCCAGGAAGATAGGAAAATTACGTACCTACCGTAATTCTTGATCTTCTTGGACGAGTCTCCACCACTCATTCACACGCCCACCCTCCATCCCCCGAGCTCACCGCTGTATTGGTCTTCCTCCCTCAAATCTTTGGGCCGTGAGGACTTCTTTGCTGACCCTTCTTACACGGGTCCTCACGGACTATCTTATGTCCGTTTTTGTATTGGTTACTCTTGCTACGTTAGTTAGCTGCACCTCCTTGGTAAAAAGGTACTGGGCGGTTTGGAGGTCGTCGCCGAGATGGTCGTGGCTCTAGAGCCGCTGCTTTCATTTCTCGTGTCTCGCTGGCGCGTCCTCGCCGACCCTCCAGCAAAAGTTTTCTCCGATGGGTCTTAGTGCCTCCGGCGCTAATCCCACTAGTGTGAATGAGTGGTGGAGACTCGTCCAAGAAGATCAAGAATTACGGTAGGTACGTAATTTTCCTATTTGGTCAAACTTGAGAAGTGGTCTGGAATCTGGCTATTGGTGTTTTTTCACCAAAAGGTGTAAGGTCATGCACTTGGGAACTAAGAACCTAGGGGTCAGTTACTGGCTGGGAGGGCTACAATTGTCAATCTCTAAGGAAGAAAAGGATCTAGGGGTGTTAGAAAGTGGGGATATGAAACACTCTGCACAGTGTTGTAAAGCTGCTGCAAAAGAGAATAAAATGTTGGGATGCATTTCCAAAGGAATCCCCTCCAGAAGGGAAGAAGTTATTCTACCCTTGTGCAGATGACTGGTTAGACCACATTTGGAGTACTGTGTGCAGTTTTGGTATCCTTATTTAAAGAAAGACATTAGGTTACAGGAGAATGTCCAATGTAGGGCAACTAAGGTGATACAGGATATGGGAGACAAATCGTATGATAAAAGGGTAAGGAGCTCAATATGTATCTAAGAGGAACGAAGGGAAAGCGGGGATATGATAGAAACCGGTAATTATATTAAAGGTATAAACTGGGTGAGTGTAGAGGGCATCTTCACTATACATAGGGAGAAGATCACTAGGGGCCATAGTATGAAACTGGTAGGGGGCAGATTTAAAAAGAAAATGAGGTGACATTTTTTCCCTGAAAGGGTTGTGTCCAGCTGGACTGAACTACGTGATGAGGTGGTATCTGTGAAGACAGGAGGAAGTTTTAAAAGAGGGTGGGATAGGGTAAAAATGAGAGTAGTAACTGGAGGGGAAGGGATTGGTGGAGGAAGTGTGTGTGTGTAAGATTACTCTGGGAGGCAAGTGGTGGGTGGAGCAGCTCCCAAAAAATAAACTGAGCTGCACATTTGAGCAGACTGGATAGACCAATAAGGCCTGTTTCTGCTGGCAATTTTCATACGTTCATATGAACTGCTTGCTCCCCACCATTCTGTTGCAATGCAAAAGAACAAGAGGGTATTAAAATAACTCCAAAAACGAAGGTTGTTACCATGCTTGGATTTATAATCACAATAACAGCTGATAAGCTGATCATTTCCTTGGATTAACAACTGGCTGAAGGGAAGTGACCTTCAGCTGCCCCACCCACCCAACCAATTGTTAATCCCTTGGAAATTACTGACTTTGCGGTCATTATTGCTTAAACAAGTCCTGTAACACAGTGCAGAGATAAAAGTGATGACCCAGGCTTCCATGTGATGACTTATCGATGCCACTGATCATAGGGTGCACAAGTGGATTGTTACCTTGAACTGCTGTAGTAAAGTTTGGAATAATTGCTGTTTTTCAGTTTTTGAGAGCTTTAATTATGTGATCTCTTCCAGGTATCCGACAGCTACAGCTGATACTCTTGAAGGTTGCCTTGATCCTAGGGGTTGAAATACATGTTGGTGTGGAATTCCAGGGTCTCATTGAACCCCCTGAAGATCAGGAAAACCAAAGTAAGTCAGAATAAAGGAACGGCTGCAACTCTTACATAATTTAAATGCTATGTCAGTCTTAGTATTTGGAGAAGAATGATTCTAGTGGTGTGGCTACAGTTCACAGTCCACACTCTGGGAGTTCCACTGGAAGTGCTGATTCGTCATCCTCATTGGACCTGCTGTGGAAACATTAACTAACTAGCCATTGTTGATTTTATTTTATAATTAAAAATAGTTATATCATTGTTTCTCCATGCTGCCAAAAGCCACAACACTGTTCTGGTACTGTGAGTGTAGGGAGAAAATTTTCATATCTGACACGAACTAGGTGTGTGTATCTGTGCCTAGACCTCTCTCGCAACATCTGAACCTGTGAGATCTGTCAGAATTTTAACTAAGCTACTAGACGACGCAGAAGAAAAAACTGGAAAATTTTGTACTTGAGAAAGCTTTGGCAACTATGGAAAAAGGCACAAGGCTAGAAGTCTGTGTTGCCTGCCTTGTCGACCAAATCATGGTTGTCAAAATCAAAAGACTGAGGAAAAAAATTGGTCATTTTCAGACCATAAGCAAAAGTACAGGGATAGAGAAAAATCTTGCCTTGTGAGACCCAGGTCACCACTGTTGCCTACAGGTAACCAGACCACTTCATCTTCATCCACTCAAGCAGTGGTGATGCCAGCTTCCCCCCGACTGTTGACCAGACACAGAGGTTGGGGCTTGGCTCAAGCACTGCCATACCTAGTATGGATGGTATATTGCTGTCATCAACGAGTCCTGGCCATCAAGTACAGCGGTCCAAGCCCCTGGTCAAGGCATTGTCAGCACACAAGCATTACTGTCGTTATCAGAAATGATGTGGCATATGTTACCAGGCTTACCGGTGCAGAATGCGTTATAGTCGACGGGGGTTAATGGATCTTGGGCACTGTTGACGACTTCTGCCAGTTCATTTTAAATCCCTCTTTCTCAACCACTGCCGGCGTCGCCTCTGCGGTCCTTAGTTCCTGTCATCTACAGGGACATTGACGAGGTGGAACATAATCCAGATTTCATTCTTTACAGAGAAGGATTATGAAGAGGAGGAGGAGGGTTTTATGGGGAAACACCTGTCCCACATTTCAGTTCCACACTGTCTTCCTGTGGTGAGGATTACATAGAAGCTGTCGGCAGGTAAGAACCACTTGGCCCACCTAGCCTGCCCATATTTTCCCAACCTGTATTGTCACCGGTGATCCTTCTCAGTCCCTAGCCCCTCCCCACACTTAATACTACTATCCCTATGTGCTGATCCCATGCATTTTTGAATCCTGTAACCATTGTAGCCCCCATCCCTCTGCTGAGATGCTGTTGAATGGGTCCACCACTCTCTCCGTGGAAAAGTACTTTCTCCCATTACCTCTGAGCCTCCCACCTTCTGTCTTCATAGTGTGACATCTTGTCCTCAAGCATCTTTTTCTTCGAGATATGCTTCCTACTTGTACCTTGTTTATACCTGTGAGGTATTTGAATGTTTCTAAAATATCCCCCCTTTCCTTCCTTTCCTCCAGAGAGTACATATTCAATTCCCTGAGCCTTTCCCCATAGGGCTTTTGATGCAGGCCATGCACCATTTCTGTTGCCTTCTTTTGTACTGCCTCCACACTATCTGTGTCCTTGCGGAAATAGAGCCCCCAGTATTGTACACAGTACTCGAGGTGTGGTCTCACCAGTGATCTATACGGTGTATTATTACCTCCCTCTTCCTGCTGGTGATTCCCCTACCTATACATAGAGCATCCTGCCTGCCTTGTCGCACTGTTTCACTACCTTCAGGTTATCAGAAATTATCACCCCTGGTCTCTTTCCTGCTTTGTGACTGTTAATACCGCTCCCCCCATTTGGTATGTTGTCTCTGGGTTCTTGTGCCCCATGTGCATTATTTTGCATTTTTTGCATTAAAACCCAGTTGCCAAACCCTTAACCATTGCTCTCGTCTTTGTAGATAGCTTCTCATTCTTTCTACCCCTCCCGGTGTGTCTACTCTATTGCAGAGTTTTGTGTCATCTGCAAACAGGCATAATTTCCCTTCCAGCCCTTCTGTAATGTCAGTAATAAAGATATTGAAGCAGATCAGCCCTAATACTGATCCTTGTGGTACCCCACTGGTCACTTTACCTACTCCAGAGTGGATGCCATTTACCACTACCATCTGACTCCTATTGCCCAGCCAATTTGCCATCCAATTTACTATTTTGGGACCTACTCCTAGGCTCCCTAGTTTAACAGTCTTCTGTGTGGGATGGTGTCAAAGGCCTTGCTGAAATCCAGGTAGGCCACGTCCATCGCTTTTCCCTGATCCACCTCCTTGGTTACCCAATCAAAGAACTCTATCAGGTTTGTCTGGCAGGACCTCCCCCCTGTGACACCATGCTGACACTGATCCTGCAGATTATTGGAGTGTTTGGGGGGACTGTGGCATGGCGGGACATGATGGCAGCCATGCTGGCTGACTGAGATGGCGATTTTCCATTTTTCTGGGACCCCACCCACCTCCTACATGTGTGTGTCCACAGCAGCGTACGGAGGGGGGAGGCGTTCGGCAGCGTGTAGTCACCCATGCTGCCAAGAACGCCTTCGCTAGGCCAATCCTTGAAGCCACTTTAGTAGTGGAATGCCGCGACCCACTCCCAGGGAGGGAAGCATCAAAAGGATGCTCTGACTTCCTCCCTGCCTGCCTCTACTCTTGGCATCCAGGCTCGGGGCATGAACCTGGATCACCTGCATGTCAGAGCGATGCCCCATCACTAGGTGCCACGGAGCCAGCTTAAGAAAGGTTTTTTACGGCTGCATGGGTGGAGCTCCACAGAAGTTATGCCATCATCTGTATATCAGATTAGCACTGTGGAAGCACATGGCCAGATTGCTGTCTGGTGTGCTTCCACAGTGCTGTGGCATAGTTTCCAGTGGCTCTGTTTATGCGACGCGTCCCCTCCGCTGACCGCATGAACACACCCACTTAGCGGTGCACTTCTTTTTCTTCCGCACCTGTGGAAGTGATTGGTGCTGTGCACAAGATAGCTGCTGACTCAGACTGTGCATGCACGAGTTTCGCACATGCACAGTTCTGTTGTTGCCGCCATCTTGTGTACGCCACACTCTGGCTATGGTGGCGATGCTCATAAATGCTGTTAGTACAGACTATAGTTGAATTTGTAAGTATTGCGTTCCCGAAAGTTATCACTACACGAGACGAATGACAGTTAACATTAACAGTACATGCATACCTTGCTACCTCTCAGAATTCAGATTCATAGAACTGGCCTTCAAAATCCATAGCAAATGGGCAGAATGTGCTCGGAAAACACAGGAAGTGGTTTAGCGTGAGTTATTTTGTCTTTGAGGTTCCACTAGCTAACGAACGCAGCTAAATATTTTGAGCAACCCCAGTGCATTGCTGTCAAAATGTGATTTAAAATCTCTACTCCTGCCAACATATACAGGACTGTAAAGCACAGCACAGTCAGTAGACATGCACACGACAGTGATCACATTACCAGCTGACCTACATACTAGAAACAACTCTCTCCGGGCAGGCAAAAGCAGAAAGTGGAAGGAGGCATAAATCTCATGAAAACATGAACAGTGAAGGCAAGCACAGCAGATAGCCGTACCTTGTGTGTTTTCCCTCCAATGCAAGTCCAGTTGATGCTGCTAGGTAGCCACTAGGTAGCCATCTGTCACGGGACGAATGATCGTAAATCCCGGCACTACTATTATCCCACTCTAGGAGCTCTTTTTCTGGGTGCAAGCAGTGAGGAAACGGAGCCCCATGGGTACGCTCCGACCATTCTCTGGCAGCTCCCTAACAACCCATGTGTGGATTATTTCATTTTTCCTGATATCAGGGAGGGTTCTGAGACGCGCTGCAGTCGTGCCCTCTGCCTGCAGGGTTCGAGGGGCTAACAGTTCAGAGCTACTCATACTAACGCAGCGGCAACAGACGAAGCAAGCAGCACAACAACTCTCAAGGCATTCCTCTGAGGAGGCGCTCTGTCCGCTGCTCCTGTTGCCCACTTGCCTATGAACTGTTGGTCAGTGTCTTGGAAAAACCACAGGACGCCCTCTACTGGCAGACAATAGCAACATCAGGATGAGAATGTGGGGGGAAAAACTGTTCCTGTCTTTCTCATTGTAAAAGCTACTTTTTCCTCGTAAAAACTCTGCACAGCCGTATCGGCTCTGACCAGAGTTTGTTGTTAAAGGTGATGGAATTGGCAGCCATATGTGGATCTGATAAAAAGTAGCTTCCCAAGTTGGTTCTTGTTCTGTAATGCTGTCTTAATTGACCCCTGCTTCACAAAATATTCTCTTGCTGTACTGCTGCCAGATTTGGTATCTGAGGGTGGGAGAGCACATACAAGGAAGAGTGGGACATATTTTATTTTTATTTCGTTTTTTTACGTTGAGAGACCAAGGTCTGCAACCAAGGGTGGGGATGGAAGGCACACAGAGGGAAGGAGCAGGATGGATATGTGTGTGTGTGTGTGTATTTTACACAGAGAGGAGGCCAGCGGTTTGAAATAGATTAAAGATGGTCACCACTGTTGTGGAATGACTCCTAGCTAAAATGTAAAACCAGTGTGGCCTATCATTCTTGATAAAACCATTTTAGCCCTTTAGTGCCCACATTTGTTGTAGAAAAACGTTGTTGTTTTTTTTTAATCAGATTGCACCAGCCAAGGTAATTGAGTACAGATGTAATATGGGATGCTGCTGTCTGCCATTAAAGAGATACTAGGGGACAGGGAGTGTTTCTACAGGAGTGACTAATTGGGATACTTTACAAGCCTTTTCCAGTTCTGTTCAGAGCAGAGAGTAATAGCTTCAAAATATTGCAGTTAAGTCTCGTTTTCATTGTACAGGTTATATTAAACTTATGGAGCTTGTGTACTTTTATTAAACATCCCTACTGGATAAATAATTCGCTTGCACTTCTAGTGCAGGGGCAGGTATGGTAACATATAACAAACAAATATAGGAATGTGCATAAAGTAATAGTAATAACCATAAGGAAACCCAGTTATAATCAACTGGTTATAACGGCGAACACACACTGAGGTTCCCTCGCTCCACACACACGCCAGCTGCTGTCACGCCACACAATTCACCACCTCTCGCACTCTGACTCCGCTGTAAGTAAAAGTTTAAAAAAACTACTGTAAACAAAAGAAAATACTCATACACTTTTGGGAGGAAAAAAGTAAATGTTTAAACAGCTGCTTGAACCACACCGTGGCTGCACAGAGATGTGTTTTTTATCTTATAGAATTGCTGTGGTGAAAAAAACACTTCCCAGCAACTATATAAAACAAAACATGGGGCGGTGTGTAAAATTCTAATTAAACACACCACCCCGTGTATTATTCTATATTTAATTTATTATGATGAAGCACAATACTGCCAAAGCAGTGAACAACAATGTCACTTACACTTTTTTTTTTAAATGGTTCAGGAACCTGTAATTACAGCCATGTAAGTTATGTTTATAAAATTGATAATTGGATGTTATTTTGTTATACATGTTTTCGCCCTACATATAGCAGGTGGGAACACATGAAATCCGAACCTACAATCGCTTAGCAGATGTACAGAGTAATAGCAGTAGTCTTCAGTACAAATGAACTTACAGTTCTCTCGGAATGTTTTGAGTGCTGTCACAGTTTTGCCAAGAAAATGCTTCAGATATCAGGTGCTGTGCAACACCTGCAATATTGGGAAAATCCATGTGGGGAAAAAAATAACAGAGTTTAAAAAGGGCAGAAGTAGAAAACTCACCTTAATCCCTTAATTTAAAAACATTTCTTTGTGCTTCTTTAGTGCTCTAAAGTCTTACACGCTGTGAGAGGTGCTATGTGTGGGTTGCAAGGTGGCTAACACTGATTGTAAGATGCTGCAGTAAGAGAAGTCATTCCAGTATATGATTATCCCCCTGCACAGCTGTTCCCCATGCAAAATAACAAGTTTCTGATATGGGTAAAAAAACAGCCCCATCAGGAGTTGCCTGAAATAAGAAATCAAACACATTTGTGAAGGGCTTAGCAGAAAGCATTCTGCAAGGCTGCGCTCATTACTTTTTGGGGCTTGTCAGTGTCCTTGCAGTAGATCAGCGACAGCACTGGAAATTAGAGGGGCATAGGAGGAACCTCCACTTAGCCAGTCACAAATTAATTTAATTATAGAAAACACAGCTGTGAGCCAGCATCTGCTTTGATTTACAAGGAAATGCATCTTATTTACAGACTACCGCAGCATTCTGTGTATCTCACTCCTGTTCCCCTGTGCCGGGCATGATAAATCTCCACCCTCCCTCCCAGCACAGGCACTGCCTCCTTTCACTGGTCTCTGCTGCTCACAGTCACTTGCAAACAAATGGTTTAAGTTACCAATGGTTGTAGGGGAAAGTGCTAATGAAGCCACGTAGGGCTCTGGACTATATAGTTAAAAAAGGCAAAATAGCAGTCTGAAATGCTTTGCAGGTCTAGACCAGACACACTACATCACAATAGAAACATATAACCTGACAGCAGAAGGAGACCGAGGTTCTATCAGTTCTGCCCATTCTGTACCACCTCACCCCATGAACCTACTGATCTGACTTCAGGGGTATCTCTTACAGTAGGCCACACTTATGGAACTATAGACACCGGGCACTAGGACCACATGGAAACTTTTCTAGCTAACAGTCTACCAGGGGGCCACCCACTCCGACGTCATACATCGACGTCTGCCTATCGTATAAGAGTGGACAGCCCCACGCCCTCCTCAGTTCTTTTCCCACCATTAACCTTGCATATTGGACTTCACGGAGATCTGCCAGCTTCAGTTGACTGCAATTTCGCCAAATTTCACTGTTGAACCTTTATTTTTGTCTCCCTAGTATGTATCACTTAAGCGACAAAGTGATTTTCCCTCTTCATTTATGACGAAAACTGCCTCTGGGAACCTCTTCAAAAAGTGTGCCTGCGGGCAGAAGATCCCAGAGAAGGACAACCACGAGGCCTGTGTCTGCTGCCTAGGCCCAGAACACAACACCCAGGACTGCGTGATCTGCTGTAGTTTCAACCAGGCCACCAGCAAGAACCGAGAGCAGACCCTCAAAACTTTTTGCTGAAGCAGAAGGTCACCCAGATGGAGAAGGAGCTTCAGGCTCAAAGTTCCTCTGCTTCCCCCTTGACATCCGCTGGCTTGCAGCCTTCCAAGGCCTGGGACAAATCCACAGGGAAGCTCAAGCATCGAGACAAGGACAGAACCTGGTACTCCTCGTCTCGATCCCAGTTGCTGCTCCGTGCGCTGACTTTGGTGAGGCCATCCTTGTTGTTACGGGTGGCCCCCTCTGCCTCGCATGCCCTTTCCCCTACAGGACTAGCGTTGGCAGCTCCCCTCACCAATGTTTCGGTGGTGGGAGTTGGTTCCATGGGCTCCGGTGCCCCATCAGCTTCACAGCCCCTGCTGTTTAGGCCCTTATTTTCCACAGGCACTCAGTCATGTGGCTCTGTTGGCAGTTGCCAGGTCTCAGCCAATGCCCCTTTCACAGACCACGACTGTTTCTTTGGTTGTCGCCTCGGGCCTGAGCCTCTACTTTCTTTGGAGCTCCCCCCCCGGCCCAAACCTTGGTGGCCGTCACCATCCCCGACGTTGACCCATGCTGATTAGCTCCCCTGCAGGTCCCAGCCTGTGCGGCTGCCCTCTCCAGTGCCGACCTCTGTGTTTCCTTAGCTGATGCTGATGGGTTTGACACTGATAGTAGTGGACTTCTACTATGTGCTTACTGCCTTATGGGATTTCATGCAGGCTAAGCTTGCTTCTCCCCGAGCCCCATCCCCGTAATGCCTGCCTGCTTCTCCATGCCCTAGACCCCTGGGCCCTTGTTCCCCTCTGTGGACTTGGGAGATGAGGGTGGGTCCTGTCTGGACCCCATTCCTTCCAGTGAGGGCAATGATAATGACGAAAGTGATGACAGAGGAGCTGCTCCTTACAACTTTTCCTCCACAGTCTCGTCAGATGGTGAGGAGACCCTAAGGTATATCCGTGGTCCACCCCACCATGACCCCTCTTTTGTCTCAATTATGAGACAGTTACAGTTGGCCATGGGCTTCAACACTGAGCAACAAGATACCGCTCTGTCAGTTGGCCACTTATTTAAGGCTTCTGGATGCCTGTCCTCTAGTCATCCCTCCTATAATTGAGCCTTTTGAAGATGCTATCGTGGCCACTTGGCATCAGCCCAATGTGATACATGCCATACCAAAGAAGGCAGACAGATTATACCAGGCCCCAGCGGGAAAGCCTTTCTTCACCGATCAGGCTCAGGCGGATTTGGTGGTCATCAATGCTTCCCACGACTGCACCAAAAGGCCAAAACATCTTGGTTCCTTTCCCCCAGATAAGGAGTCATGGAGGCTGGATCATATTGACAAAAGAACCTTTGCCTGTGCCACACTGACCATCGGGGTCTTAAATTACATCGTCCATATGGTTCAGTACCAAAATGAGCTCTGCAACCAAGCCCTTGAATCTGCCCGAGCCCTCCCAGAGGACCCCCTGAAACAGCAGTTGTTACAGTCTCTTAAAGCAGGATCCGACATTGGCACTCGCCTCCTCCGGGCAGCCGATGCCTCAGTGAGGACTGCTGCTGCGGGAATTTGCCTTCGACAACACTCTTGGTTGAGGGAGTCGGGCTTTGCTCAGGATGTTCAATTGTCCATCCTGAATACCCCTTTTAGAGGCTACAAGTTGTTTGGCACAGGTGTGCAGGACATATTGTCTCAGCTGCAATGTACTCCATGAACCACACCAACCCACCAAAAAGTGGTCAGCGAGTGCCTTTTCGTTGGTCTATACTTAGAGCCAAGCCTTCCAGCTGACCTCAGGGTAAACGCCAGGCTGCCCCTGCCATGTCCACCCCCTCCTCCTCCACAGGAACCCCCAGAGGAGGAGGTGCGGCCTTGGCTGCCCTTGCCGGTTCAGCCTGACTCCTTGCCCCCCCCCCCATAATATAAGTGGTGGTGGTAGGGGGTTGCTTCTCCCTACACTTGAAAAAGTGGAGAGGAATCACTGGTTATGCCTGGGTCCTGCAGATCATGGAAAGCAATAAAACACACAAAGGTGGCTGCAGAAACAAAATAAACTGGAACCAAAAAGCAAAATGTACTCAAAAAGACAGCAGGCAGGCTTGGTTTCTCAGTCACCACTTGAAACAGAGATATAGCAGCCACGTTGCTTCAGGATAAAAATCTGTTTAATGTTAAGAGCTAGCAGCAAGGATACATGACACCCCTCCCACTAGAACAGCCAAACGTTTTTGCGCGGAACTAGCACTTTCTCAATGCTGGTGAGGTGGTGGTGGTCAGTATCTTTTAAAGCACGCAATTAAAGTGACTGCGCAAAGTTTATACAGCAAAAAAAATGAGGATTCACCACACCACCAAATAAAACCCAGGCTAATTAATAAAATAGTAAGTTAAACAATTCCGGGCTTAAATGGGTGACCAAACCACAGGGGGGGACAAAAGGGATAAAAAGGGATCGGGGCCTCTGCTGTGCTGCCTCCACTGTGCTCATCGACCCTCACACAGGCTTTTCAAATGGGGGTGTTATACTCGGCTCATTTTCGTTTGCCTGCTCGTAAAAACAAGTTAAAATAACTGGTTTTGCCGTTGCTAAAGTGTATAATAAACAGCTACTCCATAGTCCTAAAGCTATTACTTGGTGGCAGGTTTCAATTTTGGGGTAGATTCCCCCTCCAAATTTCCGGATCCCCTTCCTGCTTTGTCTCTCCATCACAATCCCACAGTGTCTTCCTAAAAATCTAGAGATCCCAGAGAGTGAGAGAAGGGCTCTTTGTCTTAACTAAAATGCACCAAAGGTTCCGATGGCTATCTGAGCAAAATGCAGCTATGCTGCACACATACACAGTGCAGTAGGGTTGCAATAATAGGGTTGCAGTGCACACCCCAACACACTCTCGGCTGTACAAATTACCTTCACTGTAGCTTGTGGATCCAAGAGATGAATAAACTCCTGGGGGAAACCTGCTTGTTGTCATACAGTGGAGCCCACTTAAGTGCACATTGGATAAGTGCACATCCCACTTAAATGCACATTTTTCGCATATCCTGACATTTTTTTTTCCCCCATTCATCCAGTGTTAAATGTACCTCTTAAGTGCACTACATGTAAGTGCACATTTCGGTTAAATACACATTTTTTTTTTACTTTACTTTTCCTATTGATTTTTAGTCCAACCCAGCTTTTAAGTGCACATTTTGTACAGTACCACCTTAATTAGTCCACCTTAACATCTTAACTGCAGTCGTAGTGTTGTGTAGTACGACCACAGTAAGAACATTCAATTTGTCAAAAGAAAAGACTGACTTTAGCCTTCTGTTTAATTCTGGCGCCTACACTGAAACACACAAAGCAAAAATAAGATTGCTGATTTTTTTTTTTTTAAGTAGTACTATGTTGTAGGACAGTGCAGTAATGTAATTTTAACTTGAGCGCCTGGTATTTAATAAAGCACATTACTGAAACAGTGAAATATGCCTGGAAGTGATTTTCTGGTTGAAAGCACAGCCCACTGAAGTGCACAAAAAACTTTTATCCCAAGGGTGTGCACTGAAGAGGGCTCCACTGTACTATCATCAGATATGGCCAGGCCACCCCGTTCCTCGGTAAGGGAGGGGTTCAGGCTGGGTGATAAAGGCCGCTCGAGTGGGTCGCCTGAGGGATGCCCTGGCAGCCGGTGACCGGAGGAAACAGAATGTACAAAACAAAATAGGGCCAGGCCACCCTATCAAATGTTTTCTCAGCATCTGCTTCAATTAGGAGTGCCCTGCCACTACTTCTGTTTATGTGATTTAGTAGGTGCAATGTCCTCTTTATGTTATCTTGTGTCTGTCGCCCTTTTACAAAACCTGTCTGATCTAGCTTCACTAGTGTGGGCAGTAAATTTTCCAGTAAATGTGCCAGTATCTCAGAAAAGATCTTGTAGTTTAAGTTGTGAACCAAGATAGGTCTATATGATTTGGGTAGGGATTTATCTTTCCCTGCTTTTGGTATCACCCAGATCAGTGCCTCGTGTCACATCCTGGGTAACTCCCCTGTTTCTCTAACCTCATTCATTGCTTTCTGCAGGCGGCCTGTGGGTTGTTCCCTAAAAATCTTGTACCACTCGGCAGTAAAGCCATCTTTTCCTGGGGACTTGACTGCTTTCAGCATTGAGATGGCAAGGGCTAATTCCTCAAATGAAACTGGCTAAATCAGGTGTCTCATATGCTGTTTCTGCAAGGTCCCAAGTTGTAACCCAGCCAGGAAAGTGTTTCTGTCCATCTCATTATGATCTGTCTGTGCTGTGTACAGGGTCTTGTAGTACTAGGTGAGAGAGGAAAGGTATTTTTTTTTAGTAGTAAAGACCTTTTCAAACAACATGAAGTCTTGCTATATTATGACAGGTGCAGTTTGTCCCACCACTAGAACTGCTCCGGAGGTGAAAGAGTTAACTTCTATGCAGAGCATGGAGCTTAGAGCGCGAGCTTGGTTAAAGAAGCTCTGTTAGGGTGGTTTCAAACCGAAACCGTCAGATTCTTTACTCCGCCTCACTGAACAGTCGCTCCGGAGATTCCTCCTGCTGCTCGGTTCATTTCCTCGGTTTAAAGCGTTTTCTCGGTTGAATTCAACGCGATATTATTATTTTAACCCAAACCGATCGGTTCAAGCTCTGTCTATGGTATTGTAAGTAATAGATAGGTTTTCTGTGTGGAACTTGTAAATTTTTATCGGTTTGGTTTGAACCGATCGAATTATTTAAACTTGGTTTTAAAGCCTTTTAAGGCTTGTTAGAGTGCGGTTCCCGGTTCTTATCAGTTCTAAAAAAAACGGATTTCATTACGTTTTTTCCACGACCCGTGACACGGTTGGGAACCGATAAGGGTGTCTTGCCTGGCACTGCCGTTAAAAGGGCAAGTTTGTTGGTTAGGCTAGCATCATGTCTGAGAAACCCAAAAGAAAAACCGGGCCCACTGGGTTTCAACACTGTAGTGTCTGTGGGGAAGCCTTTGCCAAGGCTGACCCACACACTACATGTGTCTATTGTCTGGGGTTTGACCACCTCAATTCAGACTGCCAGATTTGTAAAAATTTCCCTGCAGCCACCCTGGACAAGAGAGTGGGCAGGCTCAGGGAACGAGAGGCCAAAAAGTCCGCTGACCCGGATGGCCAGCCCGGTTCGGTGCCAACCGAACCGGAGGGAGTGCCCTGACCAGGGTGAGACTTCTCGGCAATGAAAAGCTGGCTCTGAGAGCCAGTTCCACAAGAAAACTAAAAATCAGCAGGTTTGGAGTCCAAAATTCCTTCTCCAACTGCTGCAGAGATATCCAGGGCAATACAGATTGTCCAGTCACTGTCCCGGTTCCTCGAACCGCCACTATCTAGCAAAAGGTCGGTTCGGTCGGTTCCACGGTTCAAGAATATGATATAGAAGAGTTTTATGAACCAGAGGAGGGGGAGGATGATTATGATCAGTGTGAATGTGACTTTGAAAGTCTGGATGTGCCCATTGAACCGGACATCTCCCCAGACAGACCTTTAGGTGAATCTCCCCCTAGGCTTTCTGAGTCCCCTTCTCATTTTTTGTTTTATAAAAAAGTTGCTGAGACCCTCCAGCTTCCCTTAGAGGAGGCTTTGGATGAGCAAGAGGAGCCTGACTATGTAGAGATGATGGATATCCCAGAGTCCAGGAGATTGTCCATCCCTTTGCATAAATCTTTTAGGAAACAAACAATAAACATTTTAAAAGCTCCTAATTCTGTGCCTCCTGTAGATAAAAAGATGGACAGGAGGTACACTTTGTCAGGTCCTGATACAGATTTTCTTTCACAGCAATGCAGTCATGTTGGGGTAGTTCAGGCTACAGCTTGTGATAAAGCTAATATTCCCCTGGCTTCACATCATCCTGACAAGGACTCCAGGAAGATTGATGCCATGGCCAAAAAACAATACATGGCAGCATCTTTGGGACTCAGACAAGCAAACTATATGGCTTATGTTGCAAGATACCAGAAATCTAGATGGGATACTGTCATGGCCTTAGCCAAACAGGTCCCTGCCCAGCTTGCAAAGGAACTTGAGCAGGTGGCTCTTGATGGTATTGAGGCATCTAAGGTGCAATTCCATGCTGCAGTGGATTCTAATGATGTATCCTCTAGAGTCATGGCTACATCTGTGGCTTTTCGTAGATTGGCCTGGCTCAGGTGTACTACTTGTCACAGGATACCCAGTCTAAGGCTATGGATTTTCCTGTGGTGGGAAATTCTCTGTTTGGGGAGCAGACAGAGAATTATATGAAGAAAATGGATGAATATAGAACCACTTATAGGAGTGCACAAGCCAAGGAACGGCAAGCCACTCCTCAGAGGCAGCCTCCCAAGGGTAGGGGCAGGCCTTTTCACAGGCCTTTTTACCAGACCCAGGCCTCCTCCTCTTCAGCCTATGCTCAGAGGGGGTTCTTCAGAGGGAGAGGCAGACGGGGTACAGAGGGCCTGCTCCCATCCCTCAGCCTAAAGCCCCTGCCAAACAGGCACCCTGATGGGATGCCCAGGGTCGGCTCTCCATTACCTGTAGAGGGCAGGCTGGCTTACTTCGTCCAGGACTGGGAGTCTTTAACATCAGACAGGTGGGTCCTGGAAGTAGTGAGCCAGGGTCTGGTTCTCAGCTTCAAAAAATTTCCAAAGATGAGAGCCAGATCTTTTCCACCTGCAAACCCTTCAGAGACTCTTGCTTTGGAAACAGAAGTCTCAGCCCTCCTGGCTCTCAGAGCTGTAGAAAGGGTTTCTCCCCTACACCAGGGCAAGGGTCTGTACTCCAGGTACTTCCTTACCCCAAAAAAGACAGGAGAGTGGCGGCCTATCCTGGATCTGAGATATCTAAACAAGCACCTTTTAAAACCAAAGTTCAAAATGGTGACTCTGGGAATGATTTTACCTCCCTAAGGCCAGGGGACTGGCTAGCTTCCTGGACCTCAAGGATGCCTACTTCCATGTTCTTATCAGAAGCTCCCATCGAAAGTACCTCAGATTCGAACTGCCCTCAGGCCATTATCGGTTCAGAGCAATGCCCTTCGGCCTCACTTCTGCCCCAAGGGTGTTCACAAAATGCCTGGCAGTAGCAGTTGCTCATCTAAGAATGCAAAAGATTGTCATTTTCCCTACCTGGACGACTGGCTCATTGTGGGTCAGTCTCCAGACCAGATCAAATCACACCTGCTAGTTACCAGCAGCTGCTTACCTCTCTGGGCTTTCTTCTCAATCTTCCAAAGTCAGTTTTGGAACCTGTCCAGGTACTCACCTTTATAGGCGCAGAACTGGACACAAAGCAGGCCAGAGCCTTCCTTCCCTGGAAAGGGTAAGGACCTTAGTGGCCCTGGCCTCGTCCTTCACTCTGCAGGTCTCGACCAGCAAGGCATTTCCTGCAGCTCCTAGGACACATGGCTGCTTCCACAGCTGTGGTGCAAGGAGCAAGATTTCAGATGAGGGACATTCAATTCCATTTGAGAGCTTTCTGGTCTCAAAGAAGAGATCCCCTATCCAAGTTAATCCCAGTGACTGAACCCTGATCCAGGCCCTTCAGTGGTGGCAGGATCAGAGCAATCTGAGACAAGGGTGCCTTTCATCCCTCTGTCCTCCTTGACCCTTACTACAGATGCATCCCTCTTGGAATGGGGAGCTCACATGGGCGACCTCTCCACCCAGGGTTGTGGTCCCTCAGGAATCTCTGCTCCACATCAATCTGTTGGAACTCAGAGCTGTTTTTCTAGCACTTCAGGTTTTTCTGCATCTGTTCAGAACAAGGTGGTACAGGTCAGAACAGACAACACCACTACAATGTGGTACATCAACAAACAAGAGTTCGGTCTTGACCTTGTGCACCGAGGACGATGAAGTTGTGGTCTCTGGCTTATTCCTGAACACTTCCCTCATAGCAGTTCACCTCCCAGGCAAGGACAATGTCCTGGCAGATGCTCTCAGCAGGATTTCCCAGGGCCATCATGAATGGTGACTGGATCCCCTAGTACTGGGGATAGTGTTTGCTAGATGGGGCACTCCTCAGATAGATCTTTTTGCAGCCCCAGACAATCATCAACTTCCACTTTTTTGTTGCAGGCCCCCAGTGTTGGGCTCAGTCCCCCTGGATGCCTTTCTCCTCGATTGGGAAGGGAAGTTCCTTTATGCCTTTCCCCCCTTCCCTCTCCTGTTCAAAGTACTAGTCAAAATCAGGTCTCAGCCCTGCAAGATGATCCTGATTGCTCCAGACTGGGCCAGGCAGCCCTGGTACCACTCCTTCTGTCCTTAGCAGTCCATCTTCCCTGTGTCTCCCAGGAACCACAATCTGTTAACCTGTGCTCAGCGGAGAGTTTGGTATCCAATCTCAAATCCCTCAACCTCAAGGCTTGGCTCTTGAGCAGTTAGAGTTTGCTGATCTACAACTTTCTCAAAGTGTTCTCGAAATCCTGAAGGCTGCTAGGAAGCCTTCCACCAGAGCTACCTATAACTCCAAGTGGAAAAGGTTTTCCATATGGTGTTCTGGAAAGCATATTCCCGAATCTGCTGATCTACCCACTGTATTGGACTATATGGTCCATCTTAATTCTTTGGGACTGAGACCAGCTACCCTAAAGTGCACTTGGCAGCTGTCTCTGCCTTCATTTCAGCAGGAAGCCCTCTTCTCTTTCTGCTCACCCTGTATTTTCCAAGTTTTTTAAGGATTGCTTCATACAATCCTCCATTCAGGGACCCTGCCCTGCTTGGGATCTTAATGTTTGCATTGCTCAGCTGATGCAACCCCTTTGAGCCTCTGTCTTGACAGAGCTTAAGTATTGACTTGGAAAACTGTGTTTCTAGTAGCCATCACTTCTGGCAGGCGCATAAGTGAATTACAGGCTTTATCAGTGGAGACTGACTTTATTTCCTTTCACAGGGATAAAGTAGTTCTCAGGACTAACAGGAAGTTTTGCCTAAGGTGGTTTCGGTTCCACCTTAACCAATCTATTTCACTTCAGTGTTCTTCACTGACCATTCCTCCTCTGGTGAGAGGAGGCTGCACAGCTAGATGTTAAGGGCCCTAAGTTACTACATAGAGGTACTAAGGGTCACAGGTTTGACTCTTCCAACTATTTCTCACTTATGCTGAGGTTGGGAAAGGGAGACCTGCCACTAAGAGATCCATTGCCAGGTGGATCGTCTCTTGTATCCAATTGTGCTATCAAAAGCTGGGTAAGGTTCCCCCCTCAGGCCTGAGGGCTCACTCTACCAGAGGTACAGCTGCATCTCTAGTTGCTGCTAGAGACATCCCTATCTTGGAGATATGTCAAGCAGCTATTTGGAAAACAGTACACTTTCACCAAGCATTACTCCCTGGATATCCAGGCCAGGAGGGATGCTCGGTTTAACACAGCCCGTTTCAGAAGCCTATTCCTAAGTAGGTTCTGTCCTCCTCCATGGAGGTACTGCTGTGTAGTCTGCACCTGTCATAATATAGCAAGACTTCATGTTGTTTGAAGAAAAAATTACTCACCTTAGTAACGTTGTTTCTTCTAATGGAGTCTTGCTATATTATGACCTCCCCCCCAGCCTGCCCCTCTCAGAACTTCTACTTTGGGTATGGGGTGGGCAGTCCACTGTTGGCATTTATTGATGCCCTCTTTCATGTTTGGGTGTTGTGTTTTATTTAGTTATTTTATCTTATCTTTCTGGTCCACTGACTTGAGTCTTGGTGTTGGGACCAGGAAAATGTGTGAATATGTTAGTAGCCAGTTGGCTAGTGTAGGTTACAGCTTCCACACAGAGCCTTAGTGAGTTTTGCTCGTAAAGATCTGACGGTTTTGGTTTGAAACCACCCTAACAGAGCTTCTTTAACCGAGCTCGAGCTCTAAGCTCCATGCTCCGCATGGAAGTTAACTCTTTCACCTCCGGAGCAGTTCTAGTGGTGGGACAAACTGCACCTGTCATAATATAGCAAGACTCCATAAGAAGAAACAACATTACTAAGGTGAGTAATTTTTTCTTCTCTGGTATCTGGGCAGTCAGTTTGGTAATTTTTAGTGCTCCTGTCCATTGCTTGAGTCAATACGCTAATAGTTTAGCTGTTCTGCCCTCTCCAATATATTTGGCTGATCCTCCTAAGTGCATATTCTGTTTCAGTAGAGGAAATCTCTTCTAGCTGTTGTAGTAAGACTTTAAAGTGGTCCCACATGGTTAGGTCTCCTGAGGCATGAGCCTTATGAGTATTACGATTTTATTATCTTTTATTTACCAGGTAAGTACACTAGATACCAGTGCACATATTTTCAGGTACAATCCAGGGGTTACAAAATAAGCAATACAATAAAGACAAGGAAGTACAATAAATACATGATCATGAACAGGAACATTAAAACCAAATATGAATGCAGTGTTGGTGAAAAACCTTACAATCCAGTATAGGAACATAACAGGCAGGAGTAGAAATCTGAAACAAGATTAAACAAAAAATTAAACGTGTATCAGCTGGTTGAGTAGAGATGGTGCAAATATCAAACTGATGAAGTGTAACACCAGAAAACACTTGCAGATCATGTGCAGTCACATTTGGAGTTGGCCTTGACGTGGGCCCATGGGGGGCTTTCTGAACTGTAAATGAGAGGAGGAACTATGAACCTAGAGCGTCAGAGAGTTCCAGAGTTTGGGTGCAATAACACCAAAGGCCTGGCTCCCATATTGGTGGATGTCTTGGGGACAGCAAGAAGATATTTTTCATTGGATCTCTGGGGAAGGACATGTGGGAAAAACTAAGCAGGGCCACAATGGAAGCACGGGCACCAGTCCTAATTGTGTTATCAGTGAAACAGCCTAAACAAATAGGTGGCTATTTGAGGGCGATAAGCCAGATTAGGTAGCTGTAGAGGTTGCAGTGGTGAGTTGCCCAATTCAGTTAAAGATGATTCTGCAGATATTATTGTTGATGTTGGCAGTCTTCTGTTTGGAAAGCAGGGGTTTAGAGGCATTAGCAGGTGAGATGAGCCCATAGTTGAAGGAGAGAAATAAGACTATGGCCAGTGCTAGACAAGCATTGGGTGTACAACCGTGCTTTTCCCAGTAGGCCAGACCAAGTTTAGCATTAACTGCTGTCTTACAAATATTAAGGATGTGGATGGAGGCATAAAGATGTGGGTCCAGTGTAACTCCAAGGTATCTGAAGGATGGTGCTGCCATAAAGTATATTGTCCCATGTTCCTTGACAAACCCAGGTCCACCTCGAAAATGAGCTTGCTCAACGGTGATTGTCTGGTTAAATAAAGACTTTGATTGATTGATGGGGGAAGGGGGGTAGCATCAAAACACAAGATGGACAGAGGGGCAGGGCAAGTTCTTAGTTTGGCAGGGGACCCAAAACGCATGGTTGGGGTTTTCTTCGTATTGATTACAATTTTATTATTTCTAACCCCAGGTATTCTGCTATATTCATAACTGTATGCAGTCAGCCTCCTAAGTAGAGATGCCCGGAGATTTGGAACTATATACAAATGATAGAACTACCATTGGCTCATAATGACACCTATTCAAACTGCTGCCCTTATCTGCTGCAACATTCCATCAATGTATCAGATTTATTTCTCCGCTTGACAAGTCAAGATGCCCAGGAGACTTCCCAATTCAGTCGTTCCTTGTGTGGTTCCTTACAGAATATAAGTATTTTTATATTTTATTCTTACTGCTGCCTTTATTTACTTAATTTCTCTTCCTACGTAGTTTAGTTTTCTTTACATAATTTTAGCTTTATTTCTCGGTTCCTCATGGTTTGGAATAACCGTTAGGGAACCAAGCTTTGTAGCCTTTGCAGAATCTTTTCTCAATATTTCCGCTATTTAAATTTGTTTATAAAGGTAATTTACTTTTAAATGAAATTTGTTTTGAAACCACTGAACCGGTTTCTGTGAACCGATAACCCAGTTTCTGCGAACAGCTGACCCAGTTCGGATTGTTGAATCCTCGGTTCATTACCAGAATTTTTACCAGTTCCTGAACCGACTGCGAAAAAAAAAAAAATTTAAAATACATTATAAAGAGTGATATCTTTATTGTGGTTGGGTTTTTTCCTCCTGAAATGGAAGTGTCTGAAAAATCCAAGCAAAAGACTGGACCCGAGGTCACATGAGAGGCCCACAAAGATGGCTGCTTAAGTCTTCAGCTCCTGCCAGATGCCGACAAAGCTGCCCTCAGTAATTGATCTTTGTGTTTGCTGCCGCAAAGTTTGACCGCCGCTCCATGATGTGCTGCCCCACTGCAAATGCTCACTCTTGGGACTCCGGACGACGCAAAAAAAAAAGGAAATAAGTGATTGACAAAAGTCTGCCGGGCCCGACCCTCCTACCTACCAAAATGGCCGCATCAGCTGATTGGGAGACTCCGGGGCCACAAAACCAATGGACAGATCCTGCAACTAACCTGATGGAACGCATGTCCGCAAACATTAAAGTGATCCATCAAACAGTGACGGACACTCAGTCATCAATTGCCCACCTAGCTGCCCGGGTGCTTATGACAGAGACTAAAGTGGAGTACTTGGAGAAACAAGACCAGAAGACCACGAGGTGGGTGACAGCTGTGGAGCAACAAATCGAATGGCTCCTCAACAAAGTGGAGGATCCAGAAGGCAGGGGATGGAGAAAAAACTTAAGGCTGATAGGTGTAAAGGAGGGGACCAATCTGGTGAGTTACCTGTCACAGAACTTGCCTGTGTGGTTGGGCCTCCAGCCTACGAGCTTTGATTTTGAAATTGACAGGGCCCACCGGATCAGGATCTCCCACCGAGCTCAGGCAGTTGACAAACTCCTCAGGTTCCAAGACAAGGAACTCATACTGAGGAAAGCCAGAGAACTCCAGGAGATTATGGTCGGGGGCAATAGAATATCCTTCTACCCGGACTGTCCCTGGGCTGTCCTCGACAAGAGGCAGAAGTTTGATAAGATAAAAGCAGGCCTCAGAAACGGGGATCACGTACTCACTGCTATATCCTGCCATACTCTCTGTTCGGCTGGAGGGTAAGCAACACCAATTCCAAACGCTGGAGGAAGCAGATCAGTTCCTCCAACGCACACTGGGACCCTCCAAGCATACATCCCCCTCGAAGAAGCAGTCATTTCCCACCAGAGCCACACATGGTGGGGAGGGCACAGGGACCTAAAGTAGCGTGAATAGCCACCAGTACCACCATACAGCTCTTTATCCAGCTCCTCTGGACAGCTGATCAACAACAGCAGTCTCCTTGGCTCTGCTCAGCCAAGTTAATTAACCCCCATGTTCAGCCAGGTCCTCAAGTTAATGCAGACTGTTAATGTGCTTTGCCTCTGTTATGTCTTGCATCTATTACACCTGCATGCCCTCCGGAGCACTGGATAGCATGGGGGCCACCGTACAAATTGCTTTTCTGAGCTCTCAACCAACTGTTGCTGGGCTACAAGGGTTACAAACCACTGGAGGGGCCTTTGCCACTGCCAGTAGGCAGAGTTCTCCTGCAGCATCTGCCCATCCGCCGGAGCACTGGACAACGTGGGGGTTCCAACGTGCTATGTTACCCACTACACGGGCACTCAGCCGCAACTGGGCCTTGGGAGTGCCCGTCACCGAGGCATTTTTTAGACCTTAACCACGAGGCAAACTTTTCCTTATTGGAAACCTGCTGGATGCCGCTAGACATAGGAGATGCCGAGATTTGCATTAGCCTTACAACCCTGCCTGTTGGCAGGAAGGGGCTTTCTGTGCACCTCGTGGTCTACTTATGGGAACTTTGTTTTACTTCTCACTGGTTGACCAAGAGAACCACAGAAATGGCACCAACCCGGGTGTGCTTTGGGCGGACTTTAACAGTGATGTTGTTGTATTTTGAAGACAGGCAATTACAATTAGGCATCCCCATCTTCACCCCCCACCCCGGGAAGAGAAACGCAGCTGCTACACAGGGACCTGTTTGTCAGCCTGATGTGGATCCGTAATGAGGATCATTCCCCAGGTTACATGCAACAACATACAATTAAAATGATAGCCTTCATATCCACCCCCCCCCTTCAAAATCTCTAACCCTTCCATATTCTTTCCCTCCAGAGAGTGGGACTATTTCCAGGCACTATACACCCAAGGGGAGAGACCTAATTAATGATCAAATGTCAGATGCACATACATGGGGGGCTGCTTTACCCGCTGTCTGGTCTATGTGAGAGTATCATAGTCTAACAGGCTACCCTTTTTTGCCTTTAGAGGAAACAACTGACATGCCTCAATCAGCTGGGTATACTCAGAGATCGTTTCTTTATTTTTCTTTATATTAATTTTATTTGTATTTTAGGGGTCTCTTAGGCATCCTTTACTCCCCCGTGTAGATTTGATATGCATAATCTCTTAATCTAACTCCACAGGGATTCTGCTGAACATCTGAATACATAATAGAGTGGTTGTCTGAATTATGCTGAGACTGTTAACCCTTCTGTATATTATACATAGCACTTGATCTTTGGCTCACCGAGTTTGGGGCAGAGGATCACAGGGAGGAGGGTGGGGGATACTGGTACCCTGTGGGCCTCAAAGTCACTTCTGCCTAGGAAAAACTGCAACAACATGGCTCAGACAGACCTGCTGAAGGTGGTGTCCTGGAATGTCAACAGATCACACAACCCAGTTAAACGAAAAATGCTAGTAAAATTAAGACATGGGCTGTGATGTGGCATTCCTACAGGAGATGCACCTTCTGCAGACTGAAATTGTCTAACTGAAGTGTATGTGGGTGGGAGATGTATTTTCAAGTTGTTCCTCTACAAGATCTAAAGGGATAGCAGTTCTCATCAGAAAAGGGCTGAAAATTGGGGCGCAGCAAGAGGCACATGATTTGGAAGGCAGGTTTGTGATTGTGGAGGGCACATGTGTAAGGGAGCCCCTCCAGCTAGGCTCAGTCTATGCCCCAAACTCCCCAGACATGAACTTTTTCCAGACTTTTCTGGCACACCTCAAGAGGGACCACCCGAACACAATCATAGGGGGTGACTTTAATTTGGCCCTGTCGCCAGATACAGACTGCACAGGCCCAGGTTCCAGGGGAGCAACACTTGTGGCAGACCAGGTGGCCCAGGCATTGCACCAGGTAGGGTTACAAGATATCTGGAGAATGTTGCACCTTGGGGAGAGGGACTTCACCCACTTCTCATCCCCTCACTCTACTTACAGTAGAATAGACTTGCTATTAGTCTCTCATAAATTGACAGCCCAGGCCTGGAGCGCAACTCTGGGCAATATTCTAGTCTTGGACCATGCCCCGGTTAGTGCCGCCCTGACATGTGGCAAAACTACTGGCCCTAGGAACAAGTGAAGGCTCAACACACCTTTCCTGCAACAGAAGGCATTCCTCTCCTGGATCCAGGGGAAAATTGAGGAGTTCTACCAGCACAACGATACCCCGGATGTATCATGTGGAACTCAGTGGGAGGCCCTTAAAGCAGTGTTATGAGGGAAACTCATTGCCTATGCCTCAGGAGTGCGCAAGCAAAGAGATAGACTGACCAGGGAGAGAGAAGGGGAATTGAAAAGGCTGATGGCAGAGGCACTTAATGGCCCTAGCAAGGAAAGAGACCCTACGACCCAGAATATGGAAACTGAGAAGAGCGATAGAAGGAGCCCTCCACTACAAAGTAGAATACCAGTTATATAGGTTGCACCAAACCTACTGGGAGGTGGGAGAACAGCCTAGTAAGCTACTGGCCCACAGCGTACACACCCTGAATACTTCTAAATATATCCCTCTTACACACCACACAGAAAGTGAAATGTTACCTCCCCACAGGATATCAATGACACCTTCCTGGAGCTCTACCAAGGGCTATATGCCTCAGAGGTTTCCCCTAGTAGACAGCAGCTTTAATCTTTCCATGGCCCAGGAGAGCCTGCCACAGATGTCCCCCACACACCTTGAAGCCCTGACCACTCCCTTCACAACCCAGGAGATACTGGGAGTCATTGCCTTCTTATCGAGGGGCAAATCCCTTTGCCCAGATGGCTACCCATCAGACTTCTATATTCAACTGGGTCCCACCCTGGCCCCCCAACTAGCAGCTGTCTTCAGTGAGGCAACAGGGCTCAACAAGCTTCCCCCTTCCTTCATGGAAGCCCTTATTATTCTTCTACCTAAAAAGGTAAGGACAGTACCCAATGCAGTCAAGTTCACCCAATATACCTCCTCAACATAGGCCATGAGGATGAGCCCAGTGATGGAGGAGATTATTCACCCTGATCAGGTAGGGTTTGTCCCAGGCCAATTGGGATCTGATAACTCTAGGCAGATTTTGGACCTGCTCTGGGAGGCACAACAGATACCAGAACCCACGGCCACCATGTCACTGGATGCTGAAAAGGCATTTGACGGTGGAGTGGATGTACCTCTTCGATGCCATCGGCAGATTTGACTTCCCTGAGCAGTGGAACCCTTAGCCCACAAGATCCGAAACACCCAGGGCTTTCCAGGCATAACAGTGGGTGAGGTGCAACGCAGATTGGCTCTCTTTGCGGATGATATCATTCTCTGCCTAACAGATGTAACCTGCTCCCTTCAAACCCCAGACGTACCAATCCAGGAATACTCTTCCATTGTGGGTTACAAGTTAAATGCTTCCAAGTCACACATCTTACCCCTGAATGCTGCATGCACCCCAGATTGGCGGAAGCACACCATTATCAGTGGTCTCCAGGGAGGGTGGTGTGTCTGGGGATAATGGTGTTACCAACAGTTAACAAGACAATCAAAGCTAACATATAAGTAATGTTGGATAAGCTGGACGGAGATCTGGGCAGGTGGAGCACGCATACCCTATCCATATGGGGGTAAGGTAAACATACTTTAAAATGATTACATTTGTCAAACTCCAGTATATTCTATCCAACCTCCCAATCTCCCTCCCGGGTTCCTTCTTCAAGACACTTAACTCTAAGGTCTCCAGATTCCTCTGGGCAGGAACCAAACCCAAAATTAGCTTACCCAAAATCAAGCAACATTGGGAAAAGGGAGGCTTCGGATTGCCTGTTATGCGGCTCTTTCATACCTGCACAGTCCTCCATCAGGCAGTCCTGTGTTGTAGGCCTGATCTGGTCACCCCATCCCCAATGTGGGTATCCATTGAACTAGCTCAAACCAAACAGATCACCCTGGAAGCCCTCATATCCTCCGACTGGCCTAAGCATAAGCTAACCTCACCCTGTACGAAACATACTAAACAGGAGTGGAAGAAATTCCTCAAAAATATGCATTGGTCCTCCCCAACTCGAGGTTCTGGCCTGTGTGGGGTAACCCCACCCTGCAGATTGACAGTAAACCCATAGACTAGAAACCTTGGCGATCAGCAGGCATCAATACCCTAGGAGAGCTGTACACCCCAGAAGCAGGGATACTGGTATCTTTTGAATCTATCCAAGCTAGGAAGAACCAGACAGTGAAAGGGAAAATTCTCTTTTGGCAATACCTCCAGCTCAGAGTCTTACTCGGGACCTCCGTGTCCTCCACGCATAGACTACCAAACACTCTCCTAGACGGATGGCTGGAGGGGCTCACCTCCTCCCAACACCTGACCAGCAGACTGATGAAACTCCTTATAAATAGTAAGCCCATCATCACCATGACGGACACTAAAGAGAAGTGGGAAGTAGAACTGGGGACACATATTCCCCAGAGGGTCTGGGACTCTATCTAGACGAGAACTATAAAGCAAATAGGGAAATGCAAACAAAGACCTTACAATTCAAGATCCTACACAGAGCATATCAAATTCCCCTGTCTCTACAGGAAGGACCTACTAGAACACAGTGACTGTTGGAGGTGTTCCTCCCCCCAGGCCTCACTCTCCCGTATCCTTTGGTCTTGTGCATTACTGGAACAATACTGGGAACGGGTGTGGACCACATGTGCCCAACTAATACCAATCTCCCGGGCCAGAGACCTGATACTGGGTTTATTGGACCTCTCCACCCAGCAGTTACCCCTTCACCCGATCAGCTCTACCCAGTCTCTTTGGCTGAATGGGGCCTTAGCAGTGGCCAGATGAGTCATCCTCAGACACTGGAGAGACCCTCAACCTCCCACGAGCCAAGAATAGGAGACGCTCCTGAACCTAACAGCATGATATGAAAAGACCGTACACTCAGCCATTGGTAAACTCCCATTGTATGAACAGATCTGGACACCATACCTGGAATCAGTGGACCCAGAGGGATCCCAATACCCTCATAGGCGAAATCCCAGGAGCGTGAGGAAAAGTGACAAACACCAATAGTAGAGTACATACTAGGGCCCCACAGACACACATATTGACTGAGCGGCCAGGAACGGATTGAGCAACACCTAGCCAGCTGAACCACAAACCACGAACATGCACAGAATTTATGTATCAGCCTGCAGACTGTGATCTGACATACGCATAACACCACCCCAACTCCCCCCCTCAAAAAAAGCAAAAGAAATAGGAAACCCGCCCGAGAATGGATTCCCAACCAGACCTTACTATAATAAGCAGACACCAATCCCTCACCGACGACCAAGGTGATAGATATTTCTGCTTACGGGAGAGAGATTGAATGTCAAGGCTGTCAATCTAGGTCACAGCCTGAGTCCTGGATAGACAATGACTTATACACGTACAATTAATTTGAGTATTTCAGAAACTGTGCTGAGATGACTTGAGATCTGAAATGTTGCTAGGCAGTGTATTGAACACCCACATATAGGTTGTCCTGGAATGTCAAGGACTATTATTACCTCTCTCTATCCTAATTAAAATGTGCATATGAAGCTTCTAGATGATAAATATAATACCCGTTGATGATGAATATACCATACAACATTATACAATATACTTGTGAATTCTGTATAATTTGTTCCCTTTGTAAGCTTTGTATACTCTGTTGGATGCCTTAAACTGTCTGTAAAGTTTAAAATTCCAGTAAAAAAAACTTTTATGGCCAAAAAAAAAAAAAGAAAAAGATGACCCCAAGGTTTTTAAAAACTGCCTAAAGTGTGGGGACGATTTTGCTAAGGCAGACGAGCACGATCTGTGTGTGGTCTGCCTGGGGACTGACCATTTCTCAGCAGAGTGTGAAATCTGTAAGTCTTTTCCCCAGAAACTGTTGAAAAAAGAATGGAAAGATTACAAAAGAGACTGGATAAGGGTGCTACAGGCTCTAACCAGCCCACCCCTTCCAAATCTGTGGGTGAAACCGCTGTCTCTTCCTTGAACACCCGATTAGGGTGATGCAAGTACTGCCAAAAGGAAGGGTGATCCAGCTGACTGTCCGGTGCCCTCCAAGAAAACCAGAAGGACTAAGCACATTGAATCCCAGGCTGATAAACCTAGAGGGGTTTCATCTGTGCCTCACAGCCTGCCATCAGCAGAGGAGATTGCCCAGGCCATGAATGTCATCCAGGCTCTGCAGGATCTTATACCTGCACCAACTCTTCCTCCACCGGTTCAAACCCCAGTTTCTTCCTCTGAACTCCCATCTCAAGAAATAGAGCATGAGGAGTATGATGAGCAAGAAATTGATGAAGGTGAGGCTATAGAGCCAGAGATGTCACCAGAGCAGGAATTTTGTTCTCCTCCAAGGCCAGAGGATTTTTCCCCCCATTTTCCTTTGTATGGAAAATAGTTGATGCTCTTGACCTAGCTACTACAGAGGTCATAGAGGACGAAGAGAGTGAATATATGGAGGTGGGGCTAACACCCACTAAGAAGATTCTTCTCCCAATAAACAAGTTCTTTAAAAAAGGCTTGTTTAAAATCTTGCAGACTCCTAATTCTGTTTCACCTCTGGATAAGAAGGCGGACAAGAAATACCAACTGGACAGACAGGGGTCTGAATTCCTCTGTTCTCACCCTGATCATCAGGGTATAGTCCAACAGGCAGCCTGTGAAAAGGCGAGGTCCCTTATCCTCTCACCCACCTGAGAAGGACTCTCGAAAAATAGACAGCATGTCTAAGAAAGGGTACTTAGCTGCCTCTCTGGGAGTAAGACAAGCTAACTATCAGGCTTACTCCACACAGTATCAAAAATCACTGTGGCAATCTGTACTGCCAATGTTAGAGAAGGGCCCTTCACCTCTCTCTGTTGACCTGGCCAAAACAGCAAGGTTTGGACGGAAGCAGCAAAGTATCAGTTTCAAATGGCAGCAGATGCCAGTGACAGTGCTGCCAGGTGGATGGCTCTGACTATGGCCCTTACAAGGCTGGGATGGTTCAGGGCTACCAGTTTAACCCAGGATACCCAGGCTAAGGTCATGGATTTCCCGGTGGAGGATCATTCTTTATTCGGTATGCAAACCGAAGCATACATGGAAAAGGTGGATGAGTATAAGGCCACCTACAAAAGTAATTCCTCCAGAGACAGGCCTTTTTCTTCTTTCTATAGGCCTTATGGAAGGGGAGGCAGAGAAAGGACAGCCTTTGGTAGGCCCTTTAATCAGGCACAGGCTGTCCCACATTTCCAGCCATACCCACAACAGACTGGGTATTTCAGGACCAGAGGTAGAAGGGTCTGCAGAAGAGGCTCCGAAACTACCCAGGCTCAGCCCCAGGCGAAACAAAACCCCTGACTTAATACTCAAGGCCGCCTCCCCACTACCAGTAGGGGGCAGACTGGCTTACGTTTTTCAAGCCTGGCATTCCATCACCACAGACAAGTGGGTCCTGGAAATAGTAAGTTGGGTTTGTCCCTGAGCTTCAAGTCTTTTCTCCCCTAAAATCAAGGGTTTTCAAACCATCTTCTGTCATAGAGAAAAAACTCTTGGAAAAGGAAGTCCAAAGCTTGCTCCACATGAAAGCAGTGGAATCTGTACCAAGCCATCAGAAAGGAAGAGGATTTTACTCAAGGTATTTCCTCACCAAAAAGAAAAATGGGGAGTGGTGGCCTATACTAGACCTAAGATTCTTGAACAGATATCTTATAAAACCAAAGTTCAAAATGGTCACACTGGCTCTGATTTTGCCAGTTATCCAGCAGGGAGATTGCCTGGCATCTCTGGATCTAAAGGATGCTTACTTTCACATCCCAATAAGAGAGTCTCACAGGAATTATCTCAGGTTCAGACTTCCATCAGGTCACTACCAATTCTGAGTGCTGCCTTTCGCTCTCACCTCAGCACCCAGGGTGTTCACAAAGTGCCTGGCAGTAGTAGTGGCATGCCTAAGAAGACTGGGAATATCAGTCTTCCCTTATCTCGACAAATGGCTAGTAATGGGAAAGTCACCACAGCAGGTGCAAGATCACCTAAAGATAACACTAGACCTGCTGCAATCTCTAGGATTCCTGACAAATCAGGAAAAATCCATTCTCATTCCAGTACAAGTCCAGCACTTTATAGAAGCAGAACTAAACACATTACAAGGAAGAGCTTCCCTTCTTCAGGACATGGTACAAAGCATCCTGTAGCTGGAACCTGGCCATATCATTCAAGCTGAACGAGCCATGTCCAGCAAGGCAATTCCTGCAAATCTTGGGGCATATGGCCACAGCAACAGGTGGAGTCCTGAGAGCAAGGTATCAAATGAGAGATATACAGTTTCATCTCCGAGCACATTGGTGCCAGAGGAAAGACAAAATGACAAAACTGATTCTTAACATGAACCCTGCTTCAAGCACTGCAGTGGTGGAAGGAAGCAGACAATCTCAGGGAAGGAGTACCGTTCCACAAGGAAATCCCATCAGTTACCCTTACAACAGATGCCTCTCTGTTAGGATGGGGTGCTGACTTGGGAGAGCACGCTGCCAGTGGGACCTGGTCAAGTGCAGAGTCACTCCTGCTAGAAATCTGCTGGAGCTTTGAGCAGTGTTCCTAGCCCTAAAAGCATTTGTTCATCTAGTGGAAGGCAGAGTGATACAAGTCGGAACAGACAACACCACAACAATGTACAACATAAACAAGTGAGGGGGAACAAGGTCAGATCCTCTGTGCACAGAGGCATGAAAGTATGGAATCTGGTTTACTCACTAAAGGCCTCTCTACAGGCCATTCACGTACCAGGAAAGGACAACACCCTGGCAGATGATCTAAGCAGAATCAACCAGGCACATCACGAATGGTCCATAAACAAGCAAGTATTGAACTCAATGTTCAGAAGGTGGGGCACACCAGAAGTGGATCTCTTTGCCTCCTAAGAGAACAACCTCCTGCCTCTATTCTGTTGCAGACCACCAGTCAAGGGTACAATCCCACTGGATGCTCTGGCTCTGGACTGGTCAGGGAGAAGTCTGTATGCTTTTCCTCCCTTTCCACTCATCTTCAGAGTCCTAATCAAGCTCAGTTCACAACCTGCATCAATGATCCTACTAGCACCAGACTGGGCCAGGCAGCCCTGGTACCCTCTACTGCTATCCATGTCAGTGTCCAAACCGATACACCTCCCCAGGAGGCACAACCTCTTGACCTCCCATTAGGGAAAGTATTGTACCTGAATCTCAAGTCTCTCAGACTCAAGGCATGGCTCTTGGGGACTTAGAATATGCAAACTGAATCTCTCTCAAGCTGTTCTGGATATCTTGAAAGGATATAGAAAACCTTCCACTAAGAAAACCTATTCATCAGAATGGAAAAGGTTTTCTATCTGGTGTGATTCCAAGGAAATTTTGCCTGCTTTAGCAGGAATCCCAGTACTCCTGGAATATCTCACATATCTGCATTCCCAGGGGTTGAAATACACATCCCGGAAAGTTTATTTAGCATCAATCTCTGCCTACATTTCTGCTGGGGAAAAATGTTTCCATAGCAGCTAATCCCATTTTCAAAAGGTTCTTCAAAGGTTTGTGCCACATGCACCCACCCACCTATCAGGGAACCAGTTCCATTGTGGGACCTAAACATATGTATTGCTCAACTCATGAAACCTCCTTCTGAGCCTATGTTTTCTGCTCATTTACAATATGTCACATGGAAAACTGTGTTTCTGGTTGCAATTACTTCTGCCATAAGGATAAGTGAGTGACAGGCACTATGTGTGGAGAAGGACTACTTCTCCTTCCATAATGACAAAGTAGTGCTTAGAACAAACAGGAGATTTCTTCCTAAGGTGATTTCTGATTTTCACATACATCAGTCCATAACATTGCCAGTTTTCTTATCCGAACATTTTAGTTCAGGTGAGCGCAGACTCCATAGTCTGGATGTCAAAGAGCATTAAGTTATTACATGACCCATACCAAGGATCATAGACATGACAAGCAACAGCTGTTTCTTACTTGTGGGGATGTAGGTAAAGGTACCCCAGCTTCTAAGAGGTCAGTCTCCCGCTGGATAGTCCAGTGTGTTCAGTTTTGATACTCAAACGTTGGCAGGGAACCCCCAGCAGGCCTGAGGGCTCATTCAACTAGGGACACAGCTGCTACTATAGCAGCCTCAAGAGATAGTCCATTAGTGGAGCTCTGTAAAGCAGCTACCTGGAGGACAGTTTACACATTTACTAAACACTACAGTTTGGACACACTGTCCAGAAGTGATGCTAGGTTTGGAACAGCAGTGCTGCAGAGCCTCTTTCTCAAATAGGTTCTCTGCCCACCTCCAAAGGTACTGCTTTGAAGTCTGCATACAGTTATGAATATAGAAGAATACCTGTGGTTAGAAGAAAAAAATACCTCTGTAATCTTGTTTCTTCCAATGTATTCTTCTATATTCATAACCCTCCCTCCCTGCCTCCCCTTCCAGAACCAGAGCGTCTGCACTCTTGACCAAGTGTTTTTGATTTAACATTCCCAGACACTGGCACAGATGTTTTAGACTCCTGGTGAGAAATAGTAATTTTCTTCTCTTTCCCAGGTGGTTTTGGCATTCAAAGGGGTGTTTTTTCTTATCATTGCATGATGTTTTATATGTTTCATGCTGTCATGGACAGCTTAAGTTGTGTTATATTACATAGGTATAAGCAGATAAGTCTTAGTATAGTTTGCATCGTAGGCTCCTTAGAAAACTGATATGTTGATGGAACGTTGCAGCAGACAAGGGCAGCAGTTTGAATATGTGTCATGAGCCAGTGATAGTTCTATCATTTGCATATAGTTTCAATTCTCTGAGCAGCTCTACTTAGGAGGCTGACTGCATGCAGTTAAGAATATAGAAGAATACATTGGAAGAAAGGTGAGTAATTTTTTTTCCAGCTTATGGGAGTCATTGGTAAGTTGGGAGTTAATAAGGTTTGTGTTCTTCAAGCTGTAGAGAAGCACCATATCATCTGCATAAAGTGTGGTACTACATGAAGTGATAACATTGGGGAAGTTGTTAATAAACAAGGAGAAGAGAATAGGCCCAGAAATCAAGCCCTAGGGAACTCCCAGCTTAGCAGGGGTTGTTTTGAGATTGAACCGTCAAACCTGACTACTTGTTGATGATTTGACAAATAGTGCTTGAACCGCAAGCCAGCATGTGAGGGCTAGTCCAGGGCCTGCAGTTTGTACACATGAGTCTGTTTTCGACCAGGTCAGAGGCCTTGGACTGCTCAACAAAAATGTCCCCCGGTGAGCAGTCCTTGATCCATGGTAGTTTTGTTCTTGGTGACCACAGTAGTGAATGCCATGATGGTGCTTTGGGACTTGAAACCATGGTGCTCTGGTGTCACAAAATTGTTGACATAGAGGGTGGCCATTTATTTGGTTGGCAACAGCATGTTCCAGGTAGATTGCTAAGGACAAGGAGTATTGCAGTAGGGTGCTAGTTCTCAAGACCTTTTGTGTCCCCTGCTTTCAGGACAAGGACAACTCTAGCAATCTGGAACCATGTCAGACACAAGCGATAAGTTAAAAATGCTCCTAATCAGGGGGGCTATGATGGGCACCAAGTTTCAGGAGTTCAGGCTCAAGATCTTCACACCCACCACCCTCATTAGGGGAAGGACTAGCTGGTAGCTTTTGTATGTCATGGGTGGACACAATCTTCAGATAAAAAGGTGAATGGTTTGGGGAGAGAACAGGAGAGTTGGAAAGGGCAGGGGATTCAATGTCAATAGTTGATGGGAACAAAGAAGTATAAGCCATAAGGTCAGTAAATTGTCAGTTGAAAGCATCCGTAATGGTTTTTGAATTATTACAGTTAACACCACCTATAATTTAATTATGTCAGCAGGGTGCGGCTTAGATGCACCTCCCACAAGGCCCTTGATGTTTCTCCAAAATGAGCTGGAGTCCTTGGATGCAGCTAGCAGAGTTTCACAATAAAAAATACTTCTGGCAATGTGGACTTCTCGCTTGCAGACATTCCATAGTTAATACTCAAGTTAAGTCTGGCAGGATTTAAGACTCCTTTTAGCAGTACCACTTCTTGTCTCCTTGTTTAATGAGCTTAAGAAAATCACTATATAGTCATTTTGTAGCTGCACCCTTAACCCTCTTTCGCATAAAAGGAGCATGAGCCTCCTGATGGAAGGCAAAGGCCTAGATGAAGGCAGCAAGGGCAGTGGTGGCAAGGAGGAGGAGTAAACATGGGACCAGTCATTGTTAGCAAGATCAGTGAGAAAGAGCGCTGGGTCAGACTTTGAGTAGTCTCCAAGATATGTGATCTTGGGAGGAATTTTTGGTAGATTAAATTTCCACATGAAGTAGATGGGGTGTAATCTGATATAGCATCAGGAGCACACCAGCCTGCAGAATTTAATCAGACCTGTTTGTTAAGATCCAATCAAATAAGGGTGTGGGTTCCACCACTCAAGGACAACCTGGTTGAGGCGGAAATAATCTGAGTGAGACCCAGATCAGACAACATATTTTCATAATGGCCATAGTTAAACCCTAACCAGTTTATAGATTAAAGTCCTCCCATGATAACAGCCTCATTTGACCTCACTGAGCACCTAATGTGATCAAGCAGTTGAGACAGGCCATTAAAGCCACAGATGGGAGGATTATACAACCACAGTAGAAGAATTTTCTTTGCGTTTCTAAGAAAGAGCACGGTGTGTAGGTACTCAACAGGTACCTCAGGAGAACAGGTGGTCTGGACCAGGGAGATATTACAGTGGGTTTTGTAGTAAACCAATAAGCCACCACCATGCTTACTTAGTTCCATGGCAGTCCAACCTAATTATGTTGCATGAAATCTTTATTTAAAAAAATGTTTGCAGCCGGCCCGGTGGCGCTGAGGGTTGAGGCGCTGGACGCCGCACCTCGCGGCTGACACCGCGACCCGGTTCGGAACAGACTCGGGTCGGCCGGGAGGGAGGATTGAGCGCCCCAACGGATGCTGTCCTCCCTCGGGGGTGGGATACCAGGGGTGCTACATGCACGACACCCTAAGAGAGCCAGTGGGATCACGGGCTCTCAAGGGGACTAGCGGCTCCATTCATGGAGTCGGGGAGAGACTGTCAGGCACCTGAGAGGAGCCTCGTCAACCCGTCGCCTCTCTGGACGTGGACGTCACTTGCGCGGCGTCTCAGGGCGGGGTTGAGGGGAGCACAGAAAAAAATGGATAAGCCCCCAGTGGTCCTAGATGAAGACGGCTCCACCCAAGACCACCAATTCTGGGACAGACCCCGCTGTGCAGATAGGAGGGAGGAGAGAGAAACACTCTAGGGGCAGATCCTGGAGCAGTGGCACAGAAGGGAATGAGCAGTCCGAAGGAGTGGACACCGAGGTAGGGAGGTGGATAAATAAAGAGTGGGGAAAAAAAAATGTTTGGTTTCAAATGTTAGTATATCCTTTACTAAATACTTGTGTTAGTGTTATGGTGTTTACTGCTAAATGATCTGGCAGTTGAGGCTTAGGGGTCAGTGCTTGAATTGGTTTAAACTGCTCTGATGTTTCAGGGCAGAAGGCATGTGCAGTCTGTCTTCTTAAAGTGATAATCCAATTAAACATCAGTTATAAGAACTTTTTTTATACTCTAGGTAACTTTTTATTCTGCCCCTTCTAATGACTAGATGGAGCTGTGGTCTTTATTCTGCTGTCTTTGTCTATGTTTCTAATTCTAGTATTGTTCTGTATTGCATTGCATTGTTTATTTTTATTTAGTTTTTGTTAACCAGGTAAGGTGTCATAGCCATAATTATGACTCTATGACATGACCCAGGAGGTTACAGACATTTTAGGCAGTCAAACAGTTTACAGACATTCACACACAAGATGAGCAACAACATGAAAGAGAGAACATGCAAGACATTTCAGGTAATAACAGTGATGATATGATGCTAAATAAAAGGTAGGAAAAATGTACATAATTCAATACAATCATAGGTACTAGAAATTTTGCATACCATCCATACTAAATGCTATGTATTACAGTAGTCAGGTTCCAGAGAGAGAGAGAGATGATCATTCAGTGATAGGCAGGAAATAAGAGCAGCCTGTGGAGGGTTAAAACAGGTGCATTGGGCACGCTTGACCAGGAGAGTGTGATGCATTTTTTTTAAAGGCAGCATGATTAGGGGCAGAGCGAACATCAAGTGGGAGGGAGTTCCAGTACTTTGGGGCCAGGCATGAGGAAGCTGAGGTACCTTTCAGAGTCTTACACCTGGGAGTACTTAGTAGAGAGAGCTCAGAGAAACGAAGGGCGTGGGTTTGGGGCACTAGCATGGTTGCAAGAGAGGTAGGAAGGCCAGTTCTAATAATATTATCAAGTAGCGTACCAAGGGCAAGAAGACGATGGGCAGACAGAGAGGGCCAACTTAGGTCTGAATATAGCAGGCAGTGGTGTTTCAGGCGTGGGGAAGCTGAGGCATAGCGACAGATATTGTTGTGTGTTGTGTCCCATTTACTGAGTGTGGTTTTAGAGGCCTTTGTATAGGTGATGGCACCATACACGATGGAAGGGAGTAGAATGCCCCTGGCAATAGCCAGTCTAGCAAAAGGAGTGAGCATCCAACTAGTTCTGTAGGCATTGCCTAGTTTAATGTTGACTGATTTGCATGTGGTGATGATGTGTTGTTTGAAATTGAGTGATTCATCAAGTAGGACGCCTAAATACTTAAGAGGTTACTGCTGTAAGAGAGGAACCATTTTCACAGGAGACATTAAAGAGGCTGCGATTTGCATCAAGTTTGGCAGGGGATCCAAAGAGCATGCCCTGCGTTTTACTTATGTTTAAGACAAGTCTGTTGTTGTGGATCCAGTCTTGGATTTTAAGAAACGCAGAGGTTAGTCGACTGTTTATTTTCTTTATATGTGCCAAGGAAGTGTAAAGTTCAAGATCATCTGCATGTGAAATAGTTGAGCACCCGGGGTGATTGGAGGTATGTTGTTTATAAAAACTGAGAAGAGAAGAGGCCCCATAATGGAGCCTTGAGGAACACCAACACTTATATGTGCAGAGTCCGACACTGCAGAGTTAAATTTAACATGTTGGCTTCTATTGCTTAGGTAGGTGTGGAACCATTTTACAGCTTTTGCAGAGAAGCCAAGGGAGCCAAGACGGGTAAGTAGGAGGGGATGATCAGTGAGATTGAACGCCTTAGAAAGATCGATGAACACTCCACCTGTCATTTGGCTTTGATCCATTGCAGTAAGGGCACCACTAGTGAATTGTAGTAGCGCCGTAGAGGTGCTGTGCCCTTTCCGGAAGCCATGCTGAGTAGGCGATAGGAGGCTGTACTTGGAGAGGAACTCAGAGACCTGCATAGGCACTAATTTCTCCAGCATTTTGTTAAGTGCTGAAAGAATGGCAATGGGCCTATAATTGGTAATGTCTTTTTTGTCTCCTTTGTTAAAGACCGGGGTAACTTTTGCTACCTTCCAAATATCTGGTACATGACCATGGCAGAGTGACGAGGTAAAGATTTTAACTAGTGGAGCTGCAATAAAAGGGAACAGCTAGCTTCAGAAGTTTAGGCTCCAGGCAGTCAGAGCTTACACTAGTGTTGTCAGAGATTTTGTTTAGTAATTTTAGGACATCAGCATTCGTAATAACCTTAAAATAGAAAGGTGGATGTTTAGGCACACTAGTTTCAGCAGAGCAAGGAGGGATGTCGTTCACTGGGAGAGAGGCGGTATACTTCGAGAGGTTGGTAAAGTATTTATTGAAGGAATTTGCAATGGTAAGATGGTTGTTGCAGTGCACATCATTTAGGATCATATCATTTGTGTGCTGTGACTGATGTGATCCCAGAAAGGATTTTACATGCACCCAGAATTTCCTAGGGTCCCCGGAAGCTTCAAGTAGGAGGCCCTTGCAGTACGAGCTTTTGGCAAGCCTAATTTGTTTTTTTGCACATGTTCCTCTGTACTCTGTAGGTGTCATAGTCTATTTGACTACCAGAAATTTTAAAACGGTTCCAGCTTTTATCATGCGTCCGGAGGGAGGGAAGGAGTTCTTTATGCAACCATCTAGTCTGTGTGGTCCTAACACACCGTGTATGTTTTGGTGTATGTATGTCCTGAAGGGATAGGAATATAGATATAAAATGATTCAGGGCAGTCTCAACATTATGTGATTGAAAAATAGGGGCCCAGTTTACAGACGAGACCGCATATAGAAAGCTTGCTGATCAAAATTAGCAAAATTCCTGAAAGTGATATCACTTGGTGATAGGGCAGCAGCCTCAGTTGTTCCCCATATGCAAAACACAGGGCAGTGGTCGCTTATTGAGTCTGGAAGTAATCCTGAGGCAGTAATCTTGTGTGGACGGTTAGTAAGTATCCAGTCTATAAGAGTCCCGGCAGCAGACTGCACCAGTCTGGTAGGATCTTCAATCATCTGATGTATTTTGTGGCCATGCACCAAAGATTGTAAAGCATTTTTATATTTCCCCAACCAATTTAGGTTGAGGTCACCGAGAATAATTCATTTTGGCCAGGGGCAGAGGTAGAGTGCTCAAGCAGCTCAGAGCAGCCTAATTGACCTCCTTTAGTGGGATTGTAGGCACATATTAGGTGAGGCTTTTTAGCCCCAAGGAGAAGGACATGTAGAGATTCACAAGCAGTGGCAGTCGAGTGTTTCTCTAGGGATGCATTCAGGTGATTTTTGAAATAGTCACCCTGCCCCCTTCCCGCCAGACATCCTGTCATCTCTAATCAGAGTATAGCTTGGCAGGGAGCAAGAAGAGTCTGGAGTGGCAGGCTTGAGCCACGTTTCTGACAGACAAAAAATGTCAGGATCGTGTGTAGATATCCAAGTCTCAAGTTCTGCGTAGTTGCAGAGAAGGCTTCTAATGTTTATATGTGCAATACGAAGGCCTTTTGCATTCAACCAGTCCATATTCGAACAGTAGAGGGGGCCTGGGTTTGTTTCAGTGTTCCCAGACAATACTAAGGCCAGTAGCACTAGATACCAGATTTTTCATGGGAAAAACAGTGGAGCGAGGAGCATATTTAGCCAGAATTGTTTAGAGGTAAAGTCAACAGCCAGGTATAGGAGAAATCTAGGGAGTGATAGAGGAGTGGTTTCATGATGCTTCACGTATAATATGAGTAGGTAAAATCCAGCAGTGCATAGGTCGGTTTTGCACTGCCAGGTGAATAGTCAACTGTGTGGGAGACAACCACTTGAAATAGCTTGATGCGCATACTGGCAGTAGATTACTCAAGTGTAAAAACACCTCTGGTGGGAAAGTTTTATAACGAGCAAATGGTAAAGTAGGCTGTCATGTGACTAGAATTAGCTACAGTATATAAGTAAGTGTCCACCTATTGTATTGTATTATATGGAGTATCTTAATGAAAGTTAGGATTATCTGAACACCTCTGCTAGGACAGTGTAGGCTTCTCAACAGATCTCCACTCTGAACAGGAATCCTCACTTCCTTTCATTAATACTGCACTTGGGAGAGATTGATGAGGAGTTATTTGAGTCTGTATAAAGACTTCCTGGTTGCTCATTGCAGCACCAGAAAAGAATGTATGTGTGATTCACATGGGAAAACTCAGGGGCCTTAATTAGCTCAACTCACAAAGCTCAGTTGGTTAAGAGCTAAAGCACGGATTGCTGAGGTTCTGGGTTCAAATCCCAGTGAGAGTTACACTTTTCCTTTTGTTTCTACAATTGGATTTCTAAATTTGTCTCGCAGTGGCATATACTGCACTTGGGAGAGATTGAGGCATTATTTGAGGCTGTAAAAAGACTTCCTGGTTGCTCATTGCAACACTAGAAAGGAAGGTATGTGTGATTCACGTGGGCACAATCTGGGGCCTTAATTGGCTGAACTCTCATAGCTCAGTTTGTTTAGAGCTAAAGCATGGATTGCTGAGGTCCTGGGTTCAAATCTCGGTGAGAGTTACACTTTTTCTTTCATTTCTACAATTGGATTTTAAGAGGGGCTAATTTAGCCTGTCATCAGTTAACCATGAGCCCCAGTTTTAGTAAGCAGGGTTTTTTTTTTTTTTTGTTAAATCAAATTGTTCTGAATTGTTTCTGGTAGGTTGTTGATGTGCAATACTGAGCCAACTAAGTCCATGTTATTTGTAGTTTGAGCAGGAGTTCTGGTCCTGGTCTACATTGGTAAGATTGGTTTTGTTATACATCAATATAGGCTTGAGAAGTTCACTTGTGCTTGCAAATAAAAACTGTATTTGCTGTAAGACACTTCAGTCCCCAGTATTTAGGCCCACAATAGGTCACCAGCAGTTATGACATTTTATAAGCTCCTAATGTGGTCGTAATTGTTATCCCTTATTTTGACTGCAGGAATAGGTTGGAGAGCAAAGGTGCACCCCAAGACGCACCCTGTTAGTGAATATGAGTTTGATGTAATCATTGGCGCAGATGGGAGAAGGAATACCTTGGAAGGTGAGTGCTGCTGCTACATTTCCAGTCTTAATTTTTTACTTTTCTCTTACTGTTTGTCCTGTTGTTTACTGTATGCTGCCAAGTGCACCTGTAGTGATATATTCAGTTGTGAAAATGGCTAATCGGAGGGGCAGTAAAATGGTGCAACAGCAAGACAAGTCTCTTATCCATGTGTGGGAAAAGGCCTCCAATCAATTAAGTACATACATTAGACTTGAGTGTTTGACCATATGTAAAGAACTATTTATTTCTCCATTCTCTAACCTTAGACTCCCTTAGTGTGAGATCCTCACTCCCGCCTCCTCCAATTCAGAGTTCACGGACTGTGTTTTCTTTCAGAGTTATTGGTGTACCAAGTCCTAGGACTTAACCATGCCATCTACAGATGCTTAGGTGAATAAAACTATGCAGTATTGTGATGGGTCTGTTTACGTAGTCCAAAATATACATGCAGCACCAATGAATGCTGACTTAGCTTTATAAAGTGGCAAGATAAAATCTAGAAATTTCATTGGCTGAGAGATGTAACCTGACTGTGCATTGAATATCTAGAAACACAGTCAGGTACCGAATCTCATTTTCCTCCCCCAAAAAAACACTTAGAGCCATTTTATAAGTGTAGTAGGTGCCTCCAGGGTGTGCATCATAGGATTTCAGTGCACTTCCCTGTGGTGTAAGGTCACTTGGTCTTCAGCCTCATGCTTTACTACACCCGTGGGGCGTGCATTAAAATCCTAGAATGCACACCCTGTCAGGGCTTATTACCTACTTGTAATTCACTTTTTAATGATGCAGTCCTCTCCTTCCATTAACTTGAAGCAAGTCACCCAACATAATATTGTTGCCTAATTAATCTGTTCCTTTCACACTGATACTTTGGACATTGAAACAGTGTTCTGCAGTTTTTATGACCTTGCATTCCTGACAGGGCTCACGCTCAGGAAACCCAGTCTAAAAGGAGGGAGCATAGTCTAGTAGTTAGAGCACCAGGTTGGAACCACGAGATAACAGGTTTAAAACTCACCAGAGCACGAGTACTTGATGTGACCTTGTTAGAGTCACTTAAGCTTCCGGTGCTACAGTCCACCCAGTTGCAGAAGTGGGTCAAGATGGTGCATCTCAGCTAGGCTATACTGGGTAAATAAAATGTGTAGTAAGCATCCAATCAATCCTTAATTTCCCATCCTTATCCTATTTATCATCACTCTCAACTCTGCCGTCCAATGAACATATTTATTTTATTTGATAAACTGGGTAGGTTTTCTGCACCCAAAGCTAATGTTTTCAGAAACGACCTGGGCTTCCAGGCAGACAACAGGAGAAAACAGGTAAAGGTAGAAACATATTCAAAAGGTGTTTGTTATCACAACAGTTGCATTACAAGAGGAAGTAAGCAAGATCAGTGGGTACTGAACGTAAAATGAAAATAAACGATGCTGAAGAGTGCAAGAGAATTTACATAAAATAAAACTGAGAATTACTTTTATTTATATACATTTGCACTTAGACTTTTCGAGCAGATGAGTTTTAAGCTTAGTTCAGTCAGGAGATTGCAAGTTTAAACCCACTAAAGCCAAGACATTTTCTTAATCCTTTCCTAAATTCAAGTTTGTGGCAGACCTCCTTTGATGATGAGGATGTAGGAAAAGTTTCCATTCATACATAAGTTCATCAGACTTGCATTTTTGATCATACCAGTATCTTGAATACCCATTCTTTCTTAAAGGGAAACATCCGTCTAGGATTAAATTAATCAATATTGTTACCAGTGGAAATCTGCTTTACATAAGCTATTGACTGGACCTGTAACACTTTTAGGGCCAGAATTATAACCCATTCAGTTGCTCCTCCCTTTATAGCTGCAGGCATAGGAAATGACATCACATCAGGGGAAACACATATAGTCTATAAATATTTTAACCAGAAGAGGCACACTAAGCTGAAGCTTGAGTCCAGGTGTGACCTGAGAGCACAAGAAAGTTGAGTGACTTGCTCAGGATCATACAGTAATGCAAGTGGGGACTATGGGATTCAAACTCAGGTCACCAGGTTTATAGCTTAGAGCCTTAAACCACTGCACTGTACTGCCTCTTTCAAGGTAAGAGGAAAAGAAGAGTTAGACCTCTTGATGAGCTGTCACAACCAACCACTTAATAGTTTAGTGATTGCACCTGGGAGCACCAGGGAAGTGAAAAGGTTTTATCTCAAAAAGAAGGGGCTACTGGAGATTTCCTGCTGGAAAGACAGAGTGAAACAGCTGGAATCATTAAACGAAAAAACAAATCTGCTGTGTGTTTTTCTTTTACTTTGGTGAAAGGAAGCCTATTTCTGGATGGTGTTCAAATAAAGATTTTTTTTTTATGTTGCATCCTTCAGAAGGAGTAGTGCTGGAACATGGGGAAAAGTAAGTGTGTATGTGTGTGTGGGGTACTGTAGTAATAAGAGACAATGACTGCTTCCCTTCTAACATTGCATGCATTTAGGAGCACTTTGAATGCTCATGGGCAAATATGTGGGTGTCCATCCCCACACACACCTGTAGGTTCTGACACCTATGTTCAGAAGGATTCTGTATTGACAGCCATCTATCCTATCAAACAGCAACACAAAACAATTATTTTGTTACAACTTATTTACCCAGGATAGTCCAGCTGAGATGTGCCACCTAATTTCCAGTGGGGTCCTGTTGCTATTCATTTCTGCTGCTAGGTGGACAGGAGCACGGGGGTATCTGACTTTCTCAAGGTCACACGGTTAGTCTTTGACTTTACTAAGGTTTGAAACTGTCATCTCTTGTGCCCCATCTTGTGCTCCAGCCACTAGATCACACTCCTATAAATGACAGAACAGGATGCCAACAAAAAAATGTAAACACAATTATTTCAGTGCTAACAAATACTGGAACTAAATAGGTACAGGAATAAAAATTATTTACAGTGTTACCACAGTAGCAGAATATTCTGCAAATCACACTGACACTGAACATGTTACTAAACTGAAATGTCACAAAACATTGTACAAAGCAATATAAACCGCAAAGGAGCTTGGAAAAACAGTACACAACTTTTGTTTATAGAAACCCTTACAAGGTTAGAAACAAGTTCACATCCCCATGGACTGAGTAAAAGCATTTTTTGGTTCATTTCCTCTGCCCTGCAAGGAGGCAGTATAGCGCAGTGGTTTAAGGCTCTGAGCTGCAAACCTGAGTTTGAATCCCACACTCCCCACTTGCATTAATGTATGACCCTGAGCTAGTCATTTAACTTTCTTGCACTCTCAGGTCACACCTGGACTCAGGCTTCAGCTTAGTGTGCCTCTCCTGGTTAAAATACTTATCGACTATATGTGTTTCCCCTGATGTGATGTCACTTCCTGTACCTGTGATTTAGTAAATGGATGCCTGCAGCTATAAAGGGAGGGGAAACTGAATGGATATAATTCTGGCCCTAAAAGTGTTACGGGTTCGGTCAATAGCTTATGTAAAGCAGATTTCCATTGGTAACAATATTGATTAATTTAATCCTAGATGGACGTTTCCCTTTAATTCTCTGGCTTTAGACTCCCTCAGACATTTAAGGAATTTAGGGAAAAAAGACCATCGGTCCTTCGAGTTCCTTTCTGCACCAACTTAGTGGGCTACACTGTCTCCATTTTGTGTTTGCTTGTCAAAGATAAAGCAAACATACTGACATCAGTTTAGTAGAAGTGGGGGCTTGGCTGAGCCAGCCATTCAGGGAGCTCCCTCTGGTGTTAGCATCCTCACCTGCCTCTGGGCCAGAAGGTTGCAAGTTCTAGTCCCACATCAGGACTTAGGTTCATACTCCAAATGCTGGCACTCCAGTGCTATACAGAATGGGTGCTGTACTGTTGGGATGTGACCTCCTTCAGACAAAATATTAAACTGAGATCCCTTCTGCCCATCTTTGATCCTGTCCTGGGGAGGATTCTAGGACTCTCCGAGATGCAGATGCCTGTGTCCTTTATGCACATTTTGGGTGTTGGGACGCTCAGAAATCTTTGCAGAAGGTCTCAGAGATGCTCCCACTACAAGGCTCTGGGAGTCCTGCACCTTCTTTTTTTAAGAAGAAGCATGTCATGAATCGGAGATTGCAGTAGCTGTGTGTGTGTGTGTGTGTGTGTGTGTGTGTGTGTGTGTGATGAGAGGAGGGACATGTCAGAGCTTTAAGGAGAGTGATGCACAGAGCTGAAATTAGAGAATTAGCGAGAGCAGAAGAGGATTTTAGCTCTTTGCATCACTTGCTGTGGAGCTCTGACACACCTCTCCTCTCAGCGCAGCACACACAGCTGCTGCAGCTCCGATGTATGACGTGCTGTTTTGTAAATCAGCAGGCACGGGGCACACAAAAGCATGAGAACAGAGGTAGATGGCGGGGGAGGGGGTGGTATGTAAACAGGCAGCAGTTCGAGTCTAGGGACACAGAAAGGAGAGGGCTGGAGCTTGCTTTACATTCAGACTTGTATTCATTTCAGTGGGGATCCCCAGAAATTTCATGGGGGTCCCAAATTTTAGCTAAGGATTCCGATCCCTCCCAAAGGTCCAGGGCCCCTAAACAAAAAATCCTATCAAGAGCTCTGGGGTTCCAGGTGGAAGTAAATGAACACACTAGTGCACTTCTTGTAAAAGGATGGGGTTTCCTCTGATTCCCTGGCAACATTCCTCTTTTCACAAAACTAGTTCAGGCAATAATCCACGGCTTTGTTGATGAGTGGAACAGCTGCCACTAGATGTTCAGAGTCACTTTCCTATGGTATACAATCTGTACGAAAGGCACTCTGTAAATGCTAACTCTTCTTTGCATTATTCCTAAACTTGTTTCTACCCTCTAGAGCACTTGTTGGAAAAATGGGCTATTCAGCCTGTACCCATGGCCAAAATAAACTGGATTTCCATTCAAGATATTTCCTGGTCCCCAACCAACAGGGGTGATTTATAGCTTGTTCTGGACATCAGAGGCTTGAATGAATAAACTGCACAAAAACAATCAGATGATCTCTCTTCAGTTTCTCTTCCCTCTGCTCTTGTAGAGGGATTGGCTCTGCATTCTGGACAAGCAGGATGCATTCATACACATTAAGATTCAGCGCAGTCATGGCAATACCTGTGCTTCCTTTTGGAAGGCCAGCACACATTTGTGTCTTGCCCTTTACCTTGTCCATGGCACCACTGGTCTCAATCAAGTGCTTAACTATTGTGGCTGCAACCTTAAGATGAGAAGCTCGGTATGTCCTCCATCACCTCGATGACTGGCTTAATAACAGACCTGCCAGTTGTTTGATTAACTGGATTTGTTAGTTAATAAATCCAAATGAATTCTGACCCCTTGCCAGCACCTTTAATCAAGTTCAAGTTTATTGCAGGAAAACTCAGTTGAGCAAGCTCATTCACAAGGAGGTCCTGAAGCATGTAAACAGTCAAGGAGACAGTGCATAAAAAGGCATAATAGAAAAAACAAAGCAAAGTACAAATAAGGCTCATGTGCACCATTACATAGAAGAGTACATCTTAGTAAAATAAAGTACAGTTAAGGTTCATATGATACATAGTGCTCAATTAAGACAAGACAAGGTAGGGATGATGAGCATAAGCTGGTGAGAAGCAATAAATGTGGACAGTGTACAGTGACAGGAGGGAGTAGTTAATTAAGAAGGAGGGGTTAAAAATTAATGGTGAGCGGAGGAGGAGGAAGAGGGCTAGAGAGAGTAAGGGGGAGTAAGATAAAGAAGGAAAGGGTAGGAGAAGGTCCTGAGAACAACTGGAGAAATCATTTAGATAATTTCAAGTCTTGACTGGAGCTAGTTCTAGGTGGATGGGAGGGCGTAGTAAGGACATAAGGGTAGGGAAGAGGCTTAAAAAACAGCTACAAATATATTTTATTTTAGATGCAGCAGATTCTTTGTAGAAGTTAACAGAGACAATGCTGGATAGTTTCAGTGTGGATTGGAGTTGGTTCCAGATTGTTGGAAGAGCATGTGAAATGGCACATTTGCCAAAGGTGGTGCGAGTCCTAGGCACGACAAGAAAGATAAAGTCAGATTTCCTAAGTGAATATGCACAGTGGGAAATGCAGATGAGAAATGTTAGGTAGCTCCGGAGTTTGTTCAGGAGTAACTTAAGAGTCCAGATACCAGCATGGAGCAAACATCTAGTGGTAAGTGATGTCCAGCCAACAGCTGCTTAAAGATCACAGTGGTGGGTTCGGTACGGGGAGTTGGTAATGAACCGCAGGGCATGGTGGTAGAGGACGTCCAACTTACTTAGGCTTGAGATTGCAAAGGAGGTGTAAGTTAGATCTCCATAATCAATTAGGGGAAGGAATGTGGCCTGAAGAAGCCTGGTTCTAATCTCAAGCGGGAAGAGACCTGTTTCTGAAAAAGAAACCTAACCTGGCTTTTAGCCTTCTGGCTATGTCCTCAAGATGGTAATTGAAAGAGAGCTTATCATCTAACCAAATGCTAAGATATTTAAATTTTGGGATGACTTCCAAAGGTTTGCCTAGAGAGGTAACAACAAAGATTTTCGGTAGGCTTGGGTGGTAGAGGAGGTACTAAGAGTAAAGATCATTGCCTTGGTTTTCTTGGCATTGAGAAGAAGCTTAGCATTAATCAGATTAATTTCCAGCTGAGCAAAGTCAGCTTGTAGCACGTCCCTTACTTCAGACAATGTTGAGCCAGAGGTATACAGTACTGTGTCGTCTGCAAAGAAATGCAAGTTGGATTTGGTTATGTAAGAGTTGAGATCATTGATGTACAAGGAAAAAAGGATAGGGCCTAGGATAGAGCCTTGTATGACTCCCCTGGCAATTGGCAAGGAGGCTGAGAATCGGCCATCTGCTTTAACTTTCCGTGAATTCCCTGCTAGATAACTGGTAAACCACTGAGCGGTGGAAGGAGTGGCACCTAGTTTTGTAAGGCTGGTAACTAGTAAATTGTGGTCAGTGGTGTTGAATGCTTTACTAAGGTCTAAGAAGACTGCACCAGTGATCTTCTTAGTATCCAAAGCAGAGATCCAGTCATTAGTGACTTTAGCCAGTGCTGTGCTTAGGCCAGAAACTGGATTGTGTTGGGTTTAGAAGTAAAAAGGTTTCGATATGAAGTTTTAATTGATTGTAAATCAGTTTTTCAAAAACTTTAGAAAGAATGAGCAAGACTGAGATAGGCCTGTAATTATTTAGCTCACATGGGTCCCCTGATTTGAATAAGGGAAGGATGTGGGCTGATTTCCAACAAGACAGAACTGTGGCAGGAGAGATGGAGAGATTGAAAATATGAAGAATGGGGCAGTGAGATGGGCATAGCCTAGTTTTAAGAACAAAGGTTCAAGTCCATCATCCCCGGCGCTTTTCTCAGTATCTAGGTTAAGGAGCGAGTCTTCCAACTTCTTTGTACCCAGCTGAAAGGGACAAGTCGAGCTAAGGGGAGTGGGGATAGAATTGGCTTGATTATTCCCTCGACCTGTGTAAGGTGAGGAGTCAAAGGCTAAGCCAGCAGTGACAAAAGGGGAGTTGAGTTCTTCCAGGATTTGGGAATTATTTTCAATGATCCTACCATTGGTAAGGATCTTAGCTGGAATGGAGGGTGCACTAGGCCGTCCTCCGATGGATTTAAGTCTCCTCCAAATTTTATGAGAATTCCCGTTTGCCTGTACTAGGGTGGAAACATAGAAGTTTGCTTTGGCAGAGCGAATGCTTTTTACGCACGCATTCCTAGCTGCTCTAAAAGTCTGCCAATCTGCAGGGCTCTTGGTACGCCTGGTCTGAGCCCAGATCTTGTTGCGGTTAATCAGGGTTGTGTTTGATACAGCTGGACTTCCTTGCCGTCACTTTGATGGCCCCAGATGATGCTGGTCACTTTTAGTGCCCAGATCCATGAGAAGTTCATGCTTCTGCTTCTTGGTCCCATGGCAGCAGCTGTTGTGCCTGTTCCCATGTCCCACTATCACATGCAGATTCCCCAGTTAATGCTCGTACCCAGTGGGCCCAGGCTTTTCAACTCTGGATCACCCTGTTCTGGCCATGGTCCCCTTACACATGGCCCTGTGATGGTGGCAGGACTGCTCCCTTCTGGTTTGGGGGTGGTGTCCCATTTCTCTATCCATACCTACTGGAGGTCCTCACCATTTGATGCCTCCAGGAATAGATTGGAACCCCTCTAGGTGCAGTCAAGACCTAGGGAGTGTGGTCCCCCATGGACTGCTCTCTCCGCATCAACATTTTAGAGATGCGGGGTTCCTCTTGGCTTGTAGGCCTTAGCCCCTCACATTCAGGGCCGTCCTTTGCTGGTATGTATGGACGATGTTTGTGTCATGTGCTGCTTCAACAGAGGTGCTTATTGCTAGCCCCTTTGCTGAGAAGCCATGATGGTGTGGGAGTAGGCCCAAGCACACAACGTATACCTCAGTGCCATGTATGTGCACAGCTCTCTAAACATCCTTGTGGACTCTCAGCAAGTTGGTTGCTTGGTCCCACAAGTGGGAATTCTTGGACAATGTCGTCATAGGCCTCTTAGCCCATTGGGGTTGTCTCGAATTGGACCTTTGTGTAGCGCTGCAAATTGTCAGTGGGTATTTATAACAAATGGCTTAACAAGTTGGTAAATGTGCACCCCTACTAGGGGAAATGGCACAGCCCAAGGCTGTAATCAACATAGATTCTTAAGCACATGAACATTCTGGACAGCAGCAACTCTCCAGTTTTTGCTGTGCCATTGAAGGGGAAGCAGCATAGAAAGTTCTCTGAAGAAGAAAATCTTTTCTTTCGTGTTTACTCTTTGGAACTGCAATTCTGCATAGCAGGTTGGGGCTACCTGGTGACAGGGAACGGCCCTAAATTTAAAATTGTGCCTATTAAGCTGCGGCTTTCATATTGGCTAACCTGCCTTTTTTCCCCATTTCCACTGCCTGTTTGTGCTTGGATTGGGAGCCACTTCTGTCACATTAGTTTGAGGGTGTTTATTTTTAGCAGGTTTCCGATTTTGCTCCTGTCATGGTGCCTAGGGTTAGTACCAGTTCTTGGGGTTATTGTTAGGGTCTAGGTTTAGGGTGTTCCATGTTTCTCCCTTCTGTCTAGCTGCCCCCCCCCCGACCATAGGTTGACTATTGTGTGTGTTTTCTGTTCATTTACTTGTAGGTGTTTTTTGAACGCTTACTGTTTGGGGGCGAGGGAGGATATATTCCTTTATTCTTGCTCAAACATGGTTTGAAAAAAAAGCGAAGGACAGACAGGGAAAGAATCCAAGTCTTTCAGGCTGTTTTTCAGGTAGTATCGGTTACCACAGCTTTGTGGCAGTCTTTTAACTGCTTTCCTGAGCCGCATGACTTCCTGCCATTTCTGTGAGCCCTGGCCATTGGGCTCGGCTGTAGTACTTGCTAGAGCTTTCTCAAGTCTCAGTGGATCTAATTTTGCTCGCCTGTGCTTGGGCGTGCCCCCTCGACATGCCAGTGTCTGCACGCTCAGAAATCACATGCGCATTTATGCATCGCACACATGAAAGCACTTATACAAGTGCTGATGAGCATCTGTGTTTTCCTGCCAGCTGAGCACTGCTAGCTGATGCGATCCTTCCTCTACAGCCGTTGGACCTTGTAGACTGGTAAGAACACGTTCTACTTGTGTTTTTCCCCGTAGAGGAGGTAGTGATTGCAGCAGCATTCCTTCAGCTGACGTGTGTGTGTGTGTGTGTGTTGCTGCTGCGTGTGTGTGTGTGTGTGTGTGTGTGTATATATATATGTATGTATGATATATATATATATATATATATAAACAGCAATGCCAAATGATTTCTTTAGATTTAGTCACTGTTTCAGGCATCTGTTGGACTAGTGTTTTGGCAACATGGCTTATCGGAGACCTCTAGTTGAAATTATGTAACAAGTGCAAAAGGGTAATACAACCCTCTACACTGTGTTCCTATTACCTCCATTGTGTTACTCAAGTTAATATGTTTCTTACAGGTACCCCAGTCAAAACTTCGAGCTGGGGGGGTGCATCTAGTGTACCGGCTGGCAGTGGCAAAGCAGACTTGTTTAAATCTTTGTGATTGTTCTTAGGAGAGATTTTTGAGCCCCAGTGTTCCGTATGACATCCCTTTAGACACATCTGACCCCAGGCTGGGCCCCTCAGGTTGGGGGGGGGGGTGCCCAAACAAGCATGTCCAGGTGTGCTGGAGCAGGACACGTCTAATATGGATCTGCAAGCAGACTTCGACCTTGACCATTCAGAGGGTCAGAATGAGGATGTCTGGGATCTTGGGGAAAATATTGACCTAAAGAAGTTACTTGACGATGAGGCCAAACCCTTTAAGGAGGAGGAGGAAGGGGAGTGGATGGAGCTGAAGAGGAGGATTCCTATCCCTCCCCTGTTTGATACTGCTGGACCTGCGTCCACACAACTGACCTAAAAAAGGATCTATTAAGTTGGCAACTGTCAACATCTGCAGCTTGCAGACTAAATTGGATAACCTCCAAGTATGGATCTTGCAACATAACCCTGACATTCTGTCAGTGGTGGAAATGTGGCTTTCCCCAAAGGTTCCTGACTCTGCAGTTGCTCTACCTGGGTGTACCCTTTACCGGCTGGATAGGCTCACCAAGTGAGGTGGTGGCTGTGCCATCTACCTGAAAGAGACACTTAAAGGATATGCCCTGTCTATGGCCAATCTGGGTTGCATGGTCCAGGCGCTAACCATTAAAGTACTGCTTGGGTCCCAAAATAAAGCTTTTGACAGTAATCTCTGCCTGTGTTCCTCCAAAAAACACTAGGGCAGGCTTCCACAGCTTAATGGACTATATTTGTAGCCTCGACCACAAATCCGAAACTTTAGTACTGGGTGACCTAAATGTCAACTGATTATCTGCTAGTGCTTCTCCATACAAAGATGCTATCTCGTCGCTCCACTTTGCCCAACTTGTTAAATCCCCAACAAAGACTAAGTATAAGACGGGAACAAGTACCCTTCTGGACCTGATACTCTCCAGCCACCCACAACGAATCTCCAACATGGCAGCACATCCAGATTCTATGGGTGACCACTCATTTGTTTCCTGCAGTTGGTCCAATAAATTCTACAGCCATTTTAGGGAATTTGTTGCTATTATTGTTTGGAATGATACAGTGATTTTTAGATTTCCGCTCAATTTTTTTTCTCACTGTCCATAAGACCTTTTTGTGTAAGCCATGCCCCCACCCCATCCCAGACCCCTGGCACCTCTCGCCTTCCACTTTCCGCACCTCTTTTGTCCCTAGCTCTGAATGCTTTCTCCGCCTACCGATTTATGCCTCTTTAATTAAGGCTTCTCTTCGTTTCTCTCTCCCTTAGGCAGCAGCCCCAACTGCGGGTATGCCCGAATCCGAAAGCGCGGAGGAGAACCGGATAGCTTGCTCCCTCTCCTGCCACCTTCCACCCTTGCCTGCAGCTGAAGAGCAAGCATCCAGGTATGGCTTTCCTGGGCTCTGAGCACCGCTGGTCTTGGGATTTTCTGCCTGGCACCCTGATTGGCTAGCACTGAAAGGGCTAAGTCGCTGATTGGCCCACCTCTCAAGCCCTGGTTGGACTGCCTTGTTGCTGGCTCTCCAGTGCTCCCTTGCCTCTCAAGTAATTGTAAAACTGTATTTTCTTCCCACCCGCCCACTCCAACCCTGGACTCTTATTAAATACTCACTAAACCATGCCCCCTCATAGAACTCCTTCCTACATGTAGATTCCCTGTCAGACCGCAGAGTCTTAAAGCGGTAATGCAACTTAATCAGACACCCATTCCACAGCAGTGCTTGTAGGATCTCACCGTGCTAGCTGCTGCTGCTCTAACATGGGATGCACTCTCCTCCTGCTCTTTGTAGCTTTTTTCGGTGCCATTGGCACCAAAATGGACCACTGACACCTCTACCAGAACTATATCTTAGAAACTGTGCTCTGTCAGCTGCGTCCACAGAAACTGCCTCACTTGGATACCAGCTGTACTCTTACCTGCATACCACCAAGAAACCCCGGGCCCCCTACATCCACCCACAGCTTCGGCATATTAATGATTATTTCCCCCACAAAGCTACCACCGGTGGTCGCCCACCTCTCTCATAGCAGGTTTAGGCGGCGGAAGATACAGACTACAATAAGCATCAGCCCTACGGCCAGGAAGGTTATTTTCATGCTACTGCTCCTATCTGGAAATATCCATGCCAACCCAGGCCCACCAACTTTTTTCAGGCACTGGAGGATGCAGGATCAAAAACCTGAGAATAGCTGTACTGAGTATCTGCAGCATAACTGCCAAATTCGAACAGCTCCAGGGATGGATGACTCACCATGCCCCTGACATTCTCTGCCTGATGGAGACCTGGCTGTCAAGCAAGATTAAAGATAATGAAGTAGCACTTCCTGGGTACCAAACCTTCAGGATAGACAGGAAGGGCAAGAAAGGTAGAGAATGCCTCATCTGTGCCAGGGAATCCCTGAAATGCTCCATCCTTCCTGTTACCGTAGTGGCGGAGGATTATGAACTGTTAACAGTAAAAGCACAGGTCAGGCAGCATGACAAAACTCTAGTCATTGCTACGGTCTACCTACCCCCCAAAAAAGCCAGAGAAGGACTCCCTAAAATTCTGGATGCAATTGCCACTCTTCCTAAGGGCACAGAACTCATTATCACAGGTGACTTTAACATTAACTGGGTTGGTAAGGAATCAACCCCCTTCAGGGATATGGTCGCTACTTCCAACCTAACCCAACTTGTCCCCTGCCCCACCAGGCAGAACTACAAGACAGGCAATGACACCCTCCTTGATTGGCTCCTCCCAAGTTCACCATCCCAGATCTCTGAGCTCAAGGTTCTGCTGGACACCTTAAGTGACCACTCCCCAGTCACATTCCTGTGGTCCAACAAATTTAGTAATCCCCACCCATCCTAATCGAAAGCAGGGTCCTGAGGAAGGGTAAACTTGGGTCCGTCACCTCAGCCCTCTCCCTGCACAGCTGGTCCCTATTGACCTGGCACTCAGTGTCGACCAGGCCCTTAGCTACTTTATTGATGGATTCAACAGCATCTGCAATCTCTTTGCCCCACTGAGGAAAAGGAAAATCCAGGGGAATGAAAATGCCTATATTACGGGGGGGGTCTCCTCGCCCAGATGAAAGGAAGGGACAGTCTGTGGGGAAAAAGCCAGGTCCACCTGTAGCAAACATGATTACCAGTGCTACAGAGCCGCAAGAAACCACTGAACTAACCTTATCCGACAAGCAAAATTAAACTTCCATAAGGAACAGCTTAGCAGTTCCTGGGGTGACGGTAAGAGGTTCTGGGAGAACATCAAAAACCTCCTTGAGAAGGAGAAGAGGCACCCTCATCTGCTCAGCATCAACAGCTCCCCCATAACTGACCCACTACTTATAGGGGACTCATTCAACATGGCCTTCACTGACTTGACCTCAGTATTACCCCCTGACTACCTGCTCCCTGCTGCTGATCAACCCAACTGCAAAGCCACTCAAGAACACACATCCAGACTTCTACTTCAAGAGGGTGATGGTGAAGGAGGCTCTAAGACATGTAGACAAAAGTGTTAGGCAAGAATGGACAGTGATGGGGTGGACATGAAACTTCTGTCCCTCACACTTGATGGTTCTCTTTCGTGCCAATAACAAAGCTATTTAATAAGTCAGTGGCTCTTGCTAAATTCCTAGAGATCTGGAATCAGGCCCTTATGACACCTGTGCATAAAAATGGACAAGACATGTATAGCCAATTTTAGACCAATCTCCATCCTCTCCCCCCTATCCAAGGCATTGGAAAAGATAGTGGCAGCACAACTCACCGACTTCCTCAACAAATACCAACTATTATGCACTAACCAGCACGGCTTCAGACAGAACCATAGTACCACCACTGCCCTGTTGGTGTATACAGACTACGCGCACAAGGCACTGGACAAAGGCAAATGGTGGGTTCAGTGTTCATTGACCTCACCAAAGCCTTCAACACTGTTAACCATTCCCTTCTCCTGGCAGAGCTGCAGAACCTGGGATTTGGTGGCCAGTACTGCATGCTGGTTCCAGGACTACCTGACTCATAGAAGCCAACAAGTCAAAGTTGGGCAAACTGTGTCTTGCTCCAGAGAAGTATCATTGGGGGTCAATACTGGGGCCCCTACTTTTCAGCCTTATTTTAAACAATCTTCCTAAAGCATGCGATACTAAACTTATCCTATATGCTGACAATGTAGTACTTCTCAACAGCAGTACGTCCCATGATGCCCTCCAATCCGAACTACAGAACTCTTTCAACAAACTAGAGGACTGATTCTGCAGGCATAAACTTCAATTAAATTATAAAAAGATCAAGGCCATGCTTCTATCCGGTCCTTAGCAGAAGAAGAGGCTCCTCTTCCTCGTCATCTCCAACACAGTCAGCGAACCGTTGGAACAGGTGTACTCGTTCAAGTACCTGGGGTGGGGGTCACCCTAGATAGATGACACCCTTACCTTCACCCAACACATCGGCTTAGTGGTTAAAGCGGTAAACACCAAGTTGGGTGTCCTTTATAGACACAGGAAATCTCTTAAGCCCTGGGACCCTCCGCCTGTCAGTCTCCAGCACCATCCTATCCACCATTGATTATGGCCTGGTGGTCTACGGAGCAGCAATGGATACGGCACTAAAGAGAGTTTATATTGCTCTCAATAAAGCCTGCAGTCTCGCCCTGGCTGCAGATCGTCATACGCACACTTGCTGTATGTATGAATGGACTAATTGGCTGCCTCTAAAGAACAGGATCAAGTTCCAAACCTGCCTCCTGGGTAAGAAGGCATTGTTGGGCAAAACCCCCACCCTGTGTATCCCACATTCTCTCGTTGATTGCTACCTTCTATGATACCAGAGGTAGGATGAGGGGGGCCCTAGCAACACCTTTCCGTCGAACTGCGCTTGGACAATGCGCCTTCACCTATAGAGCCCCCCCAGTGGCTTAACGAAATCCCTGTGCCCATTCAAACCTCCAAATGCCTATCGCACTTCAAAACTGGAGTAAGACAACACCTTAAATCAATCGCAGAGTGTGACTGCTGCTGAAGGCTAATCCCTTCCCCTCCTTAGCCTCCCGAGTTGCTCATATGGCAGTCCTGCTGCACCCTGCTCCTCTGTACAGCTAGTGTCAGCTCTCCGTAGTAGCTACTGTTCTCCTCCTTTGGTAGTCTCCCCCTCCATCAACCTACACCTTGCCCCCTGAACTGACACTGCGCATCCGCTCTGTTTTCCCCCACCCTCCTCCCTTCTTGGTCCCTCCCCATTTCTTTTGACATGCCTAGGGCCAACCCCACCCCATATAGCTTTCAGCATGCCACCCCTGCTGTTCCCCCTGAGCACCTCCCTTCTTCATATCTCCATCCCAGCACCACTTCCCTCCCCATTTCCTCTGTATGACCATTTAGTCGAGCACGTTTCCCCTCTGGTGCCTCTTTCCCCTTCCCCCATCCCCCCTGGCCAGCCACTATTTTACACATCTATTTTGACAAAGCCCCAACACGAGGCTGTTTACCCTTCCTAAGTCTCCCGTCAACTCGAAAGGGGGTCCTTCCCTGCTTTCCCGCGCATAGTGCACCACTGCTTTTCTATATCCTCTACTGACGCTGTACTAATTCCATGGTATTAGTGCTAACGCTGTAATATTGTAACCTAATGTATGTTCTATACCTGCTTGATGTAATATGTCTGTTGTCTGTCAACCTGACGTGGAACCTTTGTAAAAGAGTTTGTGCTCAGAGGTCTTCTCCGAATCCTTAAATAAATAAATAAGTAAAAGAAATCTCTGACTATCGACAGTAGATTGTTAAAACGTGGACATCTGGAGCATCAAAAAAAGTACCTCAGCAACACTGACTGGTCCTCTCTCGATGCCTTTGATGACGTCAACCTGGCACTGGATTATTTCATAAAACAATTCAACAATGCCTGTGATAACCATGCTCCCATTAAGAAAATGAAAGTTTGTGGCACTATAAACCCCTGGATTACACTAGAACTCATTGCTATGATGAAGCAGAGATCACCACTGGCACTGTGCCAGGGCGTCATGCAAACAGGCAGATGTTCAGGAATACAAGAAGGTGAGAAATGCCTGTACACATGAAATCCAAGCATCATAGGGAAACACGTGCCAATACCTGGGGAAACAGCAAAAACTTCTAGAGCAACATAAAAGATGTCACCGAGAAAGACTCTTATGGTCTCACCCTCCATTCTCAGTATCGATGGAATTCCAGCCCTGGACCTCCTAACCATAGCAAACACATTCAGCAACGCATTCATGGACCTATCCAGTGTCCTCCCTTCAGACTTCTTCATGGATAATGACTCACTCAGTACCTACTGCTCTGCTAATAACCCCATTGAACCACCTCCTTTTTATTTCAAAACGGTCTCGGCACGAATGGCCAGGAAATACCTTACCAAAGTGTTAGGTAAATCATGGGATAGCGGTGACTCACTGGATCTTAAGCTCATAGCTCACTGGATCTTAAGCTCATAGCTCTCACTCTTGAGGAAGTGCTGATGCCCCTCACTAAGATCATCAATCTATTGCTGCAACTCTCGCAATTTCCTCAAGTTTTGAAATTGGCACTAGTCACCCCGGTGCACAAGAGTGGAGACAGGACCCATCACGCAAATTACAGACCCATATCTCTCCTCCAACCAATATCCAAGGCACTTGAGCGCATTATTGCTGACCAGCTGGTGGACTATCTTGAAAAATACTATATCCAATGCCCGCAGCAACAGGGGTTCTGGAAGGGGCACAGCACTACCTTGGCCCTGATGGTATTCACTTGCTTTATTCATCAATCTCTGGATCAGGGCACCTTGGTAGTAGCTGCTTTCATAGATCTCACTAAGGCGTTCAGTACTGTCCATCACTTACTACTCCTCCCAACAGCTTACCGCTGCTAGCCTCTCCTCTGACACAACACTTCAGTTCAAAAGCTATCTTGAAGACTGCTCTCAGTGGGTGAAAATAGCCAACATTGTATCTGACCGACATCCCTTCTGCTCTGGCGTGCCTCAGGGCTCAATCCTGGGGCCACTCCTATTCAGCATCTTCCTTAATAACCTATCTCGTTTCTGCCACCAAAGGATCCTTCTCTATGCAGATGATGCAGTCATCTACTCCTGCAGCCACAACCCCAAGTAACTGTAACTTCACCTTCAGTGGGTTTGCGGAAGTAGAGGTGGTTCTCTAAATATAAACTGATCTTCAACCACAAAAAAAAAAAAAATTTAATGATGTTCAGCAGCACCCGAAACAAGCACAAATCCCATATACTTACCATCCGAAACTGTCTTGGAGTCCCTCTTGAACAAATACCACATTTCAAATACCTGGGGGTCACCTTAGACAGCATCTATCCTGTGCTAAACATATAAATAATGTAGCCAGGGCTGTCGACGTCACGATTTGTCTCCTACATAGACATAAACACTGCTTTACTCCAGAAGCCCTCCGACTTGCTACATATAGTTCTGTCATAGTCATTGTAGACTATGGTCTTGTAATCTATGGAGCAGCCCCCATGTCTTCGTTGCGCAGAATATCCATCGCTCTGAACAAGGCATGCGGACAACTCATGGGGTCCACACATTTCACCCACACCTGTGGTCTTTACGCTGAGACTGGTTGGCTACAGCTGTCCCGGAGGATCCAATACCAAACCTGTCTTTTAGCCAAAAAAGCACTTCTCGGCCTCCTGCCAGTAGGTACTGCAAACCTGCTAAGCCCCCTTTGTAGTTCACAGCACACGCGGTGCTCGAACAGCCATCATCTCTACGTTCCTAGATGCCGGATAGCTCATGGGCAGTGCTCATTTGCCTACAGAGTGCCTCACTGGTTTAATACTCTTCATAGTGATATAACTACCCTACCTAAACTGGGACCATTCAGATTGAAGTTACGCCAACATCTCATGACCAACAGTTCTTGTGATTGCTTCACCTGAGACTCCCATCTACTAGCATTCAGTCTTCTCCTCACAACTGGATAACCTTGTATCTCTGCTGTCACCTCTATAATTCCGAGGCTACCCCCTTTTTCGAACTTTGACAAAGCCCCTGGCTACCCCCCTACCCCTCCCACACCAGCTTGATGAGGCCTATGGCTGCCACCTCCTACCTTTCTTACCCCCCTGCCCACCTCACCTCCTGTCCCTACCCCCCCACACCAGCTTGACAAGGCCTATGGCTGCCACTTCCTACCTTTCTTTCATTTTCCCATCTTTATCCTTCTCCCTCTCATCTACGCTTTCCTCCTATTAGAACGATAAAACAGCGTATAGATACATATATATTTGATCACTTTATTGTACTGTTTTGGAAAGTTTGTGCTTTTACCCCTTTGTATGTTTTGTCTCCCCTCCCCACTGATGTAGAACCTTTGTAAATGAGCTGTCTGTGCTCAGAGGTATTGTAATCCAAGAATGAATAAATAATAAATACTGCTGAAGGAGGTGCAGTCCATGGAGGCCTTAGATGTGAATCCTATCCTGCCCGCATCCTCCTCAGCTCCAAAGGCTTTTCCAAACTTTATTCACTGTGTCTAGATTATTGAACAAGAATGGGTTGGTGCACACCAAAGAAAATATCTGCCTAAACCCATGCTGCGGTGTTTTCCCCCTTCTGGAGGAAAATACTCACAAGTGGTAAACTCCTCCTCTGGCTGATAAAGCTGTACATAATTATGTAAGGCACACTACTGTCTCAATTGAAGGGTCTTGGCCTTAGCGAATTTCAACAACAGAGTGGATGCTTCATGCAGAAGAGCCTTCGCTTCCAAAGGCAAAAACCTCTGCATCTCCTGTGCCTCCTTTATTGTTACCAGAGCATTAAACTTATGGGTTACGATGCTGGGCAGCTTCATTCCCCAGATTGAGGGGGCAAGCATTTTGCAGTTGGTATCCATGGCCTCTACTTTTCTAGGGGTTGCCATGGTGGAGAACATACGCATGTCAGCTTACTCTGCTTATCACATTGTGTCTGCCATGTGAGTGGTGTGGCTTCAGAATTGGATCTCTGATCAGGCATCGAAGACCAGGTTGTTTAACTTAGCCGTTGTGGGAGGCTTATTGTTTGCTTCAGGCCTGGATGACATTTTGAAGGATATCAGGATAAAAAGGGCCACCTTCCAGTGTTAAAACAACAGCAAAAGGCCAGCTCAACCACGGAAAGTCAAGGAGGCAGTCGATAGAGGCAGTATCGAGGGGGGTTTCGTCCCTTTTGAAACTTGGGCAACCAAAGGTGTAAAGGATCCTATTCTGGATTCACAAGCAATAGTGGTAGAGGAGCCCTTATCCGAAAATGCAATGGAGGCCCAGGGTGAAGAGATGGCTGCTCGCAATGAGGGTATGCGGGCCCATCTCTGCCTCCCTTCCCTTGGTGGAAGACTGCACAAGTTTTACACAAGATGGACCCAGATAATATCAGATGCTTGGGTTTTGGAGATTCTGGTGTTAGGTTATGTAAGGGAGATTTCAACCATTCCCTCAAAGAGACATTTTCTGCCGTCCCCTGTACCAAAGGACCCTGTGAAGGGACAAGTAGTGTCGCAGACATTGGATCACCTCACACAAATTGGGGCGATTGTTCCGGTACCTCCCAGCAAACAAGGCCAGGGATTCAACTTGATTTATTTTGTGGTTCCCAAGAAGGTCTGGTTTTGGGAATTATTCTGGATCTGAAACACCTAAGCAAGTTTGTTCGCCACATGACCTTCAAGATGGAATCCTTACAATCAATAATCTGGGCTCTCCAGCCAGGGGATTATTTAGGCTCGATAGACCTGAGGGATGTGTATCTCCACATTCACATCCAGCTGTCTCATCAGAGGTTCCTCAGGTTCACAGTCCTGGGACAACACTTCCAGTACAGGGTGCTCCCATTTGGGCTGGCAAGAGCTCCCAGAGAGTTCTTTAAGGTGCTGCTAGTCCTGGTGGCTCATCTCCAACAGGAGGGACATCATGTCTATCTTTACATGGACGACTTACTTATATGAGCACCATCTGCTCCACTGGCAAGAAAATCAGTGACCAGGACTCTGTGGAAAATCTTCCTCTTGTCAGACAGGACGGAGACCTTGTTGAGAGAGGTTCAGTGGCTAAGGAGCCAATTGTCAGCTTCGGCTCACAGCCTACTGGGAATACTTGGCCTCATGACAGTGACAGTATGGCTGGTTCTGTGGGCTCCACTTCACATGCGATCCCTCCAGATTGTGTTGCTGTTGGCCTGGGATCCAACCTCAGAGGACTGTCTGGTCAGGATGCCATTTCCCCCACTTCTGCAGTAGTCCCTGAGTTGGTGGGTGAGTTTAGAGAATCTGAGCTTGGAAGTCTGTCTTGAGTTGATTCTGACAACTGATGCCAGTCTTTCAGGTTTGGGGGGGGGTAGTGCTGGACCACATTCCTATTCAGGGGACTTGGTCTGTGCAGGAACAGCTCCTACACATCAACATTCTGAAGATGAGGGCCGTGTGCCTTGCTCTTCTTCACTTTCAAATCGAGTGCAGTCAAGAATGTAATGATGGACTTCCAGTTGCGACATGGCACTGTGAACATACCGGGATTAGAGCTCTCGCCCTTCTACAATACAAAGAGGCATTTCTTCCCCGTTCTACCAAATATCTGCTCTTCAAAATCATTTGCCTTACCATTCTCTTCATCGGGGAACAAACTGTCAATGGAGAAATCACCTCAGGGCATGGCATGTCAGGACTGAAATCGCTACCAGCCTCTGTGCAAGCTACCAGAGGGCGAGGATTGCAGCCTGCCAGATTCTGACATGGCTCCTCTCTGCAGTCTGATAGTCAGAGGGGCAAAAGAGACAAAAAGAAGGCAATGCCAAGCGAGCTACAATCAGAGGCAATTCTCTCAGCCATCTCCAAGTTTCGCTCCAGAGCAGGCCTCGTGGTTACTACATTATCATAACTAATAGCCTCTACTACTGATTTGGCTACCAGGTGAGGCTATTGGGGTGCCTTGCTCTCCCCCCTTGTCCTCCGTGCGGCCTGGCTCGATGTTGTTCTCCACCACCTTTTTTCTCAGCAGTGGGGGAGTGGTTCCCTTCTCTCCCATTCATTGAGGATGGTCGGGCTGCACTTTCCTAGCCGCCTATCTACTTACCTAACCACCTTATGAGCTGGATCTGTTCAGAGACTACCAGTAATGGAACCTCCAGTCGGATAGTGAGAATGGGCTGCTGGAAGCATACGGAGGAACAAGAACAGTGACTTAAGGGACTGAGACTTAAGAGGCCTTGGAGAGGCGGACATATGGCCAATACCACATGCCTTTGTGGGGGGTGACGTGGGGCTGCTGGTGGGGTTTCACAGAATTGGCCATTCCCTCCGGACCATGGGTCATAACCAACTTTTATTTGAGAATTGGAGTAATTTTAAAACCATGGACCTGGTCGTGGGGAGACGAGTGATCCGCCTTGCCTTGGTCTTCTGAGCATCCTGTCCCTTTGTGAAGGGTTCAATTTTGTCCAAATACTTGGCCCACACATCCTGAGGCATGTTTACCTCGACCTAATGAGCTTTTGCCAAATATTTTTAGTTTACTAACCTACTATTCTAGGGGGTACTTAAACACTACTGGTACTAACGTATAGGGGTCTTATCATAACCACTCCTCCCCCATTAACATCAAGCCCCATAGGGGTGCTATACCAGATGTTCTTATAGATTGCCATGGGCTTCTACAACAAGTGTTGCAACCTCAAAACCTGAAAGTCATACACGCCCTCCCAGGGGCTACTAACCCCAGGTTAACACCCTGGCAGGGGAATTGTCCCCGGCCTACATGTCCTGAGCTAGTTTTACACATTTTATTCCGACTCCCGAGGGGATTCGGTCCTTCTTCTTTTGAAAGTGGGGTGTCCGCTCCTCCCCCTCGATTTAATGAAAATCTGACACCTTATCATTGAGATGTAACACTCATGTCGCTGCCATTACAGGAGCAGCTCTCTTTCATTAGTGACGCTGTTCCTCGAGGAGGTGTTCCTCCTCAGGTGGGTCTTTATCCACTGTGTGTGGGTAGTGCCTCACTTTCCTAGGGAAAAGGAATGTTCCTACCCTGGGACCCAGGTGGGAGACGGCTATGTCTCCCCCAATTGTGGAAGAACAATTGCATATAGTTTTCTCCACTAGGAGATATGTTATTAGACAAAGTTTTTGGTCATTGAAACTTGTGTTAAAGTTAATTATTGTTATGTTATTCTTAAAAAAGGATGATGGCACAACTTTTAAAAGTAGTTATGGTACCCCCTTCAAAGCTGGAGGCCTTGCTCTCTTGAGGGCTAATATATATGAGACTACCATTCGGTCCGGAATTGCTGGACATGGTCTGTTTGGACCACCAGATACAGGGTGGGAAGCAGGAAATAGAACTTTTACTAGTTTTTTTTATGCTTTCCTGGGACTCAACAATCCTCCTGGCCTATAGCTACACTATGTCCTCCAAGGGACAATGGCTAATGTACCAGTAAAAAATGTTTCACAGAATGTGACTGTCTCGCACTCTCCCGTAAAGTGGCATAAGATTATGCAGCATTTAGGAAAGCAGAAGGCAGATTTATATTTCTTGCAGGAGTCTCACCTTTCAGTAGCTGAGCACTCCATGTTGCATTGGGGAGGCCGATATCGAGTGATAGCATCCTCTCATCTGAGGGGACACAAGAGGGGAAAAGCTATTTTAATCCCATCCTCAACCCCACTAGAAATCCTGGATTCCTATCTAGATTCACATGGTAGAGATGTGATCCTGACAGGGTCACTGTACACTCTGACAGTGACCTTAGTTAATACGTATCTTCCCCTACAAACACCGCTTCTTGTAGTACGGACCTTCTTACAGAGGGTAGTGGAGAGGCTCAAGGGGGTCCTGATTATGGGTGGGGATTTTAATATTTCCCTTCATCCACATCTTGATTCCGATGAACCCCAAGCCGGATAGGCTTTCTAAGGCTGCTAAATATTTAAATGGGAATTTTACCTTTTTGGGTTTCAAGGATGCCTGGTGGAGATTATTTTATCTGTCCCAGGAAACACCCGTTTCTCAGGGAGGCACAACACATACTCATGGTTAGACTTTTTTATTACAGGAGAGCATCTCACACTGATACAAGATATATTAATCGAACCTAGGGTACTCTCTGACCATGCTCCAATAATTCTTAAAATTGACCTGGGCAAACAAAAGAAATTCAGGCTCTGGAGGTTTAATGCATCCCTCCTCCAGGATCAAGAATTTCTAGATAATTTCAGGAGGTGCATTCCACAGATAATCCAGGACAATCTATCCCCCAAAGTTTCCCATCCAATTCAGTGGGACACTTTAAAAGCGGCTCTCTGAGGTGAATTACTGGAATACGCGTCCCGAAAACAAAAGCAGATAAATGCCAGGCTTGATTTTTTTAAACAAGCATCCAGTAAACTCACTGCACTCCCAGTTAGGTAATAGAGAACAGCTTGTTGTTCAAAATCATTCTGTCGAGTACCCTGACAGGTTTTATGTTCAACATGATGAGTATTCCAATTCAGTTAACCGAATTAAGCAGCGTATCTCTCAGGGTCTGAGGAGGACCACGCCTTGGTCGAGGTGCTGGGTTAACTGGTTTGGAGAGTTACTTCATGTTTGAACCGTAAGGAAAACCTGTCAAGAATTTTCTACCAAATTAAAGTTTTGAACTTTGAACTTGGCAAGCAGTGTTTGTCCTATTTTCAGCTGGGAGTGCAGAGAGTTTACTGGATGCTTGTTACAATTGTTAGAGACTTGCAACCTCTTCACTGCACCTGACTACATTGGTGAGCACACGGTAATTTTGTGGTTTCTTTGATTTTTTAACAGATCACTTAGCTTCATACCAACTCTTATATAGAGAAGGTGATGTAATCCTCCAACGCTGGATTAGAAGCCTAAAACAAGAAATACAACACATTTTAGATTACAGAACTCTCCAGAGCTTGAATTACCTACGACCATATAACTATGAGTGGGAGCTCGGGCACTGGCTCGGAAACTTACAGCGAACAAACGGGCCTCAACTGTTTTTAAAATAAGATCCACTATATCTGGTACTACCACTTATAAGGAAGAACAAATCAGGCAAGTTTTTACACAATTCTACGAATCTCAGTACGCAGCTCCCCATCCATCACCGACTCAAACTATGGCGATATCTGCGTTCCCAGACAAGCTCCATCTACCCCAGCTGACAGAGCTACAAACCAGTATGCTGGAATGACCGATTAGACCCGAAGAAATACTCCAACAGGTAAAAGATTTAAAACCCCTGAAATGCCCTGGCACAGATGGTTTTAGCCCAGAATGGTATAAGACTTTTGCACCGCAGCTTCTCCCCAGTTTTTTACCAGCCTGTAGGGCAGTGGCTGAGGGGGTGACCCCACCACCCTCCTGGAGCTATGCTGTTATCTCTCCCATACTTAAGCCTGAAAAAGATCCTACCCTTCCATTGTCCTATCGTCCCATCTCAATCTTGAATGTGGACTGCAAAATATTTATGGCCGTATGGGCCAAGCGGCTGGAACCTGTACTTCTACAGCTAATACACTGAGACCAATCGGGTTTTATAAAACAGAGAAGTATATCTGATAATTTACGCCAAGCCTTGCTCCTCTTGGAATATATTCATGCCAGAAAGATCCCCTCCACTGTAATAAGTTTAGACGCCGATAAAGCATTCGATAAGGTGGGATGGGAATGTTTGTGGGCCACCCTTTCAAATTGTTCTTTCCCAGACACTCTCCTCTCTTGCCTGAAAAACATTTACATCCACCCCAAGGCCTATATTCGTGTTAATGGCTCTCTGTCTCAACCTATACCCATACAAATGGGCACAATACAGGGATGTCCCCATCCCCATTATTATTCGTCCTTTATATCAAGTCTCTGGCCGAAGCCATTTGACAGAACGCTCAGATAGAGGGAGTCCCAGTGGGTCAGAGAGAACATAAGGTGGTTTTGTTCACCGATGACATCCTGGTGATGGCCCTTTCCCCAGAGACCTCTCTCCCTGCGCTGTGGGAAACTCTAGAACACTTTACTGCTGTATCGAGTTTTCAGTTAAATATAGCTAAAACAGATCTCCCACTTTTTTTTCACTTCATCAACAACTCTTAAAAATAAATATCCTATAAAGTGGCACCAAACAAAGTTTAAATATCTAGGAATCCATATACTAAGAAATTTAGATAACCTAGAGTTGCTAAACTATGAACCCCTAACATTTCAGATCCAATCTGACTTAGCTTGCTGGTCCAAATTACCATTAAATTTCTTCCAAAGAATCGAAACTATTCGCATGATAGTCTTGCCCAAACTCTTGTATTTATTTCAAAATATCCCTTTCTTCCTTCTAACTTTCTACTTCCAGTCATGGGATAAAATTATATCGAACTTTTTTTGGAACGGTCAAAGACCAAGAATCAGGATGTCACTACTACAGCTCCCACTTTCCCTTGGCGGAGCTTACCTGCCCAATCTGAAACCTTACACACTGGCAGCTTTCTTTAAAATATTACCTCTGTGACTGTCCCCCACATATGAGGCTCCCCTGGAAAGATTTGTAATTTGCAATAAATGATTTATGTGATATTACCAAGGTAACTTTCTCCACGGCAGCTAAGATACCACCTATACGGGATTGCACACCCTTTATAGCCCACATTTTTAAATTATGGTATAAGTTAAAAACACATAAAGATTTTAGGGCACTTTTTTTCCTTTACACCCACATCTCTGGGGATGATAGATTTTTTTCTGGCAGCCATAGATCACACCTTTTCAAAATGGAGGAGAGTGGGACTCCCAATTTTTTAAGCAATTCCTTTCCCTGACTGGCATCATTCCATTCAAAACCCTTAAAACAACCTACGACTTACAGGTATCAGATACAGACCTATACAGATATTCACAAGTCAGAAATTATATACTACGACAGAGGGAGGTAACCCCAAAGTTACCAGACCCCATTCCAATGGCATGGAAGTATCTTGAGGACAATATTAATGGTCACACGAGGGGTCACCAAGTGGGACATCTGTATAAAATTCTTAGGGAAGGGATGGGCGATTCATCACTTTCAGTTCTGAACAGCTGGTGTAGAGATCTAGAAATAGAAAATTCAGAACAGGAATGACTGCCAGGATCTCTCTTTGCCATTCTACTAAATGAAACATACATAGAAACATAGAAGTTGCCAGCAGATAAGGACCACAAGGCCCATCCAGTCTGCCCATTTTTTCCACCTTATGAATGTGCCATAGGCCTGTGCTCTGTCAATGGCCTATCTATTCATACTCATCTTTATTGCTCACTTATGCCTATCCCATGCCTATTTGAAGCCCTGCACTGTATTCATATCCACCACTTCCTGAGGTAGGCTGTTCCATGCATCTACCACCCTTTCTGTGGAAAGAACTTCCTCGCATTCCCCCTTAATCGGCCTCCCTCTAGTCTCAAGATGTGTACTCCTGTCTTGCTATTTTTTTTATGTATTGAAACATGTTAGACTCTTTCCCCTTGTTAATGCCCTTAAGATGTTTGAATGTTTTGATCATATCACCTCTCTCCCTCCTTTGCTCTGGGGTATACATGTTGAGCTCCGTTAATCTGTCCTCATATGTTTTCTGATGCAGTCCCTGCACCATTTTGGTTGCCCTTCTCTGGACTGCCTCCATTTTGTTAATGTCCTTGTGCAGGTGCAGCCTCTAGTACTGCACACAGTACTCCAGATGGGGGCTTACTAGTGTTTTGTAAAGAGGGATTATTACCTCCCTCTTACGACTTGTGATACCCCTGTTAATACACCCCAACATCCCTATAGCCTTACCTACTGCTTTAGTGGTCTGCGTGGAAGATTTCAGGTCATCTGTGATGATGATGCCCAAGTCCCTTTCTTCCCTTGTGATTGCCAGCCACTCCCCTCCCAACCTATAGGTGGCTTCATTGTTTCTCTTCCCTGTGTGCATGATCTTGTACTTCTTCACGTTAAACACCATTTGTCACTCTTCTGACCATTTTGCCAGTTTATCCAGATCTCTTCTCATTCTGCCCACCCCATCTGGATCATCTACTCTGTTGCAGATCTTGGTCTCATCTGCAAACAGACAAACCTTACCCTCCAGTCCATCTGCAATGTTTCTCCAACCTCATGATTGCAGACCTTAGACCGAAACCCTCCTGGAAACACCTGCTCCTCCACAAAGGCTGCACTTATCGAGCTCTGTCCTCCCTCAGAATTAAATGGAGGAGATGCAAGAATGCTCCAGACCTCCTTAGCACACCGCTTTTGTACGTAGCATCACTCCTTATAATACTTTCTGGGGATATTGAACTGAATCCAGGCCCGCCCAGCAGTGGGGCTCCTAAAGGATCTCTCAGCAAAACTAGGGATTTCTCATATCCAGATATGAACATCAGAAGTCTCTTAACTCACCTGCCTGAAGTAGAAGCATGGCTCAGTGTACCCATCCCGACATACTGTGCCTGTCGGAGACCTGAGCTGAAACCTGGAACCCTGATACCTTGTGCACCATGCCTGGCTACTCACTTATTCGGAGGGACAGACCGGGTCAAAGAGGGGTGGAGGAGCTGTTCTACCACAAATCTTACCTGGACGTTAGTATCATCAATGACTCAAACCCCAAACCACGAGCTAATCAATGCACGCTTCCCTGTCTCTTGGCTCTAAAAACTTCACATAATCTGTATTTATAACACCTCCCTCTGGGGAGTAAACGGCTCCAGGAAGCACTCCAGCTCACCCTAAAACGCATCAACAAAATGAAGCGATCATCCTTGGTGATGTCAACCTGAACTGGCTAGGTCCTTCACAATTCCTGGCTTCACTAGTGCAAGGCCTAAATTTTCATCAACAAATCACGGAAAACACTAGACTGTCTGGGCCACAGTCTGATACGCTTATTGACTGGATCCTGACAAACAGACCTGAACATATGACTTGCTCTGGGATCTTGGCAGAATCATCACTGATCACGCCCCTATCTCACCCAGTGGCGCCTTGAGCAGCCACCCCCACCACCCACCTCGGCAGGTCATCTTTCGTAATTTTGCAAACATGGACACAGACTCTTCCTCCGGGACATCTCAAGCATTGACTGGTCGGATATATACCGTATGGGAATGTAGAGGCTGCCCTGAACACATTTCTACAGCATTTTCTCCCTGTACAAAACAAGTATGCTCCAAAACCACGCGTGAGAGTCAGGGGAAAACAAACTAGATGGCTACATAAAGATCTTCTAAAACGACTAAGATACAGGGACAAGCTCTGGAAAACCTACAAAAGCCTCTCAATTGACTAGGGACTACTGAAACTACAGGCAAGAAAGAAATTCTTGCAGGAAGAACACATAAGGCTGGCAAAAGTGCTGCGACTATCAGAACCTGCTAAAGAACTCCAGCCCATGACCCTGTAAATTTTGGGACCACATAAAACATTCCTGGGGACACCTCAATCAGTTACACCATCTGACATGGAAATAGGTGGCTCCCATTGCAATAACCCCATCACCATAGCAAACGCTTACAGCATGTTCTCTGACCTCTCCCCTCATACCAGCGCCTCTGCCACCAGCCGCCTCCACTGCTGACACTGTGCCTCTTACTGACTCTGCCACCTTCGCAAGTGACTCAAAACCTATCACACCTCCTCTATTTCAAAAGCTATTACCAGCTCTCAGGTTCTGAACCATCTAAAAAATTATTGAATACACCAGTCCTGGCTCTGACCAACTTGAACCTCGCCTTTTAAAACTAGCTGCGCACTTTATCTCTAAACCACTAGCAAGAATTTTCACCTTGTTCCTCACCAGCGGTGCAGTCCCAGAACTATGGAAAATGGCCAGGATCTCCCTATCTTCAAAAGGGAACAAAAAGATATCTCTAATTACAGGCCTATTGCAATACTATCCCCACTCAGCAAAATCCTTGAAAACTGGTTGCCATACAGATCCAGGAATTCCCGAAACCACCAAGCAGCTCAATGATGCACAACATGGGTTCAGGAAAACCACAGTACTCGCACGGCTCTAGCCAAAATCACCACCACATCCTCACTGGTATGGATCAAGGAAAGCTCACAGGGGCTGTCTTTATAGACCTAACATGGCATTTGACCTAGTTGACCACCCTGCTCCTATCCTCCCTAAGGAAAATAGGCTGCTCCTCCCCTGTACTTGAATGGTTCAGGAGCTACCTGACCAGCAGGTCCCAGGCTGTTAAATTCAACTCGGCCATCTCCTCCACTGTGGTAACGAACATTGGAGTGCCCCAAGGCTCCATTCTGGGTCCTCTTCTATTCACTCTGTTCATCAATAACCTCCCAGACAAAATACCTGCCTGTTCTTCGCTCCTCTACACAGATGACTTAGTTATCTATGCCAGCTCACCCAATGTAGAGCAAATTAACACCTCGCTTAATAGAGCCTACTCCAGTGTCCAGAATTGGTTAAACTCCCACCGCCTCATTCTGAATTCCTCCAAAACCAATGCCATGCTACTCGGCACCACTCAAAAGATCCGAAGGTGTTCCACTCCCCTGAGCATCCTTAATTTAAATGGAAATCCTCTGCAGATAGTTGCCTCCTTTCGTTACTTGGGCATCCTTCTAGATCAATCGCTTGACTTAAACCTTCATATCCAAGCCACTTGCAAAACGTAAACTGCAAAGTTAGGCAGCCGCTAGATCTAGCTACATGCTTACCTCTGCTAAACTTGCCATAGCCAGGGGATCCTGCTACCAACGCTTACCTACTGTGCCTATACTTACCTCTGCCCACAAATCTGCGCTGCACAAATGGGATGTTACATACAATAACATATGCCGTCGCCTCACAATCCCACGACTTCTTCATCACTGCCAGCTATATGAGGACCTTGGGTTGCTCTCCCCTCGCGCCATCAGGAGCTACTTCCTGGCCTGCCTAAATGATTCTATACTGAGACAAAGTCAGCCTGCTGCACTGGCGGCTCCTTCTCCTGCTATTCCAAACCCGCACGCTTCAGATCTGCTGATAAAGACCTGCTGGAAATTCCTCGCTGCCGCACCAATAAAGGAACGGCTCCTTCCAACACGCAGCCCCTATGTTATGGGAACCAGCTCCTCTGGACCTCAGGCAAGCACCCTCGCATCCCTCTTTCAAAGCGTGGGCTGAGACTACACCTGGCCATTTCAGATTCATGCACCTGCTTTGATCCCACCTGATCCTTGAATCTTCCTGCCCTACCCCCCCCTGCTACTGGTTTCCATACTACCCTCCTTTTGTTCTCTCTCCTCTAAATCCAACCCCTCTCCTCAAACTCACCATCGTTATCTTAAATTATAATTATGTATAGGTTTTATGAATGTATGCACTTACTTACTACTACCTACACTACTGTTGTATCTTGTACTGTTTTTATCCTCTGCGCTACCTAGGCACTGCCCAAACTTACCACAGGTGGATGTTGGTACTGTAAAGCCTCACCTCCTCCCTCCCCTTCACTTGTCCTCCCATTACCATAGAGTGTCCATGGCCAGCTGACTGCCACCGGCCTTATGCCCAGCCTCGGACCACGAGCCGGCTGCTACCCTCCTACCGCTAAAACCGTATTTCAAGCCGCCTTTCTCCCCACCCACCCTTCCATTTTCTTCTTCCCTGACAGTGGTACCATGAACCTGGCGTCCCCTGTCAGTCTGCACTGGATGTCTCTGACATCCTCTTACTTCCCTGGGCACTCTGTTGCTGCTCTGGCTGGTTGCTGACGGCCGACAGATTTGTCCTTCCACCCTTCCTCCCGTCTTCTTATCCTCTCGTCTACCTGGGCACTGCCCAAACTTGCCACAGGTGGATGTTGGTAAAATAAGGCCTCACCTCCTCCCTCCCCTTCTCTTGTCTACCATTTGCCGCAGGATGTCCAAGGCCAGAGACTACCACCAGCCCTCATGCCCAGCCTCGGAACCACGACCCCGGCTGCACCTATTTGCCTCCTACCGCCAAAGCCGTATTTCATGCCGCCCTTTCCTCCCATCCACCCCTCCCATATTCTTCATCCCTGACTGTGGGGCCATGAACCTGGCATCCCTCTAGCTACCGCTGGGATGTCTCTGGCATCCTTCCTTCCTCTGGGTCCCCTGCTGCTGCTCAGGCTGGTTGTTGCGGCCCGCCAGGTTCTGCTCCTTCTGCCTCCTCCTGACTTTTTCGCTGCTGGGTGCTCTATATGTTTCCCATATGGCCCACCCCCACCCTGATATGCACTGGCCAACTACTTCCCGCTATTCCTGTTGCCTGCACCCTTCCTTGTCACTCCACATCATCCTGCCTGGCTGGGGAACCACAAACCCGCAGTCTCCATACGCATTCCCCGTAAATGCCGTAAGCAGTCCTTGCCCCTATACTCCTTCCTTACCCCTTACCTGTACCAACACTCCCCTGTAAACACCTCCTTGTTCTTGGCCTGCTGGTCACTGCTTAGTATAGCCTAAATCATGTTAGACTAGCTGGAACCGCCTTTATATGTCTGGAATATACTTGTATGGTTGTTGCCTCAATTGTATTGTTGCTTCCATGTGTTATGATGTATTGTACTCTCCTGGTCGTGCCTGAAAATAGTCACCTGCTGGCTAGCGCACCTACCCGGTAAACAAAAACTAAATAAATAAATGTCGCTGATGAAGATATTGAAGAGAACTGGCCCCAGGACTCATCCCTGAGGTACCCCACTTGTGACTTGCATCTCTTCTGACTGTATACGATTTACCACCACTCTCTGTTTTCTGCCCGACAACCAGTTTACCACCCAGTTGACCAACTTCTGACCCACCCCAAGCCTACCCAGCTTATTAATCAATTTTCTATGTGGAACAGCATCAAAAGCTTTGCTGAAGTCAAGGTAGGCGACATCAACTGCTCCCCCTTGGTCCACCACTCTGGCTACCCAGTCAAAGAAATCTATGAGAGCAGTTTGACAGGACCTTCCTGTTCTAAACCCGTGCTGTCTTGGATCCTGTGCTCCTATGGATTCCAGGTGTTGCACTATCCTTTCCTTAAGGAGTGCCTCCATAATCTTGCCTACTACTGAGGTAAGACTGACAGGTCTGTCTCCTCCTTGCTATCACTCTTGTGGAGCAGGATCACATGGGCCCTTCTCCAGTCTTCTGGGACCTCTCCTGTGCTCAGAGACTCATTAAACAGTTCTGATAATGGCTCTGCTAGTTCCACCCTTAGCTCCTTTAGTACCCTGGGATGTATGCCAGCAGGCCCCCTTGCCTTGTCCACCCTGAGCTTAGTGTGCTCTTGTAGGACCCTTTCTTTTGTGAAGGGACTAGTACACACCTCCCTCCCCCGTGTTCATGGTGCTGAGCTGTGGGCCCTGCCCTACCTTCTTCTCAGTAAATACTGAGCAGAAGTATCTCTTGAAGATATATGCTTTTCCTTGGTCCTCCTCCTCACGCTCCCCCTTATCCCCTTTGATCTTAGCAGTACCCCTCTGGACTTTCTCCTTTCTGTAATGTATCTATAGAAAGTCTTGTCACCTTCTTTTACTGTTTGTGCTAGTGTTTCCTCGGTTTTGGCCTTTGCCTGCCTTACTGAATTCCCTGCTTCCCTTAGGGAAGTTTGGTATGTCTCCCTATCTTCATCCTGCTGCATTCCCTTATATTTCCTGAATGGCACCCTTTTGACTCCGACCTTTTCTGCTACTGTCATGAGTTTGCCTGGAAATGTCGTAGTCCCTTTTTTCATTCACCAGCAATCCTAACTAAATACTGCCCCTCCCATTATGGCAGGTGCTGGCGGAGATGTTCATGCCCGCACGCCGACCTCGGTCATGTTTTTTTGGACATGTCCACAGTTGACACCATATTGGTGCTTGCTGCAGCAGGAGATATCAGATTGTTTAGGAGAGTTGGTTGAACTTACGCCCAAAATGATTCTCCTATCCATATCCCCCCCCCATACACCTTCCTGGTATCAAACCATACTACCTATTTACATTCTAGCTGGAAAGAAGGCTATAACCAGAAGATGGATGTCCCTGATTATTCCCACTCTGAGGGATTGGAAGGAGTTGGTTTTAGATATCTACTACATGGAATCCCTCACAGGCAAACTGTGCAACAAACACCCTGTATTTGAAGTGCTGTGGATACCCTGGGTGATGTACCTATCTAGACATGACACGGACTTCGTCCCTTGAGCCTCTCCACATAATCTTAATTTTACTGGTATCGGGAGACTCCTGGCCTTGAGAGGACTCTAAATGCAGCTTTCACATCTGCTCTAATAAATACTCCATGAGAGAATGTAATTTAGATAACACTCATGGGGGGTTGAATGCCCGCAGGGTGAACGAACCAGTCATGTTGTAAAAAATTGCATTGACACAGAAATGAGAAAATTGTTATTTTATTGTTAATACAGGCTTTACACCAATGAGAAAGAATACTGTAACAATTTTACAAGATGATGACTGTACAACATGTTGCTGTCACCACCTAATTAAAAAAAAAAAAAGAATGTGACGATAAGGTCAGACAGTGCTTTCATGGTGGCACACATAAACAATTAAGGGGGCACAAAGAGCAGAGAAATGCTAAAAGAAACAACCAGTCTTTTGCTGTGGGCAGGGGAGAATCTTCTCTGTCTGTCAGCAGTCGCCTTGGTGGGGGAGTTGAACATTCTGGCTGATTGGCAAAGCTGCGAGAATGTCCCTGCAGGGGAATGGATGCCAAACCTGGAAATTTTCGACCTTCTATGCAAAAGATTTGGTCGTCCACAGGTTGACCAGTTCGCCTCCAGCCAGAATGCAGAAGTGCAGCAGTTCTTCAGCCGCTGCTGGTGTCCACAAGTGGAGGCAGTGGACGCTCTGTCACAGGCATGGAATTTTCACAGAGCATATGTCTTCCCTTCTCTGCCAGTCCTTCCTGAGGTCATACTCAAAATAAGGCACTTAGGCGGAAGCTTTCTTCTGATAGCTTCAGAGTGGTCTGGAAGGCTGTAGTTCTCGGACTCAGTGAACCTAGCTCAACACGTACTGTTTCGACTCCCAATATAGGGATACCTTCTCTCCCAAGGCTCCATTCTGCATCCAAATCTGGGAGTGATGCAGCTCATGGCCTGGCTCCTGAAAGGTGGAGACTCCTACAACAAGGTTTCTCGAAAAAGATAGTGGACACGCTGATGGCAGCCAGAAAAAAATTCCATGTCAGCAGCTTTTGCTCGCGTATGGGGCCACATTTTTGACTTGGGCCAGAGAAAAAGGTATCCGGCCTTCTAAAGCCACAGTTCCACAAGTTTTGGACTTTCTGCAGGAAAGAGTGGAAAAACCCTTGACCTTTAGAGGTCAGGTGACGGCCCTTGGAGCCTCTTTGAGCTTGTCCTTAGGGACTAACTGGGAGGTTATTCGTTTTCTGTGAGCTGTCAGCAGGAGCCAACCTCTGTTCTATTCCCCTGTTCCTCCATGGGATCTGAATCTGGTATTGAGTGTTCTTTGTAAAGAACCCTCCGAACTGCTTTCATCATTAGCTTTAGACCTGCTGTCTTACAAGGTGCATTTTTTAGTTGCTGTGTGTTCAGCCAAGAGGATTGGTGAACTCCAGGCCTTGTTCCACAAAGAACCTTACTGGATAAGGACAAGGTGGCTCTGAGAACTGTTCCATCTTTCATTACGAAGGTTCTCACAGCTTTTCATGTGAGCCAGGAAATCTGTCTCCCATCCTTCTGTCCGTAACCAGCTCACTCAAAAGAGAAAGAGTTGCACAAGTTGGATTTGTGCCGGGCATTTGAGACATACCTTAGACTGTGGAGTTTAGGAAATCAGATAGGTTGCTCATTTGGATTAGCCAAGAAAGGACAAAAAGTCTCCAAGGCCACTGGCCAAGGTGGACGAGGACATGCATTGCCAAGGCTTATGTCTCAGTAAAGCAGAGGGCTCTGGCTCTCATCAAAGCTCATTGCACCAGAGTTATGGCTACCTCCTGGGCAGAGAAAGGTGAGGCATCTGTCTTAGAACTGTGCAAGGCAACTAGGAGATCCTCTGTCCACACATTCGCCAAGCACTACAGATTTGGCTGATGCATCCTTTAGTCACAGAATTTTGCAAGCGGCAGTCAGCAGGTAAATTCCTATCCCCTTTTTGCAGTTTGCATATAGGGCAGTATTCTCCCCCACCTGGTTTTGTAATGATACTGCTTCTTAGAACCCATTTGTTATGAATACCAATTGACAATGTGGAGCACTACGGAATGAAGAAATTTCTTCATACTTACCGTAACTTCCTTTTCTGTTAGCTCCTACACTGTCAGTGGGGCCCCTCCGGGAGTCTTGCTTCTGTGGGAGAATACTGTCTGATGTGCCAGCACTGGGATGTTCATTGATCTTCCTGGACTAAAAGTCTCCACCACTCATTCACACTAATGGGACTACGCTGGAGGCGCTAGGACCCCGCGAGAACCAACAATCTTCAGGAGGGCGGCTGTGAGACTAAGCACACGCCGTATAGGCTATCTCGGTGTTGACCCTCCAACCGCCTCAGTTCCTTTTCTCCCGCCGTCGAGTGCACTTCAGTGACAATGACGTTCGCCTGCTAGGAGTCAAGTCTTCATCTATACGACAGCAGCTATAGCCGTTCAGTATTCATTTAACTTACCATTTTTAGTGTTCTTTCCTTATTTAAAAAATTTAAAAAAAGATGATGAAGAAGAAGAAATTCTCAGCCTGCCATCAACTGAGTCGACCTTAGACGGTAACGGTGATGGTAGAGAGACTTCCTTTGAAAGCTGTGATGGCAGTGGGGCTGTGTCGGTCCACTGCTGCCCCTTGCAGAAGGAGGGGGGTCTGACCATGGGCAGTTTGGTGCTCGGGGAGGGGGGACAGTCTTCCCGAAGCACAAAAGTAGTTTCCGGGACCCGGCCCCACTTGACCTCGAGCTATTCTTCCTCCTATCAGTGGGAAAAGAATTGGTACTGCTCAAGGTCACCCTCTATCCTCGTTGGGGTTTCGATGAGCAGTTTCACATCTGGGCCTCTCTTTTAGAGCAGGGGGTACAGTGTCTGCCCAGTTGTCCCGGCCAGTGGACCTGGGGCCTTCAGGCCTCTGAGCCACTGGGCTGCAGCCAGGTCGTGGGCTGGGATGGCACGCAGTGTCTCTCTCCGGTGCCAGCGCCATCAGCGTGACTCCTTGTACCCTTTCTCCTTTTTCCCTGCAGGGGCCGGCACGGGTACCACTTTCCTTCTCCCCCTTTTCTTCAGGTCTAGCAGTAGTTCTGGTGCCGGGGTGCCGTGTGTGGTGCCGGTGCCATGAGTGGTGCCAGATCTGGTGCTAGGTTCAGCGCCTGGTCTTTTGCCGGCGCTGCGGATAGTGCTGGACTCTTTGGTGATCCAGGTGGTGGCGTCCCTCGTGTTCCTGGTCTAGACCTGCCTTTTGGAAGTTATTCTGGGGTAGAAGTGGATCTGCATGAGTCTCTCTCTATTCTGCTTTGTCGAAAACGCAGCTGATGACTCATTTTATAGGCTGGAATGCAAGCCTTCTGTATCAGTGTGATGGAAGATCTTCTTTCCAGTTCTTTTTCCTCAGGGATATGGGGTCCACCGTAACATTTCAGTCTTCATCTGTGGACCACAGCAGACTTCTACGTCTTGAGTTCCTAAATGCCTCAGTATGAGTACACCCTGTGGAACACGCTCAGTGCAGTGGTAGAGCGCCTCCCAAAATCTAACACTCCATTGCCAGGGGCTTATAGCCCAATACTTAGCTGAAAGCTTTTATGAACGCCTAAGACTCTGCCTCTAGGGCAGCTGCTGCTGGCAGCAGGTGGTTAACGTCTCCTTGACAGTGCTTATTTCTTTGGTCCTCAGGTTGAGTTCTCGGGCCACTCAGAACAATACGGCTGCCATTTAAACAACAGGCGGCGCCTGCTGCCTGTCAGAGGGATGGGACCTTCGACATTTTCGTACAGGCAGTCTTTTCAAGGTAAAGGCCTAGGTGTTTCTATCAGGAACCAACCCAGTAGAGGGCACAGGGCCCCAAAGTGCCCTGTACCAACCTCTGTGGATCCAAGCCAGGTTCCTCAGCTGCCTGAGGGGACGCCTTGCATGTAGGAGGCATCTAATCTGCTTTACAGCCAGGGGAAGTCTATTACAGCGGACATATGGGTCGTCAGGATTGTCCGAGAGGGATACTCTCCCAGTTTCGCAGATTTCCCCAGACCTTCCTACCAGGCGGCAGCCCAGTCGGTCCGCGTCTCAGTCACACTCTCTTGCTTCTGAGATACAGGGCCACTGCAGGAACTGGGCAGTAGAAGTTGTTCCACAGTGGAATGGAGCACAGCTTCCTATTTCTGTTGCTTCTGGTTCCAAGATAATAGGTGGCATGCGCCATTTGTTTAACCATGGAAGGTTAAACAGGTACCTGTTCAGAGTGGAGTTCACTAAAACCTCTGCGTTCAAGTATTCACTTCCTGGACATTTGGCTCCTAGCTAGCCCATCTGGGCAAGAGACACAGAGGCAGTTGCCATAGCTTCTCAGTTCTCTTCAGTGGGGTTTCTGATTCGGGGAAGGTGCCAGTTTCATCTTCCCAACAGCTTCTCTTCTTAGGAGCCATCCTAGATACCTCCAGGGTGTCATTTTTCATTCCAGAGGACGGGAGAAACAACATCTTCAGATGGCTTGTTACATCATGGAAAACCAACTCTTTCGGGCCCCTTTCAGCGAGCAGATGCTGGGACTCAGCGTCCCCTGCAGCAAGCAGTGGTCTCCGACCACGCATCCACAATCCATTGTTCAAAATGATGGAGCCTCGGACAAAATCTCTCATGGGGAGCTCACTGTCAAGCCCTCCACACTCAGGTGTAGAGCCAGGAGGAACCTCATCTTTTCGTAAATTTCTTAGAGATGAGAGCTGTCTTATAAACAAAGTGCTGAAGGATGCCCTGTGCCACAAAGTGATCCTGCTTCGGACGGATGACAGAGCTGTGATGTATTACATCAGCAAGCAGGGTGGGGTACCCTCCTACCCTCTCTGGAGGAAGGCCATGAAGTTGTGACAGTGGTACCTCAAGCACGATGCATCAGTTCAGATTTCGTTCAGTCACTTTCGGCTAGTGAGGCAGTTTGGACATACTCCTTTTTGCATCCCCTCTCAAAGCAAAACTGCCTCTATCCTGCTTCAGAAATCCAGACCCTGGTGTTTCCTGTCAGAATGTATTCACTGCTGTAGACAAGACGCTCCCTGTATGTTTTCCTCCTCTTTCCTTAATTCAGAGGGTGCTGCACAAGTTGTAGGCACAGAGGGGCAGGATGATTCTCATCGTCTTAGACTGGCCTCGGCAGGTATGTTTGCATTGATCAACAGTCTGTCAGAAGTTCCCCCGAGGCAACTGTCTTTACGAGTGGACCTCTGACACGGGGACTTTAGTTCATCCTAACCTGCATTCCCTTTATTTCCTTGCTGGACTCCTCAGGAAATGGAAGTTGTCAAGTTTTAGGTTTCCCAAACCATCACATACATCTTCTTAGCTGTGCATAGGCCTTCCACCAGGAGGACTTGCACGGCTAAGAGAAAACTCTCTCCTTTGGGGTGCAAGTCCCGTCTCTGACCCTCCGCCGCCCACAAGTAAGAGTGTTAGGGTGTCTCTTGGACCTGTCGAATGCAGGTCTGCATTACTCAGCAGCGAAGGCACACATCTGCGCAATTTCGGTCTGTCTTGAGCCAGTAGACAGCATGTCACTGACTCAGTTACCATTAGTCAAGTTTTACTTCTCTCTATTCACTTTAACTCCAGAATGAGGGAGAGCGCTCCCTTAATTTCTGTGGGTGTTAAGAGGGTTCTGCGATTCTACATCAACAGAATGAAGAGATTCGCATCTGAGCAACTATTGTATCTTTCAGCATACCTTGGCTGGGTCAGCTTGTTGCCACGAGATGTATTTCGGCTTGGTTAGTTGCATGTCTTCGACACTACTAATCCATGGCACAGATCAAGTTGGAAGGCCGGGTTTACACCACTCTACCGGAGGGGTTGCAGCTTTCCTAGCGGAGATTCGTAATGTACCTGTTACAGACTTCTGCAAGGTGACGAGTTGTAGCTCAGTGCATACCTTTGTAAAAGCATTATGTTCTGGATGTCCATGCCTGACAGTTCACTTTCTTCGTCAGGGCAGTCCTTATCGACTTCTGTTCTGAGTGGACTCTGTCTCCTACCACCCTACTTGGGGGTTTGATTTTCTGCTCGGTACTCTCCCATTAGTGTGAATGAGTGGTGGAGACTTTTAATCCAGGAAGATATGGAAATTACATACTTACCGTAATTCTTGCTCTTCTTGGATGTCTCCACCACTCATTCACACGCCCATCCACCATCCCCCGAGCTCACTCGCTCTGTGTTGGTCTTCAGTTTGTTGTTGTTTGAGCTGTGAAGACATTGTTGAATTGACTCTTCTTACATAGGTCATCCAGGCCTTCAGATGCCCGGAAGTTAGGGTTAGTTTTTCTTTTGTTAGTTTACGCTGTACCTTCTCGGTCAAAAAGGTACTGAGGCGGTTGGAGGATCGACGCCAAGATGGCCTATACGTCGCAAGCTAGTCTCGCTGTGCTGGCCCTCCTGAAGATTTGTGGCTTCCTCAGGGTCCTAGCGCTTCCGGCATAGTCCAATTAGTGTAAATGAGTGGTAGAGAAGATCAAGAATTACGGTAAGTACGTAAATTCCATTTTTTTTTTTTGTCCCGCCCAAGGCTCTGGTCCTTGCCCACTGCTCCCATTTCAGGCTCTCCCGAATGTGGCTGCCAGGCAGGTGAGCCCTTCACAGGAAACTCGGTCTGCGAAGTCCTGTCTTGCCCCAGGGTGGGGTCATGGGAGCATGCCACTCTCCCCACGGACTTACAGTCTGAGTGGGAACAGAGGTGGGCCGTCATTAGGACGATGAAATTTTTCCGAACTTTCCCCGCGGCGGGGCCATGCAGTGCCAGCATCAGCATCCGCCTCTACCTGCCATAGTGCCAGCCACGCTTGGACCTACATCTCCGGCCAGGGTCCTCATTGTGCTGGACACTCTTTCTCCCCGGAGAAGGAGCGAGTCCATAGGATGCTCCATCCTCCAGGCCTTCCAACTCCCAGGACCATCGGCGCCGCTGACGGACACCTTGCTGCTGCGCTGGCAGGCCGGCATGTTCATTGTTTTTAATAAAGTTCTGATTGTAAGTCTGTGACATCCTTCTGTGATTTACCTGCTGCACACACATATAGATATATATAAACTCTATTAATACTTCAGTTAGGGTTAAAGAGACAAAAGTAGGGAAATGTGGTGTTAGGATTCTCAACCCTAATACTACCCTTATTTCTGCAGGCAGCACTGGCGGGTGTTCTCCTTGGGTTGTCAGCTATGAATGCTTGCCCTATTCCATGAGTAAATAAGCTGAGACGGGTGCAGTACATGAGAATAGGCGAGTGTTAGGGGTTGACAAACTCAAGGCACATCCTAAGCCTGTTGCTGCCCTGTAAGGTGTATGTTAGTTGGAGCCCAGTCACCATATTTGCGCATTTTGGTCGCTTTAACCCTAACTGATGCATTAACAGAGGGTTTTTTTGCAAAGAATTTCCTTACTTTTTAGTTTTTTATTTCTTTTTCCTCTCTTGCTTGCCGGCCCCTAGCCACCAGTCCCCCTAGCCCTGTTACCCCAGTGTCCACTGGGACTTGCCTCATCTGGCTCTTCCCCCAGGTCTTGCACCCCCCCCCCCAATAGCCCCACCGAGACAGGATCCAGTTCACCGGAGGTGCCCAGGTGGCTGAGTGCAGAGCCTGTGTAAGACGAGTTTCATCCTACCAGACGGCAACCTTTTCTTCCTGTTTCCTCCCTGGCACGGAGGAGATGGCGTGCAGTGACACCAGTGGTGGTGCCGCGCACGCTGCCACATGCAGCATGCCGGGTGTCTGCCTCGTCTCCACACCCCATAGTGTAGTGTCAGTGTGCTAGCTCCCAACCTCCACTAGGGGCCAGGCTGACACCGACCACTGATTCCCTCCCCTCCCGGAGCAGGAGAGTAGTCCTTGAGCCGCTCGATGTTCCCTTCCTCTGGTCATTGGCCCTGCAAGCGGTAGCCATACTGCTGCACTGGCAGGCTGGTGAATGTTTTTACTTTTTGAGGTAGTATAATCATATTCTGTCTGCCTGTGGTAGAGGGCCCTGCGCCCCCATCATTAAATAATTTTGGAGCTAGTGTCATCATATCCTCATTTGCCTATGGAAGCCCTGCGTTCCTGTCCCACCATAGATGTGTATATGTATGTTGCTGTGGAAGTACAGTTCCCTCCACGCCATGCGCTTACAATTTTAGGAAAACCGCAGCAAATTGTCACCATAGCCTTCTTATTACCCATCTCATAAACCCAGTACTGAAAATGTCCAGATCCCCGCCAAAATGACATCTAGGCAGACTGGGTGGGCCAAGTGGTCCTTTTCTGATGTCAAATTATATATTTATATTTTTCTTGTTTCATTAGTAAAAGGTTGTGAAGAGTGTTTGTTCTTTGGTAATGTTGCTGTTTATTGCATTGTTGTTAACAAGGAACAAATTATGAAATTCAGCTGAATTTTATTATTCTACATACGAGCAGTCTATGGGCTTCAGTCTTCTACAGACCTGGGCTGAACCTTCCACACCCTAAGGTTTCTTGGCTCGGATACCTTACTAAGTTGTTCAAAATACATTATATGGGCTATACCATGTAACAAGACAGTAAGTGTTGTATAACTAACTGTATTTGAATTTTTGACAAAATGTACCACTGTATTGTATACCTAACTCTCGGTAAACTTGAATGACAAAAAAAAGTTGAGAAGGTATACACAGCTGTGCATTAGTGTCATTCTCAAAACGAGCAGTAACATAAAAGCAAATAACTTCAGATTATGATCAAGGACTACATGTGCTGTGCAACTGTGGATGTCCAAAAACAACGCAACACCTGTAACATTTTTAAAGGTAATTGAATTCTTTGGTGAATCGTGTGTGTGTGTGTATAGTGAGTGAATTGGCACTGTGCGCAACCTGCTGTACCAAAGGGGCATTAGGACCTGGCAGAGTCCCTGTTCTCCTTATTCACTCGGCAGCTGCAGTGTAGTGAAAGTGGAGCTGCTGGAGGAGGCCTCGCTGGCTGGTGAGGAGGACAGGCAGAGAAGAAGAAGAAGGGAAGACCTGGGCACGCAAAATCAAAAAAGGCTCCAGGCCTGGGACTGGCAAAGTGTAACAACTAGCACTATGATCGACTAACACACCCATTCCGATGGGCCACTTGCTGCAAGCCTACTGCAGACAAAATGGGTGGGACTTTCATGGTGGAAACATGGTAACATTTGTAGGGTTTATAGATGTGTCTCCTTAAATACATTGGTATGGTTTGCACTTAAACTCCAGACAGCCTTATTATGGCATTGCACATCGGGTTTAGGTTAAGCTGGTGAGTAGTGGGCTAAGTCGATAAACTTATGCAACAGCATGAATAGCTTCAACAAAGAAGGAGTTTTATGAGAGGAAAATACCAATAACATTTTGAGGTGCTTTGCAGATGTGTGTTGCAATTATGCACTTGAGCTACAGGGTTGACACTATGACTTAAAGGGTCACATCATATCGTTTTATTTTAAGAAATGTTTTCTTACATCATGTATCTTCAGTATTAGACACTGGGGTGTCATTTAAAAGAATATAAAGTGGGCAGTATTTCTGGAGCTATGTGCCCTCCTTTTCCGAACCATTCTTTGTTTTCAGGTGTGACCTGGGAGCAGAAGGAAGGTTAGTGACTTGCCCAGGTTCATAGATGCCGGAACAGGGAAGGCCACTCTGCCCATGGCCCTACCACTTTCATAAGTGGCCCTATCAGTTTTTGAAATTGTGCTAGTTTATTAATAGGGGAGAATTTACCACTTACATCCTTGGCCCTACCACTTTTCAGACTGCTCCGGCACCAATGCTCAGGGTTACACAGTATGCAAGTGGGGGCTGTGTGATTGAAATCTAGGTCTCCAGGTTTGCAGATCAGAGCCCCAAACCACTGCGCTATACTGTGTCCTCAGATTTTTTTAGGTAGTATATTTTATTGTAAAATGTGTAGAATCAAAGTAATTCTATACCTAAACAAAGATGTGCAGATTTTGTATACCTTTACCATTTATTTTGCCATACATTACACAACAAATAAATACAGAATATTAAAGTAGATTCTTCAAAGTCACTTGTCTCTGAAGCACAGAGCAGCTGCAGACCGTAATGGCTGCCTCACAGGAATATATGAATTCTGAGGGAGATGTTTGGTTGTTCTGCTAAAACAACCAGGCACCTCCCTCAGGTTCCCTCCTATCCCTGTTGAGGAAACTTGCAAGTGCACTGTGTTGGAGAGAAACTAGGAGATGGGCTCAGTTGAAAAGGACATGAACACACAAACTTATAAAAAACTGAACACATCAGTAACTTGTTTACAAGTTATGTCAAATCAGTTTACTTATTGAAAGCAAAAAACGTTAATAAATAAGTATATGCACTTTTTTATATTCAGCCCTGTGCCTGCTCTATACCACTGCACCCCAAGGCCACTCTATAAAATAAAACCATTCGTACAGAAACATAGAAAGATGATGGCAGAAAGAAACCAAAGGTCCATCAAGTCTGCCCTTGAGGGGCGCTGTGGAGCACTCAACATGGCGGCTGGTTTCTCCTGATCTCCGGATCTGCCTTTTATGAAAAGTTAAATCTAGAGATCTTTTTGCCGTCGTTTTAACCCCTAATAATACAGTCAGTGTATGAAAAGCTGAGGACTGGACTATGGGTCCGAAGAGAGACCACAAACATGCTGTGTCGAATTTGGATGTATATCGCTCCTCCACGTCAGGCTTGAGAGGTCCTGGGTCTGGGACATCTTCCTCAGCAAACACAGGAGCAACAGATGTACTGCATCTTCAAATCATGGTGATGCTACAAAAAATTAGCTACGGGGGAAGAAACAAATCACCAGCTGGCAGCAGTAGAGGCTCAGTTCACCAAACTGGACACAAGAGTGCAAATCAATGAAGCACACATTACAGAGCTTGCAGTGGACAGGGATCATCAGACAGAAAGAAAGGCAGTATTTGTGCAAGACCTCTGTTTCCTCAAGGCAAAGGTAGAGGCCTTGGAAAACTCCCAGCAGCAGACTAATGTGTGCATTGTGGGTTTCCCACCTAGACTTTCTGCCACTACAGAAATTGTGACTGCAGTTACCCGATTGATCTTTGAGGATCTTAGACTGCTACCAGAGGACTCTGGGGTAAGGGTGACTAAAGCTTTAGCAATCCCCATGAGGGTCAGAGTACGAGGTAAAGCAAACTCATGCCCTCCATGGCCATTGTATCACTATCAAGCCCGAGGCACGCATCCCTCTACTGCAAGCAGCTAGACAACGTAGGGACATAGTGTGGGAGGGCAACAAGATAGCTCCCCGACATTTCATCACAGACACAAACAAGTAAAAACGTGAGACTCACAAAAAGGCCCTGCTCGAAAATGGCATTGCTGACCAGCTTCTTTTCCCAGTGAGGCTTCAAATTCATCATGCCAAAAAACGCATATTCTGTTGGATCCAGAAGCGGCTTCCGCGTTTGCATCCACGCTCATAGATGCCCAATCTGTCTGTAAGGACCATGAAGAGGAAGGTGAAAACGACTCAGACACTAATGACTAAACTCAGAAAGGTTCCTTTTCTAGATTCATGTCATTCTCCTCATCCGGAGTCATTAATATGGGATCATTCCAACTAATGTTCTGGTTCAGGGAAAGAACTATAATTTATCTGTTTCATGTTTATTAAGCCATGTTGGTTGTTGCATTTTGTTTAAACACCTGACATATTTTATATGTACATTATGTCCTGCCTTAGAAGAGAGCAATGTCGCTTAGGGGTGGGATAGCACCCCACTCAATTTGTGAACTTATTATTCAAATCCTGGTTATTCTCCTGTCTCCCTACCGGTAATCTGGTATGATCTTAGAGGTAGGGGCATAATGCAACTTAATTGAGCTTGAGCAATCTATTAAATTATCTTTCTGATGATCTCTTACAATGGTTACTCAGCCTCCCATTTAATTTAATCTCCTACAAGGGGCAGAAATAATGGTAAATACCCTTCGAGCTGTCCAGTAGGGGAGAGTGTACTCTCCTACATTATTTTCTAGCTGGACATTAACTCTTTGATATTATTCAGCACTTCAGCCATGGGGAATGGACAATAGTCTTTCTATAGTTTTTTCTAAAAATAATAACCTGTACATTCTGATGATGCAATGCATGCTCACTGATGGTTGTAATAAGTATATGCAAGTATGGTATATGTTGTATTTCATAAAATCTTATAAATAAAAAGTAAAAAAAAAAAAAAAGTCTGCCCTTGAGATTCCAAGATTCTGAGTGATCCTGGGTCCTAGCTGGCAGATTTCTTTGCGGATTTAATTCTAGCATACTCTTTATTCCATCCCCTTTTGAATGCAGATATGGTCTTAGCTTCTACCACCTCCGCAGGTAGTCTGTTCCAAGGCCCCACTATCCTTTCCAAGAAATAGTGCATCCTAAGATCTCTCCTGAATTTCCCACCCTTTAGTTTCCATCCATGCCCACTCGTGCTTGAGTTGGGAGCCTTGGTGAGTAGTTTAGCATAGGTCACTAAATTTAAACCCCTCGTGTACTTAAAAGTTTCTATCATATCCTTTCTTTCTCTCCTAGTTTCAAGTGATTACATGTTTAATGTATCCAGCCACCTTTTGTACAGTACTCCGTGTAGCCGCTGTATCATTTTGGTTGCCCTTCTCTGAATGGTTTCTATCCTGTCCCTATTCTTTTTTTTTGCTATATACAATGTATTCATTTTTCCCTTTTACTCCCCTTCCCGGGGTCACAGCATACACATACCTTCCACCCCACCCCAGACAGAAGTCACTGCTCCTACTGCCTGTGCACTCATCGGACCTCCACCCGATGGCTGAGGGACTACGGAGGAGCAGGCATCCACCCCTGGAGTGGAAATACCGCTCCAGCCCTCCCCCCCCAGCCGGCACCCCGGTGATCAGAGGTTGTTCACGAACCCGGGTCGCCAGAGTGGTGCGAGGTTTGGCATCCAGCGCCTCAACCCTCAGAGTCACCGGGCTGTCCCTATCCTTTTTAAGGCATGGTCTCTAAAACTGTAGGCAGTATTTCAAATGGGGTCTCACCATAGATCTGTACAGTGGAAATGCCTACTGTCTGATCTTCTCTCTATGTATCCCCAGCATTTTGTTGGTCCTACTATATGCTACGTTACATTGGCTGTTGTGCTTAAGGGTGTTGTTAATAATAACTCCCAAGATCCCTTTCTTCATTTGAGTCACTGAGTTTGACTCCATTAAGCCAATAAATTGTTCTAGGGTTATTCCTGCCAATATGCATCACTTTACACTTCTTGGCATTAGATTTCAGCTGCCAGTTATTAGACCATTGTGCTAACCATTTCAGATCTTTTTCTACAATTCTCACTGCTTCTTCGCTGTCTACCCGTCCCCTTAATTTAGTGTAGTTTGCGAACAGTGCAATCTTGCCCTAGATACGTACTCCTATGTTGCTGATGAACACATTAAACAGGACTGGGCCCCTAAGACCGAGCCCTGCAGGACTCCACTCATCACTTCTCCCTCCTCTGACATCTCTCTGTTGACCACCACCCTCTGCCTTCTTCCATCCAACCAGTTTCCCACCCACCTAACTATGCAGCTTGCTATGCCCATATCCTCTAGCTTCTTCAGCAAGTGTTTGTGTAGCACCGAATCAAAGGCTTTGCTGAAGTAAAAACAGAAGAGATCCACTGGTCGGCCACTATCCACTTCCCCAGTTGCTCAGTCAAAGAAAGTTATTCGGCATGACCTGCCTGTCACAAAACCGTTTTGTCGTCCTATAGGCCATACACATCCAGGTAGTCTACTAGGTCTTGTTTAATCAGGACCTCCATTTGCTTTCCATAAAAAGTATACTCCCCAGTCAAGGACATTTTAATACAAAGAAAAAAAAACAGATTCCAGATAATGGAAGATCAGCTGATTGTAATTCTAGTTAATATAAGCTCCTGTTTAATTAAAAAAAGATAGTTTCTCTTTTTTTATATAATGTTTTTATTGAAAATTTATACAACATCAGCAACCAGTGCTTTCTCAGTACACTACATTCAAAAAAGTCACTTGTCATGTCTCGATCTTAAAACATAAATTATCTACATAGCTAATACCTGTATATTAACTTATTCAACAACATCAATCCTGTAATGTCTAACCAGAGGAAGCACATTTTTAGAAACATAATTAATTAGAAAAAAGCCTAAACAATAAAGTAAAAAGGAGAAAAAAATTGTGTTCTGTACATTCTGCAATTAATGGTTATGCATTGTCATTCTCACTCAGTATTCTTCAGTATGAGGTATAATTATTGTCTAAGTAATTAATAGCCCAATTGGTTATTTATTCATGGATGGTGTTTCCAAGGGTGATAACCATTCTATAGCTCTACCCACTTATACAGCGCCTTCACATAGGAATATGGTCTCCATTGGTGTCAGGGAAGCCAAAAAAGGCTCCCATTCCCACTTAAATTTCTCCACCCTGCCCTTCAAGGCATATGTCAGCCTCTCTAAGGCCAAGTTGGCCAGTAAAAACTTTATCCACATTTGGACAGAAAGAAGGTTTAACACAGTACTCAGGTGTTTAAAATGACTTGTCTAGCTGCCACCAGCATTATTCTTAGCCATCTGGAGTGCGGTGACCACTCTCCCCCAGCATCTTGTCCCATCCCCATAAGAAGAGACAGCGGTGAGTCCTCCACCTCTGTGCCCCAAATACTTTTAACTTCGGAGGCTATTCTCGTCCAGTAGCTGTGCAATACTCTACACCCCCAGAAGTAGTAGATAAATGTTCCCACCTCTGTTTTATACCTACTGCAGAGTGGAGAGATCCCAGGGTGAAATTTGTGTACCATATTTGGTGGGTAAAACAATTGATGAAGGAATTTGTACTAAGCCTCTTTGAACCGGTTACATAACAATAGGCCTATATGCAAGTTAACTAGTAATGCCCAGTTCTCCGAGATTGGCATTCCCAGATCCTTTTCCCAGTTTCCTCTTACCATTCCCGTCCCACCTTGAAAGGTTTCCCTATCCAGTTTAGCAGCTCTTCCTATAAGGCCTTTTTGTGGTGGGCAGCTCCTAGTATTTCTCTTTCCATCCTGAGTATTAGGGGACCTCTCCCTAACCTACCAACCAATCTTTCCCCGAAGTGTCTCACTTGAAACAAGCATTTGTCAATGCCAAATGTTTGCTTGCTGGCATTAGCAGTGGAAGTGCAGGAGTTAGACAGATGCAGTATAGTAATGTTAGTGAAGTACTGAACTGACACCAGCTCCACCCCCACCCTGCAGAATTGGACAGGCATTGGGGTGTGGCTTTGGGTCGTCGCCCATGACAGTCGCAACATTTCACCTCAACCTACCCTGCAGACACTGACAAGTGTCGACGTGAGCCTTGGGTCTTTGGGCTTTACATTTACCTCATTCCACAAGGAAACATGCTGAAATGGATGCAGTATAGGAGAATGGGGTGAACTGTGGGGCCAAAGGGTGCAAGGCACACCTCGATGCCTGTCACTGGCTGCAGGTTGGGGGTGGAATGGCACGAGCATAACTGTCGACAGTCCCAAGTCACACCCCGATGCCTGTCAGTCCCTACAGGGTAGGGCATTACTGTCGAAAACCCTAATGCCCTGGGTGTTTCTTCAAGTTTTCAACATGGGATTTTTGTGACCCTGCCGCATGAACAGTGACACTATCAGTTTGTTAGCCGAAAGGTGATTTTGCCAGCAACTGCACTATTTGGCGCCATGATTGCAAAAACACATTTCAAACAGGATGTGAAAAATGACAGCTGTACTGTTCATGAGGAGGTGTAAAAAATGACAATGTTGAAAATCTGGAGTGAAAATATAAAAAACTGGTGAAGGCACGAGCATGCGTAGAAACTGCGCAACGCATACCCGTAATGTAATTAGTTTGGGGAATTTTTATAGCAGATTTTCAACAGAGGCATTTTGGGATCTCCACTCATGAACAACATCACTGTGATTTTCTTAATGTGTCTCAAACACTAATTTCCCACCGCGACCGTGCTATTCTGCCCCGGAAGAGCGAAAACACATTTCGGCCAGGGTGTGAAAAATGATGGCTGTACTGTACATAAGGAGGTGTGGAAAAATGCCAATGCTAAAAATCTGGACTGAAAGTATTACAAATTTGTGAACTTACGAGGGTGCGTGGAAACTGCGCAATGCACGCTCATAACACAGTCATTTTATGGACTTTTGTCAGCAAATTTTCATCATAGCCATTTTAAGACCTCTGCTCATGAACAGTGTCACTGTGATTTTCTTAATCTGTCCCAAACATTGATTTCGCACACCGACCACACCATTGTGCACTACATGTGAAAAAACATTTTGGACAAGATGTGAACAATGACAGCTGTACTGTTCATAAGGAGGTGTGGTAAAATGGCAATGTTGAAAATCTGGAGTGAAAATATTAAAAATTCTCGCAGTTACGAGCATGTGTAGGAACTGCGCAACCCACCCTCATAAAACAGTCATTTTGGGGAATTTTTTCACCAAATTGTCAACATAGGGTTTTTGGAGTCTACCTCATGAACTGTGATACTGTCTTTATGTTAATCGGTCCCGGAAGGTGGATCTTACTTCAAGAAACAGCTCTTGCAGCAGGTTACACCATTAGGACTGAAGCCGGCAGGCGCCAGGACCCCACGGAAATTTTCTAGCTAGCAGTATTCAATGGGGACTGCTTCCGACGTTGATCCCGGCCCTGACGTCAGGCATAGTACAGAAGGAGGTGGTCCCCCAGAATCCCCAGTTCTTTTCCCACCGTCAACTTGCCAGCATCGGCCTCTCGGTCTTAATCTAGCACATGACGACTAAGAACTTCTCAGAGTAGTCTTATAAAACTAATGTCCTCTCCAACTCCTCCTTCTGAGAGACACCCTTCCAAGTGTGCCTGCGGAAAACAGATCCTCTTCAAGGATCCTTATTCATCCTGCCTGCGGTACTTAGGCCTGGACCACAACACCAAGGCCTGCTCCTTCTGTCAGGGGTTCAACAGCCGCACCAGGATCCGCCGTCAGAAGGCACTTCAGGGGTACCTTTTAGAAGAAAAACTTAGCAGGATGGATAAAGAACCTTCCTCCAGAGGTGAATCTTCCTCGAAGGCCCATAAACACCGGGGAGAAGGCAAGGTCCAGATCCCTGAACCGGGCCTCGGACTCGGGTAGCTCAGGCTCCACCCAATTGGACCGCTCTCCTCCAGGGCTCGTTCTCAGCCCCCTACAGTTAAGGTCAAGGCTACAGGCAGTTCTTCAGCTTCACTTCAGCCCATAAAGACTTCCAGGCCTTCTGCTTCCTCCACTCCCTCCCGGGCCTCTTCCAAGTCTTCTGAACGTCACAAGTCTTCCTCTTCTGTGCGACATCAGGACCCTGACTCCAGATCGGTCTCCCAGCCTCCCAGGGGTCCGGATCCACCGCACAAGAAGACAGAAGACCGGACATCCCTAAAGCGGACAACGGCCCCGAAGTCGGCCAGGCGTTTGCCGGAGCCGAGGACATCGGCCAAACACCAGATGTCAGCCAGGCATTCGCCGGACCCGAAGTCGTCGGGCAAGCGACCGACGGCCTCACACTCGCCAGAGCCGAAGACTGCCTGCCCAGTCACCGGTGGACACCGGTCGCAGGGACTCGACGGAAGAGGACACGACATTGCCGGAAGACCAGGCGGGTGACGCAGAGGACGCTAGGCTTCCGAGGGAACCTTCGCCCACCCCAGAGACACCTGCGGACCCGACCCCGGCGACAGACCACCGGCATCGGGCCCGTCGTCGGGCATGAACATTCAAGAGGTCAAGGATCTCTTTACTTTCTGGTTGGACACTATCCAGAAAGATGTGATCCCAGGGAAACCTCCTCCTCCTCTTACGCCCTCTCCTCCACCACAGAGGCCAGCAGGACGACCACCAACCCCTAAGGAGCATACTCCACCTCCTAGGGGTAGATGTAAGGATAGAGGACGGCCTCCCTCAAGATCTCCCTCAGGGTCTCCCAGCCCCAAGCGACCCAGACATCGTGGGTACACTCCGTCAGGGGAGGACTCCAGATCGGATACCCCTGAAATCTCCAGATCTTCTTCTCCACTAAGTATCCCATCACCTGACCCACAAGACCTACCCAGGTCACCACCGGATGATCCCTCCTTCTCTGAAATCATGAAGCACATCCAGGAGAACATGGGATGGGATGCTGAAGACCTCGCTCCCGAGAGACAGCGCCTTGCCCGTTATCTTCGGCAGAAAGATCCAAAGCCTGTAGTAGTGCCACCCTTGGTGGACACCTTCGTGGACGTCACCAAGGCTGCGTGGAAGCGTCCGCACTCCACCTCTGCTGTGCCGGAGAAAGCTGACTGCCTGTACAGGGCCCCAAAAGAGGACCAGTACTTGGCACAGCAACCTCTGGCCGACTCCCTGGTCATTACGGCCTCTCATGACCGGTCCTAATGACCGTAGCATATGAGCACAAAGTCACCGGACCAGGAATCCAAACAGCTGGATGCCCTGTGGAGGCGCATGTATGCGGCTGCTACATGCTCCATGAGGTCCCTGAACTACCTCTCTCACATGGTACAGTTTCAGAATGCCCTGTGGGAACAGGGTCAGGACCTTGTGGACAAATTACCTGATGGTGATCAGAAGGCGGAGCTCCTAAACCTCCTCCACAGAGGGTCTGATGTGGAAACCTAAGTGCTACGAGCCGCATACGACTCTGCGGACTCGTCTGCCAGAGCTGCAGCTTCGGGCATTTGTCTCCGGAGACACTCTTGGTTTCGTGTTTCCGGCTTTACCCTGGACGTACAGAAGAACATTCTTGACGTCCCATACAATGGCAAAGTCCTATTTGGTGAACACTCGGAGAAGGCTATCACCAAGCTCCAGGATGCTGGAAAGGCAGTCAGATCCGTACAAGCCATGTACAGATCAAGGTCTGGTTCCTTTCGTAGGAACCAGAACTTTTCGCTGCCGGCAACAACGGCAGCAGCCACGTTCCGGCCAGCAACAAAGGGGCACCTTTCATCGTAAAGCCCAGGCCAAGTCTTCCCCAGGCAGAGGCCAACGTTACACCAAACCGGCCCAGCCTGCAGGAACCAGCGCTGCCACAGCATGACTCCTTCCCCGGCCCTCCTCTGGATCAACGGGCACAAGAGGTCGGGGGTCGCATCGCTCGCCACTTTTCAGGGTGGCAGTCGATTACCGCCGCCCAGTGGGTTCTCCAAATGGTCAAGAAAGGTCACTTCATCGAATTTCTCGACCACCCACCTTCAAGACCTCCCCTGCTTTCCCGTTATTCGGGTCACCATGTCCTGGTCATACAGCAGGAGGTGCTCACGCTTCTCGGATAAGAAGCTACAGAGCACCTACTGCGGAACCAAAGAGGTGCTGGTTATTATTCTCACTTCTTTCTGGTTCCCAAGAAGACGGGGGCTTCCGTCCGATACTGGATCTCAGCGACCTCAACGCTTTGGTCTTATACAAACGCTTCCGCATGGTGACCCTCCCAGGTCTGATACCCATACTCAAGCAGGGCACCTTTCTAGCGTCCTTGGACATGCAGGATGCTTACCTGCATATACCCATCCCTCAAGCGCACAGGAAGTTTTTGCACTTTGAGTTTCAGGGTCGCCATTATCGGTTCCGAGCCCTCCCCTTCGGACTGTCATCGGTACCTTGGGTATTCACGAAGTGCATGGCGGTCGTAGCAGCAGCTCTGAGGAGACAAGGCCACTACGTGTTCCCCTACCTGGACGACTGGCTTCTCATGGCGCCCTCTCGGGAGGCCCTGATGTCCGCCATTCATTGTACTCAGTCTCTGTTCGAGACGTTGGGCATCATTATCAATCAAGAGAAGTCACGCCTGGTTCCGTCACAGATTCTGTAGTTCATAGGCGCTCTTCTGGACACCATCCAGGGGAAAGCTTTTCTAACCCAGGACCGAGCGGAACATATCAGATCCCTCATCAGGGACATCTTGGCAAAGAAGACCGTCCCAGCCAGACTGGTCCTTTGCCTGCTTGGACACATGGCTGTGGCCATTGCAACAGTCCCGCTAGCCCGTCTCCACATGCGGGTGACCCAGTGGATGTTACGGGTCCAATGGGATCAAAAGCAAAACCATCTGCAGCTTCCAATTCAGATCACGAAGGCCGGGATTGGCAATGGTGGCTAGATTCGAAGAACCTGTCAGTGGGGGTTCCCTTCATTGCGCTGTCTCCGATTGTGATGCTCTCCACAGATGTCTGAGGGCTCGGATGGGGAGCACACCTCGACGGCGTCTGGTCTCGGGGCCTGTGGAGACAGCCCAAGAGACTCATCTCCACATAAATATCCTGGAAATGAGAGCAGTTCTTTATGTCCTGCAGGCTTTCCAGTCTGAGATTCCACCGGGTCCTCTTCTGTTACAAACAGACAATTCCGCACGCAATGATGTATTACCTCAACAAACAAGGAGGCACCTATTCTTACCAGCTTTGCAGGGAGGCCATGAGGGTGTGGGACTGGGTTTTACAACACGGCGCAAACCTCATTGCTGTTCATGTACCAGGGGTGGACAATGTCATCGCAGACAGCCTGAGTCGCTCTCAGGCCAGAGTCCACAAGTGAGAACTACTCCAGGAGGTAGTAGAGGATCTGTTTTGCAGATGGGGTACACCAGAGTTAGACCTTTTCGAGTCCCCTTACAATGCAAAACTGCCCAATTTCTGCTCGCTAGGTCCAGGGCCTGGTGTTTTCTGGTGAGACGCGTTGTCCCTCTCCCGGGCTGGCAGATTTCTCTATGCCCCCCCTTCCGTTGATCTAGAGGGTCCTTTTGAAACTTTGCAGAGAGCAAGCGACTCTGATACTTATCATGCCGTTTTGGCCCAGGCAGATCTGGTTCCTTCTACTACATCAGCTGTCCCGGGAACCTCCAGTGCTGAGACGCTCTGCCAATCAGCTCTCACATGCGGGCTCCTTGGTCCATCCGGACCTTCGTTCGCTGAACCTGCATGCTTGGCTCCTAGAAACATAGCCATTATGTGATACGGGGTCTCGCAAGAGGTAGCAGACGTTCTAGCGGCTGCTAGAAAACCGGCCACTCGTGCTACTTACGCCATGAAATGGCGCAAATTTTGACTCTGGGCTCAAGCGCGGGGGTTTCCACCGTTGGATTGTCCAGAAAGGTCGGTCGTGGACTACCTCCTGTCTCTTTTTCAGACAGGCTTGGCCTACTCCTTGATAAAAGTACACCTTTGTGCCATCTCAGCCTATTACACTGCTATAGGCCATCATCCCATATCTCAGTTGGACACGGCACGAGCCTTCCTGAGAGGAGTCCTCCACCTTAGACCTCCGATTAAGGATCCTATACCGCCTTGGGATTTACCCTTTGTCCTGGAGCAGCTTACGCTGCCACCTTTTGAGCCATCCGCAGATTGTGAGCTACGTCTCCTTACATGGAAGACGTTGTTTTTAGTTGCTGTTACTTCGGCCAGAAGAATTTGAGAACTTCACGCACTGATGTGCAAAGAATCTTATTTGGTTTTCCACCAGGACAGGGTATCCTTACGGACTAATCCAAAGTTTTTACCTAAGGTGGTCTCAGCTCTCACTCTTAATCAGGATATCGATCTACCAGTGTACTTCCCTAAATATTCTAATTGAGGAGAGGCCTTGTTGCACACTTTAGATGTGCATAGGTATCTTCGGTACTACCTGACTAGAACCAAACACCACCGAAAATCTGATCAGCTTTTTGTCTCCTTCACCCACAGGATGATGGGAGCTCCCGTTTCCAAACAGTCGCTGTCCAGGTGGTTCATACATTGTATCACGTTCTGTTACCAGAAGTGCAAAAAACCCTTACCGGGCGCGGTTAAGGGTCATTCCATCAGGGGGGTGGCTACCTCCTTTGCGGCCTTAAAGAACGTGTCTACCTCAGCCATCTGTGCTGCAGCTACTTGGAGCATTGTGCACACCTTTATCAGGTATTATAGCCTGGACGTTGCATCGAGGCGAACAGCAGGTTTTGGTCTAGCAGTCCTTCAAGGACTTCTGCCCTAGGCTTAGGTTCTACTAAGGATTTCTACCTTCCCTCCTCCCAATGGTGAGGGATATCCAGAATTGCTTGGGAATCAGTCCTAATGGTATAACCTTCTGCAAGAGCTGTTTCTCGAAGTAAGATAGTACAGTTATGTAAGAACTTACTGTAACAGTAGATCTTCGAGAACAGCTCTTGCAGCAGGTAGATTCCCTCCCACCATCCCTGCTGGAGGTAGATTTTTGTTCCAGTATCCATCTCCTAGGATCAGGTGTTATCAGCACCACTCTGATTGTCATTTGATGGTGGATCCTCAGTCTCCTCTTCTGATGTCATTCAGCGGCCAGGATTCTCCGGTGCTGAATACTGCTAACTGGAAAATTTCTGTGGGGTCCTTGCGCCTGCTGGCTTCAGTCCTAATGGTGTAACCTGCTGCAAGAGCTGTTCTCGAAGATCTACTGTTACAGTAAGTTCTTACGTAACTGTACTTTCTGCGTAGTGACCATGAAATCACCTTTTGGGACTGAATAACCAGATGATGGTGACTAAATTCATTAGATAGAGATCCTAAGAACCCCATGTTGAAAATTTGATGCAAATATTTGAAAGTATGACCGAGACGTGAACCAAAGTTGAAATAACCCTATTTATGCCATTATACAGCTTACCAGCATTTCTTCAGTTCGCGGTTGGCTTTGAAGAGTGCAGACATGTTCCCGGTCCATGGAAGATCGTCGTGCCAGGCTCTGGAGGTACGTATGGGGTGGGGGTGTGGGTAGGTCGGTGTGCAGAGGGTGGGCGCGGGTTGGGGTGCATGAGTCGAGGGACTGTTTTCTTTTGCTACAGTGTTTTAAAAACGAAGCAGAGCTTTTCTACGCTGGGGTGGGCTCCCAGCGTGGTACCTGAGAAGTTTGTTGTGGGGGGGCACTGGGACCAACGGGGATTGGAGTACCCCTGGTGGCCCATACAGTGCGCGAGGGCACGTGATGATGCAAGAACTGTGACACCCTGGTGTGGAGCTCCCAGTGTGGCATCTTGAAGTTTGCTTTTTAGGAGGCTTTACTGGAGCCGACTGGGATTGGGCACCGTCGGGATTGCCACAGTGTGCTTGGGGTGTGTGCATGTGCCGAGGGGGATTGGGCACCCCCTCAGCATACAACAAATGGAGAGGGGGACACATCATGCCGGGAGATGCAGTGGTACAGCTGAAAGAGAACGACTGCTAAGGAGGTGACATTTACACAATTTGCATACTGCTGAAGGCAAGGCAGTTTGCAAATTGCCTACACGTTTCCACCGCTGATTGTAGTGGTCTTTTTCTTTCAACTGTACACCACTGCATCTGAACTGCTGTCATAGACAGCTCGGACATTCATTAGTGCCCTGATGCCGTGCCTGCAAAAACGATCAGGGCATTGGAAGTGGGGGTGCCACACCTACGAAAACTCGTATGGTGGCACTATGTTTCTTGCACATGCGTGCAAGCAAACATAAAAAATCTATACAAGTGTGAGCATGGCAGACCTAACCTTCCTCGGATCACCTCAAATGGAAGCATTTCTTCTTTCAAACAACATAAAGTCTTGCTGTAATCTGACATTACGCAGTTAGCTTCAGCACTTGAACTGCCCCAGAGAGGAAAGAGTTAACTCTATGCCAGAGCATAGAACGTTGAGCTCGAGCTCAGTTCAGACCTCTGTCTGCTGCACTTTGAAGTGTAACCGTCAGATTCTTTACTCCGCGTAACTGAACAGTCGCTCCGGAGATCTCCCCTTCGCTATCGGTTCGGTAAATTAAAAAACGTCTGTTTTAAACTGCTATTTCTTATTTTATTTCGGTTCAGATCCCTGTCTGCGGTACGGTAAGTACTTAGGTAGTGGACTAGTGTGATTTGTGTGTGGAAATTGTAAAAAAATACTTTTTCACTTGGTTCGACTGAACAGATCTTCTGCTATTTTCTCCTAAGTTTATTTTTGTTTCTGCATTTAGTGTGAGGTACCAGTCCTCATCGGTTCTAAAAAAAAAAAAAAAAAAAAATATTTTAGATGTTTTTTTCAAATACCCGTGGCACGGTTAGGAACTGATAAGGGGGTCTTGCCTGGCCTTTGCTGAGTAAAGGGTAAGTTTTTAGGATGGCTTCATCTGAGAAACCTAAAAGAAAAACCGAGCCCACTGGGTTTCAACACTGCAGTGAGTGTGGGGAGGCCTTTGCTAAGGTTGATCCCACACCACCTGTGTTTACTGTGGGTTTGACCACCTTGATTCAGACTGCCAGATTTGTAAAAAAAAAATGTTTTTTTTTTTTTTTTACTATCTTTTTTTCACGGTGCCAGACCTAAGGCTCAGCCCCAACTCCCCACCTCCGCCCACCCCTTGTACTTATCTGGAGCGTCGATCCACCTAGCTTTACTCTCTGGGTGGGGCCGGCCAGATGGTGCGCCCTTAATAAGGATTGGTCAAGGATTCCGGCAGGAACACCACCCAGAGGGCCTCCTGGGCCTACCTCCCAGGGCAGGGCTGCGGGATTGGACTGCCTCAGCAGAAACTTATCGCTCAGTCGCTAGCCAAGCATTACAGAGGGCAGTGTGGAGCCGGACATCATAAACAGAGCTTGCAGGAATTTTTTAGTGAACGGTTAGCTCCCCGGGAGGCGTCACATGCAATGCTGTAATGCACAGTATCTGGCATGCCTCCCTGACAACTCTACTCCGGCAGCTGTATTCCCCCTGGCCTCTGCCAGGGATCAGTCATGCTCCAGTTGCTCTCCCTTCCCCTGAGAAAGAGAGCAGTCCCTAGGACGCTCAGTCCCCCCCCTCGGCTGGCCCTTTATTGCTCTGAGTCTGTATCCGAACCCAGGGTGTCGGCATCACAAACGGAAATCCAACCACTGGGCCGGCGGACTGTCCCTAGCATGTACCCGTTTGGACTGCGGTTTGATTTCTGTATTATTAGCACACATATTTTACTTAGTTGATTCTTATATACATTTTGGTTTTATTACTGCTTGTATTTTGCACAGTCTCTGTTGCTTGTGTGTATTATTTTATCATTGTACAGTATACACTACCGGTCAAAAGTTTTAGAACACCCCCATTTTTCCAGTTTTTATTGAAATTTATGCAGGTTAATGTCTCAATGTACTCTGAAATTAAAGCATAGAACAAATAAACAATTGGAGATAAAAAAGAAATCATAGAATCATTTTGTTTAACAAAATTTAATCTAAATTTTTGACTCATCAAAGTAGCCACCTTTTGCAGATATACTGTAACCGCGAACACACTGTGGCATTCTTCCTACAATGGACATCAAATATTGTTCGGGAGTTCTTCCCAACACTGTTGCAGAACTTCCCACAAATGTGTTGCACTTGTAGGTTGCTTTGCTTTCACCCTTCTGTCCAGTTCATCCCAAACCAGCTTGATGGGGTTTAAGTCTGGAGACTGTGCTGGCCATTCCATGATTTGAAGCCTACTGCCTTGTTCTTTTCCTCAAAGGTAGTTCTGACATAGCCTGGAGGTATGTTTTGGGTCATTATCTTGCTGTAGGATGAACCCCTGACCAACTAGGCGTAGACCAGAGGGTATTGCATGGCTGCAAAATGCTGTGGTAGCCCTTTTGGTTCAGGGTGCCAGTCACTCTGTGCTGTTGTCCTGTGAGCCGCCTATCACGCAAGCTGTTGACTCTCAGAAACTTGTCTTCTGATTCTGTTGTGGCTTTGGGTCTGCCAGACCTCTTCCTGTCAGTTTCCTCCAGTTTCCAAGTGCCTTATGATGGTGTAGGAAACTGTACTCACTGACACCTTGGCTTTCTTTGCAATTTCTCTACAGCAGTTTTTGCTAACCTAAACTTTTTTTTTAACCTCTAGCAGTTTACCGCTTACCTTTGTACCATTTCAGGTTATTCACTGGACTTGAATTGCTTAAATTTCAATAAAAACTGGAAAAATGGTGGTGTTCTAAAACTTTTGACCGGTAGTGTACATTTAGTATGTATTCACTTCATGCCTTGTGCCTAGTCCCTACAGCATTTATGTCATATTGTAGTAGTCTTGCTGTACATTGCCTTATCTGTTTTGTATTTGTTTGGTTTTGGTATTTTACTTTTGCATCTCTGTGTACTGTGTTATTTGCATTTGCCCATGTCTCCTTTCCCCAGGATACATCTGGTAATGAGCTGCTTGCAGTTCAGTATGCTCTTCTGATTAAAATCTTTTTTTTTTTTGTTGATTTACAGTTAATCCTCTTTTTGTGGCCAGCTACCCATTTCAGCCCACCACCCACCCAGCCCTGTCACTCGCCTTCTGTAGACATTATCCTACCTCCATTAAGCCCCCATGGTAGGGACATTGGGGGTGAACCAAAAGACCTTCTAGTGACGAAACTCAGTGTGGAGGCCAGAGCTTGTTTGATGTGGGATGTTGAGAGGTACAGTCATTGTCCTGCATTTGGCCAGGCTATTTCTCCCTCTCTCCCTAGAGATGGTGCCATTAATGTGCTGTTGTGAAGCACACAATAGGAATGTGGCGAGGGGAGCCAGACATATCTCCCTCTCTACGACTGTCTCATTGTACCGTACCACATGTGGCACTGCAGATGGTTTTGTTGTAGCTCTTTTAAACAGTTTCTCATCCTGGAGAAGGTGAGCATCCTCTGGGATGTTCAAGCCAATTCCCCAGTTGTTCTTTGAGCCTTCCAGGATTGTTTCTGAACTTGGGTCATGAATGACCGCCCAGCTGCTGTGTCATTAGGCATACTCTAGTGAGAATCTTAAATAACATAAGTTTACAGGTTTACGTTAGTTTCATGAATTTGTTTCTGTATTTTTAATTTTCTAGGATTCAGAAGAAAAGAGTTTCGAGGGAAGCTGGCAATTGCTATTACTGCCAATTTTATCAACCGGAACACAACAGCAGAAGCCAAAGTGGAGGAGATAAGTGGCGTTGCTTTTATATTTAACCAGAAGTTTTTCCAGGATCTTCGAGAGGCCACTGGTTAGTATACTAACCCTTGATGTGTACTAAAGGGGAAATAAAGGGAAAATAGCAATTAAAAAAACATTTGGTAAACTCAGTCATAGTTCAGAGGTGCGTGGTGTGTACCTGGTGTGGGCTGGTAGTTCTGGGTGTGAGCTTCTTTTTTGCATGCAGGAGTATCACAGATTTTTCGTTTTATTTGTTTGTTTGTTATCCATTCTTCGCCCCACAGACTCTCTCTTACCTGCCAGAGAGTGGATCTGGTTCATGGAGGGAGGGCCAGGTTGCTGGTGGCGGGGTCTGCAGGGAGTCAGACCTGTCATCATGAATTTTCCATTTTGGTTTTCTCCACTTGGATACCAGCTTCAGGGTGGTACACAGGCTCACACATGTACATGGAGCGCACCCCCACTGGCGCCTTCTGGAATGCTCAATCCTCCTCCCTTTGGCCAGCCTCCAGTAACGCAAGCTGTGTCCATCACCAATGTGGCATCCATCGCCTCAACCCTTTGTGCCACTGGGCTGGGCCCAAATGTTCATTTTTAGTGATCCTAGCATTTTTCTTTACTTGTGTTGCAGGAGAGCAACAAAAGGAATCTTTTTGGTGGGTAAAGATAATACCTTTATTAGGCTAATGAAGAGTTCAAGATACAAGCTTTCGACTACTTACCTTGAGGTTTCTTGAGGTTTAATTTGGTCACTTCAGATGAGGGGCTTATGTAATATGGCCCATTGTAAAAATTTTCTCAGGGAAGCTTCCAAGAGGTAGTTTCAGACTAGAATACACAAGTTTTATATATATATACACACACATATACTGTATACATATATATTTATAATTTGAGATATTTAGTTATCCGTATATAAGAAGCAGTAGTATTAGCAAAATGTTTTACACTCAAATACTGCATATCACTTTCTAAAGTAAGGCTGAAATAAAAGTTTAATCTTTTATCTTCTTGCCTGTTGGAATACTGTTTTTCCTAAGGAATTCATTATGACTAACTGAAGAATACTGTATGTTACCACAGTAGAAAGAATTAAACTTACTAAAATTAAACTTACTAAAACATCAACCTCTGCTTAGCCATAACATTTCTTTCTTTCAACTTTCTGTCCATGCTGCTTCACCTGAATCCTCCAGTGTCCTCCCTTGCCTGTGCTCCCATCAACGGAATCCAACAGGCCAACTTGGGTAGTCAGCACTAGCCCATACTGCCAATCTCTGTGGAGCACATAAAATAAAAAATTAGTCTGCTGAATTTTGTTTAAAGAATATTTAACAAGGAACCTGGAGGCCCGAGTCCACAACCACCATTAATTAATTAATTTAGTTAACCAGGAAAGCCATGCTGAGCTGGCATCAGCTCGTTTCCAGATGTGTCTGGGGTGAGGGTGGGGGGAGAACAGTACACATACAAAGTACAATTTACAAAAATAATATAGTAATATGGGAATAAAAGTATCAAAAAATGAGAAAATTGGAAATGCTTCTAAGTAATTAAATTGCAGTACAATAATTTGCACAAAGAACAACAAAAGAACATTAAGTAGTGAACAACAGTGTAATAATATTAGGGACATTGGGTACTGATTGATGATTGGAGGAGAGGGGCTGTACTAACGTTGGGATAGGGTTGAAGGCAACAGACAGAAGTCCACCCCGGTATCAGGAGCAACTGCAGGAGTGAGTAGAGAGATTTCAGTGCGTGAATGGAAAGAGCAGAGCGAATGGAAGGGGGGAAAGAGCCCCATAGTTTAGGGAAGTGGAACAAGCTTGACCAGCAGCAGATTTCACTGGGGGAGAGTAGGAGGTCGGGGGGGGGGCCGAGGACAGAAGCAAGATGGGAGGGGGAGCCAAACCAAAAATTTAGAGATAAAAGAGGCACAGTGGGTAAGGCTTCTGGCATCAAGAGAGGGGAGGGGGAGGGAGGTGTTCAAAGAACAGTGGTGAGTATACAGGGGTTTGTCATGGGCAGATCAACAAGATTGAAAGAGAGGGTCCAGTGTAGCTAAGGTGGGCTTGGGAGCAGCACTGTAAAAAATGTCTCCATGGTTTGCACTTAACTTGGAATCCACTTACTGCCCGAGTGTATCAGATCACACCCTGACGGCGCCCCAGCAACAAGGAATCATCACAGGCTTTCCTAATTGTGATGGCGCGAGTCCAGGAAAGGGACAACATTTTGGTAGCAGCTCAGAAAATGGGGCTGATTACACTGGCAGATGACGAGAGAGTCTTTTTTTATCCTGCTCTCAGTTTTGCCATTGGAAGCTGCAGAAAGACTTCTGATGCAGTCTGAAGCACCCTGCAAACCTTTGGCATTACACATGCTTTACAAAACCTGGCCTGACAGAAATGTCTATTCAGGTAATGTTTACCTGTTTACAGATTCACAGGAAGTTAGGAAATTGGTCGCTAAACTGGGCAGGGACTTTGGCACATAGACAACACAGAGGTCGCTGAGGACTCGGAAGAGGATACTGAGGAATGAGCATTCTGTGAGTTAATGACTGATCGTGCAGTGTAGTTATGAGAGGGGACTTAGTTGTGATGCCAGTGCTACATTCTAATTTGTTTTAATTAACTGGACATTTGTGGTTCATGTTGTGAGATTTACTTTGATTTTAGTAACAAATGTTGATTTTATTTATTTATTTATTCACAATTCGGATTTACAACCTTTGAGTCAAAGACTCATTTACAAAGGCACCTCGTCGCAGGGAGAGGAGACAACATTTTGGTGATGCAAAACAGTGGGGAGCAATACAGGTGAAATACAAAAAGAGCATACAAAGCAAAGCAAACGGACATACAAAGCAATTTCAGTGAATACAGTGGAGCACGCAGGTTTCAATACGTGGTATACAGACTACAAGTAAGCTAATCTAAATAAACTAGTACATATGTAATACTATAAGATCCCTAGGGATACTAGGTGGCAGATACCTGGGAGGGGGGTGCAGGGGGTAGTTTGCTAGGGAGAATGGTAGACCGGGGGACTATGTCTGTGGATTGGCTCAGATGGAGCTCTAGGTAAGTCCCTGTCATGGGCATTTGCAGCTTCGAGTGTTAGTGAGGTGTTTGCGTAGGGCGTTTTGAAGGGGCCGATTTTAGAGATGGTTGTGATGTGAGTGGGGAGGGAATTATAGTGGAAAGATCTTTGGGCGAGCGAGATCCTAGCTCTCAGCACCTGAAAGGTGGCTTTGGTTGTATTTCTGGTGGCGACTGAGTGGGTGGCCCATTGTAGGGATGTAGTGACTCCTGGAGGAGAGCCCAAGAGCTTCTTTTTTGCCAGTATACAGGTGTGGTATTGCAGGCACTCTTCAAAGGTGAGTAGGTTCGAGGTGGAGTAAAGCTGGCATGTGTGCGTTCTGCTGGGGGCACCGGTCAGGAGCCTGCAGGCTTTGTTGATAGAGGTCTGGACTTTGGTGAGGGCAGTGGGGTCAGCTGCTGCATAGATAGGAAGCCCATAATCAACCAAAGACAGGATGGAGGAGGTGATAGCCATACTCAGGGAGGCAGTCTTTGTGGCAGTAGAGTAGTCCAATCCAGGCATTCAGGGCAGAGGACAGCGAGTTAAGATGGGCATGGAAGGAGAGAGATGAGTCGAAGGTGATGCCCAGGTATTTGTAAGTAGACACCTGCTCAAGGGGGTGTAGGGTGCGGGAGAGGATGAGAAGGGGGCATTTCTGGAGTTACTTTGGCAGTGTGCAAAAATCATAAATTTTGTCATCTTGTGGTTCAGAACCAGACAATGGTCGAGAAGCCATTTTTCAGCTTGGCTGAAGGTGAATTGCAAGGAGCTCTGGAAGGTGAGTGGGTCGGGGCCGGAGGCGACGAGGAACGAGGACCGAATCGTCGGCGTATAGAAGCATTTTGCCCGAGCAGGAGCTGGGGAGGATGTTCATAAAGAGACTGAACAATGTGGGGCCCAGGATGGAGCCCTGAGGTACCCCAGAGTGTACAGGTAGGGCACTTGATAGGATACCATTGATTTTGACCCATTGGGATCTGTCATGGAGGTAGCTGGAGAACCAGGCCAGGGGGGCCAGATGAGAAACCAAGATGACGGAGGGAGTCCAGCAAAAGGGGGTGACATACAGTGTCAAAGGCCTTGGATAGATCAATGAACACTACCAAGAGTTAAGTGCAGAGTGCATTTGGTGGGAGAACTCCAATAGGGCTGAAGTGGTGCTGTGTCCAGGACAGAAGCCATGCTGCTCTGGGCATAATATGTTGTACTTGGATAGATAATCCATGAGTTGGGTGGATACTATTTTCTCCAGGGCTTTGGGGGGGGGGTGGAGGTTGGTCGGTAGTTGTTTGGTAATGTCGGTCTCCATTTTTATGAATTGGGGTCATTTTTCAGCAGATTTCCATGCGCTCGGGAATTGGCCGAGGCATAGAGACCGGTTCAAAAGGTCAGTGAGAGGGGCTAACATGACATCAAGCGTTAGGCGGAGAATCCTGGAATCAAGGGGGTCACAACTAGGGTTGTGGCTGGAGAGTGCTTTTAGTAGGAGTGGTTTGGCATCGCGGGGAGATATGGTCCGGAGGAGAAAAGGGGGACGATTACTAGCAGGGGGGTAGGAGGCATGGATAGGATCGAAGAAGTGGGCAGGAAGGACTGCACTTAGGTTGGAAAAGGTCGTGTTGAGGCAGTCGGCAACAAGTGGGGGGGTCAGTAGTAATAGCGCCTTTAACAACCATCTGGGGGAGGGAGAGAGCAGGTTTTCCCATTAAGCTCCTTAGTATTATCCCAAGCTGGTACAGGCCCAGGATAAGGCCAGGGTGGTTGGTAGTATCTAGCCTTGGCTTGCCTTGTCTATAGTGCATTGGTTGTGAGCGGCATTATAGGCTTGTCTGTCTGCTATCTTGCCTGACTCGACCGCAGTGTGCCACAGGTTATCTCGCTCTTGCTTGCTGGATCAGGGAAGGAGAAATCCAGGCAGCATTGTGTCTTTTGGAGCGAGTGCTGGTAACAGGGGCAAACATGTTACAGGCCTTGCAGAAGGCTCTAGTGAAGAAGGCTAGAGCAGTATCTATATCCGTCGCAAGGGAGATCGGGGACCAGTCAAGCTCAGCTAAGTACTGCTTTAGCTTGTTAAGGCCCCCGGGGGAAAAGCGGCGGCAAGGGGTGACTTTACACATGGGATTGAGTGTGGGGGAGGACCAGAAACAGAGGATAGGGGAATGGTCACTAAGGGAGTTGACTAGGATGTTAACAGACTTGAATTTGTGGGGACGGTTGGAGAGTATTATATCAAGGAGGGAGCTGGACCCACTTGGTTGGTTGAATCTGGTGGGATGAGTGACTATTTGGGTTAGGTCAAGGGCTGAGAAGGTGTCCTTGATGTGTGCTGCAGTGGAGCCAAGCCAGTTGATGTTGAGGTCACCTAGGACAAGCTGTTCAGCTTTGTGGGGCGGGGCAGGGCAGAGAGATTGTCAGTGAGGGAGTGGATAGCAAGACTTTGTGCCCGTGGGGGTATGTAAGTGGTTGTAAGATAGAGGGCCACAGCCCGGTCAGGGAGATTTTAGGGTGATGGCTTGGGCCACTGACGAGCTTGGCTGGTAGGTAGTGTGGCCCAGGAGGGAGTCGTATAAGAGACTGCATATCCGCCACCATGCTACCCACACGATCTTCTCTGAAAGGGTGAAGCCGGGGAAGGAGACAGCAGAGTCTGAGGTTAATGCGGAGAGCCACAGTGGTTTGAACTGCACCACAGTCCTCCACTTCTGTGCTGGGCCCGCACATGTTCCGTTCCGTACCTGCAGTAGTTTGGCTTGGGGGGGGGCTTCTGCACTCAGGCCCTCGCGACCGACCAGGATCCAGGGAATGGCTGTGGTGAGGAAGCAGGTCAGTGTTATTTATGCTGTGGGAAACCGGGTGGAGACTTACAGGACTACACTTCTATAGGGACATGCAAATTGCTGCAGTGAGTTTCTAACTGAATTGCAAATGGCTGAAGTGATTTTAACTAAATTAGCCCGGTAGCAGTTGTTTAAAGCTAAGCAAATGGCTGAAGAGACTTTCAGTAAATTAGCCTGGCAGCAGTTGTTAAAGCTAAGCAAATGGCTGAACTGAGTTTAAGTAAATTAGCCTGGCAGCAGTTGTTAAAGCTAAGCAAACGGCTGAACTGAGTTTAAGTAAATTAGCCTGGCAGCAGTTGTTAAAGTTCCTATTCCGACAGTAATCACAGTTCCTGAGCTTCTTAAGGCACAAAATAAATTTTCTGTACACACAGCAATCACAGTTTCTGAGCTCCTTAAGGCACAGAATTAGTTTACTTTTAAATACATTAATCACAGTTCCAGAGTTCCTTTAAGGTATACAGTTAGGGCCATACAAGTAAAGGCAGTGGAGATTCCACCGAAATAAAACTATCTCCACTGCTATGCCGACAGAAAATATTAGAGACAGAAAAGGCGCCAAAGCACAGTGGTTTGAACTGCGACACAGTCCTCTTCTTCTATGCTGGGCCCGCATCCGTACATGGAGAAGTTAGAGCTTTGGGGGGGTGTGTCTGCTCTCAGGCCCTCGACCGACCCGGGATCCATGGAATGGCTTCAGTAGTTCAACCCGGGGGCGTCTATCTCAGGCCCTTGTGACCGACTGGGATCAGGGAATGGCTGCAGTAGTTCGGCTTCGGGGAGGGCATCTGCACTCAGGCCCTCGCGACCGACTGGGATCCAGGGAATGGCTGCAGTAGTTCGGCTTTGGGGGCGTCTGTACTCAGGCCCTCGCGACCGACTGGGATCAGGGAATGGCTGCAGTAGTTCGGCTTGGAGGGATGTCTGCACTCCTGGCCCTCGCGACTGACCGGGATCCAGGGATGGCTGCAGTAGTTTGGCCGGAGAGTTTCTGCACTCAGGCCCTCGTGACTGACAGGATCCAGGGAATGGCTGCAGTTTCGGCTGGGGCATCTGCACTCAGGCCCTCGCGGACCTAATCGGTGATTGTAAGGTAGGGTGGTGGCAAGTTTCAGCAGACCATTATCTTCCCTGTAATTTATAACCCCTCCCCCAAACAAACTGTGTACCACGCATGTGGGATGCATAGCGCCAGGTGCAGAAATAAGCAAAACAACTTGGTCCAACATGCTTGGCCAAATGATTGGAGACTCCAATGCTCAGATCAGTGCTATTTTCAATTAGTTTCTGTTTCAGTGTTTCAGCTTTTAAGTGAGGTGCAACTAGAGATTGTTTTTGCAAATTAAAGTACTGTTGTCTTAATCGATCATTTGCACAGTAGAGTTAGGAGTGTCTCGCAGGAAGGGAAAGTGAATGCATATTATCTGTTTCAGATAACCATTATGTGGAAGCTGACCACTTCAGCTAAAAAATGCTGTTTACTTCTATTCTGTTAATGTAGTTAGGAAATGGTTTGCGTCATTATGGCATGGTTGTTCAATGTGGTATAAATTACTATGATTTTTTTTTTTTAATTCAGCTTTATTTCAGACCTTGATACAGCAGTTAAGGGAAACATATAAAACAGTTGCAATGTCCTTCTCTTTGCTGAAGCGAGTATTATCCCATATGTGACCAGGTGTGCCTTCCATCCACATAGTCCATGACCATTTACAGCAAACAGTTAATAAAGTGCAGTAAGCAATGAGGAGTACCTTATACTTGATCTGCTGTGTACCTGTTATTCAACAAAGTCGAACATGACTTGAATCCACTTCATCTGATACAGCTTAACATTTAGAAACCATAACATTAACTTTTGAGGCCATAACCAGGGCCAACATGTTAGTTGCGCATAACTCTGCTCCCCCCCCCCAGCTCTGTCTTGTAGCATTCATTACTATAAGGTAGATTTATTTGTTTAAATGTAACCCTGTTGCTGTTCCCCTGCTGATCGTCTCAAAATAAGCCATGGGATGGTCAAAAATAAGGGGGCAGATAGCACCTCCCTTTTTTTTATTTATTTGGTTGTAAATTACTATGATTAACTTAACTTATAGTACCTACATATGATGACCATCACTGGGCTGCACTTTCAGGTATCCTCCTCTAAGTATGTGGTCTTAGTATCTGCAATAGGGTAGACACGCCAGGAGGGGTGGAAAATAAATGAGTAGCGATCTGAGAAAGTTAGAGGAGTGGTCAAAGGTATGGCAGCTGAGTTTCAGTGTGTTAAAGTGTAAAATCATACACTTGGGCACAGAAACTCGGGGTAGATGACAAAATACGGGGAGCTGTATTGACGACCACCAAACAGGAAAGAGACTTAGGGGTAATCATATCTGATGACCTAAAGCTGGCCAGGCAGTGTAACAAGGCACTTGGGAGAGCTAGTGGGACACAGGGTGCATGGGGGAGGTATCACCAGCAGAAAGAGGGAGGTGATGTTACCTCTGTATAGATCTCTGGTGAGACCTCACCTAGAGTAATGTGTCCAGTTCTGGAGACCTCATCTCCAGAAGGGCATGGACAGAATGGAGGAGGTCCGTAGGAGGGCAACTAAAATGGTGCAGGGTGTACAGAAAAAAAGTATGTGGAGAGATTGAAGGACCTCAGTATGTACACATTTGGAGGAAGGTGGAGTATGATAGAGACTTTCAAATACCTCATGGGTATAAATATGGTACAAGAGGGAAGCATTTTTCAGAAACAAAGATGCTCAAGAACAAAGGGCCATGCTGTGAAGCTGGAAGGGGGTAGACAGATGTGAGGAAGTACTTCTTCACAGAAAATGGTGGATACCTGGAGCAGCCTCCCAGCAGAGGTGGTGGGGGCAAAGACTGTAGCAGGGTTCAAGAAGGCATGAGATAGACATAAGGGAAGCTTAGTGGTAACTGGGACTGGAACCGGATATCAAGTAGGATCTGTGGTAATACAGTAGGTAGGGAAAAGTGGGCAGATTAGGTGGGCCAAGCGGTCCTTATCTGCAGTCAAATTCTATGTTTCTGTTTTTCTTGATAAAATGTATTGTTCAAGATGTATGCTGTTGATTAACTTTGGAAGATGTCTCTTATGAAATTAATAAACATAAAAGGAAATAGGGAGAATAATCTTGGTGAGGTTCTCTATGTGGGTAGGAAGCTGGATGGTACTTTTATTCCTGTAAAGTGCACCAAGTTTGGGGTGGAGCTTCTTGTGGACTGCATCCACTAGAACAGAGAAATCAAAGGTGACGGTCCAGCCAGACCCCAGACCAGTACTTGATGGAGGAGACATCTTCAGTGTCTGCACCATCAAAGGTATGAAAGTAGAGAGGAAGGGAGACACTAGTAAGACTCAGCAAGGTGCCAAAAGTTATAGAGACTATTTTCTTGGCACTGAGGGATAACTGCTTTTCCCAGGACCAGTGCTGGAGAATGTTAGTCGAGTTGGATCTGGGCTCTGAGGTCAGGGGCAGAGGAGCCACATTCACTGGCTGTGTGACCCTGAGCCAGTCACTTAACCGCTCTCTAATTTCTCACTAATCTAGTTCTGTACTCTTTGAATCTCCCTACAGTATGCCATGAAATGGCAGCAACTAGGGGTGTGGAGCGGGCCTGGTTGGAGATTCTGGCTGGCTTGGTATTGTCCGGCCTAATTTTGCAGGCCAGAATCAGGCCAGAGCTGGTCCAACCCATTTTGACACAAGTGCTGCACCAAGTTTGCCAGCTGGCCATTTTTTTGGCCATTAGTTCTTTAACATCTCCCTCTCCCCTGCAAAACCTCAGGACTGACCAAGCAGAAACAGCAGTAGCAAGGCACAGTGGCCCTGTGGCATCCTTCCTCCAACCGTCACATGACCTGTCTTGCTCGAGTCACGGTCAGAGAGGAGTTGAGTGAGCCACCGGGCGCTTTGCTCACAGAGCACCAGTGCAGCTGGTCGGGCGCACATGCACCTTGTTTTCTGAGTGTGTAGGAGATGGGAAGGACTGCATGGTGTGCTAGTGAGGGGGCTGGGGTGGGCAGAGGCAAGGATGCAAACTTGTCACCAGCACCGTTCACGCAGCTGCAGCAGCTGGAATATTGGGAGGTGGGGTTGGGGTGGAGACAGACATCACTAGAGAAAAGGTTAGAACAAGGCTGTGGGACTGGCTCTAGGAGGTGGAACCCGGCAGTAGTGGTGAGCTGTTGGCAGAAGCAGTGACTGCCTGTCATTCAAATTTGTAAGCATTAATTATTGAGCACTATTTACAGTGTGAAGTCTACAATTGGGTGTATCTGCTGCCTGACAGGGAGGGAATAGAAGGCAGGAAGCTTACTGACCGATGGCTGGCTCTTGAGGTGTTGGTCCTTTGGGTCTGAACTGCTACAGCAAAGCATAGAACTCACATGAGGAGAGACTTAGAGCGGAGAGAGTGTGTGTGTGTGTGTGTGTGTGTGCGTGCAGACGGGCAGTTGGGTCACAGCTACAGCTTCAAACCAGCAATTATTCTGTGTTTTGCTGAACTTTAACTGGACTGAAAAAAATACCTGAAAGAAAAACTATTACTGTTATCCTAACAAAAAAAATATCACAGACAGAGGAGCAGAAGCAGATTAAGAACAGGGCCTGACAAGTTGACGGCTGGGGAACTGGTGCTAAACTGCACTGAAAAAAAATACTTGAAAAATTACTATAAAAAAAAAACAGGAGCAGAACAGAGCCTAGCATGCTGGCGGCACTGCTTTAGGTATTGGGGCTCAAGCTAAACTGCACTGTAAAAGAAAAAAAATACCTGAAAGAAAGTATTATTAGTATTTATCTTTAAAAAAAAAAAAAAAATTACAGAGGAGCAGAACAGGGCCTGGCAGGCTGGCAGTAGTGCACTGAGCACTGCAGCTGAGGCAGTGGGACTAGCTAAACTGCACTGAAAAAAAAAAAACAATACCTGAAGGAAAAAGACTGATCTCTTTCATTAGGTCACACTATTGGAATTTATAGACACCAGGCACTAGGACCACATGGAAACTGTTGCAAGCAGTCAGCCAGGGGCCATCCATGACAACATCAGGAGTCAGCGTCTACGTAAATGTGGGCGTCTACGTAAATGTGGGCGGCCCCTCCTCTCCTCAGTTCTTTTCCTGCCATCAGTCAGACTTGTCGGACCGCTGTGGAAACGTCACTGCTATAGCCACCATTTTATTTCTTTATAATGTACGGGCAGCCCTTATTACCCACTGAAAATAAGCTGTTTACAACCTTGTAATCCTACTGTCGTGATGTCAAAACCTTGTAAACCCTTCTCATCTGTGTCATAGCAGTGGGTTTACAAAACGGAATGCCAGTGTTAGTCAGTATTCAACGCACCCAGACCGCGATTGTTAGTCTCAGTACAGTATTCAAATAACATTCTAATTGTCGCAGTTTACTGTTACCGAGTCTAGCGGTCGCCATGTCTGATAGAGATTTTAACCCTGGTGCTATTTCGGCCCGCTGTCTTTCAGTCCGTGTATCCTAATAAATTGTTTTCCTTCATAGTCATATGGCTGTAGTGCAGATTCATTAATAAGGTAAAACTAAATTGCTTGTGTTTGGGGGGATAGCTTCTCATGTCGGGTCATTCACTATAAAAGACAATGTTGATTTACAGGTGAAAATTATGTATTTTCATGGTTGCTAGGCAATAGTAAAACCTCTTGCCCTAGCAACCACTCTGCTGAGGTGATTACACTGGTTATCACCTGTACATCAGGCATTGTCCTCTATATCTTGCTAAGTAATCACTTTCATAGTGATTTTCGATGACCTGCATGTTGTCGAAAGAACCATCTAAACTTTTCCAGCACTGTGAATGTGGAGAGAAGCTCTACACCGGAGACTTCCACGTTGTCTGTGTCTGCTGCCTAGACCTAAGCCACAACATGAAAGCCCGTGAAATCTGCCAGGGGTTTAATTCTGAAACCACGTGATGCAGAAAGGGGCCTTTAGAGATGGTTTTACTCTAGAAGACTGTAGAGAGAATGGAGAAAGAACTCCAACAGAAATTCACATAACTGACTTTGTCGACGTTATCGCAGTCATCTAAATCCTAGGAGAAAATGTCAGGGTGTCACAAGCACAAGGACTGAGACAAGGAAAGGGCTTCCCAGCACACTCCAGGTCGCTTCTGCGCTCCAGAGGTACAACCTCAGCTTTGATGTGGTCCACTCTGGCAGTGACATGCCCCCCCCCGGTACGTTGGGGACTCAGCATCTCCTGTTGACTCCTCCTGTCAGGCCCATCAACCAAAAGGCTGCCGATGCTCAGGCAGCCCTTATGTCTTTTTCAGACATGATAAGGCATCTGTTGCCTGATCTGTGCCAGGGGGTCGGTCGATGAGGACTCTTGCTAGTCACCCATCAATGTCGCACAGAACTGCCTTGCCACAGAATTCTCCTACACCAATGTTGTTGGCACGGCCTCTTATTCCTGCTGACCCAGTTGATGACGAATATGAATACAGCCCTGATCAAATGATGCAGGAAGAGGATGAAGCAGAAGACTATGCTGAGAGCCAGTATGAACATAGCATCAGTTCTGCAGTCTCCACATACAGTAAGGATTCTGTGGTGAACACACCAAGGTTCCCTCCAGAGGACCCTATATTTTCCACCATGATACAGCAGATGCAGACTGCCATGGGATTTGCCCTAGAAGAGCAGGATACCATTAAAAAGAACATGCTGGAGTTCTGGGCACTGCCTGAGTCTCCTGCAGCTGTGGTACCTCCTCTGCTCCAAGCCTTAGAGGATGCCACCTCTGCAGCTTGGCACAGACAAAACAATATATCAGCTGTCCCCAGAAAGGCAGATAAAATGTATTCTGCCTCTTCTGGGAAACCATTTTTTCTAGGATCGTGGGCATCGCCTCTTTTTGGAGCACTTATGGCTCTTCCTTGGCCTTCCGGACGAGGAGGTTCTAGAACTCGACCGAGATTGGACAGGCTGACTCGGTTGCTTGTGAGATACCGGTGGGACCAGTGACTTCCGGGGTTCCAGAACCGGGTCCTCGATGGGGACACCAGCGGTCTGGGTCTCCTCATCGGGGAAGACAAGGACTGGAGTTCTCTCTAAGGAATCGTTGACTGGGGTCAGCGACAGCGGGTCAACTGGGTCGAGAACAATCTCGACCTCATCGGCCGCATCCTCGGACAGCTGGCTCGATGGAAGATCCATGAAGCCAGCGGCCGAAGAAGCGATCTCAACCGAGGTCGAGACCGCATGCTCCTGGGACTGAGACCTCTATTGGTCCCAAGAGCACCTTCATCGAGATGAAGACTTGTTCGGTTCCTTCTCCCGCTTATGGGATCAGGAGGAGTGCGCACCCACGGGCGCCTCTCCCCAGGTTGGAAGAGACTGGCACAACTCCTTGAAAGAGCCCGAGAAGGTGGAGCCCAGGTTGAGCGGAATGAAGAAGCTTCACGTGTCCGCAGCATGAGCGGCTTCTTCCTCGAACACTTGCATGCGTTCCAGTTGCTTGATGGATCCTGCAGCTGCAGAAACCGCCCGCCTAGCCTCCTTGGACTGCATTGGAGGGTTCCACTTCTTTGGTCTTCCCAGTTTCAAATGTGCAAGACAGTCATCCAGGACGTTGGGATGGAAGGCCAAGCAGAAGCTGCAGGACGAGGTGTCATGGCCGACACTGAGGCAGTAGACGCACGTGAGGTGGGGATCAGTGCGCGACATCTTCTGGCCGCAAGGACACTGGCGAAATCTAGGGGAAGATTTTTCTTCCATGATCGAAGATGCAAAAGCGCGATCGCTAACTCGAACGATTTTTAATTTCTGTAAAACCGAAGTTTTGAAAGCTAGGGCCTACGAAATGCATGAGCATGAGGAAGCGACCTGAATCTTCCAGCAGAAAGGAAGATCTGGCGTCACGAGGTATATGTATGCCACGTGGGTGGGTAGGTGGGAGGGAGCCAGCTTGAAGACTTCCAGCGAGCCTTAAAGGGGAAAGGGACATGCCAGTAAGTGTGGATGAACAACATATACCACTCCTAGAACTACTATTACAGGTGAGTAACCTGTTCATGTCACACCACATGAGACTGACTTGGTCATGATTAATGCTGCCCATGACAGGTCTAGGGCACCTAAACATCTGAGCTCCCTTCCTCCTGATAAAGAATCTAGGAGGCTGGATGTTATAGGTAAAAGGACATATGCCTCTGCATCATTGGGCCTTGATATTACTAACTACCAGGCCCACATGATGAAATATCAGAACACCCTCTGGAGGAAAGCCAAGGGTGCTACACAGGCCTTGCCTGAGGGCTTCGCAAAGCAGGAGTTATTGAAAACTCGGACAGCTGGTACTGATGTGGGGAAGCATTTGCCACACATGGCCTATGTTGTTTCTGATGCTTCTGCCGGGGTTGCAGCCTCTGGCATCTATCTTGAGAGATGTTCGTAGCTCAGAGTAGCAGGGTTTGCCACAGATGTGCAACAAACAATTCTTAATGCCCCATTCAGGGGGCAGAAGTTGTTTGGTCATGAGGTACAAGAGATTCTCAAAGATCTCCAAGCCTCAGGCAGGACATTGAAGTCTGTGCACTTCCAATACCATACCTAACCTGGGGGTAGGAGCTGGAGTGCCTTCCCCCAGCTGGTGTTAGGAGACAGCGTCCAGTTCCCAGACAGCAGGGTAAGGGCAAAGGAGCAGGGGCTTGCCAGTCCCCAGCAATGCCCCAGGTGCCCATTCAGATGCACCTAGAGGTGGAAGAGCTGGCCCCACTGGCTCAGCATGGCTCCTTGTACACCCCCCCCAACAACCTTTACCTCCAGGGCTGCTTGTAGGGAGTTGCCTCTCCACCCACTTAGACCAGTGGAGGGAGGTGACTACAGGTGCATGGGTTCCAGAGATCATAGAAAAGGGTCATGCTCTGGAACTTCTGGACAGTCCTCCAGATTATCCCCCACTTATGACAACCTATCCTCCAGTGCACCTGCTGCTGTTGCTGGAGGAAGTACAGATTCTGCTCCAAAAATCGGCCATAGAACCTGTCCCTCTAGAGCAGAAGAACACAGGTTTTTACTGCTGATACTTCTTATCCCAGTGTGGACAGGGGACCTGAGGTCTATTCTGGATCTATGGGATCTAAACTTCTTCATAGAACTGGTTAGACCACACCTTGAGTACTGTGTACAGTACTGAAGACCACACTTGAAGATGGACATACAGCTCCTGGAGAGGGTACAGAGGAGGGCAACTAAGATGATACGAGGACTAGGGGATTTGACGTATGAGGACAGACTTGAGGAGCTCTGCCTGCTTTCATTGGAGGAGAGGAGAGACGGGGGGACATGATTGAGGTCTTCAAGTACCTCAAGGGAATAAACAGGGTAAATATGGAGGGGATCTTTAGACTAAAGCAGGGAGGTATCACCAGAGGGCATGGTTGGAAGGTGGAAGGGTGAGGGGGGAAAAGAGGAGGAGGTTTTTCACTGAGAGGATGGTGGATCCTGGAACGCGCTGCCTGGTGAGCTGGTTCAGAGATCCACAGTGGAGGGCTTCAAGAGAGTGTGGGACAGACACAGAAAGTGGATGTATCAGATGATGGCCTGGCCCAGGGGGTGTGGATGGATGATAGTGGTTTCTGGAACACAAGTGGGGGGCTCGGTACCCAACTAGAGATCTGAGGTTCGAGCAGACACAATAGACCGTAAGGCCTAATCTGCTGGCAATTAATGTTAGTATGTTAGAATGCAAGAAGTTCAGAATGGTCACTTTACAGGGCCTTCTTCTGTTACTGCAGTCGGGGGATTGGATAGGAAGGATGCATACCTCCATATCAAGATCCAGAAAGCTCACAGAAGATACCAGAGGTTCCTGTTTCTGGGGGAACATTACTGGTTCAGGCTGCTGCCCTTTGGCTTGTTTTCTGCACCACAGGTCTTTACCAGTTGCTTGCCAGTGGTGGCAGCAGCCCGTCATAAGGAAGGCCTATACTGTATGTTTTCCCTTACCTGGACGATTGGCTATTAAAAGCCCACTCCAGGGACCAGTTGTTGAAGACCTTAGCTTGAACCAGACAGTTGTTCAATACTCTGTGGGTGACGGTCAGCATACCAAAATCAATGTTGGCACCCTGCCAGGAACTGCAGTATGTAGGGGCAGTCCTGGATACCGTGCAGGGCTCTGCTTTTCTTCCTTCGGACAGGGCCAACTGCCTGATTTCCCAAGCACAATTAGTGCACGACAGTCGTTATGTCTCAGCAAGGATGTTTTTACGCCTTCTGGGACTAATGGCAGCAGCTGTTGTCACAGCACCACTGGTGAGGTTGCACATGCGGATTCCCCAGTGGACCTCAAGAGTCCAGTAGGACCAGCTCACAGACGATCTATAACAGAGGGTTCTAGTCACGTCCCCTCTGCACAAAGTGCTCAAGTGGTGGATGGAATGCAGCAGTCTGCTCAAGAGGGTTCAGTTCCTTCTTCAGGTCATCACCACTGATGCCTTGGGGTTGGACTGGGGGAGGGGGCTCCTTGGGCTCTTATCAAACACAGGGCATGTGGACCCAGGTGGAGTGCACTTTGCATATCAGTGTTCTGGAAATAGGGCTGTTCTGTACGGACTCCAGGCCTTCCAGAACCACTTCTTCTCAGGTCCTGTGTTAATGCAGATGGACAGTGTAAGTGTGATACATTACATAAGCAAACAAGGCAGGACTCATTCCTACACGCTGTGCAGAAACGCAGTGAGAGTTTGGTATTGGGCTCTGAAACACTGTCTAGAACTATCAGCAGTACACATTCCAGGTGTCCAAAATGTCTTAGCAGACAAGCTCTGCCGGTCACAGTCCAGGATTGCATGAGTGCGAACTGCTGACCTCTGTGGTTGACGACTTATTTGAAAGATGGGGTCGTCCAGAGTTGGACCTTTTTGTGTCCCCCACAATGTAGAACTGCCGCTATTCTACTCGCACGCTCCAGGGCCTGGAGTTTTCTGGTGAAATACATTATCTTTCTTTTGGAAAGGGAGGTTTCTGTATGCCTTCCATCCCTTTCCCCTAATTCAGAGTGTACTACTCGTGCTGAAAATAGAGGGGCAACTCATACTCATTGCTCTCCTATGACCCCAACAGATCTGGTTCCCTGTTCTGCAACAGCTGGCAGTGGAACTCCCAGTACCTCTGCTCCTGTGCAAGGGTCTACTGTTACAGGAACAGGGAGCCCTCTCCATCCAGTCCTGAAGTCTCTCCATCTGCACGCTTGGCTCCTGATGACATAGCCATAGCTAGGTTTGGGGTGTGACAAAGAGTGGCAGATGTTCTGGTGGCTGCTACAAAACCGTCCACCAGAAATACTTACTCCATGAACTAGATTAGTTTACCTGTCCAATTAATCAGGTTCTAGGATACTTGCTGTCCTTATTGGATTCAGGCCTGCAGTATTCCTCAATCAAAGTGTGCCTGGCTGCCATATCAGCTTTCCATGTGCCTACAGATGGCCGTACGGTGGTTCAGCTGGAGGTAGCCCGTACGTTCTTGAGAGGCATTCTACATCGAAAGCCTCCTATCTGAAATCCAGTCCTGGCTTTGGACTGAATTTTATTTTAGAAAAGCTCACTTTGACCCCTTTTGAGTCAGCTGCTACTTGTGCTTACGCTTTCTGTCTTGGAAAGAGTTATTTTTAGTTGTCATCACTTCTGCTCAAAGGATTTCAGAACTACAGGCTCTAATATATGAGCTTCCTTATTTGATTTTCCACAAAGACAGGATGTCTTTGCATACTAATCCTAAGTTTCTCCCCAAGGTGGTGTCATCTAAGTTTACTTTAAATCAAACCATCCACCTGCCAGTGTATTATCCTGAGCATGCCGATCCAGGGGAAGCATTACTCCATACCTTACATGTGCACAGAATACTCGGGTGCTGTGCACATCATATGAAGGACTGCAGGAACTCCTCGCAGCTTTTTGTTTCATTTGCCCCTGGGAAAGAGGGCGCCTTAGTCTCTAAACAGTGCTTGTGCAAATGGCTAGCAAACTGTATTACTGGGACGTCCGGTGACGTCATAGAAAGAATGGCAGCCTAGACCTAGTGGCTCCCCGAACGATCCTGCAACAATCCTCCTAATACTACATATCCATTGCCATCCATTTACAACTAATCCAGGAGGGTATCTTAAAAATGCCGAAGAAGAGAGGGGATAACAAATTTGCAATCCTGGCACACCATAATGAGAAGAAATCCCAAGACGAGGGATCAGAGAGTGAGGACTCGAGGGCCTCGTCGTCCTCTCACCGGGGCGGCGCAGCATCTGAGCAGACTTCCCATATAGTACTACAAAAACAAATGGCCCAGATGCTGGCAGAAGTAAGAGACTTCCGCAGAGAAATGAAATCGACGGCGGCTGCTCTCCCCACCGATATTGGGAAACTTGAGCAGCACCCGGAAACCAGTGAGGCCCACATAGAAGAGACCGAGGGAAGGCTGACCAACACAGAGCGTGCCATTACACAACTCCATGGGGAAGTTAAGGTCCTGAGGGCGCGGGCTGAAGATGCAGAGAGCCACAGCCGGAGAAACAACGTTAGGATTTCAGGGCTTCCGGAGGGCTCTGAAGGGACAGACATGATAAAATACCTCCAGAAAATCCTGAAAGAATTACTCCCATTACCTGAAGATATTTCTCTGGAGCTGGAGCGGGCACATCGTGCATTGGGGCCTAGGCCCCTGCCGGGCTCTCACCCTCGCACCATCCTGGCAAAGTTTTTAAGATTCCAAGAGAAGGAAGCTGTCCTGTGAGCAGCCTGGAGGAAGGGGAGAGTCCTATTTGAGACCCAGCGTCTCTACTTTGATAATGATTATGCCCCCGAGATCATGATGCGAAGGCACGCTTACTCTGCAGTGATGAAAGCACTGAAGGCAGCGGGGATCAGATTCCGCACCCCCTACCCCACGAAGATGATGATCCTGTTTTCTTTTTTTTTTTATTTTATTTTTATTAGAATTTCATCACTTATACATATAAAATCCTACCAAGGATAGGTAGAATCACCATCAGAAGATACCACATTCACATTCTTATTGCAGGTTAGATGGTACACTATCCTTCATTTAACCACATTGGGGAGAAGATACATTTTCATTCACATCATTTCACTCAAATTGGACCATAATGCAGCCAAAGCTGTCTTGTGTTAATACAATATACATTCATGCAGGATATGTTTACCAGGCTAATCTAAGCCTATCTTACTGCTCTGTAGTGTAAATAAATTATTTATTGGATCCCTGATAAGACTCCTCCCTCTCAACACACATTAAACAGTTACTTTGATATTAATTAAACAGTTTACCAAACTGGAACATTCAACTTTAAGCTTATTTGAGAACTTATGCAAACCCTCTAAAAGTATTTTAACAGGTTTCTAAGATTAGGCGAATCTTAGTTTACATCGGCATTTTCGAGTACAAGACCCGATGCTCACAGTCCTGCGAGGCCTACGAACCTCGAGTTAGCCAGCGCCATATAAAGTTTTTAATTTCGCCTTAAGGACTGCAAAATTGCCCCAGAGTACCTACAGTTCAATCCCCGGATTCAGCCAGCTCGTCATCCGAGTCAGAGATGTCCCGGTTCTGGACTTCCATTCGGAAATAAGCTTTAGCAATGCAAGCCCCAGCTGCTTTGGGATCGTAAATGCATATGTCTTTTGGTGCAGGGTAAACTGGAGTCGGCTAGGAAGCTGACGATAGGAATGTTCATTTCTCTTAATTTCTGGGTCCACGCCATCAAGGCTTTTCTCCGGTTTCTTGTCGCAAAGGGAGTAGTCTGGGGAAAAAGTAATCTAAGGCTTCAAATCTAATTTTTCCTCCTGTTCCCTAAACCGCCTTTAAGGATTTTGTCCCTCATATTTGAGGATTGAGTCACCAACAGCATGGTGCACGGGCCTTCCTCCAGGCTGCGGGCCCGTCTAGGGGTAATTCGATACGCTTTCATGATTATCGGAGCAAACCCCAGTCCCGGGGCTTCTGGCATCCATCTCTCCAAAAAACTAACCGGGTCATCCCCCTCTGATCCTTCTGGTAGTCCTAGGATTTGAATATTCGGTGCCCTAATGGAGTTCTCAAGCTGCTCAATTCTAGCCTTCAACAAGCTTTGCTCCTTTATTGAATTCGCCACTGCCGCTAGAGCTTTGCCTGAAGTCCGGTTCGATTCTTCCATTACCGAATTCATTGCCTCCACGGTAGATTCCACCTTTACCAGACGATCAGTATAAGAGTCAAATTTCTTGTGTAATAGCTGAATGGATCTGGTTAGTGCATTCACCGCTGTTTGTAGTGATTCCAGGGATGGCGGAGATTCGCGTCTGTCGCACTGTTGGAGGCTAGGGCCCTGAGCTGACGAAGGCCCCGCAACTATTTGATCTTGTTTTGGGTTGTTTCAGGTTCGACCCATCTTTCAAAAGCAGGTTTCCCTTCACTTTAGATATTAGTAGCTTTAGTTAAGTCCTCCAATAGCACCAAGTCTCCTCTTAAGTTCCCTGTTTTTAATAATTAAGCTTGCTTTATTGAGGAGCTCACCAAGGGACATCTTCCATGCTGGGCTGCTAGCTTCGCCCCCTTGATGATGATCCTGTTTTTGGATGGAACACGCACCATGGAGTCGGCGGAGGAGGCGATGGCCGAACTGAAAAGAAGAAACATAGATGTCCCTTGGACTGGGGTCCACTGGGAGCCCTCGATAGCATCCAGACTCGCTCAGAAGATGAGGATTAATGGGCAGAGAGACGCAAGGCACAGGCAGGGAGCAGAGACCTTACAGCGGATCGTCGGAACGCTAAGGGCATCGCAGGCTAATCTGGAAGAGCAGCGGACACCGGAGACCAACACGAAGACATGAGAAGGCCGCAAGTAACTCTGTATTCCATTATGTAGAGGATAGAGGAGAGTTGGCCTAAAGGCGGCAAAGGCAAAAGAAATAAAGGACTACGGTGGGGTGGGGGGCCTTGTCTGTTGCCAACACCCCTTCCTTAAAATGGGGAAATGGCCTTTGAGGGTTGAAGGGGCTGGGGGAACTATTAAAGAGAAATGGAGGGTGGGGGTAGGGAAGAGGCTGAAAGGACCAGGAGGGCAGATAGATGGGGTGGTAATCTGGGAGGGGGAGTACCCTTTTCTTAGCGGGGGAGGGAAGAATGGGAGATCCGATGGTGGGGAGAGAGGCAGGAGAGGAACGAGAAGGCAATGGCAATTAAGCCACCTAAATCGAACCGTACTGCAGCGTGAAGCAAGGGGGAAAGTATACCTTGATACCTGACCCAGAGGGGTAGATTGGGGGGGAAACAAAGGGATGCTGGAGGAGGGATCGGTGATGGGGGATGGGGAGGAGGGGGTCAGTCGGCCTCCTCAGTTGAAGTAATGGAGGTTATCAGCCCTATTTAGGCCAATCAGGAGGAGGCTTCGGTCTCCCAGCAGCTTCGGTCCCCGTATTTAAGGAGGAACGGAGAAGATGGAGGACAAAGGATTGGGGGGTGGGGGGCAGATGGAAGGAAGAGGAGGGATGAGGGAGGGTTGATAGGGGATGGTATTTGGGGGTGAAAATGGCAACCGGGCAACAGACTGCTTCAGAAGCCCAAGTGAACATGGACTAACCGTTCTGTAGAGACAATTAATACATGACATAAGAACTGGCATGCTGATGGTGTGGGCGGGGAGGCAGGAGGAGGGATGAGGCGAGGAGGGGGGACCAAGAGATGATAAACACTCAAGATATGACTGGGGGGTTGGGGGCCTCACTCCGCCACTTCGACGGGGTGGGGGTTCCCATCTGCGGCGACTCAGGGCTTTCCTCCTACTGACTTGCGCTGTGGGGGTGGAGGTTGTACCCTGTAAACGGGGAAGGAGTGCCTAAATTGCAGGGCAGTGTATGGGAAGGGCCTTGCTTGAATGGTGCGACTTCCGTGGGACCAGCAGCTATTGCCTGCTGATGATGTTTGAGTCCGTTGCCCCTCTGCCGGGAGTTGGGGGAGTGAGCTGGTCCGGCCGGGGTGGGCGTTGGGACCCCCTCCTCCCATCCCTGGCGGCTGGCCTGGGTGGGGGATGTGTAGCTGGTTTGCTGGGGGTCCCCTATGTGCTGAGGGTGGGGACCCCCTTGGGGTTGTTTGAGATGGAGCAGCACGAGTGACCGCGCCGCCTGGTGCCTATGGGATGAGGACCTCCGACTACCGGGGAGCGCGTGTGGTCGACTCCGGGTGGGCGGGGTGGAGCTGATGCTCCCTGTGGGCTGTGATGCTAGGACTGAGCATGGCTGGATGGCAGCATGCAAAAGGCGGGTCGGCCTACCTCCCACTTCTGGGTATGATGCACTGAATAGATAAATGACTCCCCGCGCCCGTCTGCGCCTATGGGTACAGGAGTGGAGGCTTAGCTATATGCTCGCCTCTCCCCCCTGATAGGGGCTTGGCTGTGCCACCCCCTTGTCCTTTTGAGACCTTGGAAGTGAGAGAATCCCCTCAAACAAATATGCTCCCCTACAAGTTACAACTGGGATCCTAGGGGACCACCGGTGAGGCATAGAACTGTCACCTTTCCTTTTTAACCCTTCCCTAGTAGCACTTTGTGCTTAAGCCCAGCGATTCTGGGCAACTGGTAAGGTTTTTCCTTACCACAGGGTCAGGACTACCTGACTCGTGGAAGTACCAGTTTGTAAGTTATGAATGTTGTGATGTTTAGATGTTGTGTAACAGATTATATGTTTGTATTAATTATGCACCATTGTGTATTGTATGTTGTAATGTGTTAGTCACCAGATCCGAACAAATGGGCTCAGTGGGGGTGCTTTCCAAGGGTGGCAGACCTAGGGCCCCACAAGGGCGAGGGAGGTATAAATTAGGAAGGAAAATGGGAACAAGATATGGATACAACTAAGGTGAAATTACTTTCTTTAAACATAAATGGCCTTGCATCGCCTATTAAGAGGTCCAGGACCCTAGCCTTTATTAGGCGCTCCAAAGCCGATATAACATACCTACAGGAGACGCACATGAGTGCGACGGAACATGCAAAATTGACTAAATTAAGTAGGGGGCAGGTCTTTCATTCTTCTGCTAAGGCCGGAAGGCGTAGGGGAGTAGCTATAATAATCTCTCTGGGCACTTCGATTAAAGCCGAGTACACCTGGGCTGATCAGGAGGGATGCATGATTCCGGTGCAAGGTACACTACATGGCAAACCAGTAACATTAGTTCATGTTTATTTCCCTTCGGGAACCATGGTGGCCCACCTTAAACCTTTATTAGATAAAATTATACAAAAAACAGTGGGGGTACTTATGATGGTGGGTGACCTTAACTTTGTCATGGACTCTAACCTAGACTCCACCAATCACAAACCCTCTAAACAGTCAGTAACCCAACGATTCTTTAAAAGATTCGCAAGCGAAGCGGGATGGTGTGATGCCTGGAGGAGGCTCCATCCCCATTTGAGGAATTACATCTACTATTCCCCGGCCATTAGACCCATTCTCGCATTGACCAGGTGTACACACAGGTGGAGAACCTGGGGATGCTGCACGATATTTAAATTGGGGACATTGCAGTCTCAGACCATGCCCCTCAGACGACCTTTGTGGGACTTTGAGCTACAACCCAAGCGGATATTATGGAGGCTTAATCCGAACTGTCTGCGGTCTAAGAAGTTCTGTGATTTTTCTTATAGAGAAGATCCAGGAGATAAAAGTGGACAACCCGGTCAAGGATTCTACCCCTGCCATGTATTGGGACACAATTAAGACTGTACTTAGGGGACATATAATAAAAATACACGGCAGAAAGAAAAATACAGCGTAAAGCGCAGAAACTTAAGCTGGAAGATACCCTTCACTTTTTACAAATGGCACATAAACAAGGGGATACTACGGTACTTCCCCAGTTGCAGCAAACTTGATTTGAGCTGGACCGATTCATACAACAGCAGACCGAGATGGCCTTGACCTTCCTGCAACAGAAGTATTACGAGGTGGGTCCAAGGGCTACTCGGCTGCTGGCATACCAAATCCGGAAGCAAAAAAAAAAGCAGCCATGATTCTTTCAATATACCACCCTACGGGAAATCGGTGCCTCACAAAGACACATGAAATCGCTGAAGCCTTTACCACATATTACAGGTCCCTATACACTCCAGAAAATACAGCATCCTCACACCAAATAGCAGAATTCCTATGATCAGTCACCCTGCCACGATTGACAGAGGACCAAAGCCAGGCTCTAACCTCACCAATAACAGAGATGGAATTGGAGGCTGCCATTACGAATGCCAAGTCACAGAAGTCACCGGGACCAGATGGATACGGGGCAGAATTTTATAAGGTGGTAAAGGCCCAAATAACTCCTAACCTCCTTAACGTCTTTAACAAAGTTTTGGAGGGGGATCCCCCTTCCCCATCCTGGTCTTATGCAACGATTTCTGTGATACCTAAACCAAATAAGAACCCACAACTTTGTGCCTCTTATAGATCCATATCGGTACTTAATCAAGACTATAAACTATTCATGGCAATTTTGACTCATCGGGTGGATCAGGTACTTCCTCTGTTAATTCACAAGGACCAGACCGGATTCGTCAGATCCCGCACTACCACAGTGTTTTGCCCAGTATGCAAGAATTACACAAAGGGGCTTACATGTACACACATACAATACCACCAACTAATATGCTTATATGATCTATTTATTGTATTTACACGTAAAATTATATACAGAAGATTGGACAAAGCTTAATACATCACCGATTCAATAAAGCAACATCCAAGCCCTCTTCCAATGGCTGGGAAGCCCCCTTCAGCCTGGCTAGGAGTCTCAGGAATCGGGAACAGCTCCTGCAGCAATGCGTCCACTCTGCAGGCGAGGCTTCTAACCAGGCGTCTGGAAAGTCCCATTTTATATGTTTTATCTGGTATTTAGAAATGCTAAACCACCATGTCCTAAGCACTGGCCGGGTGCCCAGAACATCACAAGTTCAGCATGACAAACACCACTTAATAAATATTTGGCATTCGCCAGATCATCATGTTCTAAGCACTGGCCAGGTGCTCAGAACATCATGAGCCAAACAACGCCAAAGCAAGTCTCATAACATCTTGTACAAAACATCTTACAAAAACAAGTCTCATAACATCTTGTACAAAACATCTTGTATAACTATGATTAAGCATTTCAAAATGGAATAATATCATACAAAATGGAGTGACAATAATCAACACAATACATATATTATATTTGTATTACATTCGGTCCTTTGATTATTGTAAATACGATTTGTATGATAAAGGCATCATAAAAGGTCTATTGTCATATATTTTTCGTATACGATATGACAAGTAACAATTCCGTATTGTTAATTGAGAATGTTGTCCACACAACACCCCATCCATCGTCTGTGAGCATAAACTTAAATTGTGCGTCCTATTATTACTATCTATATAGTCCCCTGCTAAATGTGGTAACCAAAATTCGGGATCAAATATTGGGGCCAAATATTATGGGTAATACTACATATTTACACATTAGTTTAGAATTACTAATATTATAATGTGTAATCTGTCCGAACAATATGTATCTGTGCACGTAATTGTATTTGATGATATTGTCATCCAATTGTCACTAGGTATCCACTGTTTTAATCACGGTCCTCCACATAAATTCATTATTACTCATTAAATCACTTTGTGCCTTATTCTTCTGTATTAAAGCATACATATATTGCATAGTGCATTCTGTCCAATTGACAAATTGTGATATGTTTTTGCTCTATCTAGTTCCATAATTGTGACATATTAAATAATTGTAAAATTCAGAACCATGATTTAAAGTCAATTTTTGGGGTAAGAAGACAGTTGGCATCCATTAAGCTTGTAAATTAATTAAACTAGATACATCTACTCCTGCTGCTTTAAGTTTGTTCGTAACGTTTTTATATCAACACTATTCAAAATTCCTACCCCTGCCCCCGCCCCACCTAATAAGGTATCGTACCAAGCCTTTCTATACCTACATCTCTTACTAGGCATAAATGTTATATTAAAATGAATTACATTTTTTTTTTTATATTGTTGTGCTACCGGTATACAAGTAGAAGGAACTTTAATTATACTATCATTACTAACTACAGGATGATTTCTTAATACAGTAATATAATCTACCCAAGTGGTCCTATTTCTGTATCATGTAGAATTCATACAAAATAAAGTGTTTATATCAATTAATCCAATAGTTTTGTTAAAATATCTGATTGATTTTACAACAGTCCGTCCTCTGTGGAGTTATCATGCAAATGTCAACAAATTGCAACATTTAATAGCAGTTTTATTCTGTAGAAAATTTTTATCTGTTTAGTAGGCATATTGATCAAATAATCGTCCTGTTCCACCAACAGCTTTACAAATACTAACATTTGGTGAGAAGGTAATATTTACTATTGGACATCCCTGTCCGGCTTGACAAGTGAAATTGTCTTGTTTTCTTATTTTAGTAGAATTTCTCCAACTCCACAGTCCATATGTGTTATTAAGCTTTTGTATTTTTTCACCTGGGGTAACAGGCTCTGCCAAACGGACCATAAGACACACCAACATTCCTTTTAGGACCCATTGCAGGACCTAGAAATACACAAATTTTATTATTCTCAAAGATAACATTTGTGTGCAGGCACATATTAATAGGTGTGAGATTCAACTGTTTATGCTAGAAAACAGAAGGGCTTGGGCGGTTATGCTGTTAAAATACCTTGGGTCTTTTCTAAAACCTGTAAATAAGAAACAATTATTGGCAAATACATATTTTTTTAATCCCCTTTGGGGAACAGTGATGTACCTTGCAACCTTTGTGGGTATTACACTGGAAGGGAGGAAGGGTGGCTTCCCCTCCCTCAAGCTCCCTACTGGTGGAAGACACAGCTCGAGGTGCAAGAGACAGCTCGAATACTGTAGCAATAAAAAGGTTAGCTGTGGATGGTGACATAGATCCCCACCTACTACACTTTTAAATTATAACAAGATAATATTACAATTAGTTTAGTAAGTTTTATACCTTACTATAAAGATGAGAACTTCTTTTCTCTAGAAGAGAGAAGAAACACAGACAAACAACAAAAACAAACACACACCAGTTTAAAAATAAAAACAAGATTATTTCCATAGGATAAAAGAAGCCAACGTCCCTGGGTTCCCTTATCCTAAGCATGACAAAATGTCAGCTGAGTTTATAAAAATCCAGATTGATGGTAATAATGCGTACACGTATCTCTTAGAATGCATTTCAAAAAAAGACAAAAAAAAAAAAAAATGATTACACCATGGTCACACATAAAACAAAAGCCATTGCTTTTAACTGAAGATGGTAAACTCTCAAAACAGCTGTAATAGTCCTTTTTCAAAAGCGTACTATATATATATATAATAAAATATAGGAGATGATGAATAATTCTCCCTTCCAGCTGGAGTATTGCCTGTGTTGTATGCAAGTCAGAAGCAGTGAGAAGAGAAGAAAAGTTGTTCTCTTCATTCTTAGAATACTAGTTTTGCAATAAAAAGTCAAATTACATGGTTCACTCTTGGTGTGCTTTCATGAAAACATACATTTTGTGTGAAAAGTTGTGCTTTAGGTATGGATACACATCAAGTTTGAACTGGTAAGTATTTATAAAATGTTGGAAACACAAGAAGGTCAAATAATGTGCAAAAAGTCACAGAGTGCATGCAAGGGTCGTTCAAACCCAGTTATTTTTGTAGTGTCCTTGAACACTACTGATATTAAACACACTAAAAACTGCTGGCCAAGGCGGTTCACACACATACACATACACAAAAGAAATACTTAACACAAAATAAGACTGACATTGTTTCACACCAATTTGCTGAGGTAATGCCCATAGTTTTATTGAAAACTGAACGTGTTTTAGATATATGTGCTGCCTCCTGCCTGTCTTGTAACACTGACAATTTTTAAACCAACACATTTATACATATTGCCATGCCAAATCTTTCCAGAACAAAACCTTTTAAACACATTTTAATTTCTTTAAAATGCAGTACAACACACCATTTGTAAGTGAACACATCTAGTATAGAAGTATGATAAAGCCATTTATAGCTGTTACACATTACATTTTCACCTAGCAGTGGCTTGGCGTTGTTTGCAAACTACAACTCTTTCTGCACATTGCAATCTATGACGTCATATTTCTTCACCTTTAACACTACCTGCTCCAACCAACAACTACATACAAAGTTCTTCACTGACCCTATCTAGGCAGCACAAATGTTTCATTAAAATAAAACCAATTAAAACAGTCAGCTATGAGGCAAAGAAGCTTCTTCTCTTTTTCTTTTTTTTTACTGTAACATGTTGTGCATCGAAGCTGATTAATCCTATCTTGCAACCTTGACAACAGAACATAATTACAGAACACAGATATAAGCTAGAAAATATGCACGAGAAAGACGGAGCATTACCTTGTTTAGTATACGTATTACAGAAATAAAACAGACAGAACAAAACAACTTTGAATAAAAAAAAATTCAGACTTACCGGTGCAAGGTATTTTCTTCTTCTTTTCCGATACACAAGTCTTGAGTAAGAAAACTGACTGCAGGACCTTCATGATAATTTCCAAACACTGCAGCTATTAACCCTTTTAAAGGTTTTAACCCTTTCAAAGGTTTTCTTTTAGCCATTTTAGTAACCTGCCAACCAAGTCTTTTTCCAGAGCTCTGGTTTGCAGTTTAAAAACAAAACAAAAATCTCTAACAGTACTAGGTTGAGATCTATCTGGTAGAGGTCTCCAGTACTTGGGTTTGGGATCAAATGTTTCCGTCCTCTATAGGAGGCAGAACTTGAAATTGATACAGAAAAACTTGAAACTACACAGATAGGCAACATGGGGAGGATTTTCAAATCATCCGTCTGTGATCACCTACTGTGCGTACATTCACAGTAGTTTATTTTCTTTTCTAGATGTTGCTTATCTAACTTTACTTAATCAGCTGCTCGCTTTTCTCCTAAAAGCAGCCTGAATCTAAAAGCCATCATTGGCTCTAGGTATATACTTGCAGCAAGCACAAATTACAAGTACAAAGGGCAGTGCAGTTGCCCTTGCAATTTGTTTGGTCAAACTTGTCAAACATACATTTTGGCGGTCCAGATAATACTAACTCTGGACCCAGCTATTTTTTTTTTCCTTGTTTCCCATATTATCTAGGTCTGTCCTTTATAGTGCACACTCGCTCCAAGGTATTCTTGTACTTACAGTGATGATGAGTGTCGCCGGCCCCTAGGCGTCACGTCCTGATGGGGTTCCACAAAAATTTCCTTCTTTTTGTCCAAGGGAAACAACCCGATCATGAGGTGACACGGACCGAAGAACTCATCCTGCCGACTACGCCAAAAATGTTTTGCCCAGTATGCAAGAATTACACAAAGGGGCTTACATGTACACACATACAATACCACCAACTAATGCTTATATGATCTATTTATTGTATTTACCGTAAAATTATATACAGAAGATTGGACAAAACTTAATTACATCACCCATTCAATAAAGCAACATCAAGCCTCTTCCAATGGCTGGGAAGCCCCCTTCAGCCTGGCTGAGTCTCAGGAATCAGGAACAGCTCCTGCAGCAATAGATCCACACTATGCAGGCAGGGCTTCTAACCAGGCGTCTGGAAAGTCCCATTTTATATGTTTTATCTGGTATTTAGAGCAAACCACGCGTCTCTAAGCACTGGCGGGTGCCCAGAACATCACTGAGTTCAGCATGACAAACACTACTAATAAATATTTGGCATTTGTGAATCATCATGTTCTAAGCACTGGCCAGGTGCTCAGAACATCATGAGTCAAACAACGCCAAAAGCAAGTCTCTTAACATCTGTACAAAACATCTTACAAAAACAAGTCTCATAACATCTTGTACAAAACATCTTACAAAACAAGTCTCATAACATCTTGTACAAAACATCTTACAAAAACAAGTCTCATAACATCTTGTACAAAACATCTTCTATAACTATGATTAAGCATTTCAAAATGGAATAATATCATACAAAATGGAGTGACAATAATCAACACAATACATATATTATATTTGTATTACACACGGACAGTATAAGACGGACCCTCCATTTGGTACACCATATGCACACCGATGGGGCTCCATCCCTGCTCGTCAGCCTAGACGCCGAAAAGGCGTTCGACAGAGTGGCATGGCCTTTCCCATATGCAACACTACACAAGTTTGGCTTCCCTCCTGATAGCGCCTCCACAAAATATTTATGCCTCCACAGGCATGTGTGGAGGTAAACGGACACTACTCTGCTTGTTTTCTCCTATATAGGGGGACAAGACAGGGGTGCCCCTTCTTTCCCCTCCTGTTCGTGGCCTTCATTGACCCTCTGGCCCAGAAGATTAGGGAAGCACAAGATATAGAGGGAGTGGAGTTGGGGGGAATGGAGCACCGGATGGCCCTCTAGGCGGATGACATCTTGCTATATCTGTGAAATCTCGATCAATCTCTCCCCGGAGTTAAGTTAATACTAGAATCCTTCAGTCTGGTGTCGGGGTACAAGTTGAACCTTACTAAAATAGAGATGCTCGCTTTTCATTACTCTCCTACACAAAAAGTCCGGGCGAATATCCCGGGAAGGTGGGACTTAGAAAAACTAAAATATTTGGGAATACATATTCCCAAATCTCCTCTAGAGTACTACAAACATAATTATGCTCCCTTTGTAATGCAACTTAAAGCAGATCTATCCTCATGGGCAACTCTCCTCTGGGCTGGCGTGAGGATTGACCTAATTAGGATGGTCTCCCTCCCGAGAGCACTATATCTGTTCCAGAATATTCCCATCCACCTCCCTTTAAAAACTTTTAAGGAAATAAATCGCCATATTTCTAATTTTGTTTGGGCAAATAGCAGACCCCGAGTGCGTTTGAAAATTCTCACTCTCCCCCGGGATGGGGGAGGCATGGGCCTCCCAGACTTGAGGCTTTATCAACAGGCGGTAAATGTGATGCATCTGATGTCCAGGCAAACCAAGATAAACAACCCACATTGGTTAGACATAGAACGAATAGTGATGGACGATTATATGTTTCATAGAGCTCTGTACCAACACAGGGAGGAGAAGGCCCTACACAAGAATGAAAATCCATGGCTTAAGGCCTCCATTAGAGGCTGGCAGACCATTAAGCGGAACCACAGTTTGACCCCATTTCTATCGCTTATCTGCCCAATCTCCAGCTTGAGTGACTTCCCCCCCAAACAACCTAGATGGGAGTTTTAGGCAATGGGAGAAAAGGGGACTGAGATATTTGGGGCAGATAATGAACCAGGGCACAGTGTGGGCCTATACGGACATAGAAAAGAAATATAATCTTCCAAAGGGAGACTTCTGCCAGTACTTGCAGCTCAGACACTACATAGATCACCTACCCTGAATGGTCTGGGATCATGAACAACGCCCGCCATTAATACAGAGCCAAATAGCCCTTAATGAAACCTTAAAACAAAACAACCTAATCTTGTTGTACTATCAAGCCTTGAGGATACAGAGCCTTACATGCACAGAGGGTATCCGAGAACAGTGGAGTCAGGAATCTGGCTATCCAATAACTCCTGAGGACTGGCGGCGGGCCTGGAGATACTCAGCTAGAGTGTCTAGCTCACACATATGGAGGGAGTTCGCGTGGAAGTGCCTAATTTGGTACTTCAGAACCCCGGCAATTACGAGTCACTACGGGCCGGGATCACGGGCTGCCTACTGGCGCCTTTGTGGTAACATGAGGGCGGACCACACCCACATATTGTGGGGGTGTCTATCCCTGAAACCCTACTTTATGCTCCTGCAGTCCCACCTGCGGGAGATGTTGGACTCTCAATTTCAGCTGACAGCGGAGATGTTTCTGTTCTCCATTTTCCCCCAGGACCTGCGTGGACCAATAACCAGATACCTACTACTCATTCTCCTTATGGCAGCAAAGAAGTCTATTACGAAGCAGTGGTTGACACCAAAAATTCCCACGATACAAGACTGGTGGAACATCACTAGACAAATCTACACCATGGAGAAAATAACACACAGCTTAAATAATCAAGAAGGGAAATTTGCCACTAGATGGGCTAGGTGGTAAATATACTACATGCTAAAAGATCCTACATTTGTCCCATGAGGAGGGGGGATGATTGCGGAGTGGAGGGGTTTCCCCCTCGCCTCCCCCGCCGCATGCGGATGGGGGTGGCGACTGCTTTGTTTACATGAGGGCCTGTGGTCTGCCACTGAGGAGAGCACCAGCAATAGACTCATGACATGCAGATAATAAACTTCACTGTTTTACTTACTTGAGCTAGACAGAACTGGGCACCCAGGAACTTCTCCAAGAGATTGGTCTGACCTCCTTGCCGCTGAAGGTGCCTGAAGACATCTAGGGTCCGGGAGATCTAAAATCCTGCCTTATTTATCAATAGGCCAGGACTATTTGATTAGGAACTACCCTCCCCTAGGATCTGTGCTCAATCTGTTTTTTTTGATCTCCCCGCTATTTGTTATCATGAACTCTATACCCACACTGAAATCGTATATGTATATTTGCATGAAATTAATCTCATTGATCTGGATGACTTGTCTGTAAATATGTTATAAAACCTCAATAAAAATGAAAATTTCAAACTGTATTACTTTTTGTTATGGAAGTACGGTAAGGAACTTCCTGGTGTGGTTCATGTTCATTGCACTAGAGGCTTGGCCCCCTGTTTCTTGTTTCAGGAATGTATGTGCTGCAGAGATCCACGCAGCTGCTACCTGGAGTACGGTCCACACCTTCGCTAAACACTACAGTCTGGACATTGTCTCTCGTAGATGAGCTGGGTTTGGCCAAGCTGTATTACAAGGCCTATTACAACCATAAGTCTCCAGCCACCCAGACTGTTAACTTTCGGTACTGCTTGGTACAGTCGTGGCCAAAAATACTGGCGCCCTTGCACTTTTTCAAATAACTCAGTTCCTCTAAACATAAGTTGAAATTCAATAGTTCTCTGTTAATATTACAGAACCTTTGTTTCAAACAACATGAAGTCTTGCTATATTATGACATATGCAGTGAGTCCCAACTTTCGAACTGCTCTGGAGGTGAAAGAGTTAACTTTCCATGCCAGGCATGGAATCTTGCGCGCGAGCTCGGTTGAAAACTCTGTCTGTTGTTCTTCAAACTCAAACTGTCAGATTCTTTACTCCGCCTCACTGAACAGTCGCTCCGGAGATTTCTCCTGCTGCTTGGTTCATTTTGTCGGTTAAAAGTGTATTTTCTCGGTTTTTAAACCGCATTTTGTCTGTATTTAAACCACAACTGGTCGGTTCAAGCTCTGTCTGTGGTATCGTAAGTAATAGATAGGTTTTACATTATTTCTGTGTGGAACTTGCAAACGGTATTATCGGTTCGGTTTGAACCGATCAGGTTGTTGTTAAACTTCTTTTAAATTGCATTTAGAGTGTGGTTCCTGGTTCTTATCGGTTCTAAAAACAAGGATTTCATTGGTTTTCCACGACCCATGACACAGTGGGAACCGATAAGGGTGTCTTGCTTTACAACTCGTCAGAAACGGGCAAGTTTTTGGTTAGGCTGGCACTTATGTCTGAGAAACCCAAAAGAAAAACCGGGCCCACTGGGTTTCAACACTGTAGTGTCTGTGGGGAAGCCTTTGCCAAGGCTGACCCACACACCACATGTGTTTATTGTCTGGGATTTGACCACCTCAATGCAGACTGCCAGATTTGCAAGAATTTCCCTGCAGCTACCCTGGATAAGAGAGTTGGTAGGCTCAGGGAATGAGAGGCCAAGAAGTCTGCTGACCCGGATGGCCAGCCTGGTTCGGTGCCAACCGAACCGGAGGGAGTGCCCTCTGACCAGGGTGAGACTTCCTCGGGCAAAAGGAGAGCTGACTCGGAGGAGTCAGTCCCAGCAAAAAGGACTAGAAAATCAGCAGGTGAGGAGCCAAAATTTCCTTCTCTAACTGCTGCAGAGATAGCCAAAGCGATCAAAATTGTCCAGTCGCTTTCCCCGGTTCTGACCGAACCGTCACCATCAGGTAAGCGGTCAGTTCGGTCGGTGCCACCGGTTCAAGAATATGATATAGAGGAATTTTATGAACTGGAGGAGGGGGAGGAAGATTATGAAGAGAGTGAATGTGATTTTGAAAGTCTGGATGTGCCCATTGAACCGGACATCTCCCCAGACAGACCTTTAGGAGTGTCTCCCCCTAGGCTTTCTGAGTCCCCTTCTCATTTTATGTTTTATAAAAAGTGGCTGAAACCCTCCAGCTTCCTTTGGAAGAAGCTGTGGATGAACAGGAGGAGCCTGACTATGTGGAAATGATGGATATCCCAGAGTCCAGGAGATTGTCTATTCCCTTACATAAATCTTTTAGGAAACAGACAATAAAGATTTTAAAAGCTCCTCACACTATACCTCCTGTGGATAAAAAAATGGACAAGAGGTACACATTGTCAGGCTCTGATACGGAGTTCCTTTCACAACAATGCAGCCATGTTGGGGTAGTGCAGGCTGCAGCCTGTGATAAGGCAAATATTCCCTTGGCTTCACACCCCCCTGACAAGGACTCCAGGAGGATTGATGCCATGGCAAAGAAGCAGTACATGGCAGCATCCTTGGGACTCAGACAGGCAAATTATATGGCCTATGTTGCAAGATATCAGAAATCCAGATGGGATACTGTTATGGCTCTAGCGAAACAGGTCTCTGGCCAGCTTGCCAAGGAGCTGGAGCAGGTGGCTGCTGATGGTATTGAGGCATCCAAGGTGCAATTCCATGCTGCAGTGGACTCTAATGATGTATCTTCAAGAGTCATGGCTACATCTGTGGCTTTTCGCAGAATGGCTTGGCTCAGGTGTACTAGCCTGTCACAGGATACCCAGGTTAAAGCCATGGATTTTCCTGTTGTGGGTAACACTCTGTTTGGGGAGCAGACAGAGAATTACATGAAGAAAATGGATGAGTATAGAACTACCTATAGGAGTGCACAGGCCAAGGAAAGGCAGGCCACTCCTCAGAGGCAGCCTTCCAGGGGCAGGCCTCTTCACAGGCCTTTTTACCAAGCCCAGGTCTCCTCTTTAGCCTATACCCAGAGGGGGTTCTTCAGAGGGAGAGGTAGGCGGGGTACGAGCAGGCCTGCTCCCAACCCCCAGCCTAAAGCCCCTGCCAAACAAGCTCCCTGATGGGATGACCAGGGCTGAGTCTCCATTGCCTGTAGGGGGCAGGCTGGCTTACTTCGTCCAGGACTGGAAGTCTTTAACATCAGACAAGTGGGTCCTGGAAGTAGTAAGCCAGGGACTGGTTCTCAGCTTCAAAAAATTTCCAAAGATGAGAACCAGATCCTTTCCACCTGCAAATCAGTACTTCCTTACCCCAAAAGACAGGAGAATGGCGGCCCATCCTGGATCTCAGATACCTAAACAAGCACCTTTTAAAACCAAGATTCAAAATGGTGACTCTGAGAATTATTTTACCCTCTCTAAGGCCAGGGGACTGGCTAGTGTCCCTGGACCTCAAGGATGCCTACTTCCATGTTCTCATCAGAAGCTCCCACCAAAAGTACCTCAGATTCGAACTGCCCTCAGGCCATTACCAGTTCAGAGCAATGCCCTTCGGCCTCACCTCTGCCCCAAGGGTATTCACAAAATGCCTGGCAGTAGCAGTTGCTCATTTAAGAAGGCAAAAGATTGCCATCTTTCCTTACCTGGACGATTGGCTCACAGTGGGCCAGTCTCCAGCACAAGTCAAATTACACCTTCAGGTTACCCAGCAGCTGCTTACATCTCTAGGTTTCCTTCTCAGTCTCCCAAAGTCAGTTCTAGAGCTTGTTCAGCTACTCACCTTCATAGGTGCAGAACTGAACACACAACAGGCCAGAGCCTTCCTTCCTCTAGAAAGAGCAAGGACCCTGGTTTCTCTGGCCTCCTCCTTCACTCTGCAGGTCTCTCGACCAGCAAGGCATTTTCTGCAGCTCCTAGGGCACATGGCTGCTTCCACAGCAGTAGTGCAGGGAGCAAGATTTCAGATGAGGGACATTCAGTTCCATTTGAGAGCCTTCTGGTCTCAAAGGAGATCCTCTAACCAAATTGATCCCAATAGCTCAGACCCTGATCCAGGCCCTACAGTGGTGGCAGGATCAGAGCAATCTGAACGAGGGTTCCTTCATCCCTCAGTCTCACTCCTTGACCCTTACTACAGATGCATCCTCTTGGGGTGGGGAGCTCACATGGGCGACCTCACCACCCAAGGATTAGTGGTCCCCTCAGGAATCTCTGCTCCACATCAATCTGTTGGAACTCAGAGCAGTTTTTCTAGCACTTCAAGTTTTTTCCACATCTGTTCAGAACAGAGTGGTACAGGTCAGGACGGGCAACACCACCACAATGTGGTACATCAACAATCAAGGGGGCACTCGGGCTACGGCCTTGTGCACCGAAGCAATGAAGTTGTGGTCTCTGGCTTATTCCCTGAACACCTCCCTTATTGCAGTTCACCTCCCAGGCAAGGACAATGTCCTGGCAGATGCTCTCAGCAGGATTTCCCAGGGCCATCACGAATGGTCACTGGATCCCCTAATTCTGGAGGTAGTATTTGCCAGATGGGGCACTCCTCAGATAGATCTTTTTGCAGCCCCAGACAATCACCAACTTCCTCTTTTTTGCTGCAGGCCCCCAGTGTTGGGCTCAGTCCCTCTGGATGCCTTCCTTCTCAACTGGGAAGGGAAGTTTCTCTATGCTGTTTCCCCCTTCACTCTCCTGTTCAAGGTGCTAGTCAAAATCAGATCTCAACCTTGCAAGATGATTCTGATTGCTCCATATTGGGCCAGACAGCCCTGGTATCCACTCCTTTTGTCCTTAGCAGTCCACCTTCCCCTGTGTCTCCCCAGGAATCACAATCTGTTAACCTGTGCCCAGGGGAGAGTTTGGTACCCGAATCTCAAATCTCTCAATCTCAAGGCCTGGCTCTTGAAGAGTTGGAGTTTGCTGACCTACATCTTTCCAAGGGTGTACTCGATATCTTGAAGGCTTCTAGGAAGCCTTCCACCAGGGCTACTTATAATTCCAAATGGAAGAGATTTTTAATATGGTGCTCTGGCAAGAATATTTCCCCAGAGTCTGCTGGTTTGCCCACAGTTCTGGATTATATGGTACATTTGAATTCCTTGGGGCTGAGACCAGCTACCCTAAAAGTGCACTTGGCAGCCGTATCTGCTTTCTTATCAGCAGGTAAACCCTCTTCCCTTTCAGCTCATCCGGTATTCTCCAAGTTTTTCAAGGGGTTCTTCACACAACCCTCCATTCGAGGACCCTGCCTGCCTGGGATCTTAATGTTTGCATTGCCCAGCTTATACAGCCCCTTTGAACCCTTGTCTTCAGCAGAGCTTAAGTACTTGACTTGGAAAACTGTGTTTTTGGTAGCCATCACTTCTGCCAGGCGCATAAGTGAACTACAAGCATTGTCAGTGGAGCCTGATTTTATCTCCTTTCATAGGGATAAAGTGGTCCTCAGGACTAACAGAAAGTTCTTGCCTAAAGTGGTCTCGGACTTTCACCTTAATCAATCCATATCTCTCCTGTGTACTTCCTGACCATTCCTCCTCTGGTGAGAGGAGATTGCACAGTTGGATGTCAAAAGAGCCCTTAGTTACTACATAGAGCGTACCAAGGGTCACAGGTTTGACTCCCTCCAACTGTTCCTCACTTATGGTGAGGTGGGCAAAGGGAAACCTGCCACTAAAAGATCCATTGCCAGGTGGATCGTCTCTAGTATCCAATTTTGTTACCAAAAATTGGGTAAGGTTACCCCTTCAGGCCTGAGGGCTCACTCTACTAGAGGTACAGCTGCATCCCTGGCTGCAGCCAGGGACATCCCTATCATAGAGATATGTCAAGCAGCTACCTGGAAAACAGTTCACACTTTCACCAAGCATTACTCCCTGGACATCCAGGCTAGGAGTGATGCTCGGTTTGGCACAGCTGTGCTTCACAGCCTATTTCCTAAGTAGGTTCTGGCCCTCCTCCATGGAGATACTGCTGTGTAGTCTGCATATGTCATAATATAGCAAGACTTCACGTTGTTTGAAGAAAAAATTACTCACCTTAGTAATGTTGTTTCTTCTAATGGAGTCTTGCTATATTATGGTCTCCCCCCCCGGCTGCCCCTCTCAGAACCTCTGTTTTGGGATGTGGGTGGGCAGTGCACTGTTGGCACTTGTAGTTGCCACTTTGTTTTCTTCACCCCTCTTTTTCTGGGGTGCTTGCCGTTGTGTTTTTCAATTTTTGGATCCCCTGACTTGAGTCTTGGTTTTGGGACCAAAAATGTGTTAATATTTTAGTAGCCAGTTGGCTAGTGTGGTTTACAGCTTCCACAGAACCTTAGTGAGTTTTGTCGTAAAGATCTGACAGTTTGAGTTTGAAGAACAGACAGAGTTTTCAACCGAAGCTCATACAAGATTCCATGCCTGGCATGGAAAGTTAACTCTTTCACCTCCGGAGCACTTCGAAGGTTGGGACTCACTGCATATGTCATAATATAGCAAGACTCCATTAGAAGAAACAACATTACTAAGGTGAGTAATTTTTTCTTTTGATTCACAATTTAATATATCCTTTTAAATCAGAAAATGAAAAGAAATGGCATTGACAAAATTATTGACACCCTAGACTTAATATTTGGTAGCACAGCCTTTGGTCAAAATAACTGCAATCAACCGCTTCCTGTAGCCATGGATGAGCTTCCTGCACCTCCCTACTGGCAGTTTAGCCCACTCTTCTTGTGCAAACTGCTCCAGTTCTCCCAGATTTGAAGGATGCCTTCTCCCAACTGCTGTTTTCAGATCTCTCCACAGGTTTTCAATGGGATTTAGATCTGGACTCATTGCTGGCCACTTCAGAACAGTCCAGCGTCTTGTCTTGAACCATTCCTGGGTGCTTTTTGAAGTGTGTTTGGGGTCATTGTCCTGCTGGAAGACCCATGACCTCGGCGAGACCCAGCTTTCTGACACTGGGTTCAACATTGCGTTCCAAAATGGCCTGGTAATCTCCAGATTTCATGATGCCATGCACACGTTCAAGGCACCCAGTGCCAGAGGCAGCACAGCAACCCCAAAACATCACTGAGCCTCCTCCATGTTTGACTGTAGGGAAGGTGTTCTTTTCTTTGAAGGCTTCATTTTGTTTTCTGTAAACATAGAGATGATGTGCTTTACCAAAATGCTCTAATTTGGTCTCATCTGTCCACAGGACATTCTCCCAGAAGGATTTTGGCTTGTTCAGGTATGTTTTGGCAAACCCCAGTCAGGCTTTCTTATGTCTCTCTCAAAGCAGTGGGGTCCTCCTGAGCCTCCTACCATATAACCCCCTTTCATTGAGTTGGCGACGGATGATGCGAGTTGAAACTGTCGCACCTTGTGTCTGAAGATCAGCTTGAATCTGTTTGGCAGTTGATCGAGGTGTTTTCTCCACCATTCGAACAATCCTGCGCTGCAATCTTCGATCAAGTTTTCTCTTGCAGCCACATCCAGGGAGGTTGGCTACAGTGCCATGGGCCTTAAACATCCTGATAACATTATGTACGGTGGAAACAGGAACATCAAGGTCTCTGGAGATTGATTTGTAGGCTTGAAATTGTCCATGCTTGGCTACAATCTTCTGTCTGACCTCCTCAGACAATTCTCTGGCTGTCTTTCTTTTCTCCATGCTCATTGCGGTATACACAGTGACACAAAACAGGAGAATGAGTCCTTTTCTCTATTCAAACTGGTTGAATGAGTGATTTTTATATTGCAGGCACCTGCAACTCACCACAGGTGAGTTCAATTCAAAGTGAAGGAGAATCACCTGCTTGAAATCTAATTATTTCTAACTACTTCTAAAAGGTGCCAATAATTTTGTCCGGGCCATTTAAGGATTTCTGTGTGGAATAAACTAAGACTTAGTAAATTTTTCTGCTTTTTGTGTTTTATTCCACTGCAAACCAAATAAATACATATGTGGATACCAAAATATTTTTTAATTTCAACAATTTTCTGGAAGGAATGGTGCATTTTTAGAAAAAACTGCAACAGCACCAATATTTTTGGCCATGACTGTACTTGTTCCAAAGGTGTGACCTGATAAGAGAGATATCCTTGAAGAAAACAGAACAGTTATGTACTTATGTGGCAGTAGATCTTTGAGAATCTCTTTTATCAGTCCATTCCATCTCGCCCACCTTCCCCCGTTTTGGGTCTGCAACACTGAATTTCTATGCTACTGTCTCTATTGGTACATTTTCTAGCCCTCTGTCTTACATGGTTTGTGGAGTGTTGGGTTCTCTTGTGGTTCCCTAGAGGGAGGTCCTTTGAGCATGATCTATGGCAGGAAACTGAGAAAAGGAGGGACCACCCATGTTTATGTAGATGCTGATGTCTTAAGTCGTTGTGGGTGGACTCTGGCTGACTGCTTGCAGAAGTTTCTGTGTGGTCCTAGTGCCTGGCGGCTGTAAGTTCCGAAGGTGTGACCTGATGAAAGAGATTGTTGAAGCTCTGCTGTTGCCTTAAGTACATAACTGTTCTCTGTATGCCTCAGCTTGCCATAACTGTGCCTTCCTTGATCTTGTCATGTTGCGTACTGCTTTCTCGACCCAGTTGCCTGAAGGCTAGTTGCACTTTTAGCACTTGTTTATTTTTCCTTAACAAAAAAAAAAATAGTCGGCCTGCAGAGGCAGAGCATCTGTCTGTGACGCTGATGACCTGGGTGCAGAAATGGACTCTGGACGATGGAGGGCCGGCCGGAGAGAGAAGGATAAAGAGGCCTAGAGACTGCTCTCCTTTTCCGGGGGTGTCCACACACACTGTGGACCTCTGGCGGAGGCTGGGGACCCATTATGTCAGGCGCCATTACCTGTGGGACGTCATTGCATGTCCCCGGCACCAGGTACTGCCGCACAGCTAACAGAATCTCCAGTCCCCCAGCCATGATGCCCCACTCCACTGCCACTCCTGCTGCCACCAGTGTCCGCCAGGGAGGGAGGGGTAAGTCAGGTCTAGCTAACATTGACCATGGCCCCGCTGGGGGCGGGGGTTAAGCCTGGGCATGGTGGGTTGGCATGTGGGGTAGGGGTTGAAGCGCCATTGGGGCATTAAGGGGAAGACCGGCGGCACAAAAGCATATTAAATAAAAAAAAAAAAAAAAAAAATTTTCAGGACCAGTCAGTGTGGTACACCTCTGCTTGTTGCCACCTAGCACACCTGTGTGCCTGTTGTCACATCCCGTTTGTACTTGCCCGAAGGGCTCATTTTAGCCCTTGACTTATTTTCCTTTAAAAAAATTAAAAAAAATTGTAGGACCAATTGGTCAGTATATATGCCTCTGCTTGTTGCCACCTAGTGTGCCTGCCCTACCTGCTGTCACATCCGCTTGTGTACTGCTCTGTCACAGTTGCCTAGAGGGCTAGGTGCAGTTAAGCACTTGCCTATTTTTCATTAAAAAAAAAAACAAAACATTTGCAGGACCAGTCGGTCAGTGTATTACGTCTGTGCTTGTTGCCACCTAGCGTGCCTGTCTGCCTGGAGTCATGTGCAGTTGTGTATTGCTCTGTCACAGCTGGCCAAAAGGGCTAGTTATATTTAAGCATGTGTCTACTTTTACTTAAAAAAAAAAAATTGGGACCAGTTGGTCAGTGTAGTATGCCTCTGCTTATTGCCACCTTTTGTGCCTGGCTGCATGCTGTCACGTCCACTTGTACACTGCTCTCTTGTCAGTTGCCCAAAGGGCTTCTTGCAGTTTAAGCACTGTGATGTTTTTCCTAAAAACACACACACACACAGTATAGGACTAGTCAGTGTAGTACACCTCTCCTTGTTGCCACCTAGCATGCCTGGCTGCCTGCTGTCTTGTCCACTTGTGTACTGCTGTCTGACAGTTTCCTGAGAGGCCAGTTATTTTTTTTGTTTCTTTGTTTTAAACCTAATGTGCCATCAGAGAAATTTCTCCATTTGTGTCGCATACAGTCGTGTGCAATTAGTTGTAAGACAACATGAAAACTAAAGCCTGTAGAGGCAAAGGTAAAGGTAAGGCACCTGCTTACCTTGGATCCTTGACTGAACCTATTCCCAGAGCCAAAAACAAAAATAAATGGCCTTTGGAGGCTAATTCAACAAAACAAGCACAAGCAGCAAAGAAGACAATGTTAAGTCCATTCCAGTTGGTGAAACGTAGCTGGTCAAGTTGGGTTATAAAGTCCAAAATCTTCAGCCCTGTGAAACATTCAAGACTGCCTGTGATATCAGGTGCCACTGCCACATCATCTTCATTAAATCGAGAAATAATTCCTTCACCATGTATGCAGAACCAAACTGCAGTTTGTTCTGCATCATCCTAGCTTCCTGCTTCGGTTCAAGTGCCCTCTTCTCCAGTTCTACCACATGAAGATTTGGCCCCAGCTGAGGCTAAGCTAAACTCTCCATCTGATTCTGAGTCTGACTCCAATCCTGAGAACAGTGACAGGTCCGCTGACAATGGTGCTAACTCTTCGCAGTGTCTGACAGAGACAGAGATCTGTTGATTTTGATCCTGACTATGGTTGTAATGTTGATGATGATGATAGAAACATAGAATTTGACGGCAGATAAGGACCGCTTGGCCCACCCAATCTGCCCATTTCCCCTACCTAATGGATAAGCTGCAGATCCTAGTTAACCAGCAGCCTACTTCTTTCTACCCCCACCCCCTAGAATTGCCTTATGACTGTCCCATGCATGCTTGAATTCAACCACTGTTTTTGACTCCACAACCTCCTCCGGAAGGCCGTTCCATGCATCCACAACCCTCTCTATGAAAAAATACTTCTTTACATTACCTCTGAGCCGCCCCTCCCATCTTCAAATTGTGCCCCCTTGTTCTTGCACGCCTCTTTTTTTTGAAAGATGTTACCCTCTTGGACTTTGTTAATTCCCTTGAGGTACTTGAAAGTTTACATCATATCCCCCTCTCCCTCCTTTCCTCGAGGCTATACATATTAAGCTCCTTTAGTCTCTCTCCATATGTCTTCTGGTGCAGACCCTGCACCATTTTAGTTGCCCCCCTCTGGACAGCTTCCATCTTGTCTATGTCCTTCCGGAGATTGGGTCTCCAGAACTGCACACAGTACTCCAGATGGGGTCTCACCAGCTGTCTGTACAGAGGGAAAACAACTTCCTGTTTTCTACTGGTGACGCCTCTCCCTATGCATCCCAGTATCCCCCCCAGCCCTCCTTAATGATAATGTAATGATGATGTAGTGTCACATGAAAGTAGTGATGTCACAATCACACCCAGTTATGACAAGAGTAAAACTCCTTCCTCTGCCTCTTTGCCTACGCCACAGTGATTACGGTAACCAGACCGACTACTACTGTATAGCAGTTAATATTAGCACCTGATATATTTAGCGTGACGACTCCAGTTGTACATATTAGCACCTGATATATTTAGTGCTCAGTGAGTACTGCTGGAGTACAGTTAGTATGGCAGATTATATTAGTGGTCTGTTTATAGTAGCGGTTCTTTGCTTTTAGCTAATATAAACAGAAAGCTAATATAATCTTCTATACAGTATTACTTGCACTGGTTCCCTCCTACTGTCTCCTTCTGCCACCATAACTACAAGCCCCCTCTCTGCTGCTACTACTGTGAGCCTCACTTCAGTTCCTTTGCGTTGTGCTGCACCTCCATGAAGACTCAAAGCAAAGTTATATTCCTTTCCTGTCATTCAAACCCTCCCAAAAAAACAGTGCCAGCATGGTGTGGAATCACTTTTTGATAAATTCCACTGATAAAACCATTAGGTGTGCACTGCAAAACAACCATTAGTAGGGGAAGAAACTCAGTGGCATGGGAACCACTGCCATGAGGCAACACCTAATGCGGCAGCACCATCTTGTACTTGCTTGTCCTACAGATCTAATTGAGCCATATAGCGGTGATTCAGATGATGGTAATCATCTTTGAGTTTGAACTGGATCATAGTAGTAATACCAGTCAGTCCTCCCAGGCAGTCTTGGTAGTAGAGGGAGATCAGTTACACGGCCTCCACCTCAATCACATGGAAGAAGCAGGCCAGCTTCTGTGGATTCTGCAGCATCAGCTGACATAATGCTCCTGTCACGAACACCCCTGCCATGGTAGAGCAACAGCACCAGTTCCTTGGCCAGCCCTTTTTCTAAAGCCAAGCAATTACCTATTGCTCAGTCGTTTGGTAGCAAGATTGGATTTGACTCGCAAGCATCCCGCTGCTTCCCAAATTACATGACTTACTGGTGAAATGAGAGGGATAGATTTGAAGCCCTATTCCATTTTGGAAAATGTTGGATTCCGAAGGCTACTTGCATTTTTACAGCAGAGATACAAAATACCATCCGGGTTTATATTTACCTGCAGAGTAGTTCCAGAGATTTACTAAGCAGTCAAAACCTGCTTTTTGCATGCACTCAAGGCAACAGGGGGTGAGGTTGTAAACTCACAATAGATATTTGGAGAAGCGCATCAAGTCACGGGTATATTTCTCTGATGGCACACTGGATTTCTTTCTCACAATTACAAAAGCAGTCTAATCTGGTACCAAATGGGGCAGTACGGGGAATGTCATTGCTCAGTGTCAGTGTTCTGGATGGTGGACACACTGCAATCGAACATATACCATTTAGAAGAACTGTTGGAGGAATGGATACTAACAAATGGATTATGTTTGAGTAGGCATGCCCTGACCTCTATTAAATGCTGTCTCACTAGAGCTCCTGCCACCCACGTCTCCCCATTGGCAGTCTCCTATTCTAGAAATACGAGTTGATTGCTTAGGAGCAACCACTGTCACCACTTTCTTTTTAGACTCAGGGTATCGCAGTAGTTAAAACAACATGCTCTGGTCCCTTATCCTATTAATCTTATGCCTTTTAAAGGGTGCTGTTAATCACCCCACTGCCCCAAAGGCAGACGCTCCTACATCCTCTACAACATATTCCCACTACCATAGGGGCACAAGGGCTGATTCCTGCTCACAGCTACCATCCAAACTAGCACCCCATGCGTATATACCCTCTGCCACCTTGAAAGTCCCTGTAACCACCTTACTTATAGGCCATACCATGGCGGCTGCAACCGATGATCACAAGCACAGCAGGATGAAGTATCACACAAAAGGATGGATGTACTGGGCACAGATATTAAGGAGGCTGCTTGTACTGCTACTACTAATTTTGGGAAGTGTGCACCCTAATCCAGGACCCCCTAAAAGTTGGCCCTCTATGAGCCTGGGCCACCTCAAAATTGCATTTCTCAACATTCTCGGCCTCCTACCCAAAATGCCACAATTCCAGGCCTGGGTGGAACTGATCTGACCTGCTGTTATAGCACTAATGGAAACCTGGCTCTCCCCGAAGGTCAGTGATGCCGCTGTAGCCTTGGATGGCTATACGGTGTTCCGCCAGAATAGACTTTCCAAACGCGGGGGTGGCTGTCTGGTGTATGTCAAAGTGAGATCAGACATTACCAAGCAGTCTGCACTCTAAGGAGGCACAAATGTTAAGCCTCATTTCGACTGGACAACAGAACAAAGTTTTGTTATTCTCCACAGTCTATATACCCCCTAGTACCCATACCACTAGGGTACAGCAAGTGATTTCCAACCTGGTGCAGCATACACAAAACTGGGAACACATCGTTGTTGGGGACTTTAACGTCGATTGGCAGTCCAACGATGCCTGTGACCAGATCTCAGGCCTCTAACTTTCACAGCTGGTTACCGAGCCCACTAGACATAACTACAAAACGGGCACTAGCATGCTAATTGACTGGCTCCTCACCACCTGCCCAGATCACATCTCTGAGGTCCCAATTCTATCTGATACCCTCAGTGACCACTCCCCAGTTGTGTGCACCTCGTCAATAAGTTCACCAGAACTGCACCCAAGATCATTAGAAACAGATCACTGAGACCTGGTCAACTGAATGCCTTTGGGAATTATCTCACTCTGGTGAACTGGATACCGTTAGACAGGGGCTCAGGATGGGAATGAAGCTTTAAACTACTTTCTCTCCACATTTAACAAGGCTTGCGATATATTTGCCTCCTGTAAAACAAAAAAAAATGAGAGGCACCCAACCTCTGGCTCTATGGTTCCCTCATTGAGCTTATGCGCCATAGGGACAGTTTATGGCACAAGGCTAAAGCAAAGGGGAAACACCCTGTTATTGCCTACAAAACAGCTAGGAACAATTGTATCAAGCTCATTCACCAGGCAAAGGCCTCCTACTACAGTGACCTTCTGAAGAAGAACTGGAGCCGAGGAAGAGAGTTCTGGGACTTGGTAAAATCACTTACCGGTAAGGCCTCTACAGCCCCTCCTGCCTTAGTTATCACTACTGCCGGGTCACTCCAGGAATCTCACGACATTGCAAATGCCTTTAACCAGGCCTTTACTGATCTCAGTATGGTACCACCAGGTGACTATCTGTCCCCCTCCACCGCTAATATGACTAACCCCGTGCCAGAGAGTAGTGCCCCACTTTCTACTTTAGGTAGCTCCACTGGCATGAAACCTTAAAATATATTAAACGAGCACTAGGGAAGACTCGAATGGGTGGTGACTTCATCGATATGAAGATGATAGCTCTAGTATTAAATGAGATAGTTGCACTTCTCACTAAAGTTTTCAGTGCCTCTCTTAAGTCAGGTGTCTTCCTTGAAAAGTGGAAGGAGGCACTGGTTACCCCGGTCTTCAAATCTGGGGATACTGCAAACCTGTCCAACTACATGCCAATATCGATCCTCCCACCGCTATCCAAGGTCCTTAAACGCATGATCTTGGATCAACTCACTGAGTACCTATCCAAACACAACTTACTCTGTGCTCAACAACATCGGTTCAGGAGAGAACACTCCACCCTCACCGCCCTGACTGATTTTGCCTCCCATCTATATGATGCCTTTGATGATGGTCTAGCAGTGGGGTCTATCTTCATTGACCTAATGAAGGCATTCAACACCGTAAACCATCAACTTCTGCAACAGAACCTTCTCTCACTGGGCCTGTCCAAGGATACGGTGGCATGGTTTAACAGTTACCTCTCCTGTAGGACTCAACATGTCAAAATAAATGGTAATCTCTCTGAGCCCAGGGAAGTGTGTCTGGAAGTCCCCCAAGGGTCAATACTTGGGCCACTACTCTTCAGTCTCTTTATTAACCCCTGCCCGCAGTATGCCCGTGGCACATTGTGCTTTACGGAGATGATGCTGTCAAATCGGTTAAAGGAAAGAATCGGGCTGTGATCTCGGATTGACTGCAAGACAGCCTATCATACCTGAAAAATGGTACTCGAGTAATAGGCTCCTGCTCAACTATAAAATAACTAAGAGCATGCTCTTCTATGTTCCACAGAACAGGAAGAAGTTTGGATCTCTACAGGTCCAGAGTTTCAAAGGTGACATGCTGGAACAAATCTACACTTTTAAATATCATGGGGTTCACCTAGATGACGCCCTTACTTTTGGAACGTACATTGACCATGTGGTGAAGACTGCTAATGTGAAACTGGGCATCCTTTACCGCCACCGGCACTCTGACTCCGGAGGCCTTGAAATTGGTCACTGGCTGCTCGGTCCTATCCACAATAGACTATGATCTTGTCATCTATGGCGCTGGCACCGACACTGCACTCAGTAGGGTTAAAACCCTTCTTAACAAAGCTTGTCGTCTGGTACTAGGGGTTGATCATCAGACACATACTTGTGCCCTCTATCAAGACACAGATTGGCCGGCCTGGCGGCGCAGCGGTAAGGTTACCGCTCGCGGCGCCAGCAACCCAGGTTTGGGAATGGACATGGGCGGCTGGAGGGTCGGCCGGGGGGAGGAGGATTGAGCGTCCAGCAGCCACTCTCCTCCTCTGGGGAGGGAGGGGATGCATGTCCCGCAGCTCTACCGCCACCTGGGAGACCACGGGTGGAGGTGCAGCTGGACTGCATACAGAAGGGCGGGAGGACGTGGGCCGGAGAACGGAGCGCTCGCACATTTCGACATGTGCCGCCCCAAGGTTTCCCTAGTGTGCTCACATCCTCTGGGAGGGGACAGAAAAGCGGAAAAAGGAACCTGCCGTGTAGGACGGAGACGGGACCAGACTGCCCCAGATAACCCATAACCGGGCTACCAATGGATGCCGCAAGATGGACCTCCTGACGCACACTGATGGACTGGAGGGGGTTAAAAGGGTCTCCCCCTCCTCCCCACCCAGGGGGGTAGGCCGAGGCAGCATGGAGGTAGGTCCGAGCGACACCACGGTAGGTACCTGGGGAGGGATTAGGGAATCACAGTCTAGAGACTCCCTGAGAAGTTCCACCATGGCAGAGAAGAGGGGCTATATAAAAAATAAAAAAAAAAGACACAAATTGGCTCCCTCTGCACCATAAGATTAAATACAAAACATGCCTGCTTGTTAAGAAGTCTTTTCTGGGACAGACCCCTGGTTCAACCTCTTGCCTATTCCTAACTGTTCAACCCACGATTAGGACACGAAAGGTAGATAAGAGGGGACTGGTTATACCGTTTAAGCAAACAACCCTAGCCCAGAGATCCCTCGCCTACCGTGGTCCCAATTGGCTCAACAAAGTCCCCAAGGAACTGATTGAATGTGGTAAAGTCAGCCAATTCAAACTATGTCTCAAAGCCCGGTTAGCCTCTGAAAATGTCTGCAACTGCCCCTGCAAACCTTAGCAATGATTCTGGCACTACCATGCTGAGCCTTCCTTCCTTCCTTTGACAAGATTCAGTTATCTGCCCCCCCCCGCCAACATTGCCCATACCACTCCTTCCTTCCTCCCTAAAACTACCTACATGCTACTCCTCCCTCGTGTCACCTCTTCTCCCACCCCTGGCCCTGCCCTCCTATTTTCCCCTTCTCCTCCTCTGTCTCCTCAACTCCCCCTCCTCTCTTCCCACCAATATCTCCTCACTCCTCCCCACCACTCTCCTCCTCCTTTGCCGTGTTCTGACAAAGCCTACACTAGCTGCATCCTCCTCCTTCTCCACCTCTCCAACCCTCCCCTTCCCTCCTTTCTTCCCACTTATATCTCTTCACTCCTCTCCACCATTTTCCTCCCCCTATGCCATGCGCTGACAAAGCCTACACTGGCTGCTTATCTGTAGCCTCACTCCTCTTGCTGCACCCTTCTCTTACTCAGGGATGACCCTATATTACTTGTTGAAACTGAATTGTCTCCGCTCTCCCAATATAGCATTGTATCCTAATTATGACATGTTGTGTCCTGGGTTGCTGAGCTCGTCAATACCATAAGCACTTATGTATTTCCTGCTACTCAGTGTAACTGCATTGTAACCGCTGAATTCTGTAACCCTATTCTAACTATTGTGTTGTTTCTTAACCATGTGTTGTTTGTAATGTCATTGTATCTTATCGACCTGGAGCCTTTGTAAACAAGTCTGTGACTCAACAGTATTAATCCCAATCTCAAATAAAAAAAATTAAAATTTCACAGTGCTGCCTTAGAATTCTGCAGCAGCGGTGCCTCTGTTAGTGAGGGGTACCCTCATGGCGTATATTCTCCTCAGCTTCACAAATGAAACACTTGACAGGGATGATTACTCTTCTGATTTAATGCAGGTGGCAAAGACATCATAGGCAGTTTGACAACATATTGAAAGATGAAAAATATGTCATGGCTACAATATTAGATCCTCTTTTTAAGGATGACACCTTAGTTCAGGATCCCACAGCTTTACAGAAGTATAAACATCACATAATCCAAAAGATGCAAGTGGCCCAAGCACTCTTAAAAATACTGCTTCTTCCAGTACCACAGAGAAACTGTTCTCAGGCTCAGACACAGGGTTCAGATGCCAGTTTCCATACTTAAACCTCCAGGAGTATGCCTGTCTAGCACAGCTACAGAGGATCAGCTAGAAACATAGAATTTGACTGCAGATAAGGACTGATAGGCCCATCCAGTCTGCTCATTTTCCCTTCCTACTACAAAAGCCGCAGGTCTTACTCAAGCTCCAGCTTTACCTCCTCTTATGAATCGACAGGGTTCCCCTATGTCTATCCCATGCAGTTTTGAAATTCCCCACCGACTTTACCCCACCACCTCTGCTGGGAGGCTGTCCATGCCTTCACCACACTTTCCATGAAGAAGCACTTTATCATACTGCCCCTAAGTGTATCCCCTTCTAGTCTCATGTCCCCTTGTTCTAGAACATCTTCTTTTCTGAAAGATGCTACCCTCTTGTACCTTATTTATTCCATTTAGGTATTTGAAAGTCTCTCTCATATCTCCCCTCTCTCTTCCTCTCCTCCAGGGTATACATATTGAGCACCTCCAGTCTTTCCTTGTGTGACCTTTGGTACAGGTCCCTTTGAACTGCCTCTGCCTTGTTTATGTCCTTTCGGAGATGTGGCCTTCAGAACTGGACACAGTACTCCAAATGAGGTCTCACCAATGATTTGTACAGTGGCATCGCCACCTCTTTTCTTCTGCTGGTAATCCCTCTCCCTATGCTCCCCAGCATCCCATTGACTCTCCCTACAGCCTTGGCACATTGTTTGGCCACCTTTAGGTCATCAGATATGATCACCCTCAGATCTCTTTCTGTTTGATGGCTGTTAGTAACTTCCCACACATTATGTAATCCTCCCCTGGGTCTCTGCACCCCAAGCGCATGATTTTGCACTTCTTCGCATTGAATCTTAGGTGCCACACTCTTGACCATTCCTCCAGTTTAGCCAGGTCCTTCCTCATTTTTTCCACCCCTCCCGGGATATCCACTTTATTACAGATCTTGGTGTCATCTGCAAAGAGGCATACCTTCCCTTCCCGCCCCTCCACAATGTCACTGATGAAGATATTAAATAGGACTTGCCCCGGAACTGATCCCTGTTGCACCCCTCTGGTCACCCTCCCTCCCTTCCTCAGATTTAGCTCCATTTACCATCACCCTCTGTGTTCTACCCCTCAACCAATTTCTAATCCAGTTCACCACCTTGTGACCCAATCCTAGGCTGCCCAGCTTGTTCACAAGCCTGCTGTGTGAAACGGTGTCGAATGCCTTGCTGAAATCCAGGTAGACTACATTCCCTCCCCGCCCCCCGATCCACTTCCCTGATCTCCCAGTCAAAGAAATCTATCTGATTTGTTTGACATGACTTTCCTGATGTGAATCCGTTCTGCCTCAGCTCTTGTGCTCCACAGGATTTGAGATTCTCCACTATCCTTTCCTTTAGCAGTGATTCCATAATTTTCCCCAGCACTGAGGTCAGGCTGACAGGTCTGTAGTGTCTAGCCTCCTCCCTGCTCGCACTTTTGTAGAGAGGAACAACATCTGCCTTTCTACAGTCCTTTGGTACCACTCCTGTATCCAGTAATTTGTTGAACAAGGCTGCCAATGGTGCTGTCAGCACCTTCCTTAACTCTTTTAATATTCTAGGATGTATCCCATCTGGTCCCATAGCCTTGTCCACTTTCAGTTTTGTAATTTCCTTGTGGGTGCTCTCTTCTCTGTAAATGGACTAGTGTCCACCTCCCTTCCAATCCTGTTTTTTTACCTGTGGTCCCTCACCTTCCCTTCTTCTGTGAATACTGAACAGAAATATTTGTTCAGGATTGATGTTTTTTCCTGGTATCCTTCCACTCACACTCTCCTTCCGCTCCTTTTAGCCTTACAATCACCCCCCCACCCCCGGCCTTTCTCCTTTCACTATAGAAAGTCTTGTCCGCTTTCTTCACCTCTTTTGCTGTTTTTTCCTCTCTCTGCGCCTTTGCGCTCCTGACTGCTTTTCCTGTCTCCCCTTTGCTTCTCTAGGTACACTGCCCTGTCCTGCTCCTTCTGTGTTTCCTTGTATTGCCTGAAAGCTAACTTTCTCACCCCATGGGTTCTTTAGCATCAGTAATTACTGCAGTAAACTGACTAGGTAGTACTGCCCTGGAGGTGGAGATTATGGTAATAAGTTTATGAGTTAGTCAATCAAATTGAAGCTTGAGGGTGTGCTGAGCAGGGAGAGTGAAGAAGGCTCTAGAATTTTTTTCTCCGCCTGACTGAGCAACACTGCCTCTGAGGTGCCCTCTCTCTCTCGGCCAAGGAAAAACTTTCCTAGGACTTGGTAGCTATAAAAGATTGTTTTATTTCATTTTGTAGTGTACTGAATGTTATTTTCGTTTTTTCGTGGTTCCCCTTGGTTCCCGGGAACTGCGTTTTTCTTTCGGTTCCGTGGTTCCCCACGGTTCCTTTTCTTTATTTTTTTTATAGTAAAAAAGTTATTGCGTATAGTGTTCTCCGTGGTTTCTTTTATTCGTGATTCCCTTTTTTTAAAGCGGGACCTGGTATTTTTCTTTATATTTTACCTCAGAAAAGTTGCAGTTCTTACTGCAAAGGAACCTACTGCATACGTATTCAAAATACTATTTGGGCTTTATAATTACAGGGTTTTCTATGTATTGGCTTGTCAGAAATCCCTAAGAAAAGGACTGGACCCACAGGTTTTAAAAATTGTTTAAATTAGCCGACTTGGTGCCGCTGAGGGTTATGGTGCTGGGCACCACACCTCACGCCATGCCAGCAGCCCGTGTTCGGGAATGAGCACAGGCCACCAGGGGTCGGTAGGGGAAGAGAAGGATTGAGCATCCTATTAAGAGCTCTGGGGAAGGAAGCGACCAGCAGTCAGCACACACCTGGCCCCAGTGGTGGTTGGGAGCAGGTGCACCAAAGCTACAGAAACGTGGGTCGGGAGCGGTGCAGACACCTGTGTGCAGCACTGTCAGTGTCATTGCATGCTCTGCTCCTGAAGGGGGAGGAAAAACAGAAATATGCTCACAGAGCCGGCCTGGTGGCGCAGAGGGATGAGGTGCTGGATGCCTTATCTTGCGCTACACCAGCGACCCGGGTTCGGGAATGACCTCGGGTCGTTGAGGTGTGGGGGAGGGCCGGGCAGGATTGAGCATGCCAGTGGTCAGCTCTCCTCTCATGAGGGTGTTGAGGGTTGGTTGGCGCCCCCCTTCCGTAGTTCCGCTCCCACTGGGTGGCAGTCTGGTGGGTAGCGTGAGGAGAAGGGGCATGTGTCGGTGGGCTGAGCTGAGCTGGCGCCACAGGGTGTGGAAGCCTGCCTCCACACACCTCGCATGGCCATGTGCCGGGCCTGGGGGCAGGGAGAAAACCGAAAAAAAAAAAAAAATACATATGTGTCCCCGCTTAGTTGGCGGGAGGAGGTGACAGAGGACCAAAAAGCTTCACAAATAAAAAAGATATGTCACAGCGGATGAAGGGAGAGTTTGCATATCCATCCCGACTAGCCACAGTGCCAGCACACTGGATCCTTTCTTGGTGGGGGGCCCCCCGGCAAACTGGATCAGTTCTCGGTGGGGGTGGGGGACCCCCTGGGTGGAACACCCTGCCAGAGGAAGTGGTGGGGGCTGAAACAATCACGGGATTTAAGAATGCATGGGATAGACATAAAGGAATTCTGGAGGTCAGGGGTAAGGGGCAACAGACTTCCTGGAAAACATAAACTGAACTTACAAACTTAAATGGGCAGACTGGATGGGCCATAGGCCCTTATCTGCCGACACTGTCTATGTATCTATGTATAGCCAGCACTGGCTAGTAGACGTTGGGGTGATGAGGCTGGGACTTTCCCAGAATGCGAGGGCCGTGGAGCAAAGGAGCTCCAGCTCCTAGCAAAAAAAAAATTGTTTAAATTGTCAAAAAATACTGGCCAAAGCTGATACCCATGACCTGTGTTTAAGATGTTTAGGTCCAGATCATTACTGTGTTTTTTTGCTCTAAATGTTGTTCAAAGACATTACGAAACAAAGCTAAAAGGCTTAGAGAAATGACTGAAGAAGGGTTCTCCTCTGTTCCCAAACACAGACCCAAGGCTACCGATGAGGGTCCATCAAAAAATTAAAATAGCTGGTCCGGTGGCGCAGAGGGTTGAGGTGCTGGCGCCTTACCTCGAGCCACACCTGCGATCCGGGTTTGGGAGCAGATTCGGGATGCCGGGAGCTGGCAGGGGAAGGAAAGGATTGAGCATCCGTAGGACTGCTCTCCTCTCCTGGGGTGGGTACAGGGTGATGTCACTCTGCAGCGGCCCCTGGTGAAGACCGGAGGCACTGCAAGACGCAGTGTAAGGACTACCACGAAAAGTAAAAATACCTGCTCTATGTCCAGTCGGATGATGGCTGCCTGGCTGTCCGAGGCCATCAATGTCCCACGAGCCATCCGTTCCAGTGGCACCCTGGGGCCAAGCATTAGCGCTGGTCTGTCCCCCCGACCGGTGCCCTTCTCCTCGGAAGAGGAGGACCAGCCCCCGTGAAAGGTTACATTGGGGTTACCCTGGGGTCAGCTGCTATATGTAACGGTGACTCGGGAGTGAGATGGGTCGGGTTCAGCCTTGGCTCACGCCTGAAGGAGTGGCTGAGATGGGGCACATAGGGGGGTAAAAGATGAAAGAAAAAAAAAAATAAAAATAAAAATAATAATCAAGGAGCTGATGAGGGACTTCGGTGACGTCAGCGTCGTAATGGCTGCCTAGCCCCGAAGCTCCGCGCCCCAACCGGTAATAAAATATTCAAATCACTAGCTTCAGAATATCATCGCCAACCAGAAACAAAAAGAATAGGTCTGGGAGACCTCAGCCCACTCAGGCACAAAAACTGCGGGCGTTAGTTCGCGGGGAGCGTGGGGATGCATCGGATTCTTCAGAGGCCCCATCCGAACTGCCTCAGACAGGCCTGCATGAGGAAGACTCTCTATTAGACCTAGCGGCCACAATTAAGCAAACAGCTCAAACGGTCAACAGGATAGACCAATCTATAGCTGACCTCAGGGCGGACATCAACCAAATTAGCAACAAGACAGAACAACTGGAAATATGCACCACTCAAATCTCAGACCAGTCAGATCGACAGGATCGCCTAATTATGTACCTACTGGCGAGAGACCATGAACTCATGCACTGCTTGGATGATCTGGAGGGCAGGAGCAGGAGGCAGAATCTAAGGATTTATGGGGTCCATGAGGGCTCAGAGGATGGATACCCCAGCGTGATGGCTTTCTTGCAAAATTTGCTGAGGGAACTGTTGGAACTATCACCGGAGTTTGTAATAGAGATGGACCGGGCCCACAGAGCGCTTACCCCTAAGCCTACTGCGCCAGACTCAAAGCCCCGATCAATTGTCACCAAAATAACGTCCTATAAAGTAAAAGAGGAATTACTACAGAAAGCCTGGCAGAAGGGCCAGCTGAACTACACTGGCTCGCGCATTACGCTAGATAACGATCACACTACGGCAGTTCAAGAAGCTAGAAGAACCCTGTGGCCGGAAGTGAAGCAGCTTCGGGATAAGAACATTAAAGCACAAATCCTGTTCCTGCAAGGTTGGAAAGTTTCCACCTTGAAGCAGGCCTGAAAGTTTCCCGGACCTCCTGGCCGCCTCCTCGCTCCTAAGCTCACAGGAATTACTTCTCCCTGTTAAGGAAAGACTTGAGAAAGACCTACTTGCGTCAGCCTGGACGATATCCCAGAAGGGTGCTGCAAAGCCTGGATCGTCGCAGAGGAATGAACACACGAACTTGAGAGCAGATGTTGCTGCCCTACTAGGGCGATATGGCGATTCCTCCAAAATAAACAAAAAGGCCCCACACCTTCCAGAGGACAGGCAGGGATCGTCTAAAAATGATTCTCACTCAGCAAGAGCGAACACTTGATCCCCTACGCGATGATCGTCCTTATTGAGAGTGAATCTGCACCGCTGAGAGACCCTCTTTCCTTCTGTCCCCGAAATTCTGCCTTTTCCCGACGGGCCCTCCAGGGACCTGTGGTTGATTCGGCTGCGCCCATCTTCGTAAGTGACTGATGTCGGGCGCTTCTCAACTGCCATAAGATAAACCTTGTCTACATCTGGTATGGGAGATGCCCCAACGAGCTAACTAGCAGGAGAGGAGGCAGTTTGCCCCTAAGGGGTCGGGGAGGGTTGATGGGTTGTTAAGCAGACTGAGGTCCGCAGCGGAGGAGCTCCTGGTTTCGGGGGAGACTCTTATCTGGGGGAACCAGGGGGAAGGCTGGAAGATCCTCTCCTTGAGGAATCTGGGGCTTCCTGACCCTGGAGACGAAGCCTCTAACACCCTGCTAACCTGGTTGTGTAAAGCCAGGTGGGCGGTGAGATGGGACATTTTGGCCCCGGGAGTCTCCCTCTGATGAGTAATAAGAAAGGGGATCCTTAGAGGCAGGGATTGTACTCCTGGGATATGGTTCTTATCCCTCCCCCCTTTTTTCTCTCTCTTTGGATATTATATTATTATTTTCGAAGTACTATGTTCTCTCCCCTTCCCTCCCTGTTAGAATTGTCCCTCTATAACTGGCTCTGGTGTCCTCCAGGTTGAACTGTATCATCATGAGGGGGACTAAGCAGGCCCAAGGATGGAACTGAGACTTCTGGATCGTGGGGGGTGGAGGGGGATGAGCGGGGCCACCTAGAGGAGGCTGAATCCTGGGGAGAGTCTCTCTTAGTGACGATACACCCCGGGGGTCAGTCTCAGCAGAGGCTTCTTAGAGTAATATGAACTGGTAAATCATCCTGCACAGGGATAGGAGGTGAGTTGTCTGCCGCTTACTTCCTCGCCCTCATTGGCCCTTACCCGCGGAATGCTCTGGTGGCTGGTGGTGCACTTGGCCCGAGGAATGTGGATGACAGGTGAGTCCTCCTCCAGAACTCTCTCCCCCAGGTTAATCTAACGGTGGACTGGGAGTGAGGTTTGGGGCCATGCCGAGTGTCCACACCCGCATATTGAATACACCAGGCTGGTGGCACGTGGAGAGACATATTTGCCCCGGAGGTCTGGGCTGCTTACCCTGCCTCATAACTGGTCCACATTGGGAGATGGGGCTGATGCCTCCTCCCTTACCTCTTCTCTAGCCACCCGATGTGCCCCTTGGCACGCGTTCCCTGTTGTATTCCCGGAGGTTGGCAGTTTACATTATTTTAATAATATAATACAATTTTGGTGATTACATTGAATTGAAAATTTATCTGGTCCGGTTGGGGCCCCGCTCAGGGCAGAGCAATCTGGACATATCGCTGTTATTAATAAGGCTCGCTCGATATAGGGATTACTCCCTAGAGTAGGTAGGTCTCTTCCTTAATAATAGGAGAGTCCTCCTAATACTGCATTGTGGCAGTGGCCTTCTTGCTGATTTACCACCCTCAGCAGCCCTTGGAAGCTAAGATTAGTTTTGGGGAAGGGGAACATCTGGAATTTAAGGTTAGCTCCGGATGTATCTCCTCCCACTGTTATGGTATGGCCTGGTACTATGCTGGGCAATGTATATAGTTAAGGCAACTTTTAGAAATTGCAAGTTGTGTTACAAGTTATTTTGTCTATGCTAATGTACCATAGGACTCAGCGGTGCCATGTGGAGCGGGAGGGCACACAGGGAGGTTTAAATTTCTCCCTAGTTCGGACAGTTAAAACAAAGCAATTAAGCCCGCAGGAGTACTTCCTGGGCCTGTGTTATGATAGTTTAGGGTTACTGAAAAGTATAGAGAAGAGCAAGCAACAAAGAAAAATGAACAGTCATGGTCCATCAGCATTGAAAATAGTGATAAGGATGTTGTTTCAGGAGAATATCAGGCTTAGTACAGAGACAGAACATACTAGAAAAGGAAATGGCTCATAACCACTTGAAATTATTTTCATTGAATATGAATGGCCTGAGTAGCCCGGTCAAGAGGTCTAGAATGATTACGTTAGCCAAAAAGTCATGTGCCGACATTGTATACTGGCAGGAAACCCACCTGACTTATAGAGAACATGAGAAGCGCCGAGGTAGGGGCTATTCACAGGTCTTTGCTTCGGCCATCCTGAAGGGAAGGAAGAGGGGGGTCGCTATTCTGATCTCATCCCTCCTTCCATTCCGGAAAATAAAAGAATGGGCTGATCCTGCTGGTAGATGAATTATAGTCCAGGGCACTTTAAATGAGCAGGAACTAACACTGGCTAACATCTATCTCCCCCCGGCTTCAAATTCCCCCACTATCCGCCATTCAATGGATAAAGTGGTTGAGATGACTAGGGGGACCCTGATCCTGGCAGGCGACTTCAATATTGCCCCAAATACCACCTTGGATACATCCAAGGCCCAGCCTGGTGTGCAACCGGCCCCACACAAATTCTTTAAAAGGCTTGCAGAGGGGGTGGGGTGGCTGGATGTGTGGCGGTCCTTGCACCCCAGAGACGGGGGATACTCCTTTTATTCTGCAGTACATGGGACGTATACAAGAATTGATCATTGTTATATACAGAAGGAACAGCTTGGCTCCCTGGTCGAGGCCACATTGGGCCCGATAGCCCACTCAGATCATGCCCCACTCATCACTCAGTGGAATCTGGGCCTAGAGAGACGCAACACTGGGTGAGATTTAACCCCATACACTTAAAAGTGAGAATTTAAAGAATTCCTCCGTGATAAAATTGAGGAAATCACTCGGACAACTCCACACAGGAAATATCACAACAATTCAGTGGGACACACTAAACGCGTACTAAGAGGTCACTTAATAAAATATTCTGCCGGGTGGTGAGGGACGCTGAGGAAAGACAGCTTCAGCTGGAACAGACCCTCCAATTTCTCCAGCAGGCCCACCAACAAGGTGATGCCTCGACCCTCCCCCAGATAAAACAGATTAAAAATGAGCTGGATTCCCTCTGCCTGCAGCAAACGGAGGACTCCCTTGCCTACCTTCGCCAAAGATACCGTGAGATTGGCCCCCGAGCCTCCCGGTTGCTTGCGTATCGGCTTCACCAACATCGCAAGCTGTCTACCATTGCCATGATAAAGGACCCTGGAACAGGAGAGTGTCATACTAAATTTAAAAACATATCTCAGGCCTTTTGTCAATATTATAAAACCCTATATGCATCAGATCAGAGGACAGATTTGGCACAACCCGAATCCTTTTTATCGGCCCTAAAGTTACCAACGCTTAATCATGAACAGCAGGCACTCATGGTGAAACCAATTTCGCCGGAGGAGCTGTGGTCGGTCATCGCCAGGTCCAAAACCCAAAAAGCCCCTGGGCCTGATGGTTATGGGGCTGAATTTTATAAAAACTCGACGCAGTCTGTCAGTAAGCTGTTACTCGCAGCATGCAATGAGGTTTTGGCTGGTGAACCCCCTCCACCCAGCTGGGCGTATGCCACAATTTCTGTCATCTCCAAACCAGGTAAGGACCCGCTACAATGTAGTTCTTACAGACCCATATCGGTCCTCAATTCGGATTACAAATTCTTCATGTCCATCCTGGCCTGACGACTGGACACAGTACTGCCGGAGCTTGTTGACCCTGACCAGACAGGTTTTGTGAGTTCAAGGTCCACATCGGACAACACTCGAGGGCCCTTCATCTGGTACATGAGATGCAATCCCGGGCTGACCCATCGGTCCTTCTAAGCCTTGATGCGGAGAAGGCCTTTGACTGGGTGTCTTGGCCTTTCCTGTTCGCCACAATGATGGCTATGAGTTTTCTGAGACCACTCATTGATACTCTTAAGAAAATATATGCGGCCCCGAAAGCTTGTGTTAAGACATCAGGACACCACTCTGAATACTTCCCTCTTTTCAGGGGTACCCGGCAGGGTTACCCATTGTCGCCTGGCCTTTTTGCTATCTTTATTGAACCCCTGGCCCAGGCGATCAGAATGTCAACTGAGATTTCAGGGTGATTATGGACGCACGGAGCACTGCAGCCCTGCACGCAGACGATGTTCTTCTATTCCTCACTAACCCCGTGAGCAATCGGTGCCTCCATTTTCCGCCTCCTGGATGAATTTGGGTCACATTCAGGCTACAAGCTGAATACCAACAAACCAGATGCCCTCACCTTTCACTACGTCCCATCGGATACAACTAAGACAAGATACCCTTTCGCTGGGGACTTACCAAGCTAAAATATTTAGGAATCTACCTCTCGCATCAGGCAGAAGACACCTTAGACAATAATTACCCCCCCATAACAGCCCAAATGAAGCAGGACCTTGAAAGGTGGAATATTCTCCCACTGAACATGCTGCAGCGCATTAAGGTGGTCCGGATGGTGACCCTTCCGAGGATTCTCTACCTGTTTCAGAATTTACCCCTCAACTTACCAAACAGTCTTTTTAAAGTTTGGAACAGGGCCATAGTGAAATTTGTTTGGGCAGGTAAACACCCTAGAATTAAATTGAGACGCTTTGCCTCCCTAAAGCCAAGGTGGGGGTTGGCACTTCTAATCTGAAACTTTATTACTGGGCTACTCACCTTTTCTTTTATAATACAGAGCCTAGTGGAATGACTACAGCCAGGTGGAGGAAGTGGAAGAAGGCGTCCTGCCATCCCGGGAATATCAAAAGCTGATATACCATAAAACCTTAACTTCAATGGGACGGTTCACTTGGAATCCATGGATGGAGTACCAGGCACAGGTCTGGTGCTCTATGAGAAAGGCCCTACGGATTGCCCCTTTCCTGGTCTTGTTTTGTCCAATAGATCTGCTGGAAGACTTTCCCCCAGCCCTCTTAGACCATACCTTTCAGACTTGGCAACATGCAGGCCTCTCTCAGCTCTTACAACTGCAGATTGGCCCCCACTTTAGAGAGTTTGGAGAACTCAGTCGTGATTTTCACTTATGTCGATCAGATTTTTTTCGGTATTTGCAAATTCGCCACTACTTCGAATCATTACCCCTCAATGTCCGTTCACCTGAGGCCACCCCTCCCCGTTGTTCAAGTACTCCAGCAAGTATTCAAATCTCGACAGCTCCCACACGCTATCTCAGTGTTATACAGATCCCTTCTGGAAACAATAGGGGGAGACACCTCGCGACTAAGGGAAATGTGGAGTGAGGAGTTGGATACTCATATCACACCCCAACAGTGGGAGGCGCTTTTCCGTATGACATCAAGAATCACTTACTCTCATTCTTGGAGGTTATTTGCATGGCAATTATTGGTCAGATTCTTCCGAACCCCGGTAATAACATCTCATTATGGTGCTACCTGATCTGCGGAGTGTTGGCGCCTGTGTGGAGATGCCGCAGCTCACCACTCCCATATTTTCTGGTCCTGCCCCAAACTGCAGCCCTTTCTGCAGGGTTTATATGAGGAGTTGGAGGAACTCCTGGGGGTTGGCCTCCCCTATAGTGGTGACTTTTTTATCCTGCATTGCTTCCCCTGGACCTATTTGACCCTCACGCCCGATACCTACTAAATATCCTTCTACTGGCAGCGAAGAAAGCTATCACTAAATGCTGGCTCACAGCTGAACCCCCTTCCCTTTCTGACTGGAGAGAGATAGTCCATCTTATATATAAGTCCGAAAAAATAACTCACAATTTAAATGAGCAGGCTGAGCTAGGCTCCTTGAAGTGGAGGAGATGGATCATTTATATTATGGCCAAAGACCCCCTTTTTGTGCCTTAAGGCAACGCTTCATTGGCAGGCTCCTCAGGTCAGTTTAATGGCGCTAGGTTTCCTCCTGAGCCCTAGAGGCTCAGCGGGGGGAGACTATGGTGACACTGACTAGATGAATGGAGGGGTTCGGAGTGGTGAGGTGGGGGTGTGGTGAGTGGATTCAACTATGATATAATGGAAAGATGATGGGTTGTGAGGTGGGGGTTTAGGATTACTGTTAAAATAATAATGGGCGAACCTATTTGTAAACTGGTAACTCTGAATGCCTGATGTTATGAAGGTAGTACTCATGATGAATTGTGACTGTCAAACTATGTATGTACTGTAAAGCTTCTCTAATAAAAATGATATTTACAAAAAAAAGGTGCTGATGAGGCATCTTTAAAATCTAATCCTGTTACAGGTGCTGATGAAGTGCCTTAAACGTAAAGAACACAAAATCAGGTGCTGATGAAGTGCCTGCCAAAAACAAGGCTTCAGAAGATACTGATGAAGTTCCTAAATCAGAAAATTCTAAAGGTGCTGATGAAGTGTCTAATTCAAAAAGGAAGCCTGAACAAGTCACTGATGAGGTGGCTGTAAAAAAGTTATGTAAAGAAAAAAATACCACTGCACCTCCAAGTGGTGTTAAAGGTGAAGCTGCAGTTGGTAAAAAACATAAAAACAAATTCAAAAACATTGAACCCCAGGAGGATAGTCCCCAAGATGCACAGGGGGACTTAACATATATGAAGAATATGGCAAAAGCTAGGTATCTTTACCAAACTATACAGGGCATGGGGTCGTTTTGGTGCCCATGTCTTCCCCAGGCAGGTCCCCTCTGCAGTTTCCTCTGATACAGGGGCCGATGAGGGTAATGCCATGCACAACCCCCAGTGCGCCCCTGCGTGATATTCAAAGGGGCAGGAAGCATGGCGCAATGGTAATGTATGCGGTGCAGATGCAGGGGGCGGCCCGTGCATATGCGGCACATCCCGATATTCAGCCCGGGACATGCGGCGCAAATGTTGACGCAACCCCTACATGCGACGCACACTGGTGCACAAAGTTGAACCGAAAAAAAATTCTCAAATGCTGGCCACCCACAGGCAAGTGGCTGTGGTGCATGGCGCAACACAACAGCCGCCGGCCATGGGCGGCCACCCTGCCAGCAGGAATACCGTCCACAAGTACCTTGCCCTGGGAGCATTGTGCCCCCCCCACCTCATCCCCCGATCGCGATCATATGTAGATATGATCCCTGGTGGTCTAGTGGGAAGCCCCTACTGCCCGATCGCAGGCATTCATAAAACATAAACCTGGTGGTCCAGTGGTGAACCCCCATCGCCCAATCACGGGCAGGTTTAAATTCATTGGTCCGGTGGCAATCGCGGGCAGTTGTAAACTCACATCCTTGGTGGTCCAGTGGTATGCCCCTCTCGCCTGATCGTGGGCACATGTAAATGACCTATCCCTGGTGGTCCAGTGGTCCCCACCCACCCACCCAACCACAGAGGTCCCCACCACCCAGCCCCCGCGCCAGCATGCCACCCACTGAATGACAGTGTGGACCAATGGGCGTGCAGACCATACTGTACTACACAGCAGTATAGCGCAGTGGTCTAAGGCTCTGAGCTGCAAATCTGGTGACATCCAGCAGACCAGACGTGGGTTTGAATCCCACAGCTTCCACTTGCATACTGTGTGGCCCTGAGCAAGTCACTTAACCTCCTTGTGCTCCCAGGTCGCTCCTGTAAAAAAGCTTTCAGCTTAGTGTGCTATACCTGGTTAAACAACTAAATAAAATAAACAAAATACACAGGCCCGATGTCACGAATGGTCTGCGCCCATTGGTCACAGGTGGACCAATGAACGCCACAACTCGTACTGTATCGCTGTCATTCGGTGAGGCAGCATGTGGGCTGGTGCTGCCATCCACCGATGACCAAGACCACTGACCGCCAGGGATGTGAGTTTCCAGCTGCCTGTGATCGGGCGATGGGCATCGCCACCGGACCACCAGGGCTATGTGTGTAAACCAACCCGATCGGGCGATAGGGGATCGCCACTGGACCACCAGGGTTATGTTTTCCAAATGCCCACGATCGGGCGGTAGGGGCTTCCCACTAGACCACCAGGGATAATATATGTACTTTTGCCCGTGATCGGGCAGCAGGGACTTCCCACTACACCACCAGGGTTTTGCCCGCGATCAGGAGTATGGGAGCGGGGAGACTTCCATGGCACCTCAGGGTGTGGAACCCCGACAGCTGCAGCCTCGCAGGTTGCCGGGGATCAGTGCATTACATGCAAATGGGGCCATAATGACATGCAAATAGCCCCATTTGTGCCTTGCATGCGTAATGTCCTCATTTGCATGCCCCATGCTGAATCTCGTGGGTGATGCGCCTAGCGCAACTGTGCCGCTGCAGTGCCACTGCGCCATGCGCAGTGTGTGTGCCCTCTGTGCCATATTCAGTGGTGCTGAGCCGTGGCGCAGCACCATGGAATATCGCCTGGTCCATGCCCTGTTGCAACCCAGTTGTGCTGCGCCCAGGCTTGCACCACTGCCCGCCCAGTCTGAATATCCGGGCCATGGTTTACAGAGCCAAGTACTGTATCAACAGGCTCTTTGAAATTCAGTCCTAGCCATAGTTAAGCAGGGCTTTGACTCTATGGCAAAGGACTTGGTGGAGACAGCTAAAACTGCCTTGGAAGCCACAAAGTACCAGTTCCATATGGCAGATGACAGTAACGATGCCGCCTCGAGGGTTATGGCTCAGGCTATTTCCCTTAAGTGTGTTGCTCGGCTTAAGCACAACAAATCTGATGCAGGATACTCAGTCCAGAGCCATGGACTTTCTCTGTGACAAGAATATGCTATTTGAGTCCAGAACTGAGGAATACATGAAAAAGGTTGACTAACATAAAACAACGTATCAGAGCAACACTTCAAAAGTGAAGTCCTCTAGCCGGCCTGGTGGCACTGAGGGCTGAGGTGCTGGACATCATACCTTGTACTACACCGGCGACCCGGGTTCAGGAACGACCTTGAGTCATCGGGGAGCTGGTTGGGGGGGCAGGATTGAGCAGCCACAAGGCAGGTCTCCCTTCCCGGGTGGATGCCCGCACCCTCCGTAGTTCCGCTCCCACCAAGTGGAGGTCCGGTGGGAAGTGTAGGCATGAGGGAGCAGTGGTGATAGCCAATTATGTGGTGTGGAAGGGCCAAGCGGTACCCAACATGCATGTGCGCCTCCACGACATGCACGATGTCATGCCGGTCCCAGTCAGGGAGAAAATGGGATAAAATTACATAAAAGTAGATATGTTAAAAAAAAAATGAAGTCCTCATTTCCTCAAAAGACCCAACAGAGAGGAAATAGAGACGGGGATACTTCCCGAGGCCCTATTATTCCCTTCCTTCTCAATTCAACCTCTCTCAGTTCAGAGGTTGTTTCAGAGGAAGATGCAGGAGAGGTCAGAGAAGAGCTACCTCTAACCCTGCTCCTGCTACCCAGCAAAAGCCCTGACTTCTTAGTTCAGGTTGCCTCCCCTCTGCCTGTAGGGGGCAGGCTCTCCCACTACCTCCGGTCCTGGACCCTTATCACAACAGACTTGTGGGTCCTGGAGGTAGTGGAAAAGGAGCTGTCGCTTTAGTTCAGAAAGATGCCAGTCTCAAGGGCACCCATCTGTCCAAATCTCTAACCCCAATAGGAAGGATCCTGTTGGAGCTGGAGGGAAAGCACCTTTTGAAAGCAAGGGTGGTAGAGAAAGTACCTTCCCATAAAAGGGACAAAGGTCTCTACTCCAGATACTTCCTGACACAAAAGAAAAACGGGGAGTGGCAGCCTATTTTAGACCTCAGATACTTGGACAAGCATCTTCTGAAACCCAAATTCAAAATGGTCACCCTGAAAATGATAATTCTGTCTCTAGAGCAGAGAGACTGGTTAGCCTTCCTGGACCTCAAGAATGCCTACTTTCACATCCCAATAAGGCAGTCCCACAGAAAGCTTCTGAGGTTCAAACTTCCTTCAGGGCACTACCAGTCTGCAGCCATGCCCTTCGGCCTGACATCTGCACCAAGAGTATTCACCAAATATCTGGCTGTAGTGGCAGCGCATGTAAGAAAAAAGGGGATTCAGACCCCAGGAAATCTTACTGTATTCTGACAAGTGCAGTATGGTCTCACCATTGGACTGCCCTGGAGCCGAAATGGTTAATAGAACCTATGCTAATAGTGGAATGTTAAGCTTGAGCTTGGTTTTCAAACCACTGTCCCTGGTTGCACTTCCTGCAACCGTCAGATTCTTTACTCCGCTTGCCTCAGTAAGACGTCTCCGGAGAGCTCTCCTTCACTTTCTTGAAAATGTTAATTTTTCTCGGTTTTATCGTAGTCCGCTTTATTATTTCGATTTTTTAAGCACTGTCCTTGGTTCATATGTAGACTTGGTCTAGAGAGAGTGAATTTGGTAAGTTTTTCTCGGTACCTTATCAGTTCGTTTAACCGAGAAGGAACTGTTAATTTTTCCATTTACATTTAAAAACCTTAAGTAAGTATCCATTCTCCCGACCGTCTTTCATCTTGGTCAATGTAAAAATGTCTAATTTTAAACAAATTTTACCGGGTTAATTCTCGGTTTCATTGGTTTTAAATAACTGAAAAATATCACAGACTAAGAAAAGAACAGGCCCCACAGGTTTCCAGCATTGTACAGAGTGTGGGGAACCATTCACTAAAGCAGATCGTCATTTAATCTGTGTTTTTTGTTTGGGATCTGAACACCTCAAAGTAGACTGTGAAATTTGTGGAAACTTCCCTCAGTCGACGCTTGACGGGCGACTTAAGCGACTGCAGGAGATGATGTCTGATAAGGCTGCTGTCCCCAGCTTCAGACAAACCGGCTACCGGTCAAAAACAACCGGAGGAACAGCCCTCTGACAAGGGTGACAGTTCCTCATCTAAGAAAAGACCTGCCGATACTACTGCTGACCCGGCGACTACAGGAAAAAGAAACAAGAAAGAAAAACATACAGCAGTTGAACCGCAACCAAAGAAAACACCAGTTCTGACCACAGAAGAAATAGCAAATGCTATTAGAATTATTCAGGCACTCCAACCGAGTACTCCGGTTCCAGTTGAGAAGTGGCCACATATGCTGTCCTCAGGTTCTACTCTGGTTCCCAGTTCCTTGGAATATGGAGTAGAGCTACTTGAGGAGGATGAGGATGGGGATGATGATTTTGAAGAATCGATTGAACCGGATATTTCTCCTAATCCCCACCACCCTGATTCCCCTAACAAAGGGACTGAGGATTATACTTCTCACTTCACTTTTATTAAGCAAGTTGCCTAGGCACTGGACCTCCCCACTCAGGAATCCAATGATGAGGTGGAGGAACAGGATTACAGGGAGATGTTGGATGTCCCAGTCTTCAAGGGACTACTGATGCCCAGCCATAAATCTCTGAAAAAACAGGTCAGTAAGGTCCTGCAGACACCCACTTCTGTACCACCAGCGGACAGAAAGGTGGATAAAAAATAGTTGCTAGGGGTGGAGCAGAGTTCCTTTTTGGTCACCCTAACCATGAGGGAGTGGTGCAGGCTGGAGCCTGTGACAAGGCTGGCATACCCTTGGCATCTCACCCTCCTGACAAAGACTCCAGGAAGATGGACTCTGTCTACATGGCTTATACTGCCAGATACCAGAGAACATTATGGAACACTGTTAAAGAAATTTCAAAGTCTGTTCCAGCCCTATGGCAGCTGACTAGGAAGAAGCTACGAAAAGGGGCATACAGGCGTCAAAAGCCCAATTCAGGATGGCAGTGGATAATAATGACACTGCTGCCAGACCAATAGCTTCCTCTGTGTCTCTTGGAAGGTTTGCTTGGCTCAGAACTACCAACCTGACCCAAGACACTTCTCTCTGTTTGGCAGACAGATGGAGGCTTACATGAAAAAAATGGATGAGTACAAGACATTATATAAAAGTGCTGCAGCAGGAGAAAAAGCATCTACACCCCAGAAGCAGCAAGCCAAAGGGGGTAGAGGCAGGGGACAGTACAGGTCTTTCTTCCAGCCTCAAGCTTTTCCCCGATATCAACTTCAGAGAGGCTACTTTCGAGGTGGGGCAGGAGAGGTGGTAGCCAAGCCAAGGTCTGGCTCTTAGCTTCAAACTCAGACCAAAGCTGAAGGCAAGGGTATTCAGACCCTCTTTCCCATCAGAGCCATTGCTTCTGGAGAAGGAAGTATCGAACCTCCTGTCTCAAAGAGCAGTAGAACCAGTTCCTCTCTCATAGAGAGGAAAGGGTCTCTATTCAGGGTACTTTCTCACAGTAAAGAAAACAGGGGATTCAAACAACATGAAGTCTTGCTGTATTCAGACATAATGCAATTAGCTACAGCACTTGAACTGCCCCCGGAGAGGAAAGGGTTAACTCCATGCAGAAGCATGGAATGTTGAGCTCGAGCTCGGTTTTCAAACCTCTGTCTGTGGTACTTCCCAATGTAACCGTCAGATTCTTTACTCCGCCTAACAGTGAAGTCGCTCCAGAGATTTCCTCTGCTCGGTTTGGTAAAAGTGAAGCGTTCAGTTTTAAACCAATTCTTGTAGTGTTTTTCGGATTTCCAGCCTCTGTCTACAGTACAGGTAGTGTAGTAGATAGGTAGTGACTGTATTTATTTTAAACAGCTTGTGGAAATTGTTTTTCTTTTTGGTCGGTCCGGTTAGGAACTGACCTTGTGTTTTCTTCTAATTTTAAGTAAATTTTTTCTGAGATTAAAAAAAAGTAAACAGTAAAGTAAAAACAGTAAAGCTGACATATTGAACAGGTATTTCTGCTCAGTCTTTACTGAGGAAGAGGAGGGTAATGGGTCTGAATGGAGTACAAGGGGTGAGAATGGTGCAGAAATGGACACAAGTCCCTTTACACGAGAAAGGGTCCTGAAGGAACTGGAAGTAATAAGAGTTGATAAAGCAATGGGGCGCACCCCAGGGTCCTTAAAGAACTAAGAGAGTGGTGGCTGAACTCTCTTGCTATCCTGTTTAGCCGATCACTAGAAACAGGGAGGTACCCAAAGACTGGAGGATAGCAGATGTAGTCCCCTTATACAAAAGTGGGAACAAAGAGGAAGCGGGAACTACAGACCAGTCAGCCTCACCTCGGTAGTGGGAAGATCATGGAAGCACTACTGAAGGAGAGATTGGTGGAACATCTGGTTGTCAATGGACTACAGGACCCAAGGCAGCATGGTTTCACCAGGGAAGGTCATGTCAGACCAACCTGATTGAATTTTTGACTGGGTGACTAGGGAGGTGGATCAGGGAGGGCAGTGGACATGGCCTATCTGGACTTCAGCAAGGCCTTTGACACTGTGCCACATAGAAGACTATTGCACAAACTGGGGAATATGGGTGTGGGCAGGACAGTAGTGCGGTGGGTAGGTAACTGGCTGGGCAGCAGGACACAGAGGGTGGTGGTAAATGGCTGTCACTCCACAGAGGAAGAGTGACCAGTGGGGTACCACAGGGATCAGTGCTATGACCGGTACTATTCAATATCTTCATCAGTGACATTGCGCAGGACCTAGAAGGCAGGATTTCACTGTTCGCTGATGACACAAAGCTCTGTAACAGAGTAGACACACCAGAGGGTGTAGACAGAATGAGAAGGGACCTGCAGAAACATGAAGAATGGTCAGGGGTTTGGCAGTTGAAATTCAATGCAAGGAAGTGCAAGATAATGCATATGGGGCACAAAAACCCTGGCACAATATATCAGTTGGGGGGTGAGGATATAGCATGCACCAAGCAGGAAAGGGATCTTGGAGTTATCATCTCTGATGACCTCAAGGCAGGGAAACAGTGTGACAAGGCAGCAGGTAAAGCAAATAGGATGCTGGGAAGCATAGGCAGGGGCATCACCAGCAGGAAAAGGGAGATCATAATTCCACTATACAAGACACTAGTGAGGCCGCACCTGGAGTACACTGTGCAGTTCTGGAGACCTTACCTACGTAAGGACATAGGGTAGAGAAGGTTCAGAGGAGGGCAACAAAGATGGTGCATGGATTGCATCACAAGTCCTATGAGGACAGGTTGAAGGCACTGAACATGTACTCCCTGGAGGAGAGGAGGGAGAGAGGAGATATGATAGAGACATACAAGTATCTTACAGGTAGGAACAGGGTGCAGGAATGCACTATTTTTAAGCGAAAAAGATGTTCCAGGACTAGAGGGCATGGGATGAAGTTGGAGGGAGGACGATTCAGAGGAAACGTGAGGAAGAATTTCTTCACAGAACGGGTGGTGGACAAGTGGAACACCCTGCCAGAGGAAGTGGTGGGGGCTGAAACAATCACGGGATTTAAGAATGCATGGGATAGACATAAAGGAATTCTGGAGGTCAGGTGTAAGGGGCAACAGACTTCCTGGAAAACATAAACTGAACTTACAAACTTAAATGGGCAGACTGGGTGGGCCATAGGCCCTTATCTGCCGACACTGTCTATGTATTTATGTATCTATGTATTAGAGTGGTGTTCTGGTACCAATCAGTCTCAGAAGAACCAGGCTTTTTTTTTGTTCCAAGCCCGTGACATGGTTGTTACCGATCGGTTGGTATTACCTGGCTTGAAAGCTTCTATAGGGTAATTTTGGTAGGTTGGCCATGTCTGAGAAACCCAAAAGGAAAACCGGTCCCACTGGGTTTCAACACTGTACTGAGTGTGGGCAAGCCTTTGCCAAGGCCGACCCCCACCTCATCTGTGTTTATTGTCTGCGGTTTTACCACCTCCAGTCAGACTGCCAAATTTGTAAAAACTTTCCCAAAACCACTCTAGAAAAAAGATTGAGTAGGTTGAAGGAAAGGGAGGCCGAGAAGTCTGTGGATCCAGATGGCCAGCCAGGCTCAGTTGCAGCCGAACCTGAGGAGGTGCCTGCTGACCTAGGTGATATCTCCTCGGGCAAAAGGAGAGCCGACTCTAAGGGGTCGGTTCTGTCAAAAAGGAAACGAAAGTCTGCCGGTTCGGATCCAGTACTGCATACTCCAACCGCAGACGAGATGGCCAAAGCGATTAGTATTGTCCATTCGCTTCGTCCGTTTCCGTCCGAACCGGCACCATCAGTTAGGTGGCTGGTTCGGTCACAACCGGCTCCTTCGGATTATGATCCGGATGCTTTCTATGAGGAGTGGGAGGGAGACAAAGATTATCCCGATGATGACTATGACCAGGGGGGTCTAGATGTGCCCATTGAACCGGACATCTCCCTTGAGAGGCCGTCGGGTGTCTCACCTCCCAGGCTTTCTGAGTCCCCTTCACACTTCTTGTTTTACAAGAAGGTGGCCAACACCCTCCAGCTCCCTATGGTTGAAGCTACTGAGGAGGAAGAACAACCTGATTTCGTGGAGATGATGGACATCCCAGAGTCCAAAAGGTTGTCTATCCCTCTTCATAAGTCCATGGGGAAAACGGACACAAAAGATTCTACAGACTCCTTCCTCTTTATCTCCTGTAGATAAAAGAATGGACAGGAGATACATGTTATCAGGCTCAGCTGCGGAGTTGCTTTGTTCACGTTGCAGCCATGTTGGGGTAGTGCAGGCTGCAGCCTGTGACAGGGCAAACATTCCTTAGGCTTCACACCCCCCAGACAAGGACTCTAGGAAGGTTGATGCCATGGCCAAAAAACTATACTTGGCGTCCTCTTTGGGACTCAGGCAGGCAAACTATATGGCCTATACAGCCAGGTACCAGAAGTCCAGGTGGGATACGGTTCTGGAACTGGCTAAAAAGGCCTCCCCAGCTAGCCAGAGAGCTGGAGGAGGTGGCTGTAGATGGAACTGAGGCATCCAAAGTACAATTTCACGCTGCAGTGGACTCCCAACAATGTGACATCCAGAGTCATGGCTACATCTGTGCCTCTCAGAAGGCATGCTTGGCTCAGATGTACTAGACTATCACAGGACACCCAGTCTAAGGCTATGGATTTTCCTGTAGTTGGTAACTCTCTGTTTGGGGAGCAGACCGATACTAAAATGAAGAAAATGGGTGAATATAGGACCACTTACAGGAGTGCACAGGCCAAGGAAAGGCAAGCCACTCCTCAAAAGCAGCAGTCCAGGGGCAGGGGCAGGCCATTTACATACTAACATACTAAAATGCCAGCAGAATAGGCCTAACTGTCTTTCGTGTCTGCTCATTTGGTCAGCCCCTACCCTGGGTGCTGACCTTGCTTCCCCCTCTCCTTCTCTGGCTTCTCCCTTCCCAGTTCCGGATATTCTTGCTGCATTGGATTTTGCTTCCAGAACCCTTCCCCTGTACCTGTCCCACCCCCTCTTGAATCCCTCCACCGTCTCTGCCTCCACCTGCCCCCTAGGCAGTGCATTCCATAACTCCACCACCCTCTCAGTGAAGTAGCACCTCCTCCTTTCTCCCCTGAATCTTCCCCCCTCCAGCTTCCACCCATGCCCTCTAGTGGCCCTCCTCCTTCCTTCAAGCACCCTGACTGTTCCTCCCTATTTACCCTCTTCATGTACCTGAAGACCTCTATCATGTCCCCCGGTCCCTTCTGTCTTCCAATGTGTACATATTTAGCTCTTCGACCTCTCCTCATAGGTCCTGTCCCCAAGCCCCAAATCATTTTGGTTGCCCTCCTCTGAACCCTCTCCAGGAGTTTAATGTCCCTCTTTAAGTGTGGCCTCTAAATTGCACGCAGTACTGAAGGTGCGGCCTCACCAAGCAGTTATACAGAGGGAGTATCACTTCCCTCCTTCTGGAGGTGATCCCCCTAGCGATGCATCCCAGCATCCTGTTGGCCTTGGCTGCTGCCCTCCTAACCCATTTCACAGGTCTTTTTACCAAACTCAGGCCTCCTCTTCTTACCCACAAAGGTGTTTTTCCGAGAGAGGGGTAGAAGGGGGATAAGCAGGGCTGCTTCCTCCTCCCAGTCAAAGGCTCCTGCCAAGCAGACACCCTGAGGTGTCAGCCCGGGTCGACTCTCCAGTCCCAGTAGGAGACAGGCTGGCTTGCTACTTTCAGGCCTGGAAGTCTGTTACTTCGGACAAGTGGGTCCTGGAAGTAGTTAACCAGGGACTGGCCCTCAGCTTCAAAAGGTACCCAAAAAGGAGGCCAAGTCTTTTCCACCTGCATCAATTTCAGAAACCCTTGCCCTAGAGGTAGATGTTTCATCTCTCCTGGCTCTCAGCGCCGTAGAGAAGGTTCCTACTCAACACAGGGGAAAAGACCTGTACTCCAGGTACTTCCTTACCCCAAAGAAAACAGGGGAGTGGCGACCCATCCTAGATCTAAGGTATTTGAACAAACATATATCAAAACCCAAATTCAAAATGGTAACTCTGGGAATAATCCTTCCCTCTTTTAAGGCCAGGGGATTGGCTAGCATCACTGGACCTCAGTGATGCCTACTTCCATATCCCTATCAGGTGCTCCCACAGAAAATACCTCAGATTCAAGTTGCCTTCAGGACATTGTCAGTTCAACGCCATGCCTTTTGGCCTAACATCAGCCCCAAGGGTGTTCACAAAGTGCCTTGCAGTAGTGGTGGTGTCTTACCTCAGAAGACAGGATATCACCATTTTTCCATATCTGGACGACTGGCTCCTAGTAGGGCAGTCATCAGACCAGGTCAGGTCAGCTCTGCAAACCACTCAGGTCTTGCTCAGTTCTCTGGGGTTTCTTCTCAATCTGCCAGAATCTGTCCTTGAACCAGTACAACTTCTCACCTTCGTAGGGGTGGAATTGGATACTATCCAAGCAAAAGCTTTCCTTCCTCTGGCAAGGGTGAAGGCCGTAGTAGACCTTGCTTCCTCCTTTCGGCCTCAGGTTTTTCTTCCAGCGAGACAGTTCCTCCAACTCCTGGGCCACATGGCAGCCTCCACTGCAGTGGTTCAGGGAGCCAGATTTCAGATGCGGGACATTCAGTTCCACCTAAGGTCCTTTTGATCCCAGAGAAGGGACTCTCTCACCAAACTGATTCCAGTGACCCGAACTCTTGTACAAGTCTCCAGTGGTGGCTGGACCAGGACTACCTCAGACAAGGGGTCCCATGTCTCCCTCAAGTTCCATCAGTAGTTCTGACTACGGATGCTTCTCTCCTAGGCTGCTAGCCCACCTGGGAGCCCTAACAGCTCAGGGGATCTGGTCCCCACAGGAGTCTGTTCTTCATATCAACCTCCTGGAACTCAGAGCAGTTTTTCTAGCCCTTCAGACCTTCTCAGATTCATTCAAGGGCAAGGCAGTCCAAATCAGGACAGACAACACTGCCACAGTGTGGTACATCAAGCAGGGAGGCATTCAGTCCATGGCCTTGTGCACAGAGGCCATGAAGATTTGGTCTCTGGCCTATTCCCTTCAGACTTCCCTGGTAGCAGTTCATCTTCCAGGGAAAGACAATGTGTTAGCAGATGCCCTGAGCAGGATTTCACAGGGACATCACGAATGCTCCCTGAATTCTCACATTATGAGGATCATTTTCTCCAGGTGGGGAACTCCAGAGATAGACCTATTTGCAGCATCAGACAATCATCAACTTCCTCTGTTTTGTTGCAGACCTCCAGTCCTGGGGACAGTTCCCCAGGATGCCCTCATTCTGGACTGGAAGGGCAGGTTTCTCTCTGCCTTCCCTCCTTTCCCTCTCCTGTTCAGAGTTCTGATCAAGATGAGAACTCAGCCCTGCACAGTGATACTAGTGGCTCCAGATTGGGCCAGACAACCCTGGTATCCTCTACTGCTGTCCTTGGCTGTGTCACGTCCCCTGTCTCTTCCCAGGAGATACAATCTTCTCTCCTCCTCCTCCCAGGGGTGGATCTGGTACCCCAATCTCTGGTCTCTCAACCTCAAGGCCTGGGTCTTGAAGAGTTAGAATATGCAGCACTACATCTCTCAGGGAGTTCTGGATATTCTGAAGGTCTCCAGGAAACCTTCCACTAGAAAAACTTAGTTCCAAATGGAAGAGGTTCAGTATTTGGTGCTCTCAGAAAGGTATTGTGCCTGATTCTGCAGGCATTTCCACAACCTTTGATTATCTAGTTCATATGAATAGTCTAGGCCTTAGGCCTGCCATGTTGAAGGTTCATCTAGCAGCTGTCTCTGCCTTCCTTTCAGCAGGGAAGGGCTCTTCCCTGGCATCTCATCCTGTATTCAGGATGTTTTTCAAAGGTCTGGTTCACATTAGCCCTCCCTTTAGGGAGCCTACTTCGCCTTGGGATCTTAATGTCTGCATTGCTCAGCTTATGCAGCCACCCTTTGAGCCTATGGTTTCGGCTGAATTGAAGTATTTGACCTGGAAAACTGTGTTCCTGGTAGCTGTCACTTCTGCCAGGTGGATTAGTGAATTACAGACCGTCAGTTGAACTTGACTTCATATCCTTCCATAGGGATAAAGTGGTCCTAAGAACTAATAGGAAGTTCTTGCCTAAGGTGGTATCGGATTTTCAACTAAATCAGTCTGTATCTCTTCCTGTGTTTTTCACTGACCATTCTTCTTCAGGGGAAAGAAGATTATACAGTTTGGATGTTAAAAGGGCACTTAGCTACTACATAGAGCATACTAAGGAACACAGGAATGACAGTCTTCAATTGTTTCTCACTTATGGCAAAGTGGGGAAAGGTAAGCCTGCCACTAAAAGATCTAATGCCAGGTGGATTGTTTCTTGTATACAATTCTGCTATAACAAATTGGGTAGAACACTCCCTTCAGGCCTGAGGGCTCACTCCACTAGGGGTACAGCTGCTGCTCTAGCTGCGGCCAGAGGTATACCCTTGTTAGAGATCTGTAAAGCAGCCACCTGGAAAACAGCACATACATTCACCAAGCATTACTCCCTGGACATCCAGGCAAGGAGTGATGCTAGGTTTGGCACAGCAGTACTGCAGAGCCTGTTCCCAAAGTAGGTTCTGCATTCTCCCCTCCATAGGGAACTGCTTGGTAGTTTGCATTATGTCTGAATACAGCAAGACTTCATGTTGTTTGAAGAAAAAAATTACTCACCATAGTTATGTTGTTTCTTCTAATGGAGTCTTGCTGTATTCAGACCTCCCCCTCCCCTCGCCTGCCCTCTCAGAACCTGTTTTTGGGAAGTGGGCTGGCAGGTACAGTGTTGCACCTCAGGGGTGTACCTCATGCCCTCCCTCATGGTAGGGTAGCGGTTATGTTTATTTTTCTTGTGTTGCATAGCTTAATTTGTCACTACCTTGTTTCTATTTGGGTTCTCGACTTGAGTCTTTTTTTGGACCCCAAAAATATTTTGCCTTTTAGCTATCTGTTTCAAACAATTTCCATATATTTTAGTGCTAGTTACTTGGTTGCTCATAAGAATCTGATGGTTACATTGGGAGGTTTGAAAACCGGGCTCGAGCTCAACATTCCATGCTTCTGCATGGAGATAACCCTTTCCTCTCCGGGCAGTTCAAGTGCTGGGGCTAACTGCATTATGTCTGAATACAGCAAGACTCCATTAGAAGAAACAACATTACTATGGTAAGTCATTTTTTCATGGCGACCCATACTGGATCTCAGGCACCTGAACAGACATTTGGTAAAACCAAAGTTCAAGATGGTGACCTTGACAACAGTCCTTCCAACCCTAAGTCAAGGGGATTGGCTGGCATCCCTAGACTTAAATGATGCATACTTCCACATCTCAATCAGGCAGTCCCACAGAAAATTTCTAAGATTCAGACTGCCATCAGGCCACTACCAGTTCAAGGCAATGCCTTTCAGACTTACTTCTGCTCCAAGAGTGTTCACAAAATGCTTGACTGTGGTTGTGGCACTGCTGAGTAGACAAAGGGTTATAGTCTTCCCTTACCTGGATGACTGGCTAGTCACAGGGCAATCCCCTCAACAAGTAAGGAAATCCCTGACACTCACTCAAGAACTGCTCCAATCACTAGGGTTCCTTGTCAACTTGAAAGTGTCCATGCTAGAGCCGTGCAGCTCCTGGAGTTTTTTGTAGGAGCAGAGCTGGACACTGAGGGGAAAGGCCTTTCTTCCACAGACAAGGGCAAACAGCCTGATATAGTTGGCAAGTACCTTAAAACTGCAAAGCCTGAGGTATGCAAGGAACTTTCTGCAGTTACTGAGCCATATGGCAGCCTCCACAGCCACGGTGTCAGGGGCAGGGTTCCAAATGAGATGTTCAACATCATCTTACTGGCACCAGAAAAAAGACCCTCTGTCAAAGCTGGTGCCAGTAACAGGACCACTCTTACAAGCACTTTAGTGGTAGCTGGATATGGACAACCTCAGACAAGGGGTGCCATTCCTGCAAGAGAATCCTTCCCTAGTGCTCCCCACAGATGCTTCCCTATCGGGATGGGGAGCACACTGGTAACGGTACATGGCTTAAACAGGAGTCATTGCTGCATATCAAACTGCTGGAGCTCAGCAGTTTTCCTGAGACTTCAAGCATTTGCCAACATGCTATAGGGAAAGGTGTTGCAGGTCAGGACAGACAACACAACCACCATGTACTACATAAACAAGCAAGGAGGCACAAGGTCAACACTCCTGTGCACAGAGGCCATGAAAATTTGGAGTCTGGCCTAATCGATGGGAGCTTCACTGTCAGCAGTCCACCTTCCAGGGAAGACAATGTGCTGTCAAATGCCCTCAACAGAATCAGTCAGAACCACCGCGAATGGTCTCTGAACAAGCAGATGTTACAAATTGTGTTCAAAAGGTGTGGCACTCCAGAGGTAGACCTCTTTGCAACCCCAGCCAACTAACAGCTACCCCAGGCAGGCCCCCAGTGAGGGGCTTAACCCCACTGTATGCACTGCTTTTGGACTGGGCAGGGAAGTTTCTGCATGCCTTCCCTCTATTCCCACTACTGCTCAGAGCCCTGAACAAGTTCGGATCCTTATTGCCTCAGACTGGGCCAGGCAGCCTTGGTACTCCCTGGTTCTGGAACTGTCAGTCGCCAAACCGATCAGCCTTCCCAGCAACCACAACTTGCTGACTTCCTCCCAAGGCAGGATACTGTACCCCAACCTTCGGTCTCTCAGGCTCAAGGCCTGGTTCTTGAGGACCTAGAGTATGTTAACCTGCATCTCTCCGAAGGGGTCATGGAGGTCCTTAAGGTTTCCAGAAAGCCCTCCACCAGGAAAATCTACACATCCAAATGGAGAAGATTCTCCATTTGGTGCCAGAGTAAGAATCTGGACCACACTCAGGTGGGTTTGCCAGTGGTCCTGGATTACCTAACCCACCTTCCCTCCCTGGGTCTGAGACCATCCACTCTAAAGGTGCACTTGGCAGCTGTCTCAGCCTACCTGTCAGCAGGAAAGGCATCATCTCTGGCTTCTAATCCAGTGTTTAGGAAGTTCTTTAAGGGGCTGCTACATTTACATCCCCCACATAGGACTCCTACCCCAGTGTGGGATCAGAACATATGTATTGCAACCACCCTTTCAGCCTATGTCATCAGCACATCTCAAGTATGTAACTTGGAAAGCTGTGTTCCTAGTGGCAATCACTTCTGCCAGAAGGATTAGCGAGCTACAGGCTTTGTCCATGGAGACTGACTATATTGCATTCCACATGGACAAGCTGGTACTTAGGACTAATAATAAGTTTCACCCTAAGTTAGTGTCAGACTTCCATGTTAATCAGTCCATTTCACTGCCAGTCTTTTTCACTGATCATTCCACTTCTGGAGAACTTAGACTGCATAGTCTAGACGTAAAAAGAGCTATCAGCTACTACTTGGCGCATACAGAAGGCCATAGAGGAGACAGGTCCCTGCTCTTCTTGACCTATGGGGAAGTAGGAAAAGGTAAACCAGCCACAAAAAGATCCATTGCAAGATGGATTGTAGCCTGTATCCAGTTCTGTTACGGTAAAGTGGGCAAGCAAGCCCCACAGGGTCTCAGGGCCCACTCCACTAGAGGTACAGCTGCCTGTATAGCAGCTTCAAGAGACATTCCTGTGCTGGAAATTGCAGTGCAGCTACTTGGAAAACAGTTCACACATTTACCAAGTATTACTGCTTGCATACTCAGGCTAGGAGTGATGTCAAGTTTGGTACAGCAGTCCTGCAGAGCCTGTTTCCTAAGTAGGCCCTCTGCCCACCTCCAAAGGCAGTACTTGTGGAGTCTGCATTTGTCAGAATACAGTAGGATTTCCTGGGGTTTGAAGAAAACATTACTTACCATAGTAATCTTGTTTCTTCCAAGGGCATCTTACTGTATTCTGAGCTCCCACCCTTCCTCCCCTGCTAGGACCTACAGGGCACTACGTACCAGCTGTACATGTTAGTGGGAAACCTGTGGGCATACCTGTTTGTTACATAGTCATCTGTTGACTTGAGTTTTGAAAAATGCCCTTATTGTTTGAGAAGGGTTTGTCCCATATAAGGGGTTATTATTGTTATGGTTACATGGAATTAGTAGTTAGTTAGTTTAGCTTCTGCATGCTTCGTAAGAATCCGTCGGTTGCAGGAAGTGCAGCCAGGAACAGTGGTTTGAAAACTGAGCTTGAGCCTTACACTCCACTATAAGCCTAGGTTCTATTAACCATTTCGGCTCCATGGCAGTCCTATGGTGAGATCATACTGGATTTGTCAGAATACGGTAATATTCCCTTGGAAGAAACAAGATTACTATTGTAAGTAATGTTTTCTTTCAGTCTACCCTTACCTAGACGACTGGCTTATAGTGGGGGAAAAACCTCTACAAGCAGAAAATACTCTTTCTCTGACAAAGGACACTCTAAATTCCTTGGGGTTTCTTATAAATCAAAAGAAATCCCATCTGGAACCAACAGAGCTCCTTACGTTCATAGGAGCACAGCTGGACACCCTACAGAGCAGAGCTTTCCTTCCTTTGGAAAGAATTAAAAAACTTTTGTCACTGGCAAATTCTTTTGTCCTGGGCCAGCCCAGGCCAGCCAGACTCTTCTTAAGGCTCCTAGGACACATGGCATCTATGACAGCCGTGGTTCCAGGAGTCAGATTCAGAATGAGGGGCATACAGCAGCTCCTAAGGTCCCTCTGGTCCCAAAGCAAAAGTTCACTGTCCAAACTGGTCCCTGTCACAAAGACACTCCTTCAGTCTCTGGATTGGTGGAAGGAAGTTGGCAATCTCTCAGTAGGAATTTCCTTCCAAGCACCCTCCTCTACAAGAATCATTACTACAGATGCTTCTCAGCTTGGATGGGGAGCTCACATGGACAGTACTTCTGTCAGTGGCTCGTGGACTCCACAAGAGTCACAGGCTCACATCAGTCTGCTGGAACTCAGGGCCATTCATCTAGCACTGAAGGCATTTGCCTCACAGTTAAAGGGTCATACAGTCCAGGTCAGAACAAACAACATCACTGCATTGTTCTACGTAAACAAGCAGGATGGCACAAGGTGCAGCATTCTATGTCTGGAAGCCATGAGAATTTGGGGCCTGGCCTACTCCCTTGGGGGGGGGGGGGGTCAGCCTGTCCGCTATACATCTTCCAGGCAAGGACAACACCCTGGCAGAGACGCTCTCAGCTGCATCAACTAGGGATATAGCGAATGGTGTCTGAGCATGCAAGTCCTGGCTACAGTGTTCAGGAAGTGGGGCACACCAGAAACAGATCTTTTTGCCTGTCATCTAAACCATCAACTTCCTCTGTATTGCTGCAGGCCTCCAGCCTTTGGGACTCTCCCAACAGGTGCCTTAGTTCTAGATTGGGCAGGAAAGTTTCATTATGCCTTTCCTCCTTTTCCTCTGATTTTCAGAGTTTTGCCAAAACTCAAGAGCTCATCCTGCAACAGTCATACTACTGGTGGTGCCAGTCTGGCCAAGGCAAGCCTGCCTTTCTTGCAGCAAACCCAACCCTCCCTCTCAGTCACTCCCTCAGATAGGGGTAACCTATCCAGATCTGAAATCTCTTTACCTCAAAGCTTGGCTGTTGAGGAGTTAAGAGATCTTACTTTGAGTGGGAGCTCTTGCAGCAGGCTATCACAATAAGGACTGTGCTGCAGGCACTAGAACCCTCAGGAAAACTTCTCAGCCAGCAATACCCAGCAGGGACCGCCCCCTGATGTTGGCTCCACCCGACGTCAGTCCTGGTACAAAGGGACATGAGCCCTGACAGGAGGCAGGCGAAGCTCAAAGATGATGCCCTGCACACCTCAAAGGGGATGGAGGATTCAGTCCTTATTGTGATAGCCTGCTGCAAGTGCTCTTCTCAAAGATCTGCTGTTAAGGTAAGTTCTTACGTAACTGTACTTTTCCTGCTACTCTGAACAAGTTCCAAAGATCCAGAGGATGGCCAAAAAGCCTAGTACAAAAAAGACCTATGCAGCCAAATGGAAAATATTTTCCCTTTGGTGCAAGAAGAAGCACATTAATCCTCTTAAGGCTTGAATTCCTAACCTTTTGGATTATTTTTTCGTGCAATTCCAGGATTCAGGCTTGAGGCCTTCATCCCTGAAGCCTCAGCTGGCTGCTATTTTGGCTTATCTTTCTGTTGGGAAGACTAAATCTGTTTTTTTCCCCAGACAGTGTTTAAACAGTTTTTCAGAGGTCTCCTCCATGTCCAGCCTCCAGACAAGGAACATGTCCCTCCTTGGAGCTTGAATTTCTGTATTGCCAAGTTCATGGAGCCACCCTTTGAACCCATGGCTTTGGCTCACTTCAAGTATGTCGCTTGGAAAACTGTATTTCTAGTAGCCATTACCTCTGCAAGAAGGATTTCAGAGTTACAGGCTCTCTGCACCAAGCCCAACTACATTATCCCTCATAGGGATAAGATTGAGCCCAGGACAAACAGAAAATTCCTGCCTAAGGTGGTCCCAGAGTTTCATCTTAACCAATCCATCACCTTACCTGTGTTCTTTACTGAGAAATCTACTCTAAGGGAGCAGAAGCTCCACAGTTTGGATGTCAAAAGGGCCCTAATGTACTATTTGGATCACACCAAGCAGTTTAGGGGCCCATCCACATAGTTCTTCCTCACCTGTGGGGAGGTAGTTAGAGGAAAACAAGCCACCAAGAGAACTATCCTGTTGGTTAATCTCATGTATTCGATTCTGCTATGACAAGGCTGGTAAACAGCCCCCTGAGGGCCTCAGGGCCCAGTCTACTAGGGGCACTGCTGCCTCTGTGGCAAGCAGCTACTTGGAAGACTGTGCACACTTTCCCCAGGCACTGTTGCTTGGATGTACAGTCTAGATCTGATGCCAAATTTGGCAAGCCGGTCCTGCAGAGCCATTTTCCTAAGTAAGTTCTCTACCTGCCTCCCAACTGCACTGCTTTGTAGTCTGCAATAGTTACTGATGCTAAAGGACCCCTGGGGTGAGAAGAAGAAAAAAATTACTCACTGTAGTAATCTTCTTTCTTCCAAGGTGTCCTTTAGCATCAGTAAGCTCCCACCCTTCCTCCCTGGATAACCTTCAGAAAAGGTCTCTGACTCGTGCCTTCTAGCAAATTGGTCATTTTTAACTTTGAATTGTATTTTGAGCAAAGTTACATGTTTGTTATTCTGGTTCTTGTTATATATTTTTGAATCCTGTTGGTTTGTTCCTATGTGGGCATGTGCCCATTCTAGCTTCGAAAAAAATTCTGGAACCTTCCTCACTCTCCCTGCTCAGTACAACCTCAAGCTTCACTTTGATAGGCTGATTCATAAACTCATTACCCTACTGTTCACCTCCAGGGATGTATTACCTAGTCAGCTCAGTGCAACAGTTACTGATGCTAAAGGACACTTTGGAAGAAAGATGATTACTACGGTATTTTTTTCTTTTTGCCCTTACTTTCCCAGACCCTTCCTTTGAGAACCATAGTGTTTTTCCTTTTCTCTTGCCTTTATTTGCTGAATGCAAAGATTGTTGCCTCCACTATACTTAAGTTAGATTGAAAAAACAAGGCCACATTTAAAAGTCTTCACCACAAGAGGACTTCACTGCTGAAATCATGCGTACTGCATCCATTAATGAACCCAGAGACCCAAACCCTGGCTGAAGCATATCCTTTGTTGTAGTGGAAGTCGAAGAGATCCATTTGGCAACCTCTTGTTCAAGTTGTCTATTATTTTGTTTGTCTACCCATCAGTGTGCCTTCAGAAAGGATACTCCGCACCACTGGTGACATAGTATCTTCAGCCAGAGCTACGTTTCTCCCTGAACATGTTGAACAACTGGCATTTTTAAAAGTCAACGTGCCCACATTGAGTTACAGTTATGCCATGCACTGGGTATAGCAAGATGAAAGAGAGTCTGATGTGGAAAGGATAGATGACTAAGCAACTACATGCTACCCATGTTTCTCCTGGTTGGAGAAGTACATAAGAAAATGCATCATGGATGCCGACTTTCGACTTTCCTTAAAAACCTTCCTACTGCTGTCTGCTGCTGAATTCTTCATACAGGCTAGGCACTGCATTGTCTACCACTATCTGCAAATAAAATAACCTTCATTTTTGAACCAAAAAAAACACTAACATGTTCCCTTACTGTCGCTGTCACTGAACGTCATTATGAAATATTCATCACACATGCTAGCAGCAGTCTATGCTATCTCCTTCACTAATTTGGAAAGTTGCATACAGTCTACTGCTTGTGTCTGTCTTTACGTGTTTTTCATTCCTCTCTTACAAGTCAAAAATCGGTTGCACTGATCAGGTCAAAGTATTACACTGGCGTGAGACTGTACCAGTGGAGCAGGGTGGGTGGGATGGAACAGATGGAGGAAGAAATAATGCCTCTGTTTTATTTACACCGGCCTTTTCAGTGTAGCAAATCCCCACCTGCTGTAAATGTAGCATAACTATTAGTCTGAGCCTTGTTTCTTTTTCTGTTCATGCTGTCATTATGCCAATTACAGGTAAATTCTCTATGACTCGATAATTTACAACATAAATTATTTTGCTGCCACTGAACGCCCCAGACCACTGATACGCCTCTTGTTGTAAAGTGTCCCTATGTGGCTCCTTTTCTCATTTCTTCATCATAATTCTGTTGCTGCCACTGCATTCCCCAGACCACTGCACTGTCACTCTTCCCACTGTATCTGCCACTGAAAAAAATCTTAACACATAATGATAGTTGGATGCCCGTCACAGACTTTGAAAGAAAGTTAAATACAGACAGTACTGCTTGTATCTATCTCTGCACATATTCCATTCCTCCGCTACAGGACAAACATCTGTTGCATTGACAAGGTCAGTATTACACCTGCGTGAGACTGTACCAGTGGAACAGGGTGGGTGGGATGGAACAGATGGAGGAAGATATTATTACTGGCTCACACCAGCCTTTTCAGTGCAGCAGATCCAGATCTGCTGTGTAACCAGGGCTCCAGATGAGATTTTTTGGAACGAGTACTGTACTTCTCACTTTGAAAGTGAGGTGAGTAAAACCAAATTCAGACGTGTAAAAATGTCTGGACAGAGTGGAGTGAGTAGTACTTTTTAAAAACAATGTATTTTTTTCTGATAAGAACTGAACAGGTGCCAACAATGCTCCAGATAATGTTGGCAGGTAGGAGTAATTTACTCACCAGCTTTAAAACAACGGGGAATAAAACAAAATTGTGTGGCATATGAGTGCTGTAAATCTGGAAAAAACTTCCTTCTCAGTCACCAGTTATGTTATGAAGCACTATTCTATGGAGTGTGGAACGTTTACAGATGTTGGGTAAGTATTGGTACTCATTAAAAAAAAAATTCTGAAGAGTATTTCCTAAAATGAGGTGAGTAAAATAGGTCGATACTCACCTTATCTGGAGTCCTGTGTGTAACATTACTCGTTTGCTGTTCTGTTGATTATGCCATTAATTATTACAATATATTACGCTTCTGGTTCTGGCTCTGATTTGCCTAGCCTGCTCTGACCAGGCAGAACTGGAAAATCTGACCCATACACCCCTAGCAGCAACATTCTCTTCCCACCCTTTTCTATTGTGAAATGCTTTGCGATACAGTCTGTATGAAGGACACTACATAGAACCAAATTCCTTTCCTTTACTTGTGGGGTTTATTCATTTCTTTTCTGCCTTTGTCCTAAAACTTTTAATTGATCTTACAAAAAGTCCTCAAATTGTTATTAACATTACACTCCGAAGAATGGGCAGCTCACTCATGTAATTAATTCACACCACCTAATTATGTTTTAATATATCAGTGCTAGCTGGCCCGCCAGCAGAACGCTAACACTACTACTTGAAACACTGATGACCCAGGTTCAGAAATGAGCCCGAGTCATCATAAGGCCGACTGAGGGAGGTGGACGGAGCGTCCCAAGAGACGCTCTTCACCTCGGGGAGGGAGGGTGTTTGGCCTCCACTGCACTACCACCACCTGGGTGACCTCATGTAGCAGTGCAGTCAGAGCCGAGGAGTCGGGAGGGAGAGCGCTGATGTGCTGCAGCGCACAAGCACTCCTTGCATGCCTCTGCATTGGGAGTTTGGCATCTCAGAGACAGGGAACAACGGAACATGGAAAAACATCTCTGACCAATGCAGGAGGATGTCTGTCCCACACTGCAGGCCTCACACCGCCGACTGAGGCTCTCACTCCTACCGTACCTATCAGTCTCCTTTGGGGGGGGGTAGCTCCCACTCCCAGTGGCCGTACCCTGGAGGGCAAGCCAGAGTGCATCAGAAGTCGAGGTAAGTCCCAGAGAAGGCTGAGTTATGGAGCTGGGTGAGGCATCAGGACTGATGGGGGCTGGTCGGCAAAGCAAGGGTAAAAGCATACTAAATTTAAAGAAAGAAAAAATGCATCAGTGCTAATAAGTGACATTAAAATATCCCCTGAATCTGGTAAGAATAGCTAACCACATCATTAAGAGCTGCATTTAGAGCTACAGATTGCAATTAACACATTTCAAAAAGCACAAGTTAAGTAATGGAGCAATATATAATTTTTTCTCTCTCTTTTCCCTATGCCATGCTACTGTGTGATAGGTATGGTATTTTTTTTATTTATTTATTGAAAACTTTGGAGAGTACCTCTGATCACAGGTGCTTACTTACAAAGGTTCCACGTCAAGTACATAGTCGCAAAATAGTTACAAGTACTATAAGAAGTTCCAGAGGAAATGCCATCTAGTCAAGCTCAAAGCACTTAAGACAGATCAATTACATACAGTTTTGAAAAAATCTATATGGATCATTGTATAAAATATCCCAGGATATGTACAGAGAGAAACCAAATAAACAGTTAAATGGTTACAGTTGCAGTGTAGATACGAAGAAGCCAGCAGAAGAAGGCCATTTGGTCTGTCAAGTCTGCTTGTATTGCAGGGTCCATAGCTTGAGCTAATATCCCTGCCCTCCCTCCCCACTCCTCCCATCCTCCCTACCCATGACCCTTACCCTCCCCCTATGCCTGTCCCAGCCTCTCTTAAAGCTGCCCACCATCTTCAGTGAGATTACCTCTTCTGGCAGTGCACTCCAAGTGTCCACCACCCTCTCTGTGAAGAAGTGCTTCCTGACCTCCCTCCTAAACCTCCCATTCTCCAGCTTATGACTGTGCCCCCTCGTGTTATGTACTGCAAGGACAATTTGCAAAGATCTTTTAAACTGATTAATCTTGGGGAGATTTAGCAGAGTATCGGGCAGGCTGATGGTCCATGCCATATGGAGGTTGAGTGTAGGGTGTAGGGCAGCTAGTTTATTAGATTCAGTAGAGCAATTATCAGGGTAGACCCTATACAGGTCCTTTACTTGCATCTTTTGCAAGTGTTGGCTACCTCAGTGACAAACAACAGACAGCTCATTACAGCTCTGTATACAGATGTGACAATGTAGACATGTAACTCAAATCAAATGCTAATTCATTGAGAATAAAAAAAGGACAGAATAAAAGCAGAGAGTTAAAATCATCACACTGCATAACATATAAAACATTAAAGCCTAGATCATACCAACTTTGCCCTGCACCATATCTGTTCAAGTGTGTGAAGGACAGAGTCCTTGGAGCTTGAACCATGAACCACTATCAGAATGAGTCTGGTGAGTCAAGATTTCTCTTCCTGGATGTCACAAACAGTATTTAGTCTCTGGCACATATAGATTGCCTGTTCAAACAGTCAAGAGTTTGCATCAGAGTTCATACTCTGTAATATATCAGTATCCTGCTGTAACTCGCGCCCCCTTGTTTCTACTAGCAGGGCTGCTCCACTTACCTCTAGGTGTCACTGAGAGGGGTGGGGGTAGTCACTACAAATATCTTACAGTTTCTGTACGACCCATTACTTCTACTACGGAGCCTGTCATCCTCAGACAGGTAAACCAAGTGTGGCAGCTACCTGGCTCACACCTGGTGGGACCATTTAGCATGTCCATCAGCCTGGGTCCCTGGGAGAAAACGTTTGCTTAGCATTATGCTAGGTTTGTACTTCTGGTCAGGGGTACCCAAGTAAATCCGGACACTGGAAGCAATAACTGTAATGTCCAAACTAGGTTGGGATTCTAGAGTGTGGCTTTTATTCACATAACAGAGAGAATAACAAAGCAAAGATGGACCCCCATAGGGCTACACTCGCTGGTAATGCAGATTACAAAGGTACAGAGCACACTTCTTCACAGCGAACCCTCAGGTTCTGAACGGATCTGGGCACACACGGCCCAAACTGGTACACTTCTCTTCTTTTCCTTGACTTGGCACCCCGGCCAGTACTAAGACACGTTTCCATATTGCATGGAGATTGATGGTAGCTCCCTAAACCACCCACGAGCACATTCCGGCTCTTGGGGAAATCCAAAATCCCACGTCTGGGTACTTTCCTCAGGCATTTGCCAAATGCGTAGAGAGAAAACATAGGTGCCCAAACTGAACCCGGAGAGATAAACCTGGTTACTCTAGATGGGGGGTCTCCCACTTTTCGCTCCCAAATCTACATTCGGCCATTCATCTGGTTACAACACCTTTCTTCGAAACACTGTTTATAGATACTCTCTAGAAATGTTTTGCACATTTAACATTCTACAAGTCACTCTACGGAGGTGTCCTGACTTTAAAAGTTCCATATGTGGCTATGTCTTTACCCTAGACCCCCAATATTGCAGATGCTTTTAAGTCATACACTGTCTAAAAGTTCTGTACTTGGCAAGTCTTCCTTTGACCCCACAGTAGGCAGATACTTTTACTCAAACCACAGTCTTGGTGAACATAGTCTCTGTCAGAGTAAAACTCACCACGGTATTGCAGGTGCCCCTTGGCTTTTTCTCACAGAAAGTCTCAGGTACTCACAGAACAAAATGACTCTCAGGCAGCTTCACCCTCTCCAGGCTGGACCAGGGGATTGCCCCTGAATCCTGGAATGCCCTCCCATCCTTCCAGGGATGGGGCACTGGAACACCTCCTAGGAACGGTCTCTACCACTTCGCAAATGGTCTTCTGTGTTCCTCTCTAGGGTGAGAACACACAACTCCTTTTTCTAAGGTAGCTTTCTCTCAGAGCTAGATCTGAGGAGCTGGCTTCTGCAGCACTCCTCACTCTCCTGAGTCTCACTTGAAACTCTCTCAAGACTGACTGAATCTCCCAGTGTTCTACTGCTAACCCCTGCAGCTAACATTCCATTGTGGCTTATGCTGCTGCTGCGAGAATTCTAAGGTGACATCATCATTCCTGCTCAGCAGAAACTGAAAACAGAGTGTGACAGTGTGAAATCCATTTAACTGGCATCTCACAAGCTGCCTCTCCCTGCCTGCCACTGATTCTAAGTGGGATTCTAGTAACCCCTGGGACCAAGGGGGTTACACTGCTATCACTAAAGGGAAAAAAAAAAAGGAAAGTTGTTTTGCTATCAGATAAAATAATTAGCGGTATCAGATGTCACTTTTTCCTTAGAGAGATTAGCATGGCTTCCCAATATCACGTAATTGAAAACTGTTAATTGACATTTAGAATACAGTTATATTACATGTTAATTATAAAAGACTGTTTTGACCTCCATCTGGCCCAGAGGTAGTATGTTGCATAACCGTGCAGGCAGTCTGGGTTTTCTCCTTGAGCTCAAATCTCTATATACTGGATGACAGGGGTGCCTAATGCAGTGCTTTCCAGTCAGAGGAAAGAGGGGTGTGCCTTGTGCTTGTACAGTAGTAACCCCTTAAATCATGGTGAGGAATCACTGACACATTATGTCGGCATCTTCAGATACAGGGGAGTTGCAGCTGTGGGCATGTCAGGGAGTGAAGAGAATGTCTGATGCAATGTGCAAGTGACCAGGCATAAGGATAAGGAAGAAAAAAGGCAGAATAAAGGCTTCCCTGCTAGGTTGGTCACAGTACCTGCCAGCACTCACACTGGGCCCTACTTGGTGCAGTCCTTCATTTTAACTCTTACCATCAGATTGATGGTCCCTGCCATGTGGAGGTGGGATGTGGGCCATGTTATGCCAGACCAAGTCTGGGCTGGGTGGCAGAGGGTAGGCAGGTGTACTTAAATTGGAACATACCTGAGTAAAAAAGCCACCTTGTCATTCCAGCAGTAGTGCATTTTTATTTATTTATTTAGATTTTGTTAACCAGGTAAACCCACTGAGACCAGAGGTCCCTTTTTCAGGGGCGACCCGGGGTGAGTACACCACCAGCGTTACATTAGGTACAGTATACAGCTTCAAAAATATGCAATTTGTACAGGAGGTTAGGTAACAGTAAGGCAGAGACAGAAAGCACACAGCAAGTAACAGATTCAGAGAAATTGCATTGTCAGTGGGGTACATTAAGTCCATGAGTCTTCAAAAAACATAACACAGTTTGTACAGAGGTAACAGTCAATAGAGGATAGTTAGTACACAGGAGCAAAGATTTGTGGTGGAAATTTCGTTAAGGAAGGTAGGGGAGCTTTATCTAGCGGTTGCAGCAGCAGTGGCTCAGTTCAAGGAGGTAGACTTTAAGACCAGCCTTAAATGAGGAGAGGAGGGTTTGTCAAGCAGGGAAGAGGGACGAGTTCCAGAAATGAGGGCAGTGAACTGGAAGGAGCATTTTCCTTGATTAGTACGGATGCAGGGTATGCTCAGAAGTCGACTGGAAGTAGACCGGAGGTTGCGGAGGGAGACTTTATGGGTAAGCAAGTCGCTAAGGTGAGGTGGGTGGTGGATGGAGAGGAGTTTGTAGGTAAGGCAGGCAGGGGAAAAGGATAGTTTATGCCTGAGTGTCGGCCAGTGAAGGTCCATAAGAGCTTCACAGTGATGCCTCCTTGGGGAGGAGTGGGTTGCAAAGTGAGCAATGTGGTGGTAGAGGGTGGAGAGCTTTGTTAACTCTGTCTCTCTGAGGGACTGTAATAGTGGAGAGCTGTACAGTAAAGAGGGGAGGAGGTTGCAGTTGGCAATGGCTCTACGTGCATTTCCAGAGAGGGAGTTCCCAAGGCGGTATAGCAAGCCCAGTCTCTGGTGGATAGATTTTGTTAAGACATCCATGTGGGGTTTGAAGGTTAGCTCCTGGTCAAGGGTAACCCCAAGATACTTCAACTGGTCAGCGACCTCAACACACATTCCTCGAGCTGGCGTTATCTGGAAGACCGCTCACGGTCTTTCCAATCGCAGGTCGAAGAGGACAGCTTTTGTTTTATCCTCGTTTAGCTTTAGGTGGTTGGCAGTGAACCATGTTTCAAGTTTTGCCAGGCAAGCTTGAAATTCAGTTGCAATGACGGAGGATTTGGGGTCGCTGTGGTATATTACAGTGTCGTCAGCGTAGAGTATCAGGTTGCAGGGTGCACACACCTCTTCTATGTCATTCACAAACAGAGAGAATAGCAGGGGACCTAGGATGGAGCCCTGGGGTACCCCAGCGATCACAGGCTTGGGGGTTGATTGGACGCCCTGCCAGTGGACTGTCTGAGTTCTGTTTGTCAGGTAGCTTGTGGTCCAGAAGAGAGAGAGCTGATCCATGCCAAACCTTTGTAGCTTAGAAAGGAGCAGCTTATGACTGACCATGTCAAAGGCCTTGGAGAGGTCGATGAATAGTGCCTCCGTTGGGGTGCCTTGGTCCATGGCGTTGAGTATGTCGGATGTCAATCTGACTAGGGCAGTGTCCATGCCATGGTCTTTCTGAAAGCCATGCTGGACCTTGGAGAGGAGAAAGTGTTGTTCCAGGTAGCCTTGTAGCTGATCATAGACTAATCTTTCCAGGATTTTTCCCAGAGGGCAGAGCAGGGAGATGGGCCTGTAGTTCTCCACCCTGTCCCAGGTTCCTTTTTTATGGACTGGAACTATGGTGGCACCTTTCCATTTACTGGGGACCGTCCCTTCATGAAGGGATTGGTTAATGAGTAGGGCAACGGGGTAGGCAATGGCTGGTGCCACAGCCCTCAGTAGGCGTGGCTCTAGCTGATGATTCCCAGTGGACGATTCAGGGTTAATTTTGCAGAGTAGTGGTAGTACCATACAGGGGTCCACTAGTTTCAGGTGGAATAATGGTCGAGAGAGCACTGTGTCAGGGTGGGTGAGAGGAGGAGGTCCAGGCACGGAAGGGGAGCAGCCTGGGAGATATGTAAAGGATGTACTGAACACTTCAGCCACCTTAGAGGGGTCAGCAGTAGGTGAGTTCCTGGCTATGACCGTAACACATTGTTCCTGCATGCGACCTTTCAGGAGGGAGTTTATATGGCCCCAGAACTTCTTTGGGTCTCATAGGTTGCCCACTTGGAGATCTCTGAGGTATTTTGATTTGGCCTGTTTTGTGGCTTGTTTACACTTGTTGCGCAGGCACCGGTAATTCTCCCAGTCAGAAGTTGTGCCAGAGGATTTGTAGAGCCCCCATGCCTTGTCCCGGAGCCGCATGGTGTGTTTTAGCTCCGGGTATAGCCATTTATGGCACTTTCCGTGAACCCTTAGTTTTTTTCCAGGGGACATGTCGGTTTGCTATGCCCAGGAATGTCTGGAAAAAGTATTCGAGGGCCGCATCTATAGTGGGAAGGGAGACAATAGGACCCCATTCCGCCTTTAGGAGGTCAGCGCAGAGGCCTGCCAGTTCGAATCTGCTGTAATTTCTTGCAACGATCAGTCTGGCAGCCAGCCTAGGGGGTTTATTGGACCAGATGCAGTAGATAGGGCAGTGGTCACTCAAGGAGTCCGACATGATCCCAGCAGTCAGTATCCAAGCGGGGTTGGAGGTAAGTACCCAGTCAAGAAGCGAATGGTTGCCGGTTTTAGCGTTATGCCTGGTTGGCATGTCAATCACTTGGGTGAGGGATGCATCAAGTAACAGATTCTTAGTTCGGGAGGAGTTAGGGGCAAGCCAGTTGAGGTTGAAGTCCCCTAGGAGGATTTTCTCCCCTGGGGGGAGTTGGAGGATGGCATTGGCAAGAGACTCAAGGGAGGGGGTGGCGGATTGAGGTGGGAGATAGGCACATCCAATATAGAGAGGTTTTGTACCTCCGAGGATAAGTTTGACAGATAATACCTCAGCCTGAGTTCCGTCCAGCGCTTGGAGGTTGATCAGGGTGGCATTCAAAGGGGACTTCAGATAGATTAGGACTCCCCCCTTTTTTTTACAGGTCTGGCATGAAAGGTAAGACACGGAGCAAGGGGGTCGAGAGAGGGTAAAAACCCTGTCAGGACATTAGGTCTCAAGGTAGTATACTGTAGGTAGTAGTATAGGGTAAAATAGGGCAGACTGGATGTACTGATGGTCTTTCAGTGTTGTCTGTGTTTCTCTGTTTGTTTCTATTAACCTTTATTGACTTAAACTGAACCCCAACCTTCCTCATGAGTTAAGAATTCTACCACAAAACCAACAACATATTGTTATTTTTGTGCTACGTGGATGATCACCTTTTTACTTGAGAGTGACATTCAGATACCATTGATGTGATATCAGAAATTGACAATACCATTGTTATGATATCAGATTGACAGAATGATTGAAGAGCTTCATACATTATGAAAAAAATAGCAGCTACTGTAAGAAAATCCATTGGTAACAAGGCCTGTAGTTCTGTCTTGGGAATTCTGGTGACGTCACAACCCAGTTAGGCTGACTTCCGGTTCTGGCATGGGCTGAAGAGTAACGCACTTTGTGGGCTCTCCGCTCCTACTACTCTAAATTCGATCTCTAACCTCTTAAAACTCAAGATTTCAAATAAAAAAAAGTTTGTTAAAATAGAGAGCTACAACCTGGAATGTCGAATTCATCTAAAAATTGTTTTCAAGCTTTCACAGATATGGCAGATGGCGAAGACCCAGCATCTGACTACTCCAAGCTTACTCTGAGGCCTAATGCAGGCTCCTCCAGGAAAAAAGCAGTATCCTCTACTAAGGCAAAAAAATCCTTTCCGGAGGGCAATGTGGACACTGTTTTAAAGGACATCGCTGACTTTTTGAAATGAAGTCCGGGGCTCCTTGGCGCTGGCCGAAGGGTTTTTCGATACGCTGGTGACCGGGTCCGTCCTGAGCCCGGGTACCAGGAGGCGGAGACCGGCAAGGGAGGTGTTCTACAAGCGTCCATTGGACGCTTCCCTCCCGGTGGATGGATTTGCCTGGGGACCCGTGGGCGGATTGGTGGCGAACTTGGGGACGTGTGGCCTCGACATGCCCATGGCACGCCCCCGCCCCAGGAATACCCTGCGTGCTTACGCAAGGCCGAGAACTGCGATAGCCGGGGCACAGAAAAAGGAAAATTACGCCCCTGGCCGACCGGATGACGAACACCTGGGCCCCTGCCACCCAAAGCCCCGGAGCCAGCCTGGATCCAGCCCCGCAGCACCTGGGATGCAAAGGTCGGTCGTAAGGCCATCCCCGAAGAGAGGGGCCCTCCCGGCATAGGGTTATGCTGGGCTACTCAAGGTAGGCTGCAGTTGGGACTGGGAGTAGGTGGCAGGAGGTTGGAGGGAGGCAGGAAGGCGTTGGCGCGCCGAAGGAGTGGCCGGTCGGGGTGTGTGTGGGAGGTGCATAAATAGATAAAGCAAAAAAGAGATGAAGTCCGGGAGACCATGCTGGATCTTAGAACCGAGATTGGCTCACTGCAGACTAAGGTCACTGAGGCAGACCATCAGCTATCCAAAAATGTGGACAGGCTTAATGATTTCGAGGCGAATCTGAAGGCTCTTGCCACAGAACAACTTATAATAGCAACCCACAGGAACATGCCGAGAATCGTGGCGGACACCGAAACCTCTGCATTTTCGGAATCCCAGAGGGGGAGAAGGGTGGCAACATGTTGGCATACACAGATTATCTCTTACGACTGGTACTGGACCTTGAACCAAACTTTCAACTAGACATCGAGCAGGCACATAGGGCACTTGGCCCCAAGCCGACTCACCCAGATGCAAGGCCTCGCTCATATGTAATTTGTCTGCTCAGCTACCAGACTAAGGAATCTTGCTTCGTAAAGCCTGGCAGAAGGGCCCGGGTGATGATTGGCCAGCACAGATTGTTATTCGACAATGATTATGCACCTACACCCAGAGACAGAAGAGAGACTACAACCCCTTATTCCCAGCACTGAGATCACGGAAGATTAGTTTTCGTAACCATATCCAGCCAAGCTAGTGACGAACCTGCCATCTGGCCAAAAGACATATTTTACAGCTTTGGAGGCATCCGAGGACCTTACAACAAGAGGAATAATTAACAATAAAACACTGGACATAGTGAAATTTCGCATCGTACAGGGCCCTCCAGTAACACCAAACCGACTACAAATGGACAACCTGCCTCTAAGTGAGATCCTGCAACGTTTGAAACATTATAGAAACCCTGCCCTGGGCACTTGAGGTACTGTTAAGGCTGCACCTTTATTTGATCATTTTTAGACCCCTGTCTAGGTCGGTTTATATGTGGGGCTGGGGATGAGGAGCAGGGGGCGAGCCACCGGGGCCCTCTAACTTGGCTCTGACAACTGCAATTGCTATTATAATTAAAATTTCCTTTCTCTTCAACAATTTAGTACTGGGTTGTCATTAGGGCCTGATTTATCTCCCCAGATGGCAGGGGTTAACCCAGGCTTGGGGGGGATTTTGATCTTTTGACTTTGAGGCTATTGCTCTCTCTTCAAGGCTGTGCTCAGTCCTGCATCCCTCTCCTTACGTCCTCTCTCTCATTCTCCTGCCATGAATAGGTTTGAGAGATCCCGACTGGAGGGGAGGTCCCCAGATCGAGGCCCAGACCGAAACACAGTCAGGAATTCAGGAAGAAATACTCTGAAAGAAATATTCCTAACTGAATATTTATGATTTGATAACTGGCCTTTACGTTTGAATTTATATAACTTACTGAAATAGCCCAAGGCAGATCGGAGCGTGTTTTCCTACCCACTTACTTTAGAACACAAGGATTGGGACTTGGTCGCAGGCATTCCAATAAGGGCCCTTAAATCTTTTGGAATCATAAAGACAACGCCTTTGGACATGACGGGCTGGGGGTAAAGGATCAGTATGGGGAGGAAAATCTTTTGCTATTCTAATTATCTACCGGATGTCTTAATTATTTACCCCAACCTACCATGTAGAGATTTTACAGGCCCTCGTCATGTGTATAGGGGCCTGGTTGAGGGGCCTCCTCCTCTTAATTTGTATTTAGCCACTGTTCTATTGGTACAGGACTCCTTTAATGAGGGGCCAAGGTTGTCGGCACCCTCCGACCTTACCAGCAGCATTAGCAGAGGATCTCGACCGGGGGGGGGGGGTTGTTGTCACACCTACCCCACTATCAGGAGAGCAGCTGCTCAGGTCACTTCTTTGGGACCCTGAAGGGACTACAGAAATATTGTGTCTTCTAACTGTTGATGGAAACAAATCTAGAAGATGAACAGTGTTCAGTAGATCTTTGACAGTGTTAATAATGGAGGGACGGAGTTGCCCATATAAGGATCCAGATATCTACACTCATGTTAAGCCATACTAAGGGTGAGCAAAGTTCATCGCTCCCCATATTGTGGGTCTTCCTTTTGCTGTTATGGACTGATCTCTAGATAAGCGACCTGACACCCCTGTGCTCCTCTCCTCTCCTATCCCCTTGGGACCACAGGATGGGAGCCACTCGAATGTGCTTACAATAAGCACCTCCCCTATGGGAGTCAATATGTATATAGGTTATAGTTGGGATCCGCAGGGAATATGATAGTGAGAGTTTACATCACCATATGTTCTGGGACCTTGATAGGTTCTTGTATATCTGTTGGTTTGTTAAAGCTTGTTTAGGGATAATTGGGGGAGATACAGATATACATTTCAGCCATACCTCAGGATAGTCAAAAAAACGTATGGGTATTATCAAGTAACCGAATGTTTGTATGTATAAGTTTATGGTTTAGGGACGTTGGGGACAAGGGAAAAAACACTACACACACAACGAAGTTCAAAATTGCTTTATTGAGACTATGGTTGACAGTGCATGAGGGGAATGCCTTTTTCTCCTTTGTCCAACCCTTCCCTGGGTAGAGAGTGATCGGAGGGCCTATATAGCCAACAAACCTGGAGATAAAAAGAAAGGATATAAATAATTATATACTGAACAATGGCTGCTAATCCGATACAGATATACTCACAAAATACAAATGGTCTTCGTGACCCTGTAAAAAAATACCGTGTTATGCAATAACTAAAATGACAAAGAGCATATCTCTGTTTCCTTCAGGAAACCCATCTCACGGACCCAGAACATCAAAAACTGAATTGGGGAAAACGATACAGAGTGTATGCCTCATCCTACCCTCATGGTAGAAAAAGAGGAGTGGCTATTTTGATCCCTTCTGATCCCCCCCTAGAAATGACTCAGTCTTATACAGATAGCCAGGGTCGATACATCATACTACAGGGTCTCTTACGTGGCCAAATCGTCACCATCGGAAATGCTTACCTCCCCAAAACTCATTTAAAAGAACTGCGAAAATGTATTTCCCACCTTTTTAACCACCTGCAAGGACAACTCATTCTGGGTGGGGACTTTAATATGACCCTCTCCCCACAACTGGATTGTTCCCATCCCCATAAACACAGGTTGAACAAGACAACTAAACAATTTAGACATACTCTGGACCATCTAGGGATAGTTGATATTTGGCACCGCACCTTCCAGTCCTCTCCGGGGTATACATACTATTCTCTCAGATTTTATTCCTATTCTCGACTTGATTATTTTTTCACAACCTGTGAACACTACTCTAAAATATAGGATATTTCTATTGGCCCAAAACTGATTTCTGACCATCACCCCTTACTTTTAAAAATAGACATAGGAAGAACTCTGAGGACTACCTTGTGGAGAATGAATCCCTTATTACTACAAGATAAGGAATTCCAAGACATGATTGAAAAAAGAATCCCCCCATTTCTGACAGAGAATGCCTGCTCAACCCCTACAGAAGTGATTCTATGGGATACATTAAAAGCCACCATTCAAGGGAAAATAATAGCTTATACTACTAAAAAAAAAAATAGAGAAAGAGAGGCAAAATACCAGCAACTCACAGAAGAATTATTAAATTATCAATTGCTGTATAGAGATGGGGACCACAAACTTCTTAATAAAATCAGAGACACCAAAAGGGCTCTACAGAAAATTATGTACAATAAAATCCAGCAGACGCTGACATACTTGTGTCACTCCACACATGAGGGGGGCCCCCAGGGTACCAGGAAATTAGCCTACAAACTACGTTCCAGAAAGAGTACCTCTACAATCCTAAAAATTAGAAACATATCAACCGGACAGGTGGGCCATACTGAGTCCCACATCAATCGGACGTTTTCGGAATTCTTCATGAACTCATACTCAGAAGAGCCACAGGCATCTGTGGAGGATAGAACCTCCTTTCTCTCACAGCTTAAACTACCCTCCCTAGACGAGGCTCAAGCCTCGGCCCTACAGGCACAGATCTCCCATACGGAGATCTTGGAAGCCATTAGGAGCCTCAAACCTACCCGTTGCCCGGGCCCTGATGGGTTTATTTTGGAATGGTACCATAAATTCTTGACAGTCCTCCTTCCATGACTACACTCTCTATACAATGAGATTGCTAATGGAGACTCACCACCCCAACCCTCATGGAATTACACCACCCTAGTTCCAATACTGAAACCTAATAAAGACCCGGCTAACCCGTCGGTATATCATCCTATTTCCCTCTTAAATCTGGACTACAAGATATTTACCACCATTTGGGCTAAAAGAATACAAAGACTTCTCCCCCTCATTATCAATCCTGACCAATCAGGCTTTATCCAAGGTTGTACGACATCGGATAATATTCGTAAAATCTTGAAACAGATCACCCTACAGCCTTCATCAGCTTTGATGCAGAGAAGGCGTTTGACAGGATGTCATGGTCTTTCCTTTGGGATGCCCTGCGGACCTTTCATTTTCCGGCCTCTTTTATAGCCTGCCTACAAAACCTATGCACCTCTCCCAGGGCCTACATTAGGGTTAATGGAGGCATTTCCACTCCAGTTCAGGTGGGTCGGGGCACACGACAAGGTTGCCCCCTTTCCCCATCTCTATTTGCTGTTTATGTGGAGCCACTAGCTCAGGCATTGAGAGAGGCCACAGAGATAGAGGGCATACTAAAGAGATTCGAGGGACTTACAGGCTTTAAATTAAATGATTTAAAGATGGAAATATTAATATATAATATTACCCCTCTGGCAGACCTGAAATGAACATATCCTTTCAAATGACTTGCTACAAAAATAAATATCTGGGCATTCACTTACCTCTTAACCCGGAGGTTCTCGAGTTGGTGAATTATGAACCTTTAACTCTTAATATCCAGTCTTACCTGACCAGGTGGGCCCCCTAAATCTTTTCTTTTCACCAGAGAATAGCCACAATAAAAATGAACATTTTACCACGTCTTCTGTACCTTATACAGAATCTTCCCTGCTTTCCATCGTCCTTTTATCTCAAATCTTGGGACAAGTCGGTCTCCTCCTTTATCTGGGGGCAGGGACGCCCAAGGATTAAACTACCTGTTGTCAAACTTTCTTTGGCTCAGGGAGGAGTGACACTCCCTGACCTCACTTTATACGCTACAGCGGTATTCCTTCGGACGATACTGATGTGGTTGGCAGAAGACTGCCAGACTCCCTGGATAACTCTTGAATTTCAAATTAATTACCTATTTGATATATCTGAAATACTCTTTTCTTCAGAGAGCTGATCTCTACCTCCTGTTGCTTTCACTAAAATAACAGCTCACACTTAACCAAACATGGAAGAGATTGAGAAGAAATAAAACTATATGGTCCACTTAGGAAAATTGTAAATTAATCACGGATGATGAGTCATTTCTCCCAAATACAACTGATCTCTCCTTTAAAAGATGGAGGCGGCTAGGTCTCTCCCACTTCTACCAGTTTTTATCACCCCAGAGTATTAGCCCCTTTTAATTCTATAGAACCTTGATTTGGCCTATGTCATTCTGACCAATTTCGCTATTTCCAGGTGTGTAATCATATTCTAAGAAACTCACATATCCAACCTATCTTGCCGACCCTGCTCCCTGGGCTGTTAAAATCTTTCGACATGGCTATATGGGGAAGCTTGGAGAGTCATCTTATTGGAAACTTGTACAAGGCTCTGAGGGAGGGGTCGGCAAAAAACACAAACCCTACTTTGATCAAGTGGAACTAGGACCTTGATTTGGAGGTTCCTTGGGAAGCCTGGCTAGAGGCAACCATTCCAGCCATTAAAATAACCTCTTCCCGCATATGGTGCGATTTTGCATGGAAATGCCAGATCAGATACTTCCGCTCACCAGCGGTTCTCAGACACTACCTACCTGATAGTTATGGCTGGTGCTGGCACAACTGTGGCTGTCAACGCGCCTCACTAGGTCATATCCTCTGGTTTGCCCATATCTGATACCATTTTGGATTTCACGTCAAGTAGAAATCTCTGAATGCCTTGATGAAGCTATTGAACTCACAGGAGAACAGGTCTTGTTGTCCATTTACCCGATCACTCTCCTCCCTGGCGAAAAATAACTTCTTCCAACCTTTTTATTAGCAGCTAAGAAAGTTTTAACCAGAAGGTGGACGACTGATAAAATACCTACAGTCACAGATTAGAGATTCATTATGAAACAGTTATGCTGAAGGCCTCAACTCCAAAATTCAACTTAAAGGGCCAAGCTATATGCGAAAGTGGCAAAAATGGTCTATCTATCAGGCTTCGGTCAACTCTGACTTTTCCCCTTAACTGGAGGTCTGGGATGGACGAGGGGTTTCTTGGGGAGGGAATCTGGAGGGAGCAGAATGGAGAGATAAATAATTGTTCATAACCCTGTAAGCTCTTACCTGAAATCTGAAATTTTGGAGTTGTGGAATTATTGAGGGATTGCTAGCTTGAAGACCACTGCACATAAATAATAGGACTGGAATGTATGTACTCAGTGGTCACTCCTTAGATATAACAATGATACTGCATAAGGTGTGCCTCTGTGTACTGTAGCTGTGACTTTTATTCCTTGCCTAGTTATCTGAAGCAATGATAAAAATTATTCAGGATATACTGTATTAAAATGTGTGTGTAATAAATGTAATAACAATTAAATAAAAAAAACAGACTTTGGTCTTATGGTTTATGATGTTACCAGAATCCCTTGATGAAACTACAGCCTTGTACCTGTGATTCTCTTCTTTATTCTTTTTTAAATTTCTCCTAAACCTTGGCAAAGCTGGCGACCCTGGTTTGGAAACAAGCCTGGGCTGCTGGAGGGCTTGCCGAGGGGAGAGGGTGAACATCCCAGAGGACACTCGTCCTCTCCGGGAGGATGGGCTGACCATGCCACAGCATGAGCACCTCCTGTGGAAACACAAGAGGTGTAGTCTAGTGCAGCAGGGTTGGGGGGTTTACAGGCTTGTGCATGCGCAGGCCCATTGCATGCCTGCATGCACAGATTCCCACACCGTCTCCTGGGGAGGGCCAAGAACAGTGGTAAATCCTGGCTGGGCAGCACAGTTTAGCCAGGATTCCGGCAGGCTCCATATCCAGTTACCAGGCACAGCTCTGCAGTGATTTGGGCACCTCTGGGACACAGTTTCATTCTGGTGGCCTCACCATGGGGCAAAGAAGTCAATATGCCCTGAGGACGGCAAGGTGACAGGGCTGGAGAATCCGTTGGAAGAAGGCACCAATCGCAGTTTGGGGGTTAAAAGAGTAATTAAAAAAAAAAGGTGTTGCCGGCCCTGTGGTGCTGAGGGTTGAGGCGCTGGACGCCACGCCGGCGACCCAGGTTCGGGAACGACCTCGGGTCGTCTGGGTGCCAGCACAGGAGGGAGGAGGAGTGGAGCAGGATTGCGCACCTTAGGCAACTCTCCTCTCCTGGGGACATTGTCGTCGTCCCCCCCCCCCCGTAGTTCCGCTGCCACCAGGTGGAGGTCTGGTGGCAGCACAGGCGAGAGGGGGTGGCAAGTCGGGAGGACGTCTTGGAATGTGGTGCGGGCCTGCGTATTTGCGTCTGGGACTGGGGGAAGACAAAAACAGGAAAAAACACATAAAATACATAATGAAAAGAAAAACAATTCTCCTAAACCTTTTGTATACAAGTGCCTTGATCTGCACTCTTGAAACTGTAAGAATCAGCTTAAGAACCACTTGGAATCTTTTGCGTAGCTTGGGTCTCCCACACACTGACGTATCTCGGTGCCACCTATATAACACTGGCCCTGCATACCACCTCAGTTTTATTATCCCACCGTCATCTTGTCTTCTAATCGTAGAATATGCCATCATCAGTTTGAGTTGATTAAATTTTTATTTTTCTGAGTTCTGCTTAATTATTATATTGCATGCTGTCATTAGTCTTTTAGAAGAAGCCTCCTGTTTTTCCGTTGTGTCTATGGAGTGTGAAGATACTTAGGGAGGATGCTCACACAGTTTGTGTTTGCTGCCTGGGCCTTTCACATGACATGAAAAATGGCAGCATTTATAAAATCTTTAACTAGACCATGAAGAGATACCGCTGAAAGGCTGTAGAATATGTCTTGCTGAAAACTGATAATTCCAATTAGTCAGCATAAGTGTCTTTTATGGGATTTTTGGCTCACTTTACTGGATCTGCCATGGGGAATCCTGCAGGTCTCTTTGTTGGGCGACCATGATGTTGCCTCCTTGACAAAATAACACGATTTATCAAAGGAGATTTTAGGACAGACCTCTGTGATGGAGTGCCACTGCAGACATTCCAAATTACCCTCTCTGTACAAGTTGCCCCTGAATGCCCATAATGGTAAGTCTCTGACAGATTCATCAGCCTGTTCCCAGCTTGACTGTTGTTCAGACATCAAGGTTGAGTATATGCTCTGGCTGATGTGCAACCTGTTCCCAGAGTGACGGAAACTGTCTCATTGTAGCTGTCCTTGTCGACTATGCTGGCTGGGGCTGTTAATGCTACAGCACTGTTTTGCTACTGTCTCCGAGTTATTTCACACATCCATTGGGATATAAGCCCTACTCACTGGTAACTGTATTAATGTTTTATTTTCAGAACTCTCTTATACATGCACAAGACAGGCTATTGGACATGATTGTTTCATGGTTTGAACTAACCACTTCCTGAGGAATAATAGCCCAGTGCCTAGGCATAAACAAAATATATTTTATCATCGATTTAAGTAAACCTTTAAAAACAGCATTTGAAAAGATTTATGAAGTATATAAGCAAAATCCTTACATTCACCCCCTCAAATTCCTGGCTGTCATTTGATGGTATGGCTGGACAACCTTTGAGTCATGGACCTCAACAAACAACATAGCACTCACTCCCCCCCCGCCACAGAGAAGCCATGCGAGTGTAGGAGTTGGCTCTGGCATGTGACATATGCATCATTGCCACATTTCTTCTCAGCCCTCTAAATGCCGTAGCGGACTCTCTCAGCAAGTAGGTTGCCCAGTCCCACAAGTGGTGACCTTACAACAGCATGGTCACAGAGCTCTTCACATGTTGGGGTTGTCCAGAGTTGGACTTTTTTGCATCCCTACAGAGTGCAAAACTGCTGAGTTTCTGCTCGCTTACTTCAGGATCTGGAATGTTTTTGTGAGAAGCATTGTCCCTCTTCTGGAAGGGGAGGTTTCTTTACTCCTTTAACTCCAATCCCTCTGATTCAGTGACCAGTACCACAGAATCCCTCTGATTCAGTGACCAGTACCACAGAATCCCTCTGATTCAGTGACCAGTACCACAGAATCCCTCTGATTCAGTGGGTATTAGTCAAGCTTTGGGCGGACAGGACCACAGTGATACAGGTAGCATCCTTCTGGCCCAGGCAGTCTGTTGCACTCGGACCCATACCTATCAACCTCTCAGCATTAAAAATCATAGCACTGCCCTTCAAAAATCATAGCAAAGGGCCAGCATGTGTAGCACTTTCTTATTTTAAACAGTAATATGTCTATAAATAGTGGGCCCCATAAAGTTAGTGATAAGGAATGTTTCTATCAGCTTAGTTCTAACAATGATTTAATAGTTTGTGTGTCCAGAAATAGCTCTAACGTTATTAAGAACATCAGGAAACCTATGCAGATCCAGGGTAAATCTGAGTGCGAAAATCATAGCGCTATGTGAAATTCATAGAAGTTGAGAGGTATGCTTGGACCTTTGGTCCCAGGAACGTGACATCTGGCTTCTGAGGATATAGACTTGTCCCACTTTTGGGGTCTCCCAGGCAGTGTCAGATGTTCTTCTGGCAGCTTGTAAAGGCAAGGCAACATTTATTTTTATGACACCCAATTCCAGAGGCTCTGGGCACTTTACATTTAAAACAGGCAAGAGAAGTGAGATAAGCAACAAATACAATTAGAACAATAATAGAATAAAAACAAATATTACAGTAAAAAATAAATAACTCGGATAAAATTACCTAAGTAGGGTCAAGATAACCATGTCCGGGAAGGCCAGCGAGAACAAATGGGTCTTAAGACGGCCCTTAAAACCCTCGACCCGGGGCCAGCCCTGTGGCGCTGAGTCGCTAGATGCCTTACCTCGTGCTACACTGGTGACCCGGGTTCGGGAACGACTTTGGGTCGTCGGGGGGGGGGGTCGCCCACCCGTTGTCCCACCGTCATCGGATGGAGGTCCAGTGACAGGTGCAAGCAGTAACAGTGCGACAGGTAGGGTGGGGCGTCCCATAGTGCATGTTGTGCGCGTACTTCCACACGCACTTTCGACGCTGGGATGCATGCGGTCATGGAACAAAAGCCGAAAAAATTTACAAACTACTTGTGGAAACCAAAAAAAAAAAAACTCTACCTAGAATTCTTACTCCCTGAAGTAGAAATGTTTCAGTATTCGGCATACTTTTCACTACCTGGACCCTTTATCCTGTCTGTTGCTGCACATCTTAGACTACCTCCTGTCTCTGTCAGACTTGGGTTTGCAGTACACTTCTGTGAATGTACACCTTTCGGCCATTCTGGCCTTTCATGCCATCTTAGCTGGCAGGACTGTGGACCAGTTTGAGGTGTCCCACAGGATTCTTATAGGGCTCCTGCATCTTAGTCTCCTAGTCCTTAGGCTGGTTCCGGTATGGGACCTTAACTTTGTTCTGCAGTCTCTTGTACAAGCTTCTTTCTAATCTGCCGACACTTTACACATTTCTTTTCATGGGAATTTTTTTTCTGGTGGCTATTACCTCTGCTCAGAGACTTTCCGCGCTGCAGGTTGTAGTTGTCGATCTCCCATACCTTGTTTTTTCACCCATATCAGGTTTCATGATGTACCAGTCTTAAGTTCTTTCCTATGGTGGCTTCTGAGTTTATACTTATCCAGACTGTCCACCTTCCTGTAGTTTCTTTCCTTCCGCTGTGATCAAAAGAGAGGTGATACTGCATTTGCTTGATGTCCACAGGACTTTCTGCTTCTATTCTGTGAAAGACTGCAGAAAGTCCTTGCAACTTTTTGTTTCGTTTACCCCCCAGGATGGCAGGCACCCCTTTCTTTCTTCTTTTTTTTTTTTTATGCTACTTTAATTGGCACTCCTTTCTTTAAGCAGTGCTTTTCCAAATGGTTGGTATCCTGAATTTAATTTTGTTTCTGGAAGCACAGTAAGGAGCTTTCCGTTCTTGTCTGTGGTCATGCCACCCTTGTCATGGCAACTTCTATGGCCTGTTTTCATTCCATCATGGCAGTTGATATGCTTTGCTGCCACATGGAGTTCTGTCTATGGCTTTCACTGATCACTGCAGTCTGGATTTAATGCCTCATAAATGCATTGGCTTCTGCCTTGCTGTCCAAGGCCTGCTGTCGTGAAGATCTTCTGTGCTTCTGCTATCTGTCCTTCCTCCTGCTCTGCAGGTTTGTGTTGCTTGGGAATCATTCCAAAGGTGTGACTTTATGGAGGAAGTTGTCCTCGAAGATGATAGTTTAGTTACCAGTAACAGGCGATCTTACCTGTATCAGTCTTCACTTGGTGGGTACCAGCCAGAGGCTCTAGGAACCTGTGGGAAGCTTTTTAACTAAAGCTTTCTTCCTATCTGGAGGAGTGGCCGACATTGGAGATGGCACCGCCCTTGAGGCCGATGTACAACATGGTGCTCGCGGGTTTGCCAGTAACAGACGCTGGCCCCTCCACCACCTCAGTTCTGTTTTTCCCGCAGTTGAGGACAGCACGACTCTGTGGGATAGTGGGAATTCATCTGAATCTTCCAGTAACTCGTCTTCTCGGTTCTGCTTGTATGATCATTTACTTGACGTCTTTCCATCGCTGATTTACCTACATTGCCTTTCCTGTATTTAAAGTGTGGCATTGAGCCTTTTTCTTTGTTTTACTATTTTTGTGTGCAACCGATCGTGTCTGGTTGGGGACAGAAAACATTAGAAGGCTGGGACAACCCCAGTACGTTGGTGACCCTGTGGTAGTCTCTTTTCTGTAACGGACCAGCATGACCAGTGTTTCACCTGCCTAGGGCCAAACGATAATATGGATCGTTATGACGCCTGCTTCTCACTTTGGTCAACTGCGCGGCGAGGTTGGGGTGGGCCCCCACCAACTTTTGGTGGTTGGCGTCACATGAGGGCTGCTAAGGTAAGGTCCCTGGGCCCTTCCCCCAGGCCTCCCCCCACTGCTATATGCACTGGGAGAGAGCAAGCCTCCACTGTCTCAGGTCTCATGGAGACCGGACACCTGGGTGCGAGTTCGGGTGGACAGTCTCCTCTGGGGGACCGGTTGTGCACCCCTCATGGCCTAGTTACCCTTTAAGAAACTGGGTCACCCCGGTGTTGAGGTCTCAGCTATGCACAGGGCCTACATCTGTGGTTTCCTCAGAGACTCCGGTGGCCATGGCCTCGGCTCTTGGCACCAACTCTGGTGCCAGTGAGTGAGGTGGTGCTGCTGTTGCCACTGGGTCCCTCCCGACACCACCTACAGTGCCGGGATGGGTAGATTGTCTGGTGTTGCCTCTCTTGGGATCTCGGTGGTCTCCTCCCCAGAATCAGAGGATGACCGGGATGATCTGGACTGGCAGCCAATTTCCCTGAGCTATGGACACTCCCTGGGCTCAGAAAGAGATCTTCTTCTTGGTCCAGTTCTCAGGCCGACACGCGGCACCGCTCCTCTCTTTGCCCGTGCCGCCCTTGGTATCGTGGAGGTCTTCAGCGCCACATGTGGTGCCACTTTTGGTGCTGCCTCTGAGGTTGGTGACGTGATCAGCGCCACCTCTGAGGCTGATGCCACCTTGAGGGTTGGTGCTGTGTCCAGCGCCACTTCCGATGTCAGACCACTTCTGGTGGCAGTGCCAGGGTCAGTGCTGCAACTGATGACAGTGCCGGTTTGGGTTATGGTACCGCCTCTGGTGCTGTTTCCATAGCTAATGCCATCTTCAGCACTGTGCTGCCCCAGAGTCCTAGGAGGAATTGGAAACCGACCCGGGTGCCATTTTGTCGCTTCCCCCTTCTCTTAGAGCAGTGGTTAAGGTAGGGTCTCAAGGGGCAGGTCCCGGTTCTCTGGGTCGGGTGGTAAGGGGGGCTCTGTCTTGCGTCATGCTCTGTCCCGATGTCCTTGGCCACTCCAGGGCGGAGTCAGGGTGCTGGTATGGGCTCCCCCTCTCCAGTTAGGGACTGGAGCCATGCTGTGGGTGGGGACAGAAGCCACCTTCTGGGCCTGTATGGCTCCGATCTCCTCATCAGGGGCCCCCCCCCTTTTGGGCACCACTTTGTTGGCTCAGAGACGGTTGAGCAACAGGTGGTGGCTGGGCAGTGCAGCCCCCTCCCTAGGGAAGGACCCCCTGCTTGGGCCTACAGCCCTGGCAGAGGGGCGTTGGTCTCCCATGACCATTTTGCTCCACCTCCTTCCTCTCTGCCTCCACCTCCCCTTCTCCCATGTCTTTCTGGTCCCTTGGGGCCCCTCACACTGGGAACAGTATAGGGCAACAGTGACTGTGTTCCCCATTTATTGTAGGGCCATAGATGAGATGTTTTTTTCCACCTCCTCCCTTGGCATCATTGCACCCTGTACAGAGTCCTTCCACATCGTCGGCTTCCTCTTCTGAAGAAGAGGACTCTTCCTCTCACCTTTCCTCAGATGCTGACTACACAGAGTATCAATGGTTCCTCACGACGATGTTGAAGGAGCTCCACCTTCCCCTATTGCTAGAATGCAATCCTGCATGTGTGACATTGACATTCCTTGGGGAATACAGTCAGGAATCCATGCTGATCCCTCCATGGCTCCGTCCTTTCATGGAGAAGTCGCACAGCGTCTGGTAGCTTCCTGCTACCTCTTTTCCAGCCCCTTGAGACTGCCAGCACAGGTATTGTGCTGTCCCGGGTCTCCAGGAGCTATGCCCCATCCCGAGTCTGGATTGGAGTGGCTGGATACCCCTTCAAGGCGACTACGCCTTTTGAGAGACCTCCCCCCCCACCCTCAGGCTGATTCCACAGAGTTTGATCACTGGGGCAGAAGGGTCTTATCTTCAGCTTGGCTCTTGCTCTCGATCTCTGCACATCAGGCACACATGGTAGCCCGTGAAAGGTGCCTGTGGGCTACGCTGGGTCAGATCCTGGTGGCCATGCCTCCATAGCGAGGCAACCAGATGAGCTATCTCTATTTCTACCCATGGCTTTGAGCTGGCAAGACACCAAGCGAGGGCATCTTATGACGCCAGCGCAGTAGCCGCCAGGCTTGTAGGAACCGCAGTCTGCATTAGGTGGACGGCATAGGTCCGCCTATCCCGGTTGTCACCCTTGGCCTGGCATAGGGTGATTGCCTCGCCATTCGGGGGCCTGATTCTTCTCTGCAGGGTCAGGCGAGAGCTATCGGGGCACCTCCTTCTCCTGTGAGCCAGGAGCCTTGACCTGACCCTGGCCAGTAGTGAGTCTGGCCAGACCTGTGATGGGTTCCTCCTTTGTGAGTCCCTACAAGAGGCTGAGGAAAGTTTACCCTCATGGAGATGCCAGCGCTACAGACATGGTGCTTGGTACTCACCCACCAGTGGTGAATGGTGAAGATTGATACAGGTAAGATATGAAAATTATGTACCTACTGTAATTCTTGCTCTTCCTGTATATCTTCAACATTCATCACTGCATCCCGACCACCAACCCCTCTTGGGCCTCAGCTTCCTGGGCAGTGCCTCCTCTCTGCTTACCTTCCCCCCCAGTTGAGGCCAGTTGCGGGCATAGTTCCACTGGCACCTCTGGATCCACTGATTCATCTGTGAAGCAACAAGGGCCTGCCTCTGGAGGAGGGCAAGCACGAGCTCTTGCCTCATTTGGCCAGGGGGCTCCTCAGAGCTCCGTACGACCTGGAGGGGTCATCCCTGGGACTGCATTTTGTACCAGAGTCCCTGATCCTGGGACCCCTCCTTTTTGCATGGGACCCTTTTAGCCTCCCTTGGGTCCTGGGCCGGTTGTGGGCTCTTAGGATCCCTGTTTTCTTCTTCCCTGCTCTGGGGCCACACGTGGTTCCTTTATGCTCATATCAGCATCCAGTGGGTATCCATGGGGCAATGTTCTGATCCCTTACCTTTTCAGAGGTAAACCCTATCTCCTTCTCTTGGGGTGAGATCTAGGTGCAGATAGCTCTCCACTGAGATCTCAAGAAGGGCTCATTTAGAAGGTGACCCTTCACTTGGGCCGTGGGAACCTTGCCCTAGGTGGATCATTTACCCTCACCTGGAGTGAGGTCAGGGAGGGAGAGGGAGGAGAGAGAGGAATAGATCACACCCCTTGAGGGATTGAGAGATCTGACTTTTCTACACTCTAGAGGGCATTCTTTGCCCACCTTGTAGGCTCTTGTGTCCAGTCCTTGGACCCTTTAAGGTTCATAAAAGATGAGAGCAGTTGAGTCAATCTCTCTTCCCTTAAGCCTCAGGCTGTGGTGGAATCCTGCAATTTTATCCATGAGGGTCTTTCTCCCTCTCTGTTTCTCTCTCTCTCACCATCCATCTTTTCACTCTCCTCCTCCCTCCCTCCGCCTCCTTCTTTACTCACTGTCTTTCTCTTTCCTTTCTTACCCTCTCTCCCTCCCATCCTCTCAGCCCTGTCTGCCCACTGGCTGAGGTCCCCCTCACACAAACTTAGGGCCTATCCCCTCCGCTGGTCAGCTTATACCGCTTTTAAGTTTACATCCTTTCCTTTTTCTGTCCTTTGGGCTCCCTTGCCCCACCCTCCACCCTTTCTCTGTCTCTAGTTTCCTCTCCGGCAAGCAGAATTGAGGTGGTGGAGGGGCCGGTGTCCATTACTGGCCAACACGCGAGCACCACATAGTACGTTGGCCTTGAGGGCGGCGCCGTCTCCGACGTCGGCCCCTCCTCCAGCTAGGAAGAAAGCTTTAGCTAAAAAGCTTCCCGTGGGGTCCCAGCGCCTCTGGCTGGTACCCACCAGTGATGAATGGTGAAGATATACAGGAAGATCAAGAATAACGGTAGGTATATAATTTTCATATTTTTGAAAGAATCTCATCTGTTGAGCCATAGCTGATCCTCACCTACCCCTTTAGTATTTCCAGTACCGTACTCTGGAAGATGTACGGATTACTGCGTAGTGAGATCTTCTCATTTTCTGCGCCCTTTCATGCAGCTTTTTCTTTCTAGAACCACTACCTCTCCTGTCAGTCAGGCCAGGGTTCTGGTCTCCTGTTCCTTTCGATATGTACAACCTCAAGCTTGTCTCCACTGGGAAACTAAGAAGGTGTAGAGCCATCCACATTATACTGGCAGAGCCGACCTACATCAATGTGGGTGTCCCCTGCTAGGCAAAAGCTTCCGATCTGTTCTTAGGCAGTCAGCTTATAGTTTCAAAGGTGTGGCTCACGGGAGGAGATTTTCTCAAAGATGTGTTGCTGGTAAGTAACTAAAAATGTTTTTTTTTTTGTACCCCTTTTTTATTTATTTAGTGTTTTTTCCCCTTCAATCTGTTTATTCCTCCTGCAATCTGAACATGCTTCCATTATGGTTCAGTACCCCCAAAAAAATAATCCTGTCACCAGCTTCTCATGGACTTGCAGATCAGTCTTGATATTTTACCTATTACTCCCCTCCCCTGCAAGAGGAGCAAAGAGACCTAACTGCTGCACTTGGATCAAATTTATGAAGAGGGACACATTCCCAGTGTGGAATGCCGGGGTCATACCTTCATTCTGCCCTGGTTGGTAATTTCCACCCCTTTTAAAAAAATATTATTATTATTTATTTATTTTTACCAATTCCCTGTGGGACAGTGACAGGTGTGCGCAAGCTTGACACAAGTAAGGGTGTGGAGTGTATCACCATCTGCATCTTCCCGCCTAGAAAGCCTCTCTGTGTGTTCTGCCACCTGTAGTCACTAAAGTGGCAGTATTGGCAGCGGCGGTGACTGCCCTCCCTTCCCTCCCTGGAAGAAAGCATCTTCTGGGACGCTCAGTTCTCCTTCCCTTGGCGGTCCCCATGATGCGGCTCATTCCGAACCTGGGGCCACCAGCATTGTGTGCAACAGCAGTACCAGCGAGAAACCCTGCCCTTTTTAAATTGTGAAAAAGAAAACTTATGTGTGCGTCTGGCAAATTTTCTCTGTTTTCATTGTGGGGAATTAGTGACTCTCTTTATAAACTACTTCAGACCTTGACTGCTTCATTTTAGGCTCCTTCAACTGCGGCTGCTCCATTTTGAGTGTAAACTATGTCAAATTCCAACAAAACCAACCTTGTTGTAGCCAGCTACTCAGTGCTGAAAAATAGCTTTCATCCAAGAATTCTGTAATGGCAAATGTTTAACTTGTTTATTTTCCTATAAAAGAGGTTGCATTGTGTTTCTCTTCATTTCTGATCTTAATTTTCATTTTCAGGTATAGATTTGGAAAATATAGTGTACTACAAAGATGACACTCATTATTTCGTCATGACTGCCAAAAAGCAAAGCCTTCTGGAAAAAGGAGTGATATTACAAGTAAGCTCATTCACACAGTCTTACTACATCAAAATGATGCTACTTGTGTGAACTGATTGATTAATCCAGTTCTGCTATAGTCATCGTTTGTGTAATTGAGTGGTAGGTAGATGAACCCCTTTTAGAAACAAGAACTGTTTTTTTTTTTTATCATATCATATTGTATCCTCCCTGCAGCCACAGCCCCTGCTTACCTCCAGTCATAGCTCCTCATTCACCACCGACCCCGAAGTTGGACATGCCCAGCTATCATATGTAGCTATACCGCTGAAAGGACTCCCCTTATGTCCCGCGCCGTAAGTGAACCAGTACCGCACGCCCAGTCCGGGCATTCGCCGGCTGGTGAAGGTGGCTGTCCGGCTGCTGGCGGACCCTGTGCTGCCATTTTCCTCCTAGATTTTCTCTTCCCTTGGAGTCGCGAGCATGCAGTGACTTCAGACCAACGCCGGCGTCCTGCTGCACCTCTGCCCCTCGTATTTAACGGCTCAATGTAGTGCCCCCGGTCAGTCACCAGAGCTGCTACATCGATGGTTCCCTGGATCCTCCTCTGCCAACCCCTGGCGCGGTTCATATCCGAACCAGGATTGCCAGCGTGGCATGAGGTGTGGCGTCCAGCGCCTCAACCCTCAGTGCCACGGGGCCGGTTACAAGAAGTGTTTTAAAGGAGAACTATGTGGAAAGGTGAAGCCCCGAACACTGCACAGATCAGGGCTTCACCTCTCGGATCCCCCTGCAAACGCCAGATAAAATCAATACTTTATTTACCTCATTGCTCATAAAATTGTGAAAAATCCTCGGTGGAGCCGGCATTTTGAACAATGGCACTCTTGAGAAACAACTGGCTCTTTCCACAATGGTCCAGAGATGATGACACTGCATTACCCTTACTGTAATACTATCCTTACGTGCGGAGTAAAGTATATATATATATTTTCAGATGCCTGGTGCCGTTTTTAATTTGCCTAAATTCCCTTGGTTATGCTGCAATGCATGGAATTTAGGCAAATTCAATAAAAGGTTGCTGAGCATCTGAAAAATATATATACTATATTCTGTACATAAATGTATTACGGTATAATAATATCACGTTATCTCATGGGTCTGTCAGAGATACCATTGTTTCCAAACGCCATATTCAAATGCCAACTCCACGAACTTTCACAATTTCCACGAGCAGTGAGGTAAATGAATTATTGATTTCATATGGCATTTGCCAGGGGATCGGAGAGGTGAAGCCCCAGTCTGTGCAGCAGTTGAGCCACCACCTCAACACAACTCCTTTAAGCGAGGATGTTCACTAAGCTGAGAAGCTGGGCCCCTGTGGTCCCAATTAAGGAATTTCCAGCAATATATAATCCACTGCACTGGCAGAGTACCTTTAGCCCCTGGAAATATAGTTAGATCAGCATAATGTAATGCGTACCCCCGAAGTGTCTTATTATGCTTATAAAAAGGTTAAACTAGGAACATTTAGGAACAAAAAGGAGACTTTTTTATTTAAAAATTAGTATTTTCTTTTGTCAAAGGTAACAAGTAAAATGTAGTCCCTCTTCAGCTGTGAAGTATCTGTTTATCCAGACATTCATGTTTGTTCTGGCAATCAGGAATTTTTGGAAAAGGCATTGATATTGATCTTACTTCGAGAAATGGCTCTTGCAGCAGGTTACACCATTAGGACTGAAGTCGGCAGGTGCCAGGACCCAACGGAAATTTTCTAGCTAGCAGTATCCACGGGGACCGCCCCCGACTGCCCCGCCCCCGACGTCAGGCATTAGTACTTTTTTTAAAACCATGCATTGATTTTCTTTCGACCTTGTTGCAGTACATCTCTGTGTCCTTAGACATTCCCTTGGAGGAAGTCCAGAAGCAGGAGACCTACCCCATTATGGACATCCTGGAACAGGATTGTTCGTTTGGGGGGTGATGTTCCCTGTCGCCCAAGGCATGTGGGGCCAAGCACTCATTATCTGACAGCACTTGGCTCCGTGCCAGGCCCCTCCACTCTGTATACACTGCAAGTGTGTGGTTTCTGTAGGTGGGTTATCTGGATTCCCGTAACAGCCATTCTTGGAGGGTCTTGGGGCAGACGTGCTCTTCCACAGGGATAAGTTGTAGGGAGAGTTGGTCAAGCCGTGTATTTAATCCTGCAGCCTTCTTGTCAGATTTGGCTCTCATTAGGTGGCAAGACTTTTACCTCACTCATTCCATATCCAAAGCCTGCAATCTATTTCAGAACCTTGTCTTGATGGTTATTGAGAAGCATGCTCCCCGAGTTAAATATAGGACTAGTAAAAGATCCTGTCCATGGTTCACCCTTTGCCTTAAGTCAACGATCCACATCGGAGATGCCTTATGGAAGAAGGCACGCAAAACTAAACTGTCAGCTAACTGGGTGTCCTTTAGGGCATCCTGGGATCACTGTATCATACTTATAAGGACAGCAAAAGCGAACTACTTCCAGTCAGCCCTGGATTCCTCTAAAAACAACGCTGCCAAGTTCTGGCAGATCTTGAAGGATATCGAGAGGCATAGCCATGCTTCATCCCTACCTACCAAAATTATTCACAACAATCACACCCTTACTGACAAACAGGATATTCTAGCCTAGCTAAATAACCACTTTGCTACCGCTGGGTTAGCTTTTGAGACCTCCCCCGCAAGTAAGCTGCTCGCCCAGCAAGACGGTTCAGCTCCTACCTCTCTGCTCTCTACCCCCAGGTGTACTATTACAAAAGTTTCCTTTAGCCCAGTCTTCTACAAGCAGGTCGAAGACCACCTGCTGGCTCTGGACACTAAAAAAAGCGCCAGAGCAGACCAAATTGAACCATTCTTTTTAAAGATGGGCTGCCGCCTATTGGCCGCACCCATCACTCACCTCTTTAACCTGTCCCTTTCCCAAGGAGTCCTCCCACAGCAATGGAAAATAGCACACATTATTTCACTTTTCAAATCTGGTGACCCGTGTGATCTCAAGAACTACCGGCCCATACCCTTGTTACCAGTCTTATCAAAATTCCTTGAGAAATTAGTCAATTCCCAGCTAAGAGAATCCAGCTTTAGACCAAATCACATTACTGTTTCCGTGCTGGCTAAAGTGACGAACGACTGGCAAATTGCACTGGATGCTAAAAACATGTCTGTGCCTTATTCCTGGATCTGAGGAAGGCATCTGACACAGTAAATCATGACTTACTCCTAGCCATGCTACTCAACATCGGGCTTAATGGCATATCCTTTAAATGGTTTAACAGTTACCTTGTTGGCAGACAACAGCAAGTAAAATCTCATGGCGCCACCTCCCCCCAAAAAATCCTGCAAAGAGGAGTCGTGCAAGGATCAATTCTGGAGCCCCTACTATTCACCATTTACATCAACGATATTGACTCTAGACTCAACAAAGCCAGTGTCCACCTCTTTGCAGATGACACCATGCTCTATGTTGCCAGACCTTCCCTTGAACTTGCGTGTATGGATTCACAGCATGAATTCAGCATTCTCCAACACAACCTCCTTCATCTGAAACTGCTTCTCAGTGCAAAAAAGACCAACACTGTGCTTCTCTCTCCTCATGCCCAGTTGGTGAATACCCTCCCCACAGTACATAAATTCCAGATCTGGATCCTGCTGGGGGAGCCACTTGAAACAGTGGACAAGTTCAGATACCTGGGCTTTTGTCTTGACTGTAAGCTTTCCTTCTCTGTACACCTAGAAGAACTATCTAAAAAACTTAAGAAAAGGCTAGGCATCTTCTGTCGAATCAAACACCTTCTAAACCGCGACGCCAAAATAAGACTGGTGCAGACTGTTTTTCTCCCGATGATAAAGTACGCAGACTTCATATATGGTCATTGCCCTTTGGCTTCCCTAGCCAAGCTCCATACCCTGTACTTCAGGGCTATCTGAGTCATCACCAGTGCCCCTTATAATACTCATCCGTGTGTCCTCTGTGCTCAAATCGGGTGGCAGTCACTGAAAACTAGGAGACTAAAAAACCACCCTCTGGACATTTAGAGCTCTTGGCAACAAGCTTCCCAAATACGTCTCAGATCTCTTTAATTTCTCTGTGGGACCCTACTCGCTCCAAAGATACTTATACCTTCTGCATGACATTCCCAGAGTCAGAACTCGACATGGTGCATCCTCCATAAGCCATGCCCTCCCTATCCTTTGGAATACTATCCAAAGTGCCTTAAAACTCTTGAACTTAGTTGGGCTGCCCACCTTTAACACACTGCTGAGTTACTCTTTTAAGGAAACTTGTAGCTGCTTCTCCTAACAATGCTTTCTTCCTGTATCTTGCCCTGCTTACTCGACTACAGCTCCTGCACCCATTTCCTGACTATCTTTGGTCTCCTGCTCCTCCACAGGAAATGTTTCACTCTCTTCTCGTATTTCTCTGAGCTTTCCACCTTCCCCCTCCCCATCTCTTTTATCAGTTGTTCCCTTCCTCCCACTCCTACTATGCCTTATTTCCCCCTCTATTACTTGCCCTACGTCGCCTTTAGATTGATTTGTTAGTCTATTCCTGTTGTGTCATATTGCCTCTTTGCACTTAACTTGTCGTCTGTTTGTATAGCCTGTTGCCTACGTAGCCTTCGATGACTCGTATTGTTCTTAAGAATTGTTTTGCTATGTAACGTCCTTGAGCCCTTTAATTTTTGCTGACCGTTTGTATAGTCTGATGCCTTTGTATGTTATGATGTTTCTTTTTGTATTTATGTGTCCAGTATCACCTTGTAAATTAGTCCTCTCAATGGTGTTTTCTCCTGGTAAAATAAAATAAAGATTTGAAGATTGAAGCTGCCAGACAAGGAGTCCCAAGAAGCAGGATTTCCTTAGCCATAAGTTATATTCAGCTGTCCTTCTGAGTGTCTGGCAGACCAGCTATGCGGCTTTGATGGCCTGGTTCAGCCATAAGATCTTCATTTAGCTTGCCAATGTCATTCCTTTGCTTTCTGCAGACATTTAGCCTTAGTTGCATGTTCTTCATGACCAGGGCTTGTCTTTTTCCAGGCACCAGTTGCAGGTGGCGCTGGACTCTGCTGATAGCTTGGTCCGTGCAGTGGCATTGTTCATGCGCAGATGGGCCAGGTTGCAGGTCTCTTATTTACTCCAGAGACCCAGCACAAGCTGTTGGATTTACCCTTTTTGGACACCGACCACTTTGGGCTGAGGCTGGAAGAGCAGCTCACCCATATTAAGAAGTCAGAGGTCACTCTGTACTCTGTGACTTCAGCAGCATTTCAAGATATCTTTAGGAGGGCCTGGAAAGCAGCAGCAGCGGAGGCAACAGTGCCCCCTGCCAATTCTAACAAATCTTTCTGTATAGCTGCATGTTGTCAGTGGGGAGTCGATACATCTGGGTAATGAGCTCCCCCACTGAGGTAGTGGTACAGCCCAAGCTGTTAATCAGCATAGAACCTTGGGCACATGAGGATTTCGGAGGCAGCAGTTACTCAGTCTTTGCTGTACCACTGAGGGGTAGACAGCATAGCTAGAGGTCTCTCAGAAATCCATCTGTTTCGGACTTCCGGTTCCGCCTTAGAGGTTAATGGCTGCCTAGTCAGACCACTCCATTTCCCCCCTGAGCAATTTCACCTCTATCGGGCTGCTTACTAAAATTCAAATGACTACAGATCATGAATAAGAGGGGCAATAAAGGTCCTGAGTCAGTACTATCCCGGAAGATGGATGAATATATTGTGGATGCCGAAAGAATGGATTCAGAGGCCTCGGACACTGATACAGCGCCATTGTGGCCTACTTCTGCCTCCCTGAAACCTGCAAGTATAACCCAGCATACACTGAAAATGAAGAATAAAAAATAAAGCTGGACACTATTTACCACAAACTTTGTGCATTCAGGGCGGACATAAAGCAATTCTATGGGGAGATTCGTAAAGATGTTACACTCCTAGAACAAAGAGCGGACGATACGGAATGCCAGGTCACTGCCACAGAAAATCGAGTAGATAACTTGGAGGACCTAGTATAGAGGATGCAGGAGTAACAAGAACTGTTAGAGGTGTGCCAAGAAGACGCGGAGATACAAGCAAGACACAAGAACATTCGTTTATATTGTATTCCAAGGGCGCAGAGGGCTCAAACATAAAATAATTTGTTTTAAACTGCTCTGAACAGCCTTGGACTTACCACAAGATGTGGTGCTTGATCTTGAGAGAGTACACAGGGCCCTGGTCCCTAAGCCAACCTCGGCTGCAGCTAGCCCACGATCAATTATTGCATGCTTTAATAGCTATGCAGTGAAAGAGCAGGTCCTGCTGACAACCTGGCGATGGCAAAAAATCTTCCACTTACAGAAAAGATTCTACATTGACCATGATTACGCACCCCAGACAATGAGATTATGCAGAGCCTATCTTCCGCTTTTACCTACATTGAAATCCCAGGGCATAAATTTACCATGCCTTACCCTACAGTGTTAGCTGTTCTTCTCCCCTCTGGAAAGTGAGAGTACTCCTCTGCTGCGGAGGCTCGTGAGGATTTAACTCAGCAGTGCATAGTTTTTCCAGAGCATTCCTGGGCTTCTCCTGCACAGCCACCGCAGCCTCCGCGCTGGCAAACAGTTGCTTCAGCAGATCAAAAGAGAGAAAAAAGGGACAATGGAGATGGCAATATCCCGGATCCAAAGCAATGATTAGCTGAGTTCCACAGAACGAACAGTAACTCCATGGAAACCTGAAGACCATGGACACTTCCTCTACTATTCTTCTAATTTTCACCTCAGTGTGAACTGCTGAGTATCAGGTACGGGGTTGTGGGTTTGGACTGGGGATGTGATGTGGTATGGGATATTCCCTGCCTGGGTTCCCGAGGCGGGCCTGACTCTAGATCTCTGTAATACAATTAATCTGACCCTCTGCAACTGGGAAAGCGAGCGGTCACTTGTGGCATGTCTTGAGAGCCTTATCTCCTTCTTAGACCCCCCCTTCCCCCCAGAAGCCCCTGTACTTCATATTCTTTATCTACCTGAGCTCACTGCCTTTTGCTGTATATGTATGATTAAAACTTGTCTCTGAACTGTGCGATACGGAGACTCGGGACATTGTTTGAACTGCACTTCTTTACGTTTTCATTATGGGACGTATTTAAGCTTTCCTAATGTCCAGAGCGGGATTCTCCCGCCTTTCCTCTTTTAAAATTTTTTTTAAGGAAATGGGGTTAACAACTAATTACATAGTCTCCAGTTTAATGAGGCCTACCTAATGATGTTCATTCAAGTCAATTATAAATAGGCCTGTGGTGAAGGCTCTAATGACACAGTGATGCTTCAATTAGGAATGCACGAGATGGTACTCTTTCTAGGCTTCCAAGGTTATGTAATTCCTTACCCTTGTTTATTTCTTTCTTTTCCCTTATATTTACTTTAATTTGGGATCGTTTTGGTCCCCTGAGGGCCTGGGGCAAAGATTGCTTCAGACTAACTCCCCAGTCTGACATGAAGCATTATAGCTCCAGTGCTTCTTCAGCAGACAAAGGGAACAAACCTATAGTTTCCCCTACCTTGGAAGCCAATGGTGATTTGTTACACCTTGATCTAAATGAAGGTTCTTTGAATTATGATGTTGACCTATTTAACATCCTATCTGAGAATTTGTTTTACCTATTATTAAGTGGTTAATATGGTTCTTGTTGTGCCCAGTTGGCCACTGAGTTATTGTTTTGTGTTAGGCAAGATGCAATACAGTTCAAGTCCACTACTAATAAGATGGGTGACTGCCGATTTAGACTGCCCAGCTGGAGAGTTTATTGACCTATTAGATAGTCATATAGACAAAGGTTTGTGCAGGGGGAGAGAGAACAGAAAGACATGAATTAGGAGAGAATTTACTTAGAATGTATCCAGGGATAGAAAATAGGGGGACAACCCTACTTCATCTTGAAGCAGACCACTTCAATTGTAATAATGGTTAACCCCTCCCTTATTCTGTCATTTAATGTTAATGGCATTCACAACCCCATTAAACGTAGGCAATTACTCCACTTCTTTAAAAAGGACCGACCTGACATTGTTCTCCTTCAGGAGACACATCTCCCCCAGTCAGAGCATATTAAGCTAACATTCTGGGGATTTCAAAAGGTAATTGCTTCTTCACACCCCCACGGACGTAAGAGAGGGGTAGCGATCATAGCTCCCCGGGGGGTACCATTCCCAGGTACAGAATCAGATTAGTGACAGTGAGGGTAGATATGTCATTGCTGTAGGCCAGCTTTTCTCCACACAAGCCACCTTGGCATCAGTGCATCCCCCCAGGTAGGCCAGTACGGGTGGCACAGAAATTTTTTTGACAACTTCCTCTCTATCGCAGAAGGCTTGTATGTGATAGGAGGGGATCTTAATGTTACCTTAAATCCCACGTTAGAAACCTCAGTGCCCTCCATACACAGCGCCACCCCACTTCAAAAATATTTGAGGACGGCCCTCCCTACGCTTGGTTTGGTTGATATATGGTGGCATTTTTCCATCAGTTACGATGTATACTCACTACTCCCCTGGGACTAATACCTCAGCGAGGTTAGATTACATTATCTTATCTTATCTGTTGAACACTAGGACATGATACAGGACATTTTAATAGGGGCTTCCATCTTATCAGACCATGCTCCCTTTTATCTTAAAATAGCTGTTGAAAAACACCAAAAGCAGTCCTTCTGGAGATTTAATTTATCTTGCATTCAGGATCCAGAGTTTAACCATATGATAAAGGAAAGTATTCTGTTGATCTTTAGCAGACAATGAACCTGCAGAAACTTCCTTTACCATAAAATGGGATACAGTTTTAAGGGTACTTTGGGGAGATTATAAGATATTCAGCCCAAAAGAAAAAAGCCAGAGAAACCCTCCAAACAGATCTACAGGCTACTCTGACCCAATTACAGGTCCGACTTAGTCAAGGGGATTTAACTATCAAACCCCAACATCAGCTTACTAAACGAAAACTACAGAAGTTAATGGATCAGAGAATAGAACAGCAGCTGCTCAATTTAAAACTTAAATGTCAGGAACATGGTCCCAGAGGTGCTATAAATTTGGCCAGACATCTGCGAGGAATGAAACAACAGGCGATGGTAACTAAATTGTATGACCCTAAAACCAAAAGTCTAATATTACATCCCACAGCTATTAGACAGACCATGGCTGAACATTATAAAAACCTTCCCCTCAGCAATTAGAGGACTACCTACAGAATACCCCCCTCCCTTGAATTTCCCCAACCCAGGTGGAGAGGTTACTACGCCCCATCACTGCTGAGGAAGTTAAAGCCGTTATTAAATTAACTAAATCCCAGAAAACCCTGGGGCCTAATGAATACCTGGTGGAGTTCTACAAAAAATGGAGCCAGCTAACTGTCCCGCCTTTAGTTAAGGCCTTCAGGGAAATACAAGAGGGAGGGCCTCCTCCACCTTCTTGGAGGTATGCCGAGATAGCAGCAATCCCCAAACCTGGGAAAGATGCCACTTTCATGGCCTTGTACTGCCCAATTTCAAAACTAAACTCTGATTACAAGTTATTCACGTCCATACTGGCACACAGAGTGGATGCCCTTCTCCCACAAGTGGTTGATAAAGACCAGGTTGGTTTTATTATGAAACGTCAAGCACATGACGCAGTTAGGCAGGTTCTGTTAATAACAGAGTATGCCTTGCAGAGACAGATCCCACTAGTCCTTCTCGGCCTTGATGCCGAGAAGGCGTTCAATAGGGTCTCTTGGCCATATCTTTGGGCTACTTTAAAATGTTTTGCTTTCCCAGAAAAATTAATTTCCCAAATACAGAGACTGTACCAATCCCCTGTAGCATATCTCAAACTGGATGGCTCACTGCCTTCACCCTTTTCATTGGCCAGAGGCACTTGGCAGGGTTGCCCAATGTCCCCACTGTTATTTGCCCTTCATCTGGAACCGCTGGCAGCTAACATTCGATATCACGTTAATATAGAGGGGGATACCTATGGGGGGGGGGTCATATAAACATAAGCTTTTTGCGGACGATATTCTGATGACACTCTCTTCACTTGAGGTCTCTGTCCCAGCAGTCTGGGAGCAGCTTAACCTTTTTGGGACCTTATCTGGTTATAAAATAAACTGCTCTAAAATGGAAGTACTTAACTTCTCATTCAATCCATCTAGGATACTGAAGGCTGATTTCTCATTCCGCTGGAACCGGATCAAAATGAGATACTTTGGTATTAAGATACCTTCTAAACTACTCCACCTTGAGTTGGTTAATTTCGAACCAGTTACCGAGCAAATTACCATAGATCTCTCCAAATGGACAAAGCAACCTATGGGGTTAGTGAGTCGAGCAGAAACCATACAGCAAAATATACTGCCTCGAATACTTTTTTTTTCTTGCAGACTCTGCCCATCATACTGTACCTTCTAACATTCATGTTCTAGCATGAGATAAGTTAATTTCCAGATTTATATGGGGGGGGGGGTGGCAAATCGCCTCGACTGAAATTTCACGTAGTGCAGCTTCCCAGAGCTCAGAGGGGACTCAGCTTACCGAATCTGAAACGGTATGCACAAGCAGCACAAATGCATACAGTTCTCTTACATATTACTAACACTTATACTGCATACTGGAAGAATATAGGAGTAACTCTTAATGGTCTGGAGAACTCCCCCATATATCTTGGGGAACCCCCCGAAGTGCTTACCTCTGAGCAGTTTTTTTTGTATTGTTTATTTATCGCCCCCTGCGTCCGACCGGCCTCTCCTTCAGGCCTTCTGCCAAGGACTACCCCCGTTGGCTCCATTCCGAACACTCCCCGATGCCAACTTCCCCCCATCCCAGATCGCAGCCGACCAGGGTAGCCCGACGTAACCCTTCGTGGGACGGCTCCCCTCCTTCCGGAGGGAAATTGCCTTCAGGCATTCTTGCTCTCGGCCCTGATGCTGCTGGGATTGGGGTTCCATGGAGGAGGGAGATCCAGGCGGCCATCATCCAGTCATTCGGAAGCCATTTTCTGCTTTTCTGGTTTTTCCTCTGTCGCGCTCTGCTGCTATGCGTACCCGGTCTCCACGCTGAAGAGCGAGGCATGGCCCTAACTCCACCCCAGGGAGGAGAGCAGTCCTTGGGATGCTCAATCCTCTCTCGTCCCCCGCCGACTCCCAGCGACCCGAGTCCGTTCCCGAACCTGGGTCGCGGCCGTGGTTTGAGGTAAGGTGCCTGCGCCTCAGCCCTCTCCGCCACCGGGCCAACTCCTCTGAGCAGTTTTATGCAACTTACTAGAGAATTTTTTAGAGTTTGGATACAAATTCACTGTTCCACTCTTTCCTCACCAGAAAGGTGCTTTCTTTCCATCCTAGCATATGACACAGACTTAGTCTCTCCACAGCTTACATCTTTATTGAGGGGTTGGGAATCCTACCGCCTGTGTTTTGTATTTCAGGTGGTAGGCACGCTGGGCATCCACTCCTTTGCTTACTTGCAATCTATGTATAAAATTCTCTCGAACCAATACCCAGTATATGCACAGCTTAGAAACTGGCTTCTTCCTTATGAAGAATCCCTTTCAAAACTAGCAGAATACCCATCTTCCCTAGTGGGAATGATTACACACCACTTGAAAGGCATAGTTCAGGAACATATTATCAGCAATTTGTACCAAGCACTTAGAGGGTGTCAAACCGATACTCTAGATCCTGTTAGGCTTAGATGGGTAAAGGATATGGGCGTGGAAGTTGACAAAGATCTTTGGCAAAAATTAGCCCTTCCCTACTCTAAAGTCTCTTCTACGGTGTACTGGAGTACAGTTTTTTAGAACCCCAGATATTACTGCAAAGTATAAGGGGCAGGAATTTGTGGACTGCTGGAGGGGCACACATATTATGGTCCTGTTCCTTCCTTCAGAAATACTGGTCTCATGTTATCATAGAGCTAAATGAAATATTCCAAACACCTGAATTGCTTACACCAGTCTTAATTCTGACTGCGACTCCACCCACTGGAACTAGGATAAACTGGGTTCAGCATAAGCTTTGTAGCACCTTTGGTCTTGATAGCAAAAAAAGTAATAGCCAAGCTTTGGTTCACTAAACATATACCGGTTAAAGAAACCTGGAGAAAATTAACTTATGAAGTATATAGGTTAGAACAGATCTCGGCCAAATTGAACAACAAAATGGTTAGTTTTACTAACCGTTGGAGTACAGTAGTTGGACCCAATATCAGTTAGAGCACTACCCAGATTTTGTGCCATGATGGAAGGAATAGAGATCTTCCCTTGTCAATCTTCACCATTCATTACTTCCTGGGTGTTAGCCGGCAGTGCGCACCGCCACGGGGAGCTTTTTTTTAAAGTTTGCCCTAACGCCCTCGAGGTAGCGTCATCGTCATGCGCGAGGGCGGCCGTTAGTGGCGACCGACTCCTCCTCCAACTCAGTTCTGTTTCTCCCGCCATCGAGGCAGCACCTGTCCGTGAGCGCTTCAGTGTTTTCTGTCTTCGTGTAGTTACCGACTCCGTTTTCCTTGCCTCGGCGCCCGATCTGATAAGACTGTTCTTTTCTATCTTTTCGCGCGGGTGTATTTCCTACTATGTTTTAGTCTCGTTGGTTTGGCGTTATGTCCGGTTCTGGAGCTAGCGTTCCCGAAGAGCGGCGCCGCCTATCGTCGGTGCTCCTGTGGCGGCATTTCTCCATCTCGGACCGGCATAGCGTTTGCCTTCGTTGCCTGGGACCCAACCATGATATGGATTAGATGCGATGCCTGTTTCTCCTGCGATGGACCGTCGCGTCCTCGAAGTCCGAGCGTTCAAGCTCGGCAAGGCCCGCCGACTTTCGGGGGACAGCGTCGCTCACGGGAATCTCAAGGAGATCTTTAGGCCCTTTCCCGGGTCCCTCCGGGCCTATACGGTCTGAGGAGGGGTTTCCTCATCTATCTTGCCGAGGAGGCCCCTTCCGTGGTGTTGGGGAGCATCGTAGCCCCTCCGGGGCATGGCGCTGACTACCGCCTCGGCAGTCACCTCTTGAGTGCAGGCTCCCCGTGTCGAGGCCCTTGGCTTTGGGCCCGGCAGGTGAGCCCTCGACGCCGCCTTGCGGCTGTTTTCGAGATCCTGGCACCGTTTGCGGTGCCCGTGATCAGCGGCGCCGTTCAGCGCCGTTTGGATTCGGCGCCGTTCGCGGCGCCGGTAATCAGCGGCGCCGGCTTTGATCCTGGCGCCCGTTCGCGGCGCCGGTGATGGAAGCGCCGTTGGCGGTGCCGCTTTAACTACAGCGCCGTGCGCAGTGCCGGTGGACATGGCGGCGCCGTCGCTTGATGCCACTCCGCCTCCCGGCGCCGCCGCTTGTGGCTGGTTACCATCCCCGGCGGTGCAGGCCTGCCGGAGCCGCTGGGGGTGTGGGGTTAGGCCTTCCTGCTGCCGGCGTGGGGGGGGCGAGTGGCGTCGCCCTTGGTACCAGGGCCGTTGGCGGCCTCGGGGACCCCTGGGGTGGCCAGCATCGAGGTCCTGCTGGTCTCGTCCTCCTCGGAGGCGATGACTCGAATGGGACCCGTCCACCCCATTCTTGGGATCTGGGTCCTCGGTGGCTAGGGGTACCAGGCGGCGCAGCGGGCCCCTCCCTCTGTCCCCCTTACCGTCGTCTCCTGAGGGTTCCTCGGCTGGGGATGGCCGAGAGTCCTGGGGGCAGACGTGGGGATGACGGAGGGGGAGGCTCCCCTCTCTGGAGGCTCGGTGACGGCTACCCCCCGGGGTGCTGTTGCCTCCTCTAGGGACAGGGGGACGTTGCAGTCGAGGAGGAGGGCCCTCTGGGAATCCGAGGGGTTGAGGGGCAGGCGGCCTGCTGCCCGGTCTTCTTTGGCCACCTCAGGGGGTGGCCAGGAGCCGTAGTGCGAGAGCCCGTCCCTCCCCAGGGTTCTAGGGTGTCCTCCGGCGTTTGTGCGGACTGCCCTTCTGGATCCATGCACAGTCCCGGCGTCGTCGCGGGGGTTTCTCCCCAGGGCTCTTCCAGGCTCCGCTTCCCCAGAGTTCCGTTCAGCGGCCTGGTTTGATATCGGGATCCCTCCTACTAGGGCTCCTTTCCCGGATTCAAGCCCTACATGAGCACAGTTGCCTCCTCGGAGTGCCCCTCTCTCCCATCTCTGCCTTCACCACCCCGCTCCCGGGCCATCTCGGTCCCTCACGGTTCCGTTATCCTGGGAGCAGTTCAGAGAGTTCTGCAGCGGCCTTCCCCTCATATGTTAGATACATGCATGGCGGGTCTTTCGACTCTCCCCACCACTGAGAATCCTCTGAGCATTCAGCTCCCCATCATCCTCGTCTCCCTCCTCTGAGGGAGGAACCCCTGCTCATCTGTCCTCCGATGCTGATTTCACAGAGTCAGCGTTTCCTCTCAAGGATGGTGAGGATCTCCGGTTTCCTATGTTTGGAGAGACAATACGAGCAGGAGGCAGGTGAATTCCTTGGTGGATTCAGTGCCCAGCATCTGGTGGTACCTTCCTGGCCTATCCCTTCCAGGGCGTCCTATCCAGTCCTGGCAGTTCCTGCCGCTTCTTCCCCAGCCCGGCGGACTGCCAGCGTAGGTATTGTGCCCCTCTGAGTCTCTAGGTTCCTTCCCACCCGGTCCTCAGGTTTGGTATACCTGGATACTCCTTCTAGGCGCGTTGCCTAGCGACCGGCCGCACACAGTTGGACTCTCTCAGTTCGCCCGTTGGGGCAAAGAGTGTTCTCTTCTTCTCATGCAGTGCATGTATTGCATCACATCAGGCTCACCACGCTGCCTATAACCCGCATTTGTAGTCGATGATGTCCCAGCTGCTGGCATCTATGCCTGACACGGAGCAAACCAGACAAGCCGTTGCCCTCTCCGTAGTAGGCCTGGAGCTGGCAAGACACCAAGCAAGGGCATCTTATGCGCGCCAATGAGGTGGCTTCCAGGCTTGCGAGGGACAGCGATCTGCATCAAGCCGGGCGGCATGGCTCCGTCTTTCCAGGTTGTCACCTGGCCCGGCGTGGGGTGATTCGCTCCGCCTCCCGGGGACCCGTCTTTTCTCTTCAGAGCTAGGAGACTTACAGGGGCTCCCTCAGTCCTCCTCGTCTTCGGGAGGCACCTCCTAGCTCTTCTCCCATGGCTTTCTGAATAAGCCAGGGTCTTCTCCTTCTGTTTTCTCACCAGCAGAAGGCTGGGGGTCTTGTTCCCTCAGGGTATTACCTCTTCCCCCTCCAGGGGAAGAGGAGCTTGGTACTCACCCAGGAAGTAATGAATGGTGAAGATTGACAAGGGAAGATATGAAAATTACGTACCTACCGTAATTCTTGATCTTCTCTTGTATCTTCACCATTCATTACTTACACCCGCCCACCATCCCCTCAGTGGCCTCTTCCTGTGGCTTCTCCACCTCCCGTCTCCTTCCTCTCTCTGCAAAAAAAAAAATCCTTCTTTTGGGGGTTTCTAATTTTCAGAAAAATTAATTACTCTAAGATTAAGTGGGCCATCTACGTGGATTGCATTGGCGATCAGACTGCACAACTATCTCTTGCCGTTATCCTGACAAGATATCTCTGGGGTTTTGGCCTGGTTCAGGCTATTCAGTTGATCCTGCAATCCCGTGTTCCAGATATTGCCTGAAATCAACCTCCCCCATTCTTGCCCTGCAGAGCAGAGGAGCGAGGCCGTCTGTTCCTTTTTCTTTTAAAAAAAAAGGGAAAAAATGCTGAGGGAACTCTTTTCGACTGCTATAGGCATCTTGGTTTTGGGGTCATGCAACCAACCTCAAATTTCTTCTGTAAAAAAAAAAAAAAAAGGAAAAACAAACAAGGGGAAATGAGAAGGTAGTCTCCCTTCTCGCTAATTTGCATATTGGTTTCTCCTTTTAAGTGTCCTCCTGGACAATTTTTACAGAAGAGCTGTGCTTACCATATCCAATCCCGGCCAGCCTAAGCCTTGGCCTACCTTGGCCAGTCTGTCTGAGTCCCATTTCTATGCTTAAGCATCTGAAAGGCTTACATTTCCTTCTAAGTCCCAGAGCAGCACTCTCCTGCTGCCTGGGGTTCCTTTCCCTCCTCGGGTGTCCCTCGAATTCCTAGGCCTGTCGCGGCCAGGAACCCGAGGGGTATCAATAACAATGGCATGTTGAGGATAAGGACTATGCCCTCCGGAGTCTGTCTAAGCGGGTTTGGTGAACCTTCTCTTCAGCTCTATCTCGGGATTCTTGCTTCCCTCTTAGTCGAGCCTTCAGCTCTAAGCTAATTATGCTGTTGGGCATTCTGGTCCTTCAACATCCCATCTCTCTCTCTTCTTCTTCTTCTTCTATTTTCTCATCTCCTTACTTTATCTCTCCTCCTAGAGTCGCCCAGGTAAGGAGGCCCTGCAGTCCCTAGGCTAAGGATACTTTATCTCCTCTGTCCTTCCTCCATCGGCTTATTCCTTTTCAGTTCATTCTTCCTTGCTTTGCTATCCCTCGGCTATCTTGCCTCGCTATCTATATTCTCTGCTCTCACTTTTGCCTCTCCGGCTCACAGAACTGAGTTGGAGGAGGAGTCGGTCGCTACTAACGGCCGCCCCTCGCGCATGACGCATGACGTCACTCGAGGGGCGGTGCCGTCAAGGCAAACTTTAAAAAAAAAGCCCGCGTGGCGGGTGCGCGCCTCCGGCTAACACCCAGTAAGTAATGAATGGTGAAGATACAAGAGAAGATCAAGAATTACGGTAGGTACATAATTTTCATTTTTTGTATTTCCTTGGGAAACTGATTGTTAAGGGAGTAAAATTAGGGATGACCACCGTGGAGTCCTTCAGGGATGGAGACTTGCAAGGGATGGGGCTTATAACTTGAACCTGTATCAGCCTTTACTGTCTATTACATCACCCTCTAAATGGGCTCATGCCAACACTTAAGTTCTTACTTATTTACTGTGTCTAGGTTTGTAACATTCTTAACCACTGTTGGCATTGACTTTGGACAGGGACTTGAGAACTGTATAACTAAGATTATGAAAAACTACCTCACATATGACTGTATTGCATATTATGTTGTGCTAAGTTTGTATGATCAAAATAAAAAAAAATTAATTATTAAAAAAAAATATATATCTTTTTCTCCAATCTTTTTGTTCATTTTAAACAACATGAAGTCTTGCTGTATTCTGACACATGCAGTTAGCCCCAGCACTTGAACTGCCCCAGAGATGAAAGAGTTAACTCTATGCAGAAGCATAGAAGGTTGAGCTTGAGCTCAGATTTCAAACCTCTGTCTGTGGTGCTTCAGAGTGTAACAGTCAGATTCTTTACTCCGCCTTACTGTGAAGTCGCTCCGGAGATTGCTCCTTCACTCGGTTCGGTAAAGTTTCCTAAAAGTGTCAGTTTTCACCCATTTATTATTTTTTCGGTTTTCAAGTCCTTGTGTACGGTACAGTAAGTGGGTAGAAAGGTAGTGAACTGTTTTATTTTATTCTGTGGAAATTGTAATTTCTTTGGTTCCCTAGCGGTCGGTCCGGTTGGGAACCGACTGATTCTGTTTGAATCTTTCCTTTTGAATTTGTAGTGGTGTGCCGGTTCCAGCCGGTTCCAAAGATACCAGACTTTTACCGGTTTCTTTCTACAACCTGTAACACAGTCGGTTACCGATCGGAGAGTATTACCTGGCGTAAAAGCTGTTAAGGGTAATTTTGTTAGTCTGGCCATGTCTGAGAAACCCAAGAAGAAAACCGGGCCCACTGGGTTTCAACACTGTGGTGAGTGTGGGGAGGCTTTTGCTAAAGCTGATCCTCACCTCATCTGTGTTAAGTCTGTAAAAATCTTCCCAAAGCCACTATGGATAAAAGATTGAGTAGGCTAAAGGAAGGGGAGGCCAAGACGTCTGCTGACCCGGATGGCCAGCCTGGTTCAGTTGCAGCCAAACCTGAGGAGGTGCCCACTGACCTGGGCGATACCTCCTCGGGCAAAAAGGAGATCTGATTCAGAGGGGTCGGTTCCGGTGAAAAAGAAAAAGGAAATCAGCCGGTACTGATCCAGAACCACATACTCCAACCGTTGATGAGATAGCCAAGCGATAGAAGTATTGTTAAGTCGCTTCAATTGGTTCCGTCCGAACCGACGCTTTCGGCTAGTCAGTCGGTTCGGTTGGATCCTACTCCATTGGATTACGATCCGGATGCCTATTATGAATTGAAGTGGGAGAGGGATGAAGACTATCCAGAACAAGATGATGAGGATGATAATGATTCAGAAGGTCTGGATGTGCCCATTGAACCGGACATCTTCCCAGACAGACCCTCCAGTGTCTCCTCTCCCAGGCTTTCTGAGTCCCCTTCCCACTTTCTGTTTTACAAAAAGGTGGCTGAAACCCTCCAGCTCCCTATGGTAGAAGCTGCAGAGGAGGAAGAGGAGCTTAATTTTGTTGAGATGGATATCCCAGAGTCTAAAAGGCTATCTATTCCCCTTCAAAAATCTTCGGGGAAACAAACAAAAAAGATTCTTCAGACACCAAACTCTTTACCTCCAGTGGAAAAAAGAACAGACAGGAGGTACATGTTGTCATGCTCAGTACGGAGTTTTTGTACAATCATAGCAGCCATGTTAGGGTAGTGCAGGCTGCAGCCTCTGACAGGGCTAACATACCTTTGTCTTCACACACCCCCAGATAAAGACTCCAGGAAGGTGGATGCCATGGCCAAAAAACAATATTTGCCATCCTTCTTGGGACTCAGGCAGGCAAACTATATGGCCTATGCAGCCAGGTACCAGAAGTCCAGATGGGATACTGTTCTGGAACTGGCCAAACAGGCCTCCCCCAGCTGGCCAGAGAGCTAGAGGAGGTGGCTGCTGATGGGACTGAGGCCTCAAATGATGTGGCATCACGAGTCATGGCTACATCTGTGTCTCTCAGGAGATTCGCTTGGCTCAGATGTACTAGCCTTTTGCAGGACACCCAGGCTAAGGCCATGGATTTCCCTGTAGTAGGTAATTCTCTGTTTGGGGAGCAGGCAGAGGCTTACATGAAGAAAATGGATGAATACATGACTACTTACAGGAGTGCTCAGGCCAAGGAAAGGCAAGCCACTCCTCAGAGGCAGCAGTCTAGGGGCAGGCCCTTTCACAGGCCTTTCTACCAAGCCCAGGCCTCCTCTCCCTTCCCACAGAGGGGGTTCTTCCAAGGGAGAGGCCGGAGGGGGATGAGCAGGGCTGCATCCTCTTCCCAGTCTAAAGCTCCTGCCAAGCAGACACCCTCATGTGTCAGCCTGGGTCGACTCCCCAATTCCAGTAGGAGGCAGGCTGGCTTACTACTTGCAGGCCTGGAAGTCTGTTACCTCAGACAAGTTGGTCCTGGAGGTAGTAAGCCAGGGATTGGCCCTCAGTTTCAAAAAATTTCCAAAAATGAGGGTCAGGTATTTTCCACCCACAAACACCTCCAAAACCATTGCTTTAGAAGCAGAGGTTTCCTCTCTGCTGACTCTCTGAGCCATGGAGAGAGTTCCTGCTCCACACAGGGGCAAAGGTCTGTACTCCAGATACTTCCTTACCCCAAAAAAGACAGGGAATTGGTGACCCATCCTAGATTTAAGGTATTTGAACAAGCACATTTTAAAACCGAAGTTCAAAATCGTGACTCTGGGAGTAATTCTTCCCTCTCTAAGGCCAGGAGACTGGTTAGCTTCCCTCAACCTCAAGGATGCCTACTTCCATATTCCCATCAGGTGCTTCCACAGAAAGTACCTCAGGTTCGAGTTGCCTTTAGGCCATTATCAATTCAGAGCTGTGCCTTTCAATCTAACATCAGCTCCAAGGGTGTTTACAAAGTGCCTTGCAGTAGTAGTGGCCTTCCTCAGAAGGCAGGGCATTTCTCTCTTTCCATACCTGGATGACTGGCTCATTGTAGGGCAGCCTTCCGACCAGGTCAAGTCAGCTCTACAGGTCACTCAGGATCTGCTCAGTTCCCTGGGGTTCCTTCTCAACCTGCCAAAGTCAGTTCTCAGACCAGTACAGCTTCTCACTTTCATAGGGATAGAGTTAGATACTGTTCAAGCAAAGGCATTCCTTCCACCTGCAAGGGTTCAGGCCCGTACAGATCTTGCTTATTCTTTTCATCCTCTGGTTTCTTGTCCAGCAAGACATTTTCTTCAGCTCTTAGGCCACATGGCAGCTTCCACTGCAGTGGTGCAAGGGGCCAGGTTCCGGATGAGGGACATTCAGTTCCATCTAAGGTCCTTTTGGTCTCAGAAGAAAGACTGTCTTACCAAACTGATTCCAGTGACTCAGATGCTGGTCCAAGCTCTCTAGTGGTGGCTGGAGCAAGAGAATCTCAGGCAAGGTGCCTTATTTCTCAGGCAAACTCCCTCGGTGGTCCTCACCACAGATGCTTCTCTGTTGGGTTGGGGTGCTTACCTGGGAGTCCTCACAGCACAAGGGGTTTGGTCCCCAGAAGAGTCTTTTCTCCGTATCAATCTTCTGGAACTCAGGGCAGTATTCTTGGCCCTTCAGGTTTTCTCGGACTGAGTGAGGAACAAGGTGGTTCAGGTCAGGACAGATAACACCACCACGTGGTACATCAACAAGCAGGTGGGCACTCTGTCTTTGGCCTTGTGCGCAGAGGCCATGAAAGTATGGTCTCTGGCCTACTCTCTACAGACTTCCCTAATGGCAATCCACCTCCCAGGGAAGGACCATGTGCTAGCAGATGCTCTCAGCAGAATCTCCCAGGGCCATCACGAATGGACCTTGAACTCTCTCATCCTTAAAGTAATCTTCACCAGGTGGGGCACTCCAGAGAAGGATCTCTTCGCAGCCCCAGACAATCATCAACTTCCACAGTTCTGCTGCAGACCTCCAGTCCTGGGGACTGTTCCCCTGGATGCTCTGATTTTGGATTGGTAAGGCAAGTTCCTTTATGCCTTTCCTCCCTTTCCCTTGTTATTCAGGGTTCTAGCATTTGGTGCTCACACAGGGATATCCTGCCAGATGCTGTAGGTATTGCCACAGTCTTAGATTATCTGGCTCACCTTAATGGCTTAGGCGTTAGGCCAGCCACTTTAAAGTTCATCTAACAGCTGTTTCTGCATTCCTGTCAGCAGGGAAGGGCTCTTCTCTGGCATCCTACCCTGTCTTTGGAAAGTTCTTTAAAGGTCTGATCCATATCAACCCTCCTTTTAGAGAGGCCGCCCCGGCTTGGGATCTCAATTGCTCAGCTTATTATGCAGCCACCCTTCAAACAACATGAAGTCTTGCTGTATTCTGACATATGCAATTAGGTCCTGCCTTTCAACTGCCCCGGAGAACAAAGAGTTGAACTTTCCATGGCCAGCATTGAATGTTCACCACGAGCTCGGTTGAAGCCCTGAACTGCAACCATCAGATTCTTTACTCCGCCTCACTGAACAGTCGCTTTGGAGATTTCTCCTTTGCTCGGTTCAAAAAAGTCGGTTGAAGTGTCATTTTTTTCAGTCGCTTTCTACTGAATTGCTGTTACCGCTCAGTCGGTTCAAGTCTCTGTCTGTGGTACCATGAGTACTAGATAGGTTTTCTATGTAGTTTCTGTGTGGAACTTGTAAATTATAGATCGGTTTGGCTGAACCGATCAGTTTGAGGTAAAAAAGTTTGTAATTCATTTAGAGTGTGGCAACTGGTCTGTATCGGTTCTAAAAAGCGGATTTTATTACGTTTTTTCCAAGACTCTGTGACCGGTCAGGGAACCAATAGAGTCTTGCCTGGTGGATTGCCAAAAAGGGTACGTTTTGGATAGGATTGGCCATGTCTGAGAAACCCAAGAAAAAAAACGGGCCCACTGGGTTTCAACACTGCAGTGTGTGTGGAGAAGTCTTTACCAAGGCTGATCCCCACACCACCTGTGTTTATTGTCTGGGGTTTGACCACCTCGATTCAGACTGCCAAATCTGTAAGAATTTTCCCAAATCTACCCTGGAAAAGAGATTAGGTAGACTGAGGGAAAGGGAGGCCGAGAAGTCCGCGGACCTGGATGGCCAGCCCGGTTCGGTTCCGACCGAACCAGAAGGAGTGCCCTCTGACCAGGGCGTAACTTCTTCGGGCAAAAGAAGAGCCGATTCTGAGGAGTCTGTTCCAGTGAAAAGGAAAAGGAAACATAAATTGTCCAGTTCGGACCCAGAAATTCATACTCCGACCGCCGATGAGATAGCCAAGGCGATAAGGATAGTGCAATCGCTTACTTCGGTTCCGACCGAACCGGCATCATCTGGCAGGGGTTCGGTTTGGTCGGTTCCCCCGGTTCCGGATTACACTTTGGAAGAATTTTATGAACCGGAGGAGGAGGAAGGAGAGTATGAGGATGATTATGGTGATTATGAAAGTCTGGATGTGCCTATTGACCCAGACATCTCCCCAAACAGACCTTCAGGTGCTTCTCCTCCTAGACTTTCTGAGTCCCCTTCTCACTATATGTTTTACAAAAAAGTGGCTGAGACCCTCCAGCTTCCTGTGGAGGAAGTAGTAGAGGATCAGGAGGAGCCTGATTTTGTTGAGATGATGGACATCCCAGAATCCAAGAGACTGTCTGTTCCCCTCCACAAATCCTTTGGGAAACAGACACATAAAATTCTTAAGTCTCCTAATTCTGTACCTCCTGTGGACAGATGAATGGACAAGAGGTACACCCTCTCAGGCTCAGATACAGAGTTCCTTTTCCAGCAATGCAGCCATGCTGGGGTAGTGCAGACTGCTGCCTGTGATAAGGCAAATATCCCCTTGGCATCACACCCCAGACAAGGACTCCAGGAAGATTGATGCCATGGCAAAGAAACAATACATGGCAGCATCTTTGGGACTCAGGCAGGCTAACTATATGACCTATACAGCTAGATACCAGAAGTCCAGGTGGGACACTGTGCTGGCTCTGGCTAAACAGGCCCCTGACCAGCTTGCCAAGGAGCTGGAGCAGGTGGCTGCAGATGGGATTGAGGCATCGAAAGTACAGTTTCATGCTGCTGTGGACTCCAGTGATGTTTCATCAAGAGTCATGGCTACATTTGTGGCTCTTCGGAGGATGGCTTGGCTCAGGTATACTAGCCTCTCACAGGATACCCAGGCTAAGGCCATGAATTTCCCTGTAATTGGTAATTCTCTGTTTGGGGAGCAGACAGAGAACTACATGAAAAAGATGGATGAGAACAGGACCACTTACAGGAGTGCACAGGCCAAAGAAAGGCAAGCAACTCCTCAAAGACAGCAGTCCAGGGGCAGGGGCAGGCCTTTCCAAAGGCCTTTTTACCAAGCTCAGGCCTTCTCTTCTTCTTTCTCTCAGAGAGGGTTCTTTAGCGGGAGAGGCAGACGGGGGATGAGCAGGCCTGCATCCACCCCTCATCCTAAAGCCCCTGCCAAGCAGACACCCTGATGGGTCTGCCCGGGCCGATTCTCCCATACCAGTAGGGGGCAGGCTGGCTTACTTTGTCCAGGGCTGGAAGTCTCTAACATCAGACAAGTGGATCCTGAAAGTAGTAAGCCAGGGCTGGTTCTCAGCTTCAAAACATTTCCCAAGATGAGAACCAGATCCTTTCCACCTGCGAATCTATCAGAGACCCTTGCCTTAGAGGCAGAGGTTTCTTCTCTCCTATCTCTCAGAGCCATAGAGAGGGTTCCCACCCTACACAGGGGCAAAGGGCTGTACTCCAGGTACTTCCTAACCCCCAAAAAGACAGGAGAATGGCAGCCCATCCTGGAGCTAAGATATCTGAACAAACACTGTTTAATGCCAAAGTTCAAAATGGTGACTCTGGGAATTATCCTTCCCTGTCTGAGGCCAGGGGATGGGCTAGCCTCCCTGGACCTCAGGGATGCCTGTTTTCACATTCCCATCAGGTACTCCCACAGAAAGTACCTCAGGTTCGAGTTGCCCTCAGGCCACTGTCAGTTCAGAGCAATGCCCTTTGGCCTAACGTCAGCCCCAAGGGTTTTCACAAAGTGCTTGGCAGTAGTGGTTGCTTTCCTAAGGAGAAAAAAGATCTCCATCTTCCCATACTTAGACGACTGGCTCATAGTAGGTCAGTCTCCAGACCAAGTCAAGTCATATTTGCAAGTGACCCAGCAAGTGCTCACTTCCTTGGGATTCCTTCTCAACCTTCCAAAGTCAGTTCTCGAACCAGTATAGCTCCTCACCTTCATAGTGGCAGAGCTGGATATTGTAAAGGCGAGAGCCTTCCTTTCCCTGGAAGGGGCAAGGACCCTCATGGAACTGGCCTCTTCATTCATCCTTCAGGTGTCTCAACCAGCAAGGCATTTCTTTCAGTTTCTGGTCCACATGGCAGCTTCCACAGCAGTGGTCCAAGGAGCAAGATTCCAGATGAGGGACATTCAGTTCCACTTAAGAGCCTTCTGGTCCCAAAGAAAGGATTCCCTTACCAAACTAGTCCCAGTGACTTGAACCCTGATCCCGGCCTTGCAGTGGTGACAGGATCAGGACAATTTGAGACAAGGGGTTCCATTTGTCACTCAGTCTCATTCAGTGATACTCACCACAGATGCTTCCCTGCTGGACTGGGGAGCTCATTTGGGGGATCTTACCACTCAAGGACTGTGGTCACCTCAGGAATCTCTGCTTCACATCTATCTCTTGGAACTCAGAGCAGTGTTTCTGGCACTGCAAGCTTTTTCCAAATCTCTGCAGAACAAGGTGGTACAGGTCAGAATAGACAACACCACCACCATGTGGTACATCAACAAGCAGGGAAGCACTCGGTCTACGGCCTTGTGCACAGAAGCAATGAAGTTGTGGTCCCTGGCCTATTCCCTGCAAACCTCTCTGATAGCAGTTCATCTCCCAGGGAAGGACAATATCCTAGCAGATGCTCTGAGCAGAATATCCCAGGGCCATCACGAATGGACCCTAGATCCTCTGGTTTTGAAAGTGATTTTCTCGAGATGGGGCACACCAGAGATAGATCTTTTTGCAGCCTCAGACAATCACCAACTTCCTCTCTTTTGTTGCAGACCCCCAATCTTGGGCTCAGTCCCCCTGGATGCTCTGATTCTGAAATTGGAAGGGAAATTTCTGTATGCTTTCCCCTCCTTCCCTCTCCTGTTCAAAGTGTTAGTCAAGATAAGGTCTCAACCATGCAAAGTGATTCTGATTGAGCCAGACAGCCCTGGTATCCCTTGTTGCTGTCCCTAGCAGTCCACCTTTCCCTGCCTCTTCTGAGGAATTACAACCTGTTGATATCTTCTCAGGGGAGGATTTGGTACCCGGATCTTCGGTCTCTCAATCTCAAGGCATGGCTCTTGAAGAGTTAGAGTTTGCAGATCTGCATCTTTCCCAGGGCGTTCTGGATATCCTTAAGGCTTCTCAAAAGCCTTCCACTAGAAAGACTTAGGATTCCAAATGGAAAAGATTCAGCATTTGGTGTTCTAAGAAGAATATTTCTCCAGACTCTGCTGAGTTGCCTACGGTTCTGGCCTATATGGCCCATCTTAATAGCCTAGGCCTTAAACCAGCTACCCTTGAAGTACACTTAGCAGCTGTTTCTGCTTTCTTGTCAGTAGGCAAGCCTTCCTCTCTATCATCCCATCCTGTGTTTTGTAAGTGTTTCAAGGGATTGCTTCACACGAATCCCCCCTTTAGGGATCCTGCTCCTGCTTGGGACCTTAATGTTTGCATTGCTCAGTTTATGCAACCCCCCTTTGAGCCTTTGTCTTCTGCAGAGCTTAAGTACTTGACTTGGAAAACTGTGTTTTTGGTAGCCATTACTTCTGCCAGGAGTATCAGTGAATTGCAAGCCCTGTCAGTGGAATCTGATTTCATCTCTTTCCATAGAGATAAAGTGGTCCTAAGAACTAACAGAAAGTTTTTGCCTAAAGTGGTTTCAGATTTCCACCGCAACCGGTCTATATCTCTCCCTGATTTCTTCACTGAGCATTCCTCCTCTGTAGAGAGGAGGCTTCACAGCTTGGATGTTAAAAAAGCCCTTAGCTATTACATAGAGCGTACCAAGGGTCACAGGTTTGACTCCCTCCAGTTGTTCCTCACGTATGGAGAAGCTGGTAAGGGCAGACCTGCCACTAAGAGATCTGTTGCCAGGTGGATTGTTTCTTGTATACAATTCTGCTATGAAAAACTGGTTAGAACTCCACCCTCAGGCCTGAGGGCTCATTCCACTAGAGGTACACCTGCTTCCCTGGCTTCTGCCGGGGATATTCCTGTCTTAGAAATTTGTCAAGCAGCCACCTGGAGAACAGTCCATACATTCACCAAGCATTACTCTCTGGATATCCAGGCTAGGAGTGATGCTCGGTTTGGCACAGCAGTACTTCAGAGCCTGTTTCCAAAGTAGGTTCTGTCCTACCTCCATGGAGGTACTGCTTGGTAGTCTGCATATGTCAAAATACAGCAAGACTTCATGTTGTTTGAAGAAAAAATTACTCACCTTAGTAATGTTATTTCTTCTAATGGAGTCTTGCTGTATTCTGACCTCTCCCCGCCTCCCCTCTCAGAACCTAGTTTTTGGGATGTGGGTGGGCAGGAGCAGTGTTGGCACCCTAGGGGTGTCCTTTTTTCACCCTCTTTTAGTTTGGGTGAGTGGTTGTGTTTTGGATGTGTTTTGTTTTTGGGTTTCCTGACTCGAGTCTTCCTTTTGAAATCCCAAAACCCTTTTATATAGATATAGTTGCCAGTTGGCTAGTATTAGTTTTACAGTTTCCACACAGAACTTCTAGTGAGTATTGCTCGTAAAGATATGACGGTTGCAGTTTAAACAGCAGCAGACAGGGACTTCAACCAAGCTTGTGGTGAACATTCCATGCTGGCCATGGAAAGTTTAACTCTTTGTTCTCCGGGGCAGTTGAAAGGCAGGACCTAACTGCATATGATAGAATACAGCAAGACTCCATTAGAAGAAACAACATTACTAAGGTGAGTAATTTTTTCTTCCCTGCCCATATCCAACTGGAACCATGCTGTGCAATGGTCACTTCTACCCAGTGGCTTCCTGACCATTATTTCCTGTACATGCTCCCCATTTGTGAGCACCAGATCAAGAATTACCTCAGCTCTTGTTGGTTCTTGTTGAAAGAGGTTTTCTATTTGGTGCCAGCAAAAAACATGTAGACTGTAGATGGGCTGGCTTATCAGTTGTGTTGGATTATCTGGCACACCTCCATTCCCTTGACCTCAGGCCATCTAGCCTCAAGGTGCACCTGGCAGCTTTCTCTGCTTATCTCTTAGTGGGTAAGGGTTCACCCTTGTCTGCTAACCAGGTATTCAGAAAGTTTTTCAAAGGTCTATTACACTTACACCCCTCACACAGGGAACCAACTCCCGCATGGGATCTCAATATATGCATTGGCCAGCTAATGCAGCCACCCTTTGGGCCCATATCTTCAGCAGAGCTTAAATATGTGAGATGGAAAATGGTGTTCCTGGTAGCTATCAATCATCTCAGCCTGGAGGATCAGTGAGCTCCAGACCTTGTACAGAGAGCCAAATTACATTTCGGTCCACAGGGCCAAGGTAGTCCTCAGGACTAGCAGAAAGTTTCTCCCCAAGGTGGTGTCTGACTTTGACCTGAACCAGTCTGTCACCTTACCAGTCTTTTTCACTGACCAGTCCAGTTCAGGGAAATGTAGACTGCATAGCCTGGATGTCAAGAGGGCTATCAGTTACTGCTTGGATCACACAAAGAATCATAGGCAGGATAGTACTCAACTTTTCCTAACCTGTGGAGAAGTGGAAAAGGGCAAGCCTGCCTCAAAGAGAACTATTGCCCGCTGAATTGTTACCTGTATTCAGTTTTGCTACAGCATTGAGGGCAAAGAACCCCACCCCGTAGTCCTTAGGGTCCACTCTACAAGGGATATAGCTGCTTCCATAGCAGCTGCAAGAGGTATTCCTTTGTTGGAAGTTTGTAAAGCAGCTACCTGGAAAACTGTTCACACCTTTACCAAACACTAAAGCCTAGATACCCAGGCCAGAAGGGATGCCAGATTTGGTACAGCAGTACTACAGAGCCTGTTTTCTAAATAGGTTCTCTACCCTCTTCCAAAGGTACTGCTTGAGTAGTCTGCATATGTCAGAATACAGTAAGGTTTCCTGGGGTTTGAAGAAAAAAATTACTTACCATAGTAATCTTGTTTCTTCCAAAGGAATCTTCCTGTATTCTGAGCTCCCACCCTACTTCCCTACTAGAACCTGTTGGCACAGCACCACAGCTGTCCATGCTGTTTGAAACTTGTGAGTATTCTTGATTGGGGCATTTGTGACTTGAGTCTTGGTGATGCCCACACTTTTAAATAAAAAGGGATTGTTGTTGTTTTTTTTGGGGGGCGTTAGTTATTTATTAGGATAGTTTAGATAGCTTGTTATTATGCATGCTTCATAAGAATCTGATGGTTGCAGGATGTATTCCAGGGACAGTGGTTTGAAACCCGAGCTCAAGCATTGCATTCCATCATTAGCATAGGTTCTATTATCCATTTCGGCTCCGGGGCAGTCCTATGGTGAGACCATACTGCATATGTCAGAACACAGTAAGGTTCTCTTGGAAGAAACAAGTTTGCTATGGTAAGTAATTTTTTCTAAGAGGGCCCCAGGGGCTTATCTCTGAGGCAATGTTGCACATATTTGTGGGCTACTCTCGGCTAGCAAGTTTCTTTTACTTTTTTTGTTTTGTTTGGTTCCGAACCCCCAATCAGAGCTCAGCCCTGCTCCACCAACCATCCAACCCCCACGTGCTCAGGCTTGCACCCTCCCAGTGGACACTGAGGTAGACGACCTGCTCAGCCCCCAGGTCATAGCCATGGGAGCAGGCCCCCGGCAGACACTGGGTGGACAGGCGGCAGGCAGTCGCCTGCGGGGCGGCTTTTTCTGCTACTAGCCCTGGTGGCGGGCCAGGCGCTGGATGTCATTGCACGTCCCGCCCCAGCCACTGTGGAACCCTGGCCTCTGCCAGGGGTCCATAGTGTGCAGGACACTCAGCCCCCTTCCCCCCGGAGAAGGAGAGTAGTCCTCCAGACATTCAGCCTTCTCCCCCGGCTGGCCTTCCAAGTCTGTTGATCTTACTTCGAGAGGGTTCCTGCAGTAGGTCATTACACATAGGACTGCAGCCCCTGGCATCAGAACCACACAGCAGACTTCCAGCTAGCAATCCATAGTGGGGGACCGCCCCCAGTGTCACATGACAGGACGTCAGCATGACACTATAAAGGGAGTGGTCCCCACGCCCACCCTCTAGTTCTTTCCCTCCGTCGACCTGTGCCAGTCGTACCTTGCGGTAAACTGTGCTGCTAGTCGACCACCATTTTGTCACATATGTATTTTTTTATCCTGTTTTCCACAGCTATAATTGTCTTATTGCATGTCTTCTCAGTTGCATTGCCCGAAGAAGTGCGACAAATGCGGCCCTGCCTGTCATTCAACAGGGCCACATGAGTCAGTCGCCAGAAAGCCCTTGAAGCCCACCTGCTCAAAAAGCGCCTAGCTCCGATAGAAAAAGCTGCAGGAGCGTTCCTTCTCCTCCACCACTGAGCGCAAGAAGAAAAAGAAGTGCCAGGACCAAGACCGGTTCCCTTCTGTCCAGCATCGCCAGACTGACAAAGCAGTTTGCGGTGGGGCTTCTGCTTCGGTAAATACTCCTCCTGCCTGGTCTCCATCACCTGTGGCGGATCAGTCGCCGGCTCCCCCTCCTGCCATGGTCAGAGGGCAGAAGGTGTGCTCCTCGCAGCAGGGTTCTTCATCTGGGCGTGTGGTCAGCTCTCTGGCCAGTAAGTTGCCCTCCGGTTCATCCGAAGAGTGCTCGGATCCAGTCAATAAGCCAGACTCCAGCTTGTCTGCCGACCGCCCATCCCACATCTATAAGTCTAACATCGGTCCTTCAGACGCCCGCTCGGTCACAGCCGATCAGTCGGTCGCTGGCTCACCCGATGACCGCTCGGCCGAAGCTCTCCCGACAGATTGTTTCAAATTTCCTGACGGTGGGCAGAGCCAGCTGCCAGACCCACTTTCTTCCCTCGAGGGTTCTCCTGGGATTCTTCACTTCCTATGACCCAACCCGACCCCTTGATTCCGACCAGGAAGTAAGTGTTGTTTCTTTGGGGGTATCTTCCCAGACATTGGTTCTGTTTACTGGTGGGTGCTCCGCTATTCCAGCTGGCCTGTCGACTGGGGTCACCTCTCCTAGATCCCCATCGCACACTTTGGACCAGGCATCGGGTTCCTTGGTGCCTCTGACGCCCGATACCCTAGCGTCAGACCCCATTGAGGACCCTACTCGTAGGAGCTCCTCGCCAGTCGACTCCCTTCCCGACCCTGTGATGGCTGGTTTACCAGTTGCCCCTCCACTGTCTGACGGCTCTTTTGGCACCCTGTCTACTCCTCACACTCCGACCCCTGAGCTTCTGCTAGGCCCTTCTCAGGTCCCAGCTGGGATCCCGGATCGTCCAGGCCCGCCGATGGACCCATCAGCGCCTAGTAGTTCCTCAGCCCCACCACCTTTAGGACCATCTGCCCTTCCACCTGCTGGTCTTCCGGGCACGGTCCCCAACTACTCTGCACCACAATATCCTTATTACCCAGCACCAGGGTATTCATCGACATGTTACCCGACACCCACTTATACACCTGGGTACCCGCCACAGGGTGATTTGTATCAGGTACAATCCACAGGGCTACCCCTTTGGCTGTCAGCCTCCTGGCTACCCCTCATGCCCTCACTCAGGGTACCCAGGGTTCCAGCCTCCACCTCCACCACCGTCTCCCCCTCCGCAGCCCCAGGCTCCGGATAGGTTGCTGGCTAATAATTAAGGGACCATTCCTTCATGGTGGAAGGATGCAAAATCCTCAGCTACTCCAAGAGCTTGCTCACCCGGAGCTGGTTACGAGCCCTACACTGGCCCACAGGGCGGTCCCTATGAGCCTCTCCCCTGTTGACCCTGGGTCGTTAGATAGGTGGTCTGTCAAGATGAGCCCCTAGGGCTTTGTCTGGAAATAAGGTCATGGGGGATGTTTCAGATGTGGCTTCTTCCCCCAGCAGGCCTGTATCTTCAGGTTCAGGGTCAGATACGGATTCTTCTGCCAGCTCAGGCTCCTATTCCCCTGTTGATCCCCAGCCAAAAGAATCCCCCAAGTTTCCCTTGGAGGACCCTTCATTTGCTGAGCTCCTCCGGTCCATCCAGTCTGCCTGTGGCTGGGCTACCCAAGAGCTAGACCCAAAAAGAAAAAAGGCTTGTGGAACACTTGGACATTTCAGATGCGGACCCTCTGCCCATCCTCCATGGATGGGAACGCATGAGAACCTGACATCCACCATTTGGCAGCAGCCATCTTCCATCCCTGTTGTCTCCAAGAAGGCTGACAGGACCTACCATCCCCTGTAAGGGGTTTCTCATCTCACTATGCAGCCCAAAGCTGACTCCATAGTGATAACTGCGGCCCATGAACTTCAATCAATTCCAGACAAAGATCTCAGGGACAGACTTCTCCGCAAAATGAGGCTTACAAAGTCTTCCTGTCACCACGCCCTGCGAACCACCTATCACTCCGTTGACTTGATGGCCCACTGCACTGCCTTGGGTGTTTGCCTAAGAATGCTTGCATGGCTCTGTATAGCGGGCCTGACGTCCCGATGTCCAATCCACTTTCCTGGACATCCTGTTTGGGGGTGATGTGAAGGACATTATTACTGAGTTACAAGATAGCTGGTAGGTCCCTTTGGGAGGTCCACTTCCTGTTTAAACCCAAGCATCCTTTTCATTGCCCACAGCGGAAGCGGAACAAGCAGCCCCCGGCCAGATGTCAGGGTAAGCGTCATGCCACGGGCTCGGGAGCATCAATCCCCCCAGCCAAATCCAAGAGAGCCTCTGGAGATCATCAAGTGGCCCTCCCTTCAGCCTCCTGACTCATGGGGGACCCCTCCACCTCCTCCAAATCTTCTGGTGGAACCAGTGGGGGAAGGTTCGCCCTCCACCTCAAAGAGTGGGAGGAGATCACCGCACACATTTGGGTTTTGCAGATAGTTGCAAGAGGTCACTCAATAGAGTTTCTGGACAGGCCTCCGGACAATCCTCCAGGCAGGTCCCACTACCTGTCAATTCATCTTCCTCTGGTAAAGGAGGAAATTCTGCCTCTTCTGTCCAAGTGAGCCATAGATCCTATTACTCCAACACAGGAAGGAAGTCCTGGTGCCTAGAAAGACTGGAGATCTGAGACCCATTCTGGATCTCAGCATGCTGAACCTTTTTGTCGAGTACAAGAAGTTCTGCATGTTGACCCTCCAGGGACTCACCCCTGCTCATCAAGGATCAGTGACTTTGTTCGCTGGACATGCAGGATGCCTACCTGCAAATCCCTGTCCTCCCAGCCCACTGCCGCTACCTCAGGTTCACTTTCCATGGGAACCATTTCCAATTCAAGGCTCTCCCCTTTGGCATTTCTTTGGCACCACAGGTTTTAACCAAGTGCCTAGTGGTGGTGGCGGCTGCGTTACGCTGCAGGGGGTTTATGTGTTCCAGTACCTTGATGACTGGCTTTTGTCAGCCCCGTCTCTGGGCAAGTCTGCAGGAGTTTCTCTCTCCTACACTCTGGAACTTTTTTCCCTGTCTTGGCATCACAGTGAATTACTACAAGTCCAACCTTTTACCCTCCCAGTGCCTCCAGTTCATTGCAGTGGTGCTGGATACGGTCCAGGGCATGACCTTCCTTCCTCTGGACAGAGCAGATAGCTTGAAGCTGCAAGCCTTTGCTATAGCCAACTCTCATTGGACCACAGCTCGATCTGTTCTTTGGCTGCTGGGCCTAATGGCGGCTGCCATTCCCACCGTTTCGATGGCCAGACTGCACGTGAGAGTAACCCAGTGGACACTCGAGGGTCCAGTGAGATCAGCACTTGGATGACCTGGACCACAGAGTCATGGTCTCAGATGGCATGAAGAGGGATCTTCTTTGGTGGCAGGATTTATCCAACCTGTTCTCGAGGGCCCCATTTCACCCCCTTCTCCCTCCATGATGCTCATGATGGATGCCTCTGGTCAGGGTTGGGGAGCCCACCTAGGAGATCACTGAACTCAGGGGAGGTGGTCACCACAGGAAGTGCATCTGTACATCAACATAGAAACATAGACTTTGACGGCAGATAAGGACCGCTTGGCCCATCTAGTCTGCCCATTTCCCTACCTACAGGATAGGCCGCAGATCCTAGTTAACCAACCTCCTGGAGATGAGAGCTGTGCTTTATGCTCTGCAGGCGTTTCAGACCCTCTCATGTCCGGGAACACTCCTTGTCCAGACTGACAATATGGCTATGGGTTGGTACATAAACGGGGGCACCTGATCGTACCCCCTTTGCAGGGAGGCGATGCAGTTGTGGTACTGGGCAGTCCAGCATGATCTGTACTTGACAGCAGTCCATGTCCCAGGCATTCAGAGCGTTCTGGCAGACCGTCTCGATCGTACCACTGCATGGACTCACACGTGGGAGCCGAAGCAAGAGGTAGTAGAAAACCTGTTCGACCAGTGGGGTCAACCAGAACTGGACCTCTTTGCCTTCCCATCCAACGCAAAACTACCCAGTTTTTGCTCACTTGTTCCTGGGCATGGTGTTTTTTGAGGAGACGTGCTGTCACTTTGTTGGACAAGGAGGTTTCAGTGTGCCTTCCTTCCCTTTCTAATTCTTCAGAAGGTCCTGCTGAAGCTTCAGGCAGAGGGAGCACACATGATCCTCATTGCTCCTCTCCGACCTAGGCAGATCTGGTTCCCTGTGCTGCAGCAGCTAGTGGTGGAACCTCCAGTACCTCTACCTATCCTGCATGATGACCTCATTCAGGAGCAGGGCAACCTGGTGCACCCGGGCCACAAATCTCTCCACTTGCATGCGTGGCACCTCTGAACGTAGCAGTGTCAGTCTTCGGGGTTTCCTCCCAAGTAGCCCAGGTTTTGGTGGAAGCCAGAAAACCCTCCACCAGAACAACATATGCTATGAAGTGGAAGACGTTTACTATTTGGGTGACTGCCAGGGTCTTGGACCCCTTTTCTTGCCCAGCACACCAGGTCCTAGAGTACCTCTTGCACCTATCTGATTTGGGCCTCAGCTATTCCTCGCTGAAGGTTCATCTTTCTGCAATCTCTGCCTATCACCTTCCGGTGGACGGCAAGAATCTTGCTCAGCTAGAGGTCTCCAAAACCTTCCTTAAGGGGATCCTCCATTTGAAACCTCCAGTTTGTAGTCGTCCCCCCTTCCCCCGGGATTTGAACTTTGTTTAAGAGAAGCTTACTTTGTCCCCTTTTGAGCAAGCTGCAATGTGTGCTACTTGTCTTGGAAAGCACTATTTTTCGTTGCCATTACTTCAGCTCGAAGGATTTCCAAGCTTCAGGCCCTTGTTTGTAAGGAGCCTTATTTAATTTTCCACAGAGACAGGGTGGTTATGAGGACTAACCCTTCTTTTCTTCCAAAGGTGGTATCTGAGGTGACATTGAACCAGGATATCCAACTGCCAGTTTACTGTCCTGAATACTCCAACAAGGGGGACACGTTTTGCACACCCTTGATGTGCACAGGGTTTTGCGTTATTACATTTCATGGACCAAGGAGGTGCACAAGTCTGACCAGTTATTTGTTTCCTTTGCACCCAAACATCAGGGCATAGCTGTTTCCAAGCAGTGCCTCTCCAAGTGGTTGGCTAACTGCATCATTTTTATTTACCAGAAGTATGAGAAACCTCTTCCGGGGGAAGTTAGAGGGCATTCAACCCACAGCATGGCTGCTTCTACTGCTTTTCTCAGGAATGTGTCCGGCTCTGACATTTGTGCCGCAGCCACATGGAGTAACATCCATGCTTTCACCAAGCATTACAGTCTGGACATCACCTCTAGGTGCAGGGCTGGCTTTGGACTGGCCATCCTTCAGGGCCTATTGTCCTAACTGGTGTCTTGATCTGCAGACTCTTCTGCCTCCTGGACCTCAGTCTCCGACTGTCTTTTATTTTTTTTGAACTCTATTTATGCACCCTGCGGCCCGGGCATCCTTCTGCCTCTACTCCCTGCCTGAACCCTTGCTACCATCTTCCTCCCCCCGAACACCCAGGCAGGTCCAGCCCCCCGGATCGGAGGAACCGCCTTTCCATGGCGGCTTTCTGAAATTAGAGGGACCTACCTGGGCGTTGGGTCGGCCATGGGAGTCCCCTGCTGTGCAAGCTGGTGATGGGATGTGGGCCTGCCCCTGGAGCCCCCTTCATCTCCGTGGTGCCACAGAGGGATTTACTCTTTCAAACAACATGAAGTCTTGCTATATTATGACAGTAGCAGTTTGATCCAGCTCTAGAACTGCTCCGGAGGTGAAATGGTTAATACCATTTCAAAATAGAACTTTGAGCACGAGCTCTAAAAGCAGCTCTATCTGTGTAATTTCAAACCTGAACTGTCAGATTCTTTACTCCGCCTCAGTGAACAGTCCGCTCGGAGATTTCTCCTACTGCTCGGTTCATTTCTCGGTTTAAACAGTGTTTTCTCGGTCCGATTCAACCGAGAATAGTTTTATTTTAACCGCAAAACCGTTCGGTTCAAGCTCTGTCTGTGGTAATCATAAGTAATTAAAAGGTTTTGTTTGTATTCAACTTGTAAGTTTATCGGTTCGGTTTTGAACCGATCAGCTGGGTTTAAAACTCATTAATTTTAAAGTTTAACATTTTAGAGTGCGGTTCCCGGTTCTTATCGGTTCTAAAAAAAAAACGGATTTTATTACATTTTTTTCCAATACCCGTGACACGGTTGGGAACCGATAAGGGTGTCTTGCCTGGCACTGCCGTCTAAAGGGCAAGTTTTCTGGTTAGGCTGGCATTATGTCTGAGAAACCCAAAGAAAAACCGGCCCACTGGGTTCAACACTGTGATGTCTGTGGGGAAGCCTTTGCCAAGCTGACCCCACACCACCCATGTCTGTGTCTGGGGTTTGACCACCTCCAGTCAGACTGCCAGATATGTAAGAATTTCCCTGCAGCCACCCTGGAAAAGAGATTGGGCAGGCTCAGGGGCGAGAGCCAAAAGTCCGCTGGACCGGATGGCTGCCCGGTTCGTTGCCAACCGAACCGGAGGGAGTGCCTCTGACCAGGCGTAGACTTCTCGGCAACGAAAAGTTGGTTCTGAGGAACCAGTTCCAGTAAAGAAAACAAGAAAGTCAGCAGGTTTGGAGTCCAAAATCCCTTCTCCAACTGCTGCAGAGATAGCAAAAGCCATACAAATTGTCCAGTCACTGTCTCAGGTTCCGTCCAAACCGCCACTATCTGGCAAAAGGTCTGTTCGTCCGGTTCCAGTGGTTCAGGAATATGATGTTGAGGAGTTTTATGAACCAGAGGAGGGGGAGGATGATTATGAACAGTATGAATGTGGCTGGGAAGGTCTGGGCATGCCCATTGAACCGGACATTTCCCCAGACAGACCTTTAGAATCTCCCCCTATGCTATCTGAGTCCCCATCTCATTTTATGTGTTACAAAAAAGTTGCTGAAACCCTCCAGCTTCCTTGGAAGAAGCTGTGGATGAGCAAGAGGAGCCTGATTTTGTAGAAATGATGGATATTCTAGAGTCTAGAGATTGTCTATTCCTTTGCATAAGTCTTTTAGGAAGCAAACAATAAAAATTTTAAAGCTCCTAATTCTGTGCCTCCTGTAGATAAAAAGATGGACAGAAGGTACACATTGTCAGGTCCTGATACAGAATTCCTTTCTCAGCAATGCAGTCATGTTAGTAGTTCAGGCTGCAGCCTGTGATAAAGTTAATATTCCCTGGCTTCACATCCTCCTGACAAGGATTCCAGGAAGATTGATGCCATGGCGAAAAACAGTATATGGCAGCCTCTCTGGGACTCAGGCAAGCAAATTATATGGCTTATGTAGCTAGGTATCAGAAATCTAGATGGGATACTGTTATGGAATTAGCCAAGCAAGCCCATGGCCAGCTGGCTAGCGAACTAGAACAGGTGGCTGCTGATGGCATTGAGGCTTCTAAGGTACAGTTTCATGCTGCTGTGGATGTTAATGATGTTTCCTCTAGGGTCATGGCCACATCTGTAGCTTTTCGTGGGTTGGCTGGCTCAGGTGTACTAGCCTGTCTGGGATACCCAGACTAAGGCTATGGATTTTCCTGTGGTGAAATTCTCTGTTTGGGACCAGACAGAGAATTACATGAAAAAGATGGATGAATATAGGACTACTTACAAAAGTGCCCAAGCTAAGGAGCGGCAAGCCACTCCCCAGAGGCATACCCCCAGGGGTAGGGGTAGGCCTTTTCACAGGCCTTTTTATCAGACTCAGGCCTCCTCTGCCTATGCTCAGAGGGGCTTCTTCAGAGGCAGAGGCAGACGAGGGGTGGGCAGGCCTGCTCCCACCCCTCAGCCTAAAGCACCTGCTAAGCAAGCACCCTGATGGGGTGCCCAGGGCCGATTCTCCTTTACCGGTAGGGGGCAGGCTGGCTTACTTCAGTCAGAACTGGGCTTCTTTAACCTCAGACAAGTGGGTTCTGGAAGTAGTAAGCCAGGGTCTGTTCTCGGCTTCAAAAGTTTCCCAAGTTGAGAACCAGATTTTTCTACCTGCAAGTGCTTCAGAGACCCTTGCTCTAGAAGCAGAGGTCTCAACCCTGTTGGCTGTCAGAGCAGTGGAAGGGTTCCTCCCTGCACCAGGGCAGGGGTCTGTATTCAGATACTTCCTTACCCCAAAAGACGAGAGAATGGCGCCATATTAGACCTCAGATATCTGAACAAGCATCTTTTTGAAACCAAAGTTCAAAATGGTAACTCTGGCAATGATTTTATCCTCCCTAAGGCCAGGGGACTGGTTAGCCTCCCTGGACCTCAAGGATGCCTATTTCCCGTCTAATCAGAAGCTCCCATCAGAAAGTATCTCAGATTGCAGACTACCCTCAGGTCTTACCAGTTCAGAGCAATGCCCTTGCCTCACCTCTGCCCCAAGGGTATTCACAAAGTGTCTGGCAGTGGCAGTGGCCCACTTAAGGAGGCAAAGGATTGCTGTTTTTCCTATCTAGACGATTGGCTCATTGTAGGCCAGTCCCAGAACAGGTAAAATCTCACCTGCAAGTCACCTAGCAGCTTCTCACCTCCCTGGGCTTTCTGCTAAATCTGCCAAAGTCGGTTCTGGAACCAGTCCAGGTACTCACCTTTATAGGGGCAGAGTTGGACACAAAGCTAGCCAGAGCTTTTCTTCCCTTAGAAAGGGTGACGAATTTAGTGGCTGTGGCCTCCTCCTTCACTCTGCAGGTCTCTCGACCAGCAAGACACTTTCTGCAGCTCCTGGGGCACATGGCTGCATCCACAGCTGTTGTGCAGGGAGCAAGATTTCAGATGAGAGACATTCAGTTTCACTTGAGAACCTATTGGTCTCAGAGGAGACCTCCTTTCCAAGTTGGTCCCAGTGACTCAACCTTGATCCAGGCCTCCAGTGGTGGCAGGATCAGAGCAATTTAAGATTGGGGGTCCCTTCATTTCTCCTGCTCACATTTGACTCTCACTACAGATGCTTCCCTTCTGGGTTGGGAGCCACATGGCTACCTTTCCACTCAGGGAGTGTGGTCCCCAGGAATCTCTGCTCCACATCAATTTGCTGGAACTCAGAGCTGTCTTTTTAGCTCTTCAAGCATTTTCTGCATCTGTCCACAAGGTGATACAAGTCAGAACAGACAACACCACAACAATGTGGTACATCAACAAACGGGGGGCACTCAGTCTTCGGCCTTGTGCACTGAGGCAATGAAGTTGTGGTCTCTGGCCTATTCCCTGAACACTTCCCTCATAGCAGTTCATCTTCCAGAGAAGGACATCGTCCCTAGCAGATGCTCTCAGTAGGATTTCCCAGGGCCATCACGAATGGTCCCTGGATCCTCAAGTGCTGGGGATAGTCTTTGCCAGATGGGGCCCTCTCAGATAGATCTTTTGCAGCCCCAGACAATCACCAACTTCCTCTGTTCTGTTGCAGGCCTCCTGTGCTGGGCCCAGTCCCCTGGATGCCCTTTCTCCTGATTGGGCGGGAAGTTTCTTTTATGCTTCCTTCCCTCTCCTATTCAAAGTATTAGTCAAAATCAGATCTCAGCCTTGCAGGGTGATTCTGATTGCCCCGGATTGGCCAGGCAGCCCTGGTACCCACTCCTTCTGTCACTGACAATCCATCTTCCCTTTGCCTCCCAGGAATCACAACCTATTAACTTGTGCCCAGGGAAGGGTTTGGTATCCGGACCTCAAATCCCTCAACCTCAAGGCCTGGCTCTTGAGGAGTTAGAGTTTGCTGATTTACACCTCTCTCAGGGTGTTCTTGAAATCCTAAAGGCTTCCAGAAAGCCTTCCACTAGGGCTACTTATAGTTCTAAATGGAAAAGGTTTTCCATTTGGTGTGCTGGGAAAATGTTTCCCAGAATCTGCTGATTTGCCCATTGTATTAGATTACATGGTCCATCTTAATTCCTTGGTCTCAGACCAGCTACCCTGAGAGTCCATTTGGCAGCTGTATCTGCTTTTGTTTCAGCAGGAAAGTCATCCCTCTTTCCACTCACCCTGTGTTTTCCAAGTTTTTAAGGATTACTCATACTAATCCACCTTTCAGGAACAGGCCCTGCCTGGGACCTTAATGTTTGTATTGCCCAGTTAATGCAACCCTCTTTGAACCTCTGTTTTCTGCAGAGCTTAAGTATCTAACTTGAAAACTGTTTTCTGGTGGCTATCACCTGCTAGACGATAAGTGAGTTGCAAGCCTTGTAGTAGAAACTGACTTTATTTCTTTCCACTAGGGATAAGGTAGTCCTTAGGACTAATAGGAAGTTTTACCCAAGGTGGTTTCAGATTTCCATCTTAACCAATCTCTCTCCTTCCAGTATTTTCACTGATCACTCCTCTTCTGGTGAGAGGAGGTTGCACAGCCTGGATGTTAAGAGAGCTCTAGTTACTATATAGGCGTGCACAAGGTCACAGGTTCGAATCCTCCAACTTTTCCTTACCTATGGTGAAGTTGGAAAGGCAAACCTGCCACTAAGAGATCAGTTGCCAGGTGGATTGTCTCTTGTATCCAATTTTGTTATCAGAAACTGGGCAGAGATCCCCCCTCTGGCTTGAGGGCTCACTCTACCAGGGGTACAGCTGCGTCTCTAGCTGCTGCCAGAGACATCCCTATATTAGAGATATGCCATGCTGCTACTTGGAAAATGGTACACACTTTCACCAAGCATTACTCCCTGGATGTCCAGGCCAGGAGAGATGCTCGGTTTGACACAGCTGTTCTTCAGAGCCTATTCCCTAAGTAGGTTCTGCCTCCTCCATGGAGGTACTGCTGTGTAGTCTGTTACTGTCATAATATAGCAAGACTTATGTTGTTTGAAGAAAAATTACTCACCTTAGTAATGTTGTTTCTTCTAATGGAGTCTTGCTATTTATGACCTCCCAGCCTGCCCCTCTCAGAACTCTACTTGTGGGGTGTGGCTACCTAGTGGGCACCATTTTGTGCCTTTTTAGCTTTCTCCCCTTTGGGGTTTGGGGTGTGTTTTATTATACTGTTGTTTTATTCTCATGTTGTTAGAATTGTATTAGTAGTTCTGGTCCCTGACTTGAGTCTTGGGTGTTGGGACCAGCAATGGTTGTTGGTATTTAGGTAGCCATTTGGCTAGTGGTAGGTTACAGCTCCACACAGACCTTAGTGAGTTTTTGCCATAAAGATCTGACAGTTCAGGTTTGAAATTACACAGATAGAGCTGCTTCTTAGAGCTTGTGCTCAAAGTTCTATTTTGGAATGGTATTAACCATTTCACCTCCGGAGCAGTTCTAGAGCTGGATCAAACTGCTACTGTCATAATATAGCAAGACTCCATTAGAAGAAACAACATTACTAAGGTGAGTAATTTTTTCTTCTGTGTTGCCCCCGAGGAGCTCAATTATGCAATGACAGCTGGGCCCCTTACGTGCCGCCGTCAACCGCAGCTCCTCTCCTACAGTGCCTGGTGTCACTGGCTTGTGCTGCACCCAACTGCTGCCAGGTGCTGCGGAAGAGCGACGCAACCCCCAAACCCACCCCAGAGAAGGGAGAGCTGTCCTCTGGATGCTTAATCCCTTCTGTCCCCTGCTGACCCCCTGGTGGTCGTAGCTTGTTCCCAAACCCGGCTCTGGTGGTGTGAGGTGGCATCCAGCGCCAGCCCCTCCAAGGCCACCGGCCGGAAGCTTGACTGTCTCTTCTGACTGCTTGAATTCAGTCCACATGTAATGACCTACTGCATGAACCCTCTTGAAGTAAGATATAACAATTACGCAAGAACTTACCGTAACAGTAGATCTTCGAGAGAGGTTCCTGCAGTAGGTCATATTTTTACCTCCCACCTTCCCCCAGCTTCTGCTTACTCTTTCCTTTCCCAGGGTGCTTTTTCAGCAGCTTAGGGCTCAAGGAGTATTCTCCCTTTTTCCGTTTTCTTTTAGTGGTCTTCTGGTGGGAGAACTGGAGGGCAGGCATGGGGACTGCCCCGTTTATAATGTCATGCTGACATCCCATCATGTGACAGTGAGGGTGGTCCCCCGCTATGGATTGCTAGCTAGAAGTTTGCTGTGTGATCCTGATGCCAGGGGGTGCAGTCCTACGTTTAATGAACTACTGCAGTAACCTCTCTTGAAGATCTACTGTTACGGTAAGTTCTTTCATAACTGATATTTTTTAACCCCAGTTATTCTTCTGTATTCATAACTGTATGCAGTCAGCCTCCTAAGTAGAGCTGCCCGGAGAATTGGAACCATATGCAAATGATAGAACTATCTTTGGCTTGTGACACATATTCAAAGTGCTGCCCTTATCTGCTGCAACGTTCCATCAACGTATCAGATTTCTTTCTCTGCCTGACAAGTCAATATGCCTAGGAGACTTCCCAATTCAGTCGTTCCTTGTGTGGTTCCTCACAGAATATAAGTATTTTTATATTTTATTCTTACTGCTGCCTTTATTTACTTAATTTCTCTTCATATGTAGTTTAGTTTAGTTTTCTTTATGTAATTTTAGCTTTATTTCTTGGTTCCTCACGGTTCGGATTAACCATTGGGGAACCGGGGCTTTGTTGCCTTTGCAGAATCTTTTCTCGATATTTCCACTATTTAAATTTGTTTATTAAGGTAATTTAATTTTAAATTAAATTTGTTTTGAAACCACTGAACCAATTTCTGTGAACCACTAACCTGGTTTCTGCAAACTGCTGACCCGGTTCGGATTGTTGAATCCTTGGTTCATTATTGGAACTTTTACCAGTTCCTGAACCGACTGCAAAAAAAAAAAATGTAATTTTAAAATATATTATACAGCTCGGTGGCACTGAGGGTTGAGGCGCTGGACGCCACACCTCGCGCCATGCCGAACAAGCCCGGGACATCGGGGGTCGACGGGGAGGGAGTGGATTGAGCGTCCGAGGACAGCTCTCCTCTCCCAGGAGGGAGGGGGGGGATACACGCTCGGTGCCTGACTGGCCTCTGGCGGAAGCCAGAGGCATAGCAGACACATGAGCGCAGAAGGGGTTGGGAAGTGGCGGACATCAGTGGAGACACCTTGATGTCGGGGTGTAGGCCACTCCCTTAGAACATCGGGAAAAACACCTGCGGCACTCCCGGGCAGACGGAGCGCCAGGCTCGATCCCAGTACCCTACCTGCCCCGGTGACCAGCCCTGATGAGACAAGGAATTTGGTGCTTGCTTCTCACATCGGCCTCACCTGGGGGTAGCTAAGGGTACATGGAGGATGGACCGCCACTGGATACAGGTAGGAGGTGGGGACTAGAACGTCATAGGCATTTCAAAGGAGTGGAGTGCATGGAGGAGGAGTATAAATTGTAAAAAATATATATATATATATATATACTGTGTGTGTGTGTCTGTGTGTGTGTGTGTGTGTGTATGTATGTATATATATATATCTATATATATATATATATATATATCTATCTATCTATCTATATATATATATACACACACACACACATATATAAATCTTTATTATGGCTGTTTTTTCTTCTGAAATGGAAATGTCTGAAAAACCCAAGAAAGAGACTGGAACCTCAGGTTTTAAAAACTGCCTAAAGTATGGGTACGTTTTTGCTAAGGCAGACAAGCATGATCTGTGTGTGGTCTGCCTGGGGACTGACCATTTCTCAGCAGATTGCGAAATCTGTAAGTCTTTTCCCCAGAAAACTCTTGAAAAAAGAATGGAAAGATTACAAAAGACTGGATAAGGGTGCTACAGGCTCTAACCAACCCATCCCTTCCAAATCTGTGGGTGAAACCGCTGTCTTTTCCTTGAACACCCCTGATAAGAGTGATGCAAGTACTGCCAAAAGGAAGGCAGTTCCTGCTGACTCTCCAGTCCCCTCCAAGAAAACCAAAAAAGAATAAGCACGTTGAACCCGAGGCTGATAATCCCATAGGGGTTTCATCTGTGTCTTATAGCCTGCCATCAGCAGAGGAGATTGCCCAGGCCATGAAGGTCATCCAGGCTCTGCAGGGTCTTATACCTGCACCGAGCCTCCCTCCACTGGTTCAAATCCTGGTTCCTCCCTCTGAACTCCCATCTCAAGAAATAGAGCATGAGGAGTATGATAAGCGCCAGAGATTGATGAAGGTGAGCCTATAGAGCTAGAGATCTCACCAGAGCAGGAATTCGGTTCTCCTCCAAGGCCAGAGGATTTTTCTTCCCATTTTTCCTTTGTAAGGAAAATAGTTGATGCTCTTGACCTGGCTACTACAGAGGATGAAGAAGAGGCCGAATATATGGAGATGATGGGGTTAACACCCACTAAGAAGATTTTTCTCCCAATAAACAAGTTCTTTAGAAAAGACGTTTAAAATCTTGCAGGCTCCAAATTCTGTTTCACCTCTGGATAAGAAGGCGGACAAGAAATACTAACTGGACAGACGGGGGTCTGAATTCCTCTATTCTCACCCTGATCATCAGGGTATAGTCCAACAGTCGGCCTGTGAGAAGGCGAGGGTCCCTTATCCTCTCACCCACCTGTGAGGGACTCTCGAAAAATAGACAGCATGTCTAAGAAAGGGTACTTAGCTGCATCTCTGGGAGTAAGGCAGGCTAACTATCAGACTTACTCCACACAGTATCAAAAAATCACTGTGGCAGTCTGTACTGGCAGTGTTAGAGAAGGCCTCTTCACCTCTCTCTGTTGACCTGGCCAAAACAGCAAGGTTTGGACTGGAAGCAGCAAAGTACCAGTTTCAAATGGCAGCAGGTGCCAGTGACAGTGCTGCCTGGTGGATGGCTCTGACTATAGCCATTAGAAGGCTGGGATGGTTCAGGGCTACCAGTTTAACCCAGGATACCCAGGCTAAGGTCATGGATTCCCCTGTGGAGGATCATTCTTTATTCGGTAAGCAAACCGAAGCATACATGAAAAAGGTGGATGAGCATAAAGCCACCTACAAAAGTAGTTCCTCCAGAGACAGGCCTTTTTCTTCTTCCTATAGGCCTTATGGAAGGGGAGGCAGAGGAAGGACAGCCTTTGGCAGGCCCTTTTATCAGGCACAGGCTGTCCCACATTTCCAACCATACCTATAGCAGACTGGGTATTTCAGGACCAGAGGTAGAAGAGGCTGCACAAGAGGCTCTGAAACTACCCAGGCTCAGCCCCAGGTGAAACAAAACCCCTGACTTAATACTCAAGGCTGCCTCCCCACTACCAGTAGGGGACAGACTGGCTTACGTTTTTCAGGCCTGGCATTCCATCACCACAGACAAGTGGGTCCTAGAAGTAGTAAGTCAGGGTTTGTCCCTGAGCTTCAAGTCTTTTCCTCCCCTAAAATCAAGGGTTTTCAAACCATCTTCTATCATAGAGAAAAACTCCTGGAAAAGGAGGTTCAAAGCTTACTCCACATGAAAGCAGTGGAGTGTGTACCAAGCCATCAGAAAGGAAGAGGCTTTTACTCAAGGTATTTCCTCACTAAAAAGAAAAATTGGGAGGGGCAGCCTGTTCTAGACCTCAGACTCTTGAACAGATATCTTATAAAACCAAAGTTCAAAATGGTCACACTGGCTCTGATTTTGCCAGTTATCCAGCAGGAAGATTGTCTGGCATCTTTGGATCTAAAGGATGCTTACTTTCACATCCCAATAAGAGAGTCTCACAGGAAATATCTCAGGTTCAGACTTCCATCAGGTCACTACCAATTCTCAGCTCTGCCTTTCGGTCTCACCTCAGCACCCAGGGTGTTCACAAAGTGTCTGGCAGTAGTAGTGGCATACCGAAGAAGAAGGAATATCAGTCTTCCCTTATCTTGAAAACTGGCTAGTCATGGGAAAGTCACCACAGCAGGTGCAAAATCACCTAAAGGTAACAGTAGACCTGCTACAATCTCTAGGATTTCTGATAAATCAGGAAAAATCCATCCTCACTCCAGTACAATTCCTGCACTTTATAGGAGCAGAACTAAACACATTACAAGAAAGAACTTTCCTTCCTCAGGACAGGGTACAAAGCATCCTGCAGCTGGCCATATCATTCAAGCTGAACGAGCAACATCCAGCAAGACAATTCCTGCAAATCTTGGGGAATATGGCTGCAGCAACAGGCACAGTCTTGGGAGCAAGGTATCAAATGAGAGAGATTCAGTCTCATCTAAGAGCACATTTGTGCCAGAGAAAAGACAAAACGACAAAAACGATTCCAGTAACATGAACCCTGCTTCAAGCACTGCAGTGGTGGAAGGAAGCAGACAATCTCAGGGTAGGGGTACCCTTCCAAAAGGAAAACACTTCAGTTACCCTTACAACAGATGCCTCTCTGTTAAGATGGGGTGCTTACTTGGACGAGCACACTATCCATGGGACCTGGTCAAGTGCAGTGTCACTCCTGCATAAAAATCTGCTGGCACTTCAAGCAGTGTTCCTAGCCCTAAAAGGATTTGCTCATCTAGTGGAAGACAGAGTGGTGCAAGTCAGAACAGACAACACCACAACAATGTGCTACATAAACAAGCAAGGTGGAACAAGGTCAGACCCTTTGTGCACAGAGGCCATGAAAGTATGGAATCTAGTTTACTCACTAAAGGTCTCTCTACAGGCCATTCACATACCAGGAAAGGACAACAGCCTGGCTAAGCAGAATCTACCAGGCACATCACTAATGGTCCACCAACAAGCAAGTATTGGACTCAGTGTTCAGAAGGTGGGGCACACCAGAAGTGGATCTCTTTACCTCCCAAGAGAACCACCTCCTGCCCCCATTCTGTTGCAGACCACCAGTCAAGGGTACAATCCCACAGGATGCTCTGGCGCCAGACTGTTCGGGGAGAAGCCTCTGTGCTTTCCTTCCCTTTCCACTCATCTTCAGAGTCCTGATCAAGCTCAAGTCACAGCCTGCATCAGTGATCCTGATAGCACCAGACTGGGCCAGGCAACCTTGGTACCCTCTACTGCTATCCATGTTAGTGTCCAAACCGATACACCTCCCCAGGAGGCACAAACTTTTAACCTCCCATTAGGGGAAAGTATTGTTCCCGAATCTCAAGTCTCGCAGACTCGAGGCATGGCTCTTGAGGATTTAGAATATGCAAACCTGAATCTCTCTCAAGCTGTTCTGGATATCTTGAAAGGATATAGAAAACCTTCCACTAAGAAAACCTATTCATCAAAATGGAAAAGGTTCTCTGTCTGGTGTGATTCCAAGGACATTTTGCCTGCTTTAGCAGGAATCCCAGTACTCCTAGAATACCTCACATATATGCATTCACAGTGGTTGAAATACACATCCCTGAAAATTTATTTAGCATCAATCTCTGCCTACATTTCTGCTGGGAAAAATGTTTCCATAGCAGCTAATCCCATTTTCAAAAAGTTCTTCAAAGGTTTGTGCCACATGCACCCACCTTTATTTATTTATTTATTTATTTATTTATTTATTTAAGAGATTTACCAGGAAGGCATACTGAGCAGAATACCGCTCGATTCCAGATGCGCACTGGGGTAGGGGGTTACAAGAGTGTAGTACATAAATACATAAAAACACAATAGTACATACATAATTTGCAGATAACCAGCAATGGCCCAGTAGGATGGGTGCAGTAGCTAAGATGCATATTGGATTATACAAAGTGAGGAGTATTTACAGGCAGTATTTACAGGCAGTGATACAGTAGAAATTGCAACAATTACATAGTGTGATTTGATTTATCTACTATATGGGTAGGTGTGTGTATCAGCAGTAACAGAGGAAGGATTAAAAAATGGCGTATGGTACTAATTTTGAAAATGGAGCCCAGGATAGCTGATAAGAGTTGAGCAGGGAGTTCAGCGATGGGGAAAGCATAAGCAGTTGGTGGCAAAATGCGTTTTGAGGAGGGCATTTCGATGTGGAGTACTTGTGGTGTGTCTGATGTCGGCTGCTAGAGAGTTCCATAATTTGGGGAGTCTGAAGCTGAAAGCAACCTGACCTGATCGGGTGGGTCTGTGGGGGATGTGAAGAAGCCTGGAGTCAGAGTTCCTGAGATTGTAGGTAGGTGGGGGGACGGCGGTTAAGGATGTTGATAGGTAGGAGGGCAGCGTATGTGACCAGAATTTAGCAGTAATTCTAGTGCAGTGCAGCAACCGCCGATTTTGGAGTGATGGGAGGTCAAGGGACTGGTAGAAGTCGCAGTGGTGGGTGTTTGGAGGACGATCCAAAGCGAACCGGCAGAAGGAGTTATAAATGGGGTTGAGCCTGGCTAAGGATGTTTGGGGGGCGGCACCGTAGATGACATCGCCGTAGTCAAAAATTGGGAGGATCATTTTTTGTATCATTTCTTGCCTGGTTGGTAGAGGGATGCAGAACTTGTTCCGATAGAGAGCTCCAGCATGGGATGTAATTTTTTGCAGAGCCTCTACATGTGCTGAGAAGTCAAGGTGCTGATCCAGCCAGACGCCGAGATAACGATATGTGGAGCAGGCCGAAAGCGGAGTCCTATCCAAGGTAAAGAAGGTGGGTGCATCATTAAGCCGGGTTAGTTTGGCTCGGGAGCTGAAGGTGAGGGAGACAGTTTTTTTTGAGTTTAGGAATAGTTGGTTCTTAATGAACCAGCATTGGATGGAGTCGAAGTCCTTCTGAAGGTGAGATGCTACAGTGGTACCAGATGGGCCAGAGGCAAATAGCACCGTATCGTCTGCATACATATGGATACCAGATTGTGTGCAGACAGCAGGCAGGTCGTTGAGGAAAATTGAGAAGAGCAGCGGGCCGAGTACAGACCCTTGAGGAACGCCACTGGTGACAGGGAGAGGGTGGATAGAGCCGCACCGATGTGGACTGCTTGTGACCTGCCTGACAGGTATGAATGGAACCAACTGAGTGCTGTTGTCGTCAGACCAGTTTGGGCAAGTTTAGATATCAAGAGGGGGTGGAGACCGTGTTTCAAGACTTTGCCAGGTCTATGAAAATAGCTGCTGTAATGTCCCCATTGTCAATGCCTGTAAGGATGGAGTTGGTGAGGCAAAGGAGGGATGTGGTGGTGGAGTGATTTTTCTGAAGCCAGAGCTTGAAAGGGGTAGAAAAGGAGTTGTATCTAGATAGTTGTGTAGCTGGGATAGAACAAGCCTTTGAATTTTTGGCTAGGATGGGAGCAGAGATATAGGCCGATAGTTTGAAGGGAGGAGAGGTCCCTCCTTGGGAGAGGAATGACTGTGGCCTGTTTCCATTTTGTGGGGACAGCACCTAATTTAAATGACAGATTATAGAGCATGGTTAGGGGGTAGGCTAAGGCCGGGGCAGAGAGTTGGAGCATTTTTGCATCTGATCCCGATGGGCATTTTCCTTTGGTTGTGTTTAGTGAGTGTAGAATTTTTAACACCTGGTCTGGGGTGACTGCGCGGAGCGAGAAGGAGGCCAGGGAACCAGTCCCAATGTGGGACCTAAACATATGTATTGCTCAACTCATGAAACCTTCTTTTGAGCCTATATTTTCTGCTCGTTTACAGTATGTCACATGGAAAACTGTGTTTCTGGTTGCAATTACTTCTGCCAGAAGATTAAGTGAATTACAGGCACTACGTGTGGAGAAGGACTATCTCTCCTGCCATAATGACAAAGTAGTGCTTAGAACAAACAGGAGATTTCTTTTAAAGTGATTTCTGATTTTCACTTAAATCAATCCATAACATTGCCAGTTTTCTTCACTGAATATACTAGTTCAGGTGAGAACAGACTCCATAGTCTGGATGTCAAAAGGGCATTAAGTTATTATATGACCCATATCAAGGATCATAGATATGACAAGCAACAGCTGTTTCTTTCTTATGGGGATGTAAGTAAAGGCACCCCAGCTTCTAAGAGGTCAGTCTCCTGCTGGATAGTCCAGTGTATTCAGTTTTGCTACTCAAAAGTTGGCAGGGAATCCCCAGCAGGCCTGAGGGCTCATTCAACTAGGGGCACAGCTGCTACTGTAGCAGCCTCAATAGATATTCCATTAGTGGAGATCTGTAAAGCAGCTACGTGGAGAACAGTACACACTTTTACTAAACAATACAGTTTGGACACACTATCCAGATGTGGTGACAGGTTTGGCACAGCAGTTCTGCAGAGCCTCTTTCCCAAATAGGTTCTCTGCCCACCTCCAAAGGTATTGCTTTGAAGTCTGCATGCAGTTATGAATATAGAAGAATACCTGGGGTTAGAAAAAAAAAATACTCACCTTAGTAATCTTGTTTCTTCCAATGTATTCTTCTATATTCCTAACTCTCCCTCCCTGTCTCCCCTTCCAGAACCAGAGCCTCTGTACTCCTGACCGAGTCTTTTTGATTTAACAGTTCCAAACAATAGCACGGATGTTTTATGTTCCTGGTGGGAAATAGTAATTCCCTTGTTTTTCCCAGGTGTTGTTGGCATTCAAAGGGGTGTTCTTTCTTATCATTGCATGATGTTTTATATGTTTCATGCTGTCATGGACAGCTTAAGTTGTGTTATATTGCATAGGTATTAGTAGATAAGTCTTAGTATAGATTGCCTTGTAGGCTCCTTAGAAATTTGATACGTTGTTGGAACGTTGCAGCAGATAAGGGCAGCAGTTTGAATATGTGTCACGAGCCAATGATAGTTCTATCATTTGCATATAGTTTCAATTCTCCAGGCAGCTCTACTTAGGAGGCTGACTGCATACAGTTATGAACATAGAAGACTACATTGGAAGAAACAAGATTACTAAAGTGAGTAATTTTTCTTCTTTTGCTTGTTTCAGAATATTTCTGCAGCAGACCTTTGTGCTTCTGCCACATGGAGCACTGTACATACTTTCACTAAGCACTATATTCTGACCGTAGGAAATCTTACTGTATTCTGACATATGCAGTATGGTCTCATCATAGGGTTGCCTTGGAGCTGAAACAGTTAATAGAACCTATGCAAATGATAGAATGTTAGGCTTGAGCTCAGTTTTCAAACCATGGTCTCTGATAAACAACCTGCAACCATCAGATTCTTTACTCCACTCGCCTAGTCAGATGCCTCAGAGAGCTCTCCTGCATCTTGCCTGAAGATTGTTATTTTTCTCGGTTTTTATTCAGTACTGATACATTTCTTTGCGTTTTTGAACCGCCATCTCTGGTATTCAGGTAGACTAGTTTAGATTTAGTATTATTTGGGTAAGTTTCTCAGTTCCTGTACGGTTCCCCTAACTGGGTGGAAACCGATCCTTTCATCTTATGTTTAGGTAAAAAGCTTTCTGTATTTAACTTTTCCCTGGTACCAACTGATTTGTTCGTGGTTTGGGATTTTAAACTGAGCTGACACTCGGTTTTTCCCTCGGTTGCTAAACCGACCGGGGAAAAGGGGTTGAGGTTTAAAAGCCTAAGTAGCAGGGAAGTCTAGTTTTTCACTATGTATCAGACTCCTAAAAAGAGAACTGACCCCACTGGGTTTCAGCATTGCACTGTGTGTAGTGAACCGTTTGTGAAGGCCAATTCACATTTGGTCTGCATGTTCTGCCTCGGGTTTGACCTCTTGAAGGCAGACTGTAAAATTTGTACAAATTTTCCACAGGCGACTTAATCGGCTAAAGGAAAGAATGTCCGAGAAAACCGCTGAGCCGATTACAGACAAACCTCCTTCTTCTCAAACCAGGGAAACCTCTAAAGAACTGGATGAAGCACCGTCTGACAGGGGTGACGGTTCACATAGTAAAAAATGAGCCGCAGAAACTGCCGCTAAACAGCAACCGCGTCGAAGAAGGAGAAACATATTGGGAAGGAACCGCAACTGATGAACCCGACAGTTCCGACTGCAGAGGAAATTGTCAATGCCATAAAGATAATACAGTCTCTCCAGAACGCTGCCGGTTCGGTTCCACGGTCCACTGCTCAAGTTTCCTCAGTTCTACCCCCAGGTTCTTTCCCGGTTCCTTTGAACCTTATACCAAGGATTATGGTGATGATGAGGAGGATTTAGGGGGAACCTCTGGAACCTGATATTTCCCCTGATCCCCAGCATCCTGAGTTCCCTGACAAGGGATCAGAGGATTTCACCACACTTTTTGCATTTATGCAACAGGTGGGATAGGCGTTGGACCTCCCCACTCAAGAAACAACAGAGGAGGGGGAGGAACCAAACCCACCCCTCCCCCACCCCCCTCTTCCCCTCCATTCCCTCCTACACCACCATCCCCCTCCACCTCCCAGCCCCCACCCTCTCCTGCCACTAATATTCCCACCCCAGTTCGTCTCTGCACAACCCCCTCACTACACCACCTACCTCCCTTGCTGTTTATATGCTGGCCTTCTTTCACACCTCTCCCCACTCAGTACCCCTCCCTTCGTTTTCTCCCCATGCCTGTTCCCCATACTTGCCTCCTGCTGAGCTCCAGCTTACACCCCCACGCTGCTGGCATCTCTGCAGCAACTGACACCCCATCACTCACCCTCCCACAAAATGACAGCTCCGTCCTTAGACTGCTCCCACTCCCCTCTGTGTAGCTAGTTTCCATCTGTATGGCCAGTACTCTCAGGGGCCTGATGACCTTAAATTGACAGACTAAAGCACTTCCTTTGAAACTGTTTCCTTTGTTTGAGCTGTATCCTGAATGTTCCCTCACCGAAATGCATTTTTCCCTTGAAACCATGATCTTACTTCGAGAGGGTTCCTTCAGTAGGTCATCACATATAGGACTGGCGCCACCAGGCGTTGGGCCGTACGGCAGACTTTTCTAATACCTGACGGGGACTGCCCACCAGCGTCGTGACTGACATCAGCAGTGACTGTGTATGATGGGCAGTCCCACTCCCTCAAGATCTTTCCGCTGTAGCCTCGTGTCGGCGGTTACGCCCTTGAACTTCCGGTAGTGATCGTCGAGAAAGTTCTTTCGCGTCGAGGTTTTTCCTATAATTCTCTTTAATAATTCTTCAACAACCTTTGATGTCTTCTCCGAAGAAAAGTGCTTGAGCTTAGAGCGCACGGTTCCGCACAAAGATGGTCACCAGAGTGCGTTCTCTGCCTAGGCCAAACCATCCCTATCTCCTCCTGCCCTGAGTGCCAGTCATTCAACTAGGCCGAAAAAATGAGAACAGCATGCATTGAAGCCCACCTTCTTAAATCTTGTCAGGCCTCCTTGGAGAAAAACATGGAACGCCTTAGGGATTCGTCTGAAAAATCTTCCCCTTCAAAAAAGCACAAGGAGAAGACTAGGGAGTGGGTTCGCTCCATGGACGATGCCAGGCCGTCCACAAGCAAGGCCAAATTACCGCCGATGAAGACAGACGGTAAGTCGGACAAGACTCCAGCGGATAAGTCGGCCGCCGGCTTCTCCAGCAACCGCGCCACTTCTGCTGGTAAGTGGTCCCGGCTCCTCCGAGGACGTAGCGGCCCGTTAAGTTGAATCCCCTGGCGGGGCGATCGCCCAGCCACAGTCGCTCAAGCTGGCCAGTGGCTCCTCCCTGACCACTCACTACTTTGCCCACTAAGACAGACATTTCCGACGACTGCACAGGCCTGGTTCCCTAGTCGGGTCCTAACGGCACCTCACCTGACATCCGGTGGGACCAAAGGGAGAAAGCCCCTCTCCCTTCTACCACTGCGCCCGCGTCCTCGCACTCCTCCTCAGACGCGTCTGGCGATGGTCTCGGAGACCCCATCGAACCTCTCGACATAGTAGGTAATTCTCCACATTCCTTCACTGGGGTCCCGGATCAGGAGACTCCTTCATGGCCATCTGGCCTTTTTGTGGAGGCCCCTCTGCCTTCCGGCGGGATGCCGGTACCTCCCCCAACGCCAGTGATTTCTGACGACAGCCCTCAGCCGGGACCAGCCGACAGACCCTTGCCTCTGGCCCAGATGCCAGACCTGACGCCGGAGCTGCCTCGTCCGGTTCCGACACCTGCCCCTCTTCCAGTGCTGGATTGGGGTGCACCGGTGTCGACGTTGGTCCCTCCGATGTGGGCTGTCCCAGCCCCTCTTCCAGTGCCAGATTGGGCTGCGCCGGTGCCGACATCGGTCCCTCCGATGTGGGCTGTCCTGACGCCGGATCCTCCTCCCATCTGCACAACAGCGGGTCCGACGGGGGTTCCCCTGATGCCTGATCCATCTTCGGGAACCTATTGTAGACCCTGAACTGTCCCCCATTACACCTTTGGGTATCCTGGGGATCCCTACCCAAGGGGTTTCACTCCTGAATGGAGCCATTTTGGGCAGTTCCACCATGGATACAACCCATGTTCCCCTTATATGGGTTCCTAGGGGTATTATCCCACTTCGGTCACCCCTCCCCCCCCAGCCTCAACCGGCCCTTGCTCTCCCTCCTCCGGTGACCCCGGGTTTCAAGACCTTAATTCAGTCTTGGTGGCAGGGAGCCAGGTCAGAGCTGGTTACAGATCTAGAAGCCAGACTCCCGCAGCTTCCTAGATCCCCTTCCCTGAGCAGTTCTGTTTCAACCGTCCACATCTCAGGGAATACTCAACAGGACGTTTCCTTGTGGGATTTCCATCGTCGTCCTGTTGAGGAGGCGAAAGACAGTTCCGACGGGAGGGAGGACTCTGAGGAGGAACCTGTGGAGGACCCTCAGGATACGAAAGGAAGAACCTCCCCCAAATCCCTTCTGGAGGATCCTTCCTTTTCGGACCTCTTGAGGACCTTAAGAGTTCATTTCAACTGGGAGTCGGAGAACCAGGATCCTATCCAGCAAAGACTCACGGAACATCTTGATTTAGAGTCTCTGCCATCTATTCCGGTCCCCCCATGGAAGGGTCCTCACCAAGACCTCACCACCACCATCTGGCAGAAGCCTCATTCAAATAACATGAAGTCTTGCTGTATTCTGACTATTGTTTCTCCTCCTAGGCTTTCTGAGTCCCCTTCCCACTTTATGTTTTACAAAAAGTGGCTGAAACTCTCCAGCTTCCTATGGAGGACTCCATTAGAAGAACAACATTACTAAGGTGAGTAATTTTTTCTTCGATCCTGGCTGTCCCCAAGAGGGCGGACAGGCTCTTCTGGGTGCCAAAGAATGCACCTTTTTTAAAGGCTCATTCTAAGGCAGACTCTGTGGTCATCTCAGCTACACATGACCGCTCCACAGCTCCCAAGCACATGAACACGACACCTCCGGACAAAGAGTCGAGGCTGATGGACCAGTTCGGGAAGAAGGTCTACTTGTCGGCTATGTGCGCCCTTCACTGCCTTAGTTATGTGGCCCACATGGTATCTCACCAAAAACAGACTATGGCCAGGTTGGAGGTGAGGGTCCAGTCTATGGATTCATCGCCCCTTAAGGAGGAACTTGCCAAGGATCTCCACCTCTCCAAGATCTCTTCTAGGCATGCTCTTCCAAGCCACCTATGACTCGATCGATTCGGTGGCCTTACGTAGCAACTGCGTTGTCCTCAGGTGGCATTTCCTGGCCTTGCGTCTCTCTGGAGCTCGCCCACTTGAAATCCAGTCGGTAATTCAGGATGCCCCCCTTCTGGGGCCTAGTCCTTTTTGGAGGAGATACCAAGGACATCATAATGGATTTACAGGACAAAGGTGTGGCTCTTAAATCCGTTAGGTCCATGTACCAATCGGGCACTCAACAGCAGCAGCAGCCCTTTTGGAAAATTGACTGGGAGACAGCGGAAGAATGCTCAGGCGAGACGCCAAGGTAGGCGTAAGGCCACGGGTACCGCTACCCGCCCTGCTTCAGAATCAGCGGCGTTCGGAGGGACCTCCTTCAAGTGTCCCGCCACTTCTTGGCTCTCTGGCCCCACTGCACCTCAGTCTCGCTGACCGAGGGCGAGTAGGGGAAAGATTCGCCTGCCACGCGCGCGCGGGGTGGAGGCGTCACTTCAGGCAGTGGGTCCTGCAACTATTGTCAATCGGACACCGCCGAGTTTCTGGAGATCCCTCTAGATACTCCTCCGGAGTCCTCTTATTCCTGGGACCAGGCCTCCTGCGTTACGAGGGAGGTCAATCACGCTCTGCCCAAAAGAAGCAATCGAGCCAGTTCCCTTTGGGCAACAGGGAAAAGGGTTTTAGTCCCATTTCTTCCTGGTTCCAAAAAAGACCAGGGACCTCAGACCCATTCTCAACTTGAGTCAACTCAGTCAGTGTGTAGAGTACAAGAAGTTCCACATGCTGACGCTCCAGAGCATTCTTCCTGTCCTGTTGGAGAGTCATTGGCTCTGTGCCCTGGACATGCAGGATGCCTATCTGCACATCCCTATCTTCCCCAGCCACCGCCGTTTCCTGTGTTTCAAACAACATGAAGTCTTGCTGTATTCTGACAGTAGCAGTGAGTCCCAACCTTCGAACTGCCCCGGAGATGAAAGAGTTAACTTTCCATGCCAGGCATGGAACGCTGAGCTCGAGCTCGGTTGAGACTGTCTGTTGCTGTTTAAACTCAAACCGTCAGATTCTTTACTCCGCCTCACTGAACAGTCGCTCCGGAGAATTCTCCTTCTGCTTGGTTCAATTTGTCGGTTAAAGTACCGCTTTTCTTGGTTTTTGACCGAATTTAAACCGTAACCTGTCGGTTCAGTCTCTGTCTGTGGTATTTGTGAGTACTAGATAGGTTATATTTTGTCTATTCTGTGTGGAACTTGTAAACGGTTCATCGGTTCAGTTTGAACCGATCGAGTTGTTTAAAAAATCTTAAATTGTACTTTTAGAGTGTGGTTACCGGTTCTTACAGGTTCTAAAAAAACGGATTTTATTATGTTTTTTTCCACGACCCGTGTGACGATCAGGAACCGATAAGAGGGTCTTGCCTGGTGGATTGCCATAAAAGGGTAAGCTTGGTTAGGACTGGCACTATGTGTGAGAAACCCAAATGAAAAACCGGACCCACTGGGTTTCAACACTGTAGTGTGTGTGGGGAAGTCTTTGCCAAGGCTGACCCCACACCACCTGTGTTATTGTCTGGGGTTTGACCACCTCAGTGCAGACTGCCAGATTTGTAAAAATTTCCCTGCAGCTACCCTAGAAAAGAGTTGGTAGGCTCCAGGGAAGGGAGGCCAAAGTCCACTGAGGCGGATGGCCAGCCTGGTTCGGTTCAAACCGAACTCAGAAGTGCCCTCTGACCAGTAGCGAGACTTCTTGGACAAAGGAGAACCGATTCTGAGGAGTCGGTTCCAGCTAAAAGAACTAGAAAAGAAAAATCAGCCGGTGTGGAGCCAAAACTTTCCTCTCCAACCGCTGAAGAAATAGCCAAAGCTAGCAAAATTGTTCAGTCGCTTTCCCCGGTTCCGACCGAACCGGCACCATCAGGCAGGCGCTCATTTCGGCCGGTTCCACCAGTTCAAGAGTATAATTTGGAGGAATTTTATGAACCGGAGGAGGAGGAAGAGGAGTATGAGGAAAGTGAATGTGGATTTGAAAGTCTGGATGTGCCTATTGACCCGGACATCTCCCCAGACAGACCTTCAGGAGTGTCTCCTCCTAGGCTTTCTGAGTCCCCCTCCCATTTCGTGTTTTATAAAAAAAGTGGCTGAAACCCTCTAGCTTCCTATGGAAGAAGCTGTGGATGACCAGGAGGAGCCTGACTGTGTGGAAATGATGGATATCCCAGAGTCTAGGAGGCTGTCTATTCCCTTGCACAAATCTTTTGGGAAAGAGACATTTAAGATTTTAAAGACTCTAACACTATACGCCTGTGAATAAAAGAATGGACAAAAGGGTATACATTGTCAGGCTCAGACACGGAGTTCCTTACACAACAATGCAGCCATGTTGGGTAGTGCAGGCTGCAGCCTGTGATAAGGCAAACATTCCTTAGCTGCACCCGGACAAGGACTCCAGGAGGATTGATGCCATGGCAAAGAAACAGTACATGGCAGCATCCTTGAGACTCAGACAGGCCAATTACATGGCCTATACTGCTAGGTATCAAAAATCCAGATGGGACACTGTTATTGCTTTAGCAAAACAGGTCCCTGGCCAACTGCCAGGAGCTGGAGCAGGTGGCTGCTGATGGTATTGAGGCATCCAGGTGCAATTCCATGCTGCAGTAGACTCCAATGATGTGTCATCTAGAGTCATGGCTACATCTGTGGCACTTCGAAGAATGGCTTAGCTCAGATGTACTAGCCTGTCACAGGATACCCAGACTAAGGCCATGGATTTTCCTGTTGTGGGTAATTCTCTGTTTGGGGAGCAGACAGAGAATTACATGAAGAAAATGGATGAGTATAGGAACACCTGTAGGAGTGCACAGGCCAAGGAAAGGCAGGCCACTCCTCAAAGGAAGCTTCCCAGGGGCAGGGGCAGGCCTTTTCATAGGCCTTTTTACCAAGCCCAGGCCTCCTCTTCTGCTTATGCCCAGAGGGGGTTCTTTAGAGGGAGAGGCAGATGGGGTACAAGCAGGCCTGCTTCCACCCTTCAGCCCAAAGCCCCTGCCAAACAGGCACCCTGATGGGGTTGCCAGGGCCGATTCTCAGCTACCTGTAGGGGGCAGGCTGGCTTACTTTGTCCAGGACTGGGAGTCTCTGACATCAGACAAATGGGTCCTGGAAGTAGTAAGCCAGGGACTGGTTCTCAGCTTCAAAAAGTTTCCAAAGATGAGAACAAGATCCTTTCCACCTGCAAATCCTTTAGAGACACTTGCCTTAGAGGCAGAGGTCTCTTCCCTCCTAGCTCTCAGAGCTGTAGAAAGGGTTCCACCACTACACCAGGGCAAAGGGTTGTACTCCAGGTACTTCCTTACCCCAGAAAAGACAGGAGAATGGCGGACCATCCTGGATCTCAGATACTTAAACAAGCACCTTTTAAAACCAAAATTCAAAATGGTGACTCTGGGAATTATTCTACCATCTCTAAGGCCAGGGGACTGGCTAGTGTCCCTGGACCTCAAGGATGCCTACTTCCATATTCTCATGAGAAGCTCCCATCGAAAGTACCTCAGGTTCGAGCTGCCCTCAGGCCATTACCAGTTCAGAGCAATGCCCTTTGGCCTCACCTCTGCTCCAAGGGTTTTCACAAAATGCCTGGCAGTGGTAGTTGCTTCTCTAAGAAGGCAAAGGATAGCCATATTCCCTTACCTGGACGACTGGCTCATAGTAGGCCAGTCCCCAGACCAAGTCAAGTTACACTTACAGATAACTCAGCAACTGCTCACTTCTTTGGGTTTCCTTCTGAATCTTTCAAAGTCATTTCTAGAGCCTGTCCAGCTCCTCACCTTCATAGGCGCAGAGCTAGACACAGAAAAGGCCAGAGCCTTCCTTCCCCTGGACAGGGCAAGGACCCTTGTCTCTCTGGCCTCCTCATTCACCCTGCAGGTGTCTCGACCAGCAAGGCATTTTCTTCAGCTCCTAGGGCACATGGCTGCTTCTACAGCAGTAGTGCAGGGAGCAAGATTTCAGATGAGGGACATTCAGTTCCATTTGAGAGCCTTCTGATCTCAAAGGAAGGACCCTCTGACCAAATTGATCCCAGTAACTCGAACCCTGATCCAGGCCCTACAGTGGTGGCAGGATCAGAACAATCTGAGACAAGGGGTTCCCTTTGTCACTCAGTTTCACTCTTTAATCCTTACTACAGATGCCTCCCTCTTGGGGTGGGGGGCTCACATGGGCGACCTGACCACCCAGGGGTTGTGGTCCCCTCAGTAATCTCTGCTCCACATCAATCTGTTGGAACTCAGAGCAGTATTTCTAGCTCTTCAAGCTTTTTCCAAATCTGTTCAGAACAAAGTTATACAGGTCAGAACAGACAACACCACCACAATGTGGTACATCAACCAGCAAGGAGGCACTCGGTCTACGGCCTTGTGCACTGAAGCAATGAAGTTGTGGTGTCTGGCTTACTCCCTGAACACCTCCCAGGCAAGGACAATGTCCTGGCAGATGCTCTCAGCAGGATATCCCAGGGCCATCACGAATGGTCACTGGACCCCCTGGTCTTGGGTGATATTTTCCAGATAGGGCACCGCAGATCGATCTTTTGCAGCCCAGACAATCACCAACTTCCCTTTTGCTGCAGGCCCCAGTGTTGGGCTCAGTCCCCTGGATGCCTTTAGTTCTCAGTTGGGAAGAAGTTCCTGCATGCTTTCCCCTTCCTCTCCTGTTCAAAGTGCTAGTCAAAATCAGATCTCAACCCTGCAAGATGATCCTGATTGCTCCAGACTGGGCCAGACAGCCTGGTATCCACTCCTACTGTCCTTAGCAGTCCATCTTCCCTGTGTCTTCCCAGGAATTACAACCTGTTAACCTGTGCTCAGGGGAGGGTTTGGTACCTGAACCTCAAATCTCTCAATCTCAAGGCCTGGCCCTTGAAGAGTTAGAGTTTGCTGATTTACACCTCTCCCAAGGTATAATGGATATCCGAGGTTTCTAGAAAACCTTCCACCAGGGCTACTTATAATTCTAAATGGAAAGATTTTCCATATGGTGCTCTGGAAGCATATTTCCCCAGAGTCTGCTGATCTGCCCACAGTCCTTGATTATATGGTCCATTTAAATAGCTTGGGGCTGAGACCAGCTAGCTGAAGGTGCATCTGGCAGCTGTGTCTGCTTTTTTCAACAGGTAAGCCCTCTTATCTTTCAGCTCACCCTGTATTCTCCAAGTTTTCAAGGATTGCTTCACACCAACCCTCCATTCAGGGACCCTGCTCCTGCTTGGGACCTTAATGTTTGCATTGCTCAGCTTATGCAACCTTTTGAGCCTTTGTCTTCAGCAAGAGCTTAAGTACTTGACTTGGAAAACTGTGTTTCTGGTAGCCATCACTTCTGCCAGGCACGAAGTGAATTACAAGCTTTGTCAATGGAGCCTGATTTTATCTCCTTTCATAGAGATAAGGTGGTCCTCAGGACTAACAGGAAGTTCTTGCCTAAGGTGGTTTCAGATTTCCACCTTAATCAATCTGTGTCTCTTCCTGTGTACTTCACTGACCATTCCTCCTCTGGCGAGAGGAGTCTGCACAGTTTAGATGTGAAAAGAGCCCTTAGCTACTACATAGAGCGTACCAAGGGTCACAGGTTTGACTCCCTCCAACTGTTCCTCACTTATGATGAGGTTGGTAAAGGGAAACCTGCCACTAAAAGATCCATTGCCAGGTGGATTGTCTCTTGTATCCAATTTTGTTATGAAAAACTGGGTAAGGTTCCTCCCTCAGGCCTGAGGGCTCACTCTACAGAGGTACAGCTGCTTTCCTGGCTGCTGCCAGGGACATCCGTATTCTAGAGATATGTCAAGCAGCTACCTGGAAAACAGTTCACACTTTTACCAAGCATTACTCCTTGGACATCCAGGCTAGGAGTGATGCTCGGTTTGTCACAGCTGTGCTTCAGAGCCTATCTCCTAAGTAGGTTCTGTCCCTTCTCCATAGAGGTACTGCTTTGTAGTCTGCTACTGTCAGAATACAGCAAGACTTCATGTTGTTTGAAGAAAAAATGACTCACCTTAGTAATGTTGTTTCTTCTAATGGAGTCTTGCTGAATTCTGATCCCCCCCCGCCCCTCTCAGAACCTCTTTTTTGGGATGTGGGTGGGCAGTGCAGTGTTGGCACTCAGTAGGTGCCCACCTTGTTGTTTTCACCCCTTCTTTTCTTGGGGTGAGTTGGTGTTGTGTTTTTCATTTTTGGGTCTCCTGACTTGAGTGTTTTGGGACCAAAAATGTGTTTTATGTTTAGTAGCCAGTTGGCTAATGTAGGTTTACAGCATATTTAGCTCATAAAGATCTGACGGTTTGAGTTTAAACAGCAACAGACAGAGTCTCAACCGAGCTCGAGCTCAGCGTTCCATGCCTGGCATGGAAAGTTAACTCTTTCATCTCCGGGGCAGTTCGAAGGTTGGGACTCACTGCTACTGTCAGAATACAGCAAGACTCCATTAGAAGAAACAACATACTAAGGTGAGTAATTTTTTTCTTTTGTTTCCAAGGAGAACATTTCCAGTTCCGGGTGCTCCCCTTTGGTCTGTGTTCAGCACCTCAGGGTTTTACCAAGTGCCTGGCGGTGGTGGCGGCGTTTCTACGCTGCAGGGGTTTTGCGGTGTTCCCTTACCTGGACGACTGGCTGATCTCAGTTCCATCCAGGGATCTTTTATTGGAAACTCTGTCTTTCACACTGGACCTCTTCAACCAACTGAGGATAATGGTCAGCGTCCCCAAGTCATCTCTAGTACTGTCCCAGAGACTACATTTCATTGGGGCAGTTCTGGATACAGTCCAGTGCAGAGCTTTCCTTCCTCCAGACAGGGTGGAGACCTTAATCAGCCAGGCTCGTAAAGTAGCCTCTTTCAGGACCATTCCTGCCCAGGAGGTCCTTCGTCTTTTGGGACTGATGGCAGCTTCCATCATGACCGTTCCCTTAACAAGGCTGCACATGCAAATCGCTCAGTGGTCATTAAGGGGGCAGTGCGATCAGCTCCTAGACGACCTGGACCATCCGGTCTTGGTCTCTTCAGCGGTCCAAAGGGATTTAAAGTGGTGGGAGGATCCCCACAATCTTTCCCTGGGACTCTCGTTCCGAAACCCTGTGCCAGCAGCTACCCTCACCACGGATACCTTGAATATGGGGTGGGGGGCCCATCTGGGAGATCATCAAGCTCAAGGCCTTTGGACAGGCCTGGAGACTTCTCTCCACATCAATGTTCTGGAGCTCAGGGCGGTCCTATATGCCTTGCAGGCTTTTCAGACCCTGCTACCCAAGGGAACACTGCTGATCCAAACGGACAACATGCCGGTAGTTTGGTACATCAACAAACAAGGAAGAACCCAATTGTACCCTCTTTGCAGGGAAGCGACCTGCGTGTGGAGCTGGGCAGTCCAGCACCTTCTGGTCCTGGTGGCCATGCACATTCCAAGCGTTCTAAACGTGCTGGCGGACAGTCTCAGCAGAACTCGAACCCTCACCCATGAGTGGGAATTGCATCAGGAAGTGGCGGACTCCATCTTCCAGAATTGGGGACGTCCGGAAATCGACTTCTTCACCTCCCAATCCAACACAAAACTTCTCAAGTTTTGCTCGCTCTTTCCAGAGCGCGGTACTTTCTGGAATGACGCATTATCTCTATCATGGACAGGGACATTTTTGTATGCTTTCCCTCCTTTTCCCATTCTACAGAGAGTTCTCCTCAAACTTTAAGCCGAAGGAGCAAGAATGATCCTTATTGCTCCTCTCTGGCCGAGACAAATTTGGTTCCCTCTGTTACAGCAGCTCTCCAGGGAACCACCGGTTCCACTTCCACTGGCTCACGATCTACCGACTCAGTACCAGGGCAGGCTGGTTCATCTGGGGCTCAGGACCCTGCATCTTCATGCATGGCTTCTTCAGACGTAGCGATTTCTCGCTATAGGGTCTCCTCTAGAGTGGCTCAGGTCCTCATCGAGGCCAGGAAACTGTCCCCCCGTTCCACTTATGCTATGAAGTGGAACCGGTTTTCAATCTGGGCTTCCGCTCAGGGTTGGGACTCTTTCTCCTGTTCGGCCCCTCAAGTCATGGGATACCTCCTTCATTTATCAGACTCTGGTCTGTCCTATTCTTCTTTGAAGGTCCATATCTCGGCTATTTCCATGTATCACAAGCTAGTGGATGGTAAGCCCATGGCTCAGTTGGAGGTCTCAAAGACCTTTCTGAAAGGCATTCTCCATCTGAAACCCCCCCATCCACAGCCCAACTCCACCTTAGGATTTGAACTTTGTCCTGGAAAAGCTCACCCTTCCTCCTTTCGAACTGGCCATGAGCTGTGATCTGCGCTTCCTTTCCTGGAAGATGCTTTTTCTGGTGGCTATCACCTCCGCCCGAAGGATTTCGGAGCCTCACGCTCTAGTCTGCAAGGAGCCCTACTTGATTTTCCATAGGGACAGTGCTGTCCTTAGGACACATCCGAGGTTCCTTCCCAAGGTGGTGTCGGAATCCACACTGAACCAATCAGTAGAGCTTCCGGTTTACTACCCGTCCCCTTCCAACAAGAGTGAGGCACTCCTTCACATGATGGATGTCCATCGGATCCTCCGGTGCCATACTCACTGGAGTAAAGAGCTCCACTCTTGTGATCAGTTATTCGTTTCCTTTGCCCCCAGGTTGAGGGACAAACTGGTTTTTAAGCAGGGCCTTTCCAAATGGTTGAGGAAACTGCATCCAGTACTGTTACCAGAAGTACGATAAGCCTCTTCTGGGTTCCATAAGAGGTCATTCTACCGGGGCATGGCTGCCTCCGTGGCCTTCCTTCGGAACGTTTCCACAGCGGACATCTGTGCTGCCGCTACCTGGAGTTCTGTCCACACCTTTACCAAACACTACAGTCTGGACATTGCTTCTAGGCGGAGGGCCAGCTTTGGATTAGCCATCCTGAAAGGCCTTTTGTCCTAGGCTGGGTCCATGCTGGACTTCAGTTGTTCTGTTGGAGCTAGCTTCCTGCTCCCTGGTTTCTCTCAGTCTCTGTCTGGAGGGACTGCTTGGGACTCCGTCCTATATGTGATGACCTACTGAAGTAACCCTCTCGAAGTAAGATAGTACAGTTACATAGAAACTTACCGTAACAGTAGATCTTCTTCGAGAGAGGTTCCTTCAGTGGGTCATATTTTTCCCTCCTTCCCCTCATTTTATGTTTTACAGGGACTCCAATTCCTGTTTGCTCCTGCTGTATGGCCTCTTCCTGGCTCCGACGTGAGAACTGGAGGGAGGGCGTGGGGACTGCCCACTATATACAGTCACGCTGACGTCAGTCACGTGACATCGGGTGGGCGGTCCCCCGTCAGGTATTGGCTAGAAAAGTCTGCCGTGCGGCCTGACGCCAGGTGGCACCAGTCCTATATGTGATGACCTACTGAAGGAAGATCTACTGTTACGGTAAGTTCCTACGTAACTGTACTTTCCTCCTTTATTATTTGTAACCTGACTGAAACAAACTGTTGCTTCAATGTGTTCTAACTCGTATAGTTCAAATGTATGCAACCGATATGCTTTGTCTAACTTTTTTTGTAATCTCTGCAACCTGTATGTTTGACTGTTTAGTGTATGACCTGGAACCTTTGTAAACGAGTCCCAGGACTCAAAGGTATTAATCCTAAACTGCAATAAATAAAATAAATAAATTAAGGAGGCAAGGGGTTACAGTCTTTCCGTATCTGGACAACTGGTTAGTGGTAGGTCAGTCCCCCCAGCAGGTGACAGAGGCCTTAAACTCTGTACAGGATATTCTGCAGTCCCTGGGCTTCTTGGTAAACCTCAAGAAGTTAGTGCTAACTCCTGTTCAGCTGTTGGAATTCATAGGGGCTGAACTGGACACTGTAAAAGGAAAGGCATTTCTCCCTCGGGAGGGTGGAAACACTGGTACAGCTGGCCAGCTCCTTTCATCTGTGTGCCCCCAGGCCAGCAAGTCACTTCTTTCAGCTACTAGGACACATGGCTGCTGCAACAGTGCCAGGCTCAAGGTTCCAAATGAGGGACATTCAATTTCATCTCAGATACTGCTGGTCACAGAATAGTGACCCTCTGTCCAAACCGGTGTCAGTCATGAGACGAATGCTCCTAGCACTTCAGTGGTGGCAGGAAAGGGAAGACCTAAGAGAGGGAGTGCCCCTCCTAAAACATACATCTTCAGTGGTGCTAGCAACAGATGCCTCTCTCCTGGAGTGGGGGGCACGCCTTAAGGAGGGCAGACTGCACATGGGACCTGGCTTCCAAGGGATTCCTTACTCCACATAAATCTGTTGGAGCTCAGGGCAGTACACCTAGGCATTCAGTCCTTCACCCCAATGCTGCAAGGCAAGGTGGTCCAAATCAGAACAGACCACACAACGATAATGTACTACATAAGCAAGGGGGTACAAGGTCATCCCCTCTGTGCACTGATGCCATGAGGATATGGAGGCTGGCATATTTCTTGGGCAACTCTCTTTGAGCTGTCTATCTTCTAAGGAAAGACAGTGCCCTAGCAGATGCCCTGAACAGGATCGGTCAAAATCACCATGAATGGGCATTGAACAGGCAGGTCCTTCTGACAGTGTTCAGCAGGTGAGGCACCCCAATGATGGACTTCTTCGCAGCCCCAGACAGTCACCAGCTGCCACAGTTCTGTTGCAGCCCTCCTGCAGTAGGCATAGTGACAATGGACGCACTGCTGACTGATTGGACAGGGACGTTTCTGTATGCTTTTCTCCCATTTCCCTTGTTACTCAGTGATAAACAAGCGGTGCCAACAGCAAGGTGAAGACTGTGACCAAAGTGGCCTTTCAGTTGTACTGGTTTACCTGGTGCACCCTTATTCCCTTGGCCTTAGGCCATCTACCCTTAAGGTGTATCTGGCAGCTATTTCTGCTTACCTCTCAATGGGTAAGGGCTGTTCACTGGCATCAAACCAGGCGTTCAGAAAATTCTTCAAGGGCCTGATACATTTGCATTCCCCACACTGGGAGCCCACTCCTATGTGGGACCTCAACATTTTGATTGGCCAGCTGATGCAGCCACCCTTTGAGCCCATGTCTTTATCAGAGCTGAAGTATGTGACATGGAAAACAGTGTTCCTAATGGCTATAACTTCAGCCAGGAGGATTAGTGAACTTCAGACATTGCCCGCAGAGCCTAATTACATTTCATTCCACAGGGACAAGGTAGTCCTCAGGACTAATAAGAAGTTTCTCCCCAAAGTGGTGTCTGATTTCCATCTAAATCTGTCTATTACCTTGATAGTCTTCTTCACTGACCTTTCTGTCGCTGGTGAACGTAGATTTCATAACCTGGATGTCAAGAGGACTATCAAGTTATTTCCTGGACCATACAAAGGGTTACAGGCAGGATAGGACCCAGTTTTTCCTCACAGATGGAGAGGTGGGTAAAAGGAAGCCTGCTTCGAAGAGAACCATTGCACACTGGATTGTTGCCTGTATCCAGTTCTGCTACAGCAAAGCTGGCAAGGAACTCCCCTGTAGGCCTAAGGCCCCACTCTACAAGGGGCACAGCTGCTTCTATAGCAGCTGCAAGGGATATCCCTTTGTTGGAAATCTGTAAGGCAGCTACCTGAAAAACTGTTCACACATTTACCAAACACTACAGCCCGGATACCCAGGCCAGGAGTGATGCCAGATTTGGCACCGCAGTACTGCAGAGCCTGTATCGTAAATGGGTTCTGAACCCACCTCCAAAGGTACTGCTTGGGTAGTCTGAATATGTCAGAATACAGTAAGATTTCCTGGGGTTAGAAGAAAAAGTTACTTACCATAGTAATCTTGTTTCTTTCAAGGGAATCTTACTGTATTGTGGGGTCCCACCCTACCTCCCCTACTAGAACCTAGGGGCATTGCACCACAGCTGTAATTGGTATTAGAAACACCTGAGTTGTTTTTCTTAGGGACATCTGTGACTTGAGTCTTGGTGATGTCTGTCACAAACGCACTCAGCAGGTCAGGCCCTCTGCTCCCACAGTGCCAACCTCCAAGCGCAGTAATGTGAACAGGTAACAGAACAGGGTAACCTTCCTGTCTGCTTGTGGGTCCCAATGACCTTTAGTCTCAAGTTCTGGGGGGATTCAAACTGTGAACCTTATGCTAGCGTACCCAAATGTACAGGCTCAGATTATCTGCTCTTCAGGAGGGATGCCAGGTATCTTTCACCTAAGGGCACCTCACCAGGTATCCAAAATGAACCCTTCAAACTCTGTAAAAGACCTTCGGTATATTCTTACCTTTTCCCAGTCTGATAACACCATCAAGCTTATGAACAGTTTTGTCAGACTTAACCCTCCATACGTCTCATGCAAAAGAAAGAACTTGGAAGACACACCCAGGCAGTCTCTTTAAAATAAGAGGTTTACTTAAAAATAATGGATAAAAATATGTAAAATGTAAACACAGAACAATATATCACAAAGCATACAATCACTTAAAAGAACAAAGTTAAAGTACAAAACATAAACTCCTACCACAATACAATTAGGCTTTTTCTATCTAATGTATTACCTCTGTACAGAGCTTAAGTTAGTTCTTGTTTCTTAAGAGCCCACAAAGAAAAATGTCACTAAGATCAGACACAGTTCTAGATTAACTGTGTCTCTTTCCACCCCTTCCATGATGTCATCTAACTCCTCCTTTTAGAATATAAAAATTATACAAACTCTGATCTTCCTGTCAGGAGATATTTTAAATACTGTGACTTCAGCAACAACTAATTTACCAAATTATGACAGTCTTTAAATCAAGCCTTTCCTTTGATCTTGTGTGATTTCCTGCTTTCCCAAGAAATTAAAGATTTTACAACTTTTCACACCATCTTGTTATAACAATGTTTTTTCTTCTAAAACGTCATAAAAGTTTACGATCCCTATATCCTGGCAGTTGGGTCAGATCTTACTTTGAGTGGGAGCTCTTGCAGCAGGCTATAACATTCAGGACTATACTGCAGGCACTAGGACCATCCAGAAAACTTCTCAGCCAGCAGTGTACAGCAGGGATCACCCCAACGCCGGCCCCGCCCCAACGTCGGCCCTGGCACAAAAGGGAGCGGACCCAGTTCCACCTCAGTTATTTTTCTGCCGCGTCCCGCACGAGAGAGAAGATCAACTTCTTTGCTTGCCAGATTCAGCAAGAATTTCTTCAACAACCCGATTTTTCATCGTTTTTTCGATGGTTTCTCCAGTATCACCGATGTCGGACCATTTCCGACGGTTTTTGTAGTTATTCCGACGGATGTCTTCCCCGTCGTTGGCCTCGCCGGAATATCACCAAAACAAGTGCAAGTGTGGGAGGCAGATCCCGGCCAAGGACGGCCATCGCCGCTGCGTTTTCTGCCTCGGGCCGGACCACAACACCGCGGCCTGCTCCGCCTGCCAGGCTTTTACTAGCCGGACCCGCATCCGTCATCTCAAGGCCCTGAAGGCTTTTCTTCTGGACCAGAAGATGGATCTGCACTGCTCGGAGGGGAAACGCAAGGAGAAGAAGAGTCACGGTAAAGACCGTGAGTCGGTCCGGCACGGTCGTGGTCGAGCACTGGTCGTTGGTCCGGTCTCTCGCTGCCCTCTCCCAGAGGCCCGCCCGCCGGGATCAGGATGGCGTCCGAAACCTCTCAGGCTGAGGCCGGTTCTTTGGGGGAAAAGCTGGCCAATCCCAAGGTAACCCCGCTAAGGGTTACCACAAAGCCCTTTTAGGTGAAAGCTGTGGTCCCACCTCCCAAGATACTGGCGCTGCCTGCTAAAGGCACGTCTCAGGAGCCCAAGGACTCTCCGGCATCACCCCGTCATCGGTACCACCACCGACGCCGTTTGAAGGGGCAAAGGGTGAGGGATTGGCCATGGAAGAGCCGACGTCCCCGTCGCCCAAGTCCTCCTTCCCCCTGGGCCCCCCTGGAGGGCTCTCCTTCGCGGGCCGACGTCCCGGATACTTCCTTTCCAAGCCGGCCGGCTGAAATTTTTATGAAGGACGAGCTGCAGGAGCTGTTTTCCTTTTGGTGGGGGCAGGTCCACAAGCGGACTGCCCCCGTCGCCGGCCCAGACACTGGTACCGGCCCCAGCGGATAAACCACAGAAGGAGCCAACACCACTGGTGGTCCCTCCTTTGGTGGATACTTTCCAGGACCTCACGCGGACTACCTGGAAACATCTGGCTTCAGTTTCGGCTGTTCCAAAGAAGTCGGACAGGCTGTACAAGGCCCCGAGGACGGAAGCTTTCCTTGCTGAACACCTTCAGGCAGACTCCTCAGTGATAACGGCTGCCCATGATAAATCCAGGCAGCTGAAACACCTCAGCTCACAGCCTCCCGACCCGGAGTCTTGCTATTTGGACCAGGTGGGCAAGAAGGTTTATTCTGCCTCCACCTGTTCCATACGGTCCCTCAACTTCTTGATGCATATGGTCCAGTACCAGAATGACTATGAGAGAGGGTACAAGAGCTTTTGAAGGCCATTCCAGATTGTGATCTGAAGACAGAGCTTCTGGACATCATGAAGTCGGGCTCAGACGTAGGCTCCCATGTTCTGATAGCCTCGTATGACACTGCAGATACGGCAGCCAGGGCAGCTGCTTCCGGGGTGTGCCTACTGCGCCACGCTTGGTTGAGAGTCTCAGGCTTTCACCAGGATCTGCAGGCCGGTATCAAGGATTTACCCTTCCAGGGTACCATGCTGTTTGGGCAGGAGACAGAAGCCTTGATTTCTCGTCTTCAAGAATCGGGCAAGTCTTTCTGGTCGGTCCTCCAGATGTACTGTGGCGACCATCGAAGACAATATAAATGGCCTTTTCATAAGCCCTCAGGTGACCAAGGTCATACCCTTGGTAACCAGCAGCCTGGAGGAGCTCCTACCCATGGGCCCAAGTCCTCCCAGGCCTCTCTACCTACACCCGGCTTAGCCCAGCGACTCCCTTCCATCCCCCCCTTCCACAGGAAGACTCAGGGCAGACGGTCGGGGGCTGCTTCTCCCTTCATTTCGAAGGGTGGAAGTCGATTACTGCAGACCAATGGGTCCTAGATATCATCAGGAGAGGACACACACTGGAGTTCACAGAGTTTCCCCCAAATACTCGGCCAAAGCTCTCCCATTACCCTCCTTCTCACATCCCACTAATTGAAGGAGAGATTCAGACCCTCTTGCAAAAAAGGGCAATAGAGGTAGTCCCCTTGCATCAGTGGGGAAACAGGTTTTATTCCCATTTCTTCCTGGTCCCAAAAAAGACACAGGATCTTCGTCCCATTCTGGACCTCAGCTCTCTAAATCTCTTTATAGAGTATAGAAGGTTCAGGATGGTGACCCTCCAGGGTCTGCTTCCTCTGCTGCACCAAGGAGACTGGCTCTGCTCCCTGGACATGCAAGATGTGTATATGCATATCTGGGTCTTTCCTCCCCACAGGAAGTTTCTGAGGTTCCACTTCCAAGGGGAACACTACCAGTTTCGAGTTCTTCCGTTCGGCCTCTCTTCTGCTCCGCGAGTCTTTACCAAATGCTTGGCAGTGATGGCTACAGCTCTAAGGAGCATGGGACACTACGTGTTTCCATACCTAGACTATTGGCTACTTACAGACCCGTCAAGGGCAGGCCTACTTCACGCCCTCTGAGACACTTATACTCTATTCTGAGAGCTGGGGATCACCCTGAACCTACGAAAGTCGTCCCCAGAGCCCAGTCAAAAGCTTGTCTTCATTGGAGCGGTCCTGGATTCTATCCAGGGCATGGCCTTCCTCCCCCAGGACGCGGGCGATCGCCTGCAAGAGATTGTTGAAGGGATCTCAATAACTCCTCAAGTTCCAGCATGGACCTTCCTCAGGCTACTGGGGCACATGGCGTGGACATTCCTGTAACTCCCTTGGCCCACCTCCACATGCGGATCCCACAATGGATGCTCAGGGTACAGTGGGACCAAGGCTACGACGATCTAGACTTCGTGGTCAGGATCACCAGCCAGTCAGGAGAACTTTGCTTTGGTGAGTAGACCCCCAGAACTTGGAGAAAGGGGTCAGCTTTCATCTGGAGCCACCAGGTCAGACTCTTACAACAGATGCATCAGACCTGGGGTGGGGGGAGGGCGTACCTGGGTGCTCATCAAGCGCAAGGGGTTTGGTCACCGAGGAATGGTCCCTTCACATCAGTGTACTGGAGATGTGAGCGGTTCTCTATGCCTTACAGGCCTTTCAAGAGGACCTGGTGCCAGGCTCTCTTCTGGTTCAAACAGACAATATGGCAGTCGTCTTCTATATCAACAAGCAAGGGGGTACTCATTCATATCCCCTTTGCAGGGAGGCGATGAGAGTCTGGTACTGGGCGCTGGAGCGGTGCATTCTGCTCTCTGCAGTGCACGTTCCGGGCGTCCTCAACGATCTGGCCGACAGCCTAAGCAGGTCTCGATCCAGAGCACACGAGTGGGAGCTGCTACAGTCTGTGGCAGATCAGCTCTTCGACAAGTGGGGTCATCCAGAGCTGGACCTCTTTGCGTCACCACGCAGCGCCAAACTGCCAATGTTTTGCTCGCGAGAGCACGCGCCTGGAGTTTTCTGGCAAGAAGCGTTATCCCTTTGCTGGGCAGGGAGGTCTCTCTATGCCTTTCCGCCCTTCCCTCTCATTCAGAGAGTCCTACTAAAGTTACAGGTAGAGGGGGCCCGAATGAGTCTCATAGCCCCCAGATGGCCTCGGCAGATTTGGTTCCCATTCCTGCAGCGGTTATCCATGGAGCCTCCTGTTCCGCTGCCCATATGCTCGCAGTTGCTGCCCCAGGAACAGGGGTCCCTGGTCCATCCGGACCTTCGGTTCTTGCACCTACATGCTTGGCTCCTTCAGACGTAGCTCAACACAGATACAGGGTCTCCCCGGAAGTGGCGGCAGTCCTAGTTTCAGCGAGAAACCCCTCCACCCGCTCCGCCTACGCTATGAAGTGGAAGCGTTTTTGTCTATGGGCCTCGTCACAGCATTTGGACCCTGTCACTTGTCCTCTGAACTCAGCATTGCAGTATCTCCTCTCCTTGTATCAAGATGGCCTGAATTACTCCTCTATCAAGGTGCATATGTGGGCTGTCTCCACCTATCATGCTCTCACTGAAGATAAGGCGTTGGCACAATCAGATGTCGCCCGCACCTTTTTTAAAGGAATTCTACATATGAGACCTCCCATTTGGGACCCTGTCCCACCCTGGGATCTCCTTTTTGTGTTGGAGAAGCTCACCCTGCCTCCCTTTGAACCGGCAGCGGATTGTGAGCTGCGTTATCTTTCTTGGAAGGTTTGTTTTTTGGTTGCCGTTACTTCAGCTTGAAGAGTTTCCGAGCTTCAGGCTCTGATGTGTAAAGAGCCGTATTTAATTTTCCACAGGAAAGGGTTTCCCTTAGAACAAATCCTAAGTTTCTTCCGAAAGTGGTCTCGAATTGACCCTCAACCAGTTGGTTGACCTTCCAGTTTATTTTCCTTCCCCATCCAATAGAGGGGAGGCTCTCCTTCACACATTGGATGTCCACAGGACATTGAGGTATTACCTCAAACGGACGGCTGCGCACCGTCAATCGGAGCAACTTTTTGTGGCCTTTGCGCCCCAATGCTTGGGTAAACCGGTGACCAAGCAGACGATATCAAAGTGGATAGTCCACTGTGTTTCCTTCTGCAATGAGAAACATAATAAGCCCCTACCGGGCCCGGTTAGGGGTCACACGACTAGGGGAGTGCCTGCCTCATTCGCTGCCCTGAGAAATGTCTCTATCAGGGACATATGTGTGGCCGCAACCTGGAACTCTGTGCACACCTTTGTCAAGCATTACAGGTTGGATATCGTCTCCAGACGCCATGCTGGCTTCGGCCTGGCTGTTTTGCAAGGACTTCTGTCCTGAGGCCTCTGGAGTCGGCATATTCCACCTCCTGGGGTAGTCTTCTTCTTTGGTGTGGACTGCTTGGTCTTCAGTCCTGAATATTAAAGCCTGCTGCAAGAGCTCCCACTCGAAGTAAGATAGTACAGTTACGTAAGAACTTACCGTAACAGTAGATCTTCGAGAGGAGCTCTTGCAGCAGGCGTTACTTTCCCACCCACCTTCCCCCTCGAGGTGTGCAGATCCATCTTCATTTACAACTCCTACAGCCGCTTTGTCTCCTTCTCTTGTGTAGGGCTTGTTGCGGGCCTTGGCGGGAGAACTGAGGTGGAGCTAGGTCCGCCCCCTTTTTTACCAGGGCCGACATCGGGGGCGGTCCCTGCTGTACACTGCTGGCTGAGAAGTTTTCCGGATGGTTCTAGTGCCTACGGCATAGTCCTGAATGTTATAGCCTGCTGCAACAGCTCCTGTCGAAGATCTACTGTTACGGTAAGTTCTTACGTAACTGTACTTTCTAATTAAGTCAGATAAACAGGAGACCCTTAATTAAGGCTCTCTAGTCTTTTAATTACCTCCTGGTTTGAGGTTATTATATCCTGTTATTTCCACTCAAAGCTGACCCATGGCACAGCTGCCTTATGGAGACAGTCACACACTACATTTTTATATTACAAATATCAAAGAACAATCATAACCAGCTGGTCAAGTGTCACAGTGTCCATTTTTTCTTTTTAAAATGTGGGAGATTGTTTGTAGGGTTTATAAGAGTTTATGATTATAGGTTAGATTAGTTTAGATAGCCTCTTCTTATGCACGCTTCGTAAGAATCTGATGGTTGTAGGTTGTTTACCAGAGACAGTGGTTTGAAAACCGAGCTCCAGCCTAGCGTTCTATCATTTGCATAGGTTCTATTAACCGTTTCAGCTCTGGGGCAGTCCTATGGTGAGACCATACTGCATATGTCAGAATACAGTAAGATTCCATTGGAAGAAGCAAAGATTACTATGGTAAGTAATTTTTTCCCATCTCACACAGACATGCTTGCTTTGGTTTTGCTGTTTTGCAGAGCCTTCTGTCTTGATTTCATATTAGACTTTGCCATCCTCCCTAGATACTTTGTACTGCTCGGGAATCATTCCAGAGAGGTGGGCCAGGGGAGGAGATATCCTTGATGAAGATAGAACAGTTGCTCACCTTAACAGTAGATCTTTGAGAGAATCTCCTTGATTAAACCATAGTGCATCCGCCCTCCTTTCCCCTTTTCTTTTTTTTTAAGAACTCTGCTTTATTCTTTAAAAATGATACAGCAAATTGAAGTACAAATTTTGCCAAAGAAAGTACATCCACATTACCATGTCACACAACCAAAAGTCAGTTCCAGCGTTTGCTGGATTTTACAGTATCTGAATTAATACACCATTTTACTATTTACCATGTCTAGTTATTATTTCATTTTAAATCAAAGCTTGGAAAATAGATATTTCTCTGAATCCTAAGAGGTCATACAGTGTCCAGGAATAAAAGCTTATATTGATATCCAACTTAGTAATTTCAACTAGAATCAGAGCTAAACTAACAAAGCCTAAGTATGGATCATGCTGAGAACCCTCTTGCCCCACCACGCATTCCTAGTATTTGTTAGTTACTCTCAGGAGTGTAGTTAGTTAGACTTATCCCTACCGGACTCCCCCTCCATATGTTTTCTCCCTCTAATTTTTCATGTGATGCAATTGTTGCAATAAGCTCTGAACCAATACGCGTGTTTTCCAACCTCACCATCTCTCTTCATGTTTCTCAAAACACAGTCTTACTTTAGCTGTCATTGCCTCCATGAGTAGCATATCTTTGACCCTTCTCCATTTAAAGTAAGCAAAGCTATAAGTGTCTCTTCCCTTTGATGAGTGACCGTGGTGATCCCAAGAATCCAGTCCTCAAATGTTACTGGGATGAGGACCCCTGTGATACCTTTCACAACCTCTCGTATCTCTCCCCAAAAATTTATTAAAACTGCACAGCCCCAAAAATGTGACAGTGACTTCCCACTTGGCCACAGACCCTCCAACAACTTGATCCAGCAGAGGCACTGAAGTGTTGTGTGATAGGAGGCGTGTGAAAGAACCAAATTAATGCTTTCCAATAAAATTCGCGCAACATCGGGGCTGATGTCACGTTCCATCCCCATTTCAATCTGTGAACCCAGTTTGCCTCGGTGATAGTGATGTTCGCTTCCCTCTCCAAAGATCTCCTGTACCTTTGCAGGGAGGTTCCCGTTTGGCAAAGCAGTAATTTATATAGGGGAGAGATAATCTTCCTGACCCTGCTATCGTTACATATCCATGTAAGAATTCTTCCCACTCCGTGTGTGAATGTGTCAAGCATTGAATGTTGTCTGCAGATTGGATGAAATGTCTGACCTGCATATACTGTAAAAAGTCTCTATTCGTCCAATTAAATTTACCCTTACCTCTCTGGAAAGTGATACATCTGTCTCTCTCCACAAACTAAGAAAACCTAGTAATCCTCTGGGATCCCCAGCCAGCATATCCTACATCTAATATCAGTGGGTAGAATTCTGATTCGTAGCGGATCAGAGAAAGGTGCCCCATACCAACAGGAGTGCCCGTGAACCTCCGTATTTTCCTAAGTATATATAAGCCGTGTCTGACCCATCTGTTTTGCACTGTTCACACATAGTCTGATGGTACATCTGTCAATGCTAAAGTAAACAGTGGTCTGTCCCCCAGTGTGGCATCCCCGAGGAGGTACCATTGGGATGAGAGTCTCTGTTTGGCCCAGGTCATAAGTGCCACACCCTGAGCCGCTATGTAATAGTGGGATAAATTTGGAAGGGCCAAGTCTCCCTCCTCCTTTGGAAGTTGTAATATTTTCCTGGCCATCCTAGGCTTCTTATTATTCCAAATAAACCTGGAGATTCCCCCGTTCACCTTATTCCAGAATTTAAGGGAAATTCGAATTGGAAGACTCTGGAACAAAACAACAACCGCGGTAAAATATTAATTTCAAATAACATGAAGTCTTGTTGTATTCTGACATATGCAGTTAGGTTCTGCCTTTCAACTGCCCGGAGAACAAAGAGTTAAACTTTCCATGGCCAGCATGGAATGTTCACCGCAAGCTCAGTTGAAGCCCCTGTCTGCTGTTGTTTAAACTCCAGCCGTCAGATTCTTTACTCCACCTCACTGAACAGTCACTCCGGAGATTTCTCCTTTGCTCGGTTAGAAAAAGTCGGTTAAAGTGTCGTTTTTCGCTCGGTTTCTACTGAATTGCTGCTACCGTTCTGTCGGTTTAAGTCTCTGTCTGTGGTACCATGAGTACTAGATAGGTTTTTCTTTTAGTTTCTGTGTGGAACTTGTAAATTGCGGATCGGTTCGGCTGAACCGATCAGTTTCAGGTAAAAAAGTTTATGTATTTACTTAGAGTGCGATAACTGGTCCGTATAGGTTCTAAAAAAAAAAAAAGATTTTTATTACATTTTTTTCCAAGACCCGTGACACGGTCAGGAACCGATAGGGGAGTCTTGCCTGGTGGATTGCCGAAAAACGGGTAAGTTTTGGTTAAGATTGGCCATGTCTGAAAAACCCAAGAAAAAAAACGGGCCCACTGGGTTTCAACACTGCAGTGTGTGTGTGTGGGGAAGTCTTTGCTAAGGCTGATCCCCACACCACCTGTGTTTATTGTCTGGGGTTTGACCACCTCGATTCAGACTGCCAAATTTGTAAGAATTTTCCCAAAACTACCCTGGAAAAGAGTTTAGGTAGACTGAGGGAAAGGGAGGCCGAGAAGTCCGCTGACCTGAATAGCCAGCCCGGTTCGGTTCGACCGAACCAGAAGGACTGCCCTCCGACCAGGGCGATACTTCTTCGGGCAAAGGAGAGCCGATTCTGAGGAGTCGGTTCTGGTTAAAAGAAAAAGAAAAGATAAATCGTCCGATTCGGACCCAGAAATTCATACTCAACCACCAATGAGATAGCCAAGGCGATAAGAATAGTGCAATACAGCTTACTTGGTTCGGCCGAACCAGCACCATCTGGCAGGAGGGCTCGGTTGATCCGGTTCCCAATTCGGATTACACCTGGAAGAATTTTATGAACCGGACGAGGAAGGAAGAGTATGAGGATGATGATGGTGATTATGAAAGTCTGGATGTGCCTACTGAGCCGCACATCTCCCCAGACAGGCCTTCAGGTGTTTCTCCTCCTAGGCTTTCTGAGTCCCCTTCTCACTTTATGTTTTACAAAAAATTGGCTGAAACCCTCCAGCTTCCTATGGAAGAAGCAGTGGAGGATCAGGAGGAGCCTGATTTTGTTGAAATGATGGACATCCCAGAATCCAGGGGACTGTCTGTTCCCCTCCACAAATACTTTGGGAAACAGACACATACAATTCTTAAAACTTCTAATTCCATACCTCCTGTGGACAGATGAATGGACAAGAGGTATACTTTGTCAGGCTCAGACATGGAGTTCCTTTCCCAGCAATGCAGCCATGTTGGGAAAGTGCAGGTTGCTGCCTGTGATAAGGCAAATATCCCCTTGGCATCACACCCCTCAGATAAGGACTCCAGGAGGATTGATGCCATGACAAAGAAACAGTACATGGCAGCATCTTTGGGACTCAGGCAGGCTAACTATATGGCCTACACAGCTAGATACCAGAAGTCCAGGTGGGACACTGTGCTGGCTCTGGCTAAACAGACCCCTGACCAGCTTGCCAAGGAGCTGGAGCAGGTGGCTGCGGATGGGATTGAGGCATCCAAGGTGCAATTTCATGCTGCTGTGGACTCCAGTGATGTTTCATCAAGAGTCATGGCTACATCTGTGGCTCTTTGGAGGATGGCTTGGCTCAGATGTACTAGCCTATCACAGGATACCCAGGCTAAGGCCATGGATTTTCCTGTTATTGGTAATTCTCTGTTTGGGGAGCAGACAGAGAACTACATGAAAAAGATGGACGAGTACAGGACCACTTACAGGAGTGCTCAGGCCAAAGAAAGGCAAGCCACATGGCAGCGTCCACAGCAGTGGTCCAGGGAGCAGGATTCCAGATGAGGGATATTCAGTTCCATTTAAAATCCTTCTGGTCCCAAAGAAAGGATTCCCTTACCAAACTAGTCCCAGTGACTCGAATCCTGATCCAGGCCTTGCAATGGTGGCAGGATCAGGACAATTTGAGACAAGGAGTTCCTTTTGTCACTCAGTCTCATTCAGTGATACTCACCACAGATGCTTCCCTGCTGGGCTGGGGAGCCCATCTGGGAATTCTTACCACCCAAGGGCTGTGGTCACCTCAGGAATCTCTGCTTCACGTCAGTCTCTTGGAACTCAGAGCAGTATTTCTGGCACTGCAAGCCTTTTCCACATCTGTACAGAACAAGGTGGTCCAGGTCAGAACAGACACCACCACTGCCATGTGGTACATCTACAAGCAAGGAGGCACTCGTTCTATGGCCTTGTGCACAGAAGCAATGACGTTGTGGTCCCTGGCCTACTCCCTGCAAACCTCTCTGATAGCAGTTCACCTCCCAGGGAAGGACAATGTCCTAGCAGATGCTCTGAGCAGAATATCCCAGGGCCATCACAAATGGACCCTAGATCCCCTAGTTTTGAAAGTGATTTTCTCGAGATGGGGCACTCCACAGATAGATCTTTTTTGCAGCCCCAGACAATCACCAACTTCCTCTCTTTTGTTGCAGACCCCCAGTCTTGGGCTCAGTCCCCCTGGATGCTCTGATTCTGAATTGGGAAGGGAAATTTCTGTATGCTTTTCCCCCCTTCCCTCTCCTGTTCAAAGTGTTAGTCAAGATAAGGTCACAACCATGCAAAGTGATTCTGATTGCTCCAGACTGGGCCAGACAGCCCTGGTACCCCCTGTTGCTGTCCTTAGCAGTCCACCTTCCCCTGTCTGTCCCCAGGAATTACAACCTGTTGACATCCTCTCAGGGGAGGATTTGGTATCCGAACCTTCCGGTCTCTCAGTCTCAAGGCATGGCTCTTGAAGAGTTAGAGTTTGCTGACCTGCATCTTTCCCAAGGGGTTCTGGATATCCTTAAGGCTTCTCGGAAGCCTTCCACCAGAAAGACTTACAATTCCAAATGGAAAAGGTTCACTATTTGGTGTTCTAAGAAGAATATTTCTCCAGATTCTGCTGACTTGCCTACGGTTCTGGACTATATGGTCCGTCTCAAAGGCCTAGGCCTTAGGCCAGCTACAGTTAAAGTGCATTTGGTCGCTGTTTCTGCTTTCCTGTCAGTAGACAAGCCTTCTCCTCTGTCAGCCCATCCTGTGTTTTGTAAATTCTTCAAGGGATTGCTGCACACCAATCCTCCCTTTAGGGACCCTGCTCCTGCTTGGGACCTTAATGTTTGCATTGCTCAGCTTATGCAACCCCCCTTTGAGCCTTTGTCCTCTGCAGAGCTTAAGTACTTGACTTGGAAAACCTGATTTCATCTCTTTCCATAGAAATAAAGTGGTCCTAAGAACTAACAGGAAGTTTTTGCCTAAAGTGGTTTCAGATTTCCACCTCAACCAGTCTGTGTCTCTCCCTGTTTTCTTCACTGATCATTCCTCCTCTGGAGAGACGAGGCTGCACAGCTTGGATGTTAAAAGGGCCCTCAGCTACTACATAGAGCGCACCAAGGGTCACAGGTTTGAGTCCCTTCAATTGTTCCTCACATATGGAGAGGTTGGTAAGGGCAACCCTGCCACTAAGAGATCTATTGCCAGGTGGATTGTTTCTTGTATACAATTCTGCTATGAAAAACTGTGTAGAACTCCACCCACAGGCCTGAGGGCTCACTCTACTAGAGGTACAGCTCTTTCCCTATCTTAGAAATCTGTCAAGCAGCCACCTGGAAAACAGTCCATAGATTCACCAAGTATTACTCTCTGGATATCCAGGCTGGGAGTGATGCTCGGTTTTGCACAGCAGTACTTCAGAGCCTGTTTCCAAAGTAGGTTCTGTCCCTCCTCCATGGAGGTACGCGTGGTAGTCTGCATATGTCAGAATACAGCAAGACTTCATGTTGCTTGAAGAAAAAATTACCTTAGTAATTATATTTCTTCTAATGGAGTCTTGCTGTATTCTGACTCCCCCTCTCAGAACCTAGTTTTTCGGATGTGGGTGGGCAGGAGCAGTGTTGGCACCCTAGGGGTGTCCCTTTTTCACCCTCCTTTATTTTGGGTGAGTGTTGTGTTTTGGGATGTGTTTTGTTTTTTGGGTTTCCTGACTTGAGTCTTTGCTTTGAAACCAAAAAACCCTTTTATATAAATATAGTTGCCAGTTAGCTAGTTTGAGTTTTACAGTTTCCACACAGAACTTCTAATGAATATTGCTCGTAAAGATCTGACGGTTGGAGTTTAAACAACAGCAGACAAGGGCTTCAACCGAGCTTGAGGTGAACATTCCATGCTGGCCATGGAAAGTTTAAGTCTTTGTTCTCCGGGGCAGTTGAAAGGCAGGACCTAACTGCATATGTCAGAATACAGCAAGACTCCATTAGAAGAAACAACATTACTAAGGTGAGTAATTTTTTCTTTTATGACGTCCCCCCTTCCCACCAGGGAGAGAGAGGCAGGAGGTGCCATCTTCCCAGGTCCCACTCCATCGTCTCCTGTAATCATTCATATTTTATAGCAAACAGCCTAGAGAGGTCCACCGAGATCTGGACTCCCAGATATCGAATCCTGTTTCCTGTGGCCCATTTAAATGAAAAAGAGTCTTTAAATGGTCTGGAGCCTCGGCCACTTATCACCTGGGTTTTGGATTTGGAATAGTTAATTTTATAGCCTGGGAGGGTGCCAAAGATTTGCGAGGTCTGTAACAAGGTGGGCAGGGATGTTTCCAGGGAGGAGAGGTAAAAAACAGAATCATCAACATACAATGACAGTTTTTGTTGAACTTCTTCTAAGGTTATCCCTCTGATGTCAAGGGTTTGTTGGACTTTTGATGCTAGGGTCTCCAGGCTTAATGCGAAAAGGAGGGGGGACAACAGACATCCCTGCCATGTCCCTCTACTGATAGGAAGAGGGTGGAACTAATTCTATTAACCCTCTTCAACGCCTTGGGTTCCTTATATAAGTGGGCGATAACCTTCATAAATTTGGGGCCGAATTGCATTTTTTCCATGGACAATTTTAGAAAACGCCAGTTAACCCTATCAGATGTTTTTGGCATCCACGGAAATGGCCACTTGGAAATTACTGTGTGATTTCTGGGAAGAGATGATGTTCAGCAATTTTCTGATGTTATCCGATAGATATCGGCCTGAAAAAACCCAGTTTGATCCTCGTTAGGGTTACCACCTGTCCTGATTTTCGCAGGAGAGTCCTGATTTGGGCAACTGTGTCCTGCAAAAAAACCATAAAAAATACTACATGTCCTGACTTTATAGTAGAAAAAATGTTTTCTAACTTTGCATTAAATGTTGCATGAACCTACAATATGTTAACTAAAATACCTTAAAATGATAAGAAACAGTGGAAGCAACTAAGAAACTATAATACTTAGCCTTAATTCTGATTATCTAGAGATAACAAGTCTGTTGCATTGGTCAAGGTTACGTACTGTCCTGCGAAAAATCATGTTTCAGTATGAAATGTCCCACTTTGGGCTTCTTAAAAGGTTGGAACCCTAATCCTCGTTAACCAGTTGGGGGACAGCCAGCTGATGTCTCCTTGCTAGTAGCCCTATCAATATCTTGAGATCAACATTAAGTAAGGAGATGGGGTGATAGGGCCCACACTTCAAAGGGTTCTTCCATGCGTTATGTAACACGGTTATCTGAACTGCCTGCCAGGATACAGGGATGTCACCACCTGACATAAGTTCCCCTCAGGCCTGTAACAGCACCAGTAGCAGCATGTCTGCGAACTCCTTGTAAAATTCTGAAGTAAAGCCGTCAAGCTCAGGTGATTTCCCATTTTTCAGGTCCTCCACCTGGGCTGTCAGCTCCGTCATAGATATATCTGCGTCCAGCTGCTCTCTCAGATCCTGCGGGAGGGTCTTTAATTCTAAGTTAGTAAAGAATTCTGTTTCTTTGTCATTAAAAGATGGGGTCTCTTCTTGGGTATATAATGCCCAATAATATTTGGCAAATATATAGGGAATTTCACCTGGATGACTTGTCTTCACACCCTGTCTAGCAGTATTCTTTAGCCGAAGGATATGTCTGCTTGTCTGCTGCGTACAGAGCATAGCTGCTAGAAGTCACCCTATCTGGTTACCATTTTCAAAGTATTGCTGGCATATGCGCCTATAGTTACCCTCTAGCGGGGCAGTTACTAATTTAGTTAACTTTTCCTTATGCTGTTCCAGTTCCCTCTTAACCATTTGGTTTAAAGTAATTGTATGTTGGAAATCTAAGTCGGCTGTCTCTGTCTCCAGTTCTTTTAACTTAAAGTTTCTCCTGCCTTTAAGCTCCACAGCAAATCTTTTTTTTTTGCTGCAGCCACCTGCCAGGATCCACCTCGGTCACGGACCTCCAGGCTCCCACCTCCTACATTGCCTGCGCTCTCCCCAGCACCCCTGGCTTGCCCCCCAAGGGGGTGGGGTCACGGCACCCTCCCCTCATAGTGCCGCGATCCTAGGGACTATCTGGGAGAGCCAGCTAGGAAGCTGATTGAAGCCAGAGGTGTGGCTTCATGGAGGCAGGCTTGGCTGCAAGTTTTTCCCCCATGCGGGGGTGGAGATGTGCAATGACGGCCAGCATCTGCCCTGCCCCCCAACATACTGGCACCAGTGCTGCAGGACATCTGGACTCCGATGGGTGTCTGTAGTGCACCGGACTCTCAACCCCCCCCCCGGAGGAGGAGAGCAGTCGTGGGATGCTCAATCCTTCTCCCCTGGCCGGCCCTTCTGACGTCCGGATCCGTTCCTGAACCCGGGCCGTCGTTGCCGCAGGTTGGCACTCTGCCCCTGCACCAGCGCGACCGGCTTCAGCTCCACAGCAAATCTGATTATTGCTCCTTGGAGGACAGCCTTCAGGGCGTCCCAACGAATGGTGTGAGCCACTACCCACTCTGGGTTAGTCTCCAAATATTCTTTAATTATACCCTCTATGTGAGTTTTGAAGTCTGGGTTATTAAGTAAGCCTACATTAAGATTCCAGTGCGAGTTCCTAACCAATGGGGCCAACATTAAGGTCATTTGCACTGGAGCATGATCTGAAATGGTACAAGGGTATATTTTACATTGAGCTACTGTATGAGTCCATTCTTCCGATAAAAATAACATGTCCAGTCCGGAGTAGCAATTGTGTCTGTCCGAGTAGTGTGAAAAGTCTAGCATTTGGCCATGCACCCATCTCCATGTATCTAGGAACCCCTAGTTTTGAATCAGTTTGTTTAGTGTGGGCCCAGCTGTTCCCAGCTTGGCTTCCTGAGCCCCTCCCTTTTTGTCTAAAGAGGGGGAAAGTATAGCATTAAAATCTCCACCTAGGATGCAGAGATGGTCTTCGCCCTCCACTAGTTCAGTCAGTAGATTTTTTAAAGAATTGAGCTGTTTCCCTGTCATTATTTCGAGCATATATGCTTAATGGTACACAAGGAGTATTGCTATTTATGTAATAGGCATGGACATAAATCCTGTGTGAGAAATCTGAGCTACTGTGTGATAAATGTGAAATTTTAGATTTATACACATAGTAGACACATCATCACAGATTTATACAAATTGGCCCAGATATTCAATGGTGGTGTGCCTGGCGCAACTGAGGTGCACCAGCACAACCCCAGAAATGCACCCTGGTGCAATATTCAAAAGAGGGACTTGCGCAGCGCAAGTCCCGATGTGCCGGGGCAGAAAGATAACTGTATGCGGCTTATCTCCAGGGAGCGTGCCCATGCATATACAGTGTATCCTGATATTCAGCTCGGGATGTGTGGCGCATGCGCTGGCACAACCCTAACGTGTGCCGCATACCTAGGCTCAAAGTTGAGCCCGAAATAAAAGGCTCATGTTCCGGCCACCCACAGGCATGCTGTTGTACTGCAATGCGCAACGCAGCAGCCTCCAGTTGTGGGTGGCACCCCCCCCCAACACCATGCATAAGCACCCCACATACATCCCTGGTAGTCTAGTGGTACCCCCTCCCACCCGTAGCTGGGATCACTGAAATAAATTGAAATATATCCCTAGTAGTCAAGTGGTAGCCCCCACCCCTGTAGCGCGGTTGCCAAAATATGAGTAAAATGTATCCCTGATAGTCTAGTGGGACCCCCACCCGCCCGAACCGATGTAGAAGTGTACAGCAAGGATGTAAACCCTGGTGGTTCAGTGTCACCCCCCATGGGACCCCCACTCACCCAGTCCCCCGCCATCACGACAGACGCAAACCTACCGCACACTGCCCGGCTGCCCATGAATGACAGCTCACAGTAGTAGCTGTAAGCCTAAATGGGCTTACAGTGCATACTGTAATAGTCATTCACAAAATGTGAGTGAAGTCATTCATTCATGGTTTAGTGAGTGACTGTTACAGTATGCACTGCAAGACCATTATCCACAGTGTAGACCAATAGGCTTACAGCTGCTACTGTAAACTGTTATTCGGTGGGCAGCCAGGCAGTATGTGGGTGGATTTGTGCTGCCTGCCGATGATGGGGGGGACTGGTTGAGTATGGGGTTCTGTGCGGGTGGGCAGGTTGGGGGTACCACTAGTCTACCAGGGATATATTGGAAGTAATAGTACTTGCTATTGCAGCTACGGGAGGGAAGGGGGTACCACTGGACTCCCAGGGATATGATTTATCCATATTTTAGGTGATCACGCTACAGGGGGGTGCCACTAGACAACCAGGGTGTATATGTAACAGTTTTGTACAGGTGAACATGGAAACAGGGAGGGAGGGGCTACCACTTGACTACCAGAGATATATCGGACTTAATATTACATGTGATCGTGGCTGCTGGGTGGGAAAGGGTACCGCTAGCCCCCTCTGTCAGGGCGCCATGCACATTCCGCTGGCCAGCCCTGCACATCTCATGCAAATGAGGCCATAATGACATGCAAATGGCCCCATTTGCGCCTTGCATACATTACGGCCCCATTTGCATACAGCCAGCTAAATATCAGGAATTTGCGCAACTCGTGAACTCTGTTGCGCTGGCGCAGTTCACATAACTGGTATTCAGCCCTGTCGGGTGCGCCGTTGCATCCTATTTCAGTCAATCAATCAAGATCTTTATTTATCCAGGCGGGCACCACTGAGCAAGGCTCATTTGCAAGGTGGACCTGCTCATGAATACGTCAAAGTACAGTACAGAAGCAGGTATACAAAAAGCAATAATATTTAAGGAAGAAAAAGTATATGCAGTACAGTACAAGGTTGAAATAAATAATAAAAAAAAAAAAACAGCATTATTTTACAGTTGAAGAAGTCAGCAGATGTACAATCAACCATAGGCATACAGGGGTTATAAGCAGAGATCTTTTGAGTGAGGCAACCAGCAACTACACATATAGGGGAAAGAGGCCATGTATGGGGTGGCAGGTTAGAGAGGTAAAGAAGAAGAGGCATATATTACAGACGACTGGGGGAAAAATTGGGCTAAAACCACAGAAAGTGAGCGATGGCTGTAGTGTACTTGTTTATTATGATATGCGGAGGAGGGTAGATAATTGGGACACTACTATGGATGGGGTGGGACTTTAGCCAGGCTGGAGGCGGACAGGAAGGGTGGGTGCAGCAGGAAGAGTTAATAGGAAAGAGTGAGAGCCAGGGGTAGAAACATGGCAGTGTCAGGATGGAAAGGGGAGTTACGAATTAGTGGGCTAGCAATGGGAAAACATTTGCAAGGTGCTTTCATGTAGTGATCGTGGGCGCCTTGAAGATATTCAGGCTAACAGGGCAGCTCAGCTTCAGTTCCTTTGTAAACCATTCCACAATGTGGGTAAAGAGAAGCTTAGAGCAGCTTTGCCGAAATGAGTTTTGACCCTTGGAACTTGGAGGGCAATTAGGGAATAGCTCCTTAGAGTGTAGGTGCCTAACACACTCTGGGGAATACAATCTGAGACATATGAGGGGAGCTTGTTGGTCATCGCTCTGAAGGCCCATAGGGTGGCGATCTATTCCTTCTATAGTGAAGGGAAGTCCAGCCTAACGATGAGTACAGGGAGCAGTGGTGTGTGGAAAGTGGAAGGCCAGTAATGAACCCAATACCTCTGTGGTAGAGGGTGTCCAGCTTAGCCAGTGCAGAGGCTGTAGAGCAGGTCCGCGTAATCTATTAAAGATAGGAAGGTAGCTTGAACCAGTTGAATCTTGGCCTCCTTTGTGAGCAGGTGGTTAATTCTGTAGAATAGTCCTAATCTTTGCCTTAGTTTCTTCTGTAATTCTTCGAGATGGTCAGCGAAGGAAAGTTTATGATCGAGCCAAACTCCTAGATATTTGAATTTAGCTACGTACTCTAGTGTTTCTTCAAGAACAGTGATAATTTGTGGTATAGCTCTCACCCCAGCAGGAATTGCCACATGCAAGGAGGAGGAGAAGAGCATGGCTTTTGTCTTTTTCGCATTGAGCAAAAGCTTTTTGTTTATAAGCTGGTATTGTAGAAGGTTAAATTCAGCTTGGAGGTCTTTACAGGCTGCTTCCGGATTGGGATGACTCAAGTACAGTACAATGTTGTCCGCGAATAAGTGGATGTTGGCTTTTTTGATGGGGTCATTGATGTGTTAATGTAGACTGCAAAGAGGAGGGGACCAAGGATAGAGCCCTGGGGCACGCCCCTCAGCATAGGTTTTAATGGAGAAAGATCACCTTCAGCTTTAACCTGTCATTTCTGTTCTCCGAGGTGGTCTGCAAACCAGCACATAGATTTATGGTCCAGGCTTAAGGTGCTTATGGAGGAAAGAAGCAGGCTGTGATCAACTGTGTCGAATGCCTTACTAAGATCCAGGAAAACGGCACAGACATGCTTCTTGTTGTCAAGGTCTAGGAGCGAATCATTGGTCACCTTAGCTAGGGCTGTTTTGGTGCTGTGCTTTACTCTGAATCCAGACTGAACCGGGTTTAATAGGCTTCTGGATTGTAAGTATACCCCTAGCACCATGCGCATTACCTGCTATATTCAGAGGAGATGCGCCATGGCTCATCTCCTTCGAAAATATCCATTAGTTGCACTGGCACATCTCAGTTGTGCTGCGCCACCACTTGTGCCATGCATAATTCTGAAAATTGAGGCCATAGTAGATATGTCACAGTCACTCCAGAACTCATTTAGAATGTTCAGCCTCAGTACCATTACTAACTATATTCAAATGCAAATTACTTTAAAATGAAAAAAGACAGCATAGTGCTGTGAGCATGAACGTTGTTCAGCACAAAATTATCTACAGAATGAGTGGTATTTCATTTATAGATACCTTATAGTTTTTTTAAAATTAGGAAAAAAGAGCAGAAAATGCAATTTTTTGTTCACTTTTTTGACAAACATATGCAAAACTAGATAAACAATCAAAAGCAAATGTCCCTGCACTGACAGAATGCATCCCTATTGCATAAAGGAACTATACAATGATGAGCTGTCAGATAAATGATTTATCTACACTTGTGCTGTTTAACCTCAGACATCTCACTCGTGGCTTACGCCACTCGTGAGGTTACCTGAGGTCAAACAGCACTAGGGTAGATATATCATTTATCTGACAGCTCACCAATGTATATCCCTTATATAGGGCCTGTAGTCTCACAAATCTACCTTCTGGGACTAATTTAACTCTTTGTATTTGTAGGGGGCACATCTTATGAATTAAAATGGCTGTTCCCTTTCGAGGTGGGTGTGCCAAGTAAGTTGAGGCATATACTGAGCCAACCCACCTGCGACATAGTTTCTTATGCTGTAACCCTGTGAGGTGGGTCTCTTGTAATGAAGCTATATGGGTTTCTAAATTCGCTGTCTCCTGCAAGAGTCTGGTTCATTTAATGGGGTTGTTAATTCCCCTAATATTATAGGATACAAAATTTAATTTATCCATTGGTGGGTTGCGAGTCATCCCGCATCCTAGTGGCTCGGCCAGCCATCCAGGCTCTACATTGTAGCCCTGATGCCTGACTAGATCTATTAAGCGTGGGGGGCGCTCCAGTAAATTAAACCTGTTGAAACATCATCAACTGTCAACCAACAAAAAACGTTTTGAACATTGAACAATAGCTGGAGCAAGTCCCTGGTAAACTGTGTTCCATTTATTTCCTAAATGGTGTACTTCCAAGGTGCTACCATGTACCCGTCACTCTCCCGTTGCCCTCTGGTGACAGGTAATACTGGGGCAAGCCCAGAACAAGGCTGCAGCATCTGGAAAAGTTCGACTTTAGTGGTGTCAACACGCTCAATAAAGCCCAAATGCTCTCCTGCTTCCCCTTCCCCCATTGATCATCTAACACTGGGTTGGGTGGCTCGACCACACCACCAGTCCTCTCGTGGTCTGATCGGAGGCCAGAGCATTCCCCCCGCACCGTTGTATTAATATTCAAACAACATGAAGTCTTGCTATATTATGACAATTGCAGTATGACCGCAGGTTAGAACTGCTCCGGAGGTGAAATAGTTAACTTTCCATGCAGGCATGGAACTTAGAGCACGAGCTCGATTGAAAACTCTGTCTGTTGTGCTTCAAAGGTAAACTGTCAGATTCTTTACTCCGCCTCACTGAACAGTCGCTCCGGAGATTTCTCCTTCTGCTCGGTTCATTTGTCGATTTAAAAGTATTTTCGGTTTTTAGCCGAAATTAAACATAACTAGTCGGTTCAAGCTCTGTCTGTGGTAATGTAAGTAATAGATAGGTTTTACATTAGTTTTTTCTGTGTGGAACTTGTAATTTGTTATCGGTTCAGTTTGAACCGATCAGGTTATGTTAAATCTGCTGGCCCTTTTTGAAATCGGTTCCGGTTCTTATCGGTTCTAAAAAAAGCGGATTTCATTCGTTTTTCCACGACCCGTGACACGGTTGTGAACCGATAAAGGTGTCTTTGCTTGGTGGATTGCCATAAATGGGCTAGTTGGTTAGGCTGGCATTATGTCTGAGAAACCCAAAAGAAAAACCGGACGCACTGGGTTTCAACACTGTAGTGTTTGTGGGGAAGCGCTTGCTAAGGCTGACCCACACACCACATGTGTCTTTTGTCTGGGGTTTGACCACCTCAATTCAGACTGCCAGATTTGTCACAATTTCCCTGCTGCCACCATAGATAAGAGAGTTGGTAGGCTCAGGGAAAGGAAGCAAAAGTCCGCTGACCGGATGGCCAGCTCGGTTCGGTACCAACCCGAACGGAGGAATGCCCTCTGACCAGGGCGATACTTCCTCGGGCAAGCGAAGAGCCGGTTCTGAGGCGGTTCCATCAAAAGGGCTAGAAAGTCAGCTAGTTTAGAGCCAAAGTTCTCTCAGCAGCTGAGAAATAGCTAAAGCAATTAAAATTGTCCAGTCTCTCTCTCCGGTTCCGACCGAACCGACACCTTCTGGTAAGCGTTCGGTTCGGCCGGTTCCACCGGTTCAAGATTATGATTTTGAGGATTTTTATGAACCGGGGGAGGGGTAAGAGGAATATGAGGAGAGTGAATATGGTTTTGAAGATCTGGATGTGCCCATTGATCCGGACATCTCTCCAGATAGACCCCTAGGGGTTTCTCCTCCAAGACTTTCTGAGTCCCCTTCTCATTTCATGTTGTATAAAAAAGTTGCTGAAACTCTCCAGCTCCCTGTTGAGGAAGCTGTTGATGACCAGGAGGAGCCAGACTATGTAGAAATGATGGATATTCCAGAGTCTAGGAGACTGTCTATTCCTTTGCATAAATCTTTTCGGAAACAAACAGTAAAAGTTTTAAAAACTCCTCACACTATACCTCCTGTGGATAAAAGGATGGACAAGAGGTATACCTTATCAGGCTCCGACACTGAATTCCTCGCTCAGCAATGCAACCATGTGGGGGTAGTGCAGGCTGCAGCCTGTGACAAGGCTAATATTCCCCTAGCTTCACCCGCGAGAAGTACTCCAGGAAGATTGATGCTATGGCAAAGAAACAGTACATGGCAGCATCTTTGGGGCTCAGACAAGCAAATTATATGGCTTATGCTGCTAGGTACCAGAAATCCAGATGGGATACTGTGCTGGCCCTAGCGAAACAGGTCCCTGACCAGCTTGCCGGGGAGCTGGAACAGGTGGCTATGGATGGTATTGAGGCATCCAAGGTGCAATTTCATGCTGCAGTGGACTCTAATGATGTTTCATCAAGAGTCATGGCTACATCTGTGGCACTTGAGATGGCTTGGCTCAGATGTACTACCCTCTCTCAGGATACCCAGTCCAAGGCCATGGATTTTCCTGTTGTGGGAAATTCTCTGTTTGGGAGCAAACAGAGAATTACATGAAAAATGGATGAATATGGGACCACCTATAGGAGTGCACAGGCCAAGGAAAGGCAGGCCACTCCTCAAAAGCAGCTTCCTAGAGGCAGGGGCAGGCCTTTTCATAGGCCTTTTACCAAGCCAAGCTTCCTCCTCCTCTGCCTATGCTCAGAGGGTTCTTTAGAGGAAGGGCAGGCGGGGTACAAGCAGGGCTGCTTCACCCCTCAGCCCAAAGCCCCTGCCAAACAGGCACCCTGATGGGATTGCCAGGGCCGATTCTCCTCTACCTGTAGGGCAGGCTGGCTTACTGTGTCCAGGACTGGAAGTCTTTAACATCAGACAAGTGGGTCCTGGAAGTAGTAAGCCAGGGACTGGTTCTCAGTTTCAAAAAATTTCCAAAACTGAGAACCAGGTCTTTTCCACCTGCAACTCCATCAGAGGCTCTTGCCTTAGAGGCAGAGGTCTCTACCCTCCTGGCTCTCAGAGCTGTGGAAAGGGTTCCTCCCCTACACCAAGGCAAAGGTTTGTACTCCAGGTATTTCCTTACCCCAAAAAAGACAGGAGAATGGCGGCCCATCCTGGATCTCAGATATTTAAACAAGCACCTTTTAAAGCCAAAGTTCAAAATGGTGACTCTGGGAATTATCCTACCCTCTCTAAGGCCAGGGGACTGGCTAGCTTCCCTGGACCTCAAGGATGCCTACTTCCATATTCCCATCAGAGGCTCCCATCAAAAGTACCTCAGGTTCGAGCTGCCCTCAGGCCACTACCAGTTCAGAGCAATGCCCTTCGGCCTCACTTCTGCCCCAAGGGTATTTACCAAATGTCTGGCAGTAGCAGTTGCCTACCTAAGAAGGCAAAAGATTGCCATCTTTCCTTACCTGGACAATTGGCTCATAGTAGGCCAGTCCCCAGACCAGGTCAAATTACATCTCCAGATAGCGCAGCAACTGCTTACCTCTCTAGGTTTCCTTCTGAATCTCTCAAAGTCAGTTCTGGAGCCTGTCCAGCTTCTTACCTTCATAGGCGCAGAGCTGAACACACAGGAAGCCAGGGCTTTCCTTCCCCTAGACAGGGCAAAGACCCTGGTCTCCCTGGCCTCGTCATTTACCCTGCAGGTCTCCCGGCCAGCAAGGCATTTTCTGCAGCTCCTAGGGCACATGGCTGCTTCCACAGCGGTTGTGCAGGGAGCAAGATTTCAGATGAGGGACATCCAGTTCCATTTGAGAGCCTTTTGGTCTCAAAGAAAGGATCCTTTTACCAAGTTGATCCCAGTAACTTCAGACCCTGATCCAAGCCCTACAGTGGTGGCAGGATCAGACCAACCTGAGACAAGGGGTTCCTTTTGTCACTCAGTCTCATTCTCAATCCTTACTACAGATCGTCCCTCTTGGGCTGGGGAGCTCACATGGGCGACCTCACCACCCAGGGTCTGTGGTCTCCCCAGGAATCCCTGCTCCACATCAACCTGTTGCAGCTCAGAGCAGTTTTTCTAGCACTTCAAGTTTTTTCCAAATGTGTTCAGAACAAGAGTATTCAGGTCAGAACAGACAACACCATTACAATGTGGTACATCAACAAGCAAGGGGGCACTCAGTCTACGGCCTTGCACACCGGAGCGATGAGATTGTCGTCTCTGTCTTACTCCCTGAACACCTCTCTTCTGACAGTTCACCTCCAGGCAAGGACAATGTCCTGGCAGATGCTCTCATGCAGGATTTCCCAGGGCCACCACAGATGGTCACTGATCCCTGGTCTTGGGAGTAGTATTTGCCAGATGGGGACCCACAGATAGATCTTTTGCAGCCCCAGACAATCACCAACTTCCTCTTTTTGCTGCAGGCCCCCAGTGTTAGCTCTCTCCCGCTGGATGCCTTAGCCCTCAATTGGGAGGGGAAGTTTCTCTATGCCTTTCCCCCCTTTCCTCTCCTGTTCAAAGTGCTAGTCAAAATCAGATCCCAGTCCTGCAAGGTCATTCTGATAGTTCCGGATTGGGCCAGACAGCCCTGGTATCCACTCCTGCTGTCCTTAGCAGTCCATCCTCCCCTGTGCCTTCCAAGAATCACAATCTGTTAACCTGTGCCCAGGGAAGGGTCTGGTACCCGAATCTCAAATCTCTCAATCTCAAGGTTTGGTTCTTGAAGAGTTAGAGTTTGCTGATTTACACCTTTCCCAAGGTGTAATGGATATATTGAAGGCCTCAAGGAAGCCTTCCACCAGGGCTACTTACAATTCCAAATGGAAAAGGTTTTCCATATGGTGCTCAGAAAAGCATATTTCCCCAGTCTCTGCTGATCTACCCACAGTCCTGAATTATATGGTCCACCTGAATTCTTTGGGGCTGAGACCAGCTACCCTCAAGGTGCACTTGGCAGCTGTATCTGCATTTATTTCAGCAGGTAAATCCTCTTCTCTTTCAGCTCATCCCGTATTTTCCAAGTTTTTTAAGGGGTTGTTGCACACCAACCCTCCATTCAGAGATCCTGCCCCTGCCTGGGATCTTAATGTTTGCATTGCTCAGCTTATGCAACCCCCCTTCGAGCCCTTGTCTTCAGCTGAGCTCAAGTACTTGACTTGGAAAACTGTGTTTCTGGTAGCCATCACCTCTGCCAGACGCATAAGTGAATTACAAGCGTTGTCAGTGGTGCAGGAGTTTATCTCTTTCCACAGAGATAAGGTGGTCCTTCGGACTAACAGAAAGTTCCTGCCTAAGGTGGTTTCAGATTTCCACCTTAATCAATCTGTTTCTCTTCCAGTGTACTTCACTGACCACTCCTTCTCTGGGGAGAGGAGGCTGCACAACCTGGATGTGAAGAGCCCTTAGTTACTACATAGGCGTACCAAGGGTCATAGGTTTGACTCCCTCCAACTGTTCCTTACCTATGGCGAAGTTGGGAAAGGGAAGCCAGCCACTAAAAGATCCATTGCCAGGTGGATTGTCTCTTGTATCCAATTCTGCTACGAGAAGTTTGGTAAAGTTCCTCCCTCAGGCCTGAGGGCTCACTCTACCAGAGGTACAGCTGCTTCTCTGGCTGCTGCCAGAGACATTCTCATTCTAGAAATATGTCAAGCAGCTACCTGGAAAACAGTTCACACTTTTACAAGCATTACTCCTTGGACATCAGGCTAGGAGTGATGCTCGGTCTAACACAACCGTGCTTCAGAGCCTATTTCTAAGTAGGTTCTGTCCCTCCTCCATGGGGGTACTGCTGTGTAGTCTGCAGTTGTCATAATATAGCAAGACTTCATGTTGTTTGAAGAAAAATTACTCACCTTAGTAATGTTGTTTCTTCTAATGGAGTCTTGCTATATTATGACCTCCCTCCCTGCCTGCCCCTCTCAGAACCTCTGTTTTGGGATGTGGGTGGGCAGTACAGAGTTGGCACTATTTTGATGCCCACCTTATTGTTTTCACCTACCTTTTTGGGTGAATTGGTTTTGTGTTTTTGCATTTTTTGGGTCTCCTGACTTGAGTCTTTGTTTTAGACCAAAAAAATGAGTGTTGATGTTAGTAGCCAGTTGGTTAGTGTAGGTTTACAGCTTCCACACAGAAGCTTAGTGAGTTTTAGCTCGTAAAGATCTGACAGTTTACCTTTGAAGCACAACAGACAGAATTTTCAACCGAGCTCGCGCTCTAAGTTCCATGCCTGCATGGAAAGTTAACTATTTCACCTCCGGAGCAGTTCTAACCTGCGGTCATACTGCAATTGTCATAATATAGCAAGACTCCATTAGAAGAAACAACATTACTAAGGTGAGTAATTTTTTATTCCTGCCCTGCCCCCTGAAAAAGAAACACGGCAAGGTTGTGGACATTTCCAGTATTCATTAACATAATCTGAAATCATGGAAATTAACCAGATCGGGAAGTCGAGCACCTCTCTTGGTGAGTTATAAGCTGTGGAACATTTTGACTAATATACTGTCCTTTATTCAGGATAAGTCCCTTGACTGTTCCAACTTTTACCAGGGATCAGTTTAATTTTTGTTTAGAGTTGTCCATTCCAAAGAATAAGAAAGTGTCCAACGTTTTCAAACAACATGAAGTCTTGCTATATTATGACATATGCAGTGAGTCCCAACCTTGAGTCCCAACCTTCGAACTGCTCCGGAGGTGAAAGAGTTAACTTTCCATGCCAGGCATGGAACCTTGAGCAGCTCGGTTGAAAACTCTGTCTGTTGTTGCTCAAACTCAAACTGTCAGATTCTTTACTCCGCCTCACTGAACAGTCGCTCCGGAGATTTCTCCTGCTGCTCGGTTCGTTTGTCGGTTAAAAAGTTTTATTTTTCGGTTTCTTGACCGAAATTAAACCGCAATCGGTCGGTTCAAGCTCTGTCTGTGGTATTGTAAGTAATAGATAGGCTTACATTTATTTTCTTCTGTGTGGAACTTGTAAACATCTTTTTCGGTTCGGTTTGAACCGATCAGGTTGATTTAAAAATACTTTCTAGTCCTTTAGAGTGTGGTCCCTGGTTCTTATCGGTTCTAAAAAAAAAATGGATTTCATTACGTTTTTTTCCACGACCCGTGACACGGTTGGGAACCGATAAGAGTCTTGCATGGCGGATTGCCACTAACAGGCAAGTTTTGGTTAGGCTGGCACTATGTCTGAGAAACCCAAAAGAAAAACCAGGCCCACTGGGTTTCAGCACTGTGGTCTGTGTGGGGAAGCCTTTGCTAAGGCTGACCCACGCACCACCTGTGTATATTTTCTGGGGTTTGACCACCTCAATGCAGACTGCCAGATTTGTAAGAATTTCCCTGCTGCCACCATAGAAAAGAGAGTTGGTAGGCTCAGGGAAAGGGAGGACAAAAAGTCCGCTGACCGGATGGCCAGCCGGTTCGGTCCCAACGAACGGGAGGGTCTCCCCTCTGACCAGGCGATACTTCCTCGGGAAACATAGAGCCAGCTCTGAGGCGGTTCCAACTAAAAGGACTAGGAAGTCAGCTAGTGGGAGCCAAAATTTCCTTCTCCAACTGCTGAGGAAATAGCTAAAGCAATTAAAATTGTCCAGTCACTTTCCCCGGTTCCGACCGAACCGACACCATCAGGGAAGCGTTCGGTTCAGCTGGTTCCACCGGTTCAAGATTATGATTTTGAGGATTTTTATGAACTGGAGGAGGGGGGAGAGGAGTATGAGGAGAGTGAATGTGGCTTTGAAAGTCTGGATGTGCCCATTGAACCGGACATTTCTCCAGACAGACCGTCAGGGGTTTCTCCCCCTAGGTTATCTGAGTCCCCTTCTCATTTTATGTTCTATAAGAAAGTTGCTGAAACTCTCCAGCTCCCTGTTGAGGAAGCTGTTGATGACCAAGAGGAGCCTGACTATGTAGAAATGATGGATATTCCAGAGTCTAGGAGACTGTATATTCCTTTGCATAAATCTTTTCGGAAACAGACAGTAAAAGTTCTAAAAACTCCTCTCACGATACCTCCTGTTGATAAAAGGATGGACAAGAGGTATACATTATCAGGCTCTGATATGGAGTTCCTCACACAGCAATGCAGCCATGTGGGGGTAGTGCAGGCTGCAGCCTGTGACAAGGCAAATGTTCCTCTAGCTTCCCACCCCCTGAAAAGGACTCCAGGAGGATTGATGCCATGGCAAAGAAACAGTACATGGCAGCATCTTTGGGACTCAGACTGGCAAATTATATGGCTTATGCTGCTAGATACCAGAAATCCAGATGGGATACTGTGCTGGCCCTGGCAAAACAGGTCCCTGACCAGCTTGCCAGGGAGCTGGAACAGCTGGCTGCGGATGGTATTGAGACATCCAAGGCAAGGGTCATGGCTACATCTGTGGCACTTCGCAGAATGGCTTGGCTCAGATGTACTACCCTGTCACAGGATACCCAGTCTAAGGCCATGGATTTTCCTGTTGTGGGGAATTCTTTGTTTGGGGAGCAGACAGAGAATTACATGAAGAAAATGGATGAATATAGGACTACCTATAGGAGTGCACAGGCCAAGGAAAGGCAGGCCACTCCTCAAAGGCAGCATCCCAGGGGCAGGGGCAGGCCCTTTTCATAGGCCTTTACCAAGTCCAGGCCTCTCTTCTGCTTTTGCCCAGAGGGGTTCTTTAGAGGAGAGGCAGGCGGGTACAAGCAAGCCTGCTTCCACCCCTCAGCCCAAAGCCCTGCCAAGCAGGCACCCTCATGGGGTGCCCGGGGCCGAGTCTCTACTACCTGTGGGGGCAGGCTGGCTTACTTTGTCCAGGACTGGAAGTCTTTAACATCAGACAAGTGGGTCCTGGAAGTAGTAAGCCAGGGACTGGTTCTCAGCTTCAAAAATTTCCAAGATGAAAACCAGATCCTTTCCACCTGCAAATCCATCAGAGCACTTACCCTAGAAACAGAAGTTTCTACCCTCCTGGCTCTCAGAGCTGTGGAAAGGGTTCCACCCCTACGACAGGGCAAAGGGTTGTACTCCAGGTACTTCCTTACCCCAAAAAAGACAGGAGAATGGCGGCCCATCCTGGACCTCAGATACCTAAACAAACACCTTTTAAAACCAAAATTCAAAATGGTGACTCTGGGAATTATTTTACCTTCTCTAAGGCCAGGGGACTGGCTAGCATCCCTGGACCTCAAGGATGCCTACTTCCATGTTCTCATCAGAAGCTCCCATCGAAAGTACCTCAGATTTGAACTGCCTCAGGCCATTACCAGTTCAAGCAATGCCCTTCGGCCTCACCTCTGCCCGAGGGTATTCACAAAATGCCTGGCGGTAGCAGTTGCCCACTTAAGAAGGCAAAAGATTGCCATCTTTTCTTACCTGGACGACTGGCTCATAGTAGGCCAGTCTCCACAACAAGTCAAACTTCACCTTCAGGTAACTCAGCAACTGCTCACATCCCTAGGTTTCCTTCTCAATCTTCAAAAGTCAGTTCTAGAGCCTTACCAGCTCCTCACCTTCATAGGTGCAGAACTGAACACAAAAGAGGCCAGAGCCTTCCTCCCTCCCTCTGGAAAGAGCAAGGACCCTGGTCTCTCTGGCCTCCTCTTTCACCCTGCAAGTCTGTCGACCAGCAAGGCATTTTCTGCAGCTCCTGGGGCACATGGCTGCTTCTATAGCAGTGGTGCAGGGAGCAAGATTTCAGATGAGGGATGTCCAGTTCCATTTGAGAGCCTTTTGGTCTCAAAGGAGAGACCCTTTAACCAAATTGATCCCAGTGACTCGAACCCTGATCCAAGCCCTTCAGTGGTGGCGGGACCAGAGCAATTTGAGACAGGGGGGTTCCCTTCACCCCTCAGTCTCACTCCTTAATCCTTACTACAGATGCATCCCTCTTGGGGTGGGGAGCTCACATGGGCAATCTCACTACCCAGGGATTGTGGTCCCCACAGGAATCTCTGCTCCACATCAATCTGTTGGAACTGAGAGCAGTTTTTCTAGCACTTCAAGTTTTTTCCACATCTGTTCAGAACAAAGTCGTACAGGTCAAAACAGACAACACCACTACAATGTGGTACATCAACAAGCAAGGAGGCACTCGGTCTACGGCCTTGTGCACCGAAGCAATGAAGTTGTGGTCCCTGGCTTATTCACTGAACACCTCCCTTATGGCAGTTCACCTTGCAGGCAAGGACAATGTCCTGGCAGATGCTCTCAGCAGGATTTCCCAGGGCCATCACGAATGGTTACTGGATCCCCTAGTACTGGAGGTAGTATTTGCCAGATGGGGCACTCCGCAGATAGATCTTTTTGCAGCCCCAGACAATCACCAACTTCCCCTTTTTTGCTGCAGGCCCCCAGTGTTGGGCTCACTTCCCCTGGATGCCTTAGCCCTCAGTTGGGAGGGGAAGTTCCTCTATGCCTTCCCACCCTTCCCTCTCCTGTTCAAAGTGCTAGTCAAAATCAGATCCCAATCCTGCAAAGTCATTCTGATAGCTCCGGATTGGGCCAGACAACTCTGGTATCCTCTCCTACTGTCCTTAGCAGTCCATCCTCTCCTGTGCCTTCCCAGGAATCACAATCTGTTAACCTGTGCCCAGGGACGGGTTTGGTATCCGAATCTCAAATCTCTCGATCTCAAGGCTTGGTTCTTGAAGAGTTAGAGTTTGCTGATTTGCACCTTTCTCTAGGTGTAATGGATATATTGAAGGTCTCAAGGAAGCCTTCCACCAGGGCTTCTTACAATTCCAAAAGGAAGAGATTTTCCGTATGGTGCTCTGGCAAGCATATTGCCCCAGAATCTGCTGACTTGCCCACAATCTTGGATTATTTGGTGCATTTGAATTCTTTGGGGCTGAGACCAGCTACCCTAAAAGTGCACCTGGCAGCCGTGTCTGCTTTCTTATCAGCAGGTAAACCTTCTTCTTTTTCAGCTCACCCTGTATTTTCCAAGTTTTTCAAGGGGTTGCTTCACACCAACCCTCCATTCAAGGACCCTGCCCTGCTTGGGATCTTAATATTTGCATTACCCAGCTTCATGGCCCCCCTTTGAGCCTTTTGTCTTCAGCAGAGCTCAAGTACTTGACTTGGAAAACTGTGTTTTGGTAGCCATCACTTCTGCCAGGCATAAGTGAGTTGCAAGCATTGTCAGTGGAGCCTGATTTTATCTCCTTTCACAGAGATAAGGTGGTCCTCAGGACTAACAGAAATTTTTTGCCTAAGGTGGTTTCAGACTTCCACCTTAATCAATCCATGTCCCTTCCTGTGTACTTCACTGACCATTCCTCCTCTGGCGAGAGGAGATTACACAGTTTAGATGTCAAAAGAGCCCTTAGTTACTACATAGAACATACCAAAGGTCACAGGTTTGACTCCCTCCAATTGTTCCTCACTTATGGTGAGGTTGGTAAAGGGAAACCTGCCACTAAAAGATCCATTGCCAGGTGGATTATCTCTTGTATCCAGTTTTGCTATGAAAAACTGGGTAAGGTTCCTCCCTCAGGCCTGAGGGCTCACTCTACCAGAGGTACAGCTGCGTCTCTGGCTGCTGCCAGGGACATCCTTATCCTAGAGATATGTGTCAGCTACCTGGAAAACAGTTCACACTTTTACTAAGCATTACTCCCTGGACATCCAGGCTAGGAGTGATGCTCGATTTGGCACAGCTGTGCTTCAGAGCTTGTTTCCTAAGTAGGTTCTGTCCCTCCTCCATGGAGGTACTGCTGTGTAATCTGCATATGTCATAATATAGCAAGACTTCATGTTGTTTGAAGAAAAAATTACTCACCTTAGTAATGCTGTTTCTTCTAATGGAGTCTTGCTGTATTATGACCTCCCCCCCAGCCTGCCCCTCTCAGAACCTCTACTTTTGGGAGGTGGGTGGGCAGTGCAATGTTGACACTTCGTAGATGCCCACTTTATTTTCACCCTTTATTAGGGTGCTTGGGTGTTATGTTTTAATTTTTCTTTCTTGATTCCCCTGACTTGAGTCTTTGTTTTGGGATCAAGAACAAAAATGTGTTTTTGTAGTTAGTAGCCAGTGGGCTAGGGTAGGTTTACGGCTTCCACACAGAACCTTAGTGAGTTTTGCTCGTAAAGATCTGACAGTTTGAGTTTGAGCAACAACAGACAGAGTTTTCAACTGAGCTCGCCCTCAAGGTTCCATGCCTGGCATGGAAAGTTAACTCTTTCACCTCCGGAGCAGTTCGAAGGTTGGGACTCAAGGTTGGGACTCACTGCATATGTCATAATATAGCAAGACTCCATTAGAAGAAACAACATTACTAAGGTGAGTAATTTTTTCACGTTGTCCGTTAAACCGTCACGGAAGTACGTAATGCGCCACAATTCTCCAAAGTAAATTATGTTAACCCCTAGTTCAAATGAAAGTTTAGAAAGGGCGGTGGGCAGAACCATAAACGCTAGAGGTTACATACCTCCCCTTAAAAATAGCCGAATTGGCTGCCAAACCCCTCATCGGTACCTGCTCAACAAAAGGTAAGCCATTTACTTGCAGTTAGTGAGTGGTTCAGGATGAAGGCCCCGAATCCATGTTACAAACTGATACCTTGTTCAGATCCTGTTGCTGATGGAGCTCTTGTTGTTGGCCCACGGTGGACCTCGTCTCTCTCTCTCTCTGGGTGATGTCTGTATCTGTGCTCTCATCCGGGACCATGGACTGATGTCTCCCTTGTTGTACGGCCTGGGTTCCTTTGAGGGCCCATGATGCCCTCCTACCAGCTGCCATTGCCGTTGTTCTACTGCCTTAACTGTTGTAGGATCAATTAGATCTTACTTCGAGAGGGCTCTTGCGGTAGGTATTCACAAATAGGATAAAACCGTCAGGTGTCAGGACCCCACGGAAAAATCTTCTAGCTAGCAGTGGCTGGCGGGAACCGCCCCCGACGTCAGCTGACCGATGCTAGCATACGTCAGTATAAAGGGGGCGGTCCCACGCCTGCCCTTCAGTTCTTTCCCACCGTCGGCTCCATACAGTCACCTTACGGAAGAGTAGCACAGCTAGCATCGCCATTTTCGGATAAGTATTTTCCCTTTTTTCGAAATTTAACTACATTTTTCTGTAATTTGACAATCCTATCAGCTGTGCATGTTGTCCCTGTTGCCCTCCGAATTGCATAAAAACAAGTGCAACTCGTGTGGTACTCAGCTCCCGCATAAGGTCGGCCATTCCTTGTGCCTCGTCTGTCGAGGCCCTGACCACCGCGTGGAAAAGTGCGAGCACTGCTGAAAATTCATTCTGCCACCCACAAGAGGTGCCAGCAGTCTCTAGAAGCCCACCTCCTCAAGAAAAAGATGGCCTCCATGGAAAAAGAATTAAAGAAACTTTGTCTGGCGTCGGACTCTGCCGAGGGTCACCACAAGAAGAAGCGGGACAAAGAGAAACACAGGGACTCATCTGCCACAGCCCCGCCGACTCTGGTCAGAGTCGCAGGCCTTCAGGTATCTTGCTGTCTGACGGACGCCTTGGTGGTGTCCAGGCCTGCATCGCGCCCCCTCCCCCGTTTGGGCTTGCGCTCGGGACCGATGGGAGCCTCTGGGGTAAAGGAGGCTTCCGCCCCAGCTACAGCTGCCTCTGATGCCCGGCCTAGTAGTGAGGGTGCGTCCGATAAGTCTTATTCCAGCTCTGCCGTCTCCGCCCGAACAAGACTGCTAAGCCGCCGTCGGTTTGTCCAGCGGCTGACAGCCTGTGATCCCCGTCGGGCCCTGGCGCCACGCAGCGTTCGAGGATTGCGCGGCGGCGTCTGATCAGCTGCCATTGGAGGTACCTCCATCTCCAATTCCTTCATCGGAGTTGGCTCCTCCATCCCCTGCTGGGGGTGAGGACCAGGAGGCCCTACCACCGTCATGGGTCCCCCCAATGCCCCAACCTCTGACGCTGGACCTGGCGACAGTCCCCATGCTGCCGCCTTCTGGCTTGCTGAAGCCCGACGGCCCACTAGTTCTGCCGGCAGGGCCCGCACCAGGGGACCCTCTTTCTGGGCCTTTTGACCCCACCCGTCTGGCCGACGCTAGACCCATCTGTCCCTCCGCTTGGGCCTCCGTTGGGTCCGTCAGGATACCAGACGCCAGGCTACCCAACGCCGCATCCTCTGACACTGGGGTACCCGATGCCACAATACCTGATGCCTCAATACCCGATGCCAGATTTCCCTGGTCTAGGCTACCCGCCGTCCGGTTTTGGCTACCTGTCTTACGGGTATGCGAGTTACTCTCGTCCACCTCCTCCTCCTCCTTCTCTGCAGGTGGATTTGAAGTCAGTCCTGGCCTTTTGGTGGGCTGAAGCCAGATCTCAGCCGATGTCGGAATTGGAGAGACGTCAGCCGATGCCGAACCTGACCCTGGGATCCAGTCGTCTGCCGACGGACACTCCTTTGCCGGTCCCAGTTGACAGACCAGGACCATCTACTGGCACTCTTCCCCGGGAATTCACCCTCCCTGTGGACATTTCCAGATCAGTGAATTTGCCTTTTCCTCCTCTGCTTACTACCAGTTCATAGGAGTCTTCTGACTCAGACAGAAATTATCAGCCAATGGACTCTGAAGAGGAACCTCACACCCCAGAATGTCCCACTCCAAAGGAATCTTCTAAGCCCCCCCAGAGGATCCTTCCTTTTTGGAGTTGCTCAAGAAAATCCAAGAGGCCTACAATTGGAAAACGATGGAGCAGGATATCCAGCTTCAGAGACTTGCTGAACATTTATACTTGGCGGAAACTTCACCGACTCTCATTTCTCTTTGGATTGAGCCTCACCAGGATTTAGTTACCACAATCTGGACGCAGCCCTCCTCTTTCTTGGCTACCCTAGTTCGCAAGGTGGATAGGCTATATCAGTCGCCAGAAGGTAAGGACTTCCTTAGTCTTCAACCTAAGGCAGATTCGTTGGTCATCAGTGCTGCTCACGACAGGACCTCGAATCCCAAACATCTTGGCTCCACCCCTCCAGACAAAGATTCCAAGATTCTGGATCAGTATGGCTAAAAGATTTTTGTATCCTCTATTTTGGGCATCAGGGCACTGAGTTACGATGCCTACATGGGGGATTTCCAGAAGTCCCTCTTAAGCCAGGTGTCTTCTAAGCTGGACTCTGTCTCCCTGACTCCAGTGTAAAACAAGAGCTTGGGGACCTTGTCCACTCGGCTAGATCTGCCTGCCGGCATATGCTCCGAGCAACCTATGATGCTGTGGATACGGCTGGTCGTAGTTCAGCCTTTGCTATCGGTCTGCGCAGACCCGCCTGGCTCCGAATTTTGGGTCTGGCTCCAGAAGTTCAGTCAGACATATAGGATGCTCCCTTCCGAGAGTTGGTCCTTTTCGGAGGAGACGTAAAGGACATCCTCACTGACCTCCAGGCCAAGGGTCAAGCCCTACAGTCAGTGCAGCTCATGTACAAGTCTCCCCAGGGCCAGAAATGCTCCTTTCGATGCCTAAACCATCGTCAGTCGAAGCAGACACCAGCCTGCCAACAAAATAAGCATAGGGCCATGTCAACAGGAAAAGCCCCCCTGGCCAAAGCCCGTAGAGCCGCGGGAGCCGTGACTGCTGTCCTCCCTTCTGCCTCTTGACTCGTTGCCTCTCCCCCTCCTTCTGGATTCTGGTCCAGAGGAACCGGTAGGCGGAAGATTCTCTTGCCACCTGCCGGAATGGGAGAGGATAACGTCAGACTCTTGGGTGCTCCAACTGGTGTCCCAGGGGCACTCAATCGAGTTTATTCAACCCCCACCACAGATCTCCTCCTCAGTCGTCTTACCCCCCCGTCTCATCTCCCCTTAGTTAGCGAGGAGATAAGCGCTCTTTTTTCGAAGGACGCAATAGAACCCGTTCCCCTTCTGTATCAGGGGACATGCTACTATTCCCACTTTTTTCTAGTGCCCAAGAAAACGGGTGATCTGAGGCCCATTCTGGATCTTAGCTCCCTCAATCAGTTTGTGGCGTACAAGAGGTTCAGAATGCTCTCCCTTCAGGGTCTTCTTCCTCTACTGAGATTGGGTCTGTGGTTATTCACCTTGAACATGCAGGACACCTACCTACATATTCCCATACTTCCGTCCCATCGCAAGTTCCTCCACTTTTGCTTCCAGGAGGAACATTTTCAGTTCAAGGCTCTCCCTTTTGGCCTTTCCTCGGCTCCCTGGTGTTCACCAAATGTCTTTCGGTGTTGGCAGCTTCCCTGCGCACCCAGGGGTCCAGGTCTTCCCTTACCTGGATGACTGGCTGATTGCAGCCTCATCCAGGGAGGATCTGCTGTGCTCCCTCCTTATCACCCTGCAGCTTTTCCACAATTTGGGAATCACTATCACATTTGGTCCTGTGCCAACACCTTCAGTTTATTGGAGTGGTGTTGGATACCTGTCTGGGCAAAGCCTTTCTTCCACCGGACAGGATCGAGACTTTGCAGCAGCAGGTGCGCATTTTGTTGGATCAGAAACACGTACCAGCTCAGAAGGTCCTTCACCTCCTGGGCCTGATGGCAGCTGCCATACCGAAAGTTCCTCTGGCCTGCCTGCAAATGAGGCTCTCGCAGTGGACCCTGAAAGTCCCGTGGGACCAGTCCACAGATGAATTTGATAACGAGATTCTTATCTTGGATCCCATGGCCAGGGATCTCAGTTGGTGATTAATCCCGGAGAACCTCTCCTGGGGGGTTCCCTTCAGCCTTGTGGCTCCCTCCCACACCCTGACCACGGATGCTTCAGGGGTCAGCTGGGGGGCCCATCGTGAGTCCCACAGGACCCAAGGAAGCTGGTTCCAAAAAGAGTCACAGTTGCACATCAGCATGCTAGAGTTGAGGGCAGTCCTCTATGCTCTCCAGGCTCTCCATCCCCTCATTCTTTTCGGTCATCTTCAGATCCAGTCATACAACGTATGTCATCTGGTTTCTCAACAAATGAGGGGACTCGTTCTTACCCCCTGTGCCGGGAGGCGATGAGGATATGGTTTTGGGCCTCACAGTCGAGCTTCGGCGAGTGCTCATGAGTGGGAAATAAAGCAGGAGGTATTAGACGGCGTGTTTGTCCAGTGGGGCATGCCGCAGATAGAGCTGTTTGTCACCTTCTGCTCACTCGCTCCCGGGCGAGACTTTTTTGGCAGGACGTGCTGTCTCTGTCTTGGAAGAGCAGATTTGTCTATGCCTTCCCTCCAATTCCTTTGATCCCGAGAGTTGTGAGCAAACTTCGGGCGGAAGGGCGCGCATGATTCTCATCACTTCCTTCAAACAACTTGAAGTCTTGCTGTATTCTGACAAGTGCAGTTAGCCCCAGCCTTTAAACTGCCCCGGAGAACAAAGGGTTAAACTTTCTATGCAGAGCACAGAATGCTGAGATCGAGCTCGGTTGATGTCTCTGTCTGTTTCCCTTTGAAAACTAACCATCAGATTCTTTACTCCGCCTCACTGAACAGTCGCTTCAGAGATTTCTCCTGCAGCTCGGTTCGAAAGGTCGGTTGAAGTGTCGTTTTTTCGTCGGTTTCTAAGCGAAAAATTGTTCCGTATAGTCTGTTCAGTCTCTGTCTGTGATACCGTGAGTAATAGATAGGTTTTGTACTGTGTTTTCTGTGTGGAACTTGTAAAAAGTGTGGTTTGGCTTAACCGATCATTTGTTTAATTTCTATGTTAATTTTAGTGTGTGGTTACCGGTCCTTATTGGTTCTAAAAAAAAAATGTGTTTTGATACATTTTTTTCCAAGACCCGTGACACGGTTAGGAACCGATAAGGGAGTCTTGCCTGGTGGTTGTCAAAAAAAGGGTAAGTTTGGTTAGGTTGGCCATGTCTGAGAAACCCAAGGAAAAAAAAACGGGCCCTCTGGGTTTCAACACTGCAGTGAGTTTGGGGAGGTCTTTGCTAAGGCCGATCCCCACACCACCTGTGTTTATTGTCTGGGGTTTGAACACCTCGATTCAGACTGCCAAATTTGCAAAATATTTTCCCAAATCTACCCTTGAAAAGAGATTAGATAGACTGAGGGAAAAGGAGGCCGAGAAGTCCGCTGACCCGGATGGTCAGCCCGTTTCGGTTCCGACCGAACCTGAAGGAGTGCCCTCTGACCTGGGCAATACTTCTGCGGGCAAAAGGAGAGCCGATCCAGAGGGGTCGGTTCCGACAAAAAGAAAGTGCAAAGAAAAATTGTCTGGTTCGGATCCAGAAGTCCATGTTCCCACCGCCGAAGAAATAGCCAGAGCGATCCGGATTGTGGAATCGCTTTGCCTGGTTCCGACCGATCCGGCACCTTTTGGCAGAGGCTCGGTTCAGTCTGTTCCCCCAGTTCACGACTGTACCCCTGAAGAATTTTATGAACTGGAGTTTGAGGAGGAAGGGGAGTTTGAAGATGATGATGGTGATGGTGAAAGTCTAGATGTGCCTGTGGAACCGGACATCTCCCCAGACAGACCTTCAGGTGTATTCCCTCCTAGGCTTTCTGAGTCCCCTTCCCACTTTATGTTCTACAGAAAGGTGGCTGAGACCCTCCAGCTCCCTATGGAAGAGGCAATGGAGGATCAGGAGGAGCCTGATTTTGTAGAAATGATGGACATCCCAGGGTCCAGGAGACTGTCTATTCCCCTCCAAAAATGTTTTGGGAAACAGACACAAAAAATTCTGAAGTCTCCTAATTCTATACCTCCTGTGGACAGAAGAATGGACAAGAGGTATACACTCTCAGGCTCAGATACGGAGTTTTTATATCAGCAATGCAGCCATGTTGGGGCTGTGCAGGCTGCTGCCTGTGATAAGGCAAGCATTCCCTTGGCTTCACACCCCCCAGACAGAGACTCCAGGAAGATTGATGCCATGGCACAAAAGCTGTACATGGCATCTTCCTTGGGATTCAGACAGGGGAATTATATGGCCTATACAGCCAGGTACCAGAAGTCCAGGTGGGACACTGTACTGGCACTAGCTAAACAGGCCTCTCCCAGCTAGCCAAGGAGCTGGAGGCAGTGGCTGCAGATGGGATTGAGGCATCTAAAGTTCAGTTTCATGCTGCTGTGGACTCCAGTGATGTGTCATCAAGAGTCATGGCTACGTATGTGGCTCTTCGGAGAATGGCTTGGCTCAGATGTACTACCCTCTCGCAGGATACCCAGGCTAAAGCCATGGATTTTCCTGTAGTGGGTAAGTCTCTGTTTGGGGAGCAGACAGAGAATTACGTGAAGAAAATGGATGAGTACAGGACCACCTACAGGAGTGCTCAGGCCAAGGAGAGGCAGGCAACTCCTCAGAGGCACCAGTCTAGGGGCAGGGGCAGGCCTTTTCATAGGCCTTTTTACCAAGCACAGGCCTTTTCTCCCTTTTCACAGAGGGGGTTCTTTATAGGGAGAGGCAGAAGGGGGATGAGCAGGGCTACATCCACTCCTCAGCCTAAGGCCCCTGCCAAGCAGACACCCTGATGGGTCTGCCCGGGTCGACTCTTCTATTCCAGTAGGGGGCAGGCTGGCTTACTATGTCCAGGACTGGATGTCTATTACATCAGACAAGTGGGTCCTGGAAGTAGTAGCCAGGGACTGGTTCTCAGCTTCAGAAAATTTCCAAAGATGAGAGCCAGATCTTTTGCACCTGCAAATCTCTTGGAAACCCTTGCCCTAGAGGCAGGGGTTTCATCTCTGCTGGCCTTAAGAGCCATAGAGAGAGTACCTACCTTACACTGGAGCAAAGGACTGTACTCCAGGTATTTCCTTACCCCAAAAAAGACAGGGGAGTGATGACCCATCCTAGACCTAAGATACCTAAACAAACATCTTTTAAAACCAAAGTTCAAGATGGTAACTCTGGGAATAATCCTTCCCTCTCTAAGGCCAGGGGACTGGCTAGCCTCCCTGGACCTCAAAGATGCCTACTTTCACATTCCCATCAGGTGTTCCCACAGAAAGTTCCTCAGGTTTGAGTTGCCCTCAGGCCACTATCAGTTCAGAGCAATGCCCTTTGGCCTAACCTCAGCCCCAAGGGTTTTCACAAAGTGCCTGGCAGTAGTAGTTGCCTTTCTAAAAGGCAAAAGATTTCCATTTTTCATCTCTGGACAATTGGCTAATAGTGGGCCAGTCTCCAGACCAAGTCAGATCTCACCTGCAAGTGACCCAGCAAGTGCTCACTTCTCTAGGATTTCTTCTCAACCTTCCCAAGTCAGTTCTCAAACCAGTCCAGCTTCTTACTTTTATAGGGGCAGAACTGGACACAGTCAGAGCAAGAGCCTTTCTTCCCCTGGAAAGGGCAAGAGTTCTTATAGAACTAGCCTCTTCCTTCAGCCTTCAGGTATCTTGACCAGGAAGGCATTTCCTCCAGCTTTTGGGCCACATGGCAGCTTCAACAGCAGTGGTCCAAGGGGCAAGGTTTCAGATGGGGGATATTCAGTTCCATCTGAAGGCTTTTTGGTCTCAGAGGAAGGAGTCCCTTACCAAACTGATCCCAGTGACTCTGACCTTGATCCAAGCCCTTCAGTGGTGGCAGGATCAGTACAATTTAAGGCAAGGGGTCCCATTTGCCACCCAGTCTCATTCAGTGGTCCTTACCATGGCTGCTTCTCTTCTGGGCTTGGGAGCCCATCTGGGGGCCCTCACTGCCCAGGGACTATGGTCCCCCCAGGAATCCCTTCTCCATATCAATCTCCTAGAACTCAGGGCAGTTTTTCTGGCCCTGAAAGCTTTCTCTTAGTCAGTGCAGAACAAGGTGGTTCAGGTCAGAACAGACAACACCACCACCATGTGGTACATCAGCAAGCAGGGAGGCACTCGGTCCACGGCCTTGTGCACGGAAGCCATGAAATTGTGGTCCCTGACTTATTCCCTGCAAACCTCTCTGATAGCAGTTCACCTTCCAGAGAAGGACAGTGTGCTAGCAGATGCACTGAGCAGGATCTCTCAGGGCCATCATGAATGGTCCCTGGATCCTCAGGTGTAGAAAGTGATTTTTTCAAGGTGGGGCACTCCAGAGATGGATCTCTTTGCAGCCCCAGACAGTCACCAACTTCCTCTTTTTTGTTGCAGACCCCCAGTCTTGGGCTTAGTCCCCCTGGATGCCCTGATTCTGAATTGGGAAGGGAAATTTCTGTATGCCTTCCTCCCTTCCCACTCCTGTTCAAAGTTTTAGTCAAGATAAGGTCTCAAACTTGCAAAGTGATTCTGAGTGCTCCAGATTGGGCCAGACAGCCTTGGTACCCCCTGTTGTTGTCCCTAGCAGTCCAGCTTCCCCTGGCTCTCCCCAGGAATTACAACCTGTTAACATCCTCTCAGGGGAGGATTTGGTACCCCAATCTTCAGTCTCTCAATCTCAAGGCATGGCTCTTGATGAGTTAAGAGTTTGCAGATTTGCATCTTTCTCAGGGGGTTCTGGATATTCTCAAAGCTTCTCGAAAGCCTTCCACCAGAAAGACGTATAACTCCAAATGGAAGAGATTCAGCATTTGGTGTTCTAAGAAGCATATTTCCCCAGATACTGCTGGATTGCCTACGGTTCTGGATTATATGGTCCATCTTAATGGCCTAGGCCTCAGACCAACTACTCTCAAGGTTCACTTGTCAGCTGTTTCTGCGTTTCTTTCAGTGGGGAAGTCTTCCTCACTATCTTCTCATCTTGTGTTTTGTAAATTTTGTAAAGGATTGCTTCACATCAGTCCCCCCTTTAGAGAGCCTGCCCCTGCCTGGGATCTGAATGTTTGCATTTCCCTACTTATGCAATCTCCTTTTGAGCCTATGTCCTCAGCAGAGCTTAAGTACTTAACTTGGAAAACTGTGTTCTTGGTAGCCATTACCTCTGCCAGGCGTATCAGTGAATTGCAAGCCCTGTCAGTGGAACCTGATTTTATTTCCTTTCACAGGGATAAAGTGGTCCTTAGAACCAATAGAAGATTCTTGCCCAAAGTGGTTTCAGACTTCCATTTAAACCAGTCCATGTCTTCCTGTTTTCTTTACTGATCATTCTTCCTCAGGAGAGAGGAGACTACTCAGTTTAGATGTTAAGACAGCCCTTAGTTACTACATAGAGCGTACCGAGGGTCACAGGTTTGACTCCCTCCAGTTGTTCCTCACTTATGGAGAAGTGGGAAAGGGCAAACCTGCCACCAGGTGAACTATTGCCAGGTGGATTGTGTCTTGTATACAATTCTGCTATGAAAAACTGGGAAAGATTCCACCCCAGGCCTGAGGGCTCACTCTACAAGAGGTACAGCTGCTTCCTTGGCTGCTGCCAGGGATATCCCTCTCTTAGAAATTTGTCAAGCAGCCACCTGGAAAACGGTCCATACCTTTGCCAAGCATTACTTTCTGGATATCCAGGCTAGGAGTGATGCTTGGTTTGGTACAGCAGTACTTCAGAGCCTATTTCCTAAGTAGGTTCTGTCCCTCCTCCTTGGAGGTACTGCGTGGTAGTCTGCACTTAGAATACAGCAATACTTCAAGTTGTTTGAAGAAAAAAATTACTCACCTTAGTAATTGTGTTTCATTCTATTGGAGTCTTGCTGTATTCTGACCTCCCTGCCTGCGTCCCCTCTCAGAACCTGGTTTTGGGAAGTGGGTGGGCAGGTGCAGTGTTGCACCTCAGGGGTGCTCCTTTTTCACCCTCATCTTTTGTTTGGGTGTTTATTTTATTCTATTCCTGTTTGGTTTGGTTTTTGAGTTTTGGGTTCCCTGACTTGAGTCTTCCTTTGGTAATCCAAAACTTTTTGTTGCCTGTTGGCTATTAACATTTTTTTCACAATTTCCACATAGAATAGCTATTAGAGTTTTGCTCGTAAGAATCTGACGGTTAGTTTTCAAAGGGAAACAGACAGAGACATCAACTGAGCTCGAGCTCAGCATTCTATGCTCTGCATAGAAAGTTTAACCTTTTGTTCTCCGGGGCAGTTTAAAGGCTGGGGCTAACTGCACTTGTCAGAATACAGCAAGACTCCAATAGAAGAAACATAATTACTAAGGTGAGTAATTTTTTCTTCTGGCTGAGGCAAGTCTGGTTCTCCCTACTGGAACTGTGATTGGAAGAGCCCCCTCTTTCTCTTCTGCTCTCCCAGGATCAGGGGACCCTAGTACATCCAGGGCTCAGATCCCTCCACCTTCATGCTTGGCTCTTTCAGACAGAGCTGCCGCTCGCTTCGGCATTTCCCCAGAAGTAGCAAATTCCACCGGGTCTACATATGCCATGAAGTGGAAGCAATCTCTATTTGGGCTGCTTCCAAAGACTTGGAACCCTTTTCCTGTCCGGTAGCCAGGATCCTAGACTACCTAAGGCATCTCTTTGACTTGGGTCTCAGCTACTCCTCACTCAAAGCAGACTTGTCGGCCATTTCAGCCTACTGTCTCCCTATGGGAGATAGGTCGGTGGCTCAACAGGAAATCTCTAAGACCTTCCTCAAAGGGGTTCTTCATCTGAAGCCCCCTATCCGCAATCTGGCCCCCCCTCCCCCCAGACCTTAATTTCATTTTGGAAAAACGCACACTACCTCCCGTCGAGCTGGCAGCGGAGGCAGACATGCGTTTTCTGTCCTGGAAACTCTTTTCCTCATGGCCATTACCTCGGCTTGGAGGATTTCTGAGCTTCAGACACTTATGTGCAGGGTCCCTTATCTGATTTTCCACAGAGACAGGGTGGTTATGAGGACCAACCCTAAGTTTCTCCCCAAAGTCGTGGCAGAATCTACACTCAGTCAATCCATTGAGCTTCCGGTTTTCTTTCCGGGGTACTCCAATTGAGGGGAACATCTCCTTCACACCTTTGATGTCCATCGGATCTTGCAGTATTATACCAACAGAACTAAGGACTCCAGGAAGATGGACCAGTTGTTCGTCTCCTTTGCTCCTAAGAAGGAGGGCCTTGCTGTGTGCAAACAGTGCCTCTCCAAATGGTTGGCAAACTGTATTGCGTACTGTTACAATAAGTACGACAAACCCTTTCCGGGTCAGGTGAAGGGTTTTTCTACCAGTGGCATGGCGGCTTCCGCTGCATGCTTTAAGATGTCTCAGCCGCAGAAATTTGTGCTGTGGCCACCTGAACGTCGGTTCATACCTTTACCAAGCATTACAGCTTGGATGTTGCTTCTCGCTGCAGAGCAGGATTCGGCCTGGTGGTCTTACAAGGGCTCCTTTCTTGAGCCCGGGATCTGCCAGATGTCTTTTTTTGTGTGGACAGATTGTTCTCGTTCCTCCTCCCTGGTTTCTGTTGTTCCAAACTGCTTGGGACTCAGTCCTAGTGTGTTTAGTCCGGTACCTCAACAAACCGGGAGGAACACATTCCTATCCCCTGTCCCAGGAGGCAAGGAGAGTCTGGTATTGGGCAGCCCAGCATGACCTTCACCTGACCGCAGTTCACATTCCGGGAGTGGAAAACACCCTTGCAGATGAACTCAGTTGATCCTCAGCCAGGACTCACGAATGGGAGTTTGACCAACAGGTCGTAAGCGACATCTTTCAGCAGTGGGGGACACCTCAGGTAGACGTCTTCAGCCTCCCCACAATAAAAAAAACTTCCCACCTTTTGCTCGCTCGCTCCAGGGCGAGATGTTTTCTAGCGTCTGTTGGAGGGACAGATTCATTTATGCCTTCCCTCCCATTCCTTTGATTCCGAGAGTCGTGATCAAACTTAGATCAGAAGGGGCTCGAATCATTCTCATCGCCCCCTTCTGGCCCAGGCAAGTTTGGTTCTCTCTTCTGCAGTAGTTTTCAGAGGAACCTCCTCTGTCACAGCACTTGTTGACCCAGGATCAGGGGACCCTTGTTCACCCAGGCCTCAAATCCCTTCATCTTCATGCGTGGCTCCTGTAGACGTAGCCAAAGCCCGCTTCCGAATCTCTCCCTTAGTAGCGGACATTTTGTTGGAGGCCAGGAAGCCTTCCAACAGGTCCTCCTATGCTATGAAGTGGAAACGGTTTTCCATCTGGGCATATTTTAAAGAGCTAGAGCCTTTCTTGTGCCCAGCCAACAAAGTCCTGGATTACATGCGTCACCTCTTCAACCTGGGTCTCAGCCATTCCTCTTTAAAAGTCCATATGGCAGCTATTTCAGCCTACCACATTCCCTTTGGAGACAGGACTTTTGCTCAGTTGGAAGTCTCTAAGACTTTTCTTAAAGGGGTTCTCCACCTGAGACCCCCTAGCCGCAATTCTGCCCCTCCATGGGACTTGAATTTTATCCTAGAGAAGCTCATACTGCCTCCTTTCGAGCCAGCAGCGGAAGCACACTTAAAGTTCCTTTCCTGGAAGACACACTTCCTAGTGGCCATCACTTCTGCTTGGCGCGTCTCCGAGCTTCAAGCCTTGATGTGTAAAATCCTGTACTTGATTTTCCATAAGGAACGTGTGGCTCTACGCACCAACCCTAAGTTTCTTGCTAAGGTGGTGGCTGAATCTACACTGAATCAATCCATTGAGTTACCAGCTTTCTTTATGCAATACTCCAGTCAAGGGGAGTACCTCTTGCATACTCTGGATGTTCACAGAATCCTGAGATACTACACCAATCGGACTAAGGATCTCAGGAAGACTGATCAGCTTTTCGTTTCTTTTGGTCCCAAATGAGAAGCCAATACTATTTCCAAGCAATGCCTTTCCAAATGGTTGGCCAATTGTATCACTTTCTGTTACAACAAATACAACAAGAACCTCCCAGGTCAGGTCAGAGGTCACTCCATTAGGGGAGTAGCTGCCTCTGCTGCTTGTTTTAGAGATGTGTCCACGACAGACATCTGCGCAGCCGCAACCTGGACTTTGGTCCATACCTTTACGAAACACTACAGTTTGGACATTGCCTCTTGCCGTAGAGCAGACTTCGGGTTGGCTGTTCTTCAGGGTCTCCTTTCATGAGACCTGCTCAGCCCTGAGGGTTATATTGTGGATGACAATCCTCCTCCCGGTTCTTTCTTTGTTCCAGACTGCTTGGGACTCAGTCCTATCTGTGTATACCTATTGCATGAGCCCTCTCAGTAAGACAGTAGAGTTACATAAGAACTTACCATAACAGTAGATCTTGAGAGAGAGAGAGAGAGAGGCTATTGCAGTAGGTATTACCTTCCCGCCCTCCGTCCCCTAAGTCTCTTTTCTTCCTTTCCATGGGGGCATAGCCTCTTCTGTCTCGTCTTGCCTCTTTTGGCCTTTGGTGGGAAAGAATTGGAAGGCAGGCATGGGGGACCGCCCCTTTATACCGATGTTGTATGACACTGGTCACCTGACGTGGGGACGGTCCCCCACCAGAGACTGCTAGCTAGAAGTTTTCCGTGGGGTCCGGATGCCTGGCGGCTTAGTCCTATCGTGAATACCTACTGCAAGAGCCTCTCTCGAAGATCTACTGTTATGGTAAGTTCTTGCGTAACTGTACTTTGTTGATTTACATTATCATTACCAAAACATTCTGGGGATTGCTATATAGAGGTCCTGGAAATAACAGATGAGGTAAGATATTAATTTTAAGCACCTCACCCTTAATGACAGGTTAGAGAGAGACTGATTAACAAGGATGGCGACCATGGCTCAGGCAAAGGAGCGACTTGTAAAGGAGCTGGTGACCCAGACCCTGAAGCTGGTGAAAGCTGCTGTGGTCTATTCCAGGCCCTGCCTCTCCATCTCGTGGTATTCTGCCACAGTTAAGTTGATTCCACCATCTCCAGCTGGGATACTCAAAGTAGATGAGAGCATGAAACAGGTGGTCACAGCCTTCCAGTCTGGCTGATTTAAGCAGCTCGCAGTCAAGGACTCCATGCAGAATGGTTTGATGGCTACTGAAGTGCTGATGTGATTTTACATTGGTGAGATCATCGGAGGAGACAGCCTGATTGGCTACAGTGTCTGAGAAGAACCTCCATGTGACATAGTCTCTCTTTGCTGCAGCTAGAACTGTTCATTATGCCTGCTGTAATGTACCCAGCTCTGCTGTGGCCATGTTTCAGTTAAAAAAAAATCCTAAACAGCCTTTAGTGACAGTGGAAACAAAGTCTAGGCACTGTATGTAGGTCCCCTGCTATCTCCTCCAAAATGTGCAAGTGCTTAAGCTGTAATGACTTCGGTAAATTTGTTATGATCCAGACTCCCATGTACTTAAAGGAGTAATAGTCAGAATTAGAAAAAACATATGTTGTATGGAGTGTTTATGATTTGTGCGTGTAGTCCTAGTGTTTAATTCCCTTGGTCTGCTATTAGAAGTTTTTCTAAATTAGCCTGCTAGTTTTATGGTAGATTTATGGCCCCTGGGGATCTCCATCTTAGCATGGTCTGTTGCTCATCCTGTTCCTACAATGCCTGCTGTCCCATGTGACAGTGATGTATCCGGGACCATGTATTCAACAAGCAGTAGTTTAGAGTCGGTTTACAACAGCAGTAGTGAGCACTAATGGCTACCTTTACAGTTTAGCAAATACTTGAGGGCTAATTGAGTGGGTTATTCTGTAATAAAATAATTAGTCTTTACTAATTATAGCATTGAGGATCTGGGGTGATTTCCCTGCTTTTTATGGCTGTGTGTAGTCTGACAAAATGAAAAGTTTTAAAAGCAAAACATTTACTCCTGTTGGCTGGTCCTGATACAGATATAGAAAACAAAAATATTGAATTAGAGCTATTTACTGGAAGCCAGACCATCAGGCTCCTATCTCTCGTACTTGCTGAATTAGTGGTTCCAGATGCATCACTGTCAGATGGGACAGGAGGCATTGTAGGAAAAAGAGCAATAAACCTTGTTAAGATGGAGATCCCCAGGGGCCATAATACTACCATATAACTAGCAGGCTAATTTTGAAAAAAACTCATAATGGCAAACAAAGGGAAGGACACACCAGGACTACACACACAAATCAAAACACTCTGCACAACATATGTTTTTGCAAATACAGTATTGACTGTACTACTTAAATTGTTTCTTGTGAGGCCCATTGTAAAGGGAACTGTGTCAGAAACCCCCAAGTCCTACGCTCCTCTGGTTTTGCATAATTTATTTTGTAACCCCATATGTTCCCAAACAATTCAACTCTCAAAGGAAGACTGGAATTGAAACAGACATGTCTCACAAAAAAGGACATTGTCGTCATGCAGAGCGATCTTTTGCTCCATCTCCCCCACATTCACCCTTTTGATCTGTTTTTTGTGAACTGCCTCCGCCAGAGACTCAATAAACAGGGCAGAAAGCAAGAGACGCTCTGTCTGGTTCCCCTGCCCAGTGGGAATTACCTGGAGGTCACACTGTTAACCTAAACCATAGCCTCAGGGGAGGCATAAAGGGAGGAGTTATTCGTCATAAATTGTGGACCAAAGCTCATTACTCTTGGTGTATGCCAGTGGAAGGCCCAGTCCACCCAGACAAATACTTTCTCAGCATCATTGAGATGGCAGCTTGGAACTGCGGAACCGCCTTTTTGGAGTGCAGGATATTAAGGAGGCTATGCGCACCATGCCTGCCTGGGCTTGAGAGGGCAGAACAAATAGTTGAGTGTTGCAAAAAATGATAGTGTAAGATCTGTAACCCAAACAATCACAGAGGGACACTATTGTTGCAAAAACAACCTTATTGAATGGCATTTAATTAGACAGAACCCTCTTTTGACCAGATGCACCAGGCTGATACTATTTCATAATACAGTAACATAATGAAAACAACACAGCACAGCAGTACCATTAGAAATGGAGGCACCTATGTTTATTATTCACAGTTTACACTGACAGCTGCAAAGCTCTTGGGAAACATTCAGTAAATTCTGGGATACAGACAAAAACATTTTCCAGAATTGACTGGGATCCATTTACAGGGAGGACATGTTTAGCAATACCAATGTGAATACAAACTCAAAAACCTTTATTGCTTGTTGAATTGGTCCAGTTTTGAAAATGGTTTTCTAAAACTGTTCTGTAGTGTGGTCAGGGCCTAATTTTTATCATGGTTAACTTTTCTTTTACTTTAAAAAGGATTATGCGGACACAGAACTACTACTCTCACGAGAGAATGTAGACCAAGAAGCACTTATGAATTATGCCAGAGAGGCAGCAGACTTCTCCACCAGTCACCAACTTCCAACACTAGACTTCGCCATAAACCACTACGGGCAACCAGATGTGGCTATGTTCGACTTTACATGCATGTATGCCTCAGAAAATGCTGGGCTGGTACGGGAGAAGAAAGATCATCGATTGCTGGTGGCATTAGTAGGGGACAGTCTACTTGAGGTGAGTGATGGTATACTGTATGCTTGTGACGATCTCTTCTTTCTCCAGTGCAGTAAATCTGTGGTGATAAAAGCATCCCACTGAGAGCAGGCTCATAGTGTCTTGGTTCATGAGCTTAATGTTAGAATATACTGCTATGGACCATAAAGTGCAGAATTTATTCTTGGTGGTTTTATTAGTGTTGAAGAGCGGGGTTATGCTACTGGTACACTTGAAAGAAAAAGCCTGTGCTCCATTTGGATACTGCTGTGCTCCTGATAGCCCAACATAATGTATTTCTGTATTGCTCCACGTTGTGAATGGGGAAGGTAGTTAATACATATGAGTAATGTGCTCCCTCACACTGGTGTAGCGGTACAGCCCAAAAGATGTGACCTCAGCATAGACACCTATGGACATAGAGCATTCCAGCTGCAACCATTGCCTCAGTTTCTGTTTTACCACTGAAGGGGGGCTCGGCAGCATAGACTGAGCTCTCCGTAAGACTCTTAAAGGAGTAGTCCACCCAAAACTTGCAAAAAATATATGTTGTGCAGAGTGTTTTAATTTGTATGTGAAGTTCTAGTGCTTCCTTCCTTCCTTCTAACTGCTATTAGGAGTTTTTCCTAAGTTAGCCTGCTAGCTTTATGCTAGTTTTATGACCCCTGGGGATCTTCATCTGAGACAGCTTAATTGTATTCATTGTTCCCACAGTGCATCCTGTTTCATGTGATGGTGATGTAGCAGAGACCCAACATTCAGCACATACATGCCAAACAAACTAAATATCGTGGAAGCTTTACAAGCTTTACAAAAATTACCAGCAGCAAAGTTCTTCAGGACAGTGAGACCTTTATGATGAGGGCAGTCACTAAGCTGAATTCTATAGATTTTAAAATATAGCCATCTCTACTGTTGTGAACTGATTGTAAAGCAGTGTTTTCGGCTGGATTTATGGTCTCTGCTACATCACTGTCACATGAGATAAAGTGCATTGTAGGAAAAAGGAATACAATTAAGCTGTCTCAGATGGAGATCTCCAGGTGTCATAAAATTACCCTAAAGCTAGCAGGCTAATTTCGAAAAAACTCTTAATAGCAGACAGAGGGAAGGACACACTAGAACTTGACATACAAATCAAAACACTCTGCACAATATGTGTTTTTTTGCAAGTTTTGGGTGGACTACTCCTTTAATTCTGTTTCTGGCTTGTTGTTTTTGCGGTAAGAACTGCATAACCATAAGGCGGCTTGGGGCAATCTGGTTCCAGGGAGCCCCCCCAAATTTAGAAATCCATTCCTGTTAAGGTTAAAGATTTCAAATTGACTAACCTGCTAGCTAATACCCATTTTCAGTGCCTGAATGGGTACCACTGGTCATTTTAGGGTCTTGTACTGTGGTCTGCAAAAATCTTTTAGCCTGGTGCCTCTCAGATAAGTTGTCTTTTATTTTTTTGGGGGGTGGTCATGCAGTTAGATCGTGTTACTGACTGTTTTCTCTTTTTTTTTTTTTTTTTGTTAGGGGAATACAGAGATGCCCACTCTCCTAGTGTCTACCAGCATGGTCGCTTGTCCTCTTAGGATTGTGCCTTCAGTTTGAGTTCTCTCTGTTTCACTCCTGGGGTGCTGAAGTACCCTCTCTGCTTTTTTTGTGAGGTTTGCCTCTGTGGAGCAGTTGACTATGGGGCAATCTTGTGTCTGGTGCTTTTGTTATCTCATCTTCTCCCAAGACCGTTGGGTCAGTTCTGGTGGCAACCTCTCCCCCTCTGGCATTGCTGTGTTTAGGAACTGTGCATTGGTAGATGGTTAATTTTTTTTTGAAAGACATGGATGTTCATGCCATGTAGGGCTGTTTTCCAGTTGGTCTGGCGCTCTGCCAACTTGGACGCAGTAGCATCTCGCGCCTCTGTTCTAACTGCCATTTTGGTGGGAGGGTGCATAGCCATGGCAAACTCATGGAGCAAAAGGGTGTTCTGACTGCCATTTTGGTTCAGCAGATCAACAAAACACAAACAGCTTGACAGGCATTAAAATAACAAAATTGCATCCATCAGATGATATTGAAGCATACCTGACAACTTTTCAGAGGGTTGCCACAGCTTGCCAATGGCCAAAACAGCAATGGCAATCAGGCTGGTAACTTATCTGAGAGGTATAGCGCAACTTACATACAGCAGTATGGACACTACGCAGTCTGAAAACTATGACCCTGTGAAAAGAGAACTCCTCATTAACTTGCTCCAGCTAGAGGGCAAAACATTCCCACAGATCATTGACATATTTGCAGTGGAGCAATTCATTAACATCCTTTCCACAGATGTGCAGTTTTGGGTAACTGAAAGGTGGGGAAATGGCTGTTTCTTTGGCCAAGGACTATCAGATGGCCAGACAGACACAGCAGCAGCAAAGTAACACTCAAAGACAGGTAATACCCTCTTTTCCTGTTTTAACCCCAGGTCAGATAAGAACTCTGATAGGGGTAAAAATATCTGAACTCAAAGACGTTATTTGCTGTAACAGTAATAAGCCAGGCTATATTGCTAGAAACTGCCATAAAAATAAGAGGGTAACACTGGAGCAAATTTGGCCTTAGCAATTTGGAGGACGTAGTTAACAGATGTCAAGGTGAAGGATAGAGGATAACACTGTGAAGGGACTTATAGATTCAGGAAGCCGACAGACCCTGGTGCATGCTGAAGTCATGAGAAAAGACTGTGCAAAAGAACCAGGTTGGCACGGTGTGGGTTCTACAGATGGACACAGAGATGTTTGGATAAGGTGCAACCCACTGTTTTCCTAGTGGGATATTTATTACTTCATAAACAAATGAACACCAAAACAAATAAACAATATACAGAATAAAATACTTGAGTACAAACAGCAAAAGTAAATGCTTCTCAAAACAGAACTGCTCTCACTGCTGGTCAGAATGCACTGACCCTATCTGATCTGTTACGTGCTCAGGTAGTGCTGTTTATCCCCACCCACCTGAGTCAGGTGACCTGCCACATCATCAACTTTAACATTTCTTTAAATCATTAATTAAAATAGACTTGAGACAGTAGATATAATACTGAAGGTAAAACACAAGCTACTATGATAACCAAAATACAGAAATACCCATTCCAAAAGCTTTTACTTTGGTTTTCATGAGGTCCTGAAAATGATTGACAGCAGCTTGCTCTAAAATAGGGCCACAATGGGCCGCTACTTCCCTATAGGAGCTCTCTGTAGGAGCTCTCATTATGCTGACAGGAGTCCCAGAGGATAGACCTAACATGCTAGCAAGAGGACACAGCTCCAGCTGCACAGGAAAACAACCAAGAAAGGTAATACTTTCTGTACCTTATAAGGTCTACCTCTGGTAAAAGTGTCCCCTTATTAAATACTTGCAAAGCTGCTGTGTTTCATACATAAATATTTTTTTAGGCTACTATTGGCTCTTTATTATATGCATTGTGTATGAAAGAAATGGGTCAAAAAAGGCATTTCTGCAGGCTAAACGGAAGTGCAGAGCTGAAAGGCAGCGAGACCCTGGAAGCTTGTCAAGCCATCGGCTGAAATTGCAAGCCGACAGCTGACACGTTCGGGCAGGGAAGCGCTCAGAGCTCTGTTTGAGCCGTCCACCAAGCGGCAGGGCTGAAAAACACAGTGCTTTCATGTGCTAAGGGTTTCTCCTCCACAGGAAAATTTCCAGGAAGAAAACCAGGAAAATAGGTTCACTAACACTAGTGCTGCACGGTCAGATGCAGGATCACAAAGGCTCCGCGATCGTTCGAACAGTCGTGCAGCACTGCTGCAGCGCTAAACCGAGTTCCATATTCAGAGTCAACGAAGCTCACAGGAGCAGGATTCTCTCTTTCTCACTCCCGTTTTCTACTTCAGGGAAGAAATGAAGACAAAATGAATAACTCTTTAAATACTTCAAGGAAGCTGCATTAAAGCAGATATTTATTTAGCACCAGTGCCCTATTCTGCTTACAGCAAGGCAACTCCGTTATCCTTATGCAGTGCAGCACAGGATACAGAAAAAGAAAGGGGAAAGGGAATGCTGCTTGCATGTTCTTGCAGGTTTACGTTTCTATACAGTTTATACTGCCTTAACATATTGTTTCTCAAGATATTAGACACTGAACACATTCGTGTCTCACACTCGTAGGTTTTTGGTTTTAAATGGACCCCAAAGAAGGAAGAGAAATATTTATGGAAGAAGGTAAAAAAAAGGGTGGGGTGTTAGTATGGAGGTGACCTGCCTCCACACCGAGAAAAGAAAGGCATAGCCTTAGAAGAGGGAAGACAGAGGTTGCAGCCATAAAGAAAAGAAAAAGTTGGGTCCACGTATCAGTGGCAGGGACTGACCCTGTCACACAGGTACTGGGGTCATATGCTTCCGTGGGGACTCTCAATACTGCCCCACCTCCCAAGTGAATCTGAACATTAATGGGGTGTTTGTTGCACCAAAACAAAGTAGGGGTAATAACTAAGTTATCTGTACTTGTGATTATTGGAAATGACTTTCCAGGATTGCAAAGTTAATCACAGAGGGAATAAATGCTACTGTGTCAGCAGCTGTGATAACAAGAGCACAGGCGAAGAAAATACCAGATGTTGGGTTGCTGACTTTGATTCGGACTTGTTTGAGCCCAGTTCCAAGATCTGGAAGTCCAGGCAAGAAAGAAGGCGCCTGAAAAAACAGTGGCGACAAAAGACTGATGGACATTAGGGGTTGATCTGTGAAAATTATGAAACTAAACTGATAACTGTGATTTTGTTTCTGAACAAACTAACAATGTTTCTCTCCCAAGATTATTTTTTTTTTGTACTTTATTGGATTATGTAGCAAAACTTGGCCAGAAAGCCATACAGTTATTGACATGCATATGTGAGCTACTATTCTATGAATACCTTATTTCACCGTTTTGTAGCCTCTCTCAAATAGAACCCGCTCTCAAATTGAAGCCGCATGCTCTTTTAATATAATGCAATAGAAGCTGCCCTCGTATACAAGCCGTTTATTACGGTAGTAAGTTCACCGTTGACATCAAACAGTATGGGAATCTGTACCTCCAGTTCCTCCGAGGGCGCTGAAGTTAAGGACAGCCTATTTACAGGGATGTTTAGCTGTAGATCCTCTCTTAACCCCCATAAACTGCCCAACCCTCACCCACCAGCATGGTTTCCATCCATGTCGCTCACCTCTTCTGTCCTGGTCTCACCCGCTAAAACAGAAAATGCTGCAGACGTACCTGATTCCTGTGCTAGTTTTAAATGGAAAGTTTTTACCTGTCCCGAGACTGCACTCGAGTCGACTAGAAGGTGAGATTTTCTCATTTTTCTGTTGAAAGGGAGTTTCAGCATCTTCTTGACAGGGAATTCCTTTCTGTGGCATGCTGCAGAATCTCACAGGCTCGCCAATTTGAACTCAAGATCATAGCACCTTTGCATTAAATGTGAATGTTGAATGTAAAAAAAAATATGGTATCATAGTTTTATTAATAGAAGCCGCCCTCGATTAGTGACCGCCCTCAAATATAAGCCCCTCCTCAGAATTAATTGAATTAATAGAAGCCGTGGCTTCAAAACAGTGAAATACAGTAGTTGAACACTCATTTTAGCAATAGGCATATACAAGTCGGTATTATTCCATACATCATATGGGGTACCACCAGAAAAAGTCTAATAGTTAAAAAAAAACAAAAAAAAAAACCAAAAACTGTTCGTATAATCACAGAAGCTTAGCCAAGCCATGACTGGGAAACCCTGTTAAAATAGAAAAAGAACAGCATTTGTCAACCCAGCTTTGTCTAGTCATTATTCCCACAAACCTACTAAATGGTAAACAATGAAAAATAGTGCATTGAAAACTCCCACCAAAGAACTCAACATTGAGAACCCCAAGGTAACCAACACGAGTTCAACTACTCAGTCCCTCAGTGAATTATGTTATAAAAACATTGACTTCAAACAACATAAAGTCTTGCTGTATTCTGACATATGCAGTTTGGTCCTGCCTTTCAACTGCCCCGGAGAACAAAGAGTTAAACTTTCCATGGCCAGCATGGAATGTTCACCACAAGCTCAGTTGAAGCCCCTGTCTGCTGTTGTTTAAACTGCAACCGTCAGATTCTTTACTCCACCCCACTGAACAGTCGCTCCGGAGATTTCTCCTTCTGCTCGGTTCAAAAAGTCAGTTGAAGTGTCGGTTTTCGGTCGGTTTCTACCAAATTACTGTTACCGCTTAGTCTGTTCAAGTCTCTGTCTGTGGTACCGTGAGTACTAGATAGGTTTTTTTGTGTTGTTTCTGTGTGGAACTTGTAAATTGTGGATCAGTTCAGCTGAACTAATCAGTCTGAGGTAAAAAAAAGCTTGTGCTTACTTTAGAGTGTGGTAACCAGTTCGTATCGGTTCTAAAAAAAACTGATTTAATTACGTTTTTTTCCAAGACCCGTGACAAGGTCAGGAACCGATAGGGGAGTCTTGCCTGGTGGATTGCTGAAAAAAGGGTACGTTTTTGGATAGGATTGGCCATGTCTGAGAAACCCAAGAAGAAAACGGGCCCACTGGGTTTCAACACTGCAATGTGTGTGGGGAAGTCTTTGCCAAGGCTGATCCCCACGCCATCTGTGTTTATTGTCTGAGGTTTAACCACCTCGATTCAGACTGCCACATTTGTAAGAATGTTCCCAAATCTACCCTGGAAAAGAGATTAGGTAGACTGGGGGAAAGGGAGGCCGAGAAGTCCGCTGACCCGGATGGCCAGCCCGGTTCGGTTCCGACCAAACCAGAAGGACTGCCCTCTGACCAGGGCGATACTTCTTCGGGCAAAAGGAGAGCCGATTCTGAGGAGTTGGTTCCGATAAAAAGAGAAAAGATAAATCGTCCGGTTCGGACCCAGAAATTCATACTCTGACCGCCGATGAGATAGCCAAGGCGATAAGGATTGTGTAGTCGCTTAGTTCGGTTCCGACCGAACCGGCACCATCTGGCAGGGTCTCTGTTAGGTCAGTTCCCCCGATTCCAGATTATACTTTGGAAGAATTTTATGAAACAGAGGAGGAGGAGGGAGAGTATGAGGTTGATTATGGTGATTATGAAAATCTGGATGTGCCTATTGACCCGGACATCTCCCCCGACAGACCTTCAGGTGTTTCTCCTCCTAGGCTTTCTGAGTCCCCTTCACACTATATGTTTTACAAAAAAGTGGCTGAGACCCTCCAGCTTCCTATGGAGGAAGCAGTAGAGGATCAGGAAGAGCCTGATTATGTTGAGATGATGGACATCCCAGAGTCCAGGAGACTGTCTTTTCCCCTCCACAAATCCTTTGGGAAACAGACACATAAAATTCTTAAGTCTCCTAATACTATACCTCCTGTAGACAAACGAATGGACAAGAGATACACTCTCTCAGGCTCAGACACAGAGTTCCTTTTTCAGCAATGCAGCCACGTTGGGGTTGTGCAGGCTGCTGCCTGTGATAAGCCAAATATTCCCTTGGCATCACACACCCCAGACAAGGACTCCAGGAAGATTGATGCCATGGTAAAGAAGCAATACATGGCAGCATCTTTGGGACTCAGGCAGGCTAACTATATGGCCTATACAGCCAGGTACCAGAAGTCCAGGTGGGACACTGTGCTGGCTCTGGCTAAACAGGCCCCCGACCAGCTTGCCAAGGAGCTGGAGCCGGTGGCTGCAGATGGGATTGAGGCATCGAAAGTACAGTTTCATGCTGCTGTAGACTCCAGTGATGTTTCATCAAGAGTCATGGCTACATCTGTGGCTCTTCGGAGGATGGCTTGGCTCAGATGTACTAGCCTCTCACAGGATACCCAGGCTAAGGCCATGGATTTTCTTGTAATTGGTAATTCTGTTTGGGGAGCAGACAGAGAACTACATGAAAAAGATGGATGAGTACAGGACCACTTACAGGAGTGCTTAGGCCAAAGAAAGGCAAGCAACTCCTCAAAGGCAGCAGTCTGGGGCAGGGCAGGCCTTTCCAAAGGCCTTTTTACCAAGCTCAGGCCTCCTCTTCTTCCTTTTCACAGAGGGGGGTTCTTTAGGGGGAGAGGCAGAAGGGGGATGAGCAGGCCTGCATCCACCCCTCAGCCTAAAGCCCCTGCCAAGCAGACACCCTGATGGATCTGCCCGTGGCGATTCTCCCATACCAGTAGTGGGCAGGCTGGCTTACTTTGTCCAGGACTGGAAGTCTCTTACATCAGACAAGTGGGTCCTGGAAGTAGTAAGCCAGGGACTGGTTCTCAGCTTCAAAAAATTTCCCAAGATGAGAACCAGATCCTTTCCACCTGCAAATGTTTCAGAGACCCTTGCCCTAGAGACAGAGGTTCTTCTCTCCTAGCTCTCAGAGCTATAGAGAGGGTTTCCACCCTAGACAAGGGCAAAGGATTGTACTCCAGGTACTTCCTAACCCCAAAAGACAGGAGAATGGCGGCCCATCCTGGACCTAAGATAGCTGAACAAACACCTTTTGAAGCCAAAGTTCAAAATGGTAACTCTGGGAATTATTCTTCCCTCTCTAAGGCCAGGGGACTGGCTAGCCTCCCTGGACCTCAAAGATGCCTACTTTCACATTCCCATCAGGTGCTCCCACAGAAAGTACCTCAGGTTCGAGTTGCCCTCAGGCCACTATCAGTTCAGAGCAATGCCCTTTGGCCTAACTTCAGCCCCAAGGGGTTTCACAAAGTGCCTGGCAGTAGTTGTTGCTTTCCTAAGAAGGAAAAAAATCTCCATCTTCCCATACTTGGACGACTGGCTCATAGTAGGTCAGTTTCCAGACCAAGTCAAGTCACATCTGCAAGTGACCCAGCAAGTGCTCACTTTCCTAGGATTCCTTCTCAACCTTCCAAAGTCAGTTCTCGAACCAGTACAGCTCCTCACCTTCATAGGTGCAGAACTGGATACAGTAAAGGCAAGAGCCTTCCTTCCCCTGGAAAGGGTAAGGACCCTTATGGAACTGGCCTCTTCAGTCGCCCTTCAGGTGTCTCGACTGGCAAGGCATTTCCTTCAGCTTCTGGGCCACATAGCAGCTTCCACAGCAGTGGTCCAAGGGGCAAGATTCCAGATGAGGGACATTCAGTTCCACTTAAGAGCCTTCTGGTCTCAAATAAAGGATTCCCTTACCAAACTAATCCCAGTGACTCGAACCCTGATCCAAGCCTTGCAATGGTGGCAGGATTATGACAATTTGAGACAAGGGGTTCCATTTGTCACTCAGTCTCATTCAGTGATACTCACCACAGATGCTTCCCTGCTGGGCTGGGGAGCCCATTTGGGGGATCTTACCACCCAAGGACTGTGGTCACCTCAGCAATCTCTGCTTCACATCAGTCTCTTGGAACTCAGAGCAGTTTTTCTGGCACTGCAAGCTTTTTCCAAATCTGTACAGAACAAGGTGGTTCAAGTCAGGACAGACAACACCACCATGTGGTACATCAACAAGCAAGGAGGCACTTGGTCTACGGTCTTGTGCACAAAAGCAATGAAGTTGTGGTCCCTGGCCTATTCCCTGCAAACCTCTCTGATAGCAGTTCGCCTCCCAGGGAAGGATAATGTCCTAGCAGATGCACTGAGCAGAATATCCCAGGGCCATCACGAATGGGCCCTAGATCCTCTAGTTTTGAAAGTGATTTTCTCCAGATGGGGCACACCAGAGATAGATCTTTTTGCAGCCCCAGACAATCACCAACTTCCTCTCTTTCATTGCAGACACCCAGTCTTGGGCTCAGTCCCCCTGGATGCTCTGTTTCTGAACTGGGAAGGGAGATTTCTGTATGCTTTTCCCCCCTTCCTTCTCCTGTTCAAAGTGTTAGTCAAGATAAGTTCACAACCATGCAAAGTGATTCTGATTGCTCCAGACTGGGCCAGACAGCTCTGGTACCCGCTGTTGCTGTCCCTAGCAGTTCACCTTCCCCTGTCTCTTCCCAGGAATTACAACCTGTTGACATCCTCTCAGGGGAGGATTTGGTACCTGAATCTTCAGTCTCTCAATCTTAAGGCTTGGCTTTTGAAGAGTTAGAGTTTGCAGATCTGCATCTTTCCCAAGGGGTTCTGGATATCCTTAGGGCTTCTCAGAAGCCTTCCACCAGGAAGACTTACAACTCCAAATGGAAAAGATTCAGCATTTGGTGTTCTAAGAATAATATTTCTCCACACTCTGCTGAATTGCCTACGGTTCTGGACTGTATGGTCCATCTTAATGGCTTAGGCCTCAGGACCAGCTACCCTTAAAGTACACTTGGCAGCTGTTTCTGCTTTCTTGTCAATAGGCAAGCCTTCCTCTCTATCATCCCATCCTGTTTTTTTGTAAGTTTTTCAAGGGATTGCTTCACACCAATCCCCCCTTTGGGGATACTGCTTCTGCTTGGGACCTTAATGTTTGCATTGCTCAGCTTATGCAACCTCCCTTTGAACCTTTGTCTTCAGCAGAGCTTAAGTACTTGACTTGGAAAACTGTGTTTTTGGTAGCCATTACTTCTGCCAGGCGTATCAGTGAATTGCAAGCCCTGTCAGTGGAATCTGATTTCATTTCTTTCCATAGAGATAAAGTGGTCTTTAGAACTGACAGAAAGTTCTTACCTAAAGTGGTTTCAGATTTCCATCTCAACCAGTCTATATCTCTCCCTGTTTTCTTCACTGACCATTCCTCATTGGGAGAGAGGAGGCTGCACAGCTTGGACGTCAAAAGAGCCCTTAGCTACTACATAGAGCATACCAAGGGTCACAGGTTTGAATCCCTCCAGTTGTTCCTTACGTATGGAGAAGTTGGTAAGGGCAAACCTGCCACTAAGAGATCTGTTGCCAGGTGGATTGTTTCTTGTATACAGTTCTGCTATGAAAAGCTGGGTAGAACTCCACCCTCAGGCCTGAGGGCTCATTCCACTAGAGGTACAGCTGCTTCCTGGCTGCTGCCAGGATATTCCTCTTAGAATTTGTCAAGCAGCCACCTGGAAAACAGTCCATACTTTCACAGCATTACTCTCTGGATATCCAGGCTGGAGTGATGTTGGGTTTGGCACAGCAGTACTTCAGAGCCTGTTTCCAAAGCAGGTTCTGTCCCTCCTCCATGGAGGTACTGCTTGGTAGTCTGCATATGTCAGAATACAGCAAGACTTCATGTTGTTTGAAGAAAAAATTACTCACCTTAGTAATGTTGTTTCTTCTAATGGAGTCTTGCTGTATTCTGACCTCCCCCCGCCTCCCCTCTCAGAATCTAGATTTTGGGATGTGGGTGGGCAGAAGCAGTGTTGGCACCCTAGGGGTGTCCTTTTTTCACCCTCTTTTGGTTTGGGTGACAGGTTGTGTTTTGGATATGTTTTGTTTTTGGGTTTCCTGACTTCAGTCTTCCTTTTGAAACCAAAAAACGTGTTATATAGATATATTTGCCAGTTGGCTAGTAAGAATTTTACATTTTCCACACAGAACATCTAGTGAGTCTTTGCTCGTAAAGATCTGACAGTTGCAGTTTAAACAACAGCAGACAGGGGCTTCAGCCGAGCTCGTGGTGAACATTCCATGCTGGCCATGGAAAGTTTAACTCTTTGTTCTCCGGGGCAATTGAAAGGCAGGACCTAACTGCATATGTCAGAATACAGCAAGAGTCCATTAGAAGAAACAACATTACTTAGGTGAGTAATTTTTTCTTCTATGCCATTAAACAGTTTACGCAGAAAGTAGTCTTAGCTCTAATAGTCCCCTGGTTAACATCCAAATTTAGTGAGTAGTTAAGCACAAGTAGAGTCCAGAAACCATAACTCAGGAGAAATAGAGGATCCAAATCACTGCATTACATCTCCACGCAATTAATAATAATATAGTATCTGCAGTGTCTAGGCAGGCTCAAAGCAAGAAAGTGAAATAAATGTTAATTCAATTGAGGAAACCTGAGTGAAAAGTCAGTTGTCATATACCCAGTTAAAACTCACTCTCCTTCTTGTGTGCCATCTTGTCTCACCTCCTGCACAGCTTCCTCTTGACGAAATTCTTAAACGATTCTTTGCACTTGTTTTTTTTTTGTTTCAAACAACATGAAGTCTTGCTGTATTCAGACATAATGCATTTAGCCACAGCACTTGAACTGTCCCAGAGAGGAAAGAGTTAACTCTATGCAAAAGTATAGAATGTTGAGCTCGAGCTCAGTTTCCAAACCTCTGTCTGTGGTACTTCCCAGTGTAACCGTCCGATTCTTTACTCCGCCTAACAGTGAAGTTGCTCTGGAGATTTCCTCTGCTCGGTTTGGTAAAAGAAAAATAAAAGCGTTAATGTTTTAACCGCGTTTGTTTATTATTTTCAGATTTCCAGCCTCTGTCTACAGTACAGGTAGTATGTAGATAGGTAGTAACTGTGTTTTATTTTGCTAAAGAGTGGAAATTGTCTTTCTTCGGTTTCTTTCCTGTCGGTCCAGTTGGGAACTGACTTTGTTGAATTTTTTCTCTCTTTCTGGGATTAGTGTGGTGTTCTGGTACCGATCGGTTTCAAAAGAACCGGACTTTTGCTGGTTCTTTTAAAAAGCCAGTGACATGGTTTATAAGCGTTCGGTTGCTCATTACCTGGCTTGAAAGCTGCTATAGGGTAATTGTTAGGTTGGCCGTGTCTGAGAAACCCAAGAAGAAAACTGGTCCAACTGGGTTTCAACACTGTACTGAGTGTGGGGAGGCCTTTGCTAAGGCCGACCCCCACCTCATCTGTGTTTATTGTCTGGGGTTTGACCACCACAAGTCAGACTGCCAAATCTGTAAGAACTTTCCTAAAACCACTCTAGATAAAAGACTGAGTAGGCTGAAGGAAAGGGAGGCCGAGAAGTCCGTAGATTCGGATGGCCAGCCCGGTTCGGTTGCGGCCGAACCTGAGGAGGTGCCTACTGACCTAGGCAATATCTCCTTGGGCAAAAGGAGAACCAACCCCGAGGGGTCGGTTCTGTCAAAGAAAAAGCGCAAGTCTGCCAGTTCGGATCCTGTATCCCTCTCTCCAACCACGGACGAAATAGCCAAAGTGATTAGTTTTGTTGAATCGCTTAGACTGGTTCCGTCTGAACTGACACCGCCAGTTCGGTCAGATCTGTCTCCTCCGGATTATGCCCCAGATGTTTATTATGAGGAGTGGGAGGGAGACGAAGACTATCCCGGTGATGACGATGAAGGGGGTCTGGATGTGCCCATTGAACCGGACATCTCCCCAGACAGGCCCTCAGGTGTCTCTCCTCCCAGGCTCTCTGAGTCCCCTTCACACTTTTTGTTCTACAAAAAGGTGGCACAAACCTTGCAGCTTCCCTTGGTTGAAGCAGCAGAGGAGGAGGAAGAGCCTGATTTTGTGGAGATGATGGACATCCCAGAGTCCAAAAATCTGTCTATCCCTCTTCATAAATCTTTGAGGAAACAGACGCACAGAATTGTACAAGCCCCTAATTCAGTACCTCCTGTGGACGAGAGAATGGACAGGAGGTATTCAATGTCAGGCTCAGCTGCGGAATTCCTTAATAGTCATTGCAGCCATGTCGGGGTAGTGCATGCTGCAGCCTGTGACAGGGCTAACATTCCTTTGGCTTCCACCCCGAGGCTACTTATATGGCCTACACAGCCAGGTACCAGAAATCCAGATGGGACAAAGTTCTGGAACTGGCTAAACAGGCCTCTCTCCAGCTAGTCAAGGAGCTGGAGGAGGTGGCTGCTGATGGAACTGAGGCATCCAAAATGCAATTTCATGCTGCTGTGGACTCCAGTGATGTGGCATCTAGAGTCATGGCTACATCTATGTCTCTCAGGAGACATGCTTGGCTCAGATGTACTAGCCTTTCGCAGGATACCCAGACTAAGGCTATGGATTTTCCTGTATAGTAGGTAACTCTCTGTTTGGGGAGCAGACAGAGGCTTACATGAAGAAAATGGATGAATACAGGACCACGTACAGGAGTGCACAGGCCAAGGAAAGGCAAGCCACTCCGCACAAGCAGCAGTCTAGGGGTAGGGGCAGGCCCTTTCAAAGGCCTTTTTACCAAGCCCAGACATCCTCTTCCTTCCCACAGAGGGGGTTCTTCAGAGGGCGGGGTAGGAGGGGGATAAGCAGGGCTGCTCCCTCCTCCTCCTCTCAGTCCAAGGCTCCTGCCAAGCAGACACTCTGATATGTCAGCCCGGGTCGACTCCCCATTTCTAGTAGGAGGCAGGCTGACACTACTTCAGGCCTGGAAGTCTGTGACCTCAGACAAGTGGGTCCTAGAAGTAGTAAGCCAGGGACTAGCCCTCAGCTTCAAAGAATTTCCAAAAAAGAGGGCCAAGTCTTTTCCACCTGCATCAATCTCAGAAACCCTTGCCCTAGAGGCAGATGTTTCCTCTCTTCTAGCTCTCAGAGCTATAGAGAAGGTTCCTACTCAGCACAAGGGAAAAGGACTGAACTCCAGGTACTTCCTTAGCCCAAAGAAAATAGGGGAGTGGCGACCCATCCTAGACCTCAGATATTTGAACAAACACATTGTAAAGCCAAAATTCAAAATGGTAACTCTGTGAATAATCCTAAGGCCAGGGGATTGACTAGCATCTCTGGACCTCAAGGGTGCCTACTTCCATATTCCTGTCAGGTGTTCCCACAGAAAATACCTCAGGTTCGAGTTGCCTTCAGGCCATTACCAATTCAGAACCATGCCATTCGGTCTAACATCAGCTCCAAGGATGTTCACAGAGTGCCTTACAGTAGTGGTGGCTTACCTCAGAAGACAGGGTATCACCATTTTTCCTTATCTAGATGACTGGCTGTTAATGGGTCAGTCTCCTTTACAGGTCAAGTCAGCTCTTCCAACTACCCAGGACCTACTCAGCTCCTTGGGCTTTCTTCTCAATCTTCCAAAGTCTGTACTCGAACCAGTTCAACTTCTCACCTTTATAGGCATAGAGCTGGACACTGTATAAGCAAAAGCCTTCCTTCCCCTGGCAAGGGAAAAGCCCTAGTGGATCTTGCTTCCTCCCTTAGACCTCAGGTCTCCCGCCCAGCAGAACAGTTCCTCCAGCTCCTGGGCCACATGGCAGCTTCCACGGCAGTGGTGCAGGGAACAACGTTCCAGATGAGGGACATTCAGTTTCATCTGAGGTCTTTTTGGTCTCAGAAGAAGGATTCACTTACCAAACTGATTCCAGTGACTCAGACACTGGTCCATGCTCTCCACTGGTGGCTGGACCAACCAGGACAACCTCAGACAAGGGATTCCATTTCTCCCTCAAGTCCCATCAGTAGTTTTAACTATGGATGCTTCTCTCCTAGGGTGGGGAGCCCACCTAGGAGCCCTGACAGCTCAAGGGGTCTGGTCTCCACAGGAGTTTCTCCTTTATATGAATCTCCTGGAACTCAGGGCAGTTTTCTTAGCCCTGCAGAGCTTCTCGGATTCAGTCAAGGGCAAGGTGGTCCAAGTCAGAACAGACAACACCACCACAGTGTGGTACATCAACAAGCAGGGAGGCACTCGGTCCTCGGCCTTGTGCACAGAGGCCATGAAGCTGTGGTCTCTGGCCTATTCTCTTCAGACTTCTCTGGTAGCAGTTCACCTTCCAGGGAAGGACAACTTTCTAGCAGATGCTCTGAGCAGAATTTCTCAGGGTCACCACGAATGGTCCCTGGATCCTCACATACTGGAGGTCATCTTCTCCAGGTGGGACACTCCAGAGATAGATCTCTTTGCAGCACTGGACAATCATCAACTTCCACTGTTTTATTGCAGACCTCCAGTCCTAGGGACGGTCCCCCAGGATGCTCTCCTTTTTGACTGGCAGGGCAGGTTTCTCTGTGCCTTCCCTCTGCTGTTCAGAGTTCTGATCAAGATCAGGACTCAACCCTGCACAGTGATACTGGTGGCTCTGGACTGGGCCAGACAGCCTTGGTATCCTCTACTGCTGTCCTTGTCAGTGTCACGTCCCCTGTCTCTGCCCAGGACATACAATCTCCTGTCCTCCCCCAGGACGGATCTGGTACCCCGATCTCCAGTCTCTCCATCTCAAGGCCTGGTTCTTGAAGAGTTAGAATATGCAGCTCTATATCTTTCTCAGGGAGTTCTGGATATTCTTAAGGTCTCTAGGAAACCTTCCACTAGAAAGACTTACAACTCCAAATGGAAAAGGTTCAGTATTTGGTGCTCTCAGAAAGGCATCCTGCCCGATTCTGCAGACTTTTCCACAACCTTAGTCTATCTAGTTCATCTCAATGATTTAGGCCTTAGGCCTGCCACTCTGAAGGTTCACCTGGCAGCTGTCTCTGCATTCCTCTCAGCAGGGAAGGGCTCCTCCCTGGCATCTCATCCTGTTTTCCAAAAGTTTTTCAAAGGTCTGGTTCACATTAACCCTCCCTTTAAGAAGCCCACTCCACCTTGGGATCTTAATGTCTGCATAGCTCAGCTAATGCAGCCACCTTTTGAACCTCTGGCTTCGGCCAAATTGAAGTACTTGACCTGGAAAACTGTGTTCCTGGTAGCTGTTACTTCTGCCAGGCGGATTAGTGAGCTACAGGCCCTGTCAGTGGAACCTGACTTCATCTCCTTCCATAGGGACAAAGTAGTCCTCAGAACCAGTAGGAGGTTCTTGTCCAAAGTGGTTTCAGATTTTCATCTGAACCTGTCTATATCTCTCCCTGTGTTTTTCGCTGACCATTCTTCTTCAGGTGAAAGAAGGTTACACAGTCTGGATGTTAAGAGGGCCCTTAGCTACTACACTGAGCATACTAAGGCACATAGAAATGACGGTCTTCAATTGTTTCTCACTTATGGTGAAGTGGGAAAGGGTAAGCCTGCCACTAAGAGAACTATTGCCAGGTGGATTGTTTCTTGTATACAATTTTGTTGTGACAAATTGGGTAGGACGCCCCCTTCAGGCCTGAGGGCTCATTCGACCAGGGGTACAGCTGCTTCTCTAGCTGCAGCCAGAGATATACCTTTGTTAGAGATCTGTAAAGCAGCCACCTGGAAAACAGTACATACTTTCACCAAGCATTGCTCCCTGGACATCCAGACTAGGAGTGATGCTAGGTTTGGTACTGCAGAGCCTCTTCCCAAAGTAGGTTCTGCAGTCCCTCCTCCATAGGGAACTGATTGGTAGTCTGCATTATGTCTGAATGCAACAAGACTTCTTGTTGTTTGAAGAAAAAATTACTCACCATAGTAATGTTGTTTTTTCTAATGCGGTCTTGCTGTATTCAGACCTCCCCCATGCCTCCCCTCTCAGAACCTGGTTTTGGGAAGTGGGCTGGCAGGTACAGTGTTGCACCTCAGGGGTGTACCTTGTACTCTCCCTCTTGGTTGGGGGTAGGTGTTGTTATTATTATTTTTCTGGTGTTTTACTAAATATTGTCACTACCTTTCCTTCTTGGATTCTCGACTTGAGTCTTTTGGGGCCCAAGAAGATATATTTTGCCCTTTGGCTATATTTGAACAATTTCCATACTTCAGTTACTAGTTAGTTAGCTCGTGAGAATCTGACGCTTACACTGGGAAGCACCACAGACATAGGTTTGAACACTGAGCTTGAGCTCAATGTTCTATGCTTTTGCGTAGAGTTAACTCTTTCCTCTCCAGGACAATTCAAGTGCTGGGGCTAACTGCATTATGTCTGAATACAGCAAGACTCCATTAGAAGAAACAACATTACTATGGTGAGTAATTTTTTCTACTGTCGGATCGTTAAATTGATAGGTTTTATTTCCATAAGTGATTCGAAGTTGGGCTGGTGCCAATAATGAGTGCGTAACTCCTAAGCTCCTCAATTTCTGTCGGAAGAGGGTCAGTTGCGACGGGACCTAGTTGCATAGGACCAATCTGGGTACAGTTTCATACTGTGTTCTTCCAAGGAGACTGGAAAGTTCACCTGGGCCCAAGCCAAAATCGTGTCCCATACTTCAGGGCCAGCAGTCACCACCAAATGAGGTCGAGGAGCATCTCCAGAGCCTTGCACATGCCTGAAGTTCACTCCGAAAGCCTTCTGAACCCAGTCTGGATCGAAAGAGAACTCCTCAGGTAAAACGCTGGTTAGCCAGATGCGTATATATGTTAAAGGGTTGTCCCCTTCGGACCCTTCAGGTAGCCCCACCACACAGATGTTCATTGCTGTCAGCATTTTCTAGGGTCTCCAAATGTGCTCGGAGGTGTGCTATTTCAGAGGACATTTGGTTGAAGGTGGCCTGGGTACAAAGGGAACGATCATCTGCCTCTTTAGCTGTTGCCACCGCTTCTCCGATCTTGGCATCTTGGGTGCCAGATCGGGTGGTGCCAGTCCCGACATCGGTACCTCAGACGGCTATCCCGTTGCCGGATCTGCCACCGATTTATACGACAGTAGGTCCGACGTGGGTTACCCCTCTGTCAGACCCCCTGACGTTGGGGATTTATTCTAGAACCCGGACTGTTCTTCATTACCCCCGGGGTATCCTGGGGACCACTATCCGGCTGGTCCTCCTCCTGATTGGAGTACTTCAGGACAGTACTACCCTGGGTACAATCCCTACCAGGGTTACCATTTCCATGGGTATCACTCCCCCCCCCCCCAGTAATCCTCCCTCCTCCTCCCCCTTTCCCACAGCCTCAACCTCCCCCTCCACTGGCTCTGGCTACGCCGGACTTCAAGCTTCAAGACCTTAATTCAGTCTTGGTGGCAGGGGGTGTGCTCAGAGTTGGTCTCAGATCTGCAAAGCAGGCTCCCACACCTGCGCTCTCCCAGATCTCCATCCCGAGGAGTTCTTCTCCATCCACGGTCCACGTCTTGAGGACGATCTGTGAAACCATTCTTCTCCCGGACCTTCCTGACAAAGGGGCAGATGACGATGATGATGGTGATGGGGATGCTGATGATTCGTCGGAGGAGCCCTTGGAAGAACCTGAGGTTCCGAAGGCAAGGCGTTCCCCGAGGACCCTGCCTTTTCGGACCTCTTGAGGTCCATGAAAGACTTTTTTGACTGGGAGTCAGAGGATCAGGACTCCATGCGACAGAGGCTTGCCGAACACCTGGACTTAGAGTCTCTGTTCCGGTACCGATTCCTCCTTGGATTGGACCTCTCCTTTATGGTCTGGCAGATGCCTCATTCCCTCCCAGCTGTCCCCAAGAGAGCAGACAGAGTGTACCGAGCACCTAAGGAAGCACCCTTTCTTAAATCGCATCCTAAGGCAGACTTGTTGTCATTTCGGCTGCTCATGATTACTCGTCTGCACCCAAGCACATGAGCACCTCTCCTCCAGACAGGGAGTTGAGGCAGATGGACCAGTTCGGTAGAAAGGTTTATGCTTCGGCCACATGCGTGCTCTGGTCTCTAAATTGTGTGGCCCATATGGTGTCACATCAGGAAGCTACCTTGACCAGGCTTGAGGCCTGAGTCCAGGCTATGGACCCCTCAAGCCTCAAGGAGGAGCTCACCAAGGATCTCCGCCTCTCATGCGTTTTCTGTAGGCAAGCTCTGTGGGTACATACGACTCCGTCGACTCTGTAGCCCGCGCCTCGGTGATGGCTGTCGCCTTATGATGGCATGCCTGGCTTCGCATTTCTGGCCTTGCCAATGAGGTACAGCCTGCGATTTATGACGCCTCCTTCTGAGGCTCGGTGATTTTTGGTGGCAATACCAAAGACATCATCACTGCTGTCCAGGATAGAGGCTTTGCCCTGAGATCACTGCAGTCCATGTACCGATCGGGCACTCAACAGCAGCAGCAGCACTTTCGGAAAAGGACCTGGAGGCAGAGGAAGCAGGCCATGGCTCGATACCAGGAGAAACACAAGGCCACGGGTTCCGCCACTCCTACTACCTCCAAAAACCAGAGACGCTCAGGAGGTCATCCTCCTGAATACCTTGCCACCTCCTGGCTCCCTATCCCCGCCACCTCCTCAGCCTCATGGCGAGGAATCGGTGGTGGTGGGGGGAGTTTCGTCCACCACGCACAGGACTGGCAGGACATAATCTCCAATGCATGGGTCCTGCAACTGGTGTCCGTCGGACACACCATAGAGTTTCTGGAGATACCACCAGACTCTCCGCCAAAAAGGTCTTCCTACTCCAGGGATCAGGCTCTTCTCGTTCAAGAAGAAATTCAAAGCCTCTTGCTCAAGGAAACAATAGAGCACGTTCCCCTCTGGCAAAGGGGAAGGGGGTTCAACTCCCACTTTTTTCTGGTTCCAAAAAGACAGGAGACTTGAGACCCATCCTCGACTTGAGCAGTCTCAATCTGTTCGTTGAGTACAAAAAGTTCTGGATGGTGACGCTCCAGAGCCTTCTCCCACTTCTCTTGGAGAATCATTGGCTGTGCACTCTGGACATACAAGATGCGTCCCTGCACATCCCGATCTTCCCCAGCCACCGCCGATTCCTGCAGTTCTTATTCCAGGGGGAGCACTTCCAGTTTCAGACCCTCCCATTTGGTCTGTTCTCGGCACCTCGGGTGTTTTCCAAGTGCCTGGTGGTGGTAGCGACTTTTCTGCACCACCAGGGTATTGCGGTTTTCCCTTACCTGAACGATTGGCTGATCTCTGCCTCTTCCAGGGATTCCTTTCTGGAGGCTCTGTCCTTTACTCTGAACCTTTTTGGCAAACTGGGAATTACTGTCAGTATTCCCAAATCATCCATGATACCATCCCAGAGACTTATTTATTTATTTATTAACTCTAGGATTAACTCCTTTGGACAAGAACAGCTCATTTACAAAGGTTCCACGTCACAGTCGTCCGTAGACAAACAGGTGAACATCATTACAAAAATTATACAGAGGTAGCACAGATGGAAGAGTGCATACAGGTTGCACATCATTATTTGTAATTCGAGACTACACATGTTGGGTAGGAGTAGAGCTGAGACCAGTGAATAGCCGAGAGAATGGCTCAGACTGAGAACTAAGCAGTGCATAGGTTGGCTAGATGTGAAGGAGATTGAGGAAGAATAGTAGGGAAGGTAGTCCCAGAGGAGTGAGCAGGCTAGAAGGCCATTGTCAAGGAGGGAGGAGGGAGTGAGAAATGCTAGTTGGGTAGGGGACAGGGGAGCTAAAAAGTGCTGGTGTTAGCGGGGATGAGGTGGGGGTAGCAGTGCATAGATAAGGGGAAACAAAGAGGTGGACTAGGTGCAGAGATTTATTGGAGAGGAGCAGGAAAGTCTGAAGTGCTAGGAGAGGTAAGAGCTCTAGGTGAAACAGTCGCAGCTACTAGAAGAGGTGAGGTGTGCCCAGAGCAGCCGTTTGAAGGGGCCAATTTTGGAAGCAGTCAGGATATCCCAGTTGACAGCATTATACCAGTGCGGAGCCCTGTAGGCAAACGATCTCTGTCCCATAGAGGTCCGGCTTCTGGGAACCTGGTAGGTTTGATTGCTGGCGTTATGGGTATGCTGAGTGGTACAGTGCATGTTTAGGAGCTTTTCGATGCCTGGTGGCATGAGGCCTAAGAGTACCTTTTTTGTTAGCAGGCAGGTCTGATACTGGATCCTACAAAGGTGTGGGAGCCAGCCAGGCTGGGCATATAGCTCACAGGTGTGAGTAAGGCGGGTAGCTCCAATGAGTAGTCTACAGGCTTTGTTTAATGCCACTGTTACCCTACGGAGGGCAGTAGGTGAGGCAGAGCCATAGATGGCTAGACCATAGTCAGTGATGGAGGTGACTGAGCTGTGGATTGCTAGACGCAGAGCATCTGTAGTTATACAATGCTTGTGCCTATGTAACATTCCAGTTAGAATATTTACGGCCTTGGCAACATTCTCGATGTGTTGCGTGTAGGGGAAGAAGTTATCCAGTGTGATCCCAAGGTATTTGAAATGCTTGACCTGCTCAAGCTGGGCACCAGAGCCATTCCGGATGTTGAGGGAGTGGGCTTTATGTTTGCTATGCACACTGCTGAAAAGCATAATCTTGGTTTTGCTGAATTTCAGGATCAATTTGTGGGCACTGAACCATTTTTCTACCCTCGCAAAGTCAAGCTGTAGATGATGTTCGATGCGGTTCGGGTCCTGGTGGCTGGTAAAGATGACAGCATCGTCTGCATATAGTAACATTCTCTGGTGACAGGCACTAGGTAGATTATTCCTGAATAGACTAAACAGTAGTAGTCCCAGGATGGAGCCCTGGGGGACGCCTGAGAGGACTGGCTTCCGATTTGAGGTGGTATTGGCAATCCTGACTTGTTGGAACCGGCCCACAAGATAACTCTCTATCCATTGTAGCGCTTCATTGGAGAGACCAGCGGAGGAAAGCTGTCTGAGAAGAAGTGGGTGGTTGACAGTGTCGAAAGCTTTTGTTAGGTCAATGAACACCGCAGCGGCAGTTTCCCTGATCAAGTGTGTTGTGGGTGAAACCCCTAAACTCCAAAAAGGCAGTGGTGGTACTGTGCCCTTTTCTAAATCCATGCTGTTGGGGGCATTGGATTTCATATTTCTCCAGATATTCAACTAGCTGTTCTGAGACTATGCATTCAAGTGCTTTGGAAAGTGGAGGGAGAATGGAAATGGGCCCGTAGTTGGTGTGAAACGCCCTGTCACTACTCTTATGCACCGGTGCGACAAGCGCCTGTTTCCAGAGAGATGGGAACTGTGCTGATCTAAGTGAGAGGTTAAAGATCCTCGTGATAAGTAAAAGGATTTCTTCAAGGATGAGTGAGATTAGTTTGAGGACTTCAATTCATTGGGGTGGTTCTGGATACAGTCCACTGCTGAGCCATCCTTCCTCCAGACAGGGTGGAGACACTGATCCATCAGGCTTCTTTAGTGGCTTTGTCCAGGACCACCCCATCCTGGGAGGCCCTTCGATGTCTTGGCCTGGTGGTAGCCTCCATTACCAGCGTTCCCCTTGCAAGGCTACACATGAGAATTACTCAGTGATCCTTGCGAGTGCAGTGGCATCAACTCCAGGACTACCTGGACCATCCGGGCCTGGTGTCATCAGCAGTCCAGAAAGAATTGCTGTGGTGGAGGGACCCCTGCAACCTTTCCTTGGGTCTTCCTTTCAGGAGCCCGGCACCCTCTGCATCCCTGACTATGGATGCATCAAACATGGGATGGGGAGCACACCTAGGGGAGCACCAAGCACAAGAACTGTGGTCCAGCTTGGAAGCATCGTTACACATCATTGTTCTGGAGATGAGGGCTGTCTTGTACGCCTTACAGGCCTTTCAGACCCTCCTTCCCAAGGGATCACTGCTTGTCCAGATGGACAATATGTCGGTAGTCTGGTTCCTCAACAAACAAGGTGGAACTCGCTCGTACCCCCTTTGCAAAGAGGCAATGCGTGTGTGGAACAGGGCGATCCAGCACAATCTGGCCCTAGTGGCCGTGCATGTTCCAGGCATTCAGAATGTCCTGGCGGACAGTCTCAGCAGGTCTCGGACCCTAAATCACGAATGGGAACTAAATCAGGAAGTGGCAGAGTCTCTCTTCCTAAAGTGGGGGCATCTGGAACTTGACCTCTTAGCCTCCCACTCCAACTCAAAACTTCCCAGTTTTTGCTCACTCGTTCCAGGGCATGGTGCTTTCTGGTACAACATGCTGTCTCTCTTGGACAGGGACATTTTTGTATGCCTTCCCTCCTTTTCCCATTCTCCAGAGGGTTCTCCTCAAGTTTCAGGTAGAGAAGGCAAGGATGATCCTCATTGCCCCTCTCTGGCCGAGACAAATTTGGTTCTTGCTGCTGCAATAGCTAACGAGAGAACCACTGGTTCCACTTCCAGTGACTCACGACCTCCTGACCCAGGATCGAGGTCGTCTTGTTCATCCGGGGCTCAGGACACTGCATCTTCATGCATGGCTCCTGCAGACATAGTGGCTTCCCGCTTCAGGGTCTCCTCTCGAGTCGCCTAAGTCATGTGGGGCTCGGAAACCCTCTACTCGTTCCACTTATGACGTGAAGTGGAAACGTTTTGCCATTTGGGTGGCTTCCAAGAATTGGAACCCACTTTCTTGTTCTGCCCGCAAGTCATGGAATATCTCCTCCATCTTTCAGACTCGGGTCTGTCATATTCTTCCTTGAAGATCCACCTTTCGGCTATTTCGGCGTACCACAAGCTGGTGGATGGTAAACCCGTGGCTCAGTTGGAGGTCTCAAAAACCTTTCTGAAAGGAATCCTTCATCTGAAACCCCCATCCGCAGCCCTACACCACCTTGGGATTTGAACTTTGTGTTGGAGAAACTTACTCTCCCCCCATTTGAACTAGCGATGAGCTGCGATTTAAGCTTCCTCTCTTGGAAGACGTTATTTTTGGTTGCTGTTACTTCAGCTCAAAGGATTTTGGAGCTTCAGGCTCTGGTATGTAAAGAGCCTTATCTTATTTTCCACAGGGACCGGGTGGTCCTCAGGACAAATCCCAAGTTTTTACCCAAGGCAGTGTCGGAAGCCACACTGATCCAATAAGTGGAGCTTCCAGTTTTCTTTCCATCCCCTACGAACAGAGGTGAGGCACTCCTGCACACCATGGACGTCCATCAGATCCTTTGGTGTTACACACACCAAACAAAAGATATCCATAGCTGCGATCAGCTCTTTGTTTCCTTTGCCCCCAGGTCGGCAGGCAAAGCTGTTTATAAGCAGTGCCTTTCCAGTTGGTTAGGTGACTGTATTCGCTGCTGTTACCAAAAGTTCGATAAACCTCTGCTGGGTCCTATCAGAGGTCATTCTACTAGGGGTATGGCTGCTTCCACTGCCATTTTGTGGAATGTTTCCGCTGCTGATATCTATGCCGCAGCAACTTGGAGTTCTGTCCATACCTTTACCAAACACTACAGTCTGGACATTGCTTCTAGGCGGAGGGCAGGTTTTGGCCTAGCTGTCTTGCTGGGCCTTCTGTCGTAGGCTGGGTCCATTCCTGTTCCCAGTTTTGTTGGAGTTTGTTTTTTCTCCTCCTCCTCCTCCCTTGTTTCTCTCAGCCTCTCTTATGAGTTACTGCTTGGGATTCAGTCCTTTATGTAATGACTTACCGAAGGAACCCTCTTGAATTAAGATAGTACAGTTACGTAGGAACGTACCGTAACAGTAGATCTTCGAGAGATTCCTTCAGTAGGTCATATTTTTCCCTCCCTGCTTCCCCCTTTTATTTTCTACACAGGGACTCCAAATCCTGTTTACTCCTGCTGTCAGGCCTCTTCCAGGCTCCGGCGGAAGAACTGGAGGGTAGGCGTGGGGACTGCCCACTATATACGGCCATGCTGACGTCAGTCATGTGAGGTCGGGTGGGCGGTCCCCCATTAGGTATTGCTAGAAAAGTCTGCTGTGTGGCCCAGATGCCAGGTGGCGCTAGTCCTATATGTAATGACCTACTGAAGGAACTTCTCTCAAAGATCTACTGTTACAGTAACTTCCTACATAACTGTACTTTATGGTGCCCCCACTCAGAGTAATGCTTAAGTGGGTTGTTAACAGTACTGGTACAATCCTCTGGGAAGCTGTAACCACCCACAGTCCCGCCTAGTGACCCTTTACCTTTAGTTTTGCAACTGTAATACTTCACACTTAGAATATAGATTAATACTAGCATTAATTATATGCTCATGCACCTTCCACTTACCAGCAGGGTTTGGTCTTCTGGCTTTCACCTTGCAACTCCCTGTAAAAGGCAGTTTCTATAATACAAACATGCACTTTCAATATGCTGTGCAGTACTTCAGAAACTGTAGACCAGATAATGATATGCTCACAAGCCAGGATAACAGCAAAACAGTAAATTAGGGTTATTAAGAGGATGTGAACAAGGGAAGGGCGGGAATTTAGGCAAATGAGTGCTTTACTGTACTTTAAACAGGCTGTCTTGCTTTTAATCACTTTAGTCCCTGAATTTATCAGTCTGGCAACTACTGGGTACCCAGAGTGGAAAACAGTTATGCCTGAGGCGGTGCCTTGGGTTGGCCAGCATTGCAGCTGATTTTGGGGCCCTTGATGGAAAGAAGGGTGATTAGATGAAAGCAACGCATTTGGAAACCATAAACAATTTGTAACCATGGCTGGATGGCCCACTCACTTTTAAACACATTAAACTGGCAAATAGAATCAGATGGTACCATTAGAACAATTGATAATTTGTTGCAGGGAGCTACTCTTGATTTTACTCACTGTACCCAGAAGAACGGAAGAAGGCACTGGCGACATCAATACCTGCTGCTTGCCTGAGCTGGTGTCCGGGGCCGACACAACTGACCTCCGCTTCATGGCCTTTTCCTGTAGGTGGCCGCAACCTGTGTTTGATTGCAGTGCAGGGACTGAATCCCCAAGTCTGGTCTCTCACCAGGATGCTGAAAATGGCACAGGAACAGTCTGGCTGGGCTTCTTCTGGCATGGGCCCTGCGGAATGGAATGTCTCTTTAAAGTTAGACGGCGTGCTGGTGAACCCTGCATCTGGGCTTCTATAAGAGAAAGTCCTTACTGCGCTGGAGTGGCTCCTGCTTTGCTTCAGGAGTCCCAGGATCAGTGTCTCCACGCATATGGTAGGCCACAGGCTTGTGGCTGAAGAAACAACAAACTTCTCGTTTTCTTCGGTAAATGGCCGGTTCTTCCTCAGCCTTCTGCTGAACAGCTCTTCCTTGTCTGCTCAGATGCAGTCACAGACCACTCGATCCCTGTTTGGCCCGAGTAAGTAGTCACATGAGGCAGTTACAGGCCTCTCGCCTTGCAGTTTCTCTCAGCCCAACTGGAGGCTGTTACCTTCTCAGTGGCTCAAGCTGAACTCAATAGTCCCACAGTTAGTTCGAGAATCCAGTATTCTGATTGGCTAAAGGAGCTGTCAGTCACAGTCTGAACGCTCCTAGTGGTTAGTTCAGGCACCAACAAGAACGTTCACAATTTCACCCATAATCCATTGTAATTAGGACACCTTGGGGACCCCTTGATTCCGACTGGTCCAAAATAAGGAAGGCCAGGACCAAAGATGGTGGCTCCCATTGGGAAGAACTGATATTTGCTGTACTGGCAGTCCAAATAATTTATTTTATTTTAACAACAAGAAGGATTTAGAAATATTTACAGATTATGATAGGGATGCCTCTCCTCTACTAGCAACATCAGAGTGGAGTCAATCAGGGAAGGGCCTGGCTAGTGTCTATCTCCATTGTACTCGGACCCAGGCTGATTACACTGTTCACAAGACTGGAACAGCGTGGCAGCATGGATGTGCGCCCACATGCAGAGCAGCAGCAGCACAACATGGAACATCAATTTAACTTCTCTTTCTGGACACCTGCCAGGCAGTGGGCATTAGTGGAGCCCTGGGAGATACTTAAGGTAAGCCCTCCAAATTTTTTGGGGGTACATAAACCCAGCTAAATCAACCTGTCTTCATATGTTCTATACCTCAGCCCAGCCACCATCTTGGTAGCCCTGTGCTGCACCCTCTCCATGTTATTGATATCTTTCTTCAAGTGAGGACTCCACGTGGTACAACAGTTGTCCAGGTGTGGCCTAATGTATGTTGTGTATAATGTTCATATACAGTTTTTGTCCTTAGAGAGAAATGCATTTTTTATACACCATAGAACTGAGTTTGATTTATTTATATCTCTATTGCAGTGATCACTGAAGTTGAGATCTTTATTTATCAGGACTCCCAGGTCATTTTCTGTTTCCACATTTTTCAAGGTGTTGCCCATTAGGCTGAAAGATTCATGTGTGTTATTTTTACCCAGATGTAGTACGACACATTTGTTGGGGTTAAAGCTCATGTAATTCTCTTGTGCCCAGTGCTCTATGACTTTGAAGTCACTTTTCTAAACTATCTGCTTTGTATTTTGTACCACCACTCCCAGTTTAGAGTTGTCAGCAAATTTCGCTGTCCAATCTTTTCTTCAGTCAGTTCTTGTGCTGAATGTCAGAAAGTAGCCTTAGTTACTAAAAAGACAAGGTGCCCTGGTGCCCCCACCCTTGATAGATGTGCCTTTTGAGAGAATTGCCGTGGATATGGCTGGCCCTTTAGACAAAAGTAAAAATGGTAATCGATTAATTTTGGTAGTATGTGACTATGCTGCTCATTCCAATGCATGTACTGTCACAGCCCCAAAAGTGTCATACCTAAACAGATTATTACTGATCAGGGTAGTAATTTTGATGCTGCATTACTGAAGGAGTGGCACCACCTACTAGGTGTCAACTGCCATAAGCACCTCCTCTTCCAAGGATGTTGATATGATACGCTATCCACACTTGGGCAGTCTTTCTTTCCCTTTAATTCCAGCAGGAACGGCTTCAAGCTAAGCTCCTCCCACCTACCTGGGTGATAGCCTCCTCAGCTTCGTCAATGGCATCAGATTTTCCTTTCCGCCGGAAGAGTCAGGTCTCTTCTTTCGTAGCTCCATTTGCGTGGTGTAGGCCAGGTTTTTCCCTTTTTGTCTTCAGGCAATTTTGCGCTATTCAGCATTTTTTTCTCTACCATGGAGTGCGACGAACCCAGAACAGGACCCAATTCAAACGGTGCATTACATGTAACCAGAAAATGCCACGTACCGACCCGCATGCCTCGTTTGTTTACTGCCTTGGGGCAGAGCGAGACCCTTAGACCTGCGGGCTGTGTAAGTCATTGCTTCCTTCTTCCGTCGAGGACTGGTACACTCACCTCCTCCTAGGCTGCCTGGACTAACTGGATCCTCTGGTCCATTCCAAGGACACCTGCAAAACAGTTTTGGCAGCAGCAGGTTCGGCCTCCCAGCTTGCTGCTCTTGAAGAGATGATGGCTCAGGTTGTGGCAGTCTTGTCCTCTGCTCCCACATTGCTCCTGGTGGGCACCAGTGTCCGGGCTTCATTCTCGGGCTCATTCAGGGACATTGCCAGTCTCTACAGACCCTTGGGGAAGGCCCTTCCTGAAGAGTAAGTCCAAGAAATCTAAATGGATCTGATATAGGTCGTGGGACAAGGAACGGGCATGCTCTTCCTGCTCCCATGACTCTTGATCGCACAATGGCTGCCGCACTGTCGTTTTCAACTGATCCTCCTAGGGTCAAAAGTTAGGCCACTATTGACACCATCAGGCTTGTTGGCTAAGATATGCCAGCCAGTTGATTGAGACTTTTCTCGACCCAGTCAACCCGGATGAGATTGGGGATGATTCACACTCTAGGACTCTGGTCATGTTGGCCAACCAGGCTGTTTCCTCCAAAGAGATTCACCGTTAGAGGTACCCCGGCAGGACCCTGACCATGTTGAGTACATGGCCCCTCCTCCTGGTTCGCCTTGCCATTGACACGCTTGCCCCCAGTTGAGGTCCAGGTTGAGGACCCGATCTCAGTCCAGATCATGAACTTAAGAATCTAAGCATTCCCGTGCTCGACTTATGTCCAGGAAGTGCTGTCAACGATCGTATTCCTCCTTGTCCTTGAGTGATGAGAGGCTGTGCTGCAAGTTGTGGCAGCGCTATGATGAGCTGATGTGGCAACAATGGATTCTCGGCCAAGGTTGGCCTCTTCTGCAGCCACCAGCGCTCCTCTGATCCCCGCCAGTGAGGCCTGCTTCTGTCTCATCCAGTTGAGCCTACGCCAGCCTCTCCACTGATCCTGGTGGAACCTCTGCCCAAGCAGCCCTTGCATGGTGCGCCATCTAAAGCTGCTCATCCTGCTACCACATTCTTGGCCGGTTGTCCCATTCAGATCACCCACTCAAATGAGTCCAGGGTGGTCCATGGGGACAAAAGGCGGAGTCGTCGGACACAGAAGGACCTCTCTGTACTCCTCTAGGACCCTGGGCTTTGAGTGCGAGTTGACCGAGGAGCTCACGACCATGAGCCCGTCTCCTTTGGGGCCTTGCTCCATCTCATCTCTGAGTCAATGGAGGTTCCTCTGGAGCCTGTTCAGAAGCAGGAGAAATAACCCCCTGTCGGAAATCCTCGACCAGTATGATTCCCTGGGGGTTGCCTTCCTGGTGACACAGGCTCTTCTGGGTTCTGTGTTGGAGCTTTGGCAGCATCCATCTTCTTATCCGGTGCCCTATGTCCCTATGGTCTGCAAGTATGTGTTCCAGACGGGGTCTGTTCCCAGTTTCTTGGATCACACCTCAGCCAAGGGGTTTGTGGCGGACTCCATCTTTTGTAAGATGGGTAATGTTGGGGATGTCAACAAGCCCCTGACGAGGAATCTAAGAAGCTACATCATGCAGCAAAGAAAGTTTACGCTGCATCCTGCCTTGGGTCTCCTGCAGATGTGCTCCGCCATTATGATGGCTAACTGTGGCCACGCCCTTATGGTTGTCCTGCACCATGTTCTTCCCCACCTTTCTGCGTACTTACAGTCTGCAGTCATAATGGTCCGAGACCAGGGTCCCACCCTTACCAAGAAGCAGCATCCCATGGCCTTGGACACAGGCAACTCCTGCACCCTGTCCGTGGCAGCAGCAGTTGCTATGCACTATAGAGCCTGGTTAAGGATTTCCATCTTTATGACTGATATCCAGCAGAAACTGGAGGATGTCCCCTTCTTGGGCACCGACCTTTTTGGGCCAGGGGTGGGAGGGACACCTCAGTAGAACTGAGAAATCCAGTGTCACTCTGGATTCAGTCACATCCTTACAGAAGAACCCCAAGGGACAGAAGCCAAAGAAAAAACCCTTTTCATTTCAGCCCTTTCCAACCCAGCAGCCCAGACTGCAGCAACCCTAGTCAGGGCAATCCCAGTACTGGTGGCCTAAATCCTAGACCACCAGTCAGGGCTCCAAGAAACCCGGAGACTGGGGCAAAGGTGCTCCCCCGGCAGTCAGAGCCGGGGCCTCCTCTAAAGCTGCTGAGTGATGGGTTGGGGGGGTCTACCTCCTAGCCATCAAATCCCTGCTTCAGCTCCCCTTGGGGCTTTGCTTTGCTGTTTCTGGAACACCTCGTCTGCTATCACCATAGACAAATGGGTGTTAGACATGATGGGTTGAGAGGTAGACATGATGGGTTGAGGTTTACCTCTCAGCTTTGAGGCTCTCCCGCGTTACTGGGCCCATGCCTTACGGGAGTCCGTGGTGTCTCAGGACATGGTGTCCGCCCTCAGGGAAGGCATTGCTCAGCTTCAGGAGAAAGGCGCTGTAGCCTGTGTTCTGGACACCACGACTGGCTAGCGCTTTGTGTCCAGATATTTCCTGGTCCCCAGATGGACAGAGGGTTGGCACCACATACTGGATCTGCACGATCTGAACCAGTTCCTGGGGACATACAAGTTCTGGATGGTCACGCTGAATCAGATAATCTTATCTATGTCAGGCTTCACCATTCATCACTATTGGGTAGAAGCCGGAGGATTAGGATCCCGTAGGAGCATTTTTTTCTTTTCTTCAAGAGGAGGAGGACCCGACGCAGAGACAGCGCCGCCCTCAAGGCTGACGTATTACGTGGTGCTCACGTGTTGGCTAGTAACTGCCGTCAACACTTCCTCAGCCCCAATTCTGCTACTCCCGCCATTGAAAGATGACCTCATATGGAAGCTTCAAAGTTGAAATTGTGTTAGCAGCCTAGTCCGTTGGCTCCGGCTCAAGTTCTGCTCTCATCTCGGTGTTGTCTCCTGGTAAGATCTTTCCTTTTGTTTTCTACAACGCCGAGTGCCTTTGTTTTGTTTGTTGTGCTTTCGTCCGGTCATGTCTCGTTCGGGGAACAAAAAGAAAACTTCTAAGGCAGGTCAGCCTCCTACGCGGCAGTGTCCCTACAGCTGACTTTTCTCCGTCACGGACCAGCATGACTGGTGCTTGACCTGCTTGGGCCCGAACCACGACGTGGATCGTTGCAATGCCTGTTTTTCATGGACCACCGGGTTTTGGAATTGCACACATTTAAAGTCTGACGAGTGCCACTGACTTTTGGAGGACAGGCTCACACTCGGGAAGCCAAGGTCAGAGTTCTTGGCCCTTCCTCCAGGTCCCCTCCCAATTCTATATGGCTTGCAGAGGAAGGTGCCTCTGCCTGTTCTAGCCTTGCCACGACGGGAGCTCCTTCCATGGTGCAGGAGGCCCCAGCAGGAGGCCAAGCTGGAGGCACTGTCTCGGCAATCGCCTCTTCGGGGGCGAAGGCTCCCTGGCGTCATGCTCTGGGAGCCTGCAGGCCTGGGTCGGCAGCGTCCTTGGCGCTGCCTGTCGGTGCTGCCCCTGACTCCAGTGCCGCTTGCAGCGCTGGGAGTCGGGGTGGCGCCGGGCCAGCCTCCGGCGCTGTTCGTGTTGCCAGGGACGGAGGTGGTACCGTGGACAGTGCGGGACCGGTCTGTGGTGCCACCTCTGACTCCAGTGCTGTCTGCAGTGCTGGGGCAGGAGGGATCAAGGAGTCGTCTGGTTTCAGGCCTCCTCCTCCGGGGAGGATGATTTGGAGGCTGACCCGGATTGGCTTCCGGATTCCTTGGAATCCTCTGATTGCTCCATGTCCAGTGCTTCAGCCCCCACTCAGCCCCCTCCTCGGGGGCAGGCGGATTACGGTGGTTCCGGGGTCGATGGTGCCGACCAGCCCTCGGATGCCCAAGGGCACCACAGGGCAGCCCGGAGCCAGTGACCCGTCAGCCTCCTCGAGGGGACGTGCCCCCTCCTGTGATTGTCCTGGCCAGCCCGACTTCTGCTCGGGCTGCGGTGTCCCAGACAGGGGAGAGTGCTCCACCCCCCAACTGTCTCCTTGGAGTTGGCTACGGGGTGCCAGCTGCCTCAGCTGGTAGTGAGGAAGAGGGCTCTCTTGGAGTCCAAAGGGTTGAGTGGACACTGTTCAGCGCATCAACCTCCCCTGGGAGCCCACAGGGGCTCGGGGGAGGGGGAGCTGTTGCATTGGGCTAGTCTTCTCCTCCCCAAGGTCCACCGGGAGGACATCATCTTTGGAGGCCAGGGGCCGGCCTTTTGGGCTTATGCGGTCCCTGTCGCCTTGCGGAGGGAATTCTTCTCTCTGGCTCAGCTCCAGCCTTTCCAGCTTGGTTGAGCGGCCTTTATCTGCTGGGACCACCGGGACTCCTTCTCCTCCCTTGAGGTCTCCTGTATGGTCCCCCTGCCTGGGCAGAAGCAGTGCCCCTCCTCAGAGGTGTCTGGCCCCCATGCCTCTGCCAACCCCTCCTTCTCTTCCAGGTATCTCTGGTCCCACAGGGCCCCTTACCTAGAAACAGTTCAGAGCCACGGCTGCACTGTACCCTGCCTACTTCTGAGCCATGGACAAGCAGGTGTTCCACCATTCCCCAGTGCAACCTGACACAGTCTCTCCGGTCTCATTGGCTCCCTTGTCTTCCTCCTCTGAGGGAGGGGAGAGGAGTCCTCTATCCATCTTTCCCCAGCAGCTGATCTCTCTTGTTATCAGCGTTTCCTGTCGGGGTTGCTCAACGAGCTCCACATTTCCACCTTAGGAGAATGCAATTCGGATCTGTCGGCCTATGCCTTCTTGGGTGAGTACAGTGCAGCCAACCTGTTGGTCCCCACCTGGCCTGCTCCCTTCCGGGAGGCGTTGCACCAGGTCAGGCGACATCCCTTTGCCCCAGCTCCAGCCCCAAGGGACCTTCGCCAGTGGTATTGCACCTCCCTGGGGTGTCCAGGAACTCTGCCTCACCCTACTTCGGGCGTGACGCTCCTGGACACCCCCTCTGGGCATAGAAGCCCGAGCCATGATTGACCCCCAGATTCGGACTCATCTGAGTTTGATTTTTGGGGCAGGAGAGTTTTCTCCTCGGCATGGATCTTGCTCTGTGTGGCAGCACATCAGGCCCACCATGCTACCTATAATGGGTACTTGTGGTCACGGCTAGGACAGGTTCTTGCCTCCTTGCCTGATTTGGAGGAAACCAGACAAGCCATTGCCCTCTCCGCGCGAGGCCTGGAGCTTGCAAGACACCCAAGCAAGGGCATCGTACAATGCCAACGAGGTGGCCTCCAGGATAGTGGGGACAGCGATCTGCATCAGGTGGTCGGCATGTCTTCTTCTCTCCTGGTTGTCACCCCTGGCCCGGCATAGGGTGATTTCCTCTGCCTTCTGGAGAACCCACCTTTTCTCCTGTAGGGTGAGGCGAGAGCTTCAGGGGTGCCTTTCTTCTTCTGCGAGGAGATCTTTGCCTAACCCAGACCAGTCCTAGGCCTAGCCAGGCCTGCAGGGGTTCTGTCCTCCGGTATCTCCCCCATTGGAGGCTGAGGGACACTGTCCCTTAGGGAGGTGCTGGGCCCCCTTCGGGGGGCTCGGTACTCACCCCAATAGTGATGAATGATGAAGACTGACACAGATAAGATATAATCACATACCTACCGTAATTCTTGATCTTTCTGTGTATCTTCACCATTCATCACTAATCCCACCCACCTCCTCTCTGGGGCCTCAGTCTCTTGGGCAAGTTCCTCCTTCCTGTTTGTCTTCCATTTGGAATCTGGTGTTAGCACCTCCCCCCTTCCCTTCTGGAATCGAGGGGAGATTCCTCTGGGTAGGCAAGCAGGGAGGGTTGTGCTGCTGGGGATCGCAGGAGCTCTGTCCCTCTCTTTCATCCTAGGTAACTCTTGGTGCTCTGGCTTCCTCTCATTCTCTTGAGGGGGCCTCAGGGGAGGGGGGAGCTCTTCTCTTGATCCCCTCAGTTATTTTCCCCTCTGTAAAACTGATTTCCCCCCCTCTGGTTCCTCCTGTGGAGGTACCCTACTCTCCAAACATTCAATCCCTACCCTGGGGTGTTCTCCAGGGCACCTTTTAGCAGTCCTTCTGCCTTAATAGTTTGGTAGGAGAGGAAGACACCACTGGCCCTGACTCCTTTGCCTGCCTCTACCTCTCAGTGGTTCCATTCCTCAAGCCTTGGCACCAGCTAGCTTGCCTTACATCTGTGGCTTGCCTTCTCAAACAGTCCAGGCTGATAGCGTGGGGGGGGGCCGTGTCTCCTCCTCTTCTTCCTCTTTCCTTCTACCTCCCCTCTTCCCCACCTATTCCTTTTTGCCCAGAGATTGGGGGCCCCTCATCCCCAATCCCTTAGGTTTTCTTCATCTTGCCTGTCTTCTCTGCGGCATATTCTTCCTTTTAATTTTATATCCTTTCCTTTTTCTATCACTCTGACCCCCTTGCCCAACTCCTCCAACCCTCCTCATCCTCCTGTCTCTTGCTGGCATGCAGAACTGGGGCTGAGGAGGTGTCGACGGCAGTTACCGCCACGTAATACGTCGGCCTCGAGGGCAGCGCCATTTCTGAGTGAGTCAGCTCCTCCTCTTGCAAAAAATAAATAAATAAATGCTCCTGCGGGCTCGTAATCCTTTGGCTTATACCCAATAGTGATGAATGGTGAAGATACACAGAAAGATCAAGAATTATGGTAGCTACGTAATTTTCATATTCCATCTCTGGAACTGGGCATGTGGTTCTGCTCTTTGGACCTCTAGGATACCTTCTTTCCCATCCCAATCCGTCCGTCCCATAAAAACATAGAATTTGACGGCAGATAAGGACCGATTGGCCCACCTAGTCTGCCCATTTCCCTACCTGATGGATAAGCTGCAGATCCTAGTAAACCAACAGCCTACTTCTTCCTACCCCACCACTAGAATTGCCTTATGTCTGTCCCATGCATTCTTGAATTCCCCCCGTGTTCTTGACTCCACAACTTCCTTAGGAAGGCTATTCCATGCATGCACAACCCTCTCCATGAAAAAATACTTCCTCACATTACCTCTGATCTGCCTCCCCTCTATCTTCAAATTGTGCCCCATTGTTCTTGCGCATCTCTTTTTCTGAAAGATGCTACCCTCCTGGACTTTGTTGAGTCCCTTGAGGTACTTGGACGTTTATATCATGTCCCCCCTCCTTCCTTTCCTCAAGGGTATACATATTAATCTCCTTTAGTCTCTGTTCGTATGTCTTCTGGTGCAGACCCTGCACCATGTTGGTTGCCCTCCTCTGGACAGCCTCCACCCTGTCTATGTCTTTGCGGAGATGGGCTCTTCAGAACTGCAAGCAGTACTCCAGGTGGGGTCTCACCAACTGTCTGTACAGAGGGATAACAACTTCCTGTTTTCTACTGGTGATGCCTCTCCCTGTGCATCCCAGTATCCCCCCCAGCCCTCCTTACTGCCTTCTCACGTTGCTTGCCCACCTTTAGGTCATCTGATATAATTATCCCCGGTCCTTTCCATTTTGTTGTTAGTCTCTCACCCCCCATTGTGTACTCTTCCCTGGGTTTTGCTTCCCAGGTGCATTACTTTGCACTTCTTTGTGTGGTGTGGTGGTACCTTCAGTTTTGCTCAGAGAGCGGTTTCATGCAACATCCGAGTCATGCTTTTTAGCCTCTCCTCGGCCCTCAGGTTCTTTATCAAGTGCATTTCCATGGTGGCAGCATTCCTGAGGTGATGCGGGGTCTGGATATATCTGTACATGAATGACTGGCTGAGTGCCATGATGGGGTAGAGCGATCTTTGGCCATGGCCATCTCATCAGCCCGGCCAAGTTAGAGCTCGACTCCTTTCGGGCCAAGACCCCAACTCCCAGTGGACCAGCAGCGTATCTTACCTCCAGATCATTTCAGTTTGAGCACTCATACCCTGCTCTGGACTTCCTGCAGCTGCTGGGGTACTTGTCCTGTACCAACGTTGTCTGGTGGGCCTGCTGGTGTATGCACCCCCTGCAGTGGGAGCTGACCCTCCAGTCATCTCAACACCTTGGTCATGGTGATGTAGCTGATGAGGGATGCCATCCAGTGGTGGCTTGTCTTAGAACATCTGCAGGAAGGAGTCCCATTCGTCTCTCCAGAGCTGACAGTCATTCTGATGACAACACGTCTCTGGTGAGTTGAGGAGTCCAGTTAGGGGACCACAGGGCCCGTGGGCTCTGGACCTCCTAAGCAGTCCCGATACCACATCAGCCTGCTGGAGCTCTGTGCAGAGCATCTTGCTCTGATCGCATTCGCTCCTTCAGTTTGTGGTCAGGTCATGCACGTCCAGATGGGGACAGTACTATGAACATGTACTGCCTCAACAGGCAGGATGTAATACATTCTCACTGGCTAGGTCAGGAAGCCGTCCGCACCTGGACCCTCATGCAAAGCTTGGATGCCTGTCTCCTGGTGATTCATTTGTCCGGAGCCTCCATCCAGTTGGCCGGATGCCCTCAGCAGAGTGAGCGAGGCGTCTCACGAGTGGTCCCTTAATCAGGAAGTGGTAGACCATCTGTTCTCCCAGTGGGGCAGTCCCCTGATGGACCTGTTCTCCTTCTTGGAGAATGCAAAGCTGAGGCTGTTCTGTGTGTGCCTCCCCACAGTGCGGGACACTGATGGTGGATGCCTTCACGAGGCCCTTGACCCCTGGCCTCTTTTACGCCTTCAGTCCCTTCCCCTGATCCACAGGGTGCTGGTCAAAGTGCGGACAGACAAGTCACAGATGATCCTGTCAGCTGCAGACTGGCCGCACCAGTTTTGGTACCCAGATCTTTTCAGCAACAGCATGCCTCCGCAGCACTTGCCTTTACACCCAGATCTGCTCTCTTGTCACAAGGGGAAGGACTTACACCCAAACCTTCAGTCCCTGCAGCTGACAGCCATTTCTAAGCAGCTTGAGTACCAGGCTTTGAGTCTCTTCAAAGAGATTCTCAAGTTCATGGAAGCCTCCCTGAAGGGGTTGACCCACCAGTGCTATGCCTTCAAATGGAAGCGCTTTTCCATTTGGTGCCAGAGCAGGGAGCTAGACCCCCTTTCCTGCCCCTGGCTAACATTCTGGACTGCCTGTAGTACCCTTCGAATAAGGTCTGAGGTCAGTGACCCTCAAGGTACACCTGGCAGCTATCTCTGCATAGCAGGCATGGGCTGATTTACCAAAGGTGGCGCAGGAGAGAGTGGTCGGGTGCTTCTTTAAAGGCCTTGCCACCTGTCCCTGTTGATGCATGAACCACTACCACCTTGGGACTTGTTGCTGGTCTTGGCAGTGCTCATGGACAAGACATTTGAACCAGTGCACAGGTGTGATATCTCACCTGTCATGGAAGACCACCTTCTTGGTGGCCATCACCTCTGCCAGAAGGATCAGTGAGCTCTAGGCACTCTCGGTGGAGTCTCCGTACTTGATGATCCACAAGGACATGTTTGTCCTCTGCCCCAGCCTGAAGTTCCTCCCGAAGGTTGTTTCAAAGTTTCACCTTAACCAGGTGATCAATCTCCCAGTGTACTTCACCAATCCAACCTCGGAAGCCAAGCACTGGCTCCATACATTGGACCTGAGGCAAACACTCACTTAGGTGGAGCGCATGGCTGGAGTTTGGGGAGAGGTTCACCAGCTGTTTATCACCTATGCTGCAGTTGTGTCTGATAGACTGGCAGATAAGTGGACAGTTAGCAGGTAGATTGAATTGTGCATCAACCTGTGTATAGGTTGGCTGGTAGGGAGTCTTCCATAGGGCTTAGTGCTTATTCCACCAGACATGCCAGTGCCTCAGTGGCTGCTTCCAGGGATGTCCTTATCCAGGAAGTCTTCAAGGTTGCCACCTGGAAATCAGCACACACCTATATTTCCCAGTACCACATCGATCTTGAGTCACGCTGGGACGCTGGTTTTGAGACCTCAGTTCTCTGCTCCCTGTTTCCAAAGTAGGGGTGTGCACCTTGAACTGCTAGGAGTCTGCCTAAGTGTGACCAGTGCACCCCCCTAGAAATGAGGGTTACTCACCTGTAACCGTAACTCTAGGAGTGGTATATGGTGCACATCCACACAACCCACCTGACCTCCCCAGCAAGCGGCACATGGATCCCTGCTTCAGCATGCAAGGTTTGATGCTACTGGGTGGAGCCAAGGAGGATGTCACACGGGTGGGTGGGAGGAGCTGAGCTTGAAGATGTGCCAACTAGAATTAAAGGGAAAGGAAGACTACCCAAGTGTGAATGTGCACGATTTATCACTCCTAGAACTACAGTTAGAGTTGAGTAACCCTCATGTATCTCCTTTAGACAGACAGTCTTATTGAGCATTTTAATCAAACCCTAAAACACATGTTCAAAAGATTTGTGAAAGGTGAAGGGAAAGATTGGGTCCAGTATTTACCTTACCTGCTTTTTGCTTACAGAGAAGTGCCACAAGCATCAACAGTTTTTTCACCCTTTGAAATGTATGGTAGGCAAGCTAGAGGGCTACTAGATGTAATGAAAGAAACATGGGAAGATAACCCCACTCAGAAAGAATCCATTACATCTCATATGTGTGCATTGAGAAGGAAACTGGAAAAATATGTTGAAATTGCCCACAGTAACCAGGAAGAGGCTCACAAAAATGCAGAAGGTGTATTGTGACTATGGGGTAAAATTAAAAGGTTTTGAACCAGGTGAAAAGGTCTTGTTACAATCACCCACTACAGAAAACAGCTAATAAAGTGGCAAGGCCCTTATAAAGTTATTAGATGTACCGGTACAGTTAACTGTGAGATCCTTGATAGGAAAAATCATGCCAAGGTATACCGTGCTAACCTCCTGAAGAAATTGGTTGAAAAAACACCAAAAGTTGCTTTGTTATTATTACCAGAAACTGCTAAAGACGATATATATAATCTTACAACAGATGTTGTAAAAGTGAATGTTTCTTTACCCATAGAACAAACTGCGGAAATGTGTAGCTTGGTAAAGACATTTATAAGTGATTTTCCTGCACTGCCAGGCCGAGCAAAAGGGGTCAAGCACGTAATATTGACAGAGAGTGCTCACCGTGTGAGACAAAAGACATACAGATTACCAGAATGGTTAAGAGAAGACGTGGTTAAGGAAATTAATAAAATAAGAGTTTGGTATCATTGAAGAATCGAGAAGCATTTGGTCATTACCAGTGGTGATTATAAATAAAAAAGAAAGGAGCATAAAAATCTGCTTTGATTTTAGGAAACGTAATCAAGTGTCTGTATTTGACAGTTATTCTGTGCCCAGGATAGATGATTTGGTGGACAGGCTGGGAAGTGGCATGTACATTAGTACCCTCAGTCTCACCAAGGGTTACTGATAAATTTCCCTAGCTAAAGAGTCAAGAGACAAAACTGCACTTTTCATTCCATTTGGATTCTGTCAGTTCACTATCATGCCGTTTGGTTTATATGGCGCACCTGCTACATTTCAGCACTACATGGTTGTAGTTTTAGCCCCTCACAGTGGTTGCTGCTTACCTGGGCGATGTCATGGTATACAGTCCAGGCTGGAAAAGCCACCTGGAAACACCCATGAGCAGTTTTCCAGTCTATTGAAAATGCAGGTCGGACCATTAATCCTACCAAGTGCGCATTAGGCACGTGGGAAACCAGATATTTGGGTTATGTTTTGGGAAATGTAGAAATAAAACCAAAGATTTCCAAGATAGAAACTGTAGCTAACAGTCCTGTCCCTGAAACAAAGAAACTTGTCAGGTCCTTTTTAGGCCTAGCTGGTATTCTACAAGGGATTTGTTCCCAGCTTTGCCCAGTTAGCTAGTCCCCTCACTGGTCTTACAAAAAAACAGTATCTGAATAATGTGAAATGGACCTCAGAGTGTGATGAGGCTTTTCGGGCCATCAAGGCTGCATTATGTTTAGCCCGTTTTAAGAAAACCAAACTTTGAGAAACGACTTCTTTTATATACAGATGCATCGGAGATGGGCCTAGATGTAGTCCTGAGTCAGAATATAGATAGGAAGGAATATCCCATTCTGTCTTATCAGCAGGAAATTGCACAACTGGGAGAAAAAGTAGTCCACTGTTGGAAAAGAATGTCTTTCTGCGAAATGAGCAATGGAGTCTCTTTAAGTTTTATTTGTTAGGAGCTGACTTTGTACCTACAAGAGACCACAATCCTTCATGTTGGCTTAATCAAATGGAGGATAGCAATCCCAGAATCTGAAGGTGATACCTGGCACTACAGCTATTTAAATTTAAAGTGATGCACAGTTCTGGAAAAGAGAATATGGCGGTGCTGATTTTCTGCCAAGATATGGTTCAGGAATCGAGAATTCAGAAGGCTGAAAAAAATGTGTGTGCTTAACTGAAATGTTTGCTGTAATAGGTGTAATGAAAAGTGAGGTGTCCCTCAAGACTCGGTACTTGGGCCACTGTTATTTTCTATTTTCCTTAATGACCTACCCACTGTCTGCTCGTCCACATCCATACATTAGTTTGCAGATGATACAGTCCTGTTTACCTCCAGCCACTCCACTGCTGACATGACGACGGCCAGACTCCAGCTCAACTTCGATAAAGTCCAACTCTGGCTACACTCCAACTAGCTATTCCTAAATGCCAAGAAGACCATCTCCATGTCCTTCAGCATGAGGCAGAGATTCTCTAGGCTCCCATCCCTCCCCGCTTTCCTTACCCTAGATGGGACACCACTGGAAAATGTCACCTCCTTCAGGTATCTTGTGGTATGGCTCGACCAACACCTCAACTTCTTTGGACATGTGGATGCCTCACTCAAAAAACTGCACCCCAAGCTCAGTGCCTTATTCAAGAACCATGACTGCATCCCATTGCCAGCTTGTTGTGCAGTTATCCAGAGAATGATCCTTCCAGTCTTCGACTATGGCGACATAGTCTACATTGCCGCCCCGGTACCTCCTTAGCCAGATTGTACACACTTTTCCATTCTTTCTGCCGCTTTGCACTTGACTGCCCTCCTCACACCTACCGCTGTACCCGGTACCAGTCTCTATCTTTTCCCTCTCTTGAGGGCCGTCACTGTGCCCACTGCATCAAGTTCATAAGTAAATTCTGCTTTGGTTCTCTCCCCCCTGCCTCTTTTTCCCATTCCTCCTCTCTCCTCACGCTGCCTGAGTAATCTTGACACTCGTACTTTGGCTCTACCCTTCACTTCTACTTCAGCAGGTTAAGCTGCCTTCAGCTACCGATTTCCCAAACTCTGGAATACTTTACCCCCCCCCCACCATCCATGCTGCCCCCCGTGCCCTCTCCTCACTACTCCACGACCTCACCAACCCCATCTGTAACTGCCCTTAAGTTTCCCCCACCATTTGACTACTACTCCTTATTTCAGTGTGGCACCATCTGCTGCTTGGCAACACACAAAATGCACTTACTATATTGCCTGCTGTACCACGCATATATAGATCATGTTAGCTTGAAATTAATTCTTGTTACTTTGACCTTGTTATGCTAATCTTTGCTGTATGATGCAATGCTGTGTTATTGTGTCTCATAATATTGTACTGCTATGGATCCACTGCCCCCTCCTCCCCCTAGGATGCATCTGGGAATGAGCAATAGCTCAGTATGCCTTTCCTGGTGAAACATTTTAAGTAAATAAAATACTGCATATGCAGAGAACTGTAAATGTTATAAAGTAATGTTAAAAGAGAAAAAGGGCTCCATTTTCAAAAGGTTAGTGCAGCCGAAATTGAGTGTGCGCCGTGCTAACTGGAAATAGCGCCGGCTGCCAGGGCGTTGCCCATATTCAAGGGGCAGCTATGCATGGCACAACCCCGATAGTGCTGGCACGCAGAATTTCATGCTGCGCCCATGCAGATGTAGGTTCCTTTATGTATATGCAGCTCAGTATGAAAGCCAGAGATTTCAGAAGTGCTGAACTCCCTTGTGTATGGCACAGTTTAATGTTTTTGAAACCCAGCCCTTAATGGTGCACAGAGGGGGTGGGTGCCCCGCATCCTATCCATGCACCGGTTAGGACTGGTTTCCCTAGTGGTCTGGCGGCACCTCCCTAGCCCCGATCCCTTCTACAGTATAATGTTAGAAATCTATGGTGGTCCAGTGGTCCTTTGGCAGACCTATTTAATGCCTCACTACATTCGGGGTGTGTACCTCAGGACTGGAGGATGGCTCATGTGGTGCCCCTCCACAAGAGTGGCCCCAAGGATGAACCGGGAAACTACAGACCAGTGAGCCTCACATCCATCGTGGGTAAGCTAATGGAGACTATCCTGAAGGAGAGGCTGGTGGCCCTCTTAGAGGCCAAAGGACTACAGGACAGCAGACAGCATGGCTTCACACGTGGCCGATCCTGCCAAACCAACCTGGTCGAGTTCTATGACTGGGTAACTAGGCAGCTGGACAGGGGACATGCAGTGGATGTCCTGTATCTGAACTTCAGTAAGGCATTCGACTCAAGTGCCACATGGAAGGCTGGGAAGGAAGTTAGTAGGCACAGGGCAGGTGCAATGCTGGTGAGATGGGTAGGAAACTGGCTGCAGAGAAGGCAACAGAGGGGTGGTGGTGGGTGGGAGCTCTCACACCCAAGGGCAGTGACGGCGGTGTCCCACAGGGCCTCGGTGTTGGGACCAGTGTTGTTTGGGATATTCATTGCAGACATATCATGGGACATCAAGAGCAAGATCAGTCTGTTTGCTGATGATACCAAGGTTGGCGCGGTGGTGGATGACCTAGGGGATGGCAGGGGTTGCAGGATGATCTGGCAAAGCTTGAAACCTGGTCAGACACCTGGCAACTGGGCTTTAATGCCAAAAAGTGCAAGGTGATGCATTTTGGGATGAAGAACCCAAGGAGGACTTACCAGCTAGGGGGAGTGCAGCTAGCCCAGACAGAGGAGGAGAAGGATCTGGGTGTGCTCATCACAGGGTCAATGAACAGCTCGGCACAGTGTAGGAAGGCAGCTGCAAAGGCCAACAAAATGCTGGGTTGTATTGCAAGGGGTATATCCTCGAGGAGGGAGGAGGTGATTCTGCCACTGTATAGGTCATTAGTTAGACCACACCTGGAGTACTGCGTGCAGTACTGGCCTCCGTATCTGAAGAGGGACATTAAGTTACTGGAGGGTGCAGCGCAGGGCGACAAAGATGATCAAGGGTCTGGGGGACTTATCATATGAGAGGAGGTTGAAGGAGTTGAACATGTACTCACTGGAGGAGAGGAGAGACAGGGTGACATGATTGAAACCTTTAAATACATGAAAGGAATAAACAAGACAGGTACAGAGGGGCTGTTCAAAGTAAGGGAGGGGAGAGCCACCAGGGGCCATGATATGAGACTGGAGCGAGGAAGGTTCAGGAGGGAGATGAGGAGACACTTTTTTACAGAGAGGGTGGTGGCTGGGTGGAATGCGTTACCTGCAGAAGTGGTATGCAGTAGAACAGTGGACTGCTTCAAACGAGGATGGGACAGGACAAGGGGGAGGGTTAATGAAGGGGAAGGGTGGAAGGGAGGGGCAGCTGCAGAATAAGGGGTGCTAGCTGCACATTCGAGCAGACTTGATAGACCTCTAGGCCTTTATCTGCTGGCAAATTTCGTATGTTCCCTAACCCAGATCCCCTCTCCAGTATACTGTTGGAAATTCCTGGTGGCCCAACGGTCCCTCCCTAGCTCTGATACCCTCTCCAGTGTAATGTTAGAAATCCCTGGTGGTCCAGCAGCCACTCCCTAGTCTGATCCCCTCGCCAGTATAATGTTAGAAATCCCAGGTGGTTTAGCGATCCCACCCTAAACCTGATCCCCTCCTGTACTAGCTGTCAGTATTCTGTGGTGGTCTAACAGTCCCTTGCTAGCCCTGTTCCCTTCCTGTATTAGCTGTCCTTATCCCCTGGTGGTCTAGCGGTGCCCCCTTCCTAACCACAACTTGCCTGTATCTTGTCCCAGGTGGTCTAGTAGACTCCCAAACCCCCAACCCTGGCAGATGCTACCCCACCTCCCTGCTCCTTCCCGTCCCAGCCTTGAGAGCCTGCGACCAGCATAGTCCTCGTCTGACTACCACGGCTGGCCGAAGACTGAGTTGTCATGGAGCATGTACCGTACTTAAGTATGCGCTCCATGAAGGCTCAGTCTGCAGCCAGCCATGGAGGAAAGAGGAGGGCTGTGCTGGTCGCAGGTTTTCCGGGTTGGGGTGGGGGTTGTGGGACAGTACCTGCCAGAGTGGGGATGGAGGTCTACTAGATCACTAGGGACAAGATACGGGCAGGTTGAGGTTAGCGAGGGGAACCGCAGAACCATCAGGGAATACTAACAGCTAGTACAGGAGGGGATTGAGGCTAGGGTGGGACCACTAGACCACCAGGGATTTCTAACATTATACTGGAGAGGGGATCGGGGTTAGGGAAGGACCGCTGGACCACCAGGGATTTCTAACAATATACTGGAGAGGGGGTTGAGGCTAGGGAAGGACCATTGGACCACCATGGAGTTCTGACATTATACTGGAGAGATGATCGAGGCTATGGAGGGGAGACCTGGCCCGGAGCACTTGACTGATGTGCAGCATGCAGATGAGCCCATAATGGGCATGCAAAAGGCCCGTTAGTGCCATGCATGCCCAGTGGCTCATCTGCATGTTTGGGCTGAATATCGCCCATAGGGGCCACGGTGCTAACCAGTGTGTGCCGCGCTGTACCCTGTGGGCGTGTCTTGGGCCCTAGCACTCTGATAGCTGCAAGCACACAGCGTGACACTGCCTGCTTGTGTACATGCTAGCATGGCCCGATATTCAGACAGCGCTGTCAGTTTGGATTGCACTATCTGTTTGAATATGGCACCAGAGCCCGCTGGCCCTATTGTTTCGTGCGACACACCTGTGTGGGCATGCAGCCAGCTGGCTCCGAATATGGGGCCCAGAATGTTTTGGAATTCTGTTTAAAAAAAAAAAAAGATTCCCTCTTAAACAGTGTTATGTGTCAAGGTTGGATAAGACCCTGTCCTATTACTTATGCAGAGAGAGTTAAAAGCAATGATCTGTTCTGTCCTCTGTTAATCTGTCACTTGTCTATTTCTTGTCTGTCTGATTGTGCAGTCAAAGTTTTGTTGTGGTACCTTGGAATTGGCCACCCTGATCATTCCAGTTTCTCCTGGTTTTCTTGTTTCCTTCATTTGCTGTTTCTGTTCTTCTCTTGCTTCTCTGTGGTTAAAAAATGTATGTGAATATGTGAATGTTTATGTAAAACTGAGATCCCTTTTTTTGCAAATATATACAGTTATATTGTTGAAATGATTACAGACAGCTACTTGGGTTTATCTAGAGCATGGGGGCTAACCTTGAGGTGCATTTTGACTTTCTCAAGCTTGTTAGTGGAATTATCAGTAGGAAATCAGCCCTGGGACGGGATGTCTTAATTGGTTGTACCTGTTAAAAAGACCAATACAGTATTTAGGTTGGTCACAGGAAGGAAACTGACAAAGTCTTAATACATTTTGTGGAACATTAGGTGGTGTGGTTTGCAAGAACAAGATGCAGAATTTAATTGCCAGGGAAAGCATCTTATAAAAAGACAGCAGTGGTTTGTTTGAATAGAAAGAGAGAGATGGATATTGTAAAGAGACTCTTGGATGAAGGATTTTATTTGAACTGCCTGTATTAAGAGCTATCCTGCACAATTTTATTTTTTATTTAATTGTTATTGATAATAAAATGCTACTTACACATTTTACAACTTCTCCTGTTTTGCCTGTGCTTTCTGACCTATACGTCTTTAACAATCCAGTAATTCATTTAGCTGGGCATGACTAATAACCTAACATTTTTTTTACCTCTGCATTCAGTGAAATGTTATGCTCCACCTCAAGCTCAAGCAGCTGTCGTTCCAGTTCCAGCTGTTTCTTGGCCCCCCTTTTTTTTTTAGCCCTCGAGGCAAATCTGACGGTGTTGCTAATTACCACGCCTTCTGTCCATCCCACTGAGCTGCCCCCGTCGTGTCAGCTTTGGGGTTGTTGGCGTGATATTCAGAGATGCCAGTTTCTATCTTCTGCTGATACTGTGCATTTTGCAGAAGTGAGACGATTTTAATCGCTAGCTCAGAGACTTCACCACTGGGTCTAGGAGAAGGTCCTGTGTCACTGGCAAGTGGTCAGAGTGTGTGCCTGGTTTAATATCACTACGCTTCACTGTGTGGACCCAATCATTGGCCACTAGAAAGAAGTCATGCTTTATAGGGTTGTGACCAACATGTATAGTCATGTGTCTTAGGGTGGGCAAACTGCTACACTTCCATAAATCCTAACTCCCTACACAGCCTCCGTAGGCATCAACCCACCTAGTTTGGATCCTCTCTAGCCAGTCGACGTATCCAGCTCCTGGTGCAGGACCCCATTAAAATTGCACCCCCCCCCCAATTATTGGGTAAAGAATGTGTGTCTTAGTTATGTATCTTATTTTTTAACGCACTAAATGTATAAAAATATACTCTAAAATGTTGAACTTTGTTTGGCTGGTGTATTTAAAGAGCTAGTGGAACCAAGACAGACAGGAAACTAATAAAAACTTTAAAAAGCAGGCACTTGTACCTTTTATTTTCAGAAGTAGTTTTCTTTTCCTTTTTCCTACTTTAGCAAGGCATTTGACACAGTCCCACACAAAAGATTAATAGTCAAATTAACCAGCCTGGGAGTGGGTCCCAGGGTGGTAACCTGGGTAAAACATTGGCTGGACAACAGGACACAGAAGGTAATTGTAAATGGAGTCCACTCTGAAGAAAGAGGGGTTACTAGTGGAGTACTGCAGGGTTCAGTATTGGGTCCAGTCCTTTTTAATGTCTTCATAAGTGACATTGCAGAGGTACTGGAAGGAAAAGTATGCCTCTTTGCAGATGACACAAAGATCTGCAACAGGGTTGATACACAAGGAGGCGTGGAAAGGATGAGAAGGGACTTGGCAAGGTTGGAGGAATGGTCAGAAGTATGGCAGCTAGGATTCAATGCAAAAGTGCAAAATAATGCACCTGGAAACAAGAACCCAGGGAAGAATACACAATGGGGGAGGTAGTAACAACAAAAGGAAAGGGACCTGGGGTAATCATATCAGATGACCTTAAGGTTAGCAAGCAATGTGAGAAGGCAGTAGGAGGGCTGGGGTATACTGGGATGTATAGGAGAGGCATCAGCAGCAGAAAACAGGAAGTTGTTATCCCTCTGTACAGACAGTTGGTGAGACCCCATCTGGAGTACTGTGTCCAGTTCTGGAGACCCCATCTCCGCAAGGACATAGACAGGATAGAGGCAGTCCAGAGGAGGGCAACTAAAATGGTGCAGGGTCTGCAAGAGAAGCCGTATGAGGAGAGGCTAAAGGAGCTTAATATGTATACCCTTGAGGAAAGAAGGGAGAGGGGGACATGATAGAAACTTTCAAGTACCTCAGTGGAATCAACAAAGTCCAAGAGGGTAGCATCTTTCAGAAAAAGAGACACGCAAGAACAAGGGGACACAATTTAAAGGTGAAGGGGTTCAGGGGCAATGTGAAGAAGTATTATTTCACAGAGAGGGTAGTGGATGCATGGAACAGCCTTCCTGAGGAGGTTGTGGGGTCTAAAACTGTGGGAGAATTCAAGAATGCATGGGACAGACATAAGGCAATTCTTGTGGGGGGGTAGGAAGAAATAGGCTGTTGGTTAACTAGGATCTGCGGCCTAACCTGTAGGTAGGGAAATGGGCAGACTAGGTGGGCCAAGCGGTCCTTATCTGCCGTCAAAGTCTATGTTTCACTCATTAGAGAGTTTTCTATGTAACAGTCTTGTACTGGATATGTGGAACAGCTCTCAGCCTGGCAGCTGACGTATTTATCTCCATCACACACACACACACACACACACACAAACAGCATTGGGATCTCACTGACAGTGACATCACAGGTGACTAACCAGGCAGCTACTGAGTGGCTGTTCCTAAGCAGCAGTGATGTCGCAGTCTGTAAGGTCACAAAACTGATTATGTAGTTGGGGGAATAGAGCTAGATATGTCAGCTGCCTGGCAGAGTACTGTCCCACACATCACACCTACTAACATCAGTTAAACAATCATCTAATTAACCAAGGAGAAAAGAAAAAGTACCTAAGATACAAAAGATAATGGGTGACTGCTTTTAAAAACTAATATTAGTTTTAGGCAGCCCACTACTTCCAAGGGCTTGCTTGAACATCCTGGTGTGTAGTGAATATTTTTAGTTCTAAGGAAATAAATGAAAATGTATAGGCAAAAAAAAAAAATGCCTCCCACTATAAACAGGGATCTTATCTGTCAGTCTTCACCATTCATCACAGATGGGTACTGGCGAAGGTCAGGACCAGCGGAACCTTTTTTTTTTAAAAAGGATGGGCAGACCCGGCCTTGCATCGGCGCCGCCCTCGAGGCCCGGCGTACTACGTGGCGCTCGAGATTAGCTGATAAGCTGTGTCGACTCCGCCTGACTACCAGTTCTTAGTCTCCCTTGCGTCCGAGGTGCGCCTCGTGGGAAGCCTGAAGAAGTTTTCTCAGTTTTAGGCCTTAAGCCTGCGATATTTAAATGCGCCAGTCCATGATCTACTAGTTCTGGTACTGCCTCCACTCGGCGTCGCGGAAGATCTTTCCTTTTATTAACATTTAAGCGGCGTCGAGTCTTTTTGGTGTTGTTTTTTTCGTAGGTCATGCCGTGGTCGGAGGGCAAGAAATTCTCTAAGGCGGGGCGGCCCCCTATGCGTCGGTGCCCGTGCGGCCGCAGTTGCTCCGTGACCGACCAGCATGACCGGTGTCTCGCGTGTCTTGGCCCGCTTCATAACATGGATTCGTGCGGCACCTGCTTCTCCATGGACCGCCGCGTCCTCGAACAGTGCGTGTGGAAAGTTGGGCGAGCTCCGCCGACTTCGGGACGGATTGCACTCGTCGGGCCAAGCCGCTCGCCTTTCTCCGGGCCCCTCCCGGTTCTATATGGACTGAGGAGGAGGGACCCACGATGCAGAGAGCCCATCCGCTTCCCCGGGAGTGGGCGGGGCGCTGCCATGGCAATCACCCCTTCAGGGGTGAAGGCCTCCAGTGTTGATCCCGCGGTCCGGAAGGCCCGGGTCGGCGCCATCTTCGACGCCGTCGGTCGATGTGTCGTCGAGGTCCTCGGTGCCGTTTGCGGTGCCGAGGGCCTTGGCGGCGCCGACTCGTCTCTCGGCGCCGTGGGCCCTGTTGGCGCCGCTTGCGGTGTCGGTTCTGCTCGCAGCGCCACGACCCTGGATCCGGCGTCGCCTTTTGCTATGTCTTGCCTCGGCGCCGAGGTTGAGCACGGCGCTGCGGGTCCCTCGGAGTCGCTGGTCGGCGTCGCCTTTGGCGCTGCCTCTGCTCTCAGCACCAGGGGGCCGGGCGGTGCCGCTGTCAGCGCCGGGTCCGTTCTAGGCCGTCAATACCGCCTTGGTTCTCGGTGCGCTCACAGCTCTGCATGCGGCCCTGGCGGTGTCGTCGAGCAGCCGACTCTCGGTGCAGCTCGGCGCCCGAGAACCTGGCGATTCGGCGCTCTGGGGCGCTGTTGGGCTTGACGGCGCCGTGGCTGGCCCTATCTCCGGACCTTTGGTCTCAGCTGCCCTGCCGCCTTCTGCCAGCTCCGTCTGTGGGGCCGTGGAGGGTGCGGGGGCGGCTTTGACCACTGCCACGATTTCTGGGCCCTCCGCGAAGGTTGCGTTTCCTCGCCCTCCTACTTTCTGGCTTAGGGCCTCGGATTCCACCTCTTCGGAGTCGGAGTCCAGCTCAGAGTCGGACGGGCAGTCACACCCTTCGGGGTTGCCTGCACAGGAGAGTGAGCCAGTGGTCTCTTCGACGAGTCGGAGTCAGCCCCCTGCTGAGGAGCGTCGGGTTCCTCTCCAGATCGGGGTCAGTGGCACTGACCAGCAGGCTGAGGTGCGTGCCACCATAGCCATGCAACCTGGTCTGGGGGGGTTCCTTGACCCTTCAGCGGAGGTACCCCCTCCCGTGGTGTGTCTCGATCGCCCAACTTTGGGGCTCATCGGGAAGCCTATGGCTGGGGAAGGTGCTGCGCCTGGATTTCCCCCTCGGGGGCATCCCAGAGCTGTCAGCTACCTAGGCTGATTCTTCCAAGGACCAGGACCTTCTCAGACTCTGAGGGGTCGAGGGGTGTGGGGTCGGCACGTCGGCCTTTCTCTGGGGTCCACCCGCGCCCTGGACGGAGCCGAAGTGCGGACTTCCGCCCTTCCCCTTCCGGTTCCTTGAGAGGGTCCTATTCTTTGGAGGCAGGGGACCATCCTTCTGGACCTATACGGCCCCGGTCGCCTCACTGGGGGGATTCTTCTGGGTGCAGCCTAGGCAGTACCAGCGTGGTTGTACAGCTGTCGGCTGCGGATCGCTCCGGGACACCTTCCCGGGTGTCCATGGTCCGCTCCCTAGCCCTGGCAGAGGCCAGCCGATTCCTTCCCTCGGCTCTGCCCCTACCCCTCTGCCGCATTCTCCAGCGCTTCTGGGCATTCTTGGTCCTAGCGGGCCTCTCACCTGGGAGCAGTTCAGAGTGGTGGCTTCTCGGTTCCCTGCTTCCGTTAGGGCCTTGGACAGTCAGGTTTTTCAACCTCCCCCCGAGCAGCCACCCTCTGAGCATATGGTGACCTCCAGCTCCTCATCCCCCTCTTCTGGGGGTGAGGAACCATCTGTCCACATCTCTCCTGCCGCTGATCTCGCGGAGTATCAGCGTTTCCTCGCGAGGATGTTGGAGGACCTTCACCTTTCCCCCCTATCATGACAATCCAGTGCATCTGGCGCGCCTTTCTAAGGCGTTCGGGCGGCCACCCTTGTGGTGCCCCTGGCCTGCTCTCTTCGAGGCGCCCATGCTTCTGGCAGAGGCCCTTCTCCAGAGTTCCTGCCCCTAGGGACCTCAGCCAGAGGTATTGCGCACCCGAGGTCTCCAGGCTCCATGCCTCATCCGCAGTGCGTTTGACGCACCTGGACACTCCCGAGCGGCTCCACCCCCACCGTGACCGCCTCCAGATCAGGACTCTTGCGATTTTGATTTCTGAGGGAGGAGGACTTTCTACCGACACGGTTGCTTCTCTCCATCTCCGCTCATCAGGCCCACTATGCAGCCTACAACAGGTTCTTGTGGTCAGCGCTGGGTCAATTCCTAGCTGCTTTGCCTGACTTGGAGCAGACCAGCAAGCCATCGCTCTCTCTGCACGTGGCCTGGAGCTAGCAAGGCACCAAGCCAAGGCGTCTATGAGCCAACGAGGTAGCTACCAGAGTGGTAGGGACAGCGATCTGCACCAGAAGATCGGCGTGGTTTCGCCTTTCCGGTTGTCACCCTTGGCCCGGGCGAGGGCGATTTGCTCCGCCACCAGGGAACCTATCTGTTTTCCCGTAGGGCGCAGACGCTTGTCGGGCAACTTCCTTCCCCCTCCGGGGACCCCTGCCTCTCCCCACTCTCGGGCCTCCCCAGGCCCAGAAGGTTCCCCATGTGTGTCACCCACTGAGGGGCTAAGGGACACTGTCCCTTAGGGTGCAATTAGTCAACCCCTTGGGGGCTTGGTACTCACCCATCTGTGATGAATGGTGAAGATTGACACAGATAAGATATAGAAATTACGTACTTACCGTAATTATGATCTTTCTGTGTATCTTCCCCATTCATCACAATCCCGCCCACCGTACCCCTGGGGCCTCAGTCTCTGGGTCCCCCTCCCTCTGTGCCTCTCCCTCTCTTTGGAGCAGGGTAAAGTAGGGACACATGGGGGGTGTAATTTCTTCCGCTTTAAAGGGTACAGATCGAGTGGCATTCCTTCTCTACTGCATATCTCCACCCTATCAGGGTGGGAGTTGTTGGTTGCCCTCCTCCTGTCATCCAGCTGTTTCAAAAAAAAAAAAAGGAACCCCCTTTTTTCACCAAATCTCGTTACAGAGAGAGTACTAATCCCTGTACCCTGTCCTTCTCCAGTATAGCCGACTCTGCTTTTGGGGTATTGCCACATATTCTGTGCCTTGAATTCTGGCAAGAAAGCTTTGCTAAACTCCTTGCAGTTCCTATACAGTCTGGTGACGGACAAGGGTCCTGGACCCTTGTTACCTCTCTCTCTCCCCTAAATTTTCTCCCTCCCTTCCTCCGCTTCCAGAGATTGGGGCCCCTACCCAATCCCCTTAGTCTCATTTCTCCTCTGCTGTCCTCTGTCGTTATTTCTCCTTTTGGTTCAGTTCTTCCCTCCTTTTTCTGTCCCTTGGACTCTCTTGTCCCACCCTCCATCCCTTCCTCTTACCTCTCCGGTGACTCAGAACTGGTAGTCAGGCGGAGTCGACACAGCTTAACGGCTAATCCTCGAGTGCCACTTAGTACGTCGGCTTCGAGGGCGGCTCCGATGCAAGGCCAGCTCCGCCATCCTTTTAAAAAAAAAAAAGGTTCCGGGTCCTGACCCTCCAGCCAGTACCCATCTGTGATGAATGGTGAAGATACACAGAAAGATCATAATTACGGTAAGTACGTAATTTCTATTTCCTGGCACTGGGGTAGTGTCCACCAATACCTTTTTGAGAAATTCTACATTCTCATATTCTGCGTTTGGCACATATACATCAAGAATGATGCAGGGTAAGGAGTGCCATGTACCCCTTCTGCAAATATGCTTACCTTCTTTTTCTTGAATAACCTCAGATACTTCTCTGGGTCAGTTCTTGTGGAGTAAAATCAATATGCCTCTTCTATGGAAGTGTGCCTCGAATGTAGAAGCATAAAACTGCCCCATCCCAGTGCCTCCTGAGCTTCCTGTGCTCCATCTCTGATAGGGGCATCTGCTGCAGCAGCACTTTCTGAACCTGCTGCTTGCACACTTCTTGGAGAACTCAAGCATCCTTAATTGGATTGTTGAGCCGCCTTACTTTGTACTGTACATGACTAGTCTATCCCCCAGCATCTTCATGGTCGCAGGGTGAGAGGAGCCTCTCCTGTCCTGTGCCAGTGAGTGGCTCCATGCAGGATTGCGGTTTATCAACAATGAAACATAAACAACTGTTTACATAGTATGAACAATACCAGGCTCTCAACACACTGAGTCCCTTCCCACGTTTTGAGTTTCTACCATGCCTTCTGTGAGATTGTAACAGTTCGACCAGGTGATTGTGACAGGGTTGAATAAGGCCCTGTCCCATTTGTTATGCAGAAAGAGTTGAATGCAAGGATCTGTTCTGTCCTCTCCTTTTCTGTCTCTTGTTTGTCTGGTTGCGAAACCAAATGTTCTTTTGAGACCGAGGAACTGATCACTCTGACGGTCTTGCGATTTTTTTGCCTCTTGCTTTCTCTCTGCCTTCACTTGCTGCCTTTTCCTCCCCCTTGATTACCTGTAGTTATAAAAAATATACGTGAATCTTCGTGTGAAATTGTAAGTGATACTGGGATCCCTTTGTTTGAAACTGTACATAATTATACTGTTGAAATGACTGCAAAAAGCTATTTGGAATTTTAGGGGATTAACCTGAGATGCAGTTTGAGCTCCTCTCAGGTTTGTTTGCAAACTCTTTTGCAGTGCTGTCAGCAGGGGGCCAGCTTGGGGCATTGTTCTATTTGAAAGACTGCTCTGCAAAGAAACTGACAAGAACATTTTGTGAAAAACAGGATATCTCTTAATGAGTTCCCAGGCAAAGACTCACAAAAAGAGCAGCAGTGCTTTTGCTAGAGAGTGAGAGACAGAGACCGAAACTTGGAATTAGAGATACCCTCAGATGCAGCACTTTGTTTTCTCTGTTTATACTGCCTTTGTAAATAGTTATACTGAATAATTTTTATTTTCTGTTTTACTGTTATAGATAATAAAACATTACCTGTGAATTTTACAACTACTCCTGGTCTTCCTATGCTTCCTGACGACAGTGGTGCGAATTGAGTCACTGGCAAGGCACTCCTCTGATGTAACTTAGACCACATTCCCACCCATTCACCCCACATGGCTCTATCAGTGTCTTGGCTGCATACATTTTCTTGAGTCATTTAAGTTGTTGCATTGTCCCAGTCCCCACCCCCGACTGGTGTGTTCGGGCAGCATAATCTGCTCCTGAGTTTGCCCCCCTTTCCCTGGTTGGACGATGCTTTTGAACTTTAGTTTGCTTGCCATCTGCCTTTACCTTTTTGGGGAGAGGTTCAGTTGATGGTTAGAGTCAGTCTGTAATCAGTGTGACAACTAGGACTGTGGTAGTCCAATCTGAGGGACCACCTATTGAGCCCCCGGTCCCCCCGGCCTTCTGCCCCTCGTGGCTAGGTGAAAAATGGTGGGAAAGGCCTTGTTGTTGCTGTGTCACAGATTTCACATGGCAGTACTCTGAGTGCTAGAGGTGGTGCTTGCAAGGAATGGTGACAGGTACGTGCTCCTGCTCCACTTCCTGGGTCACCCCTTCCCTCTGCAGTGATATACCTGATTAGGCCTGATTCAATCTACATGTGAAGATGTGTTCCATGTTCTGCTTCCTAGGGGTTGAAACCATCTAGAATGAGACAGGGTGCTGCCCTTATTAGCCACCCCGCTTCACCACCTTGTATCAACCAGATAGGTCCTAGTTGCTGTCAAAATAAGTAACTACCCTCCTACCAAACAGGGTCCTTTCCCCAAACCTGCACTTTATTTCTTCTCCGCCCCATAGGTACTGTTACAGGACGCTTTGCTGCTTTTGGGGCTGTGGGAGTGTTTTCACCTGCACGCGTCAGCCGGGTAGGCTTTCCTCTGCTTAAAGTTCACGCACCAGCAACATCATAGGAGCAACTATTTCAATCAAGCTGCAAGGGCTGAATGTATGCAGAAGCTCGTCTTCCTTGCCCCAAGCCTGCATACGTCGTCCCCTCCCAGGTACTGTTACGGGATGCTTTGCTGCTTTTGGGGCTGGGGGTGTAGCTACCTGCAGCACGTCAGCCGGGAGGTGGGCTGTCCCTCTGCTTAAAAGTTCGTGCTGCCAGCAAGCGTGAGCAATTGCGAGTGGTGCGAGCACCACTCCACAGAAGAAAATCACTCACTGTATAAGCTTGTTTTATTCTCAGGACTTTTGTTTGTTTGGATTATTTAATATATAAGCCTCTTACTTTTATTTGATTTGCTATGTTTAAGTAAGCTTGTCATTATTCTTATCTTGAAACTCTTAAGTATTAGCTTGTATTTTACCTAGGTTTAGAAAGTTTTAGATTAATCTGAAATAGTATTGTTTAACTGTTTATGAACTATATTGTTTACTTAGATATTTATTTAACCAGCATTCATCTTGTTACTAAATCTGAAATAGTTTGGATTACATTTCTTTAACCTGGGTCCAGAAAGTTTCAGACTTAATTTGTAACATGATGGTTTATTCGTTTTCGGAAGGCCATCATTTACCAGATATATATGCAATTAGCACTCACTTCTGTTTGTTACCTAACCTGAAATAGTTTTATCAAAAACTTTAGAAAGTGCCATTCTCCCTATATTTGAAGTAACAAGCATTTATCTGTGCCTATTTTTAGATTTGACAGTTCATCACTTAATTTTTAAATAGTTTGTTCTTAACATGTCTCTGATTCATGTAATGTTGGTGCTATCTGTGCTTTGCCCAATCCTAACCGGTGTTTTACATGATAGAAAAGATAGTTCTTGGTGATTTCTACTGCAGCTGGGACAAAAGTTTGAAAGGTGAAATTAGAGAAACTCTGACTGATCTGGGTGTTATGCAACTAACAGAGGAAATTACAAGGCCCAATTATAAAACAGGTGGAGGGACTGTTCTTGACTAGATCATGGTCACTCATGTAGATAGGATAACTAATTGTGAAGTTATGCCTGATATCATGAGTGACCATCATCCCATGAAATGCGAATGGCCTGTAAGAGTGCCCAAAAGTCCTCCCAGATGCGTTGAATGTAGAAATTTGGCTAATTTGACTTCCCAGAGAATCGAAGCTGTGTTAAACGAAATTGACTGGTCCCCCCTATCATCTTGCACCAATATTGATGTAATGTGGGAGTTCTTTTGTATAGCCTACAGTGCAATCATAAATAGAGCTTCCCTCCTGAAGAAAATAAGAATTAGATCCTCTAAACAAGAATGGGTCACAACGGACCTCATTCATTTAATGAGAAAACGTCATAAATATTGGAAGGTATATAAGGTATTGAGAACTTCTGCTCTTCTCCAAGAGTATAAGACACTTAGAAATAAGTGTAAATCTGAAATTAGGAAAGCTAGGGTCGCTTATTGTCTAAATGAACAAAGGAACTCCAGGGCACATCCCCCAAAAAACTGTAACTTTCTCAACAAAATTATGGGAAGACAAAAACAGCTTCTGCCCCCATCGTTCTCCAAAATGGACAAAGTATATGTGATCCTTCTTCGGTATCTAACATTTTTAACAGTCACTTTGGGAATCTTGGTTCCTTTAGAACCACCATAATTTTGAATGGTGTAACTGATCCTAACGGCGTCCACAATGACACTAACCCAAAGTTTTACTTTAAACATATTACCCCTTTTTTAATAAAAAAAATATTTTTTGAAAAATAACCCAAAACCCCTCCAGGGTCAGGATGGAGTTGATATCAGGATTATTAAATCAGGCATAGATTGTTTTGCTTATCCTTTAGCACATATTTTCAGTTTTTCTTTATTCCACAATGTTTTCCCAAGTAGTTGGAAACGGGCGATTATAAAACCCATCTTGAAGAATTGAAATCCCTCCTTTGTTACTAATTATCGACCGATATCTCTTCTATCTCCCATATCAAAAATTTTGGAAAAGATTGTGATGGACCAAACCTTAGGTTTTCTTGGGAAATACTCTTTACTCTCAAGGAACCAACATTGATTCAAGCCAGGGTTTAACACTGAAACAGCCTTGGTGGGGCTCACGGGCAGTGTACATGGTGCACTTGACAGAGGGCACTCATGTGCGGCACTGTTCGTGGACCTCACCGAGGCTTTTGACCTGGTTGTATTCGATCCTCTTCCAGGTGTCCTTTGTGGTCTTCACTTTTCTGGGGATGTAATTATGTGGTATCAGAATTTCTTACGTAACAGATACATAGATACATAGACAGTGTTGGCAGATAAGGGCCTATGGCCCACCCAGTCTTCCTATTTGAGCTTGTAAGTTCAGTTTATGTTTTCCAAGAAGTCTGTTGCCCCTTACCCCTGACCTCCAGAATTCCTTTATGTCTATCCCATGCATTCTTAAATCCCATGATTGTTTCAGCCCCCACCACTTCCTCTGGCAGGGTGTTCCACTTGTCCACCACCCGTTCTGTGAAGAAATTCTTCCTCACGTTTCCTCTGAATCGTCCTCCCTCCAACTTCATCCCATGCCCTCTAGTCTTGGAACATCTTTTGCTTAAAAATAGTGTATTCCTGCACCCTGTTCCTCCCTGTAAGATACTTGTATGTCTCTATCATATCCCCTCTCTCCCTCCTCTCCTCCAGGGAGTACATGTTCAGTTCCTTCAACCTGTCCTCATATGACTTGTGATGCAATCCATGCACCATCTTTGTTGCCCTCCTCTGAACCTTCTCTACCCTGTCTATGTCTTTACATAGGTAAGGTCTCCAGAACTGCACAGTGTACTCCAGGTGGGGCCTCACTAGTGTCTTGTATAGTGGAATTATGACCATCCTTTTCCTGCTGGTGATGCCCCTGCCTATGCATCCCAGCATCCTATTTGATTTACCTGCTGCCTTGTCACACTGTTTCCCTTCCTTGAGGTCATCAGAGATGATAACCCCAAGATCCCTTTCCTGCTTGGTGCATGCTACATCCTCACCCCTCCACTGATACATTGTGCCAGGGTTTTTGTGCCCCATATGCATTATCTTGCACTTCCTTGCATTGAATTTCAACTGCCAAACCCCTGACCATTCTTCAAGTTTCTGCAGGTCCATTCTCATTCTGTCTACACCCTCTAGTGTGTCTACTCTGTTACAGAGCTTTTAGAACTATCATTGGTTCATCTCTATCCCATACACTTCCTTTAGTTTGTGGTGTAGCCCAGGGTTCAATCCTGGGGCCACTCATTTTTTCTTTATTTATGAATTCCGCCCCAAATATTTGTACTAACACAGAGATGATCCTTTACGCCGATGACGCTGTTATATTTTGTACTAATCCCAGATCTGACACTGCTCTCTCCCATCTTCAGACTGATTTTGATCATCTGCAGGATTGGTTATCTTTAAATCATTTGATTTTGAATTCTCAAAAAACGGATGTAATGTTTTTTTCCTGGAACAAGAAGGCAGCCACTGATTTTCCTCTAATTATTGATAGAAAGGGCAATAAAATCGAATTTGTTTCAGTTTTTAAATACTTAGGTATAACCTTAGATAATCAGTTTTCTTTTGAACCTCATACTCAGAGCCTTAGGAAAACCCTGCATCAAAGATTGGGTATTCTCTATCGAGCTAAGTCCCTTCTGACCTTCGAATCAAGAAAGCTTTTAGTCCATAGCTTCCTGATATCGGTACTCGATTATGGAATACTTATATATACCTCCTCATGTTATAATGTTTTGAGCCCGCTCAGAGTGATATATCATTCAGCCTTAATATTCTGGCTAGATTTGCCTTTTCAAACGCATTGTTCTGACTTTTATAAACAGTCTTATTCTCTATCTTTTGATGACCGAGTTCTTTTTAAAATGGGTACTTTTTTATTTAAAGTAAAATGTAACCTTCTTCCCCCGTTTACTTCTCTAATGTTTCCCAGGGCAATAAATGCATTATCCACTAGGTCCCAGTCCAAATTTAAATTTAAAACACCATTTCTTAAGACCACCTTTGGGCAAAGATCTTTATTATTTAGAGCACCCACTTTTTTCAGTAAGATACCATTAGTAATTGTTGAGAGTAATCTCGTTCAGTGCTTTAAGAAAAGGTTAAAATACTGGCTTTTTTTTCAAGAACATAACGTATCTGCTTCTGTAGTTGCATTTTATTGGATTGAATGTTCTGTTCTCAATGTTGTATTTTTATATTCTGCTTTTAGATTGAACTTGTCACCGGTGAAAAGGGTCAATCTTGCTCATCTGGATTTACAAGTATAAAAATAAAAATGAAAATGAAAGGGTTGCTCATTTATTACCTCTTATTACATTCAAACCCCAGGAATCCCTCACTTATGCTTAACAACTGCAGTCATTCCCCAGGAATGAGCCACCCCAGAGCTTCGAATTTTATGCTAATTAGAGAATCTTAGAATGAAATTCAAAACTCTTCTGCATGTGGTCACGCTCACTCTTACATCCTAATGGCAGATTTATTTCTCTACCTGAAGAAAGCAGTCACCCCAAAGTCTTCACTTCAGATCGATCACGGTTAATTATTTTATTATTTTAATTGAAATCCTAACAGTTTATTTATATTAATAACTCTGTCCTTGTAGCCCACTGGGCTACCTACCGCACCCGCGGTTCGCCTCCTGCACGCCTGGACACCACTCTATGTGTCTCTCAGTGCCAAGGAGCCTGCTGCCAACAGCCCCCTGGAATCAAGCATCAGGTACAACCTATACACAGCTCCAGCCTCACTGGCTGCTGCTCTGGCTGCGAAAATGTTCACCCCCCCACCAGGCCACCCTTAAATACACTTGAGCTCCTCCCCTCTCCTACCCCATCATGCCTCATTGGCTCCCAGTACTAGTGCTCTGAGCTTAAATCTTTGTCTCCCCAACCCCTTTGTTGATCTCTGTTGATCCTGCCCTCCTCTTAAAGGCATCTTCACTATAAGACACTTTCTCCTTAAAGCCCTGCTCTCTGTTTCCCTGGCTGTAGTTTTACAGCTCTAGATAGTACTATTTCATTAGCTATTGTAATAAATCCAAGAGATGGCTTCCTCAGCCCCCCTTCTCCTCATTGGCTACATCCTCCTTCTGACAGTGGAGCCAATTTTGGACCCCAGGAAAGACTCATCCTGCCTGAATACTCCTATAGGACTGGAAATAAGCCCAATGGTGTCTGCCACCCAGTTAACTCCCTCAAAAGGCAGTAATCCTTACACATTTCCAACCCTTCACACCTCCTACTGCCCAACATTCTCTAAGCAGACCCCTCTTACCCTCTTTGCTAGGGTATTATTATCTGCTCTGGTCAACTTACGCTGCCCAGCAAACTCCCACACCACTGCCCTTGATAGTGTCCAAGGCAAACAACCAAACAAAGCCTTCCTAATCAATGGGCAGGATCATACACTTGACTTACCCTTCTCCAAAATAATGTGGAATGCAATCCAACTTCTGGCCCCAATTACAAGGTGCTCTGAGACCACCTCTGGCAATCCCACTATGCCATCCCTCTGCCATCTCACAAGAGCAGGGGACGCAGTTAAACATACGTCCGCTATCCTGCCAGCTCAGCTGAATATGCTGATAGTCACCACAAAAGTAAAGAATAAAATAGCCAACTCCCACAGCAAGTCCTATCTAATGAAACATTGAAAGCTACAAGCTCTTAGAATTGCCTGGCTACTCCTTCAACTCTCGGGGAACATTCATCCAAACCCAGGCCCTAGTACTTGTGCCTCAGTACCACCAACAGACCGCAAGGCTGGTGCAATAACTATTGCATCTCTTAACATATGCAGCCTGCTAGCAAAACTTGATGCTCTCCAGGTATGGATGGCACAACATAAACCAGATGTCATGTCAGTCATGGAGACCTGGCTCACTCCTAGAACCCCTGACTCTGCTATCCAGCTTGAGGGCTACACAGCTTTCAGGATGGACAGGCGAGGGAAATGAGGGGGAGGATGTGTCATTTATGTTATTGACTCAGTTCAGTGCAGGGCACTCCCCATCCCACCCTAGGGTGGAAGATAACAAATTCTCTCCGTCCAGGTTCAACTTGGATCCCAGGGAAAGTGTTTAACTATAATCTTGGTGTACATACCCTCTAAAGATCAAGAGGCTGGTTTCAAACTAGCACTTGATTATTTATCTAGTAATCACCATCTGTCTGAAATCATAATGTTAGGGGACTTTAATGTAAATTGGTTATCCCCAGATGCTACACCTTACCAGGACGCAATAGCGGCCATAGACATGGTCCAACTCATTCAGTCCCCCACTCGTGTAAACTATCGCATGGTTCAAGTACTCTCATAGACTGGGTACTAACCAACTGGCCACAAAGAATAACTAGACCCATTGTGCTACCTGACTCTATCAGTGACCACTCGCCAGTCTTATGCTCCTGGACAAACAAGACCCTGAACCCTCCCAAAAAAAAAATAACCTCCAGAATTATAAAAGCTGGGCATCTTGCCTCACTAAAATCCTACCTCCGCCAGCTAGACTGGGAGGGGGTCTACGCTGCCGCTGTCATGAATGCTGCTCTTGAGTGCTTTATTGACAAGTTTAACACGGCCTGCAACATCTTTGCCCCTCTAAAAGCGAGGAAAATCAAAGGAACCAGCAAATCATGGATCACACCACAGCTCCTTGAGCTCATGGGGGTCAGGAATAACCTGTGGCATAGGGCTAAGAGCACTGGGTCCCCCTCTGACATACAGAAATACAAAGCAGTACGTAATAAGTGCACTCAAGCCATCCGCCTTGCAAAAAGATCTCACTTTAAAAGTGAACTGGACAACTCTTGGCGCAACAGACGCAGATTCTGGGACAATATAAAAACCCTAACAGGCAGAGCAAGTAAATCACCACCATCACAAATAAACTTTGAGGGTGCGATTACCCAGGATCCCAAAACTGTTACAGATGGCTTCAACAAGGCCTTCACAGACCTTAGTGGGGTCCTTCCTCCAGACTATCTCCGACCTGTGCCTAACTCCGCCATTAGTTGTACTGACATCCCTCCAACACACACAGCACCTCCCTTCTACTTGATGGTAATCTCTACAACTGAGGCAAAAAAATACTTTGAAAAAGTTCTCGGGGAACAGTAGATCCAGTGGGGACTCACTTGACCTAAAGATTGTGGCTCTCACCGTGAATGTGTTACTGTCCCCTCTAACCTGGATCCTAAATCTCTCACTAACCACTGGCATTTTCCCGCAATGCTAGAAAGCTGCGGTGGTCAACCTGGTCTTTAAAAGCAGGACAGAACCTGCCTGGCTAACTACAGGCCAATCTCAGTTCTGCCCCCCGGCACTAGAGAAGATAGTACACGATCAGTTAGGTACATACCTTGATAAGTACAACCTTGCGTGCCAGGAACAGCATGGCTTTCAGAAGGCACATAGTGCTTCAACGGCATTGGCTAACTTTACCAGTCATATCCATGAAGCACTTGACCGAGGGCTCTTGGTGGGGGCCACTTTCATCAACTTCACCAAGGCCTTCGACACGGTCAACCACAACTTGCTTCTCACACAACTCTTTAACATTGGTATATCCTCTGTCTCTCTAGGTTGGTTCCAGAGTTACCTCTCTAACAGGACCCAGCAGGTCAAGATTCTTGACGTTCTGTCCGACCATCAGCATATCAACATAGGGGTGCCCCAAGGTTCCATTTTGGGCGTCCTGTTGTTTAGCCTGTTTCGAAATGAACTCCCCAAAGTCTGCCAGAATAAGATCCTTCTATATGCAGATGATGCTGTTCTCTACATGTATTGCTGTACTCTGGAAGAGCTGGAAAAAGGCATGTAAGATGACTTTACTGCTGTGGAAAAATGGTCCTTCAGTCTAAGCTCTTGCTCAACTACACTAAGACTAAAACAATGTTGTTTTTCTCCCATCAGAACCGTCATAAGTCACATCACCTCAATATTTACAATAACAAGTTTGATACACTCGAAATGGTCACCACCTTTAAGTACCTTGGTGTCTACCTTGATAGCTCTGTCTCTCTCTCTCTCTCTCTCTCTCTACAGCCAGCATATAGACCATGTTGCCAAGGCAGCTAGTGCCAGACTAGGTCAGCTCTACCAGCATAGGCAGTGCCTCACCAAAAGTGCCATCAAGCTTGCAATTAACAGCTCCATGTTCTCTATCATAGATTATGGACTGGTAGTCTACGGAGCCGGTACTGATACAGCTCTTAGGCGAATCAAGATCGTCTTAAACAAAGCCTGCAGACTAGTCCTGGGTGTGGACTATTTAACTCGCACGTGTGAGCTATACTCAAGCACTGGTTGGTTAAACTTGAATAGCAGAATTCAGTACCAAGTCTGTCTGTTAACTAAAAAATCCACCCTAGGTCTTGCTCTTCCTGGAGTGAAGCAACTGCTAAGAAACTCCACTTTCTCCAGACTAACTAGGGGGTCGAGTAAAGCTGCCTTCATTATCCCATTCCGCCGGACCTCTCTTGGGCAACGGTCCTTCGAATACAGGGCCCCCTGCTGGCTAAATTCCTTTAACTCTGAGCTGATTGAGGAAACAAAACTACTCCCATTTAAGGCCAAGCTGTTGCAGTACCTGGCCACTTTTAGTAACTGCGACTGCGTTAACCTGTGCCTAATCCTACTGTTATTGATAAGCTTATCTGTCCTGCATAGCACCCATTCCCCCCACTTCCTCCCTGCCTGGTGTGACCCGACTGAACACTTGCCCCCACGTCCCTCTTTATCCCCCGCCTTCCTGCATTCTCTTCACAAATATTAATCCCCAGTATTCCCCGGTTTCCCCTCACCTCACCCCCACTTTAAAACCCTTTCCTTTAACCCTCTCCCACCACATTACCCAGCCCTGCCCTATCACTTACTTGTGTAACCCTGGGTAGATTCCTATCCAATCCCACCCTTCTGACTACTCAACCCCCTTATTCTATCACCCACTTTGTCTCTGCCCCCACCCTCCTCCTTCTCTCATCTATTCTGTCCTCCCCCTCCTTGGGTCACCACCACTTCTGATCCTCCATAACGCTACCTGCACGCTTTAAAACTCAGCTACAACTATAAATTGCTTGTCCACCTTAGGTAAGCTCTTACTACTGTTGCAATAAAGTTGACCTCTCCTACCTGATGTATTTTAACTGTACTTGCTTGAATCTGTATCTGTACGTACCATAACATACTTGCCTGCTGTATATACCCTATCTGTTTTGTAATGCCTGCGTACCTTGTCTATTGCCTTACGACGTGGAACCTTTGTAAATTAGCTTTTAGCTCAAATGCGTTGTCTGAGATTCCAATAAATAATGGATTTTTTGTGTGATTATGTGATTTTCTCCAGTTTCACATTGTTTCCTAGGAACTGGAGAAGGTTGTTTTGCGTCGTGGTTCTTGCCTTCAGGGAAATGCTTCTATTTGCCTTTAAAAAGCTTTATTTAACTGTTAAAGTGTACCGCTTTGTGGTATTTTGAAATTATTATTCCGGGTTCCTTTTTTTGGAACCGAGATGGTAATTGACTTCATATTTCAGATTAAGCACCATTTAATGCTGATTTTTGTGGCTCTTTTTAAAACCCAAACCGCATTTCTGTATTTTCAAACCTATTTTACTCTAATAGTCTTTTTCATTACATTTTTGGGAACCAGAATGTTTTTCCATGGTTGTCAGTGTTTGGCATGACTGGCAAGCCCAAAAAGACGATGGGACCCACAGGCTTTAAATATTGTAAAATTTGTTTTCATCTCCTGGCTAAGGCAGACAAGTTGTGTTAGAGGTGCCTGGGTCCAGATCATGATTTTGTCAATTGTGAACTCTGTATGAAGCTCTGCCCCAAAACACAAAAGAGAAGGGCTAAAAAATAACAGGACATAGCTTCTCAGTCTGCCTCCATGTCACCTAAAGGCTCTGATGAGGGCCCAGCCCCTCAAAGTATGCAGCAGTCCCTGTCAAAGGGGACAGATTTAATTTAATTTAATTTCAGGTTCGTATTAATGCCTTTGAGCCAAAAGACTAGTTTACAAAGGTTCCAAGTCAGACATATACAGAGCATGAAATCACAAACAAGTAGGTGACAAAAGATAAATAATTACAAATTGATATATAGGATTACATTGGCTAGACAGAGGTAGTGGTTTAACAAGCTATTTTGCAGATAACTATGTGCAGGCATGGAGTTACAGTATTTGGTCGACTAATAATTGCCCTATGCCTGCAGTTAACGTGGGTTACTTAGTAAGTTGTACCAGCTTAGTTGTAAGCAACAAGTAGAGGATAGGTGCAGAGTAAGCAAGAGTTTAGAGGTCCCATGATAGGATAGATGTGAGGCAGCCGGAGTAGGCCTTGTCCACAAGAGTTAAGAGTCAGCCATATTAGGCCTTGTCCAGAATGTGTTAGGAGGGGGAGGGTAAAGGTTGAGCAAAGTAGAGTCTAGGATCAGAGCAGAGTCAGATAAGAAAGAGCAGGCTGTAAAAGATGTTCAGAAATCATTGTGTCTGAACAGGGGAACTCTTAATCCAGTAAAAATAAAAGAGGTGCCGGCTCGGCGGCGCAGCGGTTGGATTTACCGCTTGCGATGCTGGCGACCCGGGTTCGGGAACGGACTCTGGTCGCTGGAGAGCCGGCTGGGGTGGAGTAGGTTCGAGGCCCACCACTGCTCACCAATACTTCAGGGGTGGGAGGGTATTCAGGACCACTGCTCGGGTACCCTGGCGGAGGCTGGGGTCCAGAATGCAGCTGAGCCTGGACGCTGGGGGGCGTAGGAACGCCGGCTCACGCCTTGACATTCGTGGCACACCACGCCCCCAGAGAAGCAGAAATACCAGCCTCCGGTTCGCCGGATGATGGCTGCCCGCTCGCTGACCCGAGGGGTCCTGTGCCCTCCGATCACACCTCAGCAGCACCCAGGGACTGGCCCCATACGCTGGGGCCCACCCCACCCGGTGTCTTTCCTCTCGGAGGAGGGAACCCACTCGGCAAAGGATATGCCGGGCCACCCTGGGTCGGCTGCGATGTGAGTGAGGAGGGACAGGGCGGGGTCACAGTAGCAATGTGCAGCCGGAAGGAGTGGCTAACCCGGAGGCATGACCGGAGGGGGGGAAAAAATAAAAAAATAAAAAATAAAAGAGCCTCTGAGTAGACACTGGAGATGGTGCCTGCTAAGAAAAAACAAAAAGAAAAACATGTTTCTGTCTGTCCTCCTGAAGAAGAAATCTAGCCACCAGGAGACAACAAATAAAATGCCCTCAATAGAGGACATGACAAAGGCTTGGCAATTTCTCCAGGTGTTCCAGGCTATGGGGAATTTCATGAATATGCTTGCCACCCCCAAATTCCTCAAGCTCCAGTTCCATTCCCAGTGCCTGTGGAGGAGGAGGTTGAATTGTACTGTGAGGAGGAGGAGGAGGATGAAGGAGAACCCATAGAGCCAGATGGTTCTCCTGAACAAGAGCTTGGCACCCCTTCTCAACCTCCAGATCACTATACCTCACACTATACTTCTGTGAGGCATATGATAAAACACCCTTAACATCTCCTCACAGGAGATTGAGGAAGATGAGGCGAGGTGGAATTTATGGATGTGATGGGCTTAACTTCCACAAAAAGGTTCCTGTTGCCCATCCACAAATCCTGGCAGTATAGCCTAGAGGTTAGAGTAACGAGCACTGAGTGAGCTTCGTACATCTAGCAGACCTGGGTTTGATTCCCACAACCTCCACTTGCATACTGTGTGACTCTGAGCAAGTCACTTAACCATACCAGTGCTCCTGGGTCACCCCTGGAAACAGGCATTTGTGCTTAGTGGGCCTTACCCGGTTACCAAAAAGAATAAAAACATAAATACCTCAAGAAGGCCACCTGTAAAATCATATCAGCACCCATTTTGGCTGTTGGTATAAATAAGAAAATTAAGAAAAAGTATCAGGTGGACAAACAGGATTCTGAATGCCTCTATTCTCACCCTGATCAGGAGGGAGTGATCCAGACTGCCTCCTGTGAAAAGGCCAAGGTGCCCCTTTCTTCCCAACTTCCTGAGAAAGATGCTAGAAAACTGGATAGCATAGGTGTAACACCTAGGCGGCGCCTCTCCAAGGGCTACTACCCCTGCCTTGCCTGGCCAGACCAAGGTTGAGGGGCCCGGGTTCCCAAACTTTACTTTAACTGTTTCTTTTTCCATGCTTTACATAATGCGAAGTGCCTCCACCCAGAGTATACCTTTGAAGTAAGCTAGCTGTTACCTGATGCAACCCCCTGGGAAGTCATACCACTCACTTTAACCACTTGCCACCCCAACACATGACCCAATAACATTTCCCCACATTTCAGACATTTCTGTAATTAAAGACTTTCTCTAATGATATGCTCACAACATAAGTGCAAAACAGTAACAGCAGCATTTATTTGGGGGGCAAAGGGATTAAGAATGGGGACACAGAAGGACTAGAGGTTATGCAGTGATGATTAATATTTACAAAATTTACATTTGATTAGGCTTGATTGAAATTGGGTTTTTTGGTTTGTGTTGGTGAAAACCCTCCAGCTGGGTAGATACCAGTTAAACTAGAAGAAGCAATCACTTTATACCAGCATTTGATACCCAGAGCCCTGGCTATCTAAACTGCATATAATCTGATGGAAAACATTTCACTTGTTACCCACCACTGATACCAGTTCCCCAGACTCAGTATGAAACCCCACAATCTCATACACTTTACCCAGGGTACCCAGTTACCAAAGTCTCTTGTTGGTTGCAAGCCTGGTGGACGGTGCAGCTATATGTTGGCCGGCTTGATTTAAAGGAAGAAAATAGTACTCAAAACAATTAAATAAACAAGCAATTTTAGATCCTTTGAGGTGCTCAAGGGTTGCCCTGCATTTGGTAAACTGAACAAAATTAGGAGGTGTACCATCCGGTTACGTTGGTTGGGACATCAATTATTATTTCTGAACATCCATCACATTTATATGTTTAGCACATTCAGTACATTGAGTTACAAATGTCAAAATCAGTAGACTTGGGGTCTCAGTCCTGTTCATGGTACATGGCTGGGGCTTGTAGCTCCACTGGACATCTTGACCATAGCAGACAATTACATATCAGCACATTTATACGATACGTTTGGGCTCACTTGGGTCCCCCAAACAGTTAGACTATGCTTTGGGCTAACTCAGGTCCCCCAAACAGATGATACTTTGGGCTCACTTGGGTCTCCTAAACAGATGATACTTTGGGCTCTCTTGGTTCCCCCAACTAGTTTAGACGATACTTTGGGATCACTTGGGTCCCCCAAACAGTTAGGTCCGTCTGCGCTGGGCAAGATTTAGGCGCAGCAAGTGCAGGGTGCAGACCAGACAAACAGTCACTAAGGGTATAGGCAGCCCCAGTTTAGCAAGATTTCTTTCTTTCTTGCACCGGGGGGTACAAGAGTACTCACTCAGGCTCCTCGTAGTAGATTCTCCACTACGCAGGTTCCTGAATTTTTCAGTCCTCTCACAAGTGAGTTGCGATCAGCTCTCTCACAGCTGGCTTGATGTCATCAGGTTGTAGGTCCACATCTTTCCCCAACATGGAAGGGAGGGCTAGCACCTGGGGGCATTCTGACAATCCCCAGGCTAGCAGGTACTACATAAAATTAAATAACTTTAACTTTTTACTGCTAAGAAGGCAAACACCCCCTCCTGGATGGAGAGGATTAGCTGGATTTTCAGGCTTGGATGCATGGCTGGGGGCCCGAGTCCCCGGGGGAGGTCTTGCTCGAATCTGGCAAAATGCTGGAAAACATAGTCTCTTATAGGGCTCTCCTGAGGCTCCTGATTGGCTGAAGCTATTTGGTGAATGGCCCACGATTGGCTGGAGGGCCCAACAGTCAAGAAAATGAATTATGTATGAACCTCACTTGATGCACAGTTGCTTTGCTGTTTTGGTGCCTGAAAATAGGTCCCTGCAGTTCCCCATGAGTGCTTGGTGTTTTCCCATGAGCTTTGGCTAATGTCCCACAAGTTCTGGCTTTGATATTCTAGCTTTCCGAATGGCTGTGCTGCTTTGTAATGGCTGCTTAACACACAGTCCCTTAAGCAGATCAGTTGCAGTCCCAAATCAAAGTCCTGGTGCAGCCAGAATGAATTAAATATTTGCTCAAATGCCCCACAGTTCAGTAGCCTTGGTTGTGTACTTGCTGTCGCTGCACAGATTTAGTAAATTGCTCAGTCCGTTAACCTGTCACTGCTGCCAATATTTTAGCTCCCTGACTTGCAGCAGGTAGGCTGTGTCATCTGAGTTTCAACAGTTGCTGGTGCAGCCAGGATCAAACATTATTTATTGTAAATACTTCCCCCTTGCAACATTTGGTAAACACACATTGCAGTTGCAATATTTCTTTAAAAACATTTGTCGTCGCCCCCTCTGTCGGCTGCAGCCGAGAAACAAGATTCTAAGGACAGAAACACCCTCATGAATATGCATAAGATTGGGGCTCTGGCTCATTAATATTCATGAGCCCCGATCATGAACAACTCGTGGATTCCTTTTATTTTTTAGAAAAACGGGCGCTCAGTGCCCTGTCTATGGTCACCGGGTCCCACTGATCCGGTGGGAAACCCTGGGACCCCCAAGCTCTCTCTTGAGCAACTGCCAGAGGAGCGGTCACTAGATCAAAGGTGCCACTGGTGCCTACGTGATCCCCGAGACACCGGAGTGCTTTGGCAGCACAGGGAATCGTTGTTGTACTTTTTGGAGCCCTGGAGGGCTGAAATTACTTTGGGCTGCAAGATGGGGCACACAGAGGCTGAGAAAGGACTCAGGAGACATGGGACAAAAAAGGAAATGTAGGCAGAATGGGATGCTCCAGGAAGAGAGCAGGAATGAGAGCTGATGGACTACAGGTAAGCCCCCGATTTGGTAGGGGGTTTACATGTGCAAAAAAGGTTATACTTCAGTTTCCCTGCTATTAAGGCAGGCAGCATACGTGGCCTACACAGCTCAGTACCAAAAAGCCCTCTGGAGCTCCACATTGGCAGTGCGCAAGAAGGCTGCTGGTTACTTGACATTGAATTTGGCTGACACAGCAGAGGCAGTTGTGGATGCCACTAAGTGCCAGTTCTACATTGCAGTGGAGACTAATGACAGGGCGCAGGCTTATGTGAAGAAGGTGGATGAATACAAGATGACCTGCAAGAGCAACAGTGAGAAGGAAAAGGTTTACACTTTCCCTTCTGGAAGGGAAGTTAGTGGTGGATGATACTGCCCTCATTCTCACATTTCTTATGACAACCCCCCACAGAGGGGTTTCTTCAAGGATGGGGGTAGAAGGGGCCCCAAGCGCGCGGATGCAACGCCAGCATCGAATGCCCAAAGCAAAACCCCTGACAAGCTGCAGGTCGTCTGTCCAGACTGACTCACTGTTTTCAGGAATAGGAAAAAATAACCACAGAGAAGTGGGTCCTGGAAATAGTGAATTAGGGTATGCCATTGCATTTCAAATTCCCGAAACTCCAGAGTCAGAAATCTTTACCGTCATACTGCAGCAGAAAGATTCCTGTTGGTGATGGCGATAAAAATGTTACTGCAGGCAAATGCAGTGGAGAAGGAGGGGCATGGCCAAGGCGTTCTACAAGATGGACTCCTGATCTTTCTGCTCCTGCACAACCCTATGTCCGACAAGATGTCTGCTGGCGCAACCAAGATATGAATGAGGGGAGCCTTGCCACCTGAGTAACTAACATTAGAGGTACTGTGTTTCTTTGAGTTTTGGACCATGCGGTGGCTGTGGGAGACTGAGCAGGTTGAGGAGCATCACATCCCGACCCATAATGGACGTAGTCCAGCCCATGGTGGTGGGTCTGAGGAGGCTCCCCCTGCGAGGTCCGTAGTGGGCTACATCCGCAGTCTCAATCTTTTTAACTTGCAGCTTGCTGAACTAGTTGATGGTGCCCTTGTCTCCAGTGGCTCCGGGAGTCAGATAACTAATTTGAACTCAGTACTAACTCTATTCTATTTAACCGGGACACTGCTGCTGTCTGTATGGTTTCAATACCTCTCTACAAGAACTGCACCGTTGCCAAGTCAGCTAATCTCTACCTTTTGTTTCATTCATTTTAACCCAAACTGGATTGATAAGGTTGGATTCAAATAAGACTTTTCAATGAGCAGACACCTTTATTTGAAGTTTAAAAACTCTTGCTTGGATGGTGGCGTCCATATAGTGTTAAGCTCACTGTTGTGCATTTACTACTGTTTATTCATTTTGTCTGCCTGTGAGAATTGGCAAGATTTGGCATCAAGGGACACTCTTATGTTTGCCAACCTAATTTCAAAGAACTTGCTGATAATCTTTTTTATTCCATTGCTCTATAGTTGCTGGGGAAAGATTCTGTGTATGGAGCTATAACTAATTATGTTATCCGGGAGGAGGTGTGGGTGGCTGATTATATTGCCGCCTGGGGAGACGAACTTGGGTGAGCGTGGGGAGCTGAGGACTTCCACTGTTGTAATATTGACAAAGTGTCTGCAGGCGGGGGATGGCTGGACAAGGGGAAGTTTGAGCAATTTCTGCTAATCTGTGACGTGCATTTAGAGTTGTGGGGTGGTACCGTGGTATACCAGCCAGGGTGTCGGAGTTGGTCCACCCTTTAATTATGGTTCCGGTTGTTTTCTCTCTCCCGCTGTCTGTTCTTCCACATAGCATGGCTACACAATGTGGTACGAGTCTGACATGCCCCGGGCATCCTAAGGTTCCCCCTCTCAAGGTTCTTTTGGATCCCTCCCCTGACAAGATCTGGGAGTTGGCCGATGATCCACAAGGGCCAAATTTTCACCTATGGAACTTAACATTAGCTCCAGTAATATGTAGTTTCAGTGGATGGCCATAAACAATGACTTGTTAGGTTAATGTATATAGTTTGTGTGGAGGGGTTGAGGGAAACGTCCTTAGGCTCTTCCATGAAAAGTAGTGGGAATAGCAGGTATCTTCCATAGACAGGAAGATACAAACCACTGGGGAATGGTTTCAGACAGGTGTTAGTCCTTCTGGGGGTATTGGTTGGTTGTTTTTGGGAGAGGACTGTTGGGGGGGGGGTTGCATGGCGGGTTTTTATGTTACTGTGGGTACTCCACAGGGGGCTATAGGGAAGGGAAATTTTCTTAAATGATTTTTATTGGAAAATGGGAAGAGACTTTAGTCGTCTTTCAGTTAAATAGTTCTTTGGGAAGGTTGGGATTCGAGGGGAAGGAACTGATGTTTTAAAAAATAAAGTTTATGGGGTAAACGCAGGGGGGTGAGGGATGAGGGTTTTTTGGGTTGGATTCTTGTTCAACCTATTAAAAATTTCAAAGGTTACAGGGACGACTTCCGATGGAGCTGTGAGAGAGTGAACCATGCACTAGACGAGCTCCCCAACTGCACCACCCAAAAACAAGCTCCAGACCTCTAAAAAACTAAATTTTCAACTACAATAACCTACCAGAACAAAGTTTGGAGACTCACAAAACTTCTTACCTCTCGGGAGATGGCCCAACAAAATAAAAATTGATACCAACTGCTGACCAACCCAGATGACGAGGAGGAACGTGGCCTTCCAGACTATGATCCACCACTTAAAGACTTAAACAGTCCTCTCAGCCAGATAACAGAAAATCTAAAGGGGGCAAGAAACTTAATGAAGGCACACAGGCCAATGCTATTTTAAAGGCCATCACAGATTTCTGCTCAGAGATGAGGGAATCAATCAAAGACCTCCACACAGACCTGGGTACTCTGCAAGGCAGGATGGACAAAGCAGAGGCTCAGATAACTGAAAATACTCACTGCCTCGATAATTTAGAAAGTGCCTTGAGATCCCTGGCTACCGAGCAGCTCCATATTTCCCTGAGACAGGAGGATGCGGAGAACAGGGGAAGGAGAAAAAACATAAGAATATATGGCCTTCCAGAGAACAAAGAAGGCAGTGATCCGATTGCATTCTCTGACTACCTGCTACGACTACTTCTCAACCTGGGACCTGACTTCTAAATACATATAGAGTGAGCCCATCATGCCCTAGGCCCGAAATCCACGTGGCTTGATGCTCGTCCCAGGTCCTTCGTGGTGCGCTTCCTTAACTACAGTTTAAAAGGACAGGTTCTACTTAAAGCATGGCGCAAACAAAAAATTATATTTGGTAACAAAAGATTAATATTTGACAATGACTGCGCCTTGGCAACTCAGCGATTGTGCAGGGAATACTCGCCAATTATCCAGCCAAACTGGTGGTCTTATTCCCGGATGGTCCCACAACCTACTCCACAGCAGCCGAAGCAAAGGCAGATCTACAAGCACGAGGGATTTACCAGGAAAAAAGTAACAAACTGTCTCTACAAAATCCAGTTGAATCAGCGTACACTAACTCGACTCTGTTGAAACAAACAGCAGACTCTGATCTTTCCTTCTTGGACATTCTACAACGAGTGAGACAATATCGAAATCCTGCTTTACTGACCTGAGAGGGTGACGTCGTCTCTAGTACATCACATTGTCTGGGAAGGTGAGCGAGGCGCTCACTGGGACACTTGGGTGCTTGGGGTGAGAGTGGCCCTCAGCACTCCAGCACTCTTTAAACCTAAAATGCACAACCAAGTTTGTACTGCAAGCGCTGCCCCTTCCCTTTTCTGGCGGGTTTCCCTGGCCGGTGGGGGGTAGATGCTTATTTGAGGTGCCTGCTATTCCCTGCACTCTGTGGGCTTCCCCTCCTCTTCCCCACCGTGGACCTGGCTCTGTTGGCTTTGTTGCCCTCCACCTTATCCTTGGACAGCCCCGAATAGACTACACCTACAATAGAAGGAAGGAAGGGACACAATTCAAAGTCCCCAACTGTTAAATTGCAAGAAAACTGACCCGAAGTTTTTGGAAATGCTTTGTTTTTCTCACCTTTTCTCCCCACCAGGACCAAAGCGGTATGGACTCTGCCCCTTGATGGGAACGAGTGGGTGGGGGGGGATGAGTGGTATGGGGCAGGAACAAATTGATCACGTGAATGCCCATGTCTGCAACTTTCGGCTGCCCCTTCCAGGGCCCCACTATTGCAACACTGATCTCTATTTCCCATTTAAATATGAGGAGTCTCCCCACAAACCTGTTCTTCTCTAGGGTCACACAGAGGAAAAGCGTACCTATTATATGTAAAAGGGAGGGCTTTCCCAAATTCAAAGAAATCACATAATCAACCCTACACGGATTCTGTAAGAGGGTGTGTGGGAGGGGAGCTTCCCCTTCTGACTGAGCTCAAGCATGGCACCACCACACGTGGAACAGCTAGTTTTTTCCTTGCTGTTCCTCCTAGGAGTCCTTTGCCCTTTCAAGTGGGCCAACACCCACCACCAGTGGGTCACGCCCCACTTATCCGAGAGAGGGCCCATGAAAAGGGCCCTCACTCAGGATACCTGGTGGAAGACTTTTCAGTCTTCCCCACCTGTAGAAGCACTCCTGTATATAGTTCACTCCTTTGGGAGATTAGATGATTTTACACTAGGGAATATAGGGCTACAGTTATTAGCCCATACCCCTAGCCAGAATTCTGACACTGTTAAGTCTGTTTCCTATTTCCATTTGTTAATTTTATATTAGTTGACATTAAAGCAAAAGGGGGCGGGTGTATTAATCCTCCCTTTACCGATACTAAATGGAATTGAGTTGGCCTATGTTCTGGCCAGAACATGTTATTTTCTTTTTTGTAAGGTTTATAAAATAATGAAAATCAATGAAGACACATTTGTTCAACAAAGATCTCTAAAGATCCTATGTCTAGAGGTGAAGTTGGGGGGTGGAGTCCTGCATACACGCTTTCCTGTCTGGCCGGCTGTGTCAAGTCCCTTGGGACGGCCAAGGTTGGTAAAGCCCTATTTCAGTTCTCCTGAGGTTTTCTGGATGCCCCTTCACCCGCCCGATGGGCTCCCTCTGCTCCCCTATCTACTCTTTTTCATTCTTGGGAATGGCTACTAACCCAATTAAAATATATTTGCAGAATGTGAATGGTCTGCATAGCCCCATCAAGTGAGCACGAATTATGAAACATCTAGATAAACAAAAATCCGACTTGTACTTCCTACAGGAGACACACCTATCTGATGGGGAACATCAAAAATTGCAATGGGGAAACTGATACCAAGTTATTGCATCCTCTCACCCCAGCGGGCACAGAAGAGGAACGTCCATTCTTGTACCTTCCTCCACCCCCCCTAGAAATCAAGAAACCTACAAAGATACCCAGGGCAGGTTTGTAATAATTAAGGGGATCCTTTACTCACAAACAGTGACACTAGTCAACGTTTATATACCACCACAATCCAAATTACCTATACTACACTCTTTCATACAAAAAATTGCAGAAATGCTTCAAGGCATGTTAATAATGGGGAGAGATTTTAATGTTGCCCTTGCCCCACACCTTGACTCCTCTAACCCCCACAACCACAGATCTTCCAATGCAGTAAGGTTCCTGAAAGGCAACCTGGCACATCTAGGTATTGAAGATGTGTGGAGGAGACTGTTCCCATCCTCACCCAGCTACACTTTTTTACTCAGGCAGACATCGATCATACTCCAGCTTAGACTATTTTTTCACTACTTGTGAACATCTCACACTGGTCCAGGACTTAACCATAGAACTCTGCCTGTTATCAGATCATAACCCTTTAACACTCAAAGTGGACATAGGAAAGCCCAGAAAATTAAAACGTTGGCGCTTCAACATATCCCTTCTACAGGACCCTGAATACCGAGAACGTATCCAAAAATGTATCCCACAGGCTATTCAAGACAGTCTCTCCTCAAAAGTACGAGACCCTGTACAATGGGATACATCAACGACTATATTAAGAGGAGAAGCTATTGCCTACACCTCCTGTAAAAGGAGAAAGTTGGAAACCTCATATAATTTCCTGGTGGATCAACTTTGCTCTTACCAACTCCTATATAAAGAAGGAGATAAGGCACTACAGAGGAAAATTAGGGAAATAAAACAAGAGATCCAGAAAATACTGGACTATAAAACCCTTCAAAACTTAACTTACTTAAAACGGTCCAACTACGTGGGGGGAGCTAGAGGCTCTAGGTTGCTAGAACGTAGACTTAAAGCACGTAAACAAGCATCAACAATCCTTAAAATAAAACCACCAAACTCCAACCAACCTACATACAAAGAGGAACAGATTAGGGCAGCCTTTTCTTTATATTACCAGTCCTTATGCTCTACATCCCCCACCTAACCAGACTCATAAAGGAGCTGAATTTGTGTCCCGTCTTTCTCTTCCCAAACTCTCGGAAAATCAAAAAAGGGCATTGGAAGCACCCATTGGTGCAATGGAAATCTTAAATCAGGTCAAGTCACTTAAACCTTTAAAATGCCAGAGTCCAGATGGTTTCGGGTCAGAGTGGTACAAGAAATTCATACCCCAACTCCTCCCGAGCCTCCTCCCAACTCTTAGAGCAGTCGCAGGCAGCGAACTTCCCCCGCTGTCATGGGACTATGCCATCATCTCTCCTGTACCTAAACCTGACATAAATACTACCCTCACCACCTCCTATTGCCCCATTTCTTTTTTTTTTTATACTTTCAATCTTTATTGTATTTTAAAAGGAAATACATAGGTGGGGGTGGGATATTTACAGAAAGAAAAAGGGAAGGGATACAGAGAAAAAGAAGGGGGAAAAATATTAGGTGCATATACATCCAAATAAAAAAATTACATTTTCTTAAGTACAATGAGGGCCAAAAAGCATCAGTTATTTATATCTCATCAATCTAGTTAAAAAATTACCTATTGCCCCATTTCTATATTAAACATGGATTACAAAATCTGTATGGCCTTTTGGGCAAAAAGACTGGAGCCTCCACTGCCAAATCCCCTACCAACATTATGGATGTTGCTTAGACATACTCTTTCGGGTGCCCCCTGGGGTCACCTGATAGGCCACATTTATAAACTACTTAGAGAGAATCTAGGGGATACTTCCAGATCAGTACTGTATAGTTGGAATAAAGATTTGGAACTTGACATTCCCTTCTCATCCTGGCAGCTCTCCTCCCTTATAGCTATCAAAATAACCCAATCAAATGTGTGGAGGGAGTTCACCTGGAAATGCCGCTCTAGGTTCTTTAGATCACCCGCAGTTTTAGTCAAGTACTTTCCACCATCGTATGGTAGATGTTGGCGCAACTGAAATTGCAACCTTGCGAACCTGAGACACATTTTTTGGTTCTGCCCAAAATTACTGGTGCAGCTTTCCACAAGAGGTATCCAACTGCCTTGGGGAGCACTTAGACATTACAGCAGAGATGATATTACTATTTATATATCCTCCTCATAGGCCATCCTGGCACTGCACCTTGCTACCCCTATATATATTAGCAGCAACAAAAAGCCATAACTAGGCAGTGGATGACCACCAACATTCTCTCAATCTCCGAATGGAGAAGTGGGGTACTAGATATACATAATCTGGAGAGCCTAACGGCAGCTCTGCATGACAATCACACCTCCTTCAGAGAGAAATGGCAACCATGGATCCCATACCTTACACTACACGATCCCCATTTTGTACCATAGAGACCATTGCTAAAAAGGGCAAGAGAAACCTTAAAAACAGAATATTGTCTGTGCAGGCCACGACCATCTGCGAAACTTTACCTGTGTCTAATCCTTATTCGCCCTCCTGGGAATATTATACTGTATTAACATTTTACTCTTACCGATTTGCAGAAGGGTCACTCAACCTCTACCTATACAAGACTTTAAGTACTTTAAACATATGTATACCTAAATTGTATGTAAACTATTTACCTGTATGTTCATATAATGCTACAGATGGTGTCTCATTTTTTAATAAAAAGAAAATAAAAAAAAGTTACGGGGACAGTGGAGGTTAATTACTGGTTCAGGGCAATGATCTACTTTAATAAATTACTTGGTGAAATGTCTACAGTATATACAGAGATAGTTATCATGGATAGATTAAAATTGATATCGTGGAATGTCAACGGCCTAAAAACTGTTGTGAAAAGGGTTTGATCATATATTAAAAAAGAGAAAGGAGATATTATTTTTCTCCAAGAGCTTCACTTGACAAAACAGGAGGCGGACAAACTAGTGGGATCATGGGGAGACACGTGGTTGGTGGCCCTTTTTACATCTGAATCAGTCAATCAAAACTTTATTTAACCGAGGGGGCGCTGTGGAGCCTGAGCGACAAGGAGACTAACTGAGAGAGCTCTACAAAACGACTATCAAAGTGCTATTTTAAACTATTTTATCTGAAAGTAACTGGTATTAAAATTATAAAGAACTATACCGGAATATCTACGCTCTAACATGGGAAATCCTCAAAAAGATCAAACTCATGGTTCAGGAGTAAAATCCAGAAATCAGCCTGCAGCTTGAACCACGATGTCTAACCAGGCCAGATCAGAGGAATCTACTGAGGCGTTGGGAGAGGAGACCCTGCAAACAATCAGATTAAAACTTTCTCGACTGATTGCCTCAGTGGGAAATTTATCTGATAAATTTGATGGCCTTACCAGCAGAGTCTCGGTACTTGAGACTATAATGGACTCGGTTCAATCTACAGCAATAGATGCAGAAAAGAGGGCCGACTCGGATATGGGAGCTGTCTCCACAATGATTAAAGAAAGCTCACTTTGGAAGGCTCGTTTAGAGACTTTAGAAAATCAAGTCCGTTCTTCAAATATACGCATCTTAGGGATGCTGGAAGAATCTGAAGGCGATCATATCTTGATTTTTCTACAGGAATGGTTTACTCGGCAATTAGGGAAAGAGATCACCTCAGACACACAGTCCCCTTCCAGAAAGCCTATCGAGTAATGCAGAGAGGAAGACCAGATAACTCAGAGGCACCGAGAGCAATTGTACTAGCAACAGACGGCTCTGGCAAATGGGATGCACTTCTAGCCTTGGCACGTCATTGGGGACCTTTGTTACAGGATGGGCAAAGGGTCTATATTTACCCAGACATAGGGTATGCCACGCGCCAGAAGAGGAAGAGGTTTGATGGAGTGAGAGCCATGCTTCGAGAGGTCTCCATATCACACAGCATAATTTTTCCTGCGAAGCTTCGTATCACACATAAAGGGAGAATCTTTCTCTTCACAGACCCGACCGATGCCCTAAAATGGAGTCAACAGCATGTACCTGTCAAGGCTCATCCGGTTTCATCAGAAGAGGGATCGTCTGATGAGGAGAATACCTGAAGGTACAAACTTGTCTTTTTAATCCTATAAAAGATAGTGTTATACCTTGATGAGGTGGATATACTGCACAGTGGAGATCCTATTTAATGGAACTGTATTCTTTTTGGGACTTTATTTAATTTGCTAATAACACATTGGGACTTTGAGTAGTTTTTCTTCGAGTCCTAAATGCATTCATTTGCTGATCAGACACTGGAGAATCTTGCTGAGACCTTTTTTGTACATCTTAAAATTCTAATATTAATGTCAGGTCTCGAACCTACTTAAACAAAGTTAATCTAATATGGTAACCTTTATAGTGCCAGTAGTTTTGTTTATAATAACAAAGATTCAGCTGAGTTAGAGCTTCTATCAGTTCATTCTTATTGTTGTGCACACTTTGTGCATAATAAACTCTGTTAATGCATGATTTTCTATTTTACCCTCTTCGAGGGCTGGACACGGGGACTGGTTCATTTGAACTTTAATGGAATTTTAATCGTGCTGCTCATGAGTTTCATAAACAGCAATAAATATAGAATAATGCATATGCAGGTGGTTGATATGGAGTTTTTTTTTACACATCCAAGATGTGTGATAATAAAAAAACCTCGAGAGCGTAGCTCGAGATTTTTTTTTTATTTTCACACATCTAGGATGTAAAAAAAAAAAAACTCCATGTTAACCACCCTTCATATGTTTTATTTTATGTAATAACAGGCTATGATTACTATCCGGCTATGGTGCTAAAAAACCTATCGCATCAATACAACAAAACACACACTGCCCCACATAACTTCAAATGCAGCGTTTATTACTTCAGGACATAGCCTTCTAAGCGACACTTGAACAGAATTGTATAACATTTAAATTCAGTACCATTTTTGATCTTCGTTTATAGGTTTCATCTAGCAGAAGTATCGGGATATTTTTAAATATGAGAGAAAGGTCACAGTTCATTACACTGCTAAACATTAATAAATCTACAAGATTAGCAGGAGAAAACTTACTACTTTTAACTGATTTATGTTGTATTCTTTAACTAAAAATAACTTGTGCCTTGTGGAAATACTCGACCGTTTGCTTCTTCAGTTCAGAGGTGAAAGGTCTTGCCTGTTACGGAACTGTCTCGCACTGCCTGTCGGCTGATTTTTCAATGATTCTCGCTGCGAGGATGTGGAAATCGTATCAACTCGCAGGTTGATACGACTTTTTTCGTATCAACCTGCGAGTTGATACGACTTTTTAAGAAGCGAGGAAACGAGTTGATATTGGCTATAGTCAGTTATTATAACTGTATAATTTTGGTTATCCTAATAAGATATCCCCCCCAAGGACGTACCAAAAGGCAAAGAAAGAACAGTTAAAGTATTTTACGAGGAGTGGCGCCCTCACCTTGTATTATCTTTTAAATGCAATATCTTTGCTTGTGTAACTAACTGTATGTTTATTTATGAAAACAATAAACATTAAGTTAAAAGAAAACAAAAAAAAAACGTTATTTAACCAGGCAGAGTCATCATTGAGCAAGCTAATTTTCAAGATGGTCCTGGCAGAAGGGAACAGAGCAAGGAATAATACAATTGGACACTTAGTGCAGGCTGGTACATACAGTAAAAAAAAATAGCAACAACATTGGATAATACAGAGTGTGCAGATTAACAAATTAAATTAAGGGTACACCAACGTCTGGCGTGAATACTAAACAAGGCAATAGAAGTAACGGTGTGGTAGGATGATTATATTAACAATAGAACAAGAAGGCATGAACGGACTGACCAGGAGGGTCGACCCTTAGCGGGGAAGGATGGGGGGAGGGGGGGTTTCAGGGAGGATGTTAACACTAGTGGGAGAGATGACACGAACATAGTGAGGCCAGGGGGTAAGAAGAGTATACCGAGGGAGATGTGCAGAGAAGTGCTAAGTAAATGGAGAGCAGGGCAGGGAGGCCAGTAGGAGAATCACTTGTGGCAGGTACATATGACCTTCAGGATGCGTGTGATAGACAGCTTAAAGGTATGGGGATCCGACAGGAATGAGAACCTTAGTGTCTTTTGCATGTTATTCCAAAGGGAAGGGAAGGAGAAATTGATAGAAGCCTTACCATACTGGGACCTTATTCTTGGCACCTTGAAGGATACAAGGAATGTGCTTCTTAGGCCATACACTCCTGTTACACGTACAAAGAGAGCAGAGATATAACCTGGTAGCATATCGGTTAAGGCCCTGTAGAACCACAGGAGGGCATTTTTTTTACCTCCTCGATGTAAGAGGTGGCCAGGCGAGCTTTTGGTAGAGCAAGCAGTGGTAGGTACGACTGGGCGCATCCAGAATAAACTGCAAGGCATGGTGATAGAGAGTGTCTAATTTACATAATGCCTGATTTGAACAGTGGCTGTAAAGAATGTCTGCATAATCGAAGAGAGGAATAAAAGTTGTAAGGACCAGTGTCTTTCTGGCTTCTAATGTGAGGAGGTGTCTTATGTGATAAAAGATACCTAGATGTTGTCTTAGCTTTTTTGATAGCTTATTCAGATGTACTGCAAAATTAAGCCGGTTATCCAGCCAGACACCCAGGTACTTAAGCTTATCCACTATTTCCAGAGGTTCACCTAATAGGGTGTAAATCAGGCGGTTCGATGGTAGCTCCTGGGTATGAGTGGCAAGTGGAGATAAGATCATTGCCTTGTTTGTTTTTTTTTGCGTTAAGCAGTAGCTTGTGCTTTAGTAAATTGTGTTGGAGGGTGACAAAGTCATGTTGTAGCTCGTTGTAAGCTATGTCCAGGGATGAGTTAATAGTGTAGAGAACCGTATCATTAGCGAATAGATGTATGTAGCCTATGCGTATGTGAGAGTCGATATGGTTTATGTATAAAGCGAATAGGATGGGGTCCAGGATGGAGCCTTGTGGCACACCCCAAGGAAGGGTTTTAAGGGAGACAGTTCCCCTTGAGCTTTAATCTGTTGCAGTCTGTTGGAGAGATAACATTCAAACCACTTTAGGGCAGTATTGTCTAGGCCGAAGCTGTCCAGGATGTTAAGCAGAAGGCTATGATCCACGGTATCAAAGGCCTTACTAAGGTCCAGAAAGAGGGCATAGACGTGTTTTTTGTATCCAAAGCATTTTGCCAGTCATTTGAGACTTTGACGAGGGCAGTTATAGTGCTGTGCTTGGGCCTAAAACCTGATTGGGCTGGGTTCAAGAGGTTCTCGGATTCTAGGTAATCCCCAAATTGGTAATTGACAGTTTTCTCCAGGATTTTTGACAGGGTAGGAAGCAGCAAAATAGGATGGTAGTTGTTCAGGTCAGCGGGATCTCCAGACTTGAAAAGGGGAATGACGTGCGCTGTTTTCCAAAGAGGAGGTAATTCACCCTGAATCACAGAACTATTAAATAGGTGGGTGATTTGGGCAGTCAGATGGTAAAAGCCTGTTTTCAAGAAAAATGGTTCTATAAGATCAGCAACGCCACTCTTTTGTGTGTGCAGAGATATTAGAAGGTCCTCCACCTGTTTGAATGTAACTGGTTGAAAGCAGGAGGAGGAGGAGTGGAAAAACTGGGGGGGTGGCTATATGATATGACTTAGACCTTCATTAAGAGTGAAAGTCCATTCTTCAATGTCAGACCCTCAGGGTAGACATAATAGCAGATGTGACAGTTGGGGAAGTACGTTATACTTCAGTTTCTGTATATGGTCCCAACTTTGACAACCCTGATTTTTTTCCATCATTTATCACTGGCATTGGCTCCATTTTCCGATAACGTTATCATGGGGGGAGACTTAAATACTTTTTGCGACCCAGTCCTGGACCATTCTGGCTCTAGGAAACAACCACCTCCAAGAAATGTGGCGGCCTTACAGAATTTGGAAATGGAAAAAGCCCTGGTGGAGGTTTGGTGATATCTTCACCCAAATAAACATGAATATTCTTTTTATTCCCATTCCCATCAAGTCTGTACCAGGTTGGACTACATGTTGACCTCCTCCAGGCTACTCCATGAAGAGATAGTGGTGACCTATGGTCCTATATCTGTATATCACCATGCCCCCTTGGGAGTGTTCATGTTGACGCGCCATGGCAACATGCATCCCAAACAATGGAGACTGGACCCCACCTTGTTGTGGTATAAGTAGTGTATCAATCAAATGTCCACTTCATTAAGGAATTTTTTGTCCACAAATAAAATAGAGGATACAACTCTGATAAATACCTGGGAAACTCTAAAGGCCTACATGGAGGGGAAGAGGGGGCAGCATTTCATAAGCCGCCTACAAGCAGAAGTTGGAACTCAGGGAGAAGGTATATCTGGAAAGATGGGTGAGTTGGAGAAGCAGGCTGTGAGGGGTGACCAAGGGGTAGACATGAGTGAATTGAAAAGACCGAAGGGAGTACTTAATCAGTGGGTGACTTGGCAAATTGAACACAATTTCTTAATAACAAACTCGAATGCTTACTTCAAGGGGGATAGGGTTAGAAATGGCTCACCTGGCAGGTAAAGAAAAAGCAGGCTGAAAGAACCATCTTAGAAATAGAAACACCTGATGGCAATTCAACGAATAATCCCTAATCAATGAGGCCTTCTGCAGTTTCTGTAAGACACTATACACATCCCAGACCCCTCTGAATGCCTCACAGCAAGAGTTTTTGAAAAATGTTCCACTACCTACCCATGACTGTTCCACAAGAGGGAAACTAGACCTCCCGATATCCCTGAAAGAACTTAGCCTGTTTGAACCTCTAAGGCAAATCTACTGGCCTGGACAGGATACGAGCGGAATTTTATAAGGTGTTCTGGGAGGATCTTCATCCCCTCCTGTAGCCCATGACACAGGAAGTCTTGGGGGTTGGGGTCTGTCTCCCTCCCAGACCCTGGCTACTATCATGGTGCTACCTAAGCCCGGGAAGGGCCCCACCAAATGTGGTTCTTATAGAGCCATTTCCTTATTAAATGCGGACTACAAAATAATAGCGAAATTACTGGCGGCCAGACTGGAGTGGGTCCTCCCGGGCTTGGTCCACCCAGACCAGGGTGGTTTTATTAAAGGGAGGCAGGCAAAGCACAACATTAGGTGCACTTTGAACATAATGTCCCACTGGGCGGGCGGAGGGGATGGTACTCAGGGACTTGTACTCGATCCGAGATGGCATTCGACCACGTCCAGTGGCCTTTCATGTTCGCGGCCCTTGAAAAGTTCCAGTTCAGAACCTGTTTCCGTTCATGGATTGTACCACGCACCTATGGCCCAGGTATTAACAAGTGATACCATTTCCCAAGCCTTCAACCTTACAAGTGGAATAAGGCAGGGGTGCCCCTTGTCTCTACTTCTTTATGTTCTTACCATTGCAGTCTTGGCCATGGCGATTAGAAACAACCTTTGTGGATGATGTGCTATTGTTTATTGCCAACCCTACAGAGGCTTTCACGGCCGTCTCTTCCCTTTTTAACATATATGGTCCATTATCCGGACATAAAATTAATGGCCTGTAAATGGCTACCTAAGATTAAAGGAGTTTCATTCAAATAGTATATACTACTATTGTCTCTTAGCTACGGAAGTTAAATATCTGAAATATGCCTCCCGCGGGGGATTTCTAAATTGTGGGAGCTGAACTATAAACCTCATCTGTGTGAGGTGAGAGATGACTGCACCAGATGGAGTTCCCTCCCCTCACACTCTTGGGGAGAGTCAACTTGATTAAAATTAGTATTCTGCCACAATGTCTATTTATTTCAGCCCCAGTTTGTCTGTGTCCCTCACACATTTTTTTGAAAGGTTCAGTGACCTCTCCTTTGGCAGAATAGAAGACCCAGAATAAAAGAACAACCTTTGGCAGCCAGTGGGGTGGGGTGGGGGGGGGGGCGGGGGCAGGTCTGAGTTACCAAATTTTTATTTATACTGCTTATCCATCCAGTTGGCCTTCCCTGTGGATATTGTACCTAACGTCTTGGCGGGCAGGGTCTGGGTGGATTTGGAGGGGATAGATACAGGCACAGGCCTATATAATTCCCTTTTTGCAGCGTCCCTTGAGAAAAAGGCAGTAAAGAGAATTGGGAACCCATTCACGAGGGCCTCAGTAAGGACTTGGTTAGCTACACATAAAATTACAAATCACCCTCTTTCTTCTTCTCCCGAGGCTTCAATAGCACATGCCCTTTGGGAGGGGAGCCAGATCCCTATCCCAGTCCAGAATGTTCTCACTTCATGGAGGATGAGGGGCCTTTATCAGCTGTCCCAACTATACAAGGACGGAGTTTTCCTGTCATACCAACAGTTATCAGAACAATTTGGCCTTCAAGCTTTTCATTTCTTTATGTACCTCCAAATTAGATCCAGGCTCAGTGCAGTGGGAAGCCATTGGCTTCCATTAGTCCGCTACCCTTTGGAGGAAATCCTCCAGGAGGATCCGAGGGGTTGGTTGGTTAAACCACTAACAAAATTTTACAAAACTCTTTTAGGTACATTACCAGACCCCCTTGCCCATTTGAAGGAGAGGTAGAAGGCGGATCTTGCACCATCCTCCCTCTATTCAAGAAGGGAATGTATTGTTCTAGGGACATGGATATGTTGTTCAATCCACACTTATTGGCAGGTTCCTTGCCACTTTAAATCTTGCCAGAAGGTCTTCAAGCTGGCTCCTCCCACCCACCCGGGTGGTAAAACTCTCGGCTCCGCCCCATGACGCCAGATCTTCCTTACCGCTTTCCTTCCCTCCTTAGCGCTCTGTGTTTTAGACTGGATCTAACTCCTGGTTCGTCCGAAATTGGTTTGAAGTTTTCTAAACTTCGGTCTTCATCTTCCCTCGTGGCTGTGATGGACAAATCTATTCGTGGCTTTCGGAGGTGCCCTTGCGGGCAGAAAATGTCCAGGACGGATCCGCACTCCACGTGCGTCTACTACCTAGGCCTAGATCACGACCCTCAGGCCTGCGAGTTGTGCCGCTCTTTCTCGGCCAACGTCCTGGATGATCGCGCTGCCCGTTTGAAGCTCGGGCGCCCTGAGAAGCGTTTCCCGCCAGTAAAATCAAAAGAGGCTCATTGGGCGGTGTCCGGCAGATGGCTCGGCTGAGCAGCTCGAGCAGATGATCGCCCTCGAGGAGGAGGCGGCCCAGGCCGCATCTTCCTCCTCCTCGGCCACGGCATTTATCCCGCTCTCTCTCAGTTCCTCATATACGGCTACGTTCAAGGAGCTTTGTCAGTCCCTTTCCATGAAGGGAGAGGGGCCATCAGGACATTCTTCTCGGCCCAAGAAGAAGGAGTCGAAGGGTAAGTCCCACCGTCGGCGTTCATGGGAGCGGGAGAGGTCCCCTTCCCCGGACAGCCGACTGTCGACTTCGGTCAAAGTTGCGGTTCAGGCTGCTGGCTTCATGGTGTCCCCGTCAGGTCAGCCTGCCGAGACTCCCGTCAACGCAGTCGAGATTTTTCTAGACCCGTTAGACAGGCTGTCGACTGGTGAAGCCGACAACCCACCTTCACCGGTTCCCCCGGTGGAGACCGAAGATCTGCCTGCGCCTTCGGGGTCGCAGTCCCCAGTTAAAGTGCCGGCCGAGGAAGGCGGGTATCCGCCCTTCCCAGACCTGCCTCAGTCCCCGGTCTTGGTCTCGGACTTCATTTTGGTCAAGCCATTCCCGCCGACATCGGCGGTCTCCGTCTCGATACCGAAGTAAGCGGTGACACCGTTCCTCCTCGTCCTCTTCCTCGGATGAGGGGAGGCTTCGGCGTAAATTACGTTGGCGCTACGAGTAGGTTATGTGGCAGCAGTTGCTGTTGTCCGGGTCTAAGCCGACTCCAGTCCAGACCCCGGCCATCAAGTGGCTGTCGCCCGAACGACCGAAGCAACCACTCTCCCCAGTCGAGTTGCCCATTCCAGGGCTGGTTGCTCGGCCAAAACCAGCTGCTCCACCAATTGTGGTGGAACCTCCGCCTCCACGACCGAAGTCTGGGGCACCGACCTAGGATTCTCGGTCGGGTCACGGCCTGCCCCACAGGTTGTCGGTCACCCTCACTTCCGACCGTCCTCGGCAGGTAGAGGGTGGCTCAGGGCCAAGGCAGCTCTTCACAGACTCTTCAGAATCTGACGACGACTCCTCCCTGTTCTCCAGGCAGGTCGACCTGGAGTCCTCCGGGGGCCAGTCATTGGATGATAGCCCATCGTCCTTCTTGGGTCTGCTTCAGCTCATCTCTGAGTCCACCGGGATGCAGCTCGAGCCCGTGTCCAAATGGGCCAAGTATCCCCTGACAGAGATACTGGACCGAGGGGATTCCCCCACGGAGGCCTTTCTGGTGGCTGAGGCCATTGTCGGCCCAGCCTTGGAGCTTTGGCAGCGGCCTGCTTCCTGTCCTGCGCCCTCGGCCAGGATGGCCAGGAAGTATGTGGTCCCTACCGGCTCTTTGCCGGGTTTCTTGGAGCACCCCTCTACTGAGGGGTTAGTCACCGACAGCATTTTCCGTCGTTCCGGTAACGCTCGGGATGTGGATAAGCCCCCCGACAGAGAGTCCAAAAAGCTGGACTTTGCCGGGCACAGTGTGTACGCTGCATCCTCCCTCGGCCTCCGACAGGCCAGCTCGGCCGTGCTGATGGCACACTTCTCCCACGCCCTCTTGGGCTCCCTGGATGAGGTTGCCCCTCATCTCCTGACTGATCTGCGGACCACGGTCCGCCAGATGCGGGACCAGGGTAGGGCGGTGGCGAAGCAGCAGCTTCAGACTGCTCTGGACATGGGTGATTCCTGTGCCAGGTCAGTAGCGGCCGCGGTGGCCATGTGCCGCAGGGTGTGGCTGAGGATATCCGCCTTCACGGCAGATACCCAGCACAAGTTGGCGGACATCCGCTTCTTGGGGACTGACCTCTTCGGCCCTGGAGTGGAGGGACTCCTCCAGTGGATCGAAAAGTCCAATGCCACCCTGGACTCGGTCACCTCTGCCCAGAGGGACAAAGGCGCCGTCAGCAACAGCAGAGGTCCTTTCGTCCCTCGGCCCCTGCATCTCGACCGGCCCAACAGCATCAGCAACAGGGCCAGCAGGCTCAGCTTGGCGTCCCAAACCCAAGCCGGCGGCTTCCTCCAACAGGAAGCAAGGAGGTAAAGGCCAGGAGGTCCCCGGCGGTTCTTCTTCAAGCCTGCCCAGTTATGGGTGAGGGGTGCCGCCCCCAGCCTCGTCACTCCCCCCTGGGTTCCCCCCCGTGGGGGGACAGCTCCGCCACTTCCTTTCTGCCTTGTCCGCTATCACCACGGACCGCTGGGAGTTGGAGGGGGTAGGAAAAGGCCTGCCCCTGGAGTTCGAGCAGGCTCCACCCTTTCGAGCCATCGCCCCTCGCTGTTGGCCCGCCGAGCCGATATTGCCCTGCTCCTCGAAAAAGAGGTGATCAGGAAGGTGGCGGATCCTCCTCCAGACCCGGGGTTTGTGTCCAGGTATTTCCTGGTCCCAAAATGGATGGGGGGCTGGCGCCCCATTCTCGACCTGCACGACCTGAACAGGTTCCTAAGGTCTTGGACCTTCAGGATGGTCACTCTGGCTCAGATAATCCCATCCTTGGAACGAGGTGTGTGGTTCTGTTCCCTGGACTTCCAGGACGCGTTCTTTCATGTCCCAATCCGTCCGTCTCATCAAAGATTCCTCCGCTTCAGAGCAGAGGGATCCCTTTACGACTTCCAGGCCATGCTCTTCGGCCTCTCCCTAGCTCCCAGGGTCTTTACCAAATGCATGGCAGTAGTGACAGCATTCCTGCGGCACTGAAGGGTCCGGGTGTACCCCTGCCTGGACGACTGGCTGATTGCAGCCCCTTCCAGAGTGGAGGCAGAGCGGTCCAGAGATCTGGCCCTCCAGGTTTGCTCTCAGATTGGCCTCTTCATCAGAGGCCAAGTCAGGACTGCGTGCGAAGCAGGTGATACTTTTCATCGGGGCAGAGCTCGACTCTCTTTGAGCCAGGCTCGGCTACGCGCGGACAGGGCAGGTTCTTTCCACCTTTGCCCAATCATTTCTGGTTGGGCAATGGCCCTACTTCGGGACTTCCTGCGCCTCCTGGGCCTCATGGCGGCCTGCACCAGCATGGTCCATTGGGCCTGTTGGTACATGCGTCCCCTTCAATGGGGACTGGCCAGCCAGTGGTCACAACGCTGCAATCCGTTGGACCAGCCCATGACAGTGACCCAGGAGATGTGGAACGCTCTCCAGTGGTGGATCGTTCCGGCACATCTGCAGGAGGTCATCCCGTTCGTCCGCCCCAAGCCGACGGTCTCTCTATTGACCAATGCATCTCTGATGGGTTGGGGTGCCCATCTGGGGGAGCACAGAGCGCACGGCCTCTGGTCCCCTCGGGAGTCCCGATGCCATATCAACCTGCTGGAGCTCTGAGTGGTCCGCCTAGCTCTCACTGCCTTCGCTCCATTTCTACGGGGTCAAGTGGTTCAGGTCCAGATGGACAATACCACGACCATGTACTATCTGAACCGCCAGGGCGGGATGCGCTTCATGCTGTTATGCAAGGAAACTCTCCGCATATGGTCCCTCGTGCGCAGCCTGGGCGTATCTCCTAGGCATTCATGTGGCAGGAGCCTCCAACACCCTGGCCGATGCCCTAAGCCGGATAGGGGCTGCGTCTCACGAGTGGTCTCTCCTGCCGGAGGTAGTACAAGATTTCTTCTCCCACTGGGGCACGCCTCAGGTGGACCTGTTTGCCTCCAGGGAGAATGCGAAGCTGAGTCTGTTCCATGCCTGCCCCCCTCAGCAGGGCTCGCTGCAGGGGGATGCCTTCTCGAGGCCGTGGACCCCGGGCCTCTTCTGCGCCTTTCCCCCATTTCTCTTGATCCACTAGGTGCTTCTCAAGGCGAGGAGGGACAAGGCGCAGGTGGTTCTGGTAGCCCCAGACTGGCTCCGGCAGTTCTGGTATCCAGATCTCCTCAGCCTCAGCTCCAGGCTCCCAAGGCAGCTTCCAGCCCGCCTGGACCTGATCTCAGTCAACCAGGGGAAGGTATTCCATCCGGACCTTCAATCCCTGCACCTGACGGCCTGGTTCCTGAGCGGCTAGAGTTCCAGGCCTTGGATCTTTCCGACGAGGTCCTCAACGTCGTTGAGGCGTCCAGTAAGGAGTCGACCAGAAAATGCTATGCCTTCAAATGGAAGAGATTTTCCATTTGGTGTCAGGGCAAGGGCCTGGACCCTTCCTCCTACTCCTTGGCAAGCATCCTGGACTACCTGTGGTCCCTTTCTCAGCTAGGGCTTTGGTCGATGACCCTTAAGGTGCACCTGGCAGCCATCTCTGCTTACCGGGCGCGGGCCAGGAAGCAGTCGGTGGCACAGGAGAAGGTGGTTGGGTGCTTTTTCAAAGGCCTTGACCACATTTCCCCTCCAGTGCGAGAACCTCCACCTCCATGGGATCTACTGCTGGTATTGGCCAAGCTCATAGGCAAGCCATTCGAACCGGTGCACAGGTTTGATATTTCCCACCTGTCGTGGAAGACCGCCTTTGTGGTGCCTATCACGTCAGCCAGAAGGATGGGAGAGCTCCAGGCGCTTTCCATTGAGACTCCTTATCTGGTCTTTCACAGGGACAAGGTAGTCCTGCGCCCGCACCCGAAATTCCTTCCGAAGGTGGTGTCGGAGTTTCACCTTAACCAGGTGTTGACTCTTCCGGTTTACTACCCTAATTACACGTCTGACACCGAGTACAGGCTCCATACCTTGGACCTGAGACGTGCTCTCCTCTACTACAAGGAGAGGACGGCGGAAATTTGTGGAGAGGTTTGCCAGCTGTTTGTCACTTACGCTGAAACCGCTTCTGGCAGACCTGCAGCCAAATGGACCATAACAAGATTGATTACATCTTGCATAGGTCTGTGCTATAAGTTGGCGGGCAGGGAGCCTCCTAGAGGGATAAGAGTTCATTCTACCCACCATACTGCTGCATCGGTGGCTGCTTCCAGGGACATCCCTATCCAGGAAATCTGCCGGGCTGCTACCTGGAAGTCAGCAAACACCTTCATTACCCACTAGCACATCAACCTTGAGACACACCGGGATGCTGGTTTTGGGGCCTCAGTTCTTCAGTCTTTATTTTCTAAGTTGGGGGTGTGCACCTTGCCTCCCTCCTCCCGGAGTACTGCTTGGAGTCTGCCAAGAAGTGTGGATGAACAACATATCCACACTCCTCGAAGAACAGGTTACTCACCTGTAACAGTAGTTCTAGGAGTGGTATATGTTGTTCATCCACACACACACACCCGACCTCCCCGGCTTCGGGCGCACAACCTTGCTTCCAGTGGGCTGAGATCTGGCGTCATGGGGCGGAGCCGAGGTATTTACCACCCGGGTGGGTGGGAGGAGCCAGCTTGAAGACTTCCGGCAAGATTTAAAGTGGAAAGGGACATGCCAAGAAGTGTGGATGAACAACATATACCACTTCTAGAACTACTGTTACAGGTGAGTAACCTGTTCTTGGAATCCTCGCTCCACATAAACATTCTGGAAATGAGGGCAGTCCTGTACGCCCTTTATGCCTTCCAGCCCCTTCTGACAGTGGGAACACTGTTGGTACAGACCGGCAATATGTCCGTAGTCTGGTACATCAATAAGCAAGGAGGCACCCGATCGTATCCCGTGTGCAGGGAAGCGATGCAGGTCTGGTACTGAGCAGTCCAGCACGACCTACGTCTCATGGCGGTGCACGTTCCAGGAGTGCAGAACACCCTGCTGGACAGCCTCAGCTGTTCCTTAGCTCTAGCTCACGAATGAGGACTACACCAGATAATCTGTTCCGTCGCTGGGGGCATCCAGAAGTAGATCTATTCGCCTCCCCATCCAATGCAAAGCTTCCTAAGCTCTGCTCACTCGTTCAAGGGCCTGGTGTTATCTGGCTAGACGCGTTATCTCTCTGTTGGACAGGGAGATACTTGTACACCTTCCCCTTCCTTTCCCATTCTGCAGAAGGTTCTGCTGAAACTTCAAGTAGAGGGGGCACAACAGTTGCTGATCACCCCCCCCCCCCGGCACAGGCAAATTAGGTTTCTGCTCCTACATCAGTTGGCTGTGGAACCCCCAGTACCTCTGCCTCTTTGGTGTGACCTGTTGACGCAGGATCAGGGCAGACTGGTACACCTCCATGCGTGGTTCCTTTAGACAAACTCGCTAACTGTTTTGGAGTCTGACAGGGTTGCCCAAGTTCTGGTGGAGGCTAGAAAGCCTTCCACTTGAGCTACTTACGCTATGAAATGGAAACTGTTTTCTATTTGGGTGGCCTCAAAAGAGTGGGACCCTCTTTCTTGTTCGGTGCCCCAGGTGATGGAGTACCTATTGCACCTGTCTGACTCAGGACTCAGCTACTCTTCGCTAAAAGTCCACCTATCTGCTATCTCCGACTACCACTTCCTAGTAGACGGGAAGACGATTGCACAGTTGGAGGTATGCAAAGCATTTCTAAGAGGGATCCTCCATCTGAAACCACCTATACGTAACCCCACCCCACCTTGGGATTGGAATTTTGTGTTGGAAAAACTTACTTTACCTCCCTTTGAACCAGCAGTAAGCTGTGAGATGCACTATCTCTCTTAGAAGGCACTCTTTTTAGTTGCCATTATTTGTGCTCGAAGGATCTCCGAGCTCCAGGCCCTGATGTTTAAGGAGCCTTATCTGATTTTCCACAGAGACCGGGTGGCTCTGCGTACAAATCCTAAGTTTCTTCCCAGGTCGGTTTTGAGTTCACTTTGAATCAAACTGTTGAACTCCCTGTCTATTATCAGGCTTACTCGAACAAGGATGAGGCGCTCCTGCACACTCTTGATGTGCACAGGATATTATGCTACTACATTAACAGGACCAAGGACATCCGTAAAGATGATCAGCTTTTTGTTTCCTTTGCCCCAGGACTCTGGGGTCAGCAGTCTCTAAGCAGTGCTTGTCCAAATGGTTGGTTAGCTGCATGCAGTTGAGCTACCAGAAGTATGACAGCCTCTTCCGGGAGAGGTCAAAGGTCATTCCACCAGAGGTGTGGCTGCCTCCGCTGCCTTTTTCAAGAATGTGTCCACAGTGGAGATTTGTGCTGCGGCCACTTGGAGTTGAGTTCAGACCTTCACTAAACATTACAGTCTGGACATTGCCTCGAGGCGTAGGGCGGGTTTTGGCCTAGCCATCCTGCAGGGCCTTCTGTCATAGACCTGCTTTGGTCTTTCTGCAGACCTTCCTTTCTCCTGTGCTACAGTTTGTCCTGCTCAGTTTACTGCTTGGGACTCAGTCCTACATGTTATGACCTACTGCAGGAACCCTCTCGAAGTAAGATAGTACAGTTACTTAAGAACTTACTGTAACAGTAGATCTTCGAGAGAGGTTCCTGCAGTTGGTTCTTTTTCCCTCCCTCATTCCTTCCCCCAGTCTTCTGTTTGCTCTTGCAGGCCTCTTTGGATTGTGCTCCAGGGATGATATCCTTTTCTCCTGTTGCTCTCTCTTGGGTTTCCGGAGTGAGAACTGGAAGGCGGGTGCGGGGGCAGCCCACTTACAAGGTCACGCTGATGTCAGTCACATGACGTTGGGTGGGCGGTGCTCTGCCATACATTGCTAGCAAAAGTTTGCCGTGCGGTCCTGAAACCAGAGGGCACAGTCCTATATGTTATGGCCTACTTCAGGAACCTCTGTCGAAGATCTACTGTTATGGTAAGTACTTACGTAACTGTACTTTCATCCACATGGACCCACCCGACCTCCCCTGGCTCAGGCGCACAACACTGCTTCCAACGGGCAAGATCTGGCATCATGGGGTGGAGCCGAGGGTTATACCAGCTGGGTGGGTGGGAGGAGTCAGCTAGAAGACTTTCCAGCATCTCTTAAAGGGGAAAGGACACTGCCAGTAAGTGTGTACGAACAACATATGCCACTCCTAGAACTACTGTTACAGGTAAGTAACCTGTGTATCTGTTTTATCCTCTCCTTTTCTGTCTCTTCTCTGTCTGGTTGCGGAACCAGATTTTCTTGTGAGACCTAGGAACTGATTACTCTGACAGTTTCACAATTCTCTGCCTCTCGTTATCTCTCTGCCTTCACTTACTGTTCTGTCTTTTCTCCCCCTTGCATATCTGCGGTATAAAAATATATGTGAATCTTTATGTGGAAATGTCACTGATACTGGGATCAGTTTGTTTGAAACTGTATCCCTTTGTTTAAAACTGTATACTATTGAAATGATTGCAAAATAACTATTTGGAACTCGGGTTAAACTGGGATGCTTGTGTGCAAGCCTTACAGAGCTGTCAACAGAGGTCTTTTGTAGGTCATTATGCTCTTTTTGCTGCACCTGCAAGAACATTGGAAACTGATAAAAACATTCTGTGAAAAACTTTGTCTCCTTAACGGGCTCCCTGCAAAGACTTGTTATAAATAGAGCAGCAATGTTTTGCGAGAGAGAGAGACTGAGATTTGAGACTAAGAAACACTCAGAAGGAGGACTGTTTTCTCTGTACTGCCTTTGTAAATAGTTATGCTGAATAAATTTTTATTTTGCTGTTATTGAGAAAAATAAAATGCTGTTTGTGAATTTTGAAACTGCTCCTGGTTTTCCTGTGCTTCCTAACCTGTGCATCGACGACAGTCACCTGGAAAACAGTTTACCTAGTGGCACTGACATCTGCCAGGAGGAGTAGCAAGCTACAAGCCCTCTACACAGATCCTAACCATATTATATTTCACAGGGACAAGGTAATCCTAAGAACTAACAGAAAATTCCTCCCTAAAGTGATGTCTGAATTTATTTGAATCAGACAGCTGCACTTTCAGTGTTCTTTACTGCAAAACCCAACTCGGGAGAAGGGGAGCTCCACTGTCTGGATGTTACTAGAGCACTTGGTTACTACTTGGACTGCACAAAGGTTGTAAGATCCAATAGTACTCAGTTATTCATCACCTCTGGTGAAGTGGGGAAAGGTAAACCAGCATCCAAGAGAACTGTTTCTTGTTGGATAGTTTCCTACAGATAGTTCTGTTATGGCAAAGCTGTCACCTGAAGGCGTTAGGGCCCACTGTACAAGGGGCAGCTCTGCCTCTGTGGCAGCTTCGAGAGGTGTCTTCCTCCTGGAAATCAGTAAAGCTGCTCTCTGGAAGACAGTACACACTTTGTCAAAGCACTACTGTCTGGATATACAATCCAGAAAGGATGCCAGCTTTGGCACTGCTGTCTTGCAGAACCTTTTCCCGAAATAGGTTCTGTACCCTGCACCCAAGGTACTGCTATGGAGTCTGCAGTTGTTAAGCATAAGTGAGGGATTCCTGGGGTTTGAAGAAAAAAATACTCACCGTAGTAATGTTGTTTCTTCGAAAAGGGATCCCTCGCTATGCTTAACAATCCCAGTTTCTGCCTCCCCTTACAGAACCTGAAAAAGGTTCACACAAGAATCAGTTCTTTCTGTTTGCTTGAGCATTACGTTTTATAGTGCCTTACAGTTGATACTCGGTGATCTAAGCTATTTAAATTTTTCATAACATTTTAAAATTGTTCTACCATATTGAAAAAGTTTTGAAAAACTTTTTTAAATTGTTTTGATATATTTTTTGATAGTCATTTAGCTGGTTTAGTTATTACTGCTCACCCTAGCTTTAGAAATAAATCTGTCATTCGAATGCTACGGTGAGTGTGACCATGCAGCAGTTTTGAATTTCTTTCAAAGATTATCTGACTAGCATAAAATTCTAAGCTCCTAGGGCGGCTCATTCCAGGTGAATTATTGCACTTGTTAAGCATATTGATGGATCCTGTGAAAGAATCAACATTACTGTGGTATTTTTTTCTTCCTGCTCACTTTAACTTGAGGGAGTCTGAGCAGCATATGCACAAGGCTGGCAGAACACCAGACTTTTCTCATCTGTGATTAGTTACTTGAGGCTCTGAGTAGGGAAGGTTTGCCCCACACACACACACACACACACACCTTCCAACTTGTCACCATAGCTCTTTGGCTGACCAGGTAAATTACGCCAACCTGTGAAAGGGAATGAACCCCCTACCCCATGTTATCCTTGCTCATTAACATGTCCCACCCAGGGTTCATTTTTGGGTGGGGGATTGGGACAACCGGCACACAGTTTTTAATTTTGACCAACCTTTTTTCCTACCTTGTGACAACCTGCTCACTGCTATAGAGGATTTAAACTGCTGTTTTATAAATGTGGGCTCGACTGAACAAAATGACCCATTATTATTTTTTATTTAACCTTTACTTTTTATACCCAGTGGGTCAATGTCCCGAAGAGATAAATATCTGAAATGAACCCTGCCCGCCACTAAACCATTCAGAAACTGTTGAATTTGAACTCAGAACCATAGCATAAAGGATATAAAAGTCTAGAAATAAAAGAAGACTTAACACTGATGTTCAATGGAAAGTCTAGCACGTTACTCCTGCAGTCGAACGGTCTTACTCCTACACAAAAGGGGATGCAGAAACAGTTTGACGTGGTCCCAGCTAGCTGCTTATTTCAGCATAGGCCTTTGCATGTGTAGGGGGAATCCCTTCAACCGAACCGGGGTAATGATTTGCATCTTTACTTCTTTTATTGTTAGTTCCTTGCGGATGGCCAAAAATGTTTTCATCTTTAGTAAAGGTATGTGGGTGAAATCCTGCTCAAAATACAGTCTGCAGTCCCCAGAAACTATTCCCTTTTTATTCCATGCTTGCATTAGCACCTTAGTCTTTTTTTTTTGTTGACTCTGTTTCTCTCCTGGCAGACTGGGGCATCTCTCAGGTGGGTTCACTCAGCTTCCACCTCTTTACCGCCCCACCTGAACCATTCCTCCAACCGAAACATCTGTATAGGATCCCCTCCTCTCCTGCTGTCCCCATACAGGAGGAGGTCGAGGATCCTCAGGAGGTAGGGTCGGAATCTTGGCCGGCACTGAGTGTGTGGGGATTTCCATACCAGGAGACCACGCCGTCGCCTCACCAGGTTGCCAAGGGTTTTCAGTCTTGGATCCCCTCGGAGTGCGGTGTGCAGTGGCTGCCCTGCTGGCATCTGCCGCACTCCACACCTTACGTTGGCTAGTGTGTCTTTAGTACCCCAGATCTCCATCGAGGGTCCTCAGAACACCGAGTGGCCCTGACACCCTCCCCAGGGAGAGGAGAGCTGTTCTACAGACACTCCATCCTCTTCCTCCCCTGCCAACCCATGGCTACCTAAGTCCGTCACCAAACCTGGGTCACCAGTGCAGCGCGAGGTGTGGCATCCAGCACCTCAACCCTCAGCGCCACCGGGCTGGCTAGCACCTTAGTCTTGGTGTGATAATCCAGGAATGTCATTATTATAGATCTTGGCCTGGCTTTTGGATTAGTGCGCTGTGGGCCAAGTGCCCTGTGAGCATCCACAGTCTCGGAACAGTTTCTCCTCTGGCCAGACAAGCAGTTGTTTGAGGAGTGAGATAAGGAAGGATTTCATTGGGCTTTGTTCAGTCTCCTCAGGAAGGCTGTGCTGGTGGACATAAACCACGAGGAACGTAGCTCCAAATCAAGCTTTTCTGCTATCTCATTCTTGGCGGAGAAGTTATCTTAGGGCCGTATGATGCTTCCCCACTGTGTCGGTCACCTCTGTGAGCTCTGCCTCCAAATCAGCTACCTTCCATTGTACCTTCTCTCTAACTGTTTGGTATTTTCAGCAAGTTTGCTCTAGCATGTTTCCCAGCATTTGTAGTTGTAGGAAAAGCCTCTTCAAGGTAATAGTGAAGGGGTTCTCTGTCTCATTGTCACGTATGCTGTCTGTGTGGTCAGAGGTTGCCAAAGTCACCAATGTGGTGGTGTCAGTTTTCACCTATCATTACTGCTGGGTGTAAGCCGGAGGCGCGAACCCGCTACGGAGTTTTTTTTTGTTTGGAGGGAGGAGTCTGCGCCGACGGCGCCAGCGCCCTCGAGAGCGACGCACTATGTGGTGTGCGAGGGGCATCTGTTAGGCGCCGCAGACTCCACCTCCATCTCAGTTCTGTTTCTCCCCCCATCGAGGCTACACCTGCTACATGAGTGGGAAAGTTTGTTTACTGCGCCACTAGGCCGTCTGTCGTACTTTCAATGCCTTCTTTGATCTCCTTCACCCCGGTTCGATTTCCCGATGCCGTTGAAACTGGTAAGACCATTTCATTTTATAATTCGACTGCGCCGGGAGCTTTTCTGTGTTTTAAAATTGTTTTGCATCATGTCTGGTTCGGCAGCCAAGTGAAAGTCCAAAGCGGGCTGTGCCCCCATGCGTTTGTGCTCCTGTGGTCGGGAATTTTTCCATGACGGATCGGCATGATGTCTGCCTTCAGTGCCTGGGACCTAACCATGACATGGATAGATGCGACGCCTGCTTTTCTATGGACCGCTGTGTTCTCGAAATCCACGGGTTTAAAGTTGGCAAGGCTCCGCCGACTTTCGGAGGACGACGTCGGTCTCAGGTTTCCCAGGCCAGGACCCTAGGCCATTCCTCCTGGTCCCCTCCCGGGCCTATACGGTCTGGTGAGGAGGAGGCCTCCTCATCTTCAAGCCTTGCTGAGGAGGAGGCCTCTTTTGCGGTGTCGGAGGAGCGTCGTGACCCCTCCCGGGGTTGCATCGGAGACACCGCCTCGGCAGTCAACTCTTCGGAGGTGCAGACTCCCCCAGTGTTGCGGCTCACGGTTGCAGGGTCCAGCAGTGGTGGACCCACACCGCCGCCTTTGGTTCTCAGTGCCGTTCATCCAGTCGACCCTGTTGGCGGCGCCGTGTTGGGTTCCGGTGCCACGTGTGGTGCCGAGGATTCAACCGGGGCCGTAGGCAGGTCGGGGCCGGGTCTCAAAGCCGCGGGCGGGGTGCTGGGAGCAGCCGGCATCGCGAGTGACACCGGCGCCTTTCTTGGTGCCATTTCCCAGGGGACTCTTGGGGTCGCCAGCATAGAGGTCCTTCTTTTCGACTCTTCTTCGGAAAAAGGTGATTCAGATGTGGACCCGGTCTCGCATCCAGATTCTTCAGAATCAGAGTTCTCTGTGGGACGCGGTGTCAGGCGGCCCAGCGCACCCATTCCTGAGTCTCCACAGCAGTCTTCCTCCAAGGACTCCCCAGCTGGGGATGGCCTGGAGTCTATGGGGGAGGGTGGCTTGGGGGTCGGGGAAGGGGCTGTCCCCCCAGAAGGGGCTGTGGCAGCTGCCAACCCTGGTGCTGCTGTGCTTTCTCTGGGTGGATTGGGGGTCCTGTCTTCGGGGAGAGGCCTCAGGATCGACGTACCCCATCGTTGGAGTTGAGTAGGAGAGCACCCTTGGAGTCTGAGGGGTCGGGGTGAGGGGCGTTCGCGCCCCCTTGCCACCCCTCAGGGTGCGGGGAGGAGCCATAGCACCGAGCCCCGCTTCTCCCTCTAGGCTCAGGGGACCCTTCCGGTGGCTCCGCTGTGGGTTGCCCTTCTGGACCCATGCAGCCCCAGGTGCGTCACAGGGGAGATTCCCTTTTGGGCTCTTCCAGAGTTTGCATCCCCCGGGTTCCGTCTTGCGACCTGGTTTGATTTCAGGGACCCGCCAGCTCGGGCTCAGTTTCCTGGATTTCAGAGCCCTGGCAGAGGACAGTTGCATCCTTGTAGGTGCCCCTTTCCCATTCTTCTGCAGCCACCCCCTCTCTTCCAGGCCATGTCGGTCCTACGGGGCCGTTATCCTGGGAGACGTTCAGAGGCACTGCTGTGGCCTTCCCGTCATATGTTGGATACATGCATGAGCGGGTATTTCTCATGTCCCCTCCACTGCAGGAGTCTTCTGGACATTCGAGTTCCCCATCCTCCTCGGCTCCCTCCTCGGAGGGAGAGGAACCCTCTGCTCACCATTCTTCTGACGCTGATTTCACTGAATATCAGCGCTTCCTTTCGAGGATGGTTGGGGATCTCTGTATCTCCTATGTCAGACGTGACAGTACTGAGCGGGAGACGCGTGAATTCCTTGGTGAATTCAGTGCCCATCATTTGGTGGTGCTATCCTGGCCTATTCCCTTCCAGGAGGCGTCTATCCGCACCTGGCAGTCTTCAGCTGACCCTGTCCCAGCCCTGGCAGACTGCAGGAGGAGGTATTGTGCTCCATCTGAGTCCCTAGGTTCTCTCCCCAACCCCTCGGGATTGGTGTTCCTAGAGACTCCTTCCGGGCGCCGCCGCCTGGCGCACAACCGACCATCGGACTCAGATTCCCTACAGTTTGACTGGTGGGGGTGAAGAGTGTTCTCCTCTACTCGTTCGATGCTCTGCATTGCATCACATCAGGCACACCATGCTGCCTATAACAGGCACTTGTGGTCTATGCTGTCTCAGCTACTAGCATCAGTGCCTGATATGGAGCAATCTAGACAGGATATTGCCCTCTCCGCTATAGGCCTGGAACTGGCAAGGCACCAAGCAAGGGCATCCTTCGACGCCAGTGAGGTGGCTTCCAGGCTTACAGGGACAGCGATCTGCATTAGGCGTGGCTTCATCTAGCAAGGTTGTCACCCCTGGCCCAGCGTAGGGTGATTCGCTCTGCCTTCCAGGGGAACCGCTTCTTTTCTTCCAGGGCTAGGAGGCTTCTGCAGGAGCTTCCTCCGTCCCCTCATCTTCAGGGGACACCTCCTGGCTCTCCTCGGCCTTAGGCTTCCAGTCTAGTACGTCCAGGGTCTCCTCTTCCTGTTTCTCACCAACAGGAGGCTAAAGGTCTTGTTCCCTCAGGGTTACACTAGTCCCCATCAGGGGAAGGGGGCTTGGTACTCACCCAGCTGTAATGAATGGTCAAGATTGACAAGGGAAGATTTGAAAATTACGTACCTACCATAATTCCTGATCTTCTCTTGTATCTTCACCGTTCATTACTGAATCCCGCCCACCTTCCCCTCGTGGGCCTCCTTCTTGGATGTCCCCTCCACCCTGCTCGTTCTTCCTCCCCTTCTCCTCATGGCCTTAGAGCCTAATTCCCTAAACTTGGGCCTTCCGTTCTTCTCTCAACAGGTAGCATTAGTCTGGAAAGGGAGGGAGAGTGAGTAGGATTTTGTCTTTCTCCTGAGGGAACTCTTTCTGATTACCCTTGAAGGTGCCCTGCTGGCCCCTTCTTAGGCCATGTTTGTTCAATCACCAGTTAACAAGGCTGCTTCTTAAATGGTCCTGTTCCTTTGGTCCAGGATCCCGATGGCATCTCTGGATCTTGTCTTGTTTACACCAGTCTGTGCTAGTCGAACTCTATTCTAGCATTTTTCAAATTGCCATTTGGAACTGGTGATGTGATTTTTGCCTCTGCCTCCCAGGGAGTCAGAATGAGTTTCCTACTCTGCCTTTGTCCACCTTCCCAAAGGGGTGCCCTCTGTAGGGCTTCAAATACCCCCCCCCCACACCAGTATTAGCACGCTACAATGTGCTAGTGGGGTCCTTTCTCCCCTATCCTAGTTGGGCACTCTCCCTCCGGAACAGATTATGTGCCTTGGCAATCTGTGAGCTCTCAGCTTGAGTAAGGTGTTGGGGATAGCGGGAGGTGTAGAAAGTCTGCCTTTTGTGTATCAAGTTGTGCAAAAGGTTCGGTTGAACCTTCTTAGGCCAGTTTTTGTTTGATGGGATCCTTGCTCCCTTGTCCTTTGGTTCCGAGCTGATAAGCCTTTAAGCCAATTTAACTCACAACCTGGCAGAATTTTTCCCTCCTCCCAACATCCCCTCTCTTCTACTTCTTCCTTCTTTCTTCCTCTCCCTTATCTGTTCCTCCCTCGGAGCCACCCCAGGAGTGAGGCCCTGCGGTCCCTTAGTGCAGGGTAGGGTTCTCCTCTTTCCTGTCTTCTATCGGCTTATTCCTTTTTCAGTTTCTTTCCTTTGCCTATCCCTCATCTCTCTTGCCTCGCTCTTATTTTCTTAATCCTTATTTCTCCTCTTTGGTTTATAGAACTGGGATGGAGGAGGAGTCTGCGGCACCTAATGGCCGCTCCTCGCAGTGGGTGCACACCTCCGGCTTACACCCAGCAGTAATGAATGGTGAAGATACAAGAGGAGATCTTGAATTATGGTAGGTATGTAATTTTCATTTCTTTCCCGCCGTTGCCTCAGTTCGTTCGGCTTTCGTGTCAGAACAGCGATCAAATGCCTGCGTTTTGTTCGGAGTTTTCTCTTCAGAAAACGTTTTTAATTAATTTTCTCCGACCGAGTGTAAGTCGGCTCGTCCTAAAAAGAAGTGCTCTAAGTGCAGCGCCCAAGTCCCGCACAGGGACGACCATTCCTGCTTCCTTCTATGTCTAGGCCCCAAGCACAACTCGGACGAGTGTGCCATTTGTCAGGGTTTTAACCAGGCCACACGGACCAGATGCAAGCGGACCACCTTCTTACCCGACAGCTGGCGTCAGTGGAAAAAGAGCTTCAGGAGCTAAGGGAAAGGTTGTTGTCTCCGGCCCCTAGAAAGAAGAAGAAAGATAAGGAGAAGTGCCAGGAGAGGAGTCTGTCGCCACGTGGAAGGTCTTCCACCTCAAAAAGAGTGAGTACTTCTATTTCAGGTACCCTGTCTGCTTCTGTGGGCCAGGCATCGTCTCCTCCTCCTGCCGAGGTGAGCGGGCAGCCGGGGTCAGCCTCTCTCGAGGTTTCTATTTCATCTCCTCCACCCAGCACTACCGGTAAATTGCCCTCCGACCCTGTTGCCGGGCACTGGACCACAACCGTTAAGCCTAGCGGCGGCCTCTCGGCTACTGCCAGCCAGCCTAGTCAGGTCCGATAAGTCAGGCGACGGATCCTCAGTCATCCTCCTGGACTCTCCGTCTCGCCCGTTGGGCTCCTACGAGGATCCTGACGTTGGCATGAGCGTGCTGGTAGGTGACCCTTCATCCCTTCAGGTACTCCACCTCAGGGATTCGCCACCTGAACCTGTCTTGTCCCTGCCCTCAGGATTGCTACCAGAGCTTTCATTGGGGTCTGTACCTAAGTCACCCCCTTCGCCTGGTCTTCTGCCGCCCACGGACAGGAGTCTGTCGCCAGCCCGGGATCTGTTTAACATGGAGCCCCTTCCTCCGGGACCCTCGGGGGACCTTTCCTAATCCCATGCCACCCAGTGGCCCTTCGGCACCTCCCCCGGCCGGTCCTGGCAAACCTCCAGGCAGTTTCCCAGGGCCAGAACCCCATATTCCACCACCAGGCGGGCCTCAGTCGGCACCGCATTCTCCAACGCCAGGCCCTGTGCCACCGACACCGGGATACCCGACGCCGGGATATCCGATGCTGGGATACCCTTGGTATTCTGCTTATGGTTATCCACCGGGATTGCTAGGATATCTGTATCTTTTTTGGCAACAACCACATTACCCAGGGTACCAAGGCTACCAGCCTCCTCCTCCTCCACTGCCGATCGATCGGGATTCGATCCCAGCATGGTGGCAGGATGCCAGGACCCAGCTCATTTCTGAACTGAGACACAATCCGGTGGGTGACATCCCTCTACCCAGAGCACCTCTACCACCAGTTCCTTCTGGACGAGCTTCAGGTTCCCTGCCAGTGGGTTCCACTGGGGTGGACCCATACATCCCCAGTGGCTCCGAACCTTCGGACTCGGACTTCGACACAGACTCTTCAGATCCTCGATCTCCAGTCGAAGTCCCACCTAAAGAATCTCCCAAATCACTGCCAGAAGACTCTTATTTCTGTGATCTTCTGAGGACTATCCAGGCAGCAGGAGGCTGGCCCTCTAAAGAAATAGATCCTCAGTGCAAGAGGCTGGCTAAGCATCTAGGTCTGGCTACTACAGACCCTCTACCCATCCCCCCCAGGATGGGCTGTCATGAGGATCTGGTCACAACCATCTGGCAACAGCCCTCCTCTATACCGGCTGTATCCAGGAAAGCCGATCACACATACTTCCCCCCGGAAGGGAATTCACATTTATCTACACATCCTAAGGCCGACTCCATGGTCATCACTGCCGATCATGACCGGTCGGCCCAACGCAAGCACTTGAGCTCCTCCCCTCCCGATAAGGACTCAAGGCAGTTGGACCAATTCGGCAGGAAGATGTATTCTTTTACTTCCTGTGCCATCCGGTCTCTTAATTATGTGTTACATATGGTGGCCTTCCAGAAGGCCTCCCTCTCTGAGCTCGAGAGGGACCTTCAGGATATACTGGATGAAGCTCTCAGAAACAAATTACTGGACAAAGTCCGTATAATCAAGTCTTCTTGTCATCTTAGAGCCACGTATGACTCGGTAGATTTGGTGGCTAGGGCTGCCGCTATGGGGATCTGCATTCGGCGCATTGCGTGACTCAGGATCGCAGGTCTGGCACAGGACGTCCAGTCTTCCCGCCTGGACGCCCCCTTTAAAGGTTCCATCCTTTTTGGCAGTGACATGAAGGACATAATAACAGGGCTGCAAGGGAGCGGACGATCACTGTGTGACGTGCGCTACATGTATAGGACGGGACAAAAGAAGCAGCCTTTTCATCACCAAAGACCATGGAATAAGACCCAGCGCAAGCAACGAGCCCCTGGATCTAGAGCCCAAACCCCTCAGGCAAAACTTCCCAAACCTGCCTCCGGGGCCAAAGCTCCTCTCCCCTCGACATCCTGACTTCTTCCCCGTCCTCCCGCTACCTCCAGTTGTCCAGGAGGAAGCGGTAGGAGGGAGGTTCGACTTCCACCTGGAGGGATGGAGGGCCGTCACCGCAGATTTATGGGTTCTGCAACTCATTCAATGAGGTCACTCAATAGAGTTCACGGAGATCCCTGCATCCCAGCCTCCAGGACAGTCCTTTTACCCAAGGCGTCAGATGCCCATTGTCTTACAGGAGATCCAGGCCCTCCTGCAAAAAGCATCCATAGAACCTGTCCCTCAAGATCAACTGGGAAGGGGCTTTTACTCCCACTTCTTCCTAGTTCCAAAGAAGACGGCGGGGATCTGAGACCTATCCTGGATCTCAGCACACTCAACCTCTTCGTCGAATACAAGAGTTTTCGCCTGCTCACCCTTCAGGGTCTTCTTCCCCTGCTCCAACCAAACACATGACTGTGCTCTCTGGATATGCAGGATGCTTACAGGATGCTTATCTTCATATCCCCATCCTCCTGGCCCACCGCTGCTTCCTTTGTTTCTCCTTCCAGGAGAACCATTTCCAATTCAGATCACTACCCTTCGGCCTATCCTCAGCTCTCTGGGTTTTCACAGAGTGCTTGGCGGCATTTCTATGCCGCAAGGGCATTTATGTGTTCCCATATCTGGACAACTGGCTCCTCTCCGCACCCTCTCCAGACAGCCTGAAAGAGTCCCTCTCTTTCTCTCTGGACTTGTTTGTCCAGCTGGGCATCTCAGTCAATTTCCCCAAGTCCCAGCTAGTACCTTCTCAGCGCCTCCAGTTTATTAGAGCGGTATTAGACATAGTCCAGAGCAAGGCTTTCCTGCCATTGGATCGAGCCGAGACTTTAGTTTCTCAAGCCACACTGGTGGCCCAGGCTCAATGGATCCCAGCACAAGCTGTGCTCCATCTCTTGGGACTTATAGCAGCGGCCATTTCCATGGTACCCCTGGCCAGATTACATATGAGGGTCACCCAGTGGTCTCTTCGAGTCCAATGGGACCAGAGGACGGACGACATGAACCAACGGGTCATGATCTCCAACAGCCTCCAAAAAGATCTTCGCTGGTGGCAGGATCTTTCCAACCTGTTAGTGGGAGCCCCGTTCCACTACCCAACCCCTACCCAGATTCTCACGCTTCGGACATGGGTTGGTGAACCCATCTGGGGGACCACAAGACCCAAGGGTCCTGGTCCACTCAGGAGCAACAGCTCCACGTCAACATTCTGGAGACAAGGGCAGTCCTCTATGCTCTCCAGGCGTTCCAGTCATTACTTCTCCCGGGATCACTTCTCATCCAGACGGACAACATGTCCACAGTCTGGTACATCAACAAACAGGGAGGAACTCACTCGTACCCTCTCTGCAGGGAAGCATTCAGAGTTTGGTACTGGGTGATTCAGCACGGCCTATTCCTGACAGCAGTCCATGTCCCAGGCGTACACAGTGTCCTGGCAGACAGTCTCAGCTGATCAGTGGCCAGGGCACACGAGTGGGAGTTAAAGCAGGAGGTAGTAGAAGACTTGTTTCTTTGATGCGGTCGGCCAGAAGTAGATCTATTCGCCTTCCCATTCAGCGCAAAACTACCCAACTTTTGCTCGCTCGTTCCCGGGCATGGTGCTATTTGGTGAGGCACTGTCTCTCTCTCTTGGACAGGGAGGTTTCTATACGTTTTTCCTCCCTTTCCTCTCATTCAGAAGGTTCTGTTGAAACTTCAGGCGGAAGGCGCACACTTGATTCTGATTGCCCCTCTGTGGCCCTGTCAGATTTGGTTCCCACTGTTACAACAGCTGGCTCTAGAACCTCCAGTACTCCTGCCATTGTCTCACGACCTTCTGTCACAGGAGCAGGACACCCTGGTGCATCCGAGTCTTCTGTCTCTCCACCTTCATGCATGGCACCTGTGGACATAGCGGCTTCCTGCTATGGAGTCTCCTCCCAGGTTGTTCAAGTCCTGGTGGAAGCCAGAAAACCATCTACCACATTCACCTACGCCATGAAGTGGAAAATATTTCGATTTGGGCCACAGCCAGGAGCTTGGATCCCTTTTCGTGCTCGGTTGCCCAGGTGTTAGAGTACCTCGTACATTTATCCGAGATGGGCCTTAGTTATTCCTCTATCAAGGTCAGTCTCTCTGCGGTGTCTGCCTACCACCTCCCGGTGGAGGGCAAAACCATAGCTCAATTGGAGGTTTCTAAAACCTTTTTGAAGGGTATCCTCCACCTAAAACCTCCAGTCCGGAACCCCTGTCTTCCCTGGGATCTTAACTTTATGTTAGAAAAACTTACTTTCCTCCCTTTTGAACTGGTTTCAAATTGTGACATGCGCTTCCTATCGTGGAAGACTTTGTTTTTAGTTGCTGTCACTTCAGCTCGAAGAGTCTCAGAGCTTCAGGCATTCGTATGCAAGGAGCCTTATTTGATCTTTCATAAGGATAGAGTGGTCCTTAGGACTAATCCATCCTTTCTTCCAAAGGTGGTTTCGGAAACCACTCTCAATCAGAGTGTCGAATTGCCAGTCTGTTACCCTCGGCATTCCAACAGGGAATATCTCTTGCACACCTTAGATGTGCACCGGATCTTGAGGTATTACACCACCCGGACCAAAGAGGTCTGTCAGTCAAATCAGCTTTTTGTGGCCTTTGCCCTCCAGTGCCAGGGTAAGGCCATTTCAAAACAGACCATATCCAGGTGGTTAGCTAACTGCATCCACTATACCTGTTAAAAATACGGAAAGTCCCTTCCGGGGGCGGTTAAGGGTCACTCCACTCGCAGTGCAGCTACCTCTACCATTTTTTTCAGGAATGTGTCCACGGCAGAGATCTGTGCAGTGGCCACTATGTCGTCTGTCCACACATTCACTAAACACTGCAGTCTGGACATTGCCTCTAGGCGCAGAACTGGATTCGGCCTTGCGGTCCTGCAAGGTCTTTTGTCCTAGGACAGTACTCCAATTGGCAGACACTTCCTCCTCCCAGAACCTCGTCTCCAAATTTTTCTTTTGGACTGCTGGGTATTCAGTCCTATATGTGAAGACCTACTGCAGAAACCCTCTTGAAGTAAAATATAGCAGTTGCGTAAGAACTTACTGTAACAGTAGATCTTCGAGAGAGGTTCCTGCAGTAGGTCTAGTTTCCCACCCACTTTCCCCAAGCTCCTGGAATGTTGTCCTTTGCTTTTTCATCCTGCCTAGCCCTTGTGTCTAGATAGTACACATGGTCCCAGGAGTTATCACTCCTTCCTTTCTACTTACCTTTCTTTAGGTCTCCGGTGGAAAAGAACTGGAGGGCGGGTGTGGGACCGCCCCCTTTTATAATCGGCCTGATGTCAGGGGCGGTCCCTGCTGATGATTGCTAGCTACAAGTTTGCCGTTGGAACCTGATGCCAGGGGGCACAGTCCTATATGTGAAGACCTACGGCAGGAACCTCTCTCGAAGATCTACTGTTACGGTAAGTTCTTACGTAACTGCTATTTCTTTTAACGCTTTGCCATCCAAGTGCTACTCCATTTACTTCAGTCTGGCATCTTACCGGTATACTCTGACACTAAATGTTAAGCAGGAGGTTCCTGCAGTTTAATGGGGGGAAAAAATGGCAGTTCTGTCACCGAGAGGGAGGGCTGATGTAAGTTACAGCTGCATGAGCTCAGTGCAGAACCGGAAGTCCCCCATGAGCTTTCTGTGGGTATGTCCCCAATCATACCCCTCCTAGGGGATTTCTCCCTCTTTGCTTGTTGAAAAAAAAAATAGTCTGTGCACTCTTTGGAGGCTCACCATCACCCACCCAAAAAAAAAAAAAAAAAATGGGGTTAGGCTCCTTCGGGGCCCTCTCACTAGCCAAAAAAAAAAAATGGGTGGTGGGGGGTGTTGTGGAAGGTAGCTCCTTCCTCCCTTTTTCTTTCTTGTCCTCCTTCTACTTGCCTGGGGTATATCCCTATTAGTTGCTAAATGTAACAGGTGCCCCTGGGCACTATCAAGTCTGTCTCCACTTGGCAGCTGCTGTACACAAGGGGGGGGGGTGCTGTGCACCTTTTCAAATAGGTACATTGGCTTTCACACAGGGTACATCCCTTTGGTTGCAGGAACAGCATGTCATGTTGATGTATCCTCTGTTTCTGACTAAGTCAGACTTTTGAGGTTGGTCTGCCTCTTTCTTCCTTGTGTATCTGGACCTTTGGCCCACTACCCTTAAGGGTGCCTTGGTAGATGAACATATCTCGACACTTTTAGGCCATCCAGTCCTGCTACTCGTGATGCACCTAGGTTCCCACTTTCTTCTTTTGTGATGTAAAAGCAGAGGGACATGGTTAACTTAAGAGTTCAGCCAATTCTCTGGTAGCATGGAGTTGTCCTTTTTCCAGGAGTCTATGTGTCTTTTCCTTTTTTGTCACACTGTGACATCTTATTTGCAAGGGGGTTCCATAATGAACATCAACTCATTCTTCTGCCAGAGCCATATGCTTAGAGCTGCTGCCCTATTTTCTGTGCCACTATCCACCATCTGTCTGGCTAGTGGTGTGAGGCTCTGGCTGTGTAGATCCTTCTACCCCTTGTACCACCTAGAGTGTCCAGTTCTTATTTCAAAGTTGGTAATAGGGTTTGTTTTGTTGTTTATTTTGTTTTTTTCTTTTGTTTTCTTGTATCCTTTCCCTATTCCTTTTTGCTAGAAAGTATCTAGTCCACTCTTTTATTTTGTCTCCACTTATTTTTTTCTTGGCAAGCAAAACTGATGTGCTTGGGGGAGCTGGAGTCAGTTATTGGCTGGCACGCATGGCACCGCATGAGGTGGGCAGGCACCATCAGTACCTGATGTGGGTTTCTCCTGCAAAATAATCTGTTCCCCTGGGTTCCTAGTACCTTGAGCCCCAGACCCATAAGTGATAATCAATGGTGAAGATATTCCGAATGATAAAAAATTATGGTAAGAATGTTATTTTCATTTAGGGCCGGTGCAGCTATTTATAATACTGCACGCATGGTGCTGTAAATCAGTGCTGTGGATATGGTGACACCAGCTTCAAAAGATTATAGTTTCTTTGCGGTCTTGGTGCCTCCAGGCCTATGACTTTGGATATGTGGAGAAGATACTCTAGAGGATTAAGCGTTACAGGTAAGTAAGTTTTCTTTTTAAGTGATGTCCTATGTAAATATATGCATGCTGTGAATGATTTCACAACACAACTCTTTATGCTCATTTTTTTTTCTTTTGCTCAGCCGTTTTGGCCGATGGGAACGGGAATTGCCGAGGGTTTCTCGCTGCAATGGATTCTGCCTGGATGGTACGGAGCTGGGCACAGGGTACAGCACCATTGGAAGTTCTCGCTGAAAGGTAATAGAAAGAGAGTCAGTTGTTAAACAAATACAGTACACAATTACACTAGAGTTGTCATCACTTTCAGTATATTATCGTGGTAAGACAGTTAAAAAATGGCCCTAGTTTTTAAATTTATTAACACAGGATAGCCTGGCAAAGATGCAGCATCTTATTTTTGGTGGAATTTTACATCTTTTTCAAGGATCTCTCTTCCATTAGGCCACACCTTTGGAAATGTAGATGTCAGGCACTAGGACCATACAGAAACTTTTGCTAGCCAGGTGCCGTCCACGACCACATCACGTGACAGCTTCTGTATAAACACGGGCGGCTCCATCCTTCGTCAGTTCTTTTCCCATTATTGATCATACTCTATCAGACCTGCTGAAGGAACTGTCATCAATCAGCCATTGCCATTTATCTAATTATCTGTTCAATAAAATATTTTTTCGTCTTCTCTGCATCCAGCAAAATTAACCAATGCTTTATTTTGGTACTGTAGGTGCGGTCATAAAATTTGTAAAGAAGACACACACACACACACACACACACACACACACACACAGTCTGTGTGTGCTGTTTGGGCCTATCTCACAATGTCTGGAACTGTGAGATTTGCCAGCGCTTCAGCCAAGCTACAAGAAGACATCAGAAGAAAGCTTCAGAAACATTCCTTCTTCAGAATGCTTTAGCAGCCATGGAGAATGACCAAGGTCCAAAATCTGTGTAGCTGACGTCTACCGAGCAGTGGCTGCCAAAGTCCAACGACCGGGACAGGGAGCACTCGTCGTCACAGCCCTCCTCACCATCAAGTCATAAGCATAAACATAGGAAGAAAAATCTGCTTTGACAGTGAGGTTTTAGTTGCCGGTAAGACAAGGTAATACAACTGCGTCATTGCCTGCCGTGGTGATGCTGACTATAGCCCTCTGACTTTTGATGAGATACTAAGGTTTGAGTTTGGCTTCGGCACTGCTGTTCTACTGTGAATGGTATGACACCATTGTTGTCTGGCCACAGCCCGTCGTTAACTCCAGTAGTCATGGCCAGTAGTCAGGGCATCATCGAAATTGTGCTGTTGTCATTTTCAGAAATGATGCGGCACAATCTGCCTGGCTTATCCATGCAGACAGTTATCCCATCAGCAGGGCAAACAGCTACACCACCCTGTCGATGCCTGCATCCAGCATATCTCGGATTCCTCCTGCTAGGCTGCCAGCTTCACCAGCGCCCTCTGTTGCTCCTGTTGTCGACAGAGTCGACGAGATAGCATATAATCCTGACCTTCTGGTTTTAGAGGATTTGGAGGAAGATTATGAGGGAGAACAATATGTGGCACCTCGTTCCAGTTCTACCCTCTCATCCAGAAGTGAGAATTCGGTGATGCATATATACCCCAAGGTCTCCACTTGAGGATCCTAGATCTTACTTTGAGAGGGCTCTTGCAGTAGGTAATTACATATAGGTCTCAGTCATTCTTCTCTGAGGGTACACATGGCGGCCATCTCGGCCTATCATGTTCCCTTCACAGACAAAGCTTTCGCTCAATTGGAGGTCTCTCAGACCTTTCTCTGAGGGGTCCTTCACCTGAGGCCCCCCATCCATACTCTGGCTCTCCCTTGGGACTTGAACTTTGTTCTCAAGAAGCTTACTCTCCCTCCCTTCGAACCTGCAGCTTCTGCAGATTTGAAATTCCTTTCATGGAAGACTCTTTTCCTGGTGGCCATTACTTCAGCTCAGAGAATTTCCGAGCTCCAGGCCCTGATGTGCAAAATCCCATACTTGATTTTTCACAAGGAACGAGTTGCTCTTCGCACGAATCCTAAGTTTCTTCCTAAAGTAGTAGCTGAGTCTACTTTGAATCAGTCCATAGAGTTGCCTGCCTTTTTAACGCAGTACTCTAATCAAGGGGAGTATTTACTCCATACTATGGATGTCCACCAGATTCTGAGATACTACACCAACAGGACGAAGGATCTCAGAAAGACTGACCAATTGTTTGTCTCTTTTGCTCATAAAAGGGAAGGCAATGCTGTTTCCAAGCAATGCCTGTCTAAGTGGTTGGCTCATTGCATCACTTTCTGTTATGACAAATATAACAAGACCCTACCGGGTCAAGTAAGAGGCCACTCCACCAGAGCAGTAGCTGGTTCAGTGGCTTGTTTCAAAAATGTGTCTGCGGCAGACATCTGTGCTGCCGCCACCTGAACTTCCGTCCATACCTTTACTGAACACTACAGTTTGGATGTTGGCTCTCGTCATGGAGCAGGCTTCGGGCTGGCTGTTCTGCAAGGCCTATTGTACTGAGGGTTGCACAGCTAGAACTTCTTTTTGGAGTAGTTATCCTCCTCCCTGTGCCTCTCTTTGTTCTAGACTGCTTGGGATTCAGTTCTGTATATAATTACCTACTGCAAGAGCCCTCTCGAAGTAAGATAGTACAGTTACGTAAGAGCTTACCGTAACAGTAGATCTTGAAAGAGCTCTTGCATGATAAATACCGCCCCATCCCCCTAGGCTTTTCAGCTCCTTTTCCAGTGAGGAAATATCTGCTTCTCTCGTCCGGCCTTTTCTGGCCCGTGGCGAAAAGAACTGGAAGGCAGGCGTCAGGGACCGCCCCTTTATACCGACGTCTCATGACGCCGGTCACCTGACGTGGGGGTGGTCCCTCGCCAGGGACTGCTAGCTAGAAATTTTTCCGTGGGGTCCTGCCGCCTGCTGGCATCAGAGAAGAATGACTGAGACCTATATGTAATTACCTACTGCAAGAGCCTCTCTCAAAGATCTACTGTTATGGTAAGTTCTTACGTAACTGTACTTTTTCTAGCCATGATGCAGCAAATGCAAACTGCCATGGGCTTTGCTGTGGAAGAGTAAGTTTCCACAAAAAGAAACCTAATGAAGTTTCTGGATGTCCCTTGTACGTCCTCTATTGTAATTCCACCTATTTTTCCTGCATTAGAGGATGCTTCCCTGGCTGCATGGTACCACCTAATTCACTGTTTGCAGTTCTTAGGAGGGCTGATAAGCAGTATCCTGCTCCATCTGCTAAACCTTGTTATGCAAACAAACTAGAAACGGACTCTGTAGTTGTTATGGCAATTCATGATATGTCTAAGGCACCTAAACACGAGCACCTTACCTCCTGACAAAGAATCTAGGAGGCTGGATGTGATGGGCAATTGTACTTATGCTCCTGCCTCACTGGTCCTTAGGATTGCAGATTACCAATTCCACATGATTAAATGCCAAAACAGCTGGTGGAATGCTTGAAAAGCTGCAGCACAGACTTTGCCTGAGGCTCTGCCAAGAATGAGCTAATTAAAAATGTAACTTCTGGGGCTGAAGCTTGCAAACATTTACTGTGCTCAGCCTATGTTATTTCTGATGCCTCTGCCAGGGCAGCTGCTTCTGGCATCTGCATGAGAGATATTCTTGGCTCAGAGTGGCTGGATTTGCAAATTATATACCACAAGCAGTTTTAAATGCCATTTTTAGAGGGACTAAAGTGTTTGGTTATGATGTTGAGAAGTCCTCAGGGGCCTTCGGACCTCAAAAATGACATTAGAGTCTGTCAGATCTGTGTATTCCACTCTTTTCAGAGGTCATGGACGGGGATCTTTTTATCAGCCTGCTGCCAGAGGTGGCCTTGCCTATCATCCACAAGCAGAGGTAAGGGTGCAGGTGCCCTGCCAGGCCCCCTCCTCCCAGGTGGCCATTCAGAGGCACCCAGAGCAGTGAATACTGGTGGCATTGCCCCCACAGGTTCAAACATGACTCACGTCCAGATTTACCCATACCTCCACTGTTGTCCCAAGTTGTGGTGGTGGGGGATAGGTTCTCCTTACGTCTGCAACAGTGGAAGGAGATGACATCATACGAGTGGGTCTTAGAGATAATTGCAACAGGGCATGTTCGGGAGCTTCTGGAAACCTCCCAGATCATCCTCCACCTCCGACCGGTTATCCTCCGGACTATTTATGTCTTCTGAAGAAAAAGGTATGACCTTTACTTCAGAAGTGTGCTTTAGAACCAGTTTTCCCTTGACAGACAAACATGGAGTTCTATTCCAGATACTTCCTGGTCCCTAAATGGATAGGGGATCTGCATCCTGTATTGGATCTTAGGGATCTCAACTGTGACATCAAACAGAAGAAGTTTCAGATAGTATCCCTGCAACCTCTTTTTTGCGGTTCTGCAAACAGGGGACTGACTTTGTTCTCTGGACATGAAAAATGCATACCTTCATGTAAAAATTAGGAAATTCCACAGAAAATACACCTCCACTTTGTGCTGGAGGAGGAGCACTACAAATTTAGACCTTGCTTCCAGAAACTCTGGACGAGGTATGGTCCACGAGAAATCGTCCCCCATTTTTGCAGTCCATGAGCAAGGTTAGAGATTCAGTCTGTATAGCACAATGGGAGACTTCAACATGCCAGATACAAATTGGCTAATACCAGCAGGAACATCTGCCAGAACTAGACACATGGTGGATTCCCTGCAGGGGGAGTGCCTCAAGCAACTGGTACAACAACCCACAAGAGACAGGGCTATCCTAGATCTAGTGCTGACTAACAGGGAAAAGATCACAGATCTCCAGGTAGAAGGTCACCTGGGGGCCAGTGACCATCACATGGTATGGTTCAATTTGGCCACTACAACTAAATCATCCCATTCCAAGGCAAAAATATGGGACTTCAGAGGAGCTGACTTTGATAAGATGTCCAACAGAGTTAAGCTAGCCCTGGCAAAAAGAATACAGGTGAGGGGATACAGGCAAAGTGGGCAAGCACAAAGGATGCAATACTTGAAGCAACATCCCATTGTGTTAGAGAAAAAGGAAGTGCAAAAGAAGAAGGAAACCACTTTGGTTCTCAAAAACAGTAGCAGAAAAGGTCAGAGCCAAAATGCTGGCCTTCAGGAAAAATAAGGGAACGAAGATAGGGAGGCATACCAAACTTCTCTAAGGGAAGCAGGGAAGGTAGTAAGGCAGGCAAAGGCCCAAACCGAGGAAACACTCGCACGATCAGTATAAGAAGGTGACAAGACTTTCTATAGATACATTAGTGAAAGGAGAAAGTCCAGAAGGGGTATTACTAAGATCAAAGGAGATAAGGGGGTGTGTGAAGAGGAGGACCATGTAAAAGCATCTATCCTAAATAGATACTTCTGCTCAGTATTTACTGAAGAGAAGGCAGGGCAGGGCCCACAGCTCAGCACCAGGGGCACGGGGGGAAGGGAGGTGAGCACTAGTTCCTTCACAAAAGAAAGGGTCCTACAAGAGCTCAATAAGCTCAGGGTGGACAAGGCAATGGGACCTGATGGCATACATCCCAGGGTACTAAGGGAGCTAAGGGTGGAACTAGCAGAGCCATTATCAGAACTGTCTAGTGAGTCTCTGAGCACAGGAGAGATCCCAGAAGACTGGAGAAGGGCTCATGTGATCCCGCTCCACATGTAGCAGGGAGGAGGAAGGGAACTACAGACCAGTCAGTCTTACCTCAGTAGTGGGTAAGATTATGGAGACACTCCTTAAGGAAAGGATAGTGCAACACCTGGAATCCATAGGAGCACAGGATCCAAGACAGCATGAGTTTACAAAAGGAAGGTCCTGTCAAACTAATCTCATAGATTTCTTTAACTGGGTAACCAGAGTGGTGGACCAAGGGAGAGCAGTTGATGTCGCCTACCTTGACTTCAGCAAAGCTTTCGATACTGTTCCACATAGAAGATTGATTAATAAGCTGGGTAGACTCGGGGTGGGTCAAAAGTTGATCAACTGGGTGGCAAACTGGTTGACAGGCAGAAAACAAAGAGTGGTGGTAAATGGTATACAGTCAGAAGAGATGCAAGTCACAAGTGGGGTACCTCAGGGATCAGTCCTGGGGCCAGTCGTCTTCAGTATCTTCATCAGCGTCATTGCAGATGGACTGGAGGGTAAGGTTTGTCTGTTTGCAGATGACACCAAGATCTGCAACAGAGTAGATGATCCAGATGGGGTGGGCAGAATGAGAAGAGATCTGGATAAACTAGCAAAATGGTCAGAAGAGTGGCAACTGGGGTTTAATGCAAAGAAGTGCCAGATCATGCACATAGGGAAGAGAAACCCTGAAGCCACCTATAGGCTGGGAGGGGAGTTGCTGGCAGTCAGAAGGGAAGAAAGAGACTTGGGCATCATCATCACCGATGACCTGAAATCATCCAAGCAGACCACTAAAGTAGTAGGTAAGGCTAGGGGGATGTTAGGGTGTATTGGTAAGGGTATCACAAGTCAGAAGAGGGAGGTAATAATCCCTCTTTACAAGACACTGGTTAGGCCCCATCTGGAGTACTGTGGGCTGTACTGGTGGCCACACCTTCACAAGGATATTAACCAAATTGAGGCAGTCCATAGAAGGGCAACAAAAATGGTGCAGGGACTGCATCAGAAAACATTTGAGGACAGATTAATGGAGCTCAATATGTATACCCTAGAGCAAAGGAGGGAGAGAGGTGATATGATCGAAATATTCAAACACCTTAAGGGCATTAAAAATGTGAAAGAGTCTAACATGTTTCAATATAAGAAAAATAGCAGGACAAGAGGACACAGCATGAGATTAGAGGGAGGTCGATTAAGGAGTAATGTGAGGAAGTTCTTTTTCTCAGAAAGTGTGGTGGATGCATGGAACGGCCTACCTCAGGAAGTGGTGGATATGAATACAGTGCAGGCTTCAAACAGGCATGGGATAGCCATAAGGGAGCAATACAGACAAGTATGAATAGATAGGCCCATTGACAGAGCAAAGGCCGATGGCACATTTATAAGGTAGAAAAAGAAATGGGCAAACTGGATGGGCCTTGCGGTCCTTATCTGCCGTCAACTTCTATGTTTCACTGGTCAGTTCTACTGTATATGCCGTGGACTGCAGAGTAATGTGAGAAATTTCCTGTCTGTGGTGAAGGAAATGCCAAACATTTGCCCATCCCACATCTTGTTAAAAGTGGCAAAATGCCTTTTGTGTTGGGGTTTTTCAGGTGGGTCTGTGACCAGGAGAATCCCAGTTGATGTCTGGAGTGATGTTAAAAGCACCCACCAGGAGCAGGGTACCACTTCTGCAATGCATTATTTGGTCCAGTAATCTCCTAGTCATGGGTGTGGCTGCTCCTAGGGGCAGATAAATGTGGCCAGGGTTATTTCTTCCCCACACAGGAGGCCTGTAACCGACACCAGCCATCCAGCCAGTTCCGCCCACACAGACTTTTCCTCAAAAGTAGTGTGTCTGGGGATTAACGTCACAACCCACGGAATAGTCTACCATTGCATATTGTCATTAGTGAGACTGAATGTATGTTCAAGAAACAACTTGACACACTGCTGTTATCTGGACATCCGCTTCAATATTACTCAAATATGTAATGATGTGTAGGAGGTGCAGATACGGACTAAACCAGCCTTCCTGTTCCTAAAAAATCCTTAGTATGGACCCCCCTTCCTCTGGTCTTCCTTATAAGAGGAAGAGCAGATCGTGGACATTTCCAAATTTAACCAGTTTATCATGCTGGGACTTATAGAGGTGTGTCTCCTGCATATAGATTGCCCAGTTCTGTTCTTTTGATTTGTGCAAGAATTTGTTAACGTTTTCACAGGGCTGGTGAGATTGTTAACATTCAGGGAATGTAAGTGTACATTTGTATTACTCATCCTTTTGTCAGAGACCATACCCCCACCACCTGTGACCAGTTGCACCATCTGTATGTGGCAGATCTAGTTTATTAATTGGTCAAATTGGGGAAAACGGGGAATCTAAACACCTACCTAACAGGATAGGGGCACAAGTAAAACTAAATACTGACCTGAACACGTCAGTTTGAATCTTGTTGAACTAGTAGGAAACACGAACTGCCCCAAATGTGAGAAAAGCATACTTTTGGCAACAAGACTTCCAAGACTGAGGCCCAGGAAGTCAGGTCTTGTGGCAGCTGATGGAGACTGCTGGGAAGAAATGCCTCTGTGAGAGAGGTCTCCCACAGTGTACCATGTAGGATAAGTAAGGTAGGGATAGATCCGAGCTCTCCCCTTCCCCATCTGCATTTTTATGAAGCATGTCAAGTGGAGAGGGGCTATGTAATTAACCGGGACATCCTCGCCCATGAATCCCCGACTCAGCTCCTGTCAGAGAGTATCATGATTCCGGTTCCTCTGAGAACCTTTCTGCAGGATATAGGGACCAGGTATGTCCAACAGTGAAAGAGTCCCCAGGGACTGAATATGTATGAGACGGGTGGGCCATACAGAGTGCTAAAAGTCCCAGTAGTCTTTATTGTCATCATCTCATAAGGGGAGGGTGAAAGGGAAAGATGAAGGTGGTACTCCCTGGGGCGACTGCCTTCCCCCTCCCCCGGCAGAATAAATACATGCCTATCTACAGCTAAGTACATTCATTTAGTCTGTCATTTAGGTGCAGCCTCCCTCGCCCCAGAACATTATCTAGTTTTTAAGTCCATATATGTCCATAGTATCGGATAATGCCTATACAGGCCTGTGCCACCCTGTTCATCATCCACTGCCTGCGTTCAGGGCTTCTGGTGTACAGTCTTGACTGACCTCATCACTCCTAATGAGGAAGCCATCTCTAAAGATGGTGGATCTACAAGCTGCCATTGCACAGGTTAAGTCTGCTAACCTGCAAAATAATGTCCACCTTATCAAAAAGGCAGTCATCATTGCCATGCCCATCTAGGCCCATAGATGTCCACAGAGTTCCTCCCAACTGAGGCCCCCCATCTCCCAAGTGGCCCCCCCCAGCCCCCCTCTCCAGGAGGCGGCGACACCCCCTGCCCCAGAATAGAGAACCTGGACCTTGCCACCCCTACAGCTACGGCAGCACTAAGTACCTTGCCATGAGGGATTGTAGGGTGGGCCCTCCAGACCCACAACACCCATACAGTGTCAGCCATATACTCACACTCCTTAGGGTTCTGCCTTTCTACATAGGCTCAGCATTGAGAACCTCTAAGCTGGGCTGCTTCCTAAGGAAGTAAGAAGGAACCGTGGGAGGGGGGTAGGCCAAAACACCAGGTCTGCCCAGTCCCTCGACCCCCACCTCGATGTTTTCTGCTGTGCTCTCCAGCCATACAAGGACATGGGAGGGGACACAAGATGTTTCTGTTCCTGCCGTCCCCCACCCAGCCATGTAACATGCTGGGTTGTTTCACAGTGCAAGTAAAGTCAAGCCAGGCCCATGGTTAGGAGGAGGAATTGTTAAGTCAGTCACTGCCCTATTCTGCCTAGATAAAGCAGAGGGCCTTTATCTGTGGTGTCACGGTCCATTGGATGCATCCCCCCCATTCCACTTACGCTTGTTAAAAAAATGCCTCTGGTGGACGCTTGGACACATGGGACCCCGGCCCTCTCAGGGCACAGCGACAAGCAGCTATCAGCAGCCCCCATCACTACTGCAGGGCAAGGGCAACAGCCCAGGGTACCTGGAATCAGGGAGACAACATGAAAGGCGAAGCAGGCATTTAACAGTCTAGAGAGGAATGCCAAAGTCAAAAATTCTCATCTATAGGCTGGGTCCCAGTTCACGGAGCTGACATGGCAGGTTGGGAATCGGATGGCAGTGTGGCTTTGAGATAATAATAGTTTTAATTGTAGTGCACCTTTCAAAAACCAAGGTGCATAATAATGAGTTAAAACAGCACTTGGGACAGTAAATACAAAACACGCGTTAAAAACATAATAAAATGAGATAAAAACATACAGAGTCATGTTAAATCAAGTAGGGTAGGCTCGGATCCACAAATAGGTCTTAAAAGCCTATTTAAATCCCTCTACTGTCGCACACTCCCATAGCTGATGGGGCAGAGAATTCCAAAGGGCTGGTGCTGCGTAAATAAATGCACTGGCCCTAGAAGATTTTAGGAAAACCCTTGGGATCTCTAGCAACCCCATGTCAGCCAAGTGGAGTGATCGTCCCGGGCAGTAAGGAACCAGAAGCTCTTTCAGGTAGTCCAGGCCCTGTCTGTGTAGGGTCGTATAAGTAAGAAGTCCGACTTTAAAAGTGATCTGCCACTGCACTGGCAGCCAGTGCAGATCACGCAGCCCCGGAGAAATATGACGTGACCAAGGAGTCCCTGTCAATAGCTGGGCTGCAGCGTTCTACACTAGCTGGAGGCGGCGGATATCAACCCCTGGTAGTCCTAGATAAAGGGAATTGCAATAATCTGGGCACGAGGACACAAAGGCATGGTCCAACATAGGGAGATCGCTGGACAGAACAAGGTGTTTAACCCTGGAGATGTTCCTCAGATGATAAAATGAGGATTTGACGACTGCTGACACCTGCAATCGTAGAGCCAGCCCTTCATCAAAAATCACCCCGGGTTTCACACCCATTCGGAAGTAAGGAGTGGCACACCCCCCATGATAGAGCCCCGAAGGTGAACCAGCCCCCAACCCCTCTATCCGGCACCCCGGATCCACAACCAGCATCTCAGTCTTTTCCAAGTTCAACCTCAGCCAGCTCGAATTCTTCCAATCCTGGATTTCAAGTAGGCAGTTGTTAAATACCGAGAGAGCTCTATCCTGGTCAGGTGCAAAAGAAAGGTAGAGCTGGGTATCATCAGCATAGCAGTGAAACCTCAGCCCATACCTTCTTAAAATGTCTCTGAGGGGAAGCACGTACACTGCGAACAACATGGGGGACAACACTGAACCCTGAGGAACCCCACATGACAGAGAGACTGGGTCGGAAGAATAAATCCCCGACACCACCCTCTGAGTTCTGCCAGTGAGGAAGGTGTAAACCAACTGAGGACTGTACCTGACAGGCCACAGATGAACCTCAGGTGACCAAGAAGCACCCCATGGTCCTCAGTGTTAATTGCTGATGAGAGGTCTAGAAGAACCAGGATGGAACGTTTTTTCCAATCTCTTGCCATCAGGAGGTCATTGAGCACCCAAACCAGCGCTGTCTCAGTACTGTGCTTCTTACCAAAACTGGATTGGAGAGGTTGATAGATGTCATGCATGGTCAAGTGGTTCTACAGTTGTAGGGCCACTACTTTCTCAACCACGTTCCCAATAAAGGGAAGGTTAGAGATTGGTCTGTACTTAGCCAGACAGTCTGGGTCCAGAGAAGCTTTCTTCAGGAGGGATGTCACCACCGCCTCCTTCAGGTAGCTAGGAAACTCACCTGTCTCCAAGGAGCACCAGACTATCCGTGCTAGGACCGGGCCAATGATATCACTACAAGCCATAATCTGCTGTATCATCTCCTGTGATTGAGCTTTCTTGGAATCTGAGTGGTGCCCAAACTTTCTAGTGATGGTACAGGGTGGCTGTTTGGCGGAAGTGATGGTATCACCATCCCTCTGGCCTCCAACTCCTTAGCTGCCACTTTTGCTGTGGTAAATGTCTGTTTACCATCCAGGAAGAAGGTGACCATATGCGAGGGGTAAGGAGTCTGAAATTTAAGGTTTTGAGTATGCAGCACCTTCACTAGTGGGTCATAGGCTCATCAGAGGTTCTAAATGATGGGAGGGTAATTGTCGTGCATGAATGTAAATTTGAACATTTTGGTGAAATACCTCCCTTTTTGGCAATGCCTTTTGCAGTATCTCCTGTTTATTAGGAAAGTGAGAAACTGGACAGTGATGGATTGTGGTCTGGCTGACTGTGAGGTGGGGTGGGGCCTCAGTGCCCAATGCGCTTGCTCAGTTTCAAAGTTGCGGTTTGCAGGAGAGGCCAGAGCGTGGTGGAAAAAGTCTTGCAGGAAGACATTTAAGATCTCATCTGTGTCAGTCTTCACCATTCATCACTATGTGGGACTGCGCCAGAGCTAGGACCCTGCAGGAGACTTTCTTTCTTTTTTTTTTCCCCCTCTATGGGTGGAGTCGACACAGGGGCGGCGCTGCCTTTGAGGTCGACATTCCACGTGGCACTCGTGGGTTGGCTGTTAACTGCCATCAGCTCTGCCCTAGCCTCAGTTCTTCTTCTCCTGCTGTCAAGGGTAAACCTTGTGTGGAGACTGCAAGCAAGTGCGTATTCTTCTTGTGGATTCGCGGCCTAGTTTCGCCAGTTTAGTTCTCAGTTCTGTTTCGCCTTGCTCGACGTTGCTTCTGGTGCCAGTAAGACCACTATTTACTGTTGGTTTACTGTGCGTTCATGTCTCATCCCGGGGGCAAGAAGTCGTCGAAGGCGGGGCGTCCACCAATGCATTGGTGCCCATGTGGCTGTCTTTATTCCATGATGGACCAGCATTTATCGTTGTCTTTCCTGCCTCAATCTATGACATGGACAACTGCAACGCCTGCTTCTATATGGACTGTCAAGTTCTTGAGTTGCGCGCTTTTAAAGTCTGACGTGCTCCGCCGACTTTTGGGGGGCCGGATTGCAGTCGGCGGGCCAAGGCCAGGACTCTTGACCCTTCCTCTGGGTTCCCTCCCAGTCCTATGCGGCCCGTGGAGGAGGGGGCCTCCGCCTCTTCTAGCCTTGCCGTGGTGGGGGCTCCTTCCGCGGTGCAGGAGGCCCAGTCCGCCCCTCTCAAGGGGCGGACGGGAGGCACCGCCTTGGCAGTCGTCTCTTCTGAGGCGAAGGCTCCCCGGTGTCATGTCCTGGGGCCTGCTGTCCAGGGCCGACATCATCCTCAGAGCCGTCTGTCGGTGCTGCCTTTGGCTCCAGTGCCGCTTGCAGTGTCAGAGGCCCGGGTGGTGCCGTGGCAGGCGCCAGGCTGTCTCTTGGTACTGCTTTTGCTCCTGGTGCCATTTGCGGTGCCGTGGGAGGTGTGGATTCTGTTTCTGGGACTGTTTCTGGTCTCGTGGCGCCAGGACTGGAGTCTGTGCTGCCTCTATTCTCAGTGCATTCGTGATGCCGAAGGTGAGTCAGCCGCTTCCAACTCGGTGCCGTTTGCGGCCGCAGTCGATGCCACCGACTCGGTGCGTCCTGGTGCGGGAGGAGTCTTGATGTCACGCTCTGCACTCTTTCCGACTCTGACGCCATTTGTGGTGCTGGGGAGGACCGCGGCATCGAGTGCAGTGCCGCGCTTGGCTCCGGTGCCGCTCACGGTGCTGGGGCTAAGGGTGGTGTGACTCATGGTCCAAGAACTGGCAGGGATTGGGGAGTGATCTGGCATTGGACCTCTGTGTCCACCTCCTCGGAGGGGGAGTCAGGGTCTGATCTGGATTGACTTCTGGATTCTTTGGAATCTTCCGATCCCTTGGTATCCAGCACCTTGGCCCCTACTCGGCCTCCCTCTGTGGGTTGGACATTGCCAGTTGGTTCTGGGGTGAGTGGTAATGACCAGCCGGCAGTGGTCCAGGTGGCCACTGATGTGCAACCTGGAGCCACTGGTATGTCTGCCCCGTCAGCTAGGGCACCCCCTTCCTTGGTGTGCTTGAACAGTCCAAGTTTGGGACAGCCTGGAGCAGCCCAGGAGGGGGGAGGGTTCTGCACCCTGGGTAGACTCTTCAAAGTCTTCCAGGGTTGTCAGTTACCTAGGCTAGTGGCAACGAGGGAGAGGGCTCTTTCGGAGTCTGAAGGGTCCAGGGGTCAGGGTTTGGCAAAGTGACCCCTCCCTGGGACCTGCTGGGTTCTGGGAGGAGCCGTAGTGCAGACCCTTGCCCTTCCCTGGATCACTCCTTGACAGGGACCTCAACTTTGGAGGTCAGGGGCCGTCCTTCTGGACTCTCACGGTCCCAGTCACCTCACGGGGGGATTTCTTTCCTTGGGTACAGCTGTAGCCGTTCCGACCCAGTTGAACGGTTGTTAGCTGCTGGGACCTCCGGGTCTCCCTCCCAGTTGGGAGCTTCCACTGGGCCCCCCTGCCTTGGCAGAGACCATTCTCCTACTGCTAGGAGCTTGGCCCTCGTGCCTCTACCTCCATCTCCTGCTATCCCAGGTATTCCCGGTCCTAGGGGACCTTTGACCAGGGAACAATTTAGAGGTTCAGCTGCACATTTCCCTACCTACCTTAGTGCCATGGACCAGCAGGTGTTTCACCATACTTCCGTGCAGCCAGACCCTGAATCCCTGGGCTCGTCAGCTTCCTCATCCCCCTCCTCGGAGGGAGAGGAACTATCTGTCCACATTTCCCCGACGTTTGATCTTTCCTCATATCAGCGCTTCCTCGTGAGGATGCTTGATGAGCTCCATCTCACCCCGTCCCTGAGAGCAATCCCGAGCATGTGATGCGCACCTTCTTGGGCAAGTACAGTGCGGGCAACCTGGTGGTTCCCGCCTGGCCTGTCCCCTTCTGGGAGACATCACATCAGCTTTGGCAGTGTCCCTTTTCCACTGTTCCAGCCCCAAGGGACCTACGCCAATGGTATTGCACCTCTCCCAGGTCTCCAGGTACCATGCTTCATCCCCCTTCGGGTTTGACGTGCCTGGACACCCTCTCTGGGCCTTGCGCCCCGCACCGTGACTGACCCCAGACTCGGACTCTGCGGATTTCGATTACTGGGGGAGAAGGACATTCTATTAGGCACGGATCCTGCTTTCTATAGCTGCACATGATGCCCACTATGCTTCCTATGACAGGTTCCTGTGGTCCAGGCTAGGACAGCTACTAGACTCAGTGCCTGACACGGAGGAAATCAGGCAAGCCATCGCCCTCTGTGCTCAGGGCCTGGAGCTAGCAAGGCACCAAGCAAGGGCATCTTACGACGCCAATGAGGTAGCCTCCAAAGTTATAGGGACAGCGATCTGCACTAGACAGACGGCATGGCTTCGCTTATCCCGGTTGTCACCCTTGGCCCGGCATAGGGTGATTTCCTCCACCTACTGGAGAACCCTCCTTTTCTCCCATAGGGTGAGACGGTAGCTGTCGGGGCACTTTCCCTCTCCCACTGGGAGTTCACCGTCTCACCCGGACCAGTCCCAGGCCTCCCCAGGCCTGTAAAGGTTCTCCCCTCTGGTGTCTCCCCCACTGGAGCTAAGGGACCTAGTCCCTTAGGGACATATTGGGCCCCTTCCGTGGGGCTCGGTACTCACCCACATAGTGATAAATGGCGAAGATTGATACAGATAAGATATGAAAATGATGTACCTACCGTAATTCTTGATCTTTTTGTGTATCTTCACCATTCATCACTAAATCCCACCCACCTTCCCCCTGGGCCTCAGTCTCTGGGCTCCCCCTCTCCCTGTGTGTCTCCCTGTTGTTTCCAGCTCCTCTCTCTCCTTTTCTTTGTGGTCAGGAGACAGGGACCCCTGGAGAAACGCTGGGAGGAGTTATTTCCTCTAGGGTTTTTTTTTGGTGGGGGGGTCCTCCCTCTTTCTCTCATTCGCCTTTGGCTGTTCTCCCCACTCCCTTATTTCTAGGGTGGGGGTGGAGGGATGGGCGGACTCCTAATCCCCCCCAGTTCTCAAAACCCCTTTGTTTTTCCTTATTTTAAATGTCCCTTTGGACTAATCCCGCCTTACCTTTTTTAGGGGTTCTCCTCTTTATTTTGGGGGGGGGGATGCGCCCCTGTCTACCTGGAACTCTTCCTTTCCCTAAAAGGTTTTGGCTTTTCTTGGGGCTATTGCTGCTTTCAACTGCAGGCTTCACCTCCTTGGCAGCCTCTCTCTTAAATAGGCAAGACTGGGTAGTCCAGGCGGTCCTTGTCTGCCGTCAACTTGCTTAAATGCTAGAGGTCCAAGTCCGGCTTGCTAGGGCGCAGTCCTCCCCCCCCTTTCTTTCCTGTTCTTCCTCCTTTTCATCCCTACTTCCTTTCCAGAGATTGGGGCCCCCTTTCTCCCAATCCCCTGAATCTAGTTTTCTCCTTTCTGTCCTCTCTGTCATTTATTTCTCCATTTGGTTTTTATATCCTTTCCTTTTATCTATCCCTTGGGCTCCCTTACCCCACCCCCCATCCCATTTCTTACACTCTCCGGCATCTCAGAACTGAGGCTAGGGCAGAGTCGATGGCAGTTAACGGCCAACTTGTGAGCGCTATGTGGGACGTCAGCCTCAAGGGCGGCACCGTCCCTGCGTCGACTACGCCCATGGGGGGGGGGAGTCTCCCGCGGGGTCCTAGCTCTGGCTCAGTACCCACATAGTGATGAACGGAGACGATACACAGAAAGATCAAGAATTACGCTAGGTACGTAATTTTCATTTCTGCTCCTCCGCTCCCTCGGGGATGCCATGCAGTCTTAGATTGTTATGCTGATTCCTGCTTTCAGCATCCTTGCTTTATCCTGCAGGGCCTTTACCACCTGCTGGAGCTGGACAATGCTAGTTTCGGTAACATCCAGCCTGCAGTCTGTCTTTGTGAACTGGTCATCTGCTGTGTCCTGCCTTTTAATAGTTTTATCCACGTCCACCTGGAAAGCAGTCGTCGTCAGTCTGACTTCTTGTCTGAAGTCCCGAAGAGCTGAAATAAGGATGTTGAGCTTCTTGTTAGTGTTGAGGAGTGTAGGGGCCTTTTGGTGTCCCATGGGCCTGCAATCTAGTGGCAGTTGAGGAGGTCTTGGTGCCATCTGTATTGGAGCCACAGCCCCACAATGTTTCACCTTCCGCCGAGTTGAATCCAGAGTGGAACTCTTCCCGCTGTTCCGTTACTGCAGTAAGCCCCCTTTCACTAAAAAGGCTTGCTAGTTACTAAATTGGGTGGGTTGTAAGGGGTAATCACGGATTCGGCCAAGGAGCTGTGTGTTCAGGTGGCCATTCCCCGAGATGTCGTCACCGGAAGTCCCAAATGAAGCTTTCAAAAAGTTTTCTCTAAATATACTTTTAATCTGAACTCACCAGCTTAATGCTCAGGCACAGAAGTTAAGCCTTTAGAGAACAGGATTATTTGTGAATCTGCTAGAGCAACCTGAGAAATATTCAAGATGGTCTTTTTGTTCCCAAATTATGTTGGTTCTGTCTCTGTTTCATTTCTTTTGTTTTTTTGTCCTTCTCTGCAACCTCATTTTGTTTTGTGATTTCAGATTTTTGTGGTACCTTGGGCTTGGCTCCCCGACTGGCTGTATGGAGGTTTTCTGACTCTCTTGAAATACCTATATTTGTGTGCCACAGTGCTGGGACGCTATATACTGATTAACATTTAGAAAATAAAGACCAGAAAGTTATTCACAGGCAACTAATAATCATTATGATATGATTAACAAAAGAATACTGTTAATATCTACAAAAGAATTCTCAATCTCCATATACATATTTATTTACACTATTTAAACTCTGACAATGTGGCATCATATAAAAAGCACGTAGATGTTCAGAAATAAACACTGCATATTATGAATTACTTTAAATTCTGAATTTCATTTCAAATATGCAATGCATACAGCAATGGCATTTTTACCATAATTCGTTCAATTTCAGCCTATAGTTGCAAACCGCCCAGTTTGGCATTTCAGAACAAAAACATTGTTTGCTTGCGCATTACATAGAAACATAGAAACATAGAAGTTGACAACAGATAAGGACCGCAAGGCCCATCCAGTCTGCCCATTTCTTTTTCTACCTTATAAATGTGCCATCGGCCTTTGCTCTGTCAGTGACCTATCTATTCATAGTCATTTGTATTGCTCCCTTATGCCTATCCCATGCCTGTTTGAAGCCCTGCACTGTATTCATAGCCACCACTTCTTGTGGTAAGCCATTCCATGCATCTACCACCCTTTCTGTGAAAAGAATTTCCTCACATTCCCCTTAATCGGCCTCCCTCTAATCTCATGCTGTGTCCTCTTGTCCTGCTATTTTCTTATATTTAAACATGTTAGACTCTTTCACCTTGTTTATGCCCTTAAGGTGTTTAAATGTCTCGATCATATCACCTCTCTCCTCCTTTGCTCAAGGGTATACATATTGAGCTCCGTTAATCTGTCCTCATATGTCTTCTGATGCAGTCCTGCACCATTTTGGTTGCCCTTCTCTGGACTGCCTCAATTTGGTTAATGTCCTTGTGAAGGTGTGGCCTCCAATACTGCCGTACTCCAGATGGGGCCTAACCAGTGTCTTGTACAGAGGATTATTACCTCCCTCTTACGACTTGTGATACCCCTACTAATACACCCTAACACCCCTAGCCTTACCTACTGCTTTGGGGTCTGCTTGGATGATTTTGGGTCATCAGTGATGATGATGCCCAAGTCTCTTTCTTCCTTTGTGACTGCTAGCAACTCCTCCCAGCCTATAAGTGGCTTCAGGGTTTCTCTTCCCTATGTGCATGATTTTGCACTTCTTTGCATTAAATCCCAGTTGCCACTCTTCTGACCATTCTGCTAGTTTATCCAGATCTCTTCTCATTCTGCCCACCCCATCTGGATCATCTACTCTGTTGCAGATCTTGGTGTCATCTGCAAACAGACAAGCCTTACCCTCTAGTCCATCTCTGAGGTCACTAATGAAGATGTTGAATAGGACTGGCCCCAGGACTGATCCTGAGTACCCACTTGTGACTTGCATCTCTTCTGACTGTATACCATTTACTACCACTCTTGTTTTCTGCCAGTCAACCAGTTTGCCACCCAGTTGACCAACTTCTGACCCACCCGAGCCTACCTAGCTATTTATCAATCTTCTATGTGGAACAGTGTCAAAGCTTTGCTGAAGTCGAGGTAGGCGACATCAACTGCTCCCCTTGGTCCACCACTCTGGTTACCCAGTCAAAGAAATCTATGAGATTAGTTTGACAGGACCTTCCTTTGTAAACCCATGCTGTCTTGGATCCTGTGCCCTATGGATTCCAGGTGTTGCACTATCCTTTCCTTAAGTGCCTCCATAATCTTGCCCACTACTGAGGTAAGACTGACGGTCTGTAGTTCCCCGCCTCCTCCCTGCTACCACTCTTGTGGAGTGGGATCACATGAACCCTTCTCCAGTCTTCTGGGACCTCTCCTGTGCTCAGAGACTCACTAAACAATTCTGCTAATGGCTCTGCTAGTTCCTCCTTTAGCTCCTTAAGTACCCTGGGATGTATGCCATCAGGTCCCATTGCCTTATCCACCCTGAGCTTAGCAAGCTCTTGTAGGACCCTTTCTTTTGTGAAGGGGTAGTGCTCACCTCCCTCCCCTGTGTCCATGATGCTGAGCTGGGGCCCTGCCCTACCTTCTCTTCAGTAAATACTGAGCAAAAGTATCTATTTAGGATAGATGCCTTTACAGGTCCTCCTCCTCACATGCTCCCTTTTCTCCATTAAACAGCAATACCCCCTCTGGACTTTCTCCTTTCACTAATGTATCTATAGAAAGTCTTGTCACCTTCTTTTACTGTTACGTGCTAGTGTTTCCTCAGTTTGGGACTTTGCCTGCCTTACTGCCTTACCTGCTTCCCTTAGGGCAGTTTGGTATGCCTCCCTATCTTCATCCGCTGTGTTCCCTTATATTTTCTGAAGGCCAGCCTTTTGGCTCTGACCTTTCTGCTACTGTATTTGAGAACCAAAGTGGTTTCCGTCTTCTTTTGCACTTAGTTTTCTGTCTAACACAATGGATGTTGCTTCAAGTATTGTATCCTTAATGCTTGCCCACTTTGCCTGTACCTCCTCACCTGTGTTTCTTTTTGCCAGGGCTAGCTTAACTCTGTTGGCCATCTTATCAAAGTCAGCTCCTCTGAAGTCCCATATTTTTGCCTTGGAATGGGATGATTTAGATATAGTAGCCAAATTGAACCATACCATGTGATGGTCACTGGCCCCCAGGTGACCTTCTACCTGGAGATCTGTGATCCCTTCTTTGTTAGTCAGTACTAGATCTAGGATAGCCCTGTCTCTTGTGGGTTGCTGTACCAGTTGTTTGAGGCCCTCCCTGCAGGGACTCCACTATGAGTCTAGTTCTGGCAGATGTTCCTGCTGGTATTGACCAATCTGTATCTGGCATGTGAAGTCTCCCATTATCAGAACCTCCCTTTAGCTGTCATGTTTTGTATATCTTCTAACAGTAATGTGTCTATGTCCTCCCTCTGGTCTGGGGCCTGTAGACAACCCCAGTTCTTATGGCTGTCCCATTTCCTGTTTCCAGGGTGACCCACGTTCTTCTGGCTCCTTATGTGTATTCTGAATTTCTGTAGCTTTGATATTTTCATTAACATACAGGGCCTCCTCCCCCCCTTTTGCACCTCAGTCTCTTCTGAACAATACATAGCCAGGTACTGAAGTCTCCCAAGTGTGGTTACTGGTAAACCACGTCTCACTAATTGCTACTATGTCCAGTTTAGCCTCTGACATTATTGCCTGCAGGTCTGGGATCTTATTTCCCAGGCTGTGAGCATTTGTGTACATGATTTTCCATTGGCCAGATTTTGAAGTGTTAGTTGTTGGGTGAAGTTTGGCATTACCCTGTGCATCGTATGGGGAGACAAACCTTTTTTCTTACTGGGTGATGCAAATGAGCGGCAAACACGCTGAATTCCTGTTTGACCACTAGCTGAGGGGAGGTGTTCTTCCCATTCGGCGTATGGGTGCTGCACCCTCTCCCCATTTGCTAGTTTAAATATTCTGCAAAGGCGTCAAACTTCTGCCCCAATGCACTGACTCCCTCTTTAGTCAGATGCAGTCCATCAAATTTAAGAACTTTGGCTCCCCAGAACTGTTGCAGTTCCCTACAAATCTGTGTCCTTTTCCTGGCACCAGTCCTTGAGCCACGTGTTTAGCTCCCCTATCTCCGCTTCTCTGACCTTCCGTCCATCTGCTCCCTTCTCCCAGACTGGCAGGATCTCAGAGAAGGAGATGCCGACCAAAATAGATGATAGTTTGTCACCCAGCCTAGTCAGGTGTTCTTGGTCTCCACAACTGACCGGCTGGCGAGATCGATAGTCCCTATGTGTACCTAGGACATCAATGTTTCTCCTGCTTTGTGAACAATTTTAGCAATGCGGTCAGTGTCTCTCCATGCTGATGTACCTGGAGACATCTGACCATCACCCTAGCTGGAGATGGGTATCAACTCCCGAATCATGGAGTCTCCTATGATCAGAAGTTTTTGGTTTCCTTTGTGCTTGTTTAGTTTTGGTTCCTGATTTGGGTGAGTATTGTTGTGCTAGCTCCTGTGCCATGATGTCCTGCTCTGCAGTGTCTTCTGCCTCTTTATTTGATTTCAGAGAGGCAGATACCTGTTTATGTAGTGTTTATATGGTTTTGGAGGTAATGTGTTGGAGAGGAGAGGTGATGGGGCACCTGATTTGCTCCTCTAACCACCTGCCAACCTCCTGGACCAACCACCCTCTGCGGTCGAGGTTTTCTGTTGGATGCTGGGGAAATGGCGGGTGGTTCCTATAATGTATTTCCTCTTCAATATGAAATTTGAGGCGTGCAATCTCTGCCCATGCTGCCCGGGCTGAGACCTAAGATCTCAAAGGCCCAGCATGTAGGACAGTGTCCTAAATCCTGTAAGACTGTCCTTCTGAAAATTGTTCCACAGTACCTGCAGTTAATGAAATCCATTCCAAATAAGTTGCTGGGTTTGTAACCTAGTCAGAGTAATTAGAAGGAAAAAAAAATGCAAGTAATGGTTTAATTGTGCTTTGTTTAACTTGTTATAACAAGTTAAATTACTAGTGCCCTGTAAATGAGATCACCTTGTGGAGGCCCCACTGATCCGCCCCTTCCTGCTCTGCCACAGGAAAGTGTTATTTGCTTTAAAGGTTTTGTCTAATGGCTCTAAATTGTCAGAAGATATTTTCTTATTAGTTAATTCAGTCATAGTGAAGCGGCTTGGTAAAAAGCCCGTGGATTTTAGCCAAAGTGTGATAGAGTTCTCCTTGTGTTTGCTTATCCTTTGCTGTCACACACTTTAATTCGCCTCTCTTCATCTGGTATTGAAAACTTCCTTCAATGACATTCAGTAAGCTCCAGCAGCTGGAAACCTGCCTTTTTTTTTCCATATATACTTTCACAGTACCCTGGGGGCTTTAGCTTGCTGTTTATTCCCTGGACATTAACCCTTTGCTTTGTGCGTTTTAGTTGTCGACATTTTACGGATAACAGAGGGGGGGATTCTTCTAAATAAGAAAGCATTAGTCAAATAAATTAGAGGACTCTGGTATTTCTTCAGCTCAAAATGCAAAGTATTGTATTTTTAATGTGAACAATGAGTAGCAGTTGAACAAGACCATGGCCGATAATCTGATTGCATTTATATATGGGGCAGGTTTTGAAGATTTCCTCTGTCTTACATAAATTCTTTCCCAGTAGTTCACAGTTTTTTTTTTTCCTTCGTATTAAACTGTAAACAGCTCACTGTCTTAGTGTAGAGTGAAACCAAATTTGGAATGCAGGTCTTTGTCGCTGCTGTATGCTCGCTCTGCTTGTGTCCACCTGCCTCTTAGCCTGTTGCTGCCACAGTTACATGCTTTTTCCACCCATGTCCGCCTACCTCTGTCTGCTGCTGCTGTGCCTGTATGCTCACTCTGCTCGTGTCCACCTGCTTCTCAGCCTGCTGCTGTTGCTTGGTGCTGCCGCTGCTATATGCTCGCTCCCTCAGGATTGCTTCCATTCTAACCCCAGGAATCCCTCACTGATGCTTTACACAAGCATCATGCTCCGACCAGTGTGATGCCCTGGAGATCGAACTTTATGCTAATGCTGAAACTTAGAATATAAGTTTAAACTCTGCAGTGTGGTCATGTGCCCCCTAGCTTCCTAACTTTAGATTTGTTTCCCAGCTGAGGAGAGCAGTTGCCCCGATGTCATCTCCAGTCTCTAGTTGGGTCTACTCAATTTTTGTTACTTTTATTTTACTTTTTCCCTCGACAAGGCGCCCTGGCTGCACTGTCTCCCGTCCTCGCCCACCTCCCCCCCCATATCTCACTCCTGCCCCCCCAACCACCTCCCGTACTCCCCCTTATCCCCTGCACCTACCCCCACCTCAATCTCCTACCCACACCCACCCTTCCCTTGTCTTGCTCATAGCTCAAGTCTTTGTACTGGTTATTACATGTCTGTAAGTCAATGACTATATGTTTGTAACTAAAAATGATGACTGTTGTACACGCTGACGTGGAACCTTTGTAAAAGAGCCTTGGCTCAAAGGTATTGTAATCCTAGATTGAAATAAATAAAATAAATAAAAATTAAAGAGCTGGTGACACGATCAGGAGAACTTTAACAAGACCTAATATGTACACATAGTCCAGCATGTATCACACCTTAGCACTGTATTCCTTCTCTCCATTATTTATAACCGAGGTCATCTGTATGAAAACAGGATTTTTGCTCCTGAGGAGTTTGTCTATTTCTGCTGCTTTCTCTCTACTTGAAGTCATAGAGCACTGCTTGTGATATCACAGTTCCTCCCATGGCAACAGACTGTGATGTCACAACAGAGGATTATGACTTGAAGTAGGGAGTAAGCTACATAGGAAGATAAAGGATCTCTAAGGGATAAAGATCATATATTCATGCAAATTTCCTTAGTAATAAATAATGGGGACAAGAAATATATACAATATAAATGGAATGCAGGCAGAATTTCACCTAATTATTATGTTTTTTTAAGTTTTCTTTGAGGCGTCAGTGGCTCTTTAAAGCGAACAGTAATCATATAGGGCCCCACAAGAGTGGGACTGGTCCCAGTGTGCATTTAATGTGCAAAACCATTTTGGTTCATAGTAGACTGTTAGACTAATTTTGCCTTACTTGTAGGCAGACATCTTCCTTTAACTACAAATCCCAGAATCCCTTGCAGCTGACATCAGGAGCAATATGCAGCAGCAGGAGATTCAATAGCCTGCAGTGCATGTTAGAGCCTTCATAATCTCCAGTCAGCTGTTTTCTTGTTCTGTGTTTCTCCAAGGGCTACGTACAGTACTCTGTGACTGTACTCAGCTTGTTGAGGACAGCAGGACCAGCAGATGAAAGATCAGAGCTGATACGAACTCTTAACATGCACTGCAGGCTACTGAATCTCCCACTGCTGTCTACTGCTCTGATGTCAGCTGCAGGGGATTCTGGGATTAGTACAGTAGAAGCATCTTAATCGGGACCCGGATAATAGGGACATCCATTTTATTGGGACATCCCCCCAGGAACCAGTTAAGTGGACATGTATTTCAATGGAGGTGCACTTTTTTAATTGGGACAGGGACGCCGAATATATAGGACGATTTAGCCCTCCAGCACCTCAGTGAACCATTATCAATCTCATCATTCAGTCATTAGTCCCATAACACCTAAACGATTATGTGCTAATTGCCGGCTGTTAACACATGCCGCCTGCTCGAATCTCTGTGTTATATAGCAAATTGCCTGCAGAGAGAGAGAGAGAAGAGAATCACGCCTTGGCACACTCCCATGTAACCCGGGACCTCCGTATCTGCTGAAAAAAATAATGTGCTGGTCTCAGTAATGTTGTGTAATCTTTCTGACTCTCTCTCTCTCTCTCTCTCATATACAAAAATTGTCTTCACATTTTAAGCACTCAGGGCTCCCCCCATACATCTCTCTCTAATCCCCCATCCTGTAAATTTGACTTCAACTCTGATAATTGAGCACTGTGTAAGCACTCAAGTTCAAGTTTATTAACAGGAAAATACTCCATTGATCAGGCTCATTTACAAGGAGGTCCTGAACAGATAGATACACACAAGCAGATTTAGGCAACTGTACAATACACGGTATATAATAAAGCCAAAAATAGACACTACATGAATACAAAAAAAATATACATAAAATATACAAGGAAAATATATACAGTATACATTCACAACACAAATAAGCAGCTCCCTGACTCTGTGTAAATTACTTCTGTCCTCAGCATTTTGCGGTGCATTTAAGCACATTTAAGCACTAGGCACTCCCCCCGTACAGTTCAGTATAACATTGCTGAGACCTGCACGTCCTCCAACTTACAATGGTGTATATCTCTCTGCCGACACCGGAATGCCACTACCATCACCAGGTGAGATTCTTGTGCTTGTACATGAACCATATGATCACCAGGTACAGCAGTGCAGTTTAGATGCTGCAAATTAATAAATTAAGCTATTTTAAGTTATACAGTGCCGTAAAAAAGACCTTGACCATAGACACTAGGGTTAGATGTGGGCTCCCATTAAACTCTGTGTACTTCTGATAAAGGAGACGACCGCTTAATCAGGGCGAAAGGACCGCCACCAGGCCATCCCAATTAAGCGGCTTCTACTATAATAAGAGAAGATGTCTGCCTAGAAGTAAGCAAAATTAATCTGATACAATCTGTTTTGCTATAGTAAACAGAAAGTAAACCAAAATATTTATGGACACAAAGTGCACATTGGGACCAGTCTCACACTTGAGTGTGGGACCCTTTGTGATGACTATCCTCCTTTTAATAGAGTTTTAGTTAGTTTATTCAATAACTGTGAGCTAGATAGGATTGTTTCATTGATCTGTATATATTCTGATTTTATTGTGGTTTCTCCAGTTCCCAGTTGGTTCCCAGGAATAGAGAAGGCCGAGCATCAGTGGGGGTCCTATCTTAGGGGAACCGTCATTTTTTAATCAAAAAAGTGCCTCGTTGTAAAATCTGTGGGATTTAAACCCAGATCTCCAGGTTTGTAGCTTAGAGCCTTAAACCACTGCGCTATACTGCCTCCAATCTAGGTACACACCGCCTTTTTTTTCCCCTCAAACTAGTGGGTTTAACTATTCTTTTTTTTGAAATGTATTTTTATTGCATTTTATAGCAAATACATACCATGTATGCATACATGAAATGACACATTCACATCTTGTAACATAATTCTCCCATGTGAATCGCAGTTATTTTTTTGCCTGTTTCTGCGTGTGATATGTCTTGCTGCTGAAATTTATTTGTGGTTGCTAGCCTTGTTTACTAACTTTTATAACAGAGTACCTTTACTGTTGCCTGTTCTGCCTTTGTCTCCTGTATGTTTTTGATGCCTTTATTCAATGTAATTAATGCTCTGCCTTTGTCTCCTGTATGCTTTTGATGTCTTTATTAAATGTTATTAATTCTGGGTCGCCCCTGAAAAAGGGACCCTGTTGTCTCAGTGGGCCTACCCGGTCAACAAATTTCAGTAAGCTCTAATGCATGTTAGAGTGGTGTACATTTCTGTTGAAACAACATGAGGGAAAGTCTCAATAATCATCACAAATAAGTCACAATGCTATGACCTTACTGCAGCCAATGCTCTATAGGGAATATTCTTATGTCGTATTATGAGTCTCCAAACTAATTACACTAGCCCAGTGGGCTTTAACATGTCAGATTCCCTTTCACAGTAAGTGTAGTATTTGCACCTAATTGGTCACACAACTATTAAGCACTATCCTCTTCTGATCGGAAGTATCACTTTCTAGTACTCAATTTTATTAACACAATTTAAATCTTAAAACAGTTAGATTTAATTTAAAAGTTGATTTGAACACCGACGTAACCATAAATGTACTTATCCACTCTGGTAATGCAACCTAAGAATAATAGGCTTCGGGTCACCAGGTGTTGATTTTGCTTAAAGCTGATGGCACAGCGTCGGGGTTGTGATTCAGAAGCGGTGTGGAGGCTGCCGCAAAGACCGAGGCATCAACTCAGCGGCCCTCCGCCATTTTGGTAAACACCACGAGGGTGCTACCACCGGTCCTTAGCCATCACCATTTTAGTGCCAGCCATTTCACTGATCCAACCCTATTAACCCTCTTTATCTGTACAAACAGCGAACTTCTATATTGGTGCTAATAAGCATAAAGTCAGCGGTTATTAATACATCAACAAAGATAAACCTGTTCTCTTGCAACTGCAATATATTGAAAAAGAAGCCATAATGGAAAATCCGTGTCTCAGCTGGCCTGCCGGTGCAGCGGTTGGATTTCCGCTTGCGATGCTGGCGACCCGGGTTGAGAATGGACTTGGGTCATCGGAGGGCAGGCTGGGGAGGAAAGGATTGAGGCGTCTGCGACTGCTCTCCTTCTCCGAAGTGCGGGATGTCGTTTGGTGCATGAGGGACCCCTGGCAGAGGCCAGAAGTGCCACAGCAGCCATCGTATACAAGGAACTCTGGGGCGGGACAGACGCAGGACGTCATTGCACGTCCTAGCCCCAGCTTACAAGGGGGAAGAAAACACTCTGCCTGGCCGTCTCCATGATGCCCCTTCCCTCGGCCTCTAATTAGCCACCCAGCTGGCTCTCCCAACCAGTCACTAGGAGCATGGCACTGGTGCCCAGTGGTGCCGTGACCCCACCCTCTGGGGGGTAAGCCAGGGGTAACCGGGAGAGCGCAGGCAGATATGGGTGGTGGAGGCTTAAGGGACGCCATGACTAGGGCCAAGATCGATGACCAAGGCAGGGGCAAAATGAATAAATTGAAAAAAAAAAGAAAATCCCTGTTTCACTATACATTTAAACAGTTTTTGCAGCTAAGGGAATTACATTATTCCAAATGCTGAGTGATGTCAGGTACAGAGATTCACACTGTCCATTATATCCAAAAGAGGTTATACATTGCTAATTGGAAAAGAGATTGCAGCCATACCGCATCAAAAACCCACCTACAGTTATGGTTAGCATTACCACATGCAGTTCAGATGCTCAGTCAGATGTCCCCTCCTCTGTAACCTCCATTTCTGCCATAGTTGAAGACTGAGTGGGTAGCTTGGCTGCAAATTCCTCTGCTGCCTTGGTATCTGTATGAGAACATTTTGTCCATGTAAGTAAATTGAAGGCGTGCGAGAAGAGATTCTGTATCCAATACCTGCTGCTCTTAATTTTGTAGCTACCCCTTCAAAGGCATTGCGACGCATCCTGGTTGCATATGAGTAGTCGGCAAAAATAGAATTTTACTGTCCCCAGCATAACCGGAGCTGAATCCCTAGCAGCTCTCAGGATCCTGTTTCGAAGGATTGAGGTGGTTGTGGTTAATAGCACAGTTCGTGGACCCTCCGCATTGTTAGTTGCCTTACGGAGTGTGATTCTGTATGCTTTAATCGCTGGCACTGAATATCCCAGACCGATTGCTCCGGAGCACCATCTTTCAAGGAAAGTCGGGAGATCGCCTTCCTTTGTGCTCTCCAGTATGCCTACCAACCGGACGTTTGCTGACCTAGCCGTATTTTCTAATTGCTCAAGTCGGCTCCATATCAGGGCCTGCTCTTTGATCACCCCTGACATAGTGGCCATCACTCTCCCTGCTGTGCACTCGTGTTCTGCAACTGCACCCGACATGACTTCTAGTTGCTGCTCCACCACTGTGATTTTATCGTTTTGTTCATTTATCTTTTTATCAAGCTTTTGTATGGTGGTTGTCAGTAAATTGATGGCTCTTTGAAGGGAATCCGCATTGTCATTCTCTGTGACTGTCTCTCCCTGTGGCCTCTCCAATGTTCGTTTTCCCGGCCCTGAGTAACTGCTGGCAACATCTTATTTTCCGGGTCCTTTTTGCTGCCCCATTTGGAATCCACTACTAATTCTTAATCTTGGAACCATCTGTACTTCTTTGGTTCAGTTAGGTAAGGAAAAATTTAAGTTTTGGGATCTTTTCCAACTGTTTTCCCAATCGAGGGTAGGAGCTTGAGCTTAGTGCGACTTTCCTGCTAGGCTGCTGGCCATGCCCCCCAGGTTTAACTATTCTAATTGTGGTTCCTCATAAAAGGAACTGCATTTCTGTTGTTTTTCTACAAAATCCTCCTCAGAATCACTTTTATGTATGTGTTTTTTGTTGACCAGGTAAGTGCGCTAGACAATAAAATGCCTGTTTTCTGGCACGTTTTACTACCTTAGGTTCTGGGCACTTGAACAGTATATTTTTGGGAAACGGCAATGTGTTATTCTAGGTCTTCAGTGTTTGGCATGACTGATAGACCTAAGAAAAAAAGTAACAGGACCAACAGGCTTAAAAAATTGTAAAAATTGTTTTTGGCTCCTGGCAAGGGCAGACTCCCATGAGCTCTGTATGAGTTGCCTGGGACCAAATCGCAATTTTACCAGTTGTGTGCTCTGTAATAAGTTTTGCCCTTAAACCCAAATGAAAAGAGCTAAAATAAAATGGGAAGTTTATGACTTTTCAGTCAGCATCTATGTCACCAAAACACAATAAGAGCTGTGAGGGCATTCCTAATATGGTGGAAAGCACACATCAGAGGCTTCATCTTGTCACATACTGCAGCAGTCCCTGTCAAAGGGGACAGAGTAGAAGGATAAAGATTCTCAGCCATCAGATAAGATGAGAAAGACGGTACAGATACCAGTGTGTCTGAAGGGGTGATCCCTGAGTCCATCAGTGGAAAAAATACAAATAAAAGAGCCTCAGAGCAAACACTGGAAATGGTGTCTGCCAAGAAAAAATAAAAGAATGTCCTTTCCATTCTTCCTGAAAAAAGGAAAGGAGTAGTCGTTGGTCCCTAGGCAGATGCCTTCAACAGAGCACATGGCAAAAATGTGGCAGTTTTTCCATGCCTTCCAGGTCATGGGGGATTTTATGAACATGCCTTTCCCCCTCCTCAGGCTTATGCTCCAGCCTACCTGCCTATGGAGGAGGAGGAGGAAGTATACTATGAAGAGGAGGAAGAAGGGTGAACCTGTTGAACCAGACGGTTCACCTCAGCAGGAGTCTGGCCCCTCTCCAGGGTCTACAGTGGATTACTCGTATTCCTCATTCGTTAGGTAGATGGTGAGCCCCCCAACACCCCCCCCCCAGGAAGCAGAGGAGGATGAGAAAGAAGCAGAATTTATGGATATGATGAGGCTAGCTCTTACAAGGAGGCTGCTGGTCCGTATACACAAATAACTACAAAAAGCCACTTCAAAAATCATGTCTGCACCTACCTCAGCTGCAGGCATAGATCAGAAGATTGAGAAGAAGTACCAGGTGGACAGACCGGGAATGTAATACCTATATGGCCCACCCTGATCATCAAGGTGTAGTCCAGGTGGCTGCCTATGAGAGGGCTAAGGTCCCCTTCTCTGCACAGTTTTCTGACAAGGGCTCTAGAAAATCGGATACTGTGGCCTAAAAGGTTTATGTAACAGTTTCCCTGCTCATTAGACAAGCAGCTTACATGGTGCATACAGCTAGGTACCAGTCCAGAAAGCACTGTAGAATACAGTGCTGACAGTGGCTGCTAAGTCTGAAGATAAATCGGCACAGGATCTGTCTGTCACAGCAAAGTCAGCCCTGAATGCTACCGAATGACTCTGCTTCAGCTGTCCTGGCACACACAGTGTCATTGAACTGATTATCCTGGGTAAGGCAACCATCCTTTTCCAGGATACTCAGACCTAAGCCATGGATTTCCAGTTTGAAGGAAATTCACTTTTTGGTGACCAGAGGCATACTTGAAAAAAGTGGATGGGCACAAAATGACTTGCAGCAACAACACCGATGAAGAAAAGGCCTCCACTTCTTTCAGGCCTTATGATAGGAAAGGCAGGGGTAGGGACTACTACCTCAGAACATATGCCCCCTACAAGTACCAACCCCAAAGATGTTACTACAGGGGCAGAGGCATGTGGACCTTCAAACGTGCTGCCCTCATGCCTCAACCAAAATGAAACCCCTGGCAATTCTGCCCAGGTTGCCTAACTATTGCTAATTGGGGGGGCTGGCCCACTACTTCCAGGAATGAGGAAACATTACCAGAGAGAAGTGGGTCCTGGAGGTATTGGGCCAGGGGTTGTCCCGGCATCACTACAGAAAACAGACACTCCTTTCCCCAGCCCGTGGTTGACCAAGCCCGTAATCCCGAACCACAAAATCCCCACAATGGAATTTTGCCCCCCCCCCAATTGGGGTGTGTGTGGGGGGGGGCAAAGCCCCCCAAAATACGGAAAAATGCAAAATCACACTGTCGGGATTTTGTGTTCGGGATTACGGGCTCAGGCAACTGTGGGTTAGGGAAAGGATTTCAGTTTCAAACCCCAGGAAATCTTACTGTATTCTGACAAATGTATTGTGGTCTCACCATAGGACTGCCCCAGAGCCAGAATGGTTAATATAACCTATGCTAATAGTGGAATGTTAGGCTCAAGCTCGGTTTTCAAACCACTATCCCTGGTTGCACTTCCTGCAACCATCAGATTCTTTACTCTGCTTGCCACAGTAAGACGTCTCCGGAGAGCTCTCCTTCACTTTGACTGAAGAAATTTATTTGTCTCCGTTTTATTGAAGTCCGTTTATTTATTTATTTTGATTTTTGAAGCACCGTCCTTGGTTCACAGGTAGACTTAGTCTAGATTTTGTGAATTTTCTATGAGTCATTTCGGTTCCTTACCATTTCTTTTAACCGAAAAAGAAATGTTACTTTTTACTTTATTTTTAGGTCTTTAAATAGTAGGCTACCGTCCAGTAAGGCGATATACTTTTAAAAATTTGAAATTTATCTAGTCACTGGGTTAATTCTTGGTTCATCGGTTTAATAGACTGTTAAATGTCACAGACCAAGAAATGAATGGGCCCCGTGGGTTTCCAACATTGTACAGAGTGTGGGGACCGTTTGCCAAAGCAGATCCTCATTTAATTTGTGTTTTTTGTCTGGGTTTAACCAGTTCAAGGAGGACTGTGAAATTTGTAAAAACTTCCCTCAGTCGACACTTGAGAAACGACTTAAATGACTGCAGGAGAAGATGTCTGATAAGGCTGCTGACCCAGCTAATGACAAACTGGCTACCAGCCAAAATGAACCGGAGGAACATTGCTGATACCGCCGCTAACCTGGCAACTGCAGGAAAGAGAAAAAAGAAAGAGAAGCATACAGCGGTCAAACCGCAACTGAAGACTATATCAATTCCGACCGCTGAAGAGATAGCAAACACTATCAGGATTATACAGGCACTCCAACTGACTGCTCTGGTTCCGGTTGAGAAGTAAACGTGTCTCTTACCTCTAGCACTACTTCGGTTCCCGGATCCTTGGAACATGAAGAGGAGCTTTTTGGAGAGGAGGAAGATGATGATGACGAGGAGGAGTACAGGGAACCAATTGAACCAGATATTTCCTCGGACCCACAGTGTGCCGAGTCCCCTGACAAGAGGAATGAGGATTATACCTCTCAGTTTGCTTTTATTAAGTAAGTAGCCCAGTCTCTCTGTCTTCCTACCCAGGAGTCGACCAATGAGGAAGAAGAGCAGGACTACATGGACATGATGGATGTGCCAGTTTCTAAAATACTGTTACTGTGCATCTGTAAACCCCTGAAGAAGCAGGTTAACAAGATCCTGCAGACCTTTACTTCTGTGTCACTGGTTGACAGCAAGGTGGATAAGAAGTACTGGGTGGCTAAGGGTGGAGCAGAGTTCCTGTTCGGGCACCCTAGCCATGAGGGAGTGGTGCAGGCTGCTGCTTGTGATAAGGCAGGCATCCCCTTGACATCTCACCCACCAGTCAAAGATTCAAGGAGGATGGATCCCATTGCTAAGAAAGTGTATTTGGGATCCTCTCTGATCATCAGGCAGGCCTCATATATGGCCTATATGGCTAGATATCAGAGAACATTGTGGAACACTGTGATGGAGATCACTAAATCTGTCCCAAACCCTATGGCAGCCGATTTGTAGGAGGCTGCAAAAAGGGGTATAGAGGCTTCAAAAGCCCAGTTTTTGCTGGCTGTGGATAACAATGACACTGTAGCCAGACAGATGGCTTCTTCTGTGTCACTCAGGAGGTTTGCTTGGCTCAGGACTATAAACCTGACCCAGGACACAGTCCAAGGCTTTGGACTTTCCATGTGAGCCTACATCTCCGTTTGATGAACAGACGGAGGCCTACATGAAAAAGACGGATGATTATAAGACCGCATATAAAAGTGCTGCAGCTAAAGAAAAGGCTTCTACTCCCCAAAAGCAACAAGCCAGGGGAACCAGAGGCATAGGTCAGTATAGGCCATTCTTCCAGCCTCAGGCCTATCCCAGTACCAACAGCAGAGAGGTTACTTCAGAGGCAAGGGCAGGAGAGGTGGCAACTGAACTAGCCCCGGCAGTCAGTCAGCATCCCAACCCAAGCAGACTTCATGAGGTGTCTGCCCGGGTCGTCTCCCTAACTCCAGTAGGGGGCAGGCTGGCCCGCTACCTCCAGGAATGGCAAACCATTACTGTAGACAAGTCAGTCCTGAAGGTAGTGGGCCAAGGTCTAGCTCTCAGCTTCAAGCTCAGACCAAAGTTGAGGGCAAGGGTTTTCAGACCCTCCTTCCCATCAAAAATACTGTTACTGGAAGGGAAAGTATCAAATCTCCTATCCCAAGGGGCAATAGAACCAGCTCCTCTGGCACAGAGAGGAAAGGGCCTCTATTCAAGGTAATTCATCACAATAAAGAAAACAGAGGAGTGGCGACCCATATTGGATCTCAGGCATCTGAACAGGCATCTGGTAAAGCCAAAGTTCAAGATGGTGACCCTGACAATAATACTTCCAACCTTAAGGCAAAGGAATTGGTTGGCATCTCTGGATTTAAAGGATGCATATTTCCATATCCACATAAGGCAGTCTCACAGAAAATTCCTCAAGTTCAGATTACCATCACGCCATTACCAGTTCAAGGCAATGCCTTTCAGACTTACTTCTGCTTCAAGTGTGTTCACAAAATGCTTGGCTGTGATTGTGGCACACTTCAGGAGACGAGTGGTAGTATTTCCTTACCTGGACGACTGGCTAGTCGTAGGGCAATCCCCTCGACAAGTAAGGGAGTCTCTGGCACTTACACAGGAACTACTACATTCACTGGGTTTCCCAGTCAACTTAAGAAGTCAGTGCTACAGTCAGTGCAGCTCCTGGAGTTCACAAGAGCTGAGCTGGATTCAGGGAGAGGAAAGGCTTTTCTGCCCCAGACAATGGCAAACAGTCTGGTACAGCTGGCAAATACTTTTAAGCTTCAAAACCTGAGGCCAGTAAGGCACTTTCTACAGCTGCTGGGCCATATGGCAACTTCAACAGCAACTGTGTGAGGGGCAAGGTTCCAAAAAAGAGATACCCAGAATCATGTCAAACTACACTGGCATCAAAAAAGAGATTCCCTATCAAAGCTGGTGCCAGTCACACAAACACTCCTATAAGCGCTTCAGTGGTGGCTGGAGTTCCTTTCCTACAGGAAAACCCTTCCTTGTTGCTGACCATAGATGCCTCCCTACTGGGTTGGGGGGCACATCTGGAGACACACTGCTCACAGCACATGGCTCAAACAGGAGTCATTGCTTCACATCAGTCTGCTGTAGCTCAGAGCTGTCTTCCTGGCACTTAAGGCATTCACCAGCATGCTTTAGGGAAACGTGGTGCAGGTCAGGACGGACGACACAACCACAATGTGCTACATCAACAAGCAGGGAGGCACAAGGTCAACTCGCAGGCACAGAAGCCATGAAAATCTGACCTCTGGCTTATTCCCTGGGAATTGCTTTTATCAGCAGTCCATCTGCCAGGGAAAGATAATGTGCTGGTAGATGCTCTGAGCAGGATCAATCAGAACCACCATGAGTGGGCCCTGAACAGGCAGGTGTTACAGATTATGTTCAAAAGGTGGGGCACTCCAGAGATAGACCTCTTCGCAGCCACAGACAACTACCAGCTTCCTCAGTTTTGCTGCAAGTCCCCAGTGAGGGGCTCAGTCCCACTGGATGCACTGATCCTGGAGTGGACAGGGAAGTTTCTGTATGCCTTCCCTCCATTTCCATTGTTTCTGAGGGTCCTGAACAAGCTCAGATCTCAGCCGGCTACAGTGATCCTCATTGCTCCAGACTAGGCCAGGCAGCCATGTTACTCTCTGGTTCCGGCACTATTAGTTGCCAAACCAGTCAGCCTACCCAGGAAGTACAGGTTGCTGACTTCTTCCCAGGGCAGGATCCTATACCCCAACCTTTGTTCTCTTGGGCTCAAGGCCTGGCTCTTTAGGACCTAGAATATGGTAACTTGCATCTCTCTGAAGGGGTCATGGAGGTCCTTAGGGTTTCTAGAAGGCCTTCCACTAGGAAGTCTTACACATCCAAGTGGAAAAGATTCTCCATTTGGTGTCAGAACAAGAACCTGGACCACACTCGGGCGGGTTTGCCAGTGGTACTGGATTACCTAACCCAGCTTCATTCCATTTGTCTGAGACCATCCATACTGAAAGTACACTTGGCAGCTGTCTCAGCTTATCTGTCAGCAGGCAAAGCATCCTCTATAGCCTCATATCCAGTTTTCAGGAAATTCTTTAAAGGGTTGCTACACTTGCACCCCCCACATAGAGCTCCCACTCCACTGTGGGACTTGAACATATGCATTGCACAGCTCATGCAGCCACCTTTTGAGCCTATGTCATCAGCTGATCTCAAGTATATAACTTGGAAAACTGTGTTTCTAGTTGCAGTTTCTTTGGCCAAGAGGATTAGTGAGATCCAGGCCTTGTTTGTGGAGACTGACTATATAGCATTCCACAGGGACAAGGTAGTTCTTAGGACCAGTAACCAGTGTCTCCCTAAGGTGGTGTCAGACTTCCATGTCAATCAGTCCATTTCACTACCAGTCTTTTTCACTAGCCACTCTTCTTCAGGGGAACGCAGACTGCATATCCTGGACGTGAAATGAGCTGTCAGCTACTACCTAGAACATACTAAAGGCCACTGAGGGGATAGGACCCAACTCTTCTTGACCTATGGGGAAGTAGTAAAAGGTAAACCAGCCACGAAAAGGTCCATAGCAAGATGGATCTTGGCATGTGTCCAATTCTGTTATGCCAAAGTGGGCAAGGAAGCCCCACAGGGGCTCAGGGCCCACTCCACCAGACGAACAGCTGCATCAACAGCAGCTTCTAGAGATATTCCTTTGCTGGAAATTTGCAAAGCAGCTACCTGGAAGATAGTTAACACTTTTAACAAACACTATTGCCTGGATACCCAGGCTAGAAGTGATGGCAGGTTTCGCACAGCAGTCCTGCGGAGCCTGTTTCTCAGATAGGTCCTCTGCCTGTCTCCAAAGACACTGCTTGGGTAAGTCTGCATTTGTCAGAATACAGTAAGATTTCCTGGGGTTTGGAGAAAACATTACTTACCCTAGCAATCTTGTTTCTTCCAAGGGAATCTTACTGTATTCTGAGGTCCCACTCTTCCTCCCCTTCTAGGACATACAAGGCACTGCATACTGTTTGTACAACTGATGTTGGAAACCTGTGGGTACCTAATACTTTCTTGGGCATCTGTTGACTTGAGTCTTAGGAGATGCCGTCTGTTGTTTAAGAGGTGTTTACCCCTAAAAGGGGTATAGATTTGTTTATTAGATTAGATTAGTTAGCTAGTTTGTTTAGCTTCTGCATGCTTTGTAAGAATCTGATGGTTGCTGAAAGTGCAACCAGGGACAGTGGTTTGAAAACAGAGCTCGAGTCTAACATTCCACTATTAGCATAGGTTCTATTAACCATTTCGGCTCTGGGGCAGTCCTGTGGTGAGACCATACTGCATTTGTCAGAATACATGAAGATTCCCTTGGAAGAAACAAGATTACTATGGTAAGTAATGTTTTCTTTTTGTAGTAGATCCATTATCCCTGTAGTTAAAAAAAAAACAAAAAAAAAAACTGCAGAAACACAAAAATGTTCCAGCCCATTCTCCCACAGAAATAATTCTGCTGGAACTGGAAGTAAACAAATTGCTACAAGCAAAAGCAGTGGAAATGATCCCTACCTCACACTGAGTGAAGGACCTGTTTTTAAAGTACTTTCTGACCTACACAAAAAATGGGGAGTGGTGACCTATTTTAGACCCAAGATGTCTGAACAAGCATATAAAAAATGAAAGGTTCAAGATGATCATACTGGGCACAGTAATACCATCCTTACAAACAGAGGACTGGCTAGGATGACTGAATCTGAAAGATGCCTATTTCCATATCCCAGTCAGACCCATCCATAGAAAATATCTCGGGTTGAGACTAGGAAACCAGTTTGTAGTCCTCTTTTTTGACCTCACCTCAGCACCAAGGGTCTTAACTTGGTGCTTGGCTGTGGTGGCAGCACATATGAGAAGGAAAGTTGTGGTTTTTCCCTACCTGGACGACTGGCTGATTGCAGGGAAAACAACAAGAGGTCAAGTGCTCTGTCTAGGAGGTAAAAAGCAACTTTGAAAGCTTGGGGTTCCTGATAAACCTTTAAAAGTCCCACATAGAACATGAGTTCAAGTACTGGACTTCATAGGTGGAGAACTGGATACTCTGCAGGGGAAAGCCTTCCTCCCTAAGGGAAGGATAGCAAAATCCTTCACATTGGCCACCAAGGTCTGCAAGGGATTTTCTACAGTTACTAGGCTACATGGCCACATCCATGGCAAGTGGTGCCATGGGCCAATATTCAGATGAGGGACCACTGGTTTCAAAGATGGGATTTTCTCTCCAAACTGGTGCTTGTCACAAAAGCATTGGTACAGGCACTGGAGTGGTGGAAGGATGATAGCAACCTCAGAGAGGGCATTCCCTTCCTTCAGCAATCCCCAACAAATGTATGGAACACCCACCTGAAGAACCTCACAGTAAGTGGCTTCTAATTCCCGCAGAAGACCCAGGAACACATCAGTATCCTGGAACTTAGGGCACTACCACTGGCAGTGCAATCCCTCTCCTCCCAGCTGCAAGGTCAGCCTGTCAAGACTAGAACAGACAGCACCACAACAGTGTATTACATAAACAAGCAGGAAAGGTACAAGATTCTCAAGACTGTGCACAGAGCAGTGAGGATCTGAGATCTGTCTTGCTGCCTAGATGCAAAGGTCTGGGCAGTACACCAACCATGTATGGACAGCACAGTGTCCTGGCAGACTTCCTAAGCAGAATCAGCCAGGGAAACCACGAATGGACCCTGAATCAGCATAATCTGGCTTCAGTTTTTAGAAGATGGGATACTCCAGAAATAGATCTGTTTGCCTCTTAGGAGACAAGTCAGCATCCAAAGTTCTTTTGTTTGCATCCCACTAACAAAAGGCACAGTACAAGAGGACGCCTTAGCCCTGGACTGGATAGGGAGGTTTCTGTATGCCTACCCACCATTACCACTCACACAGAGTGCGCTCCTGAGGCTCAGGAGAGAGCCAGCAACAGTTCTGTTTTTTATGTATTTAAGTTTCGGAAACAACTTTGAGCTAGAAGCTCATTTATAAAGGTTCCATGTCTAATTACATATAACAACAATTAACAAAACTCAACAGTGTGTGACAAGAGAACAAGTAGTGGAACACCAGTTGGGGAACATTATAGCAGTATAGCGCAGTGGTTTAAGGCTCTGAGCTGCAAATCTGGTGACATCCAGCAGACCCGACCTGGGTTTGAATCTCACAGCTTCCGCTTGCATACTGTGTGACCCTGAGCAAGTCACTTACCTTCCCTGTGCTCCCAGGTCGCACCTGTAAAAAGCTTTCAGCTTAGAGTGCTACTCCTGGTTAAACAACTAAAAAAAAAAAAAAATATATATATATATATATAGTCATTACAAATTACATAGTCGGCATATTGTTACAGGGCAGCAGTGATCACAGTCTAAGTACTGTAAGTGCTCAAGTACTCACAAGCACCCTGAAAGTTTGTTGTTAGTGATTTGCTTAAAAGTATGGCAAGGTGGAGTGCAGGTGAAGGGAAGTGTGGGTGGGACAGGTTTAGTGCAGAGAGGACATGTACGGTTAGGGGAGGGAGAAGGAAATTGTTATATAAGCAACAATCCTAATAGCCCCAGACTGGGCCAGACAGGCCTGGTGCTCAGTATTCTGGCCCTGTCCAGTAAGAGTCCAGTGAGTATGCCACTGAGTTGCAAGCTATTGCCCTTATCTCAGGGCAGGATAACATATGCAGACCCCAGGACATTACGCCTGAGGGCATCATTCTTGAAGGGCTAGAGTTTTCTGGGTTGAATCTATCAGAGGAGGTCCTACAGCAACAAGGAAAGCATACTCCTCCAAGTGGAAGTGATTCTCATACAGGTGTGCCACCAGGAAGATAATCCCAGTACAGTCAGGGTTACCTACAGTCCTGGATTACCTGATATACCTGCAGTCCTTAGGCCTGAGGCCATCAACACTAAAGGTGCATCTAGCAGCAGTGTCAGCTTACACATCAGCAGGCAAGGGTAAGTCATTGGCCTCTCTTCGTATTTTTAAAAGGTTCTTTAAATGCCTCAACCACTTATACCCACCTGTGAGGGACCCTGTCCCTCTATGGGACCTGAACATCTGCCTTGCCCAGGTGATGGAGGCCCCTTTGAGCCGATCTAAAATGTGTCGTATGGAAAACCATTTTTCTGATTGCCGTAACATCTGCTAGTCGATAGGCGAGTTGCAAGATGCCTGCACAGAGCCAAGCTACATAATCTTCCACATAGACAAGGTGGTCCTTAGGACCAATAGGTAGTTCATTCCTAAGGTGGTACCAGTCATTTGCCCTTCCTGTGCTCTTCCTTTAGCATTTCAGTCCAGGTGAGCAGAAATTACACTGCCTGGATTTGAAATAAGCACTTGGCCACTACCTGGATCAGACAAAGGATGTTAGGTTCCAGGGCACTCAGCTTTTTGTTACCTATGGTGAGAGGCAAAGATAGACCAGCAACCAAGAGAACTCTCTGTCACTGGATTGTCTCTTCCATACAGTTCTGTTACGAAAAATCTGTGAAAATCCCTCCCTGGCCTAAGGGCACATTCCACATGGGGTACTTATGCCTCTGTGACAGCCACAAGGGGCATCCCACTATTGGATATTTGCAAAGCAACTACCTGGAAAACAGTGCACATCTTCACAAAACACTGTTGTTTGGACATACAGTCCAGTAGGGAAAAATTGGTTGCCCCCCAGCTGACTGAGTACCTCACCAATAATAACCTCCTGTCTTTTACACAGCATGGCTTTAGCAAAGATCATAGTACTACAACTGCTCTCCTGTCACTAACCACCTTCTCCACCACCATGGACAGAGGTGAGCTTACTGGTGCAGTCTTCACTGACCTTACTAAGGCCTTTGATTTGGTCAGCCACACCCTAATCAGTGGGAAACTGAATGTCTTGGGCATCTCCTCCACTGCCCTGTCACGGTTCAAAAGCTACTTTGACAAAAGGCACCAGTGGGTTAAATTAGGTCATTCCCTGTCTGACACCAACTGCTGTCACAAATGCACTCCTCAGGTCAGGCCCTCTGCTCCCACAGTGCCAACCTCGGAGTGCAATAGTGTGAACAGGTAACAGGCAGGGTAACCCTCTTGTCTGCGTTGGGTCCGAATCACCTTTTAGCCTCAAGTTCTGTGGGGATTCAAACTGTGAACCTTATGCTAGGATACCCAATTAACAGGCTCTGTTACGTACCCTCATCGGGAAATGCGGTACAATCCTTCGCCCAGGGGCACCTACCCAGGTATCCAAAATGAACCCTAAAACTCTATAAGAGACCTTAGGTATATTCTTACCTTTTCTGAGCGTAGTAACACCATCAAGCCCTTGATCAGTTGTCAGACCAGTTCAGCAATAACATGCAAAAAATGACTGAGGAGAACCAGGCAATATGTTAAAGAAAATGTTTACTAAAAATTGATAAAAATAGTAAGGTAAAATACAGAGCAAATATCAGAGAGCATCACATAAAAGAAAAAAGGGAAAACTACAGAACAAAACTCCTACCACAATACATTTAGATCTTTGCTATCTAAGGTATTACCTCTGTAAGTGTTTTTTAAGTTAGATCAGAGAACTGTTTCTCTCTTAGAGTCCCAAAAGATATGACGTACTTTTCGATACAAGTATCAGTTAACTGTGTCTCCACACCCCCTTTGTGAGTCATCTAGCTCCTCCTTTTAGAATTAAAAATTACAAACATGATTTCCTACCAGGAGGTATGTCACATAATGTGACATCAGAAGAAAAAAAATGTTTCCTAAATATGACTCTTTAATTAAACATTTCCCTTTGGTCTTATTTTGGTTCCTGTTCCCAAGGCAGATATGAGAGAATTTTATGACTTTATGGTATCTCACAAGTCTTCTACAGGAATCATGAAACTTTATGAGCCCTATATCCTGGCAAAATGGCTCAAAGGTTCTAATTAAGACAAAACAGGAAACCGTTAATCAGGTCTCTCTGGTCTTTTTAATTACCTCCTGGTTTCAGCCTGACACTTTGATGTTAGGCCAGTTTCCTCCCACACTGAAATGGTCATACACAGGCCATGTATCTATTTTACAGCTATCATACAGTAATCATAAGAGAGAGTTTTTCCTGTGACACCCACCTTCCTTAGACTGAATTTTGGGGGCTTTATTCCTACATGGGATGAATTCCACAAATTCAGTTTACACCTCAAAACAAAGGGGCAAACCATCCGCATTTGCGTTCGCTGCATCAGCCCTATGTGAGAAAGTCAGGTCATGCCTTGCAAGGCAAGACTCCATCTTAATAGTCTCCCATTCGTCTTACCCATTTGTGCCAGCCAAATCAGAGGATTATCGTCAGTTTGTACCTCAAAACGCTGCCCGTATAAGTATGGCTCTAACTTCTTTAGGGCACACACCTTGGTAAGACACCCTTTTTCCACAGTAGAGTATGCCTGCTCCCTGGGAAGTAACTTTTTACTTAGGTACACGATGGGGTGATCCTTCCCTTGGTTGGATGTCTGACTCAGCACTGCCTCAATATCCACATCTGAGGCATCAGTCTGGACTAAAAAGGGTCTATTGTAGTCTGGACTTGTTAATACAGGAACACTGCACAGTGCCTCCTTCAGTCTTGTAAAGGCTTTTTCACAGGCTGGTTCCCAGGTAATTTTCTGAGGCATCCTTTTCTTTACCAGGTCAGGTAGGAGAGCAGCCAGGGCACTCTAATTGGGTGCAAATTTCCTATAGTACCCTGCTGTCCCCAGGAAACTCCTGATGTGCTTCTGCGTTTCTGGTCTGGGCCATGCCTTGATTGCCTCTATTTTCACTTGGTTAGGGTGGAGCTGTCCCCAGCCTACAATGTGCCCGAGGTGTGCCACTTCAGCCATGGCCACCTAGCACTTCTCAACTTTGACAGTGAGCCTGACCCTTTGTATCCTGCCCAGCACTTCCCTAAGCTGGGTCAAGTGTTCCTCGCAGCTGGCACTAAAGATGGCAGTGTCATTCAGGTACGCCACGTGTACTCCTCAGCACCACTGAACACCTGTTTCACCAGCTTTTGGAAAGTGGCTAGGGCATTCTTCATTCTGAAAGGCATTACTTTAAATTCAAATAACCCTATCGGAGTGATGAAGGCCGACCTTTCCCTAGCTCTGTCAGTTAACTCTACCTGCCAATACTCCTTTGTCAGGTTAATAGTCGTAAGCAAGGTCACCCCTCCCAACTTATCCAGGTGTTTGTCCATCCAGGGCATCGGGAGGGCATTGGACTTCATGACTGCATTCAGTCCACGATAGTCCACACAAAAATGAGTAGAGCCATCTGGCTTGGGCACAAGGACTACAGGTGAGGCCCAGGGGCTGTGGGATTTCTGGATTACCCCTAAAGCCACCATTTCCTCCACCTCCCTCCTAATGTCCTTTTGGACAGCCTATGACACCCGATATGCTGTCCGCTGTATGGGCACCTGCGTCCCTGTCTCCACATCGTGTGTCGCTAAGAGGGTTAGTCCAGGCTTGGAGGTAAACAGTGGGGCAAAGTTTGCTAAAACCTCCCTTACTTCCTGGATCTTGTCCAGGGCCAGCTGGGGTGACAATTTAACTGCCTCCGCAGAGGACTCCCACTTGCTTTCTTCCAGCAAGTCCAGAAGGGGGTCTCCTTCGTCCACCCCTTCCCAAGACTACACACTGCAAACACCATGTCAGCCATATTAGCATATGGCTTCATCACGTTGACATGGTACATTCTTTCTGTATGTGTTCTGTCAGGTAACTCAATGATATAGTTCACGTCATTTACCTTTCTGACTACTTTATACGGTCCTGCCCACTCAGCCTGCAGCTTGGCTTTCTGGACCGGAATGAGAACCTTGACTTCCTGACCCACCATGTACGAGTGAGTTCTGGCTCTGCAGTCGTACCACACTTTTTGTTGGGCGCTGCCAGGTTGCTCTGGGCTGTCCCCATAAACTCCTTCAGCCTTTCCCTAAACCTAAGGACATAATCCACTATGGGAGTTCCCTGGGTGGCATGCTTTCCTTCCCAGTCCTCCCGGATCAGTTCTAGGGGCCAATGTACCCAGCATCCATATACCGTAAGAGCTCAAAGGGGGAAAGACCCTGTCGACTCTTGGGGCACCTCCCTGTATGCAAACAGGTGGGGAAGGTATTTCTTCCAGTCCCTCCCATGCTGTCAGCAGATGCTTGGAGCATTGACTTTTGGGTACTGTTAAATCTTTCCACAAGCCCACTGGTATGTGGGTGATAAGGTGTTATGTGTCTCCGCACCACCCCACAATTCTCCCACAAACATTTCATCAGGTCCAACATGAAGGAACCCCCTCAATCGGTGATAACCTCCTGCGGAAACCCAACATGGGAGAAAATCCCTAGTAAGGCCTCTGCCACTTTGTCTCTTCTCAGAGAGAGTAGGCAACTGCCTCAGGGTACCGGGTAGTATAATTCACCAGTCAGGATGAACCTCTTCCCGGAGGAGCTAGGGGTATTTAAAGGCCCCAAAATATCCATTCCCACTCTCTGGATTGGCTCCTCCACTATGGGCAATGTAATTAGGGTGGTTTGGGTTTTCTTACTTGTTTTCCCTATTTCTTGGCACCAGTGATAAGACCTGCAATACTCCTTCACTCTCTTGGTGAAGTTGGGCCAATAGAAATTCAAACAACATGAAGTCTTGCTATATTATGACAATTGCAGTATGACCGCAGGTTAGAACTGCTCATGCAGGCATGGAACTTAGAGCGCGAGCTTGGTTGAAAACTCTGTCTGTTGTGCTTCAAATGCAAACTGTCAGATTCTTTACTCCACCTCACTGAACAGTCGCTCCAGAGATTTCTCCTTCTGCTCGGTTCATTTTGTCGGTTTAAAAGTATTATTTTTCGTTTTTTAGCTGAAATTAAACCACAACCAGTCGGTTCAAGCTCTGTCTGTGGTAATGTAAGTAATAGATAGGTTTTACATTTAGTTTTTCTGTGTGTTACTTGTAATTCTTTATCGGTTCGGTTTGAACCGATCAGGTTTTATTTAAATCTACTAGTCCTTTTTTAGAGTGCGGTTCCCGGTTCTTATCGGTTCTAAAAAAAAAACAGATTTCATTACATTTTTTTCCACGACCCGTGACACGGTTGGGAACCGATAAGGGTGTCTTGCTTGGTGGATTGCCATAAGCGGGCAAGTTGGTTAGGCTGGCATTATGTCTGAGAAACCCAAGAAAAACGCGTCCCACTGGGTTTCAACACTGCAGTGTTTATGGGAAGCTTTTGCTAAGGCTGACCCACACACCACATGTGTCTATTGTCTGGGTTTGACCACCTCAATTCAGACTGCCAGATTTGTCACAATTTCCTGCTGCCACCATAGATAAGAGGTTGGTAGGCTCAGGGAAAGGGAGGCCAAAAAGTCCGCTGACCCGGATGGCCAGCCGGTTGGTACCAACCGAACGGAGGGTCCTCCTCTGACCAGGCGATACTTCTCGGGCAAGCGAAGAGCCGGTTCTGAGGAGCGGTTCCAGCAAAAGGACTAGAAAGTCAGCTAGTGTAGAGCCAAAAGTTCTCTCCCCAACTGCTGAGGAAATAGCTAAAGCAATTCAAATTGTCCAGTCTCTCTCTCTCGGTTCCGACCGAACCGACACCTTCAGGTAAGAGTTCGGTTTGGCGGTTCCACGGTCAAGATTATGATTTTGAGTTTTTTATGAACCGGGAGGGAAGAGGAATATGAGGAGAGTGAATGTGGTTTGAAGATCTGGATGTGCCCATTGATCCGGACATCTCTCTAGATAGACCCCTAGGGGTTTCTCCTCCAAGGCTTTCTGAGTCCCCTTCTCATTTCATGTTTTATAAAAAAGTTGCTGAAACTCTCCAGCTCCCTGTTGAGGAAGCTGTTGATGACCAAGAGGAGCCAGACTATGTAGGAATGATGGATATTCCAGAGTCTAGGAGACTGTCTATTCCTTTGCATAAATCTTTTCGGAAACAGACAGTAAAATTTTTAAAAACTCCTCACTATACCTCCTGTGGATAAAAGGATGGACAAGAGGTATACCTTATTAGGCTCCGCACTGATTTCCTCACTCAACAATGCAGCCATGTGGGGTAGTGCAGGCTGCAGCCTGTGACAAGGCTAATATTCCCTAGCTTCACACCCCTGAGAAGGACTCCAGGAAGATTGATGCTATGGCAAAGAAACAGTACATGGCAGCATTTTGGGGCTCAGACAAGCAAATTATATGAGCTATGCTGCTAGGTACCAGAAATCCAGATGGGATACTGGGCTGGCCCTAGCAAAACAAGTCCCTGACCAGCTTGCCAGGGAGCTGGAACAGGTGGCTATGGATGGTATTGAGGCATCCAAGGTGCAGTTTCATGCTGCAGTGAACTCTAATGATGTTTCATCAAGAGTCATGGCTACATCTGTGGCACTTCGCAGGATGGTGTGGCTCAGATGTACTACCCTGTCTCAGGATACCCAGTCTAAGGCCATGGATTTTCCTGTGGTGGGAAATTCTCTGTTTGGGGAGCAAACAGAGAATTACATGAAGAAAAAGGATGAATAGAGGACCACCTATAGGAGTGCACAGGCCAAGGAAAGGCAGGCCACTCCTCAAAAGCAGCTTCCTAGAGGCAGGGGCAGGCCTTTTCATAGACCTTTTTACCAAGCCCAAGCTTCCTCCTCCGCCAATGCTCAGAGAGGGTTCTGTAGAGGGAGAGGCAGACTGGGTACAAGCAGGTCTGCTTCCACCCCTCAGCCCAAAGCCCCTGCCAAACAGGCACCCTGATGGGATTGCCAGGGCCGATTCTCCTCTACCTGTAGGGGGCAGGCTGGCTTACTTTGTCCAGGACTGGAAGTCTTTAACATCAGACAAGTGGGTCCTGGAAGTAGTATGCCAGGGACTGGTTCTCAGCTTCAAAAAATTTCCAAAGCTGAGAACCAGATCTTTTCCACCTGCAACTCCATCAGAGGCACTCGCCCTAGAGGCAGAGGTCTCTACCCTCCTGGCTCTCAGAGCTTTGGAAAGGGTTACCCCCCTACACCAGGGCAAAGGTTTGTACTCCAGGTACTTCCTTACCCCAAAAAAGACAGGAGAATGGCGGCCCATCCTGGATCTCAAGGCCACTACCAGTTCAGAGCAATGCCCTTCGGCCTCACTTCTACCGCAAGGGTATTCACCAAATGCCTGGCAGTAGCAGTTGCCTACCTAAGAAGGCAAAAGATTGCCATCTTTCCTTACCTGGACGATTGGCTCATAGTAGGCCAGTCCCCAGACCAGGTCATTTTACACCTTCAGATAACGCAGCAACTGCTTACCTCTCTAGGTTTCCTTCTGAATCTCTCAAAGTCAGTTCTAGAGCCTGTCCAGCTTCTTACCTTCATAGGCGCAGAACTGAACACACAGGAAGCCAGGGCCTTCCTTCCCTGGACAGGGCAAAGACCCTAGTCTCCCTGGCCTCCTCATTTACCCTGCAGGTCTCCCAGCCAGCAAGGCATTTTCTGCAGCTCCTAGGACACATGGCTGCTTCCACAGCAGTTGTGCAGGGAGCAAGATTTCAGATGAGGGACATCCAGTTCCATTTGAGAGCTTTTGGGCTCAAAGAAAGGATCCTCTTACCAAATTGATCCCAGTAACTCAAACCCTGATCCAAGCCCTACAGTGGTGGCAGGATCAGAGCAACCTGAGACAAGGGTTCTCTTTGTCACTCAGTCTCATTCTCTAATCCTTTCTACAGATGCGTCCTTCTTGGGCTGGGGAGCTCACATGGGCAACCTCACCACCCAGGGTCTGTGGTCTCCCCAGGAATCTCTGCTCCACATCAACCTGTTGGAGCTCAGAGCAGTTTTTCTAGCACTTCAAGCTTTTTCCAAATCTGTTCAGAACAAGAGTATTCAGGTCAGAACAGACAACACCACTACAGTGTGGTACATCAACAAGCAAGGAGGCACTCGGTCTACGGCCTTGTGCACCGAAGCAATGAAGTTGTGGTCTCTGGCTTATTCCCTGAGCACCTCCCTTACGGCAGTTCACCTCCCAGGCAAGGACAATGTCCTGGCAGATGCTCTCAGCAGGATTTCCCAGGGCCACCACGAATGGTCACTGGATCCCCCTGGTCTTGGGAGTAGTATTTGCCAGATGGGGCACCCCGCAGATAGATCTTTTTGCAGCCCCAGACAATCACCAACTTCCTCTTTTTTTGCTGCAGGCCCCCAGTGTTGGGCTCACTCCCCCTGGATGCCTTAGCCCTCAGTTGGGAGGGGAAGTTTCTCTATGCCTTCCCTCCCTTTCCTCTCCTGTTCAAAGTGCTAGTCAAAATCAGATCCCAATCCTGCAAAGTCATTCTGATAGCTCCGGATTGGGCCAGACAGCCCTGGTATCCACTCCTGCTGTCTTTAGCAGTCCATCCTCCCCCTGTGCCTTCCCAGGAATCACAATCTGTTAACCTGTGCCCAGGGAAGGGTCTGGTACTCGAATCTCAAATCTCTCAATCTCAAGGCTTGGTTCTTGAAGAGTTAGAGTTTGCTGACTTACACCTTTCCCAAGGTGTAATGGATATATTGAAGGCCTCAAGGAAGCCTTCCACCAGGGCTACTTACAATTCCAAATGGAAAAGGTTTTCCATATGGTGCCTCGAAAGCATATTTCCCCAGTCTCTGCTGATCTACCCACAGTCCTGGATTATATGGTCCACCTCAATTCTTTGGGGCTGAGACCAGCTACCCTGAAGGTGCACTTGGCAACTGTGTCTGCTTTTATTTCAGCAGGTAAATCCTCTTCTCTTCCAGCTCATCCTGTATTTTCCAAGTTTTTTAAGGGGTTGTTTCACACCAACCCTACATTCAGGGATCCTGCCCCTGCCTGGGATCTTAATGTTTGCATTGCTCAGCTTTTGCAACCCCTCTTTGAGCCCTTGTCTTCAGCTGAGCTCAAGTACTTGACTTGGAAAACTGTGTTTCTGGTAGCCATCACCTCTGCCAGATGCATAAGTGAATTACAAGCGTTGTCAGTGGAGCCGAAGTTCATCTCTTTTCACAGAGATAAGGTGGTCCTTCGGACTAACAGAAAGTTCCCGGCTAAGGTGGTTTCAGATTTCCACCTTAATCAATCTATTTCTCTTCCAGTGTACTTCACTGACCACTCCTCCTCCTCTGGGGAGAGAAGGCTGCTAGATGTGAAGAGAGCTCTTAGTTACTACATAGAACGTACCAAGGGTCATAGGTTTGACTCCCTCCAACTGTTCCTCACCTATGGCGAAGTTGGTAAAGGGAAGCCAGCCACTAAAAGATCCATTGCCAGGTGGATTGTCTCTTGTATCCAATTCTGCTATGAGAAGTTGGGTAAAGTTCCCCCCTCAGGCCTGAGGGCTCACTCTACCAGAGGTACAGCTGCTTCTCTGGCTGCTGCCAGAGACATTCCTATTCTAGAAATATGTCAAGCAGCTACCTGGAAAACAGTTCACACTTTAACAAGCATTACTCCTGGACATCCAGGCTAGGAGTGATGCTCGGTTTAGCACAGCCGTGCTTCAGAGCCTATTTCCTAAGTAGGTTCTGTCCTCCTCCATGGGGGTACTGCTGTGTAGTCTGTAATTGTCATAATACAGCAAGACTTCATGTTGTTTGAAGAAAATGACTCACCTTAGTAATGTTGTTTCTTCTAATGGAGTCTTGCTATTATGACCTCCCTGCCTGCCCCTCTCAGAACCTCTGTTTTGGGATGTGGGTGGGCAGTACAGAGTTGGCACTTTTTGATGCCCACCTTGTTGTTTTTCACCTACCTTTTGGGTGAATTGGTGTTGTGTTTTTGCATTTTGGGTCTCCTGACTTGAGTCTTTGTTTTAGGCCAAAAAATGAGTGTTTATGTTAGTAGCCAGTTGGCTAGTGTAGGTTTACAGCTTCCACACAGAACCTTAGTGAGTTTTAGCTCGTAAAGATCTGACAGTTTGCGTTTGAAGCACAACAGACAGAGTTTTCAACCGAGCTCGAGCTCTAAGTTCCATGCCTGCATGAGCAGTTCCAACCTGCGGTCATACTGCAATTGTCATAATATTGCAAGACTCAATTAGAAGCAACAACATTACTAAGGTGAGTAATTTTTTCTTCTGGGCCATTCGCTGCGTAGTGCGTGCAGTTCCCAGGTGACCAGACATAGGAACATCATGTGCAATCTTGAGCAACTGCTCATGGTACTCCTGGGGAATGACAAGCTGCCTGCCTGTCACCCCTCCATCTGTCTTAGCATCCTGAGTATACATCAGTCCATTTTCCCAATAAACCTTATGTTTACCGTCACCTCCCTGTGCTCTGTCAGAGTCTGCCCAAGCCCTCAGCTTCTCTAGACTAGGGTCACTTTTCTGAGCAGCTGCAAACTCCTTACACATTCCCAAGACACAGGACAGGTCCCCTTCAGTATCTAAACTAGGGTCCCTAGCACTAGCGTCAGGGCACTCAGGATCACTGCCATCCCTAACCCTCTGACAATGGGTCACCCCCTCCTTCTTTGGAGTAACCCTCCATGGCTGTTTGGCTAACTGCTACCAGGGGAATTGATACCCCCCTTTCATTATTCTCCATATCAGGGGAGACAGGCTGGGGAACCAGCCTCCCAGTGGTTTCCACAGTGGCTTCTATGTGGTCCGGGGCACCGCAATTTTCCTTTGCTGCTTGGCTACGGGTAACTGCACACACCATCCCCTGTTTGAGATTGTTGCCAAGGATGACGTCAGCTGCTAAAGTTTTGGCTACAGCCACCTGTTGCACAGCTCCCCCTGTTTCACCCCAGTCTAGGAGAACACTGGCGAGTGGCAATATTTTCTCCTCCCCAGTGAACCCTTGTTCAGTTACAGATTTATTGGGTATAAGCTGACCAGGCTCTACCAGATCCTCTTTTACCAATGTCTGGGATGCCCCTGTGTCTCTTAACCCTTGTGTCTGTACACCATTCACAGTGACTGGGTGCATGTGTTCCCTCAATTTCATAGGCATGCTTTCTAACAACATGAAGTCTTGCTATATTATGACATATGCTGTGAGTCCCAACCTTCGAACTGCTCCGGAGGTGAAAGAGTTAACTTTCCATGCCAGGCATGGAACTTTGAGCACGAGCTCGGTTGAAAACTCTGTCTGTTGTTCTTCAAACTCAAACTGTCAGATTCTTTACTCTGCCTCACTGAACAGTCGCTCCGGAGATTTCTCCTTCTGCTCGGTTCATTTTGTCAGTTAAAGTATTAATTTTTCGTTTTTTTTAACCGAATTTAAACCACAACCGGTCGGTTTGAGCTCTGTCTGTGGTATCGTGAGTACTAGATAGGTTTTACATTTACTTTCTGTGTGGAACTTGTAAACGGTATTATCGGTTCGGTTTGAACCGATCAGGTTGTTGTAAATACATTAATCTGTCTTTTAGAGTGCATTTCCCGGTTCTTATCGGTTCTAAAAAAAACGGGTTTCATTACGTTTTTTTCCACGACCCGTGACACGGTTGGGAACCGATAAGAGAGTCTTGCTTGGCGGATTGCTATAAACGGGCAAGTTTTGGTTAGGCTGGCACTATGTCTGAGAAACCCAAAAGAAAAACCGGGTCCACCTGGTTTCAACACTGCAGTGTTTGTGGGGAAGCCTTTGCCAAGGCTGACCCCCACAACACCTGTGTTTATTGTCTGGAGTTTGACCACCTCAATGCAGACTGCCAGATTTGCAAAAATTTCCTGCAGCTATCCTGGATAAGAGAGTTGGTAGGCTCAGGGAAAGAGAGGCCAAGAAGTCCACTGACCCAGATGGCCCGTAACCGAACCGGAGGGAGTGCCCTCTGACCAGGGCGAGACTTCCTCGAGCAAAAGGAGAGCCAACTCGGAGGAGTCGGTTCCAGCAAAAAGGACTAGAAAATCAGCAGGTGTGGAGACAAAATTTCCATCTCCAACTGCCGAAGAAATAGCCAAAGCGCTTAAAATTGTCCAGTCGCTTTCCCCGGTTCCAACCGAACCGGCACCATCAGGTAAGCGTTCGGTTCGGTCGGTTCCACTGGTTCAAGAATATGATTTAGAAGAATTTTATGAACCGGAGGAGGGGGAAGAGGAGTATGAGGAGAGTGAATGTGGATTTGAAAGTCTGGATGTGCCCATTGAACCGGACATCTCCCCGGACAGACCTTCAGGAGCGTCTCCCCCTAGGCTTTCTGAGTCCCCCTCTCATTTTGTTTTATAAAAAAATGACTGAAACCCTCCAGCTCCCTATGGAGGAAGCTGGGGATGATCAAGAGGAGCCTGACTATGTAGAAATAATGGATATTCCAGAGTCTAGGAGACTGTCTATTCCTTTGCATAAATCTTTTGGGAAACAGACAGTAAAAATTCTAAAAACTCCTCACACTATACCTCCTGTGGATAAAAGAATGGACAAGAGGTACACATTGTCAGGCTCTGATACGGGGTTCCTTACACAACAATGCAGCCATGTTGGGGTAGTGCAGGCTGCAGCCTATGAAAAGGCAAATATTCCTTTGGCTTCACACCCCCCCGACAAGGACTCCAGGAGGATTGATGCCATGGCAAAGAAACAGTACATGGCAGTATCCTTGGGACCCAGGCCTCCTCTTCAGCTTATGCCCAGAGGGGGTTCTTTAGAGGGAGAGGCAGACAGGGTACAAGCAGGCACCCTGATGGGGTGGCCAGGGCCTATTCTCCACTACCTGTAGGGGGCAGGCTGGCTTACTTTGTCCAGGACTGGAAGTCTTTAACATCGGACAAGTGGGTCCTGGAAGTAGTAAGCCAGGGACTGGTTCTCAGCTTCAAAACATTTCCAAAGCTGAGAACCAGGTCCTTTCCACCTGCAAATCCATCAGAAGCACTTGCCCTAGAAACAGAAGTTTCTACCCTCCTGGCTCTCAGAGCTGTGGAAAGGGTTCCACCCCTACACCAGGGCAAAGGTTTGTACTCCAGGTACTTCCTTACCCCAAAAAAGACAGGAGAATGGCGGCCCATCCTGGATCTCAGATACCTAAACAAGCACCTTTTAAAGCCAAAATTCAAAATGGTGACTCTGGGAATTATTTTACTCTCTCTAAGGCCAGGGGACTGGCTAGCGTCCCTGGACCTCAAGGATGCCTACTTCCATGTTCTTATCAGAAGCTCCCATCGAAAGTACCTCAGATTCTAATTGCCCTCAGGCCATTACCAGTTCAGAGCAATGCCCTTCGGCCTCACCTCTGCCCCGAGGGTATTCACAAAATGCCTGACAGTAGCAGTTACCCACTTAAGAAGGCAAAAGATTGCCATCTTTCCTTACCTGGACGACTGGCTCATAGTAGGCCAGTCTCCAGACCAAGTCAAACTCACACCTTCAGGTAACTCAGCAACTGCTCACATCTCTAGGTTTCCTTCTCAATCTTCCAAAGTCAGTTCTAGAGCCTGTCCAGCTTCTCACCTTCATAGGTGCAGAACTGAACACAAAAGAGGCCAGAGCCTTCCTTCCTCTGGAAAGAGCAAGGACCCTGGTCTCTCTGGCCTCCTCTTTCACCCTGCAGGTGTCTCGACCAGCAAGGCATTTTCTGCAGCTCCTGGGGCACATGGCTGCTTCTACAGCAGTAGTGCATGGAGCAAGATTTCAGATGAGGGACATCCAGTTCCATTTGAGAGCCTTTTGGTCTCAGAGGAGAGACCCTCCAACCAAATTGATCCCAGTGACTCGAACCCTGATCCAAGCCCTTCAGTGGTGGCAGGACCAGAGCAATCTGAGACAGGGGGTTCCCTTCACCCTCAGTCTCACTCCTTAATCCTTACTACAGATGCATCCCTCTTGGGGTGGGGAGCTCACATGGGCGACCTCACTACCCAAGGATTGTGGTCCCCTCAGGAATCTCTGCTCCACATCAATCTGTTGGAACTCAGAGCAGTTTTTCTAGCACTTCAAGTTTTTTCCACATCTGTTCAGAACAGATTTGTACAGGTCAGAACAGACAACACCACTACAATGTGGTACATCAACAAGCAAGGAGGCACCTGTCCACGCCTTGTGCAAAGCAATGAAGTTGTGGTCTCTGGCTTATTCCCTGAACACCTCCCTTACGGCAGTTCACCTCCCAGGCAAGGACAATGTCCTGGCAGATGCTCTCAGCAGGATTTCCCAGGCCATCACGAATGGTCACTGGATCCCCTAGTACTGGAGGTAGTATTTGCCAGATGGGGCACCCGAGATAGATCTTTTGTAGCCCCAGACAATCACCAACTTCCCTTTTTGCTGCAGGCCCCCAGTGTTGGGCTCAGTCCCTCTGGATGCCTTCCTTCTCAGTTGGGAAGGAAGTTTTCTATGCTTTCCCCCCTTCCCTCTTCTGTTCAAGGTGCTAGTCAAAATCAGATCTCAACCCTGCAAGATGATCCTGATCGCTCCAGATTGGGTCAGACAGCTCTGGTACCCACTCCTTATGTCCTTAGCAGTCCACCTTCTCCTGTGTCTTCCCAGGAATCACAACCTGTTAACCTGTGCTCAGGGGAGAGTTTGGTACCCGAATCTCAAATCTCTCAATCTCAAGGCCTGGCTCTTGACGAGTTAGAGTTTGGTGACCTACACCTCTCCCAAGGTGTATTGGATATCTTGAAGGCTTCTAGGAAGCCTTCCACCAGGGCTACTTATAATTCCAAATGGAAGAGATTTTCCATATGGTGCTCTGGCAAGCATATTTCCCCAGAATCTGCTGACTTACCCACAGTCCTGGATTATATGGTGCATTTGAATACTTTGGGGCTGAGACCAGCTACTCTAAATGTGCACCTGGCAGCCGTGTCTGCTTTCTTATCAGCAGGTAAACCCTCTTCTCTTTCAGCTCATCCTGTATTCTCCAAGTTTTTCAAGGGGTTGCTTCACACCAACCCTCCATTCAGGGACCCTGCCCCTGCCTGGGATCTTAATATTTGCATTGCCCAGCTTATGCAACCCCCTTTTGAGCCCTTGTCTTCAGCAGAGCTTAAGTACTTGACTTGGAAAATTGTGTTTTTGGTAGCCATCACTTCTGCCAGGCGCATAAGTGAATTACAAGCATTGTCAGTGGAGCCTGATTTTATCTCATTTCATAGAGATAAGGTGGTCCTCAGGACTAACAGAAAGTTCTTGCCTAAGGTGGTTTCAAACTTCCACCTTAATCAATCTATGTCTCTCCCTGTGTACTTCACTGACCATTCCTCCTCTGGCGAGAGGAGACTGCACAGTTTAGATGTCAAAAGAGCCCTTAGTTACTACATAGAACGTACCAAGGGTCACAGGTTTGACTCCTTCCAACTGTTCCTCACTTATGGTGAGGTTGGTAAAGGGAAACCTGCCACTAAAAGATCCATTGCCAGGTGGATTGTCTCTTGTATCCAATTTTGCTATGAAAAACTGGGTAAGGTTCCTCCCTCCGGCCTGAGGGCTCACTCTACCAGAGGTACAGCTGTGTCTCTGGCTGCTGCCAGGGACATCCCTATCCTAGAGATATATCAAGCAGCTACCTGGAAAACAGTTCACACTTTTACCAAGCATTACTCCCTGGACATCCAGGCTAGGAGTGATGCTCGGTTTGGCACAGCTGTGCTTCAGAGCCTATTTCCTAAGTAGGTTCTGTCCCTCCTCCATGGAGGTACTGCTGTGTAGTCTGCATATGTCATAATATAGCAAAACTTCATGTTGTTTGAAGAAAAAATGACTCACCTTAGTAATGTTGTTTCTTCTAATGGAGTCTTGCTATATTATGACCTCCCCTGCCCCTCTCAGAACCTCTGCTTTTGGGATGTGGGTGGGCAGTCCAGTGTTGGCACTTAGTAGATGCCCACCTTGTTTTTCTCACCCTTCTTTTGGGGTGTTTGGGTGTTAGTTTTCATTTTTGGATCCCCTGACTTGAGTCTTTTGTTTTGGGACCAAAAAATGTGTTCTTATACAGTATTTAGTAGCCAGTTGGCTAGTGTAGGTTTACAGCTTCCACACAGAACCTTAGTGAGTTTTGCTCGTAAAGATCTGACAGTTTGAGTTTGAAGAACAACAGACAGAGTTTTCAACCGAGCTCGTGCTCAGAGTTCCATTCCTGGCATGGAAAGTTTAACTCTTTCACCTCCGGAGCAGTTCGAAGATTGGGACTCACTGCATATGTCTTAATATAGCAAGACTCCATTAGAAGAAACAACATTACTAAGGTGAGTAATTTTTTCTTCAGGGACACACGAACAACCCAGTTCTTTCCTAGCACCACCTTGCGTATTGCTCGTTCTTTTGGGACCCTGACTGGCAATATGCCCAGTTTCTTTGCAAACCCAACATTTGTTTCTTTTCTCAGAAAAATCTTTTCCTTGAAACCTGGGGCTAACTGGTTTCAGTGGAGGCAGTGAGAGTTTAAGCTGCCCTGACGGCGCGCTTTTCCCTTTCTGCGCTGCCACGCCAGCCCCACTCGCTCTCAGAGCAGGTCTGCTCATGGCATATCGGTCCGAGAGTTCAGCAGCCTCTTGCACTCTTTTTGGATCTCGGTCCTCCAGCCAGGTTTTCAGCTCTGCTGGGCATGCCCCCAAAAACTGCTCTAACAATATAGCATTTTCAATTTTATCTACAGAGTTTGCTTCAATTCCTTCCCACCAACATTTTAAAAACCGACGTCTTTTCGAGGCTAGTTCCTTGTAGCTCATGTCATGGCTTCTCCTGAGCTCATGGAATTTTAGCTATGTATGCTTCTGCAGTTAAATCATACTGTTTTAAAAGTGCAGCTTTAAGTTTGCTGTAATCTTTACTGTCCTCATTGTCAGTTTGACCCAATGCATCCCGAGCTTTCCCGGTAAGTAGCGGGGATAGCTGGAAGCTCCAGGACCCTCTAGGAATACTGGCCTGAATACAGACTTTTTCAAAGTAATTTTAAAGAGGCATCCATATCCTCGCCCTCTTTAAATTTGGCTATCAGTTTGTAATTTAATTTGTAACCTAGTCCTGTAGTTCCAGTTAAACCCAAGTCACTAACCTGCTGTGGTGCTGGTGGTTGGAGTCGTAGCTTCTCTAGTTCATGTTGCCTTTGGCGCTCATGCTCTTCACAGTCGGCCTGTTGCTGTTCACACTCTGTTTCTCGCCATTCTCACTCAGCTTCTCGCTGTTCTCGCTCCCTCTTCTCTGCAGCTCGCTGCTCTCGCCTCTCTTCTCTCTGGGACTCCAGCTCCACCCTCTGCAACTCCTTCTGCAGCCTGATGGCTTCTGGCTCCAGAATGCTGGTGACCTTCCCCCGTTGCTGTTGCCGTTGGCCTCCACTGGCCCTGCTGTCCTCCTCACCAGATATGGACACTGCAGTGGCCACTGGTCCCTCCACGCCCAAGGTTTGGTCCTTTACGGTCACAGTCAGTAACTCGATGCTGTGGGCATCTGCTGCCATCAGGGCATCTATGAGGTTCTGCTTGTTGGCTTTCCCCTCATGCTGGACTCCTCTGTCCTGGCACAACTACCTCAGGTAGTCTGCAGTGTACCCGCTGTAGTTGGAAGCCATCTTCTTCCCTAACTACGGCTATTCTAACTTGCACTTTAGAAAAAAAAATAAAACGTGTAGGAACTTTGACTGTAAGCAAAACTATATTGTTCAGTTTCTTTTTAAAAAAAAAATAAATCACTGCCTTATTTTGCAAGTGAGCTGTACAGTATTAATCTGACACACTGAACTGTTAAAGCTTGTGTTTCCAAATTTAACTGCCATGTAGTGCTACCCTCTCCTCCTCAGGCTCGACCGGTTTCACGCATCCTGAGAAGGAGAGGGTAGCACTACATGGCACTTACTTGTCTTCTTTAAATTATTGCTGCAGCTGGCTGTATTTGGCTCTTAAATAAACAAAGAGCAATTCTATTTTGGTGGATGATGTCCTTATGAACACTACCAGGACCCAAACCATGCTTTTTGGCTCAGCCCCAAGGTTAAAAATGTGCCATTCCCCACTAGCTGTAGCATGTCTTGATGGATCCTCCCATGCCACGTGACATCTCATTGGACTTCTCAGCTCATATCTCTACCACATGTAAGGCTGTGAACACCAGACTGGGATCTCCTCTAGGATTGGAGACAGTCTTACACCCAAAGCCTGTATTGCCATTGTCCAGGGTATCCTGCTTCCTAAACTGACAGACTTATACCCAAAGCCTACATTTCTATTGCTTGGGGCATCCTGCTCCCCAAGCTGACCTACAGGATGGCAGTCTGCTACTCAGCCTTCAAAACTGTTCTACAAAAATGGGACATGGCCTATAACAACATTTGTAAGTTTGCCTTGGCCGCAAACCGATACCCACACTATTGTGATCTTTAAAACAAACTAAGATGGCTTCCTCCACCAGCCTTGCGCAGATTTGCTATGGGAGGTGTGATGCATTCTGTCGTAACTAAGCAATCTCCCATGTCCCTTTCAGCATAGCTGATCCTGTTCACTAAGGGCTAATGTCACTGGTTCTGTAAACACACCCAAAACCAAGGCAAAACTTGGAGAAATCTCCTTCTCATACTCTGCTCCTACACTTTGAAACTCCGTCCTGATCAAGATCTGTTAGGGTCCTTCCAGCCTAGCCTTCCGTAGAAAGTACTGCACTCTTAACTGGCTTCTGTATGTACCTGCTCTTAGGCTGCCAGGAATTGAGTCACCTTGCCTATTTTGGCTGAACACTATACCAGTGAATCTTACTTATCTCTGTATCTTGACTGTATGTACACAGTGCTGTATTTTGCACAGTGCCCTTTATGTATTATCTCGTGTGTTATTCCTTTTGCTCTATATATTTCCCTATATTACTGCTTGGCTATATGTATTGCACCCTGTTTTGTTGTTATTTGTATACTGTTGTGATGACCTCCTATGTTGCAGTTTTCTAGGCCATGCCTGAAAATAGGCAAATGTTTTGTCTAATACACTGACCTGGTAAATTTCAACACAGTGTTCAGTTAGCCAAGCCATGCTGGTGCTGTGCTGGGCCATGGAGCAAAGCGTAAGGTACAAGGGGACACCTAAGGAGCTGTACTATGAACGTCCAAAGGCTACAGGGGAATCTTGGTTGTGTACCATGTGACCCAGACAATATTCCAGTGATGTACCTGTACAGTCTTGGTGCTCCCAGGTGTGCGCATGTATTCTGTAGGGTCGACTCTTATAGAGGTGACGCTTCGTGTACCATAGTGAAGAAAGATCTTAGTTGAAATGGCAATATTCAGATCAGGAGACCAAGAAGAGAAAGAGATGGGAGTATGCCTTATGGGGTAAAGTCAAGATTTATTTATTTATTTACAATTTGGTAACTGGGAAAGGCACACTGAGCCGAGGCTCGTTTCTAGGTGCTGCCCGGGGAAGGGGGAGATCGAGCAATGTGTTACAGTAATAACATTGCTTGCCCAAGTGGTATATCACCCACTATCACCATCTAGAGTCAGATAGCTTTACTTTCTTAGATAAGGTATAGTTCAGTCTTTCCAGACAGTAGATTACCAGAAGTATTTTTCACCATCCCTCTATAGTAGTGGTATACCACATCCGGGTAATCACTTTAACTTTGCATTTTCTGAACATTATATTTTGTAGTTACAGTGTAGTCTCCCATCCCCCCAGGACTTATCTTCAGGGTTTGAATTTGCAGCTAGGATGTGGAACGATGGCCTGTGTTCCAGACGCTCAGTCCACTCAGGGATACATGACTAGGTATTTACTGCTTTTGAAACGGACGGGGCTGGAGGCCCATACTAGATCAGCATAGTCTGAACCATTTAATGTGAAAACGCAAGTTCTGAATGGTCACTTTGAATCTGATCATTCCGTCTCTGGAGCAGGCATGTGGGTCTGCTCCCTGGACCTCCAGGATGCATTCTTCCACATCCCAGTCTGTCCGTCCTATTGCTGGTCCTTTGGTTCCATGCAGGGGGATACTGTAGCAGTTCCAGATCATGCCATTTGGCCTGTCATCCGCGCTTAGGGTCTTCACCAAGTGCATGGCATTGGTGGCACCTTCGTGGTCATCCAGAGAGAGGCTGTGGAAAGATCCAGGGATCTGATCCTCTAGACCTGTCAGTTCTTGGCCAACCAGAAGTTTGGTACACTCTAGGTAGTAACTTGATGAAGCTGCAGTCAGCAATGAGACAGACACACTAAGCTCTGATGCAGAAATGAGTGCACAGTTTGTTATGTTGCAAATTGCAGAAATTCAGAGTGACAGACACACTGTCTAGGTGCCCCTGCACTTCAGTCTAATCAATTTTCATCAGGGGGAATGTCAGTACTTAGGCCCTCTAGTCAATCTAGCCAATTCAGTGCTGTTCCCCTCACAGATGATCAGGTTTATTGGGGCAGAACATAACTCCCCGTGGGCCAAAGCCTGCCTCCAGGTGAACCGGTTATCAGATCTTATCTCCTTTGCTGATCATTTCCCATTTGGGCACTTGTGCCTTGCCCAGGACTTCCTGCAGCTGCTGGTGTATATGGCATCCTCCACCAGGTGATCCACTGGGCTTGCTGGTTGATGTGCCACCTGTAGTGGGAGTTGGGCTGGCAGTGGCCCTATGCCTATGTCGCCAGCTAGTGTGGAATGCTGGCCCCACATCTGGAGGTGGGAATCCCATTTGGCCACTCAGAACTGTCCATCATGCTCTTGACAGATGTGTCTCTGGTAGGGTGGGGAGCACACCTGGGAGACCATAGAGCCCATGGGTTCTGGTCATCCCAGTAGTTACGACACCACATCATCCTGCAGGAACTCCAGGCAGTGTGTTAGGCTCTGATGGAATTTTCTCTGTTGATTCAGGGTCAGATCATTAGGGTCTAGATGGACGACACAATCACCATGTTTTACTTGAACAGGCAGGGTTAGATGCACACCTTTCCATTGTGTAAGAAGGCTTTCTGCACCTGAACACTCTTGTGTAGCCTGGGTGTAGATCTCCTTGTGAACCATGACATGGGAGAACTCCATCAGCTGACGGATGCTCTCAGCTAAGTCAGAGATGTCTCACGAGTGGTCCCTTCATCAGGAGGTGGTAAACCACCTGTTCTTCCACTTGGGCACCCCAGGTGGATCTGTTGGCACCCTGCAAGAACAGAAAACTGAGTTTGTTATGTGCCCAACCCCCAGAGTCCAGGAGACTGTTGGGGGAATACCTTTGCAAGGCCCTGAACCCGGACCTTCTGTACTCCTTTCCTCCCCTCCCATTGGTCCACAGAGTCATGGTCAAGGCCTGTAAGGGCAAGTTGTGGATGGTCTTGATAGCCTTAGACTGGCCCAGGCAGTTCTGGTATCCAGATTTCCTCAGCCTGTGTAGCAGACCTTGGTGGAGGTTGCCTCTCTGCCCAGATCTGTTGACCAGACACCAGGGGAAGGTCCTGCACCCATACCTTCAATCCCTGCACCTCTCAGCCTGATTTCTGAGTGACTAGAGTTCTAGACTCTGTGCCTTTTGGAAGACATCCTCCGTGTTCTGAAGGCCTCCCATAAGGAGTCGACTCATAAATGCTTTGCATTTAAGTGGAGGAAGTTCTTGATGTGGTGCCAGGGTCAGGAGTTTGATCCCCTTGCCTGGTCCGTGGTTAGCATTCTTTTTTTTTTTTTTTTTTAACTTTCTTTTTTTATCCTCCTGGTCGCCCTTGTCACTCTACTCCTTCGGGCTAGCTTAATGCCCTCCAGTCCCCACTGGGTCTGCCCCTAGAGTGCCTCTTTACCTGCCTCCTTCACCTTGCACAGCGGGGTCTGCCCGTGGTTGCAGACTGGGTGGCTGGAGCGGCCGTCATCCAGAGTGCCACGGGTTGTTTCCGTTTTTCTTGGTCCTCCCCTCCCTCCTGCTGGGAGGCGCCCGGCTGCAGGCGGGCGTGCTTATGCCACGCCACGCCAAGTGCAGATGGCGTCCTCCCCGACTCCCCCATGGGAGCTGCCGCTGCCCGAGGCGGTGCTTCCACCCGCTCTCCCGGTGATCGGGTGTATGAACACCGGTGTCCCACCCAGAGGAGAGAGCATCCGTTGGGGCGCTCGATCCTCCTTCCCCTACCCGACCCGGCGACTGATCTGTTCCCGAACCGGGTCGCCGGCGTGGCGCGAGGTGTGGCGTCCAGCGCCTCAGCCCTCAGCGCCACCGGGCCAGCCCCCATGGTTAGCATTCTTGACTGCTTGGATCCTCTTTCAATCTGGATGTGAGCGATGACCCTTAAGATGCACCTGGCAACTGTCTGTGCATACTGGATATGGGCGTATATGCTGACAGCGGCGCAGGAGAAGGTGGTTGGGTGCTTTTTCACAGGCCTGGATCACTTGTCCTCTCTGTTGCATGAACCTCTGCCTCCATTGGTCCTACTAGTGGTGTTGGCACTGCTCATGGGCAAGCCGTTGAGCCTATAAACAAATGTAAGATTTCTCATTTGTTGTGGAAGACTTACCTTCCTGGTGGCCGTCATGTCAGCCAGTAGGATTAGTGAGCTCCAGGTGCTATCGGTGCAGTCTCCTTATCTAGTGTTCCACAAGGATAAGGTGGTCCTTCGCCCCACTCAGATTTCCTCCTGAAGGTCATGTAGGAGTTTAATCATAACGAGGTGATTAACTTACTGGTGTACTTTACCAGCCCCACTTTGGAGGCCAGTTGCAGCTCCATATCCTGGACCTGTGGAGGACACTCTCTTACTATAAGGAGCATACAGCTGAAGTTGGAGGAGAAGTTGACTAACTGTTTCTAGCATATGCTGAAGCCATGCCTGGCAGACTGGCAGCAAAGTGGACTATTGCCAGGTGGATTACATCCTGTGTTGACCTCTGCTATGGTTTGACTGGTAGGGAATCATCCAAGGGGCTTAGGGCTCATTTCCACCAGACATTCAAGTGCCTCGGTGGCTGCTTCCGGGGATATCCCCATTGCGGAGATATGCAGTTTGCAACAGCATTGACATAATAGTTGTTGGGATGCTGCTTTTGGGTCCTCAGTCCTTCAGTCTCTGTTTGCCAAATAGGGGTGCACACCTTGTTGACTCCTTCCAGAGGACTGCCAGAGTGTGGATTGTGAACTATAGCCACACTGTTAGAAATAAAGATTACTTACCCTTGACTGTAATTCTAGTAGTATAAAGTTCATAGCCAGACAACCCACCAAACCTCTCATGGCAAGTGGCACCTGGCTCCCTGCTTCCAGCGTGCAAATGATCTGACATCATAGGGCAGAGCCTTAGGCTATAGCACCGGGGATTAGCTTAAAGCCTTCCGATGACTTGACTGTCTCCAGCAGAACTGCCAGTGTGTGGATGTGAACTGAATGACACTAGCAGAACTACAGTTACAGGTGAATAATCTGTATTTTCCTCTACCTGTGTGCTGGGAGTAGGGGCTGTCTGCTGTCAAATCCTTCAACTGCCACCTCAGAACTTCCTCATAAATAGGAACCTAATACCTTAGAAATTATGTGGCCACTGGGGAACTTGCTGCAGAACTTGGACCCAAATTGTTGCAGGGAAATCGGGGCCATGGTTATGCTGAATATAATTAAAATCTGGGTAAAGTTGCTTGCTGGTGAGGTGTGAGAGGGCATTTTCACAGCTGGAATTTATGTGAACACTGGCATGGCAGACAGAGTGAGTTGGAAAGAGAAAGGGGAAAGACTGTTGTATACCAGGGATGACATGGACCTGATCGATGGGGGGAGGGGTACCATGAGACACCAAGGAGAGCATACAGTCCCATGACCTAACATGATGGCATGCACTGAAACATCACGCATGCTTGAGGACGCTGTGGCCTAGTGAATTGAGGGAAGCCAGGGGTCTGTCTTAGCGAGCCACTACTACTCCCCCACTGTGCTCTGCCACAGTCTGCTCTGGCTACTGCCAATTCTCTGCTCAGCTGTCCACCAGTCTTGACTACTCTTGCATGCTTAATTGGGGGCACTTTTCAAACCATAAGATAGCTGCATTCTCCAAAAGAAATAGTCTTTAGGTAGCAAACAGAAGCAACACGGGCAAAATGCTTCTTCCGCTTTTTGTATAACCACATTTTGTGTCTCCAAGAAGTTTGTCTTGGCTTTGCCAGGTAGCCTTAAAAAGATGTCAGCATCTCTTTCAGTAACTTAATTTTTTTTTTTTGTCTTTGTGAAAGGTGCCAGACTGACAACACTGATACTGTTGCCCTCTGTTAATCCACATGATTGATACTGAATTGGTGACCACAGTGCAAGTTTTCGACACTGCCTTGCCAATTTGCCTCAACCTAGTCATACAGGAATCTTCACTTGGATGAGGGGATTGTTCAGACTCCATGCCCATTTAGTCCTTGGCCTCTTACATTAGAGTGCCACAAGGGGGCGTAATTAATACCAGTTGTGTTAATGGTTTTGTAATGTGGACACCTGCAGGGGTGGATCTAGAATGGTTTCAAGGGAGTAAGCAGTTTTTCATGGTGGTAGCACTTCCCCCTAAAATGTAAAATGTTCACTTTTAGTGTTCAGATTAGGTTTAGTTAGTTTTTGCTAGCCTGGGGAGGGGGGGTAGCGTGTGCTACTTCACTACATAGTTGGATCCTCCAGTGGACACCTGTCCTGTAACAATCACTGCTCGTTTTATATGGGCCACTGAAATGCTTACAGATGATATGGGCTTTCAGCCACGTCTGACCCGACCTGAATTCAAATCACTGACCTAAAGGTGAAAAGGCTTCTTAACTCGCTACCGATCCATTGAGCCATCCAGGCATTTAAGAAAGTTAGCCTTTCTAAAAACAATGCATGTCTAAGGACATGAATCTTACAGTATAAAATACATTACAGAAATTTTATTCAGGGTGGGTGGAAGTTTTACATTATGATAATCCTTACCAGTTAACAATAGCACTTACTTATCCTGAGGTGGTGTTTTTAAGAACCTACTACTGGATCTTATAAAATAAAAAATATTTAGCAGTTTCTTGACAGTTTAATGTAGTGAATGCTGAAAAAACTGTCCCATGTATTGTTTTCTTTTAGCTGCTGTAAATGTTTTTTTTTTTTTTTTCTTAATCTGGATTTTTATTTCCATTATTGTAGGGAAAGTATTTACAGACTACTGCCTCAGACCACTCCAGAAAACATCAGTAAGAACTTTAGCCAGTACAGCATTGATCCTTCGACACGGTACCCCAATATCAGCCTTAACTACCTGAAACCCAGCCAGGTAATGTCACGTTTTGACTTGTGGTTGAATAGCTAATAAAGTAGTAGTTTCATTCATTGAACTTATTTGTCAGATATAATTGTTACGTCATACATTTGAAAGATGGTATGTAACCCCTAGATGGCGCTATCCCAGGGGCTACTACCCCTGCCTGATTTGCCACTAACAGGTTGAGGGGCCTGGATCCAATGGCGGGTGCCTCCACCCAGAGGTCAGGGTTTGCAATAGTTAAACTTACTTGGTCACAGCCCTCTGGGACACTGCAACCCCCCTTTCTTCCCACTAGTGGCCCACACAATATATCAGAATTACCTTCACAGTATACACTTACCCCCAGGGCTGGTTCAGGCACTGGGACCTCCTGTAAAATAAGATACAGTGCAACAATCACAGTACAATACTTTAACATAGACAAATACCTCAGGCAGTATAACTTTGCTGAAACAAGCAGCTCTGATTTATTTAGGGGGAATATAACAAGGACAGGGGGAAATCAGGTTAATTAGCTTATCACTTTACTCATCTACCTATGGCTCTGTGCACAGGCCTATCCCTACCAGTTACTGTCCCTGGGTACCCAAGCCCTAGTGGCTAGTCCAAACCGTGGCAGCTGGTAGGGCCCTTTCCCACAGAGAAAGAAAATTAGTTTAAACAGTCAGCAGTACAGTGATTCCATTTGGATTCAATGTGGCAATTCAACAGGGAGCGACCCTGAATTAGTACTCACGACCTCCAAACAAGATAGGGTCCTTCAGTGTCAGCAGGGCTACTCTTGAGCTGCACGACTCCTCACACATTTGTATGGCAAACTGCAACAGGCAAAAGTCCTTTAATGGCAGCAGGATTCACTTGAAATACACAAGCTCTTCACACATTTATATGGTAAAACAGAAAGTACTCTACCAGGCAGGCTGCTTCTATCCCGATCGCAATTACTGCACAATACCCGGAGAACACACAGCAGATTCAGTTCCTGACAGACCGAGTGCAATTCAGCGATTTCTCCAGTCTTCTACAGGGTGAGCCTGGTTTCTACTCTTCAGATATCCTTTGATTCTCTTCACAGGATGGATTCAGTCCTAACAAGCAGTTACACAAGCTGCAGACCGGAACTCTGGGCCTTACACATGTTTCCGACTAAAACTGCACACTGAAAAGCACAGGCTCCTTCCTTCTTCACTGCCAGAGCTCAACTGAAACTCCAACAGACAAAACCGGGCACTTCCTTTGAGTTCCTCCCAGTTCTTGACTGGATTGGCTGTCACTCACAATAGACTGCTCCTGTTGGTCCAAAAAGGCGCCGAAGTCCAAACTACATCTCCCAGAGTCACTGCCCATACAGTCCTCTTGTGGCTGGCTCAGATTATGAGTCCAAGTTCTGATTCGTCCAAGTTAACCCACACTGATTGGTCCTGTTCAGCAGTTCAAAACTAGAATGGGGAACTAGGCAAACACAGTGCTGACTGCAAAGAAAGCAGGTTAGACAAACTGTATTTTCATTATTACTCTAAATGATTTCTGGCAAACAGTTACACCTTTCAGATAGGTTCCTTTTTGCTCCTAGTGACTGCAAAATGGGTAGATTGGCAGCAGTTCGAGTGGTACTCGAACAGAGAAACACACAGTCCCCCCATATAAACTAATTATGTCTGCAAGCAGACAGCTCTTAAAGAGACAGTACCAGAGGCTCTAAAAACACTCACTGATAAATGGCTTAAACGCCAAACACCATTCAGGCTTGGAGCATTCAAGCAAGCTCCTGGAAGTCTTTTGGGAACCCCCATTTGCAGAGGGGTTACAGGTAGTCTCTGAAACTTTTTTTTTACATCAGGTTTTTTATCCCCCAGTACCATTCCGCCTAGTCTTGAAGTTGGGGTTTCCCTGGCTATGGCTCAGCCTCGTCATCCGCTACCCCTCGCCATCCTCTTGATGTCCATGCAGAGTGGAGAACAAGAGTGCCTCTGGCAGTCATATAGATGGCACCAAGGGTTTTCTTCACTGTTTTCTGCTGTCTTCCTTCTGCTTTCCACCCACTAGATGGCAATGCCACAGCACAACCTGTCGGAGGAGCAAGTTGCCAGGCCCTCTTTAGAAGTCGCTGTGCTGCTAGAAGCGATGTCATCCCCTGTCTGGGCAGGGGAAGTGCTACCTTTCGCAGCACTATTGTCCAGCCCCACCCACATGTCGTGAACCTGGGTTACATGCATGCCTACACAGAAACTGGTCATGTCTTTAGTGCTTTTTAATCTCACTAGAAGACTTTTTGCTGTGGGATGCCTCACAGCAGTAAAGTTACATTCCTTTGGCTCCATCATGTAATCCTTTGATATGCAGCGTTGTAATAAGACTGATATGAAACTAGCGAGGGATTCTTGTCTTTAAGTTTATGTCCCTGGCATTCTGTCTGGATGTTGGAACATGTGTCTTAGATGACATATTTAGTTTTTGTTCAATTACAATAACCTTTTGTCGGACTACAGTGTTCTGAATTTCATTTTGCATGTTTAGTTTGCAGAGGGATCTGAAATTTAAACATTCGTAATAGCCAATTAAAGAGTGAGGTCCGTCATGATACTTACAGAGCTTCTGTAATGTCAACAAATCTTAGTGTACACAGCAGCCTCCCTATGAGGCTCTTGTTTAGGGCCAAGCTGCTGCTGTTTAATAATTCCTTTACCCAGGAAAGCCTTTTTGTATTGAAATATAGCATTTTAAAGTAAATGTGTGATTTAAAAAAAAGCATTTCGGGTTTCATAGACCGCTACCCCGGGGTGGCGATAGCTCCTCTGTATAAAAATTATATTTTTTTTTACTCACTCAGTAAAATATGGGAAGGGATCGTAATTCAGTCCAAACTGTGAGCCAGCTGATCCCTTCCCACTTCCGAGTCTGCCTGCTTCGCCCCCGCACTCCCCCATTTTGAGACATGGTACTAGGGGGAGCACGGGGACGCGCCCCATACAAGTCTATGGGGCTAATTTTTAAAATGATTTTACTAAATTTTTATCAAATGTTAGTTTAAAGTTTAGTAAAATTGTTTTAAAAATGAGCCCCATAGACTTGTATGGGCATGCCCCCGTGTTCTCCCTGGTACCACGTCACAAAATGGGAGCGTGGAGGCAGAGCAGGCAGACTCGGAAGTGGGAAGGGATAAGCTGGCTCACAGTTTGGACTGAATTACGATCCCATCCCATATTTTACTGAGTGAGTAAAAAATTGTAATTTATAAAGAGGGGCTATCGCCGCCACGGGGTAGTGGGCTGTCAAGCCCCAAATTTTAGGTCACACAATCTCTTTAAGTGTTACTACTTTTTTTCTTTAACAGCTGAGAGAACAGAAGCACGTGTGTTTATCTGTAAGGTGACTTTCCCAAGGTATCACAATTAGTGTAGTAAATGTGATCGCCTGTTTCTTTATTTCATGCTCTAACCGCTTGACCACACTACTTTCCAAGTTTGTGTGTGCCATTGTGTGATGTGTGATAAAGTGAGGCGTACATTAAAGAGCTAGTAGCACACACAAAAAAATGACAGACAGAAATGTTTGTAATTTTAAAAGTAGTTCCTTGTTACTTTTTAATTTTGAAGTATGTTCTCTTTTTATTTACTCCTCCTCACTTGTCCCATAGGCCTCTCTCCAGTGGGGTGTTGGGGTGTCCATTTCCTGCCCAGCCTAATGTCTACCTGGACTGGTCCACTGCTCCCGGGAGCTCTCCCCCATCTCCACCAATAACCCCGACCCCTGGCTTTGAGCCCCCGGGTGAGACCACCATTTTACTCCTCCAGCGCTCTATCTACAATCTAGAAGGGCAGCCGGGGAGTGGAGGAGAGAGAGACAGCGACCGGCCAGGTAGGATTTGACTGTGGGCATGGGGGACATCATTGGCCCCACCTTCGCCTGTCCGGGTGCCAGGGCTTTTCCATGCGTTTTGTGCCCTGGAGGCATGGACATGCAGTGATGGCATGGGCGCACTCCCGCACCCGTCCGCATGCCATCTGCCGCCAGCCTGCGTGCGTGTCTCCTAAATGTTGCGCTGCCCCCAGTCTCCACTGGGAGCCACTGTCACAGCAGGAGACGTAACCCACCCACTCCCAGGAGAGGAGAGTAGTCTTCTGGACACTCAATCCTCTCCTGCCCCTGCCGACCCAAGCTCGTTCACGAACCCTGGTCGCAGGCATGGCACAAGGTGTGGCGTCCAGCACCTCAATCCTCAGCGCCACCGGGCTGGCTCGTATGTTTATTTTCTATGTGCTCATTGTGGCTTTCTGCCTAATAGTATTGGGTGTGATGTGAAAAGCAGTGCTTTAACTGGAAGCAGACTAGCTAGTTCTGTTTCTCTCACTACATCATCAGCGTGTGACCTCACTCATTACATCATGAGCCCTGCTCTCTGCAGTGGTGGACATAAGAGGGGTAAGGGGCTGCAGCCCCCACTTAAGAAATAGCTCCATAAAGGTTAGTCTTGAGTCTGTTTGCTGCATGCTGGTTGTTGGTACCACTCCGCCCCTGGGTTTCTATGCCCTAAGTGCATTATTTTGCATGTTTCACATTGAAACCTAGCTGCCATACCCTTGACCACTCCTCTTGTTTTCTCCCTCCCCACTCATAGTATCCCCCAGTGCAGATTTTGGTATCATCCATAAAGAGGCAGACCTTCCCTTCCAGCTTCTCTGCAATTTCAAACAACATGAAGTCTTGCTATATTATGACATATGCAGTGAGTCCCAACCTTTGAACTGCTCCGGAGGTGAAAGAGTTAACTTTCCATGCCAGGCATGGAACGTTGAGCTCGAGCTCGGTTGAAATTCTGTCTGTTGTTCTTCAAACTCAAACCGTCAGATTCTTTACTCCACCTCACTGAACAGTCGCTCCGGAGATTTCTCCTTCTGCTCGGTTCATTTTGTCGGTTAAAGTATTGTTTTTCTCGGTTTTCGACCGAATTTAAACCGCAACCGGTCGGTTCAGGCTTGCTCTGTGGTATTTGTGAGTACTAGATAGGTTTTACATTAATTCTCTTCTGTGTGGAACTTGTAAATGGTTTATCGGTTCGGTTTGAACCGATCAGGTTGTTTAAAATATCTGATTTAGAGTGTGGTTACCGGTTCTTATCGGTTCTAAAAAAAACAGATTTTATTATGTTTTTTTCCACGACCCGTGACACGGTTGGGAACCGATAAGAGGGTCTTACCTGGCGGATTGCCATAAATGGGTAAGTTTGGTTAGGACTGCACTATGTCTGAGAAACCCAAAAGAAAAACCGGGCCCACTGGATTTCAACACTGCAGTGTGTGTGGGGAAGTCTTTACCAAGGCTGACCCCCACACCACCTGTGTTTATTGTCTGGGGTTTGACCACCTCAATGCAGACTGCCAGATTTGTCTCCGGAGCAGTTCGAAGGTTGGGACTCACTGCATATGTCATAATATAGCAAGACTCCATTAGAAGAAACAACATTACTAAGGTGAGTAATTTTTTCGTCTCTTATAAAGGCATTAAAGAAGACTGGTACCAGCACTGATCCCTGAGGCACCGTACTGGTCATGCTCCCCCCCTCGGTGTGAATTCTGTTTACTACCACCCTCTGTTGCCTATCCCCTAACCAGTTTCTTATGCAGTTTACCACCTTTGGACCTACACTAAAGCAATTCAGCTTGCTTACTAGTCTCCTGTGTGGAATTGTGTTGAAAACCTTACTGAAATCTACAGTAGGTAGGCCATGTCCACCACTCCACATTGATCTAAATCCTTTGTCACCCAGTCAAAGAAATCTATCCGATTCATTTGACATACGAACATACGAAATTTGCCAGCAGATAAAGGCCTAGAGGTCTATCAAGTCTGCTCGAATGTGCAGCTAGCACCCCTTATTCTGCAGCTGCCCCTCCCTTCCACCCTTCCCCTTTATTAACCCTCCCCTTGTCCTGTCCCATCCTCGTTTGAAGCAGTCCACTGTTCTACTGCATACCACTTCAGCAGGTAATGCATTCCACCCAGCCACCATCCTTCTGTAAAAAGTGTCTCCTCATCTCCTCCTGAACATTCCTCGCCCAGTCTCATATCATGGCCCCTGGTGTCCCTCCCTCCCTTACTTTGAACAGCCCTCTGTACCTGTCTTGTTTATTCCTTCATGTATTTAAAGGTTTCAATCATGTCACCCTGTCTCTCCTCTCCTCCAGTGAGTACATGTTCAACTCCTTCAACCTCCTCTCTGTATGGTAAGTCCCCAGCCCCTTGATCATCTTTGTCTACTCTGCGCCTGCACCCCTCCAGTAACTTAATGTCCCTCTTCAGATACGGACGCCAGTACTGCACGCAGTACTCCAGGTGTGGTCTAACTAATGACCTATACAGTGGCAGAATCACCTCCTCCCTCCTCGAGGATATACCCCTAGCAATACAACCCAGCATTTTGTTGGCCTTTGCAGCTGCCTTCCTACATTGTGCGAGTTGTTCATTGACCCTGTAATGAGCACACCCAGATCCTTCTCCTCCTCTGTCTGGGCTAGCTGCACTCCCCCTAGCTGGTAACTCCTCCTTGGGTTCTTCATCCCAAAATGCAGCACCTTGCACTTTTTGGCATTAAAGCCCAGTTGCTAGGTGTCTGACCAGGTTTCAAGCTTTGCCAGATCATCCTGCAACCCCTGCCATCCCCCTAGGTCATCCACCACCGCGCCTACCTTGGTATCATCAGCAAACAGACTGATCTTGCTCTTGATGTCCCATGATATGTCTGCAGTGAATATCCCAAGCAACACTGGTCTCAACACCGAGCCCTGTGGAACACCGCTCGTCACTGCCCTTGGGTGTGAGAGCTCCCCACCCACCACCACCCTCTGTTGCCTTCCCTACAGCCAGTTTCCTACCCATCTCACCAGCTTTGCACCCGCCCCTGTGCCTACTAACTTCCTTCCCAGCCTTCCATGTGGCACTGACCCCCCCCCATGAAACCAAGCTTCATTGGGTCTTGTAACCCTACTAGATTCAAGATATTCCACAATCTTTACCTTTAGCAGTGATTCCATTGACTTTCCCACCACTAATGTCAGGCTGACAGACCTATAATTCCCAGCCTCCTCCCTGCTACCACTTTTGTGTTGTGGGACTATATCCGCAGTCATCCGGAACCACTCCTGTTTCCAATGAGCTGTTAAATAGGACTGTTAGAGGTGCAGCCAGTATTTCTCTGAGCTCCCTTCATGCTCATTCCCTACAACAACCCCATATGGGGTCGCAGATGTGTCAAGCCCAGCCCGTAGGCACGGCAGGACGTCCTGTTTGCAGGGATGTCCCCCCTTTTTATAGAATTCGTGAGCAGTTGTAGGATTCAGGAAGTGCCACCAACCTTCCTTTTCTCAGTGGGAGGATGGAAATGTAGTCTTGAGTTCCCCTAACTCTTGTACTACGTTCTCTGGCTAGAATCCCCCTCCCAGCTGGTAGCCTGTGTGCTAATATGGTTTGTAGGATAGCCGAGTGGTATTGTATCTTAATTAGCAAGGTGTACAGTCCTTACGAAACCTTTCTGTTTAAAAATGTTATATCACACAATCGGACTCCAGGCAGTGCTGATAAGAAATTGTAAAAAGTTTACTTCAAGAGAAAAAAAAAACAGTAGATTCTGCAATTTGGAAGATCTGAAATGCAGACAATACAAAAATAACTACTGGATGGTTATACAGAAAACACTATACACTGTTTTTTTCTAAAACTATATCTTGAATTGATGCTTAGAGTCTAGAAAGATTCAAATGTCCTTTTTGAGAGGACGATTCTCTCTGTAGGTGATGAAGTTCTTTAGAAAAACAAGATTGTTGGAAAGAAAACTTGAGTCTCTGAGTTTCATTTTGCCCAAACTCAGAGGTGTCTTGGTATAAAGTCTTTATTCCCAAATTCTGACTTAAAAATCAGAATTCTCTGTTCAGAATGTGAAAAGTCTGCTTTCACAAACCTGGGTATTTTCAGGGGGTTTCCCAGACCCACATATGCTTTCAAAAAGTATATAACAGCTTGATAAGTCCTTCTAGCTCTGAGATTTTCAAGAAATACCCTTCCTTGTCTTGCTTAAACTTCCACGCTAATGCACTGATTTCAAACTGTGTGTGTAAGTTAAAGTCTGAGTGATGTCATTTTTCTGGCCACACCCATCCCCTTTTAGATGGCTGTGACAGTTCACCTTGTCCTGCAGGTGTTACTGTAGTTCCATGTTTAAAAACCCTGTAACATGTCTTATGCCCATGTATGGTTCTTCCTGTTGCTGTAGGAGGCTGACCTCCCACTGGGGGCCTTTTTCTTTGGAATGGCTAAGTGCCGTTTGATGTAAGGGGTATAACCCTTGGAATACACATACACTGTCTGCTCATTCCTAGACGAATGCCAGCACTTAAATGTTAAGTACCTTTTTTTTTTCTTTTCAAATCTCCCTTTGCCTTTAAAGGGACAGTGTTTTAACTCTGGAGCGCATCACTACACATTAAATATGAACATAAAGTGGTATCTTCATCATATATACAGTATGTGTATATATGTGTGTGTATATATATATATATATATATATATATTTTTTTCCACCGGAGGAAAGAAGGGAGAGGGGAGATATGATAGAGACTTTCAAGTACCTTAGAGGAATAAACAGGGTATAGGTTGAAAGCATATTTCAGAGAAAACTCTGCACAAGAACAAGGAGGCTGAAGGGTGGAAGACTCAAGGGTAATGTTAGGAAGTACGTTTTCACTGAGGGTGGTAGAGCCATGGAATAGCCTTCCAACAGAAGTGGTGGGTGCAAAACAATACAGTGGTTCAAGAGTGCATGGGATAGACATAAGGGTACCCTGGAGATGTGCAGAGCAGGAGAGCCACAGATCAAATAGGATCTAGGGCTGCAGCAGTGAATAGGGAAATGGGAAGACTAGGTGGGCTGTGTGGTCCTTATCTGCCGACAGATTCTATGTTTCTATGTTATAGGCCTGTGACAGGGTTAGAGCTCCTGTCTGAATTTGTGCTGTAATAACCTAGGTGTGTAAACATGCTATACCCTATTTTCTAAAGAAATATCATGATCTCATGTCAGATATCAGCCTTTATATGTTTATTTAGGATGAGTCAGCCTGCCTATGTTTACTTAGAGAATTGTGAGTCAGACAGTTCACATGGTGCTGACATCATCAGAAGGCAGGGATAGAAGCCTGCCTTCTGAGATACAAAACGGAAGAGTCAGTCAGTGGAGACCTGACTGTCGTGGAGGAAGCATCTCATAGTACATGCAAGTTTTCATGTGCGAGGAATCTATTTGGCTGAAACTGAGCCTGGAAGTTGTACACTGAGGGAATTGTGCACTGTTTTTGCAAAATTGGTAGACTAATAACCTGTTTCCTTTGTGTATGTTTATTATTTTATTTTTTTATTTTGGAAAATAAATATCACAAAGTACGTTCTACACTTTTTACTCAGTTTGTTGCATCTGTCTACCCACCAACCATCACAAGGTCTATCTTACCACATCCCTGCCTTCTAAAACAGAACCTGGGGGAATGTGCCCTTATTGACGGCAGTGTTTTCCCAGTTCTGTTATTGATCCAGTATGTGAGATAGGCCATCTGCATTACCATTCTTTGACCAGGCCCATGGGTAACCTCCATGTCATAAGCCTGCAAGACGATACTCCATCTCAGGAGTTTCTCATTCATTTTCCCCATTTGGCCCAACCACAGTAATGGGCTGTGGTCCATTTGAACCTTAAAATGCCTCCTATAAACATATGATTCCAGTTTTTTCAATGCCTAAACTATGGTGAGGCATTCTTTTTCTACTGTTGAATAAGCTTATTCACCTGAAAGCAGCTTCTTGCTTGTTTGTTCTGTCTCTTCTTACTATGGAACAAATATCCACTTAAGTTTATTTGCATTGAACTCCAGGAGTGCTGACTCTTTTTACATATTTGTCTTGGGTGTCTCCTTAACCTAGCACCTCCGTCCTTGGCAGAACGCAACAACACATATCTTACTCTTGCTTAAGTATACAATGGGGTGCTCTCTCCCCTGATTGGATACTTGGCTGAGGACTGCCCCAGTAACTTCCATGCCACTTTTGGCAATTTGGTGCCCCTCCATTAAAAGAACTAGTACTCACATATGGCTTACTATTTACTTTTAGCAGAAATACTCAGATTCGTACCACCCCTAGCTGTAGAGTGTATACCAGGCTCATTACCTAAAGAAAACGTGTGTGGGGGGTACAATTACTGAAATTAACCTTTGTAAATACAACCAGATCCAGTGGAGAGGATGCTAGGCGTATGCTAGACCTAATTGCTAAGGGGCCCCCAATAACTCCACAGAGGAAACAATGATCAGAATGTCCAATGCAGCAGCTAGGATTGTGCAGTATGGCTTTATTTACAGATGTTACTAAAGCACAAGTGGACCCCAATAGTTGATCTTGGCAAAACAAGTAACACTCTTTTTCCAGAAACTCTTTGCTAGGCAGTACAGTTTTCCACAGAGCCTTCTCTATCCATTTTTCCCAAAGTGCTCATGGCCTGAATTATATACTTGAGCTACTTTCAAACACATTTCCATTTCCCAAATTGGATGCTTGTGACCTGAATCACATTCTTGAGCTATTTCCAAAACACATTTCACAGTGTAAACTCATGACCTGGTCCACATATTGAAGTTTTATCCTGGGCATTGGCCTCTACCCGTGGACCTTGGCATCCATCAACGAACCAGTTAGCCATGCCTTGTAGACTCCAGATGGTGTTCCTCCTACCCTTTGCCCCAACTGACAGTTCTTTGCCGTTCCTTCAGGGTTACACCAAAAGAAGCCTTCGGTCCCCACTGAATTGGTAAAGACTCCGAACTCTAAACTTTAAATTTGACACCGAAGTGTATGAGGAGTCCTGACAGGTGTGATCTAGCCTTATCTTGGACACACACAACTCAGCAAACTCCCTAATGAAAACAGTTTCTGCATCTGTATTCATATATCTGCTGCTCCTTCCTTAAGGGACGGAGAACAAACCAGAAAACACCCTTTTTCTTTATGGTAGCTTTGTCAGAATTTCTTACACAACATCCTTCTCAAAGGCATCTGTAAACACTCTAGGGCCTTCAGGGGATTGCCCCTTGGATCCACTAAACTGACAGTCCTTCTCACTGCCCCCTGGAGTGAAATCAAGGATTTCTGCTGCAAAAGGTCTCCACCACTTTACTGGCAACTGTAGAATTAATCCAAACTAGGGTGATAAACACAGGGCTCACTGTGACAGAGCTCCAACTGGCAGACCTCCTACCACTCTGACTCTCCAACTCAGACTAACTGAACATTCTAAACTTCCCCTGAGCAGTTCACTCAAAAATGGTTATGCTGCTGTGAGAGTTCTAATTGACATAATCATCCTCACTCAGCCTAGCTGAGTAAACAATGATGTCATTATGTAGAAAGCCCCTAATGAGTATCCGTTTGCACCACAAATTGCTTGTTGTAGTCTGGGCTGGTCTGCACTGGGGTGCTCACAGGCTGTGCTCATTTTATCCTACTAGGCTCCTTCTTTGTCAACAACCCAGATAAAGGAGCTGCCAGGGAACTGTAGTTGGGTACAAATTTCCTATAATACCCTGCTGTCCCAAGAAATCTCCTGACTTGACTCTGGGTTTTAGGAGTGGGCCATGCCGCAATCGCCTCTATTTTCACTTGGTTTGGGTAGAGCCGTCCTTTTCCCTTCCACATGTCCCAAATAAGTGACCTCTGCCATGGCCACCTGGCACTTTTCTGCCTTAATAGTCAGACCTGCAGCCTGTATTCGGCCAAACACCTCCCTCAGGTGTGTCAGTTGTTTCTCCCAGCTATGGCTAAAACTAGCAGCATCATCCAGGTAGGTGACTGCTAAGTCGTCCGTATCCTGCAACACATGATTTACTACTGATCGTTGGAATGTAGCAGGGGCATTCTTCATCCCAAAGGGCATGACCTTGAACTGAAACAGGCCGATTGGGGTGATGAACGCTGACCTTCCCTTAGCCCTGTCAGTGATTTCCACCTACCAGTACCCTTTTCAGGTCTACTGTAGTTAAGTATGTTCCTCCCCGGTTTATCCAGCAATTCGTCTGTGCATGATATTGGGCTGGCGTCAGATTTCATGATGGCGTTAAGTGCACGTAATCTACACAGAACCGTGTAGTCCCATCCGGTTTTGGTACAAGGACTACAGGTGAGGCCCAGGGGCTGTGGGATTTCTGTATCACCCCTAGATCCTGCATCTCCCCCACCTCCTTCCTAATGTCCTTGAGGACGGTCTCTGACACCTGGTAGGCTGTCCTATGTATGGGTGCTTGGGTCCCCATGTTTATGTCTTGCACCACTAGCGGTGTCCATCCAGGCTTGGGCATAAATAAAGTGGCGAATTCCTGCAAAACGGTCCTGAATTCTTGGGCCTGTCCAGGTGTCAACTGCGGTGACAGTGTGATGGTCTCCACAGATGATGTCTGCTTACTCTTGGCCAACAAGTTGAGAAGGGGATAGTCTTCACCTAGCTCCTTCCCAGGACTACAAACAGCAAGTACCATGTCAGCCCTATTAAACTATGGCTTCATCATGTTTACAGGATACATCCTGTGACTGTGTTTTCAGTCAGGTAACTCCACAATGTAATTAACATCATTTACCTGCCAGACTACCTTGTATGGCCCCACCCACTCAATTTGCAGCTTGTCCTTCTGGACTGAGATCAGAACCATTACCTCCTCTCCTACCCCATACGAGCGAGCTCTGGCTCCACGATCGTACCAGGTCTTTTGTTTTTGCTGAGAAGCTGCCAAGTTGCTCTGAACCACACCCATAAGCTCCTTCAGCGTCTCCCTACTCCACTATGGGAGTCCCCTAGGTGGCATGCTTACCTTCCCAGTCTTCTCATATTAAATCTAGGGGCCCACCTCACTCTGCATTCATACAAGAGCTCGAAGGGTGAAAACCCGGTCGACTCTTGTGGCACTTCCCTGTAGGCAGACAGCAGGCGGGGCAGGTATTTCTCCCTGTTCCACCCCTGCTGTTCTGCAGATGCCAGCTTTTAGGGTCCCATTAAATCTCTCTACGAGACCACTGGCTTGTGGGTGGCATGGTGTGATGCACCTCTGTATGACACCGCACTTCTCCCACAAACACTTCATTAGGTCCAACATGAAGGTACCCCCTTGATCAGAGATAACCACCTGTGGAAACCCAACGTGGGATAAAATCCCCAACAAAGTGTCTGCCACCTTGTCCGCCTTAATGAAGGACAGTGTGATGGCTTCAGGATAGTGGGTAGCATACTTGACGACTGTCAATATATACTTTTTTCCCAGAGGAACTTGGAGTATTCAAAAGACCTACAATATCCATTCCCACCTTCTGAACTTACTCCTCCACAGTTGGTAAGGGAATCAGGGCAACCTTGGCTTTGCTTCTAGAGCCTTCCCTATTTCCTGACACCACTGACAGGGTTTGCAGTATTCCTTCACCTGCTTGGTAATATTGGGCCATTAGAAATTGTCGGCTAAGTGCTGCGTAGTACGAGCAATGCCCAAATGTCTGGACATGGGAATATCATGAGCCACCTTGAGCAATAACTCATGATACCCCTGGGGAATAACAAGCTGCCTTCCAATCACCCATCCCTCTGTCCTGACATCTTGTGTGGTATAACAATCCATTGTCCCAATACACCTTATGTTTTCTGCCCCCGTGTCCCATCTGACTCTGCACAGGCCCTCAGCTTCTCTAAGCTAGGGTCTGTCCATTGTGCTGCTGCTAAGTCTTCCCACTTACCCAGAGCATGTGGCATGTCCCTATTGGTTCCCAGGCTGGGGTTCATACCCATGGCAGTAGGGGACTCGGTATCACAACCTTCTCCCTCCCCGGGCTATGTGTCACCCCTTTCTCCTGAGAGCAAACTCCAGTAGCAGTTTGGTTAACTGCCCCTAGGGGAAGTTCCATCCCTCTGTTATCACCCTCTTTTACAAGAGCCACAGGCTGGCTGGCCTGTCTCCCAGCCTCTCCTGTCTGAATTTCTGTGGGATCCCAAAGATCACAGAAGCCCCTATCCTTTTTGGCTCTGGGTCACAACAAAAAACACCCACTGTGGAACATCATTCCCCACAATAACATCCATAATCAGTTTGTCAGCTACAGCCTCCTTTCTTAACCCTTCACTTGTATCTCTCCAGTCCAGGGTAACACTGGCTAATGGGTAGGTTTTCTTTTCCCCAGTGATATCCCTCGCAGAGACAAACTGATAGTATTTGTTCAGCTTCCCATCAAATCCCCATTTACCAGGGTAAGATATGCTCCAGTATCCCTTAACCCTCTAGTCTGTACCCCATTCACTGTAACTGTGTGAATGTGCACCCTTGTATTTTCAGGGGTAGTGTCAGTAACACAGTTGGCAACCAGCTCAGTTTGCACAGGCCCTTTTACATTTTGGGCCTTCTTAGGACACTGCCTAGAAATATGGCCTGACTTCTTACAATACCAGCATTCATAATTTTTCTTGTCCCCAAACTTTCTTTTAGGCACCAGGTGGTTCCCTTCTTTTTATGGAGGACCCGTGGTTTTTGGTTGTCCAGAAGGCACACTTTTCCCCTTTGCCCCTGTATTCCCTGCTCCCCCATTTCCCTTGAGAGCAGGCCTGCTTCGAGTATAGTGATCCGCCATCTCTGTAGCCTGTTTGGCAGTCTTAGGACCTTGATCCTCCAGCCAAAGCTTTAGATTAGGTGAGCAAATCCAATGAAACTGTTCAATTAATACCACCTCTTCAGTAGCTTCAACAAAATTTGTTTTTTACCCCCTCCCACTAGCGTTTTAAATATTGATGCTGTTTAGTTTCTTCAAAGCTCATTTCTGGCCCCTTACATGGTTTCCAGAAATTTTGCTCTGTATGCATCAAGGTTCAGATCATATTTTTTTAACAATGCAGTTTTTATCTTATCAAAGTCTTTACTGTCCACATTGTCCATCTGTCCCAATGCCTCCTGTCCCTTGCCAGTAAGCAAGTTCCAGGCCATTTTGGGTATATTGGCCTGGATACAGACCTTTTTGAATGAATTCAAAAACCTGTCCATATCCTCTCTCTCAAACTCAACCATCAATTTTGAATTTAATTTTTACCCCAGCCTTGGAGTTTCAGACCCACTCCCACCACTTACTTGCTTGGGTGCAGTTGGTTGGATTTTCAGCTTCTCCAGTTCAAATGCTGTTTGGCGCTGTTTTTTCCTCTGCCTCAGCCTCTCTCTGGCACTGCTTTTCCTCTCTTTGGCGCTGCTTTTCCTCTGCCTCGGCCTCTCTCTGTTGCTCTTTCCTCTATTTCTATGTCAAACGTTTTTTTGCTCCAGCTCAAGCTGTCTCCTGTATCCACAGCCTCCTCAGCTCCAGCTCCTTTTCTGTGGATTGCTCCTGCCCTCTGGGCATCCTGAGTCACCACCTGTAGCTCCAAGCTCGGTGGGGCTTCCTCATTCTCGGCTGTCATAAGGGCTTCTATGAGTTGCCTTTTATTCTTGTTCTCACTGGGAATTCCCTTTTCTACACCAATCTTCCTCAGCTGTTCCATATTCATAGTGCTGTACTAGGAAGACATTCTTCTTCTATACTACAATGTGCAAAAAAAATTCAGGCAGGATCAGGTGTTATTGTCTGCAAGCAAATTTCTCTTTTTCCCTTTCCAAATTCTGCCTTCTGTTGTGTGATGGTTTTGTAAGACCGTTCAAAATCCCAGTAGCTGGCACCAAATCTGTCACAAGCCCAGCCCCGTGGGTGCAGCAGGACATCCTGTTTGCAGGGATGTCTCCCTTTTTATGGAACTTGTGAGCAGTTGTAGGGTTCAGGAAACATCACCAACCTTCCGTTTCTCAGTGGGAGGGTGGAAATATAGTCTCGAGTTCGCCTGACTATTGTACTGCTTTCTTGGGCAAGAATCCCCCTCCCAGCGGGTAGCCTGTGTGCTAATATGGTTTGTAGGATAGCCGAGCAGTTTTCTATTTTAATTATCAACATGTACAGTCCTTACCAAATCCCTTCTGTTTAAAAATGTTATATCACTCAATCAGACCCCAGGCAGAGTTGATAAAAAAAATCATAAAAAGTTTACTTCAGGAAAAAAACAACACAGTAAATTCTACAATTTGGAAGATTCGAAATTAAGACAATACAAAAATAACTATCGGATGGTTATACAGAAAACACTATACACTGTTATTTCTAAAACTATACCTGGAATTGATTAGAATCCAGAAAGATTCAAATGTCCTCTTTGAGAGGAAAATTCTCTCTATAGGTAATGAAGTTCTTTAGAAAAACAAGATTGTTGGTGTGACAGGGAGCTCCTGCCACTCTTGAGGACTGACTCTTTCCTAAATCTGTTGCAACAGTTGTTCAGTTTTAAGCCTAATCTATCCTTTACTATTTCTAGTCCATAAGGTTGGCCACCTGTGGGCACCCCCTACCCTTTCTTGACTATGCTATGGTGTCTTTAATTTTCCTTTTCCCTCTCAGGTCCTCGTACAGGTAGGTCAATGTGGTGACCTCCAAGTGTATGTAAAACAGGTTGTGTTTATTATTGTTGTTGGATTTAGTATGTAATAGCACTGTGTCATAAAATACCTTGATGGATATACGTTATGCTTATAAAACCTGTAAATGTTGAAAATTCCGTTGCACTAGGTGTTTTTGATAATCGTAAAAAGTTCTAGGTGACTATTACAGAAATTAAGTTAGTTACGAACATACGAAATTTGCCAGCAGATAAAGGCCTAGAGGTCTATCAAGTCTGCTCGAATGTGCAGCTAGCACCCCTTATTCTGCAGCTGCCCATCCCTTCCCCTTCATTAACCCTCCCCCTTGTCCTGTCCCATCCTCGTTTGAAGCAGTCCACTGTTCTACTGCATACCACTTCTGCAGGTAACGATTCCACCCAGCCACCACCCTCTCTGTAAAAAGTGTCCTCATCTCCTCCTGAACCTTCCTGCTCCAGTCTCATATCATGGCCCCTGGTGGCCCTCCCTCCCTTCCCTTACTTTGAACAGCCCCTCTGTACCTGTCTTGTTTATTCCTTTCATGTATTTAAAGGTTTCAATCATGTCACCCCTGTCTCTCCTCTCCTCCAGTGAGTACATGTTCAACTCCTTCAACCTCTTCTCAAATGATAAGTCCCCCAGACCCTTGATCATCTTTGTCGCCCTGCGCTGCACCCCCTCCAGTAACTTAATGTCCCTCTTCAGATATGGACGCCAGTACTGCACGCAGTACTCCAGGTGTGGTCTAACTAATGACCTATACAGTGGCAGAATCACCTCCTCCCTCCTCGAGGATATACCCCTTGCAATACAACCCAGCATTTTGTGCTGTTTAAAATGCATGTAAATTGCTGTAACCTGAACAAGTCTAAATGTCATGGTGATTTGCATATATCCCATGAAGCTTTGCATTATGGACGTATGTATATTGTTGTATTTCTTTGAAACTTGATTTGTTACCAATGCCCTTTGAGGTAACCTTTCTTTCAGTGAATCTGCATTGAGGTTCTTTGTCTATAGATTTTTTCTTTTTTTTTCCTTTTGGGCCCCCACTACCCAAGCAAACTGGGCCTGCTTAGGGCTGGAGGTTCCATCTCAACTGGTAAGTTAGTTCAGAGATCAGCGTTAGTAGATGTTGGCTAAGTACAGAGAAAGGACATACCTAGTCTGTTGCTGCAAACTGATGCACTGAAGAAGGAATATGGCATTGCAGAAGCTTATTTCCTATAAACATCACACAGAGATTATGTATTGAACCTGAAGTTTCGTGTCTGGTCCATCTGTTATCCCACAACCCCTCCACAGTTGGAAAGAAAACTTGAGTCTTTGAGTTTCCTTTTGTTCAGACGCAGGGATGTCTTGGTGCAGAGTCTTCATATCATTCTTTTTGCTCCCACAGCTCGGTCGGCAATTGTCTGGCCGCCATCCTCCTGCGACCCCACCAAACCCCTGTCAGGCCCACGCTGCTCGGGTTGGCATGCAGTACCCGTGGGGGGCCGCCTACCTCCCCACCAGGTCTGGATCCAATACCTGAGCGTAACTTCTCCGGGTCCGTGGGCGCAGAGGCATGGCCATCAAGCCGCCACGACCAACCGCCATTTTTCCTCCGTTTTTTTCTCCCCTCTGGAGTACGGACGTGCAATGACGTTGAGGCACTGTGTGCCGCCGTCCGCCGTACTCCACCCCCTAGATGCACTGCACTGCAGTAGTAGTGCCACAACTCACCATCGGGGGCTGCTGCAGAGTGGTGTGAGCCTTGAGCCCTCCCCAGGCAGAGGAGAGCAGTCAGACGCTCAGTACTCTCCCTCCCCAACCAACCCCCAGCAACCCGGGCTTGTTCCCGAACCTGGGTCGTCGGTGTGGCTCAAGGTGTGGTGTCCTGCGCCTCAACCCTCAGCGTCACCAAGCTGGCTGGTGCAAAGTCTTTATTCCCAGATTCTGACTTAAAAATCAGAATTATCTGTTCAGAATGTGAAAAGTCCGCTTTCACAAACCCAGGTGTTTTCAGGGGGTTTCCCAGACCCACATGGTTCTTCCTGTTGCTGTAGGAGGCTGACCTCCCACTGGGCCTTTTGCTGCTGACCTCCCACTGGGGGCCTTTTTCTTTGGAATGGCTAAGTGCCCTTTTATGTAAGGGATATAATCCTTGGAATACTCATAACCTGTCTGCTCATTCCTAGACGGATGCCAGACCTTAAATGTTAAGTATCTTTTTTTTTTCCAAATTTCCCTTTGCCTGTAAAGGGACAGTGTTTTAACTCTGGCGCACATCACAACATATTAAATATGAACATATATACAGTAAAGTGGTATAGGCCTATCTTACCAGAGCAGATATGGTCTGAAGATTGCCCATCTAAATATTCAGAGTCTCCTACCCAAACTTGCAGAGTTGGGAGGCCTGGGTCTCTCTTTATAAGCCTGACATTCTTAGAATCCCTGAGACCTGGTTAAAACCTACCTCCCCTGATTCTTGCTGCAATTTGTATGGCTACACCTTCATTCGAAACAACCAAAATGATGCTGAGAAGGGTGGTGGGGTTCTCATCTACTTTAAGAGCTCCCTCAGTGCCACTCTTTCCAGTCAGTCTACAGCTGGCACCCCCTCGGAGTGACTAATCGACAAATTGTCCATCGGGGACTCCAAACAACTGTATATTAGTTGCTGCTATAATCCACCCAAAAGTGGCACTGCTGGTCTCTCACCTACTAACTAACCTTGGATCCCCATCTCCTCCTAGGGGTACCTTCATACTGGGAGATTTCAGCATTAACTGGAAGGGAGGTACCCTCATTGACTGCTACAACATCCTCAAAAAATTCAGTCTTTCCCAACTCATCACAACCCCTACCTGTCACACTAGCCAGTCCCTAAATCACTCCACCAGTGACTGGATCCTAACAAACCACGAAGACATGGTCTCTCACGCAGGTATCCTAGCTGATTCCATCAGTGATCATTCACCTACCTATTGTATCTGGTCCACAAAATCCCCTTGCCCCCCTCCCAAATATCTGAGCTTTTGTAACTACTCAGGCTATGACTCCTTCCGATTACACAATGACATAATGTCTATAGACTGGTCCCCTCTCTACAATTCAAAGGACGCCTCTTCAACTCTTGGGTTCATCGCCGCCCTCTCAAGCATTCAGGATAAGCACTTCCCTCTAACCACTTGGAGAGTGCGAGGGGGTGACACCTGCTGGCTCGCTAGGGACCTTTTAAGTCAAGTGAAGGAAATGGATGCCAAATGGGCATCGTACAAAGCATCCCCCTCCCGCTCTGGAATGAATACCAATTCCTACAAAACCTTTGCAAGCGACAGGTCAGCTCCTGCAAGGCTACCTACTTCCTCAACCTACAGTCCCAAAGCCTCAGAGATCCAGGGTGTTTCTGGTCTGCCATCCACTCCCTGCTTGCCCCAGGGGTAAAGCAGCCCCCCTATAGCTCAACATCCCAAATGGTCCCCTGAGAGACCCAGCTGAAGTTGCAAATGCAATAAATGCCAAATTCACAAACCTTGACAAATACCTTGCCAAGCTCCCCCCCCACTGCAAATCCCCGGCCCTCCTCTCCTTGACTCACTCACCATGAACCCCAGAATACCGCCTTTCTACTTCCAGCCCATCTCCCCTAGCAAAACACTCAAACTCTTCCTGAGCCTCCCATGTCAGGGTAGCGCTGGGAGCGATGACCTCTCCCTCCGCTTCCTCAGAATCGTGACTCATGCCATTGCCAAACCCTTTTCCTCATTTTTCAGCCTCTCACTCACTTCTGCCTCGGTATCCTCTGTTTGGAAACAGGCTAGGGTTGTCCCTATCTTCAAAACAGTTGACTCAGCAATATGGAATACTACTGCCCGATATCCATCCTATCCCATCTAAGTAAATTGCTGGAGAAGGTTGTGCACCACCAGATCACTGACTACATCACGAAATATAACCTCCTAAACCCTCTGCAGCACGGTTTTCAAAAGGGACCCAGCACATATACAGCCCTGACCACGTCCTCCATAACATGAATGCTGGGAGGCTTACTGGAGCTGTATTTGTGGACCTCTCCAAAGCATTTGACATGATGAACTGTAGCATACTTCTTGACAAACTCAGTAACTTGAGCTTATCCCCCACCGCCACCTCTTGCTTCTGTGACTACCTTACTGGACACACCCAGATGGTCTGTTCTGGGGGTGCTGCCTGTACCACCTTGCCGGTTTCCACTGGTGTCCCCCAGGGCTCCATCCTGGGGCCCATTCTCTTTTTTCTCTATGTGAATTCACTTCTCCAGGAAAGCCTCTCCTGCTACTCCCTGCTATGCACCGAAGATGTAATCCTCTACCACAGTGACCCGTCCTTGTCCTATCTCTCCTCTACCCTCACCACAAATTACTGTAACACCCATAGGTGGTTTGCCACAAATAGACTACTGGTTAACACAAAGAAGACAAAAGCAATGCTGTTTGACTCCAAGCCCAAACTAGCTCTAGCCCAAAACACCCTCAACATCCTATCCCCTGATGGCTCACCCCTAGAGAATGTCAATTTATTAAAATACCTGGGCATCACCCTCGATCCCACCCTCTCCTTCTCTGATCATACTGAAATCTTAACACGTCACATACATCAAAAATTGGGAATCAGCTACAGGTTAATCAGTTAGCTCACCCCTGAAGCCTGCCTCGCTGTCGCTCAGAGCAATCTCCTCCTACTTATGGATTATTGCTCCCTCATCTACTCACACACCTCCTCCAGTAACCTAGCTAGACTTAACACCACTTATAACAGCATCTGCCGCTTTGCCCTTAGGGCTTCTTACTCCTCCCACCACTGCATCCTCTGTCAGACTCTTGGTTGGCTTCCTCCTCAAGCTAGACAGCGCTACCTCCTGGCTTGCACCATTGGCTCGGTGAGCCACAACCCTGCGACAGCCCCTGTACTTCGGCCGGAGACTTTTAGTCATGACCTCTGCCATGCTGCTAGCCTCGTGCTGGGATGCCCACAAATATCTACTTGTATGGGTCAGAGGGCTTTTTCTTCTGCTGCCCTAACCTCTGGAATAGCCTGCCTGCCTCCGTCCATGAGAACCATCGACTCTCCATGACTTTTCTGCCGTCTCCTCAGAATGCATCTATCTAACACTACCACCTGCTCGTACTCTCCTGGGTGACTTTTTAATGCAGCCTTCCCCTGCATATGTGTTTCTAAGTCTCTGCCACTACAGGAAGTTTTCTTTGCACTTGTTTTTCTCATGCACCTTGTACAATTTCCGCCTCTGTTTTTCTGTTTACCTAGTTATTGTATTGACCTTACTGTAGTTGTTCCCTGATGTATTGCATTGCTACATCCTTGACCTTGCTGTATTTTGAACCCTGATGTATAGCATTGCCCCCTGATGTATTGCATTGCTGTATTCTTGACCTTGCTGTATTTTGTACCCTGATGTGTTGTATTGCTGAATTCTTTTGCCATCTCTGTGGCCTGGGTCGTGCCTGAAAACGGTCCTTGGATCAGTGCATCTACCTGGTTAACAAATGAATAAATTAATACCCTTTAATGTACCCCATCTGTCCCTATTGCTTTGTCCACCTTCAGATTAGCAAGTGCCTTCAGGTCTCTCTCCTCCAAGAAAGGACTAGTGTCCACCTTCCTCCCAAGCTTCTGTGACTTTTTTCTAACCCCAGGAATCCCTCAGTATGCTTAACTAATAATAATATTAAGCTTTATTTCTAAAGCACTGTTCACCAGGTATCAAATACTGTACACTTATTATAAAAAAAATCTAAAAACAAATATACATATCCTCAGTTAAAACCAATAAATTAAATAAAATCACAGAACACTGTGTCAGGCAGAATCAATTATTTCCAAAAGCCTGCACAAATAAATATGTTTTTAATGCCTTTTTAAAACTCTCCACGGTCAGGCACTCTCTAATCCAGTGAGGTAGAGAGTTCCACAGGGTAGGGGCTACAAATGCAAATGCCCGCGCCCCCGAAGATTTCAACCAAACCCTGGGAACCTCTAGCAATCCCTTGTCAGCAGAGCGGAGCGGTCGGAAGGGGGAGTAGGGATGAAGGAGCTCTTGCAGGAAGCTCGGTCCCTGTCCGTGTAGGGCTTTATAGATCAGCAAGCTGACCTTAAAGGCGATCTGCCACTGAATTGGCAGCTGGTGCAGTTTGCGTAGCACAGAAGTGATGTGACTGGATCGAAATGACCCAGTCAACAACTTGGCTGCAGTGTTTTGCACTAGCTGCAAGCGGCAGATATGAACCCCCGGAAGCCCTAGGTAGAGGGAGTTACAGTAGTCCAGGTGTGAGGTCACAAAGGCGTGAATCGATATTGGAAGGTCACCGGATGGAACTAGATGCCAAATCCAAGCGATGTTCCTCAGATAGTAAAAAGAGGACTTGACCACGGCCGACACCTGCGAATGAAGCGTCAGTCCGTCGTCAAGAATCACCCCCAGATTTCACACCTGTTCAGAGATCAACAGCTGGCAACCTCCGAGCAAAGCCTTGAGGGACACCCAGAAGCCAATCCCTCTAGCCGGTGGTCCGGATCCACCTCCAGCACCTCAGTCTTGGCAGAATTCAGTTTCAGCCAGCTAGCATTCACCCAGTCTTAAATATCTGCGAGGCAGCTATTAAATACGGAAACTGCACTATCCTGGTCAGGCACAAAAGACATGTAGAGCTGGGTATCGTCTGCATAGCAGTGAAAATCCAGCCCATACCGCCTTACATGCAGTCACCCTCCTGTATTGAACTGCCCCAGAGAGATTGGAACGTATGTAAATGATGGAATTTATCATTGGCTCATGCCACAATTCAAACTGCTGCCCCTAGGTGCTGCTGTATTCGAAACCGCTCAGATTCATTTCTCCGCCTGCCTAGTAAAGACGCCTCAGAGAGCTCTCCTCAGCATCTGTCTGACTTTATTTTCCGTGGGAAAACTTTCTAGTTTTAATAAATTGTTAAACGCTGCCTTTAGTAGCCTTTTCAGGTTAGTTAGTTGTGTTTTTTCTCGGATCCTTAGCGGTTCCCAGGGACCAAGGGGGAACTGTCTCCTCAGCAGTTTTTTACTGCATTTTTTCTTCTAGATTCTGTAACATTCCGGTTCCTATTTCTGGGAATTGTATTTTTTTTATTTTTTTTTATTCAGAAATTGTGTCTTTGTAGCGTTTCCTCCCCTTTTCAACGAACCAAGCGCTTTGTTATTTCCCTGCTTTTAAACCATTTTAAGGGACTGAGAGCTTCCATTTTGCATTGGTGTTTTTGCAATTTTAGGGAACCGACCGCAGTTGTTGTTTTTTCTTTTTAGGCTTAGTTTTTCTCGGTCTTCTCGCAATTGGCATGTCAGAGAGACCCAAAAAGAAAACAGGACCGACTGGTTTTAAAAATTTTCTAAAGTGTGGGCAGATTGTTGCCAAGGCAGTTAGACACGATCTTTGCCTGGTGTGTCTTGGTCCTAGTCACATATTTGCAAACTGAGAGGTCTGCAGTACCTTTTGCCCCAAGACAGTAAAGAAGAGGGCAAAAAGGCTTGAAGAGATTGCTTCTTCCACCTCTACCTCACTGAAGCTAACTGATGAGGGCTCCTCCTCCTCTCACTCCAAAAAGGATAGGCCTAAGGAGTCTGTAGAACCCAAAACCACGGGCAAAGATCATTCCTCAAAATCCAAGAGGCATGTGGAACTGGCAACAAGACTGGTTCCCACCAAAACGAAGCATAAGGAAAAGCATGTTGCTGTACCTCCTGCTGAAAAAGCAAAGGAGCTCTCAGGGGACAAACCAGCCATGCCCTCTGCTGAGGATATTACCAAAGCTCTACAGATATTATAGGCCCTTCAGGCCTTCGGTTCCCTCATTCCCCTGGTTCCGCCTTCAGCTCTCCCCAGCCAGGAACCAGAGTTTCTATATGAGGAACTGGAGGATGAGATGGAGGAAGGAGACCCCATCGAGCCTGAAGTCTCCCTGGAGCAGAACTTCTGTTCCCCACCGTCGGACATGAGGATTCTACAGACCCCCACATCCATACCGGGGGTCAGTAAGAAAACAGGTAAGAAATATCAGCTTGACAGAGCAAATGCTGATTTCCTTTTTGTCCATACTGACGGCGTCCTATAGGCAACTGCCTTCAGTAAGGCTAGGGTACCTTTGTCCTCTCGCCCTCCTTACAAGGACTCCAGGAATCTGGACAGTATGAGGAAGAAGAGTTCCTGGCTGCTTCCTCCTCCTCCTCCTCAGACAAGCTACTTACATTGCCTGTATAGCACAGTACCAAAAGTCTCTCTGGTCATCTGTTTTGGCCGTGACTGATAAGATCACTGGGGATGTGGCTGCTGACCTGGCTGAAACAACCAGGGCAGCCTTAGACACCACTAAGTATCAGTTTCATATGGCAGTGGATGCCAGTGATACAGGTTCATGGCCCTTGCCATCTCTATGAGGAGATTTGCTTGGCTTAGGGCTACCAATCTGTCCCAGGACACCCAGGCTAAGGCCGTGGACTTCCCCTGTGAGAATAACTCTCTGTTCAGGGATAAGACTGAGGCCTATATGAAAAAGGTGGAAGAGTATAAGGCCACCTACAGGAGCAACTCCGCTTGGGACAAGCCTTCCACATCCTACAGGACTCAAGGTAGGGGAGGTAGGCGTAGAAGCCCCTACACCAGGCCTTTCTTTCAAGCCCAAGCAGTGCCAGACTACCAGCAACCCAGGGGTTACTTCAGGGGTAGGGACAGGAGGTCCACAAGGAGGGCCCGTGTTGGTTTTGGCAAGGCTGTTCTGTAAGGCCTCCTGTCTTAAGTTTATGGAGTTCTCTGACAGGTCAGGTTTTTCAAGGGCTTCTGTCTAAAGTTTATGAGGTCCCTTGACTGGGCAGGCTCCCTTCTGTCTCCTGTCTTAAGTTTATGGAGATCCAGCCTCCCAGACTGACTATTATTCCTGTTATTGCTTGGTACTCGTTCCTACGGTGTAACCTGATTACTGAGATACCCCCAAAGAAGACAGAACAGTTCTTACCGTAACAGTAGATCTTCGAAGGGATCTCAGTCATCAGGCATATTTCCCTCCCACCGTCCCTCTTCTTGGGGTTTCTGTTCAGAACCTGACTATCTGCTGTTTCCATCTTTTCTTCATAGAGCCAGGTCCCTCGCTCTCCTCGGTTCCCAAGGGTGTGAGCCTTGCTCCCTTTGTCTTAGGAGAGAAAGAACTGAGGCGTGCATGGGGCCCCCTACACCTTTATAGGATTGGTGACGTCAGCAGACGTCATCTGGGTGGGGGGGCCCCAGTTGTACTGCTGAAAATCTTCCGTGTGGATTCCCCCTTCATCGATGATGAAGTTCTTACAGTGTAACCTGATGACTGAGACCTCCTCGAAGATCTACTGTTACGGTATGTCCTTAAGTAGCTATTCTTTGTTGGCCCTACAATTCTCTGAGGACATCTTAGATGTACTCTGGTTTCTAAAAAACCCTCTACCAGAAAACCTATGCCTCCAAATGGAAAAAGTTCTCCTTATGGTGCAAACATAAAGGAGATCAGCCCCTCTCAGTCTTGGCTGCCTGTCCTGGACTATTTGGCCCATCTGCTTTCACTGGGCCTCCAGCCCTCCACTCTGAAAGTCCACCTTGCTGCCTATTTAGCACATGTATCAGCTGGCAAATAAAGGTCAATAGCCTCCCACCCTGTCCTCAGGAAATTCTTTAAGGTCTTCTTCACCTCCCCCCTACCCCTTAGGGAGCCAGTCTCTTTTTAAGATTTGAACATTTACATAGCCAAACTCATGGAACGTCCATTTGAGCGTTTGGTAGCTGCAGACTTAAAGTATGTTACCTGGAAAACTGTCTTCCTGGTAGCCATTACTTCAGACAGGTGAGTCAGTAAGTTACAAGCTCTGTGCACAGACCTGAGCTATATCTCCTTCCACAGGAACAAGGTGGTGCTTAGGGCCAGTAGGAAGTTCCTTCCTAAGGTGGTCTCTGAATTTCACATGAACCAGTTGGTATCCCTGCTAGTCTTTTTCACAGCTAACTCTAGTTCAGCTGAGCAAAAGTTGCATAGCCTAGATGTCAAGAGGGCACTCGGCCACTACCTTGACCGCACCAAAGCTTCCAGGCCAGAACACAAAAAATTGTTCCTAACCTATGGGGAAGTGGTCAAATGTAAATCAGCTTCCAAAAGAACCACTGCACACTGGATAGTCTCCTGCATACAGTTTTGTTATAGCAAAGCTGGCAAATAGCCGCCTCAGGGCACACTCTGCCTGTGGCACAGTTGCATCAGTGACTGCAGCAGGAGGCATTCCCCTGCTGGAGATCTGCAAAGCAGCTACCTGGAAAACTGTACACACTTTCACAAAGCACTACTGCTCGGACATGCAGCCCAGAAGTGATGCCAGGTTTGGCACTGCAATCCTGCAGAACCTATTTCCTAAGTAGGTTCTGTACCCAGCCTCCCAGGTACTGCTTTGCAGTCTGCATTAGTTGAGCATATTGAGGGATTCCTGGGGTTTGAAGAAAAAAATTACATAGTAATATTGGTTCTTCTAGGGGATCCCTCAGTATGCTTAAATCATCCAACCCTGCCTTCCATTCCAGATTGGGGGGGGGGGTTCTGCACCTCTGCTGGTCACTTCTTGTCCTGTACATACATGTTAACATTTAAGGTTTCAAACCAGTCTGTTCTGTTTTGACAGAGAACTGGTATTTTACTCTACCTCCCTGTGGGGAAATTTTTTTGGATAAGAATAGCATATTTAGGGGGTCTTTACTCTGTTAGGCTCTGCAATGAATCTGAGCGGTTTATTTTTTGCAGACTTTCTTTCTTTGCTGCCGCCCACGGAACTCTCTCAGGCAGACCCCTCTTGCCTCAACCGCTCTACCACCCAGCCTGATCCTCGCTCACCAAGAAATTGGTGACAGACATTCCCCACCGTGATCCGGCGACCCTGCAGACCTGACCCAAGGCAAGGCAGGGGATCGGGAGAGCCGGCGAGGCGAATTTGGTGATGGGTGTGTGGCATCGGGCACAGGAGGTTGCCGTCACCTATCTGTGGTGGTAGGGATTTTCTTGTTGTACAGTCCCCCTGGAGCTCGGACAGGCAATGACGTCTGCGCACCTGTGTGCCGATGTCCACCGCTGCTCCACCCCCATTAGTGCATCGCTCTCTTACAGTACCATGATCTCCATCAAGGGGCCACTGTGGAGCGACAGTAGGCCCACTACCCACCCCGGAAGAGGAGAGCAGTCCTCCAGACGCTTGATCCTCTCCCTTCCCTGCCAACCCCCGGTGGCTCGAGTCTGTCCCCAAACCCAGTTTGCCGGCATGGCTTGAGGTGTGGCGTCCAGCGCATCAACCCTCAGTGCCACTGGGCTGGTTATCTGAATGGTTTAGAATTCAACAGCAGCTAAGGGTAGCAGTTTGAATTGCGGCACGAGCCAATGTTAAATTCCGTCATTTACATGCGTTCCAATCTCTCTCTGGAGCAGTTCAACAGAGGAGGATCCCTTGAAAAAAACAAGATTACCATGATAATTATTTTTTTCTTGTGGCCCCTCTCCTTCTCCTTCCTCTACGAACAGTGAACAAAAGTATTTGATCAGGATGTCTGCCTTTTCCTGGCCCCAATATGCACAGCCCCCTTTCCCTTTTTAACCTTGTAATCCAGCCCTTGGTCTTCTTGTTTTCATTTACATACCTAAAAATGTCTTGTCCACATTCATTACCTCCCGGACTATTCTCTCTTCAGTTTGCACCTTTATGCTCCTTGCTGCTTTCCCTGCTTCCCTCTGTTTCCCCGATACACCACCTTATCCTCCTCACTCTGCATCTCCCTTATACCCTCTAAATATTACCCTTTTAGCCTTTACCTCTTCCACCACCTCTTTTGAAAACCATAGCGGTCTCTTTCCTCTTGCTTTTTCTCACTTGTTTGATGCAGAAGTTTGTTGCCTTTACTATGCTCCCTTTTAGCTTCACCCACTGTTCCTCTGTTCCACCATGGCCATCCCCTGCTGCCAGGTTATCCCTGAGACATTCACCCATCTTTATAAAATCTGCCCTCTGGAAGTCCAGATCTTATCTGTGTCAGTCTTCAAAATTCATCACCTTTGGGTAAATGGCCGGAGGTCATGACCCCACTGGAGCTTTTTTTTTTTTTTTGAATGGGCTGAGTCAACATACCATCGGCGCCGCCCTCATGGCCGATGCACTATGTAGCGCTCGCAGGTTGGCCATTAGGTACTGTCAACTCCGCTGTCCCGCCAGTTCTTTGTGTCCTGCCGTTGAGGTCACCTCATGGGAAGCTTCTAAGAGTAACTTTGAGGCCTGCTGCTACACAGTTCGTTTCTCCATTTTTCGAATCTGTTGACTCTGAGCCATAGTTCGTTGGCCCTGTTCTCCTGCCAGTTCTGTTAGCTTACTCGACATCGCCTGGTAAGATTCTTCCATTATTTGTTTAATTTTGTGACATCTAGTCTTGTTTTGGTGTTTCTTTTCATAGGTCATGTCTCGGTCAGAGGGCAAAAAATCTTTGAAGATGGGACGGCCCTCTCCTGCGACGGTGCTCTTGTGGCCGTAAGTTCTCCATCACCGGCCAGCACAACTGTTGCCTCGCATGTCTTGGCCCGCTTCACGACATGGATTCGTGCGACGCCTGCTTTTCCATGGACCACCGGGTCATCGAACAATGTGCGTGGAAAGTGGGGCGAGCTCTGACGACTTTTGGGGGTTGGGCACACACTCGTCAGGCCAAGCTGCATTCTCTCGGCCTTTCCTCCGGGTCCCCTCCCGGTTCTATATGGACCGAGGAGGAGGGAGACTCGACCTCTCGTAGCCTAGCCATGGCCGGGCTCCTCCCGTGGTGCAGGAGGCCCAGTCTGTTCCGTCTGGGGGACGGGCAGGAGACACTGCATTGGCAATCACCCCTTCGGGGGCGGAGGCTCCCCCAGTGTCGGGCCTGCAGCTTGAAGGCCCAGGTTGGGCCGCCTGACACAGTATTTCGGCGCCTTTTCGGCCTTGGCGCTGTTTGCGTGCCGTGGGCCTTGATGGTGCTGTCGTCGGTGCCGGTCTGTCGCTCGGTGCCATGGCTGCTGTTGGTGCCGTTCACAGAGCCGATGGATCTTACTTCGAGATACAGCTCTTGCAGCAGGTTACACCATTAGGACTGAAGCCAGCAGGCGCCAGGACCCCGCGGAAATTTTCTGGCCGCGGTCTTCCTTGGGGACCGCCTCCGGCGGCGGTCCGCCCGCTGTTAGGCGTAGTACGTAAGGAGGCGGTCCCCCCATAATCCTCAGTTCTTTTCCTGCCATCGACTCGCCAGTATTGGCCTCTCGGTCTCCTTTTCTAGCACGCGACGACTTTAGAACTAAGACGATTTTTGTCTTAATTTTGAATTTGAGCGACTGATGTCCTCTCCAGCTACATCCTTAGAGGGTCACCAAACGAAGTGCGCCTGCGGCAAACAGATCCCCTTCAAGGATCCTCATTCGGCCTGTGTGCGCTGCCTGGGCCCGGACCACGACACCAAGACCTGGCTCCTTTTGCCAGGGCTTCAACAGCCACACCAGGATCCGCCGCCAGAAGGCACTTCAAGTGTTTCTCCTGGAAGAGAAACTAAAAAGCATGGACCAGGAACCTTCCTCCTGGAGAGAGCCTTCAAGCAAAACCCACAAACACCAGGACAAGCACCGGGAAAAGGCGAGGTCCAGGTCTCCTGCGAGGGCCTCAGACTCCCGAAGCTCCGGCTCCAAATCGGACCGCTCCCCCTCCAGGGCTTGGTCACAACCTCCCCCGGTCCAGGTCAGGTCATCTAGTGGTTCCTCCTCTCTCCAGCCTCTGAATACTTCGAGGCCCTCGGCCTCCTCTCCTCCTTCCAAGGCCTCGTCGAAGTGGGGTGAGCGCCATAAATCTTCCTCCTGTCGCCGGGACACCGGCGCCAGGTCAGTCTCCCAGCCACCCCGAGGTTTGGATCCGGCACCCCACAAAACTAAAGACCTGGCGCCCTCAAACGGACGCCGGATGCGACATCTGCCCACCCGACGTCGGCAAACATCACCGGCACTCACAGGAGTCGACGACACCCAGACAGCTGTCGCCGCGGCGCCCGCCTCAAGACGCCGGCTACCCCAGAGAAGAGACGCACTGGCGCCGCCGCAGACGCCGGTCAGAGGGACTCCACCGAGGAGGACGCCACACAAGCTCAAGACCAGGCGGCGACACTGAGACACCAGGCCCCAAGGAACCTTTCCCAGAGCAGGAGACCCCGAGGACCCGACCCCAGCAACAGGCCACCAGCGCCAGGCCTATCGTCGGGTATGAATCTTGCAGAGGTAGAGGAGCGTTTTACCTTCTGGTGGGACATCATCAAGAAAGATTTGGTCCCCGCACGTCCTCCTCCTGCTACACCTGCTACTCCGCCTCCACCTACTCCTTCACCACCTACGCCCCTCCTCCACCTAAGGGGCCCATAGGACGACCTCCATCCCCCAAGGAGCAGACGCCACCTCCTAGGGGTAGATCTTCAGAAAGGAGAAGGCCTTCCTCCAAATCCCCCTCAGGGTCAGTCAGCCCCAAGAGACCCAGACGACGCCGGTATACTCCGTTGGGGGAGGATTCCAGGTCGGACACTTCAGAGTGTTCCAGATCACCTTCTCCTCTCAGCATTCCCTCTCCTGACCCACACCACCTACCCAAGTCTCTTCCGGATGATCCCTCCTACGCTGAGATCATGAGGCACATCCAGGAGAACATGGGGTGGGATGCTGAGGAGCTTGACCCCGAGCGACAACACCTTGCCCGCTACCTTCGGCAAAAAGACCCGAAGCCTGTGGTAGTGCCGCCCTTGGTGGATACCTTCGCGGATGTCACCAAGACTGCCTGGAAACGTCTGCATTCCACTCCCGCGGTGCCTAAGAAGGCTGACCGCCTATACAGGGCCCCTAGGGAGGACCAGTATTTGGCGAACCATCCTCTGGCTGATTCCCTGGTCATCACTGCTTCGCATGACTGGTCTCAGAGACCTCAGCATTTGAGCACCCAGCCACCAGACCAGGAATCCAAGCAATTGGATGTCCTGGGAAGGCGTACGTACGTGGTTGCTACTTGCGCCATCAGGTCACTGAACTATCTGACCCATATGGTTCAGTTCCAGAACGCCCTGTGGGAACAGGGTCCGGACCTGGTTGAAATGATGCCCGATGACGAACACAAGGAGGAGCTCTTGAACCTCCTCCGCATGGGTTCAGATGTGGGGACCCAAGTGCTCAGAGCCACATATGATTCTGAGGACTCTTCAGCCAGAACTGCAGCCTCAGGCATTTGTCTCCGGAGACACTCTTGGCTCCGTGTCTCCGGATTTACCCCGGATGTCCAGAAGAACATAGTAGATGTCCCTTATAACGGCGAGGTCCTGTTTGGTGAAGCCTCTGAAAGAGCAATCACTAAACTCGAGGACGCAGGGAAGGCAGTCCGATCTGTACAAGCTATGTACAGGTCTCGGCGTAGTTCCTTTCATAGGAACCAGAGCCGTTTTCATGGCCGGCTACAAAGACAACAGCAATGTTCTGGTCAGCAGCAGAGGGGGCACTTTCACACGCAAGGCCCAGGCCAGGTCATCCCCAGGCAGAGGCCAACTATTTTCAAAGTTGGCCCAGCCTGCAGGGTCAAACGCTGCCACAGCATGACTCCTTCCCGGCCCCCGCCCCTCCCCAGGATCAACGGGAAAAGAAAGTCGGGGGTCACATCGCACGCCACTTTCCATGGTAGCAATCGATCACCACCGACAGGTAAGTTCTGCAGCTGGTCAAAAAAGGCCATTATATAGAGTTTGTAGGCAGCCCACCTACAAGACCTCCCCTGCTTTCCCCGTTATTCGGGTCAGCATGCCCTGCTCATACAGCAGGAAGTACTCGCGCTTCTGGAAAAGGATGCCTTAGAGCACGTTCCAGAGAACCAGAGAGGACTAGGGTACTGTTCTCACTTCTTCCTGGTTCCAAAGAAAACAGGGGACCTCCGTCCAATACTGGACCTCAGCGACCTCAACCTTTCGGTCGCTTTACAAATGATTCCGCATGGTGACCCTTCCGGGCCTAATTCCCATGCTGAAGCAGGACACCTTTCTGGCGTCTTTGGACATGCAGGACACCTGCCTGCACATTCCCATTGCTCAGGCGCACCAGAGGTTCCTGCGCTTCGCGTTTCAGAGCCGCCATTATCAGTTCCGAGCTCTTCCCTTCGGGCTGTCATTGGCACCTCGCGTGTTCACGAAGTGCATGGCGGTCGTAGCCGCGTCTCTGAGGAGAACAGGCCACTACATGTTCTCATACCTGGACGACTGGCTTCTCATGGCACCCTCCATGGAGGCCTTGATGACTGCTATTCACTGCACCCAGTCTCTGTTTCAGTCCCTTCGTATTCTCATCAACTACGAGAAGTCACACCTAGTTCCGTCCCAGAAGCTGCAGTTTATCGGAGCAGTTCTGGACACCGTCTGAGGGAAAGCTTTCCTTCCCACAGACATAACGGAACACATCAGATCCCTCATCAGGGAGTTGTCGGCGAGGAAGACCGTCTCAGTCAGTCTGGTCCTTTGCCTGCTTGGACACATGGCTGCGGCCATTGCAGCAGTCCCGCTAGCCCATCTCCACATGCGGGTAACCTGGTGGATGTTACGGGTACAATGGGACCAAAGGCAAGACGATCTGTGGCATCCAATCCGAATCACGAAAACCGTCATTTGAGATTGGCAATGGTGGCTACATCCAGGGAACCTCTCTGCGGGAGTTCCCTTCGCAGCGCTGTCCCCGACTGTGACTCTCTCCACAGACGCCTCAGGGCTCGGGTGGGGAGCACACCTCGATGGTGTTTGGTTTCAGGACCTGTGGACAGCCCAGGAGTCTTATCTCCACATCAACATCCTAGAAATGAGGGCAGTCCTTTACGCTCTGCAGGCCTTCCAGTTGGAGATTCCACCGGGTACACTTCTGTTACAAACAGACAATTCCGCGGTGATGTATTACCTGAACAAACAAGGAGGCACCCACTCCTACCCACTTTGCAAGGAGGCCATGAGAGTGTGGGAATGAGTATTGCAACACGGCGCAAACCTAATTGCAGTTCCACTCTCCGGAGTGGACAACATCATCGCAGACAGCCTGAGACGCTCTCAGGCCAGAGTCCATGAATGGGAACTTCTGCAGGAGGTGGCAGAGGATCTGTTTCACAGATGGGGTACTCCAGAATTAGACCTTTTCACATCCCCATCCAACGCAAAACTGCCCAATTTTTGCTTGCTAGATCCAGGGCCTAGTGTTTTCTGGCGAGACGCGTTGTCCCTCTCCTGGGCAGGCAGATTCCTCTATGCCTTTCCTCCTTTCCCGTTGATCCAGAGAGTTCTCTTAAAACTTCGCAGGGAGCAAGCGACGCTCATTCTGATCGCACCCTTCTGGCCCAGACAGATCTGTTTCCTCTCTTGCACCAGCTATCCCGGGAACCTCCAGTGCCTTTGCCAGTCAGCTCACATCTATTGTCTCAGGGGGCGGGTTCCTTGGTCCATCCGGATCTACATTCATTGAACCTGCACGCTTGGCTCCTAGAGACATAGCCATGATGCGATACGGGGTCTCGCAAGAAGTGGCAGACGTGCTCTCTGCCGCCAGAAAACTGGCTACCCACACAACTTACGCCATGAAGTGGCGTAGATTCTGCTTGTGGACTCAAGCGCGTGGCTTTCCACCATTAGACTGTCCAGAAAAGCAGGTGCTGAACTACCTGCTTTCCCTTTTCCACTCCGGACTGGCTTACTCCTCGATTAAAGTGCACCTTTGTGCCATTTCAGCTTATCATGCCCCCTTAGGCCGCCAGATGGTGGCCCAGCTGGACACTACTCGTGCCTTTTTAAGGGACGTCCTCTGCCTTAGGCCTCCCATTAAAGATCCAGTCCCTCCACGGGACTTACCTTTTGTCCTGGAGCAGCTCACACTGCCACCTTTTGAACCAGCCACGGATTGCAAGCTACGTTTTCTCTCTTGGAAAACGTTATTTTTAGTTGCAGTTACTTGTACTAGAAGAATTTCGGAAATGCACGCTCTTATGTGCAAAGAGCCTTATTTGGTTTTCCACCAGGACAGGGTATACCTAAGGACAAACCCAAAATTTTTGCCTAAGGTGGTCTTGGCTCTCACCCTTAATCAGGATATCGATCTACCAGTGTATTTTCCAAAGTACTCTAATTGGGGAGAAGCCCTTCTGCACACCCTAGACGTGCACAGGTGCCTCAGATACTACCTGACCAGAACCAAACAGCACCGAAAGTTGGACCAACTTTTCATCTCCTTTGCCCACAGGATGAAGGGAGCTCCTGTCTCTAAACAGTCACTTTCTAGGTGGCTCATTCAGTGCATTACTTTCTGTTACGAGAAGCGCAATAAACCCTTACCGGGCACGGTCAAGGGTCATTCCACTAGAGAGGTGGCTACTTCCTTTGTGGCGTTAAAGAACGTCTCCACCTCAGCTATTTGCGCTGCAGCTACTTGGAGTTGTGTGCATACCTTTATCAGGCATTACAGTCTGGACATTGCATCGAGGCGAAGAGCAGTGTTTGGTCTAGCTGTCCTTCAGGGACTTCTGTCCTAGGCTCGAGTTACCTCGAGGTCTCTACCTTTCCTCCTCCCGATGGTGCATGATTGCCATTACTGCTTGGAAATCAGTCCTAATGATGTAAGCTGCTGCAAGAGCTGTATCTCGAAGTAAGATAGTACAGTTATGTAGGAACTTACTGTAACAGTAGATCTTCGAGAACAGCTCTTACAGCAGGTACTTTCCCTCCCACCATCCCCACTGGAGATAGGTCGGAGTCAAGCACCCATCTCATTAGATGAGACATTCCTATTTACTTGTTTTGCCATCTGATGGCGGATCCTCGGTCTTCCCTTCTGATGTCATCCATCGGCCAGGAGTCTCCGGCGGGAGAACTGAGGATTATGTGGGGACCGCCTCCTTATGTACTACGCCCGACGTCGGAGGCGGTCCCTGCTGAATACTGCTAGCTAGAAAATTTCCGTGGGGTCCTGGCGCCTGTTGGCTTCAGTCCTAATGGTGTAACCTGCTGCAAGAGCTGTTCTCGAAGATCTGCTGTTACGGTAAATTCTTACGTAACTGTACTTTCTAAGGCGCCGTTTCTGACTTTCTCTCGCATCGGCGCCGTCTGCGGTGTCGAGGTTGAGTATGGCGCCGTGTCCAGCTTTGGAGCCATTCGCGATTCTGTGCATGGACATGGTGCCTTGGGGGTTTTGGATCTTGGCGCCGAGAGCGCTGTCAGAGCCGTCGTTGGCACCATCTCTGTCCTCGGCACCGCTCGTGGCGCTGTGGGGTGGGACGGCTCCATGTCAGGTTCTGGCTCTGAGACTGCTGCCCTTGTTGGAGCCATGTCCTCTTCTGCCACTGTTTGCGGTGCTGCTGAGGACGCTGGTACCAACTCTGGTGCGGTCTCTACTTCTGGTACCCTATTTGGTCGGGATGGCAGCAGGCGCCCACCAACAGTTTGGCACAGGGCTTCGGTCTCCACCTCTTCGGAGGAGGAGTCGGACTCTTGAGTCAGACAGGCAGTCTTGCTCTTTGGAGTTAGCTGCTGGCGTGGGCACCCTCGTAGTGTCCTCGACAGGCCGGTGTCAGACCCCCACTGAGGAGCAGACAGTGACGGCCAGGGTCAGGGGTTCTGACCAGCAGACAGTGGTGCAGGCCACCACTGCACTGCAGCCTGGCCTCTGAGGGTTCTCTGACCCCCTCAGTGGTGGTACTTCCTCGTGGTGTGCCTAGATCGCCCAACTTTGGGGCCGATCAGAGGACCCATGGGAGGGGAAGGTGCTGCTCCCTGGATAACTCCTTCGGGGCTGACCAGGGCTGTCAGTTGCCTAGGCTGGCTCTCTCGAGGATGAGGGCACTCTCGGATTCCGAGGGGTCGAGGGGCTTGGACTCTGTGCGTCTACCTTTTTCTGGAACCCACCCGGGCTCTGGGAGAAGCCGTAGCGTGGATCTCTGCTCTTCCCCCTTGGTTTCCTTGAGAGGGCCCTGTTCTTTGGAGGTAGGGGACCATCCTTCTGGACCTACACAGCCCCGGTCACCTCACAGGATTCTTCAGGGCACAGCCTAGGCAGTACCAGTTTGGTTGTTCAACTGGCGGCTGTTGAGTCTTCCGGAGCGCCTTCTTCCCCTAGGGCTCCCGATGCGCTCCCTAGTCCAGGTGGAGGCCAACCGATTCCTGTTGTTGGTTCTGCCCCCATCCCTCTGCCATCTTCTCCTGCATTCCCAGGCATTCATGGTCCTAGCGGACTTCTCTCCTGGGAGCAGTTCAGGGCTTATGCTGCTCAGTTTTCGTCTTACGTTAGGCCAAGTGGACAGACAGGTTTTTCAACCTCCCCCTGAGCAGACAGCTTCTGAACCTTTGAGGTCCTCCGACTCTTCATCCCCCTCTTCTGGGGGAAAGGAGCCGTCTGTCCACATCTCTCCAGCTGTTGATCTCGCCGAGTATCAGCAATTCCTCGTGAGGATGTTGGAGGACCTGCACATTACCCCTCCCACTCTACACAATCCAGAGCACTTGGCATACGCCTTTTTAGGCAATTTCAGTGTGGACACCCTTGTGGTGCCACCCTGGCCTGCTCCCTTTCGGGAGGCATCGTTGCATTCCTGGCAGAGGGCCTTTTCTGGAGTTTCTGCCCCTAGGGATCTCTGCCAGCGGTATTGTACTCCCTCCCTCCCGAGTCTCCAGGTTCCATGGCTCATCCTCAGTCAGGATTGACGCAATTAGATACTCCTGATGGGCTTTGCGCCCTACACCGTGACTGGCTCCCAGATCAAGATTCCTCGGATTTTGACTTCTGAGGGAGGAGGATCTTCTACTCGGCACAGTTGCTGCTTTCTGTTGCAGCACATCAGGCCCACTATGCAACCTATGACAGGTTCATGTGGTCCAGGCTGGGTCAGCTCCTAGCGTCCATGCCTGACATGGAGCAAACCAGACAAGCCATTGCACTCTCTGCATGTGGCCTGGAGCTAGCAAGGCACCAAGCAAGGGCATCGTATGATGCCAGTGAGGTAGCTACCAGGGTCGTAGGGACAACGATCTGCATTAGGCGGATGGCATGGCTGTGTCTTTCCTGGTTGTTACCCTTGGCCCAGCATAGGGTGATTAACTCCACCCACCAGAGAACTTATCTTTTCTCCCATAGAGTGAGGCGGCGTCTGTCGGGGCAACTTCCTACCCCTTCTGGGGGATCCCCGTCTCACTCTCCCCACACTTGGGCCTCCCCAGGCCCTGAAGGTTCTCCCTCTTAGTGTGTCACCCACTGAGAGCTAAGGGACTCTGTCCCTTAGGGTTAGTAACCCCCTTCAGTGGGGCTCGGCACTCACCCAAAGGTGATGAATGGTGAAGATTGACACAGATAAGATATGAAAATTACATACCTACCGTAATTATGATCTTTCTGTGTATCTTCACCATTCATCACAATCCTGCCCACCATCCCCATGGGGCCTCAGTCTCTGGGCCCCCCCTCCCTCTCTGTGCCCATCCTTGCCCCCCCCCCCTTTCTTTAGTCAGGGGTGGGGTAGACGGGGCACATAGGGGGGTGATTTTTCTGTGGAGACTGGTCAGGATGGAGGGCACTCCTTCGTCAGTGCTCTAAGGCTCCACCCCTGTGGGGTGGGAGTAGGCAGTTGCCCTCCATCCTCTCCTCCTCTTCCTTTCTCCCATTTTCCTCAGTTCCTTTGCCATTCTGGCATATCCCTATTCATTTCAGGAAAATATTTTTATTTCACCAATAACTCTTCCCTTGAGAGGGGGGAGAATTCCCTGTAGCCTGACTCTTTCCAGAGTAGCCGACTCTGCTTAAAGGGAGTTTTTGTCAGCAATTCTGTGCCTTGAATTCTGGCAGTAAGCCTCTGGTTACTCCTTGCAGTTCCTATACAATCTGGAGACAGGTCAAGGTCCAGAGTATGGTCTTGGTCCCCCCCCCATCCCAGTCTTTCTTAATGTCTGAGAATCCCTAACCCTCCCTTCCTCATTCTTTCTGCTTCCAGAGATTGGGGCCCCTACCCAATCACCTTTGTTTTCGCTTCTTTTTATTCTGTCCTCTCAGTTGTTATTTCTCCTTTCAGTTTTTATATCTTTCTTTGTCTGTCCCTTGGACTTCTTGTCCCACCCTCCCAACCTTCTTCTAACCTCTCCGGCGACTTCAGAACTGGTGGGAGGGCAGGTCGTTCAGCACCTAATGGCCAACCAGCGAGTGCTACGCAGTGCATCGGCCTTGAGGGCAGCGTCGATGGTGTGTCAACTCCACCTATTCCCCCCCCCAAAAAAAGCTCCCGGGGGGTCAAGACCTCTGGCCATATACCCAAAGGTGATGAATGGTGAAGATACACAGAAAGATCATAATTACGGTAGGTACGCAATTTTCATATTCTTCGCCCTTGTGTGGTTCAGTTCCGTAGCCATCCTGTTATTGAACCACACTGTACAGTGATCACTGGTTCCCAGATGGCCTCCCACCTTGACATCTGCAGTATTGTCCCTGTTAGTGAGTACCAGGTCCAGTATTGCCCCATCACAAGTGGGTTCACTGATTAGTTGCCTGAGGAACACCCCCTGCAGAGAGTCCATGATGTCCCTGTTTTCTGGCTTAAGCCGCTGCTGGGAGGCTCCAGTCTACATCTGGCAGGTTGAATTCCCCCACCAGCAGTACCTTTTCCTTTTTTGCCATCTCACCAGTTGCTTCTATTAATTAGTACCTTATCTAATTCCTCCCCCTGTGGTGAATGTTTATAGATCACTCCAGTGCATATAGTAACACCATTTCCAGTCTCCATGATGACCCACAGCATCTCTGCCTCCCCCATATTCCCTGTATCTCCATTGTTTTTATGCTTTCCCTAACAGGAAGCACCACACCCCATCCATTCCTTCCCACCCTGTCCTTCCTGAACAGAGTATAGCCTGGTACGGACATGTCCCAGTCATAGTTTTCAGTGCGCCATTACTCAGTAATGGTCACATTATCCAGGTTTGCCTTTGCCATTATGGCCTCTAGGTCCGGAATCTTATTTCATACACTTCTAGCATTCACACACATTGCACAGGCACTCGCCTTCCTGTGTATTGATAAAGGAATTGCTGTCCAAACAAAGCATATTGCAAATCCAAGTTGCGTTTATTCAAGTTCAGAGTTTTCGAAGTGCAGAGTGGAAAGATGCAAAACAGCCACAACAGTGGGGAGCAGCAGAAAAGACCTGACATTTCACCAAATGCCTGGCTTTTTCAGAGGTCTTCAAAAGTAGTTAACTTGCAACTTAGAGATTATTTAGACTCCTCTAACCTACTCAACCCGGCTCTAGTACAATTACTGCTCTTGCAAAGGTAACAAACGACTAGCAGAAAGCCCTAGATGATAAATTATCGGTGTGCGCAGTCTTCCTTGACCTAAGTAAGGCCTTCGACACCATAGATCACGATCTGCTTCTGAGTACCCTTCACACCATTGGTCTAGACAAGGCATCCCTGAGCTGGTTCTCCTCTTACCTCTCTGGATGCAGTCAGCAGGTAAAAGCTGTGGGTGTCCTCTCCCCTCCGAAACCCATCAATAGAGGGGTACCCCAGGGTTCCATCCTGGGTCCACTGCTTTTCACGCTTTACATCAACAGTATTGACCTTGGGATTAAATCTTCAGACATTCATCTCTTCGCGGATGGTACTGTCCTTTACTTGTCTAGACCTACTCCTGAGCAGGCATGTACAGATTTGCTGAAAGATTTTAACATCCTGCAGCTCAATTTGCTTAAACAAAAACTGCTGTTAAACGCTAAAAAAACCAAGACAATGCTCCTGACTCCGGAACAGCTCTGCTCCATTACCACCTATAGCAGGCTTTGCGCAGCCGGTCACTATGTTGCTTGGCAAACCTCTTGACTATGTTGATAAATTTAAATACCTCGGAATGTGGATTGACTGCCGTCTGTCCTTCTTGGATCGTGTAGATGAGCTCGCAAAGAAACTGAAACAGAGGCTCAATGTATTCTACAGAATCAAGCAGCTTCTCACCTATGAGGCTAAGAGGAGGCTGGTCCAAGCTACCTTTCTATCATTATTTGACTACGCCGACTTCATCTACAGTCAAGTTCATGGGACAGCCCTAGCCAAACTTGATGTTCTTTATCGTAGAGCCCTTCGCTTAATTTCTGGGGCACCTTATTCTACTCATCACTGCAACCTGTACTCGGTTGTGGGTTGGCTGTCTCTTGCTTTCAGGAGACAAAGGAATGCTGCCCTTTGGACCTACAGAGCAGTTGTCAAGATGTTGCCCCAGTATATCTTTGACTGTCTGCCCCTATGTGCCTCGGGTAACTATGCCCTGAGAAGCCACTCTTATATTTCTCTAATGATTCCAAAGGTAAAAACCCGCTTCGGCAGAGCATCCTTTAGCTTTACCCTATCCCAGACATGGAACAAGCTTCAAAAAACTCTGAAATTAGCAATTCCCACCAATGTCCCCAAATTCAAACTCCACAATGCAAGGCTTTTCTCTGAGCGCTGTGAGTGCTACTCCTGATGTGCTTTGTCAGCTTCTGACACTCTTAGATCAACCTTACCTCTTATATGCTCTACCTAAAATATTCCTCTCCAGGACTCTACTTCCTATTTTCTCGTAGGCCCTACTTTGCATTGGATGCTACGTATTGTTCATTACCAACATTACAGGGTATACACACGTATTGTTCAATACTAACTTTTTATGAGCAAATCATCTATATCTTTATCTATGTCTGTCTCCTTTTCATCCCCCCTCTTTCCTCCTCCCTTGCTGTTTCCCATCTACCACATACCCAACGCATTGCCCTCCCCATTTCTCCCCTCCTCCCCCTCTCTCTCCCATACCACCCCCTCACCACCACTCTTCTTTCTCTTTTCCCACTAACCCACTCCTAACAAAGCTTCATTGAGCCACCTATGACTTGTATTGTATAATTAACTCGCAACAATTCCTCGACGATGCCTTTGTCTTCTATTATTGTAACCTTATTTGTCTCTTTTTTTTGTAAGTTCCATTGTAATGATCATGTTATGTTTTGTACCTTATTGTCCTTATTGCCTTGACGTGGAACCTTTGTAAAAGAGCCCTCGGCTCAAAGGTGTCATCCAAAATACAAATAAATAAAAAATAAAAATAAAATCTTACTTGTTTATCCAATCTTACTTGTTTATCCAATTTATGTATTTTTTTGTATATTATATATGCTGCTACACTTGTATCATGCTTGATTAGCTATTTTATGTATAGCCTTGTATTTTCACTTGCTGTTATACTTGTGCTGCTCCGTGCTAGGAGTAGTATTGTTGTTCCTGTTTATACATATGTATATCCCTTACTTATCCGATGTCATGTCTGTATGCTCAGGCCCACCTTGGAAATGAGCTTGCTCAACAGTGCTTCACCTGGTAAAATAAAGATTGATTGAATGATTTGGCGAAATGTCAGATCTTTTCTGCTGCTCCCCACTGCCGTGGCTGTTTGCATCTTTGCACTTTGGAAACTTTGAACTTGAATAAACGCAACTTGAATTTGTAATATGCTTTGTTTAGACAGCAGTACCTTTATGAATACACAGGAAAGTGAGTGCAGTAACTTTCTTGAACATTCACACACATGGCGTCATGTCACATGCCACATTATATAGGCAGCGACGATGCAAGTCCACATGGCTGGTGCCAGCTAGCAGATGCTTCTGGGTTGTCCTCGATGCCAAGGGCTTACAATTCCATGATGTGGCTCAGTGAAAGAGATTCTCTCAGAGATCTACAATTATGAAAAGTAACTGTTCTTTTCTACCGTACTTGCAATTGTACTCTGTTGCTGCCCGATGGCGGCTGGCAGAGGAGGTTAACGGAGGGCTCTGCCGATCGCTAGTTATTTGCCATCGTACCAGTGAGGGTTGACCAGAGTGGTGGTGGGGGGATGTGTTGTGGGGGATGGGACTTTGTCAGGGATGGGAGTCCACTAGACTCCGATGGAAATCACTATGATTTACAGTTGTGGGCAGTGGGATGGAAGGGGTCCAGTAGACTACCAAGGACATCAGTATAAATTACAAACATGGGCAGTCGGGGTGGGGCAGACTACCAGGGGCATCATTATGATTTGGGGAGGGGAGTCAGATAGACTACCAGGGACATCAGTAGGATATACACACATGGGCAATCGGGGGGAGGACGTCTGCTAGACACCAGGGATGTGCTGTTTGTTTACAACATGAGCAATGGTGGGGGCAGCTAGAGGACCAGGGTTTTGGTGACAGTAAATAGCACTGCACTGGTGGCTGTTTAGCAGCACCAAGACATATGAATATACTGCTGTGTACTTGCATGAGGGATCCCTCATTTGTATAGGTGCAGTGGTACACTCTGTGGGATAGCATGGTGCTCCAGGGGCCTCAAAATATGGTCCTGCTCTCAGCACTGGCACTAGTCACAGTTAATGCAGCACTAACCTGATTAGTGTTATGCTAAAGTTCTGAATACATGTGCCATAGTACTGCAAATAGAAAACCCTCCAATAAGGAAAACAGAAAAGAAAAACTACTTTAGAAGGCACCCCTCTGTATGTAGTCCCTACCTTCAAGTACTTCAATGTGTGACTTGAGAGTAAGCTCATATTCTTTGCCCACATCGATGCCATCCATGCCAAGTTTCACCCAAACTCACTGCCCTGTACCACAACAAGGACTGCATTCCCCCCGTTTTCTGCCAGGAGCTGGTCACCAGAATGGTTCTCTCAGTCTTCAAATATGCAGATGTGGTCTACGGCACCATCCCTTCCTCTTTCCATGCCAGACTGGATACCTTCTGTAAAGCTTTCTGCCAGTTTGCTACCAACTCTCCCCCTAGTACTCATCATTGCTCCCTGTACTCCTCCTCTCCATCCTCCCACAGCCCTCACATCGCCAGTCAAACTGCACCTGCATCTTCACTGAATACTGGTTTGTGTCCCTTCCTTCCTTCCTACCTGTCCTCACTCCTCTCCCCCAGAGTAGAAAATTAGAAGACTTCTGAAAATGCAAAAACGCAAAGGCAAAACAGCAGCATGGGCGTGTTGGTGACCCAGGTTTGGGAACGAGCCCAGGCCATCGGGGGTCGGCAGGGGAGGGACGGGATTGAGCGTCCGTAGGACAGCTCTCCCTTCCCTGGGGAGGGATGGGGACTCATGCCGCTCTCTGGGGGGGAACTCAGGAGCATAGCAGGGAAGTAGCACCGCAATTACAGGGGAAGGAGCATTGGCAGACATCGGCACTTTGTGCCATTGATGTCATGACACATTCATGCTCCTGGGGACAACACAAGAACCCAGAGGACTGAGGAGGCGATGAGGGCCTCAGGGACCAACCCACACATCCTCAATGCCAGACTGGCACTCCAGAGGTCCCCAGGTGCCACCTACAGCGATGGACCCTCTAATTTCAGAAAGACGTCGCCAAGGTAGGAGTGCCAGGCCCCACACACCAAGGTACTTGAAGACAGGGTCAACTTCCAGGGGTGTGCCATCCAGTGTAGAGAAAACAGGGACAGATCAATTTCTGGCTGTTGCCCAAGGTCACCATAGACACAGTTTTCTTGGTGTTTATCTTGCGCTGGTTTGCTTGGAGCCAGTGTAGCACGTTGTGGAAGTCCTTTTAGAGTGGAACTTCCACTGCTGTGACCGATGGACCAGAGATGTCGATGACCATGTGATCTGCCCTGTTGCCTGGTCATCCTCTCCAACAAGGGCTGTGTGTGGCCACGTTGTTCTGTGAGGTATTTCTTAGTACAGTAGGTGGTCCTCTGATTCTGCAGTCTCCTATGGTGGAGTTTTGCACTACTTTGGGAGTTGTCCAATATATTATGGCTCTATGGAGGAGATATACTCAAAGAAGATTGTTCATTGCTTACCAGTAACAGTACATCTTCGAGAGAATATCCTTTCATAGAGTAGTACTTTTTCCCCACCCTTCGTCCACCACCTGGAGGACTTTTTCACTGCACAGTCTAATTTGGGTAACCCATTTGACAGTCTTGGTGATCTCTATACATCTATTCTCTGTGCTTCTCCTGTTTGATTGCAGGGGCTTGTTTTCCAGTTCTTGTCTGCTGTGCCTAACATAGTCTGGACCGTCACATCTCACTGATGCAGCTGTTGCCTCTGGAAACCATCGCTTTGATCTGGTTGGCCCCCCTTGTTGGTCCTCTGCAATCTTTGGTGGGGATCTACTAGTCTCCTTTGCTTTCTAATGACATTCTGATGGGTCCAACATTTCGCTGATGGGGCTATAATGAACTGAAGGTGATTGGTGGGGCATCCCACCTTACATAGGCGGGGGGCACACAGCATAAGGTTGGCAGCCCCAGCTATGACAGAATTTCCAGTGGCGTTCTAGTGCCTGCTGCAGCTGTAGTCCTGAATATATTGGTTCTGTGGGAGAAGATCCTCTTAGAGATCTTACTGTAACTGGTAAAGAATGAACCTTTCTCAGACCTAGTCAGTTTGGAAGTTCAAGAACACTTCCAGCTCCCTCAACAACACAGTCTTCTGCTTCAAGGTCTGATCCTCCATCTCAGACCAGCTTAGCTCTAGTTTGCAGCTCTGCTCTTGAGGGACAGGTATTTCTCAGATTAGTATATTCTGAGAAAGTATGGATCCTCAAGTGCCATCAGGAAAGCAGTCTGTTGGGCCAGGCATGCAAGGATTAGACTGTGGAAGTAATCTGTCCCTCAGATTTTGGATTTCCTTTAGGAGGAGCAGGCAAGGATCTGGCCATTAGTAGGTTGCAGGTGCAAGTTATGGTGTTGAGTACAGGGCTTGGTCCTTGCCATGTGCAATTCTTAGGCTTGCATACTGCCATTAGTTGGTTCTTTTGAGCTCTTAGCAGACCCAAACTGGTCTACATATTCTCAGTTCTGCCTTAAGACCTTAGTGCTATGCACTCTGTTGTCTTCTGTTTGATCCTCGGTGCATGTTTTGATGGTTATTTTTTTTGTTAAGACGTTTTGCTCTGTTAGCTGAATAGGAAAGTTGCAAGCACTGTAGTGTAAGGTAGGGATACGGACAGTGCCTTCTCTCCCTCCAAAGGTTATTACATTGTTTTATGTTAATGAAGAAGTAGTCCTCCCTTCTTTTATCCCAAGTCCATGAATTCTAAATGAATGGTGGTAAAATTGAAGTATCAGCTTTGATCAAGTCACATTTGACCAAGGATATGGCAGCCATTTGGGCAGAAAGGGCTAAGGCTCCAGTGTCTGAGTTGTGCAAGGAAGGTATCTTGTCTTCTTGCACACTTTCACAAAGCATGACAGATTACACACTCAGAGCTCTGCTGATGCATCCTTCAGACGAGCATTGCTTTAAGTTGTGATAAAGCAATAGTTCATTTTGGCAGAATATTCTCTCCTTCCTGAATACATTTTGTGGGTACTGCTTTTTAGATGAAGGCATAAAATAAGTGGGTTCGCATGGCAATTTGCTACTCCAAAAATGCTGTTTACTAATTAAGTGCATCCTTGGTTTAGCAGAAGTTACTAGTCAACTGATTTGCAGCCTTAGTGAACATTTCCAAATTGTGATATTATTGTCCTGCAATTGTGGTAAAAAGTACAGAATTGAGGAAATTGTTCTTGCAGTTTGACACTTTTTCCATGCAGTTGCACTCTTCTGGACTGTATTTTATAGACAAAAAATAACCATATTTTGAAATTGCTCCTCGGACCTGGCTGGTTGCTAATCAAAAATCACGTTGATTAGCAAAGAATACTAATCAGTTTTCCAAAGCATATTTATGCCTTGAAATCCCAACAGTAAGTAAATGCCCATTTTCATTGTGGAATGACACAGATTGAAGAAATTTTATAAGACTTGCTGAAATTTCTTTTTCTGTTTGAAATGTCACAGGGATCCACTCTAGTGTTTTTATTCTATAGGGTACAGTTTGAGTTCATTCATTGGATATCATAAAAAAGTAAGTTTTATTTGTTTATAGCGCATGTTCTTCAGTGCATTGTTCATATATTTAGAGATTTTTCTGGAGGGAGTTCGGTGGTGAGTGGAGGGGCTGTGCCGATTGCTGTCTCCTGGTGCGTGGCGCTGCCCACTGTGGTAAGTAGGGAGCCACTGCAGAGACTGTGTTTGACAAGGTTATTTATGCTATGAGTGACGGACATCTTGGTGCTGCCACACGTCTATTTCCTCAAGGCATTATGGTAATTTTTATTGTATTTTTTTAAAGAATGTGTACATTAACCTAGGTATTGTTATATTGCTGTATGGCTCTAAAAAAGATTTAGAACTGAAGAGTCAGAGCCGGCTACCTTGGAATGGGGAGGAATCATGCTCCTATGATGACATCACAGCATTGGATTGTGGCTGTAGTAGGTGTGCACATGTAACCTAGCTGTAAATTAATGCCCAGTGACATTGATGGAACTAAGTAGGTCTGATAACATTTCGCATTATATTAGATTGCTTTTATGTGTTTTTTCCAGGTTCGTCATTTATATAATACTGGTGAATCCAAAACCGTGTGATGTTCGAAAACACTGTAAATTCTAGGACACCAAAACTTGGACGAAATGGTAAGTGAAGGTACTGCCAATAACTCGGATCCTAACCTGTCTCCTACACTTTGTGTGTTGCAACTGTACTTGTGAGTAAGCTTGGAACTAATGCATTTTAAGTAACATCTTGGAACTGTCTTTACCTTAAAGTCCAGAACATGCTCCACTAGAAACCAGTTCTGTAAACTGCAATAAAAATTACCAGATGAGCGTGTGCATCATCTGGAGGTCTAGCGAGGCCAGAGGACAGTGTCTCAATGGCTCAGCTGTTCTCCCTAAATGGTTTGATGGGGGACTCACATTGAGGCCTTTATGTATGACTGTCCCTCCTCTGAGGCAGTATGTCTTAAGGCTAATTTCAGATTGTTAGTGAGGGAGGAAATAATTTGGGCCATATACACTTTAAGATCAAATAAGGTCTCTGGGTCCAACTGTATTCCATCTGCAGTATATCTCTACATGGTGGAAGACTGCAGTAAATTTTTGTCCTTTTTTGTTTTGTTTTTTAATTAATTTATTTAACATGTATCTTAGAGGGCACTGTTGAGCCCAAGCAAGTTGACTGCTCAGGAACAGAGCATTGCAACCAGGTGTGTAGCCAGGGATTTCAGATCTGCACACCAAGTGGACTCACTGCTACCCCCTCCTTGTTAGGGTGTGCTACCCCCGGGATGTAGTCAGACAATATACAAATGTACACCAGGACTGTGTTTGTTGCCTCATTTGGCACAATAAATACAACTTTTGTATCTCATGACAATGGTTGTTGCCATGCATGGGTAAATACAAATGCCATGCATTGCTCCCTAAGAATCCCACATACCAGCCCAGAGCCTGTAAAGTTGTATTGTCCTTAGGATGCAAAAACAGTATTAGTGACCAGTCCTTCTAGTTTCGACTCCTATGAATAAAATTACAGAAAGGTTCAGCATTTTCTTTGTTAGTTTTCATGGAAAAAAGAAGCAGTTCAGAGTCTATTTGCTACCCCCCTTAAATAAAATTGCACACCATGGAGTACTTGGATTATGCCTGGCTACACCCATGATTGCGACACGACTTGCAATTACACTTAAAAAGTACCATTTTTTTTGAGAGTCCACTGCAAAAATCAATATCAAAAAGTAGGTTGAACAGCTGGCTGAATCTTGAGGGGAATCTGTGGAAAGAGAAACTCTCAGCTGAGGGAGCTAAGCCTAAAATGCTCTGGGAGCGCCTTCCACGCGGTCGGCTCAGAACCATGCTACAGAATCCAAGGACGAGACATCAGAGAAAACCCTGCAAATGTTGGGCAAAAAAAAAAAAAGTCTGCTCATAAAATCTGTATCAGGTCTGTCAGACAAGTTTGCTAGCCTAACAAACAGGGTGTTGAGACTTGTAACAGAGATGAATTCAGTGAAAATGGCTTCCACTGAAATCAACAAGCGCTCCGATACAGCCATGGGAGCAGTTTTCTGGTGCTTGAAGAGAAATTGCACCTCTGGACCTACGGAGTGCATAGCATTAAGGTCTTAAGGCAGCAGGGCGAAGTGTGCATTTTCTCTGATCCAGCAGATGCATTAAAATGGAGCCAGAAGCATGCACCGTCATGGCCACGAACTGCAGATCTGAAAGAATCTCTTTCTGAGCAGGAAGAAACATGAACATTTGACAATAATTATCCTGTTCTTGTAATGGTGGGTAACAGGATGACCTCTATGCAAGACTGGCACTGTTGTTGAATGTCTGTTAGGACCAGGACTGTTATATAACCAGGGGGAGACAAACACCTTGTCTGTAACTCGTTGTAATTTGCTGCATTAGACTTAAATGGTTAACATGCTCGTTCACCATGTAAATGGTTCTTTTATTCGTAGGCACATTTCAGGGGATGCTGTAGTACTAACACGTAATACTGGAAGATGTTATTCTTTTTTTCTCTTGTAAAGCAGTACAGTACTAGTTTATTTCATAACTGCACCCTATGAAATTTGAAATGCTGCAGAGAGCTCAACCCAGGGTTTGCGCATGTTGTGCACAACACTGAGAGATAGCATTGCGAATTTCCCTTCCCATCCTAGTGAGGTAGGGAATATGTTTGGTATACCAATACAGTACTTTAATCAGCCTTTTTACTGTGCAGCTCATGGACTCAAACAGCATCAAATTTTGTTTTACACTGCAAATAATGTAATGATTAACCCCTTAAGGATGTATCTTTGTAGCATATCACGGGTAAATTGTGGTTATAAAGAGGCGTGGTACCCTCACTGTGGACCTAGGGGTATGTTATGTACTAAGCTCATTTTATCAACTGTATGCTTGTTTATTGCAAAACGATAAACATATAGTTAAAAAAAATGCATCTTAGAAGGATATATATATACCTCATTCCTGGAGGGATGTAGGGAACAGTTCCAGTTTATAAGAAAGGTGATCGGGCAAACCCGTGTATGTATAACCCTATCAATTTAGATATCATGCTGAAGATATTCTCAAAAAATAATAATATCCAGATTGAATGTGCAGATAAAATGCCTAGGAGGATCTTGCTCAATTGCAAGTGGGGTTTTGTTCTGGCTATAGTACTTCTGATACTGCGTGTACTTGGAATTCCACCTTCTGCAGCATCAGCATACCAAAAGAGCCTGTCACAGTCCATGGCAGTGAAGATAGACTGCTTACACTATCCTGTGGCTTGCCCACCAACAGCTCTCCTCCACAGACTTTGTTAATATCTCTCCACAGCTGTCAAGGGGGCCTGACGTCGTGCAGGTAGCTGTGTGGCGGAGCGAGGGGGTGGGGCTTACAGAACAGCACAAAAGCCCGTGCTGCCTCCCTAGAGAAATTCCACCTTCACCAGCACCGGCACACCAACGGAGCCTGTTGCAGTTTGTGACAGTGAAGATAGCCTGCTTACTCAATACTATAGCTTTCCCACTAACAGCTGCCCTCCACAGACTTTAATATCTCCCCACAGCTAACAGGAGGGCTCGGCGGCAAGCCGGTAGCTGTGTAGCAAAGTGTGGGGGGGGCGGAGCTTACAGTACAGCACAAAGGCCCGTACCACCCTCCCTAGAAGAATTCCATCCACCATCTCCAGCACCAGTACGCCAAAGGAGCCTGTCATAGTCCATGGCAGTGAAAATAGCCTGCTTACACAATCCTACCACTTTCCCACCATTTCTTTTCTACGGACTTTAATATCTCCCCACAACTGACAAGGGGGCTCGGTGGTGAGCTGGTAGCTGTCTGGTGGATTGAGGGGGCAGGTCTTACAATACAGCAGAAAAGCCCGAGCCACCCTCCCTGGAAGAATTCCACCTTCTCGAGCACCGGCAAGCCAAAGGAGCCTGTCACAATCCGTGGCAATGAAGATAGCCTGCTTATGCAATCCAATGGCTTTCTCAACAACAGCTCTACTATACAGACTTTGTTGATATCTCCCCACAGCTGACAAGGGGGGGGGTCAGTGGTGAGCCAGTAGCTATGTGGCGGAGCGAGGGGGCGGGGCTTACAGTACAGCAGAAAAGCCTGTGCCTCCCTATGCACAACAGCCACTCGGAGAAAAAATTCCTGTGGAAGCAAAAGAAAATATTTTAAACTCCTGTTATATTTCAAACCTGTCTGCCCTGCAACCTGAAAACTGGATTTTTAGTCCTGAATTCTAGTTTCTGTAACAAGACTGTTATCCTGTTCCTGCATTTAAAAATGGCAGGTGTGCATGAACTGTTTGCTAATATACTCAGCTGCTGACCCGTTTCTGTTTTCAGTATCCCAGGATTGAGTAATTTGACTGTTGTATTATATAATTTATTCCTTGGTTTACTGACCTGGTAAACTCCTGTATACCTCCAGTCTTGCTGTGGCAGCAGACCAACCTTAGAATTTATTGCTCTCGGTGCTTTACTTGTACTGATAAACTTTTATGAGCTTGGCCAGTGATGCTGTTCCTCCGCCTTGCCTCCCAACTTCATATGTAGTGCTTTATGGTCATTGCAGGTTATTGCTGTTTATGTAAGACTCATTTACAGGCGGCAGTATAGCGCAGTGGTTTAAGGCTCTGAGCTGCAGACTTGGAGACCTGGATTTGAATCCCACAGCTCTCACTTGCATACTGTGTGACCCTGAGCAAGTCACTTAACTTCCATGTGCTCCCAGGTTGCACCTGTAAACAAGCTTTCAGCTTAGAGTGTCTCTCCTGGTTAAAAAAAATACACACATATTATATATAAGGTCTCAGAATACAGTCAGTATACATTTAATTAGTTTTGCCCATTTTTTGCTTTTATTTGATTACCTATCTCTCGATTCTATTTGTTCATGGCTTGATTAGCTTTTCTTATCTGTTTTTACTTATGCTTTTACATTAGGGTTTATCTTGTATTTTGCATATCTGTATAGTTCATAGAATTTGGCCAACATGTACAACTGTAGAAATTATTCAGGCCGCTTATTTTATCTGTTAAACCCCAGCTGTATATCTTTTAGAATAGTTTCTTTTTTTTTATACTTCTTTTATTGTTTCCAATTCCATTATAGATACAGTACATCAGGTTTACATTTATATATCCTTATGTTGTCATCTACCTTACAGAGTATTACTATGGGTTCTCTACAACCGGAGCTTTTCAGATACAGCCATAAGGTATTTTCACTATTCGCATGTACTCAAACTTTAAAAGCAACAAACAATAAGTCATAAATTAATCATGACTACTTATATAGTCTAAACATAGAAAGGGTCTCACAATCCTAGGACATTTCTTATTTAATTATACCAACTTACTTATATATGTTACATAGAAACATAGACTTTGACAGCAGATAAGGACCACTTGGCCCACCCAGTCTGCCCATTTCCCTACCTATTGGATAAGCTGCAGATTCTAGTTAACCAACAGCCTACTTCCTCCTCCTACCCCCAACCCCTAGAATTGCCTTATGTCTGTCCCATGCATTCTTGAATTCAGCCACTGTTTTTGACCCCACAACCTCTCCAGGAAGGCGGTTCCATGCGTCCACCACTCTTTCTCCGTGAAAAAGAATTTCCTCACATTACCCTGAGCCGTCCCCCCTCTACTTTAAATTGTGCCCTTATTCTTACACATCTTTTTCTGAAAGATGCTACCCTCCTGGACTTTGTTGATTCCCTTGAGGTACTTAAAAGTTTCTATCATGTTCCCCTGTCCCTCCTTTCATCAAGGGTTTACATATTAAGCTCTCTGTCTCTCTTCATATGGTTTTGATGTAGACCCTGCACCATTTTAGTTGCCCTCCTCTGGACTGCTTCCATCCTGTCTATGTCCTTGCGTAGATGAGGTCTCCAAACTGCACGCAGTACTCCAGATGGGGTCTCACCAACTGTCTGTACAGAGGATAACCACTTCCTTTTCTACTTGTGATGCCCTCCCTATGCATCCCAGTATCCCCTGGCTCTCCTTACTGACTTCTCACATTGCTTACCCACCTTTAGGTCATCTGATATGACTACACCCAGATCCCTTTCCATTATTGTTGTTGTTAGTACCTCCCCTGCTGTTGTGTACTCTTCTCCTGGATTTTTATTTCCCAGGTGCATTACTTTGCACTTCTTCGCATTGAATCTAAGTTGCCATATGTCTGACCATTCCTCCAACCTTGCCAAATCCCTTCTCATCCTTTCTACCCCCTTGTGTATTAACTGTGTTACAGATCTTTGTGTCATCCATAAAAGAGGCTACCTTTCCTTCCAGACCCTCCATAATGTCACCTATAAAGGCGTTAAAGAAGACTGGACCCAGTACTGAGCCTGAGGTACTCCACTAGTAACCCCATTCTTCAGAATGTGTTCCATTCACTATTACCTTCTGTGTCCTGTTGTGCAGCCAGTTTGCTACCCAGGCTACCACCCTGGGACCCACTCCCAGGCTGGCTAACTTCATTATTAATCTTTGTCGGACTGTGTCAAATGCCTGCTAAAGTCTAGGTAGGCCATATCCACAGCCCTCCCTGGTCTATTACTTTGGTCACCCAGTCAAAGAAATCGATTAGATTCGTCTGACATGACCTTCCTGCTGTGAATCCATGCTGCTTTGGGACCTGTGCCCGCTGGCCTCTAGGTACTCAACAATTCTTTCTTTCAAAGTGATTCCATCATTTTCCCCACCACTGAGGTCAAACTCACAGGTCTGTAGTTTCCTGCTTCTGCCTTGCTCTACTTTTGTGAAGGGGAATCACATCTGCCCTCCTCCAGTGCTCAGGTACCACCCCATCTTCCCATGATTTGTTAAAAAGTGTGGTTAGTGGTGTCACTAGGTCCTCCCTTAGCTCTTTTAGGATGCTAGGGTGAATCCCGTCAGGCCCCATTGCTTTGTCCACCTTGAGTTTTAGGAGTTCTTTCAGTACTCTTTCTTCTGTAAATGGACTGGTGTTAACCCCACTATCCAGAGTTGTTCTACTGTTTGGTTTAGGTAACTCCTCCTCTTCTTCTTTTGTGAATACTGAGCAAAAGTATTCATTCAGTATCTCTGCCTTTTCACTGTCTCCCTCTGCCCACCTCCCCTCTCCTTTATTAATCTTCACTGTCCCTCCCTTAACCTTTCTATGCTCCCTAATGTACCTATAAAAGGTTTTATCCCCCTTCTTAACTGAGTTGGCTATCTTTTCCTCGGTTTGGACCTTTGCTTTCAAACACCATGAAGTCTTGCTATATTAGGACCATTGCAGTCATTCCCCACACTTGAACTGCCCCGGAGAGGAAACAGTTAACTCCAGCGTGATCTGGAGTTCCACAGCGTGAGGGCGCTGTTCAAAGCTCTATCTGGCTAGTTTCAAATGAAACTGTCAGATTCTTTACTCTGCTTCACTGAACAGTCGCTCCGGAGATCAGCTCCTTCAGCTCGGTTCATTTCTTGGTTCAAGCGAGTATTTTCGGTTCATTGGAACCGGCAAAAATATTTATTTTACCGCATTTCAGGTTAAAAGCTCTATCTGGTAAACCGTAAGTACAGAAATTAAGTCTGTGTGAAATTCATTATCGGTCCGGGTTTTGAACCGATCGGTTTGTTAAAATATATGTGTCAAACTGTTTGGTTGGGCTTTTAGAGTGCGGTTCCCGGTTCTTATCGGTTCTAAAAAAACCTAACTTTTATTTGGGTTTTTTTCAAATACCCGTGACACGGTTAGGAACCGATAAGGGTGTCTTGCCTGGCACTGCCATCTAAAGGGCAAGTTTTTGGTTAGGCTGGCATTATGTCTGAGAAACCCAAAAGAAAAACCGGGCCCACTGGGTTTCAACACTGTGATGTCTGTGGGGAAGCCTTTGCCAAGGCTGACCCACACACCACTTGTGTTTATTGTCTGGGGGCTGACCACCTCCTGTCAGACTGCCAGGTGTGTAAAAATTTCCCTGCAGCCACCCTGGAAAAGAGATTGGGCCGGTTCAGGGAGCGAGAGGCCAAAAAGTCCGCTGACCCGGATGGCCAGCCCGGTCCAGTACCCACTGGACCAGAGGGAGTGCCCTCTGACCAGGGCGAGACTTCCTCGGGCCAAAGGAAGGCTGGTTCAGAGGAACCAGTCCCAGCAAAAAAGACAAAGAAATCAGCAGGTCTGGAGTACAAAAATTGTCTCTCCAACTGCTGCAGAGATAACTAAAGCCATTCAGATTGTCCAATCTTTGTCTCAGGGATCTGTCGACCCCTGCATCTGGGAAAAGGGTGGCTCGTTCAGTCCCAGTGGTTCAGGATTATGATGTTGAGGATTTTTATGAACCACATGAGGGGGAGGAGGAATTTGATCAGTATGTTTGTGACTGGGAAGGTCTGGACGTGCCCATTGAACCGGACATTTCTCCAGATAGACCTTTAGAATCTCCCCCTATGCTGTCTGAGTCCCCTTCTCTTTTTATGTTTTACAAAAAGGTTGCAGAAACCCTCCAGCTTCCTTTAGAAGAGGCTGTGGATGAGCAAGAGGAGCCTGATTATGTTGAAATGATGGATATTCCAGAGTCTAGGAGGTTGTCTATTCCTTTGCATAAGTCATTTAGGAAGCAAACAACAAAGATTTTAAAAAATCCTCATTCTGTCCCTCCTGTAGATAAAAAAATGGACAGAAGGTATACCTTATCAGGCCCTGATACAGACTTCCTCTCTGAGCAGTGTAGTCATGTAGGTGTGGTGCAAGCTGCTGCCTGTGACAGACTAATATTCCCCTGGCCTCACATCCTCCTGATAAGATTCCAGGAAGATTGATGCCATGGCGAAAAAACAATATATGGCAGCTTCTTTGGGACTCAGGCAGGCTAATTGTATCTTATGTGGCTAGATATCAGAAATCTAGATGGGACACTATATTGCAGTTAGCCAAGCAGGCCCACGGCCAGCTGGCTAGTGAGTTGGAACAAGTGGCTGCTGATGGCATTGAAGCCTCTAAACTTCAATTTCATACTGCTGTTGATGTTAATGATGTTTCCTCTAGGGTCATGGCCACTTCTGTAGCTTTCCGTAGGTTGGCATGGCTCAGATGCACTAATCTGTCCCAAGATACTCAGTCAAAGGCTATGGATTTTCCTGTAACGGGAAATTCTCTGTTTGGTGATCAAGCGGAAAATTATATAAAAGATGGATGAATATAGAACTACCTACAAAAGTGCCCAAGCTAAGGGAGGCATGCCACTCACAAAGGCATGCCCCCAAGGGTAGGGGTAGGCCTTTCCACAGGCCCTTTTACCAATCTCAAGCCTCCTCTGCTTTTTCACAGAGGGGTTTTTTCAGAGGCAGAGGTAGACGGGGCACAGGTAGACAGTCGCCCTCCCCTCAGCCTAAAGCTGCTGCCAAGCAGGCACCCAGATGGGGTGCCCAGGGCCGATTCTCCTGTACCAGTGGGGGGCAGGTTGGCTTATTTCAGCCAGAACTGGCTGTCCCTAACTTCGGACAGGTGGGTTCTGGAAGTAGTAAGCCAGGGCCTGGTTCTCAGCTTCAAACAGTTCCCAAAGATGAGATCCAGGCAATTTCCACCTGCAAACTCTTCAGAAGCCCTTGCTTTGGAAGCAGAGGTTTCTTCCCTTCTGGATTGCAAAGCAGTGGAAAGGGTCCCCCCTTGCCATCAGGGCAAGGAACTGTACTCAAGATATTTTCTTACCCCAAAAAAGACAGGAGAATGGCGGCCCATCTTAGACTTAAGGTACCTGAACAAACATCTATTGAAATCAAAGTTCAAAATGTTAACTCTAGCAATGATTTTGCCTTCCCTGAGGCCAGAGGACTGGTTAGCTTCCCTGGACCTCAGGGGCCTTATTCTCATGTCATGATCAGGCCTTCTCACCGAAAGTACCTCAGGTTCGAACTGCTCTCTGGCCACTACCAGTTCAGAGCAATGCCCTTCGGTCAACCTTGGCTCCAAGGGTATTCACAAAATGTCTAGCTGTGGTAGTGGCTCATTTAAGAAGGCAAGGGATTGCTGTGTTTCCCTACCTGGACGACTGGCTCATAGTGGGTCAGTCTCAGATCAGGTAAAATCCCACTTGCAAGTCACCCAGCAGCTTCTCACTTCCTGGGATTCCTGCTGAACTTACAAAGTCAGTTCTGGAACCTGTTCAGGTTCTAACTTTCATAGGTGCAGAATTGAACACAAAGTTAGCCAGGGCATTTCTCCCCTCGGAAAGAGTGGACAGGCTCATTGCCCTGGCATCCTCCTTTACCTCTTGGTCTCTGACCAGCAAGGCACTTTCTGCAACTCCTAGGGCACATGGCTGCTTCCACAGCTGTCGTGCAGGAGCAAGATTTCAGATGAGGGACATCCAGTTCCACTTGAGGTCCTATTGGTCTCAAAGGAGGGACCCCTTACCAAATTAGTCCCGTGACCAAAACCCTGATCCTGGCCTTCAGTGGTGGCAGGATCAAAGCAATCTTACTCAAGGGTTCCCTTTATACCCATTTCACACTCCCTCACCCTCACCACGGATGCCTCCCTGTTGGGGGGGGCTCACTAGGCGACCTTTCCACCCAAGGTGTGGTCCCCAGGAATCTCTGCTCCACATCAATCTTTTGGAACTCAGAGCTGTTCTTTTAGCTCTTCAGGCTTTTGCAACTGTTGTCCAGAACAAAGTAGTTCAAATCAGGACAGACAACACCACAACAATGTGGTACATCAACAAGCAAGGGGGCACTCGGTCATCAGCCTTGTGCACCGAAGCAATGAAGTTGTGGTCTCTGGCTTACTCCCTAAACACCTCCCTGATCGCAATTCACCTTCCAGGAAAGGACAATGTCCTGGCGGATGCTCTCAGCAGGATTTCCCAGGGCCATCACGAATGGTCTCTGAATCCTCAGGTATTGGGGTCGGTCTTTGCCAGATGGGGCACCCCTCAGATAGATCTCTTCGCAGCCCCAGACAACCATCAACTTCCTCTATTTTGTTGCAGGCCTCCAGTGCTGGGCTCAGTCCCCCTGGACGCCTTTCTGCTGGATTGGAAAGGGGAAATTCCTATATGCTTTTCCCCCCTTCCCTCTCCTCTTCAGGGTATTGGTAAAAATCAGAACTCAGCCCTGCAAAGTGGTTCTGATTGCTCCAGACTGGGCCAGACAGCCCTGGTATCCTCTCCTCCTGTCCCTGACAATCCACCCTCCCCTGACCTTGCCCAGGACCCACGACTTGCTGACCTGTGCACAGGGGAGAGTGTGGTACCCGGACCTCAAATCCCTCCACCTCAAGGCTTGGTTCTTGAGGAATTAGAATTTTGCTGATTTGCACCTTTCTCAAGGGGTCCTGGATATTTTAAAGGCTTCTAGGAAGCCTTCCACTAGGGCCACTTACAATTCTAAGTGGAAGAGGTTTTCCTTCTGGTGTTCGGAGAAACAAATTGTGCCAGAATCTGCTGACTTGGCCACTTTACTGGACTATTTGGCCCATCTAAATTCCCTAGGCCTTAGACCAGCTACCTTGAAGGTTCATCTGGCAGCTGTTTCTGCCTTTGTTTCCGCAGGGAAGCCTGTTTCTCTTTCCTCTCACCCTGTGTTTTCCAAGTTTTTTAAGGGGTTACTTCACACTAACCCTCCCTTTCGGGAACCAGCCCCTGCCTGGGACCTGAATGTTTGCATTGCTCAGTTAATGCAACCTCCCTTTGAGCCCCTTTCTTCTGCAGATCTCAAGTATTTAACATGGAAAACTGTTTTTCTAGTGGCTATCACTTCTGCCAGACGTATAAGTGAATTGCAAGCCCTTTCAGTGGAAAAGGATTTTATTTCTTTTCACAGGGATAAGGTAGTCCTCAGGACTAACAGAAAGTTTTTACCCAAAGTGGTTTCAGATTTTCATCTGAACCAGTCCATTTCTCTCCCAGTATTTTTCACTGAGCATTCTTCCTCGGGTGAAAGGAGACTACACAGCTGGGCGTCAAAAGAGCCCTAAGCTACTATGTGGAGCGTACCAAGGGTCACAGGTTCGAATCCTCCAACTCTTCCTTACCTATGGAGAGGTTGGCAAGGAGACCTGTCACTAAGAGGACAATTGCAAGGTGGATTGTCTCTTGTATCCAATTCTGTTACCAAAACTAGGTAGGAACCCCCTCAGGACTGAGGGCTCACTCCACGAGGGTACAACTGCATCTCTGGCGGCTGCTAGAGATATTCCATTTGGAAATTTGTCAAGCTGCTACCTGGAAAACAGTTCACACCTTTACAAGCATTATTCCCTGGACGTCCAGTCCAGGAGAGATGCTCGTTTAGGCACAGCTGTACTTCAGAGCCTATTTCCTAAGTAGGTTCTGACCCTCCTCCATGGAGGTACTGCTGTAATCTGCAATGGTCCTAATATAGCAAGACTTCATGGTGTTTGAAGAAAAATTACTCACCTTAGTAATTGCTTTTCTTCTCATGGAGTCTTGCTATATTAGGACAACCCTCCTCCTACCCCTCTCAGAACTCCTACTTGGGTATGGGTTGGCAAATTAGTGCAAGCACTGTGTCATGCCATTTTAGTCTCTCTAGTTTCCCCCTTGTTTCCTTTGGGTTAGAGAACCAGGTATTTCTGTTTTTGTTAGTGGTAGATGGTCCCTCTCTGGACTTGAGTCTTTTGGGAGAGGGGCCTATTAGTCTTGTGAGGTGATCCTAACAATAAATATTGTTATTATTCTGTGATTGTTCTTATTCTACTAATGGTAGGTAGCCAATGGCTAGTGTAGAGCTTTTCCACACAGACTTGCTATGTTAGTTTAGCTCCGTAAAGAACCTGACAGTTTCATTTGAAACTAGCCAGATAGAGCTTTGAACAGCGCCCTAGCGCTGTGGAACTCCAGATCACTCTGGAGTTAACTGTTTCCTCTCCAGGGCAGTTCAAGTATGGGGAATGACTGCAATGGTCCTAATATAGCAAGACTCCATGAGAAGAAAAGCAATTACTGAGGTGAGTAATTTTTTCTTTCTGACTGCCTTCCTCACTACTTTCTGCTTTAATTGATACATTTGTAAAGTTTTATGATATAAAGCCAGTGTTCCAACCTAGGCAATTTCTTCCACCTACCTTATGTTATGGGGTGTACCAAAGAGCCTCCGTGACCGAGGCTTACAGCTTGCCTAATCGAGGAGGCAGGCACCCCCAAATTCTCATAGGGTTTGGGAATCTGGGAGGATCCCTTAATCTATCTAGGGGGTCTGTTTTCCTTATGGAGCACACACATTGATCTTACCCCAACCAAATCATCCAACGGGTCCAACAATTCAGATAGGCAGTGGTTCTCTGCTGTATCCAGAATGTCAGTTCCTCTAACTGTTGGATTTGCCCTACTACTTCTATCCAATCTTCCTTTATTGGGGGGTGAGGTTGTAACCAATGCCTAGTTATGGATTTTAAGGCTGACACTATTAAAATCTGCCACAAATAAGTAGCTTCCCTCCCCCTGATTTCTCCTGACAGTTCTCCTAATATCAGACACTCTGGCCCCACTTGGTCCTGGATCTGAAAATTCTGCTTCAAAGAAGTGGCAACTGTTGACCAAAATTGAGATATGATGGGGCATGACCAAAAAATATGTACTGTACATGGGTAGCCTTATCTGCTCCGCATTTCCTCCAACACTCTGAAGTTGTTCCCAAATGTTGTTTGGAGACCGCCACTGGAACCATAAAGTATCTATCCCTCATTTTCCACAGGAGCTCCTTCCAGGTAGGGGAGGAGGAAACCCTCCAAATGCTGCCCCAGCCTTTTTCCCCCCCAAGACCCATCTGAGATGGGCATGTTCATTTCCTGCTCCCAGGCTAATTTAATATAATTCGTATTTGCTTTAGTTAGTTTAACACCCCTCTTATACAGCTGGGAGACAACTCCAAGAGCATATTCGGCCTTCCATATACATTCAAAGGTCTGTTCCCTAACCCCCCCAAAACCTGTACGGCGCTCCAAGTGAAGTTTTGTATTAATAAAGCTACTAATTTGTACATAACGCATTCTACCTGCAGGGGAAAGGCCAAAGGATCTCTGTGCCTCCTCAAACGATAGTAGCCCCCCTTCTTCTAGCAACTGCCATGGTGCCTGCAGACCCTTCCCAGCCCTATCCAGGAACCAAGGGTCCATTTTTGCCAGACCAAAAGTGGGATCAACTACCCACCATCCATATCTCCAGTACCCTCCATGTTTCCTCTCTTTCAAAGTACCCCCTTTTCCACCCTTCCAGTGTGGCTCGGGTGGTGGGGTATATCTCAACCCTTGTTCTCGAAAGGTCCGTTGGCTGGAACAACATTGCGAGCAAGGGTGGAAATGGATGTGCTCCCCACTCTGCCTCTTTCCAGGTAGCTCTGTATGTTGGTTGCCCCCAGAGTAAAGCTATTCTCAATTGTGTGGCCTCCCAATAACCCTCAAGCCATGGGACTCTGAGTCCTCCTGCTTCCTTAGGTAGAAACAATGTTTGCTGTCTTACGCTTGGTTTTCTGTTTGCCCAAATAAAATTCACTAGCATTCTCTGCCATGTTTCTAGGTCCTTCCTTGTTAGTATACAAGGGGTGCCCTGAAACAAATATAAAAATCTTGGTAGTACATTCATCTTTACCGCAAGTACACGACTATGTAGTGAGAGAGGTATTACATTCCATCTTTTAAAGTCACTCTTTAGTTGTTGCACCATAGGTATAAAATTCAACTTATTTAGTTGCGAGGGAGAGTTGCTTATATTAATCCCTAGGTATTTCATTTGTTAGGTCCCATCTCATAGGATAGGTTTTTGTAATTTCTGGGGGGGGGGGGTCATATCTAAATTTTAGAACCTCAGTTTTAGAGGTATTCAATGTATATCCCGCCAATTCAGAAAACTGAGTCAATCTGTCCATCACCCTTTTCAGAGAACAATCTGGATTCTCCAAATAAAGGAGCACGTCGTCAGCATACAAGGATATTTTATGCTGATGGCCTGACATTTCTACACCCCTAATCCCCTCATCCCTTCTTATGCTCTGAGCCAAAGGCTCGATATAAAGAGCAAAAAAGACGGGGGACAAAGGACAGTCCTGCCTAGTCCCCCTCTCCAAGCGAAACCTCTGTGCATGGTGGCCATCCACTCTAATATAAGCTGTTGGGGATTATAAATTTTAGATATCAGGGTTTGAAAACCACTTCCTAGTCCAAAACAGGCCAAGACCTCGTCCAGAAATCTCCAAGACACCTTATTGAATGCTTTTTCTGCATCAATGCTGACCAGGAGGGCAGTCTTCTTGTTATTAATTATATGATTAATTAAAAGGGAAGTCTTCCTAAGATTATCCTGGGCCTGCCGACCCGGAATAAAACCTGTCTGATCTAGGCCAATTATCTGGGGTACTAATATTTGAAGTCTCTTAGTCAAAATCAAGGTCAAAATTTTGTAATCAATATTTAAAATTGAAATGGGGCGGTATGAAGCGCATGATACAGGATCTTTTCCTGGTTTGGGGATCACTGATATTATTGCTTGGGACCAGGAGGGGGGTATCTCACCTTCTTCACCCTGTATATAGCGAAATAATTCACTTAACATAGTGGTTAATCTACCCCTAAACTGCTTATTAAATTTCCCTGGTAGACCATCTGTCCCTGGGCATCTATAATACTTTAAACTCTTAATGACACCCCCCACCTCTGCGTCCTCAATTGACCTATTCAGTTGGTCAGCCTGTTCCCTGGAAATCGAGGGAAGATTGAGCCTCTCCAAAAACTCCCTGATTTGTACATTAGATGGTTGCGTACCTTGTTTATATAATGTAGTATAATAATCTCTAAAGGAGTCTGCTATACCATTTGTTTCTTTTACTAATTTATTGTAACCCCTAGATGGCGCTATCCCAGGGGCTACTACGCCTGCCTGATTTGCCACCAACAGGTTGAGGGGCCTGGATCCAATGGCTGGTGCCTCCACCCAGAGGTCAGGGTTTGCAATAGTTAAACTAACTTGGTCACAGCCCTCTGGGACACTGCAACTCCTTTCTTCCCACTAGTGGCCCACACAATATATCAGAATTACCTTCACAGTATACACTTACCCCCAGGTCTGGTTCCGCACTGGGACCTCCTGTGAAATGAGATACAGTGCAACAATCACAGCACAGTACTTTAACATAGACAAATACCTCAGGCAGTATAACTTTACTGAAACAAGCAGCTCTGATTTATTTGAGGGGATATAACAAGGACAGGGAAATCAGGTTAATTAGCTTATCCTCTAATAATCTACCTATGGCTCTGTGCACAGGCCCTGCCCTATCAGTTACTGTCCTGGTACCCAAGCCCTAGTGGCTAGTCCAAACCGTGGCAGCTGGTAGGGGCCCTTTCACACAGAAAAGGAGAATTAAACAGTCAGCAGTACAGTAATTCCATTTGGATTTAATGTGGCAATTCAACAGGAGCGACTCTGAATTAGTACTCACGACCTCCAAATAAGATAGGGTCCTTCAATGTCAGCAGGGCTCACTTGAGGTACACAAACCTCTTCACATCCATATAAAGAAAGCACTATACCAGGCAGGCTGCATCTGTATCCCGATCGCAATTACTGCACAATACCGGGAGAACACACAGCAGATTCAGTTCCTGACAGACCAAGTGTAATTTTCAGCAATTCCTCCAGTCTTCTACAGGGTGAGCCTGGTTTCTACTCTCAGAGATCCTTGATTCTTTTCACAGGACGGATTCAGTCCTAACAAGCTGTTACACAAGCTGCAGACCGGAACTCTGGGCCTTACACACGCGTTTTGACTAAAACTGCACACTGAAAAAGCACAGGGCTCCTTCCTTCTTCACTGCCAAAGCTCAACTGAAACTCCAACCGACAAAACCGGGCACTTCCTTTGAGTTCCTCCCAGTTCTTGACTGGATTGGCTGTCACTCACAATAGACTGCTGCTGTTGGTCCAAAAGGCACTGAAAGTCTAAACTACATCTCCCAGAGTCACTGCCCATACAATCCTCTTGTGGCTGGCTCAGATTATGAGTCCAAGTTCTGATTCGCCCAAGGCACCATTTAGAGCTAGCTTACCCCACACTGATTGGTCCAGTTCAGCAGTTCAAAACCAGAATGGGGAACTAGACAGACACTGTTCTGACTGCAAAAGAAAGCAGGTTAGACAAACTGTAATTTCATTATCACTCTAAATAATTTCTGGCAAACAGTTACATCTTTCAGATAGGTTCCCTTTGCACTCCTAGTGACTGCAAAAATGGGTGAATTGGCAGCAGTTCAGTGGTACTCAAACAGAGAAACACACAGTCCCCCCATATAAACTAATTATGTCTGCAAGCAGACAGCTCTTAAAGAGACAGTACCAGAGGCTCTAAAAACACTCACTGATAAATGGCTTAAATGCCAAACACCATTCAGGCTTGGAGCATTCAAGCAAGCTCCTGGAAGTCTTTTGGGAACCCCCATTTGCAGGGGGGTTACATTATTATCAACCGGGTGTTGTACTGCCTGTATTGTTGCCTTACTCCTCTGAACCCTCAGTCTACCTGCTAGCAATCTTAATGACCTAGGTCCACCTTCATAATATTTCTGCCTTAAAAACGATAGCTTTTGTTCCACTGCATAATCAAGTATATTCATTAATTTAGCCTTTAGCTGTTTTAATATTTTAGTCCTTCCCCTGTCTACTTTAATTTTCTGCAGAGCCTCGCATTGTGCTATCTGGGTTATTCATTCATTTTTTTGGGCCTCTTTCTTTTTTCTTCTACTGGACCATTTAATGAAATTCTCCCTAATGACCGCCTATATAGTGTCCCATAGAACCGCAGGCGAGGTCCCGGCAGGTCATTTTTCTTCAATGTTTGTTCCAATGTTTGTGTAACAGACTCCCCCACTTCCTTGTCTTGGAGCAATGATAAATTCAGTCTCCAAAAGGTGTTCCTTCTCAACTCTCCAAATCTGATTATAAGGATAATTGGAGCATGATCAGAGAGTAAAAACTCCCCCACAGCAACCTTTCGAACCCGACCAACCAATTCCCTGGGAACCATAAATTAGTCTAATCTGGTATACACTTGATGTACTTTTGAATAAAATGTGTATTCCCTTTTTTTCCCTCTAGATGGTGCCAGATATCAATATAACCCAACTCCTTTTCACTTTTTTAGCTATACCTTGGTCCTTTTTTTGTGTTTGAGTAGTAGAATCCAATGTGGGATTAAAGATTAAGTTTAGATCTCCTCCCCAGATCACTTCCCCCTGTGCTCATTCCTGCAAGGTGGTCAAAAAATTCATGTATGTTGCTGAATTTGATCCTGGAGGGAAATACACCAAGGTCAGGGTCAGTGGCTTGCCTTGAAGGTTTCCCTGCATCAGGACATATCTTCCCACTTTATCTGCAAGTTCACCTGTTTTTATAAAAGGGGTATGCTTGGGAATCAAAATTGCCACCCCTCTTCTGCACCCCTTCTTGTATGAGGCTGTGGCGCTGCTCCCAAAACCCATGGAGCCAAGCTTAGTATGCTCCTGTGGAGACAAATGCGTCTCCTGTAGAAATATGAAATCCACTGCCATCTTTCTCAAATAGCTCAGTATTTTGGCCCCTTTAACTGGGCTAGACAACCCATGAACGTTATATGAACAGAATTTCCTGTCTCTATCCAGTGTAGATTTTTAACTTAGCCTTCAGAACTAATTCTTTCATCCATTCCTCTTTCTCCCCCCTTCCCCTTCCCAAGCCAACTGTAGCCCGCCTAGATATTTTTCCCCGATGTGAGACCCTTAATAAACAAACAAATAAATGCCAACTGGGCAATAAAAGTAACTTAAATACAACAAGCACTGAACTTCCAAGGTAGGAACTCTGAGACTTCAGACTTCTTTTCTCCCTTCCCCAGACTTTCCCATGGGGAATAGAGATGAGGAGGAACTAAGATGCCCCAGTTAAATGGAGCCCTCCCCTTGAGTCTTGTAAAATTGTCAAGGCCCCTACGAACGTTTGTATCAAGCGTCATGGCAATCTTTTACTTCTCCAGTCAACTTCCAGTATTTTGAGAGCAATCCTCCCCTCCCCGAACTGTATTTTAATTTTACTCATTTGATCTTAAGGAGCAATAAAGAACCGTTTACTATATAATATTGCCTTTTCTATGAGCTCGAAGAGCAGACCCTCCAATTATGTGGGTCTCCCCATAAGCCAGAAGAACCACCTAGCTACTGTTTACCAGCCGCCCAAGGTGCACTATGAAGGGAGGTCTGAGAGCCCACGAAATTGAGCAGCCCAGTTGAACCTTCAAAACTACACAGTTTTAATACAGTTCAGTCTCTAGTCTCTTTGTTGTGGGCATACAAACCAGTTCTGTTTTTTATCTGGGCTAACAATTCCTCTCATTCCACCCTCCCCCCTTCCTTCAGAGCGATCTCGCCGTCGCTTTTCACACAGGGCTAGGAACCAGATAAACATGGTCCATCAGTACCTTCTCAGCTCAGGGAAACTGGCATCTGTCGATTCAAGACGATATTCCTTCTGTCTTGCAGTTTCCCCCGGCCATTTTCTCCAAAAGTGTTCGCGCCGAATCCAACGGTGTTCCTACCTTCTTCCCCCCCTGCAACCAAATGCCAGTCCGGCTGTTCCACCTGCTTCCGCTTGGGACGTTCCTGATCAGGGTTTGGCGTCTGAATACCTTTTTCGATCAACACCTTGTTTAACTCTTCAATGGAGTTATAGACTTTCGGGCCCTCTGCCCGGTACACGCGGAACTTCGCAGGGTAGGGGGTTTGAAAACTAAGCTGGATCTCTCTGCATATTTTAAAATATGGGACCCAGCGTTGCCTGGCCTGCTGAATTTCAGGTGGAAAATCTTGATCTAAGGTTAGTCGGGATTCCAGATATTTGATCTGTTTCTTTTGCCAGGCACGTTTTAAGATGTCCTCTTTAACCCGGTAGCTCGAGAATTTTATTATAATAGAACGAGGTCTAGCGGTGGGGTCTGTGGGTTTGGGTATCAGAGATCTATGTGCTCGCTCTACTCTCATCTGGTAATCCTGCGATAACCCCAATACATCTTTTAGGAGATCTTCTATGAAAAGACACATTGGTTGAAGTTCTGCGCCTTCTGCCAGATCATATAGACAGAGGTTATCTCTCCTAGACCTGGCTTCCAGATCTGTGCATTTTGCTTGTAAAGCCATTGTGTGTTGAAAGAGGGAGCCCACCACCGGAGTCAGGGCATCTCCATTATTTTCTACTTGTGTGACCCTTTGTTCTGCCTCCTCTATACGCTGCTCCATTTTACTAAGTTTACAGTTTAGATTTTGTAACTCTTGTTTTCAATACGTGAGTCTTGAATTTCTTTTAATAGTTGTTCAAAGCGAGATCTTGATAAATTCTCGGCCTTTTCTTCTGTATCATATCCCGGACCATGCTGACTCGTGAGGGAGGTGCTCCTACTACGGGCCTGTTGGTTCTCTGGCAATCCGCTGCAATCCGGCTTTCTAGTTGCTGCTTTTGGACGTCCCTTGTCTCCGTTATCCTGCTTTACACCTCCAGGCGGCATTTTTACGTTTTTTTGTTTGTTAATTTAGCAATTAGGAGGTTTTTACAATTCTCTCTGGAGGGGAGCTCGGATCTCAAGCTGTTACTGCTGCTGTGACGTCACCGGAAGTCCTAGTCTAGAATAGTTTCTAAGGTGTTACTGGGGGTGGGGATATTATTTGCCATCTGGGGCTTTATTACATACATGGGCAGGCAGCAGCCTGAAGCTTCAGACCCAGCGGGATTGTAACAGCATTTACAGCAAACAGGCACTAATTCCTTCTCCAGTTTTAAAATGCAGGGATGGCAGGGGAAGACTTGTTCTGGCTTGCTGACTGCTATATATCACAAAAACTTTGCAGAAACAGATCTCACTACGAGGGGGCTCTTGCAGCAGGTTACAGCATAAGGACTGAAGCCGGCAGGTGCCATGACCCCATGGAAAATTTCTAGCTAGCAGTATACAGCACAGGACTACCCCTAACGTTGGCCCGCCCCTGATGTCCGCCTATGGTATAAAAGGGGCAGTCCCCCAGCACCAGCTCAGTTCTTTTGCTGCCACCAACCCACACAGGTCGGACCTTCATGGACACCTTCTGCTGTAGTCAATCGTCATTTTCTGCATGTTACCCATGCTTTATTATTTTCTAATTTTCTTCAGAATTTCAGCAATCTGTGCATGTCTTCTTCTCCTTCTCCTTCTTCCTTAGTAGAGCGGCAGCGAACAGTGTGCTTGTGGAAAGCAACTTCCCCACAAGAGTGGCCATTCATTGTGTCTACTTTGCCTAGGCCTGCACCACGACACTGAGGCCTGCCAGCATTTTAACCAGAGAACTCGGCTTCACCGCCAGAAGACCCTGGAAGCCTTCTTGCTGCAACAAAATCTCACAGCGAAGGAGAAGGAGCTCCACAAACGTACCTCCATGTCCCCGAACTCTGGGGCTTCCACTTTTTCATTAGCCAAAGAGAAGAAGTCTTTGGGAAAGCACAAGTACTGGAAGAAGCATAGGGACAAATCCCGGTCAGCTTCCTGCTCCAGGTCCCCGTGGAAGTCAGGTACCAATCACGGGTCTTCCTCCCGTGGGATGTCGGCTCCTTCCACCCCGGAAGCCCTCTCTCCCTCCGGGCTTCCAGTGGTCAAACCATCCGCTCTCCTTACCATCTGGGGCAGTGGTTCTTTGGGGCTCGGGACTTTGTCCCTAGCCTCTCAGCTTCTGAAGCTCAGGCCCATTCAACAGGTGGGTCCTCAGCCAGGTGGCTTGGCCGGGGTCCTCCTCGGGTGGCAGTCTTTGCCCATCGCCCTCCTGGCTAAGGCGTCTGTTAAGTCAGTTCTGACATCCAGGACCAATGCCTCCATGCGACGCCAGGGACATGCGCTCACCTCCCACGTGAGAGTGATGCCTCTGCCCTGCTCGGGAGCTAGCTCCCCGAGACAGGCTTCTCTTTCTAGGCCAACGACGGCAGCATCATCAGACCAGCATCAGCCTGTGCCTGTCCCGCTGACCCCTCAACCATCGTCTCCTAACCCTCCACAGTTGCTGGCTGGCCCTGTCATCACTCAGCCGATGCTTGAGGGACTGACGCCAGGTATCTTGACTCCAGTCAGACCGGCGCCGGATGGTTCCTTACCCCAGGGACCAACGCCAGTTAACCTGACACCAATGGTTCCGACACCAGGGTTACCACAGCCTAAGGAACCAATGCGGGGGCCCTCTCAGCCTACCCCACAGATGCTGGTTCCCCCAGTTATGCCTCAGAATCCACCCACAACCCACCATATCTGAAATGTCATACATTTGTGTTATATTTTAGAATGTCATTGATTTCCTTAGGTATTGTTACCTGTTACTAAAGTGTTACACCTGTGACTATGGTTACCTGTGTAATTCGATGTTAGCAACTGATTTTTCTCTAATCTGTTCTGTAGCCAAACTGATGTTAACTAAGTGCTTTCATATAGCTTAATAATTTGTGCTATCGAATATGTATATAATTGTGCAATTCGCATATGTTCTGGTTTCTTTATTACTTATGTACCTGTATTTACTGTGTGTAACTACCTATATTTGCTGTATGTAATTAACTCCGGGTCACACCTGAAAAAGTGACCTCTGGTCTCAGCGAGCTCACCCAGTTACCAAAATGCCATAAATAAATAAATAAGATCTAAATGCCTTATCTTCCCATTGTCAGTCTTCATTCATTACTGCTGGGTGTAAGACAGAGGTGCGCACCTGCTTGGGAGCTTTTTGGTGGGAGGAGTCTGTGCCAACAGTGCCGCCCACGAGGTTGACGCACTGTGTGGCACTCGCGGGTTGGCTATTAGGCGCCCCTGACTCCCCCTCCACCCCAGTTCTGTTTCTCCTGCTGTAGATAAAGCACCTGCTTCGCGAGTAGAAAAAAGTTGCATCAGCAGCCTAGTTTTGGCCTCGAGGCCATTCTCCAGCTGACGCCATTCAGCGGTTTCCTGCATCCATCCTGGTTCTGAAATTGCTCACCCGGGTCTGTTTCTGTAATTTTTGTAAAATTATTTTGGCGTCATATCTGGTTTGGGGGCTAGAAGGAAATCTAAAGTGGTCCGTGCCCCAATGCGTCGATGCCCCTGTGGCAAGCATTTCTCCATTTCAGACTGGCATGACATCTGTCTTCACTGCCTGGGACCCAACCACGACATGGACAACTGCGTTGCCTGCTTCTCTATGGACTGCCGTGTGTTAGAAATCCGGGCGTTTAAAGTTGGCACGGCTCTGACGACTCTCGGAGAGCGGCATTGTTCTAGGGATTCCATGGCAAGGACACTTGACCCTTCCTCCGGGTCCCCTCTGATTCAAGCCTTGCCACTGAGGAGGTTTCTTCCACGGTGCTGGAGGAATGGCTCAATTTCCTCAGGAGCCAGGTCGAGAGCACCGCTCCGGCAGTCACATCCTCGGAGGTGCAGGCTCCCCCGGTGTTGTGGCCCACAGCTGTTGAGCCCAGCACCAGACCCTGGTGCCATTCATGGCATCTGTGATCGGGACAGCGCCGCTGGTGGTGCCACTTCCTGTGGCAGCACCGTTTGCAGCACTGTTGGCAGGGGGGCTCCTGGGGTTGCCTGTTTGGAGGTGTGCGTGGTCTCCTCTTCGGAGGGGGATGACCCGCTGGCCAACCCAGATCAGCAACCCGATTCCTTGGAGTTAGGGAGCCCCCCTGGACGTGGCACCAGGCGCTCTGGTGCTCATCCTTTGGTGCCCTCGGAAGACTGCAGTCTCCATGGGCCCTCACACTGATGGCAGCGTCCGGGGCCTGGCTGTGGATAGTGGTTCTGGGGTCAATGGGTTGATGGTACCAGCTTCAGGGGCCGGGCCGCTGCTGTTTCTGGTGCTGCCCTGGCTACTGGAACTGGGGCCTCCTCTCCTGTGGCCTCCCTTGGGGGCCAGCGGGATTGGGGGATCCCCTTGACACTGAGTACAAGGAAGAGGGTAGCCTCAGAGTCCGAGTGGTTGAGGGGTTAACTTCCCTTCAGGGGGTGAGTAGGAGCTACAGTGCTGAACCCCACTTCTCCTCCTTTGAGACTTCAGAGGTGCCCTTAGTGGGCGATGCTGGGGCTTGCCCTTCTGGAACCATGCAGCCCCAGTTGCATGACAGGGGAGAATCCCCCTCTGGGCTCGACCAAGATTTGTTTTCCAGTTTGCAGCATTAACTGACTGGGTCGACCACCGGATTCCCCCATGCGGGAGGATCACCTGTGAGGTCTCAGAGTCCTGGCAGATGTGGGGCACTTTTGGTCAGGTGCCCTTCCTCAATCCCTCTGCAGCCACCACCTCCTCTCCCAGGCCATGTGGGTCCTATGGGGCCCTTGACCTGGGATATGTTCAGAGCTACTGCGGCGGTCTTCCCCAGGTATGTCAGGGCTATGGACGAGCAGGTCTTCTGCTTGTCCCCACTGCCGCAGGAGGACTCTGAACATCCAAGTTCCTCTACTTCATCGACTTCCTTCTCTGAGGAAGAAGAACGATCCGTCCACCTGTCCTCTGATGCTGATTTCACAGAATATCAGCGATTCCATTTGAGGGTGGTTCAGGAGCTCCGTATCTCTCACGTGGTCAGGCGCAATACTGAGCGGGAGACGCGCTCTTTCCTGAGCGAGTTCAGTGCAAAACTACCTTGTGGTTCCTTTCTGGTCTGTTCCTTTCCAGGAAGCGTTGATCTGCACCTGGCAGTCACCAGCTGCCTCACTCTCTGCCCCAGCGGACTGCAGGAGGAGGTATTGCGCACCCCAGGAGTCTCTAGGTTCTCTGCCTCACCCACCTTGGGGGCTGACGGCCCCTAGACACACTTTCTGGGTTACAGCACCCGGCACACAACTGACCACTGGATATGGACTCCATGGAGTTCGACTGGTGGGGAAGAAGCATATGCTCTTCATCTCGTGTGCTACACTGTATCACATCACATTAGACTCACCACGCTGCCTACAACAAGCATTTGTGGTCAGTGTTGGCACAGGTGTTAGCATTGTTGCCTGATACGGAGGAATCTAGGCAGGCCATTGCCCTCTCTGCACTGGGTATGGAGTTTGCAAGGCACCAAGCAAGGGCATCGTGTGACACCAGTGAGGTGGCTTCCAGGCTAATAGGGACAGCGATCCGCATTAGGCGGACGGCATGGCTTTGCCTGTCAAGATTATCACCCCTGGCCCGGCGTAGGATGATTTCTTCCACCTTCCGGGTGACCTGTCTCTTTTCCCCCGCAGGGTGAGGAGGAATTTGCAGGGGCATCTTCTCTCCCCCTGGTCAAGGGGAACACTGCCTCGCCCTGAACAGCCTTAGGCTATGTATGGCTTAAGATGGTGAGAAGGGTCTCCCCTGCAGGAGGCTAAGGGAAGCTGTTCCCTCAGGGCAGTGCCAGGTCCCTTCCGGGGGGGCTTGGTACTCACCCAGCAGTAATGAATAGTGAAGATTGACAATGGGAAGATATGAAAATTACGTACCTACAGTAATTCTTGATCTTCCCTTGTATTTTCACCATTCATTACTGATTCTCGCTCACCTTCCCCTCTTGGGCCTCAGCCTCTGGGCATTGCCTCCACCCTGCTCACCCTCCCTCTCATCAAGGCCAGTTGGGGGCTGAGTCCCCCTGGTACCTCAGGGCCCTCTGTTTTCTTCTCTAAGTGACAGGGGGTCCAACTGGAGGGGGACAATGAGTAGGGTCTTCGCCATGGCTTTTGAGGGAACTCCCTGGGGTTCTCGGTTGGGTGCACTGTGGGGTCCCTTCCGTGACTTTGCATGGACCTGTCTGGTCTGTTGCCCACTTGGGGGAAAGGGGTGGTGGACTCCTTTGGAGCGTCCTGCGAGAGGAGCCCTGGGGACTTCCCCCTCTTCTCTTTAACCCCTCTGTATCGGGGTTGTTTCTGGACAGGGTCCTCTCCTAATTAGAGGTTTCCCCCTGGCTAAGCCCTCAAGTGGCAGGCTTGAGAGGGCCCTTCTCCAGGACTGTAATTCTGAATGCTGATTTAGGGGCAGAAGGGAGCAGACACCGCCATGCCATATATTCTATGAGACCATCTCAAGCTCTTCTGTTCTGGACCAATGTCCAATGGTTTCCTGAGCCTGATGGAAACCTTGCACCTGTGTCTTCACATCTTCCCAGGTCTTGAGGTAATGGTAAGCCAGCAGTCTCCTGGCTGAGCATGACAGGGTTCTCTCAGCTTCTCCCCCTAACTTTCTATCTTTCTCTCTTTCTTATTCTTTTCTCTCTCATTCTCTTACCCTCTTGTGGTGCCACCCAAGGGGTGGGGCCCTAATGTCCAGAGATTGGAGTCCTCCCCACCCCCCATCCTCTGGCCGGCTTAATCCGCTTTCATTTTATATCCTTTCCTTTTCCTATCCCTCGGCTCCCTTGCCTCATAGAAACATAGAATTTGACGGCAGATAAGGACCACTTGGCCTACCCAGTCTGCCCATTTCCCTACCTGATGGATAAGCTGCAGATCCTAGTTAACCAGCAGCCTACTTCTTCCTACCCCCACCCCCTAGAATTGCCTTATGACTGTCCCATGCATGCTTGAATTCCACCACTGTTTTTGACTCCACAACCTCCTCTGGAAGGCCGCTCCATACATCCACAACCCTCTCTGTGAAAAATACTTCCTTAAATTACCTCTGAGCTGCCCCCTTCTATCTTCAAATTGTGCCCCCTTGTTCTTGCACACCTCTTTTTTTGAAAGATGCTACCCTCTTGGACTTTGTTGATTCCCTTGAGGTACTTGAAAGTTTCTATCATGTCCCCTTCCCCCTCCTTTCCTCGAGGCTATACATATTAAACTCCTTAAGTCTCTCTTCATATGTCTTCCGGTGCAGACCCTGCACCATTTTAGTTGCCCTCCTCTGGACAGCTTCCATCCTGTCTATGTCTTTAGGAGATTGGGTCTCCAGAACTGCACGCAGTACTCCAGATGGGGTCTCACTAGCTGTCTGTACAGAGGATAATAACTTCCTGTTTTCTACTGGTGATGCCTCTCCTATGCATCCCAGTATCGCCCCAACCCTCCTTGCTGCCCTCTCACATTGCTTGCCCACCTTTAGGTCATCTGATATGACTACCCCAGGTCCCTTTCCATTTTGTTGTTGTTAGTATCTCACCCCCATTGTGTACTCTTCCCCTGGGTTTTTGTTTCCCAGGTGCATTACCTTGCACTTCTTAGCATTGAATCTAAGCTGCCATACATTTGACCATTCCTCTAACCTTGCCAAGTCCCTTCTCATCCTTTCCACTCCACCTTGTGCATCAACTCTGTTGCAGATCTTTGTGTCATCTGCAAAGGGACATACTTTTCCTTCATTCTAATTTTCTCTATCCCTCTTTTTTTTCCTTCCCTCTGGCAAAACAGAACTGGGGGAGGAGGAGGAGGAGGAGTCAGCGATGCCTAATGGCCAACTCCTCCCACACACACAAAAAAAAAAAGCTCCTGAGCAGGTGCGCACCTCCAGCTTACACCCAGCAGTAATGAATGGTGAAGATACAAGGGAAGATCAAGAATTACGGTAGGTACGTAATTTTCACTTTTGTAGCCTGGTGGGCATATTTCAAGGACAAGGAGGCCCCGAAGGCGCCCCCAACTCCAGTTCCAAGGGACCCTCCTACCAAGCCAACTAAGGAGCAGGTTCCCCTAGGCAAGCTCCAACGCCTACTCCACAACCAGATAGAACTGGAGCTGGTCATCTGAGGACCCATCGGCATAGGCCTCGCTGCTCACCTTCTCCCTCTTCAGAGTTTGGCGAGTCTGGGGGATATTCCTCCTCTTCATCTTATGATTCCGGAGACTCTGACCTTCCGTCCAAACCGGAGCAGCCCAAGGACACTTTGCAGTCTCCTCCAGATGACCCAACTTTCATGGATGTGATGAGGCACATCCAGGCTCTTATGGTTTGGGACACAGAGGAAGTGGACCCCGAGCGACAGTGACTGGCCACTTTCCTCCATAAGAAGGAGTCCTTGCCTTTAGTCGTTCCACCTCTTATTGACTCCTTTAAAGATGTTAATAGGACCACTTGGAAGCACTCATCTACTACACCAGCAATGTCTAAAATGGCTGATCGCCTGTATAACGCTCCTAGGGATGAGCCCTTTAATGCAGAGCATCCAGAGGTTAACTCAGTTGTTATCAACGTGGCCCATGACCATTCTAAGCGGCCCCGGCACTGTAGCACTCAGCTTCCCGACAAGGACTCTAGGCAGATAGACCATTTGGGTAAAAAGGTCTATTCCTCTGCCACTTGCGCTGTCTGTTCCTTTAACTTTCTTGCTCACATGGTTCAATATCAGAACACCCTGTGAGAGAAGGCGTTTGAGATGGCACAGGCTCAGTCTTTTAAAATTGAGCTCAGATGTGGGGACTCATGTTCTCCGAGCCTCTTACAACTCTGTGGGCTCTGCAGGTAGGGCTGCAGCTTCGGGGGTCTGCCTTCTTCACTACTTCTGGCTTAGATCTCCATTTTTTTTTTGTTACTTATTTTTTTCTGCCTTTACCTTCTCGCCAGGAGTGAACCTATGGTTCCCCTTTTCTGGTCTGCCCCTGGCGGCCCCTGCACCGGGCGCTGTGCTCAAGCTCGCCCTCTCACTGATTCAGGCCATGTCACGCACCCCACAGTGTGGAAGACCTTCGGGGAGTCAGGGTCAGAGGGAGCACTCTGGGAGCATCTGGTGCAGCTCCGCAGTGGCCGTCCGTCACGTGCGCCGGAGGATTGGGGCTATTTTTGCCCTTTACTGGTCCCCCCCAATGATGTGGTTGTGCAAGAATGTCTGTAACACTGCGGTGTACACTTCCTCGCACCACACATTCGACGTCGGCCGTGCTGACCCCTCCAGTACACCGTGGCTTGCACCAACCTTCAGCCACTGTCAGGAGCCAGCATGTCCGCGGTTGTGCCTTCCCACCCTCCCTGGAGGAGAAGAGCAGTCCCTGGGACACTCAATCCTCCCTCCCCACTGACCCGCTGACCCCCCGAGGTTGCTCCTGATCCTGGGTCGTTGGCGTGGCATGAGGTGTGGTGTCCAGCGCCTCAACTCTCAGCACCACTGGGCCGGCTAAGGGTCTCCGGTTTTGCTCCAGATGTCCAGTCTAAGATTCTGGATGCCCCTTTCAGAGGGCCCATTTTGTTTGGTGAAGATTCTCAAAATATAATTACTCATCTCCGGGAGTCGGGCAAGGCTCCTTGTTTGGATCACACATAGTACCTATCCCAACCTAAATCATCCCAACGACAGCCTGTTCGTCAATCCTCCAAACAGCAGCCCAGAGGCCAACAGCCCAGAAGTGCCTTTAAGAGAAAGGCTACCTCTCAAGCCAAAGGAGGTTCTGCCCCCAGAGCTCCCAGAACCTCTCAGGCCGTGTTGCCTGTCCCCGGCTCCTCTGCCTGACTCCTTACCCTACCCCCCCTCAGCTGAATCCCTTGGGGTCATTTCTCTCTCTCTCTCTCTCTCAGAGAGGGTTGGTGCAGAATAACCTTGTATCAGTGGGTTCTGCAGTTAGTGGAACAGGGGCACACCCTAGAATTTTTGGGAGATTCTTCCGGACAACCCTCCAGGTCCCTCCCATTACCTTCTGGCCCATCTTGTCCTTATCCAAGATGAGAGCCAAGTGTTCCTCAGAAAACATGCCACAGAACCCCTCCCACCAGCACAGCAAGGGATGGGATTTTACTCACATTTTTTCCTGGTCCCAAATAGAACTGGGGACTTGCGTCCCATCCTGAACCTCAGCACCTGAACCAGTTAATAGAATAAAAATGGTTCAGAATGGTCATTCTTCCCAGCCTTCTCCCTTTACTTCATCGAGGGGATTGGCTCTGTTCTCTGGACATGCAGGATGCTTATTTTCACATATTGGTGTTCCCACGTCACAGGAGGTTCCTTTGCTTCCGCTTTCAAGGAAACCACTACCAGTTTCAGGCTCTGCCATTCGGCCTGTCCTCTGCCCCAAGAGTCTTTATGAAATGTCTTGCAGTACTGGCAGCGGCCTTAAGGAGGGAAGGCCATTACGTCTTCCCTTACTTAGACGACTGGCTTCTGACAGCACCCACCAAGGAGCAACTGCTCAGAACCATGGAGGCCACTTTCACTCTGTTTCGAGATCTGGGGTAACTCTCAACCTCCCCAAATCCTCCCTTTAGCCAAGTCAGAGGCTCCAGTACATTGGGGCAATCTTGGATACCAACCAAGGCAAAGCCTTTCTCCCCACAGACAGGGCAGAATGCCTTCAGACACAGGCTCAGCTGAACGCATCATCTCACCAGGTTCCAGTCAGAACCTTCCTCAGATCATTGGGACACATGGCGCTGGCCATCGCAACAGTTCCTCTGGCTCACCTGCACATGAGGGTAGCCCAGTGAAATCTTCGGGTCCAATGGGATCAGTGCACAGACGATTTGGATCTTTCAGTGTTAGTATCCAACTCAGTGCATCAGACTGTGACGTGGTGGCTGAACCCCTCCAGTCTCTCTCCAAAGGGGTCCACTTCAAGTCAGAATCGTCTTAACAGATCCTGACCACGGATGCATCTGGCCAGGGCTGGGGCACCCATCTGGCAGACTGTCAGACTCAGGGCACCTGGTCCCCATTAAAGCAGCATCTCCACATCACTGTTTTAAAGATGTGGGCAGTACTGTGTGCTTTGCAGGCCTTTCAGTCGAACCTGCTTTCGGGACCTCTTCTGATCCGCATGGACAATATGTCTGTGGTCTTTTACATAAACAAGCAGGGGGGAATGCATTCATACCCCCTCTGCAGGGAGACCATGAGAATTTGGTATTGGGCCATAGAGCATCACCTGGGCCTGACTGCTGTGCATGTTCCTGGTGTTCAAAACACCTTGGCCGATAGCCTAAGCCATTATCAGTCCAAGGCACACGAGTGGGAATTTTTTCCATCAGTGGTCAAAGATCTCTTTGACAGGTGGCGATGCCCAGAGCTGGACCTATTCGTGTCCCCATCCAACGCAAAACTGCCCAGTTTCTGCTTGCTAGATCTAGTGCTTGGTGTTTTCTGGTGAGGCGTGTTGTCCCTCTCTTGGACAAGGAGGTTTCTGCATGCCTTCCCTCCCTTTCCATTGCTGCAGAGTTCTGCTCAAGTTGCAGTAAGAAGAGGCAGAGATGATCCTGATAGCCCCTTACTGGCTGCACCAGATATGGTTTCCACTCCTCCAGCAGCTAGCAGTGGAGCCTCCAGTTCCACTGCCTCTGTGCTCTGAACTGCTATCCCGGGAGCAGGGTACCCTGGTTCATCCAGACCTCAGGTCACTGCACCTTCATGCATGGCTCCTGCAGACTTAGCAGTTGTCCGATTTGGGGTTTCTCCCCAGGTTGCAGACGTTCTAGTGGCTGCCGGGAAACCCTCCACTAGATCTATGTATGCTACAAAGTGGAAGCGATTCTGCATATTGCCACCGCTCGTCTCATCGATCCTTTTACCTGTCTGGAGAATCTTGTCCTAGAGTATCTCCTTTCCCTCTCTGACTCAGGCCTAAGTTATTCGTGGATTAAGGTGCACTTACCTGCCATCTCTGCGTACCATGCACCTGTCAAGGGCAAGTCTCTTGCCCAGCTTGACTTCTCCCACACTTTCTTGCGGGGCATACTGTATCTGAAACCTCCCATCAGGGACCCTGTTCCCCCCCGGGATCTTTTGTTCATTTTAGATAAGCATACTTTACTTCCCTTTGAGCCTGCCGAAGCTGCGAGTTACACTTTCTGTCATGGAAAGCATTATTTTTAGCTGCCATTACTTCTGCTCAAAGGATTTCTGAGCTTCAAGCCCTGATGAGTAAAGAGCCTTATTTAATTTTCCACAAGGACAGGGTGTTCTTGCGGATTAGTCCTAAGTTTCTTCCTAAGATGGTGTCTGAGTTTAACCCGACTCAAGATATCCACCTACCTGTGCATTACCCAGAGTATTCTAATCCAGGGGAGGCCTTACTACATACTTTTGATGTCCACCGGGTGCTTTGTTATTATTTGGGCTTTGTCCATTACTCTAGACCCTCCACTGAGTTAAGCAGTCCAATCCCCACATCTTCCAACTGTACTTGGCTGTCTTTTCCTGACCTCACAGTAACAGTCCCTTTAGTTTCCTTCTGTTTCAGGTGAAAACACTTGGCCCTTTTTCAGAGCGAACTCACCCTTTGGTTGCAGGTGCTCCACAGGTGTTTCCTCCTCAAGGAATCTCTTACAGAGATTCTGGTGCCTCAGCACAACTCAGACAGGCAGCTTCTTTCCCTTAGCCAGACCCAGGAGGGTTGCCCCTGGAAAACAGGCAGACACCTTTCCCCCATCCCCTCAGGGATGGGGCTCTGAACCATTGAGAGCAGTCTCCACCATTTCAATTACCAGTTCCTGTGTTCCTCTTCAGGTAGAAACACACACCTTAAACAAAAGTAGCTCTGAAACAGAGCTTAAAGCGCTGAGAGCCTGCATACACTCTGCTGCACTACAGCCTTTCTCTCAGACTGCACACAGACTGGCTTCAAATTCCCCAACATTCTGCTCTAACCTTCAACTGCAACATTCCAGTGTGGCTTATGCAGCTGCAGCAGTTCTAAAATGATGTCATCCCTCAGTCTCAGCTGAGACTGAGAACAGAGTGAGACAGTGTGAAATCCATTTAACTGGAGTTTCACAAGCTGCCTTCCCTGCCTACCACTGGGTCTTACTGGGATTCTAGTAACCCCGGGTAACAGGGGTTACACTGTGTTTATAAAGTACTGTGCCCATGATTAAAATAAATTGAACCCCTCCCTCAAAAATGTGCTGTCACATGAAACTGCATGTTTAACTGTACAGACAGTTAAAAATGTATTTCTAAACGCATTACTAACACCAATGCTTCATGATTCAAATAATTTGAACCTCTCCTCCAAAAAATATGCCCTCACATAAAACTGAATGTTTAACTGTAAAGACAATTAAAAAATTTATTTCTAAATGCATTACTAACACCAATGCTTTCAAAGTTTTGAAACTGCTAAAAGACAAATTATATATAAACTATATATGTGTGTGTATCTATCTATCTACTATATATACACATAGATATAGATATAGATATATATATATATATACATACATATACATAGATAGATATAGATATATATATAGAGAGAGAGATTGAATATGGTAAACACATATTGTTAATCCCAAAAGCTGAACTTTATGTTTTTAGTATATAAATGTTTAAGAAAAACCTGTGGCTCTTTCAGCTTACTGTAAATTAGAACGCTGTGTCTGTTGTTTTCCTTGGGAGCTGTAGTTTCACTTCTTAATTACTTTTTCATTCTGAGGCCCCAGGTGGCTCTGATAATCATTTGTTCCAAAGGTTTTTAAGTCAATTTGAAGGCATTAAATATCTTCTGTTCTCCTAGTCCTTAATAAAAGCATTAAATATCTTCTGTTCTCCTAATGCTTAATAAAATGCAGGGGCTCCACAACTTGACAGACTTGTTCTGTTGCTTGATACAGGTCCCAAACTAGTGTGTCTTGTTCCAGCATGATAGAGCCACTTCATGCCCCTCCCACATGAATCAAAACAAAAAGGTGGGTGTAGATTTTTAGGAGCTTCTCAGGTGGAGGTAGGGGTGGATCTTACTCAAAAACAAAAACAAAAAACTAATGCTGCCTCCCACTACTCAGGTTCCAGTTCTTGTACCACCCATTTAAGAAAGAAAATAGTACCCTACAACCATTGACTAACATGAAAGCGTATTTATTTGAGGGCGGAAAACATTGCTTGGAGGAGGGTAAGGCAGAGGAGACTATTTACACCTTCAGTCAGTTCCACGGACAGAAAACATGACATCACTCATTTTGTACAGGCCAAACGTCTGCAGGCTCCGCCTACTGCAGCCGTAAAAAGCAGTAGCAGGTTTTTGTTTAGGGAGGAAAGGGTTGTGACCAACTTCCATACTCAGTGGGTATATATGTGTTAATTATGGGATATAGGCAGACATGCACTGATTGGCTGTAAAATATTGGGATTTCATCAGCAGAATGAAGTTTTTTTCTCGTACTTTTTTCTCTTACTGTTCTGACTTTATCACCTTTAGTAGTATAGCTTTTGCTTTTTACATTATTCCCAGTCTATGCATAAGGTTAAAGATTTGTGGCTGGTTTAACCGGGCTGTATGTAGGTATTTCACAGTTAATACGCTACCTTGCAGTTCGAGGTCAACTTGGACTTTTTCTTGGACATGCCAGCCTATGGACTTTTTGCCCATACCTGGAAGAAACTTCATTCAATTATAAGAGACAGTAATCTACATAATCTCTTCTTCAGATGATTATCTGAATAGCCACTTCTGTTATGTTATAAAAAAATTGTGGGAATATTTTGTGCTTCATATGATTTTTATTCTTGGAAATTTCAATTAAAATATGATACAAAAAAAAGTGGTAGTAGGGAGGAGGCTGGCAACTGGCATTGGTGGTGGGGAAGTTAATGGAGTCACTGCTAAAACAAAGGATTGTGAAGTATCTTGAATTCAGAAGGTTCCAAGACCCAAGGCAGCAGGGATTCAGGGGGAAGGGGAATTTATGTGAGACACATCTGATAGAGTTCTTTGACTAGGTGACTAAGGAAATAGATCAGGGTAGGGCAGTGGACATGGTCTATTTAGATTTCAGTAAGGCTTTCAACACTGTTCTACATAGGTTAACTCAAATGCCCGCACAAGGGCTGTTTTAGAAGTCCTGTGAGGAGAGACTAAAGGACCTCAATATGTACACCCTGGAAGGGGGGGCATGATAGAGGCCTATAAATACCTCATGAGCGTAAATAAAGTACAGGAGAGAGTATTTTTCAGAGAAAAAGATGCATATGAAAAGGGGGACATGTAATGAAGTTAGAAAGGGATAAACTGAGATGTGAAGAAGCACTTCTTCACTGAGAGTGGTGGATGCCTGGGACAGTCTTTCAGCAGACGTGGTGGGATGAAAACAGTGGTGGGCTTCAGAAATGCATGGAATAGGCACAAGGGAATCTTAGTGGAAAGCAAGGGGGAGTGAGCCAGTGGTTGAGTAGGGTCTGCGGTGACAGTATAGGCTAGGGGAAGAAATGAGCAGACTGGGTGGGCCAAGCGGTCCTTGTCCGCCATCAGATTCTGTGTTTCTGTGTTGAGAGAATAAGTACTGTTGACAGGTCAAGTGTAAAAATAAATGGTGATGACAGGGCAAGACAATAACTTGTTTATTCCCTCAGTTTTCCTGTCATAAGCAGAAATAACATAATTTATTTGGGCAGATTTAATCACACTGTCGTTGCATTCATAGGGAATACACAATGGATTGCAGTGGAATAACACATATACCCTTTTGTCATTGAAAGTTGTGGCCCTGTAAGAGAGTGAGAATTACTATATATATTTATATATATGTAATAGATATACCACTCTAAGGGGTGTGCAGATCGTAACTCCTGATATCATGCGCCTTGGTGTGCGTTGTCTGCCGAGTCGTCAACCGCCCAAGGCGTGCGTGATATCAGGAGCGTGACCACAACCTCAGAGTGGTATATCTATCTTATAAAATGTCAAAATTGTTTTGGAGGGTAAAGTGCAGGTGTGCAGTCGCGCTCTGATATACGCACAGTCACCTGATGGTGTTTGTCCAATGCTATTGATCCCATCATTCTTTTTTTCTCACCCATTTTATAAATATATATACACACATATATATATATATATATATACACACATATATATATACACATATACATATATATATATATATATATATATATATATATAGGGGATACATGATGGGCATGAGTGTGATATGGCAAATATTGTCACTCCTGCAGAGTGAGATATCCAAGCTCACGATGCAGGAGTGACAATATTTGCCATAGCACATGATATGCCCATCATGTATTCGATATATACAATAGGGCCAAGAGTTTCAGAAGTTTTGTTATGCTGTCTTGTGTTCTGTTCCTGTTAATGTGTTTGCTCATTCTGTGTGTGAGCTTTTCTGAATGGGCTGGCAGTGTTATAAACTCTGAGAGACACATGAGTGTGTTTTGCAATGCTAAATGAGTTAGTTTTAGATAGGAATGAGAAACATACTTTTGTGAAGCTGTATTGTTTAGCAGTCTGGCTGCAGTGAAGTTAAGAACAACACAGTAATTGTAATGAACTGAGAGGCAGAGTGTCAGAACAGCTGATACTGTTTTCAGTGGTAATTAAGTTAGCTGCAGGCAGAATGCAGAGTGTTCTGTGAAATTGTGCTCTTTAGGATTCTGGCTGCAGTGAAGTTGAAATTGTCACAGTAATTGTAATGGGTGAGAGTCAGAGTTTGAGAAACAAGTGAGAGTGTGTTTCAGTGGTAGTTGAGTTAGCTGCAGGCAGTAGTTTAGACTGTTCTGTGAAGCTGTACTGTTTGGAATTTTGGCTGCATCAAGTTGAGAGCATCACAGTAATGAGCTGGAAGTTGGGGGGGGATAGGTGTGTTTTGTAATGCTCACTGAGTTAGCTGTAGGCAGCTGTGAGATCTCTCAGGTAGTTCTGCATTTGTGTCTAGGGTAACAGCACAGGTGTTTCTTTCATGCTGAGGGGAAAGCTGCCTAGGGTGATGATATCAGTGACCTCTTGTGACCTGTGTGTGTAAATGTCTCTTATCATCACAGTAGAGCAGAGGGTAAAAATATCACACTGCAGTGGATGGTACACTGTTTTATCTCACTCATTTACCACTCACCCCTATTGTATATATATATTAGAGGCAAAAAACTCAGTTTAATGCATTAGTTAGGGTTGTTCCACACCGACAAAAGCGAGGAAATTTGGTGTTAGGGTTGAAAGCCCCCCTTGGCCACCCCTGCCTACACCCCCAACCAGCATCGGGGTGCACATTATGGTTGTCGGCCATAACTCTCACCCCATTCTCCCACACGTCTGCTTCTTTACACATGTAATGGGGTAAAACACTTCAGAACTATGTTTTTCAAATTTCTGGAAACAGTAGTGTCGCAAAGTGGTGTTGTACCTGCGACACTTTCACAAATTTTTGTGAAAAGTGCCACAAATTGCGACACTACTTTTTCAGATTCTGGCCAAAATGACAGGACTTCTTTGCCACCCTGCTGCAAAAGAACAGTTGGGTCTTTTAGGCTGATATTTGGAACGAAGGCAGCCAACATCTCACAGATGAGCTTTTTGGTGGTTTGGTGAAAAAATACTGTACGGCTGCCAAGTTACGGTACTCTGAAGTTGGCGTTTTTTTCCCATAGACTAACATGATGGTGTCTGCCGCGCCTTTCAGGGCTCATATCTCGGAAATAGTGCGAGATACGGAATTTTCGTTGAGACGCATTCAGCGAAAACGTAGCCAGGAAAATCATGAATCATGTGAATTGTGTTTTTCAATGTCATACGGTTACTAAGATATAAGCAATTTAGTATTCCAACACCTCATTTTCGGCTCCGAGGCTCATTATTATGCATACGTTCTTTGTACACACTGTGTTTATGTATGCAGCTGTTGGGGAAAAACAGGGTATGCGCTTCTGTTAATGTTACAGTTACTGTTTCCACTTGTGTTTGCGTAGCCATTTGCATTACTATTCCCGTCTACGCCACCGTGTGCGTTACCATTTGTGTTTCCACTACTGTTTGTGTTTGCATTTCAGTTTGTGTCACCGTGTGCATTGCCATTTGCATTTACGGCAGCCCTTTCATTTGCGTTTGTCTTTCGTTTTGCGACTTCGTTGCTGTAACTGTTACCATTTCCATTTCCTATTGTGTTACTGTACCTGTGCGCATTATGGTTTGCATATCCATATGTGCTTGCATTTTCTTTTGCTTTTCTGTTTCCTTTGGTGTTATTGTTGCTGTTACCGTTACCATCTGTGTTTACAGTTGCGGTAACGTGACCATGCGCGTTATGGTTTGCATTTACATACACGTTTGTGTTTACGTTTCTGTTTCCTTTGGCGTTATTGTTCATGTTAACTTTACCAATTGCATTTGCAGTTGTGGTACTGTGCCCATACTTATTACGGTTTGCATTTATGTGCACGCTTCCTTTCGTGTTTTCGGTTCTGTTACCTTTGGCGTGTTTGTTGCTGTAACACTTAACATTTGTGTTAAAATACCGGTGCCCTCACTGTGTGCATTACCAGTTGCGTTTTCGTGTGCGCTTACGTCACTGTTCGCTTCGGCGTCACTTTACACTTGCATTTCTTTTAGTGTTTGCTTTACCATTTATGTTTGCTTTACCATGTGCATAACCGTTACTGCTTGCATTTGCTTTACAGTTCCTGTTACTATGTGACAAGACATTCGGGTCCCGTGCTCCCGCCACCGCATTCCATTCACTATTTATCATCCTCATTCTCAAAAAGAAGGGAAATTAGAGGCAAAAAACTCTGCTTAATGCATCAGTTAGGGTTATTCCACAGCGACTAAGCGAGGAAATTCAGTGTTAGATCGAAGCCCCCCTTGAACCCTCCAGCCCACCCCCAACCGGTATCGGGTGCACATTGGGGGTCATCTGTCCTAACTCTCAACCCATTCTCCTATACTCTGCTGCTTTGCACATGTGATAGAGTGAGAGTTAGGGCCGGCGAGCAATGCACGCCCGATGCCGGTGGAAAGGTGAGCTGGGGGTCAGGGAGACTTTCAACCCTAACACTGAATTTCCTCGCTTTTGTCGGTGTGGAACAACCCTAACTGATGCATTAAACTGAGTTTTTTGCCTCTAATATATATATATATTAAAACTTATATTTTATAACATACAGCATTCCTCATGCCAGACATCAAAATACAAAACATGGATACATTTTATAACAGGGCTAAAAATAATCTGAGCAATCGTAAGTTTGGATGTGGGGATAGGCCATAATATACAGAAAAACTTATAAAAATCCAAGATAACTACACCCTGCAAGCATGCGGAGGTCATTACTATGAGATAAACAATAAATTTCAAACACGAGTATCCTATGTTGATGTGCCCCCGTCCCAAGCATATGGTTTATTTATTTTTCTAACTTTATGTTTATTCAATCAATCAATCAATCAATCAAAATCTTTATTTATCCAGGTGAACATCATTGAGCACAGCTCATTTGCAAGGTGGACCTGATAAGGTCAAGGTTCAAATAATTGGCTATATACAGTTATACTAATACACATATGTACAGATTTCAATATCAACATTGTCTAAGTCTACATCCTAAGTATAGCAAGATACAGAGATACATATACAAATGCACACCATCTAATCTAATATATGCATAACAACATCAGTACTGTCTAAGTATGTATCCTAATCAAAGCAATCAATATTTCAATGTTCAAGTGTAAGGTCATAATGGACAAAGGGAGAAGCAGTGACAGAATGTCTAGATGATGGGGATCATAGACTGTGATCGTAGACTGTGATAGGTGTCTTGATAGGATAGTATAAAAGTGGCCTGAGCAAGGGCTGGGGCCTGCACTGGAAGATAGATGGCAGGGGTAAGGGCTATAATATGTGCCAGGGAGTAATGGGAGATGGTTAAGGGCAGGATGCACGGAGTCTGAGGGGTTGAGGTTCTTGGGAGGTGTATTCAAACCAAGAATTGGCTGCCTGAGGAGGGGAAGGATAGGAATAGGAATATTCTAATGCTTGTGGAAGCAATTACATTTTTCTTGGATAAGACTTAAGTATAAATGTTTAAAGAATGTTAATGTTATAAAGTTGTTCAATTTCAGGGTCTTCTGTAACATATTCCATGATGTAGATAGTACATAGCTGATAGCAGATCTCTCATGTTGGGTATTGAATTTAGGCACTTTAAGCATGATGAAGTTATGGCTTCTTAGGGCTTAATTACTTGTTGTGACTTGTGTGAACCAGTCTGTGATATAATTTGGGAGCATCTTAGTTAGTGCTCTGTACGTCCATAATGTGGCATTTCTGTTTTTTCTGAATTGGAGTGATGTCCATCCGACTGCAGCGTAGAGAGAGCAGTGGTGAGTGCTGAAGGGTAGATCTGTAATGAACCTCAAGGCTCTGTGGTAAAGTGTGTCCAATTTGTTCAGATAGAAAGTAGGGCAGCGACTGTAAAGGAAATCTGCATAGTCTAATACTGAGAGAAATGTGGCCTGGACCAGCATCTTCTTAGAGTCTCTGGTTAGAAAGTGCCTTATTCTGTAAAATGGTCCAAACCTCTGTCGAAGTTTTTTTTAGCAGTTCTTCAAGGTGATGTAGGTAGTCAAGTCTGCTATCTATCCAGACCCCCAAATACTTGATTTTTTTTTACATATTCAAGGTTTTCACCAAGAACAGTGGATAGCTGGGGGAGATTGTTTGGTGAGGAGTGACTTGTTTGACTTTGGGTGGAGAAAAACATTGCCTTTGTTTTTTTTGCATTTAGGAGAAGCTTTTTTTCCAATAGTTGATGTTGCAATATATGGAATTCCGCTTGTAGCTCTTCACATGCTGTTACAGATGAGGGGTTACTGACATATAATACAGTGTCATCTGCAAACAAGTGTATAGTGGCTTTGGCGAGGTTAGTGTCAATGTTATTGATGTAAATGGTAAAAAGGATAGGGCCCAGGATGGATCCTTGTGGAACTCCTCTTTGCAGTGGTTTGAGTGGAGATAGGTCTCCTTCAGCTTTCACTTGCTGTGTTCTTCCTGTGAGGTAGCTTGTTTTAGGACACAAACATATAGTTACAATCCCAGCATTTAATTTTACACAGGTATATATTTTTCAACCAGGAGGGCGCCACTCCTCTTAATACATTCTGTTTGTCCATTAAATGTTAATGGGTACGTTATATGAGGGGATTTATTTATTTAGTTTTTGTTGACCGAGTACGTGCACTAGACAAATCCTGCCTATTTTCAGGCACGACCAGGGAGAGGGGGATACAGATGAATGCCAAATGGCCTTGAACCAGATTAAGCTGTTGGTGGTATTTTTCATGAATGGAGGAAATTTGGCCAGGGCCAGGGGATAACAAGATAATCTATAGATTTTATAATTATATAAACCACTCGCTGTAAATAAGCCCATGAGCTGCATGATATTTAACCAAAAATTATTTGAAGTTCATAAAGTCCAGATCTTTGCCCCCAGAGGGGGAAAGGGGTATGAATCATGCTTGATGAAAGTAATTGCACTTAGAAAGGTGTACTGTAACATAGAAAGTCTCTCCACTGTTTAAACAAAGATATGGTGCTTATGCAGCTATTGCTATAACTATCAAACAGAAGCTGGCGTTGAAACATTATAGAATTATAGAACTACTGTGCTTCTACGTCTTGTATTAAAAGCAAGGCAGTTTAATACAATACTAAGTAACATTAGCAAGGAGCTCCTTAACAAACTGCAAAAAACATGCTTCAGCTCTGACTCAGGGTCAGAGTACCTCAGTGAAAAGAGAATCTAGAGTCCCAAGTTCTGATATTTATAAACAATGCATCCACTCAGGGGAAATAAGAATCTGTGCACTTACCTTGGGGCCAAACCTTCATCCCCCTACTCCCTTCCAAAATGAACCCATCTTTAAAGTAGTCAATAAAACTGGGAAGTCCAAGGAGTCTCTTCATCTGACGAGTAATCCTCCTCTATAGATACGTGCAATCTAGAAGGCATGTTCCGCTGACACCACTTCAGGGCCTCTGCAGGCTCTGAGAAGAGGAAAACTTTGTTCTGGTGCACAATCCTCAGGTGGGCTGGGAAAACCAGACCATAAGGAACTCCTGCTTCCCTCAACATCCCTCATGCCCCATCAAATTGCTTTCTCTTCTGCCTGGTGGCATATGATAAATCGGGGAACATTTTAATTTGCAGACCATCGTGGAGCAAGGATTTTTTCGTTGGGCCAGAGCTAAGAGGTAGTCGCGGGAGCCCACCCCATCTGTGATGATCAATGTGCATGGGGCCTCTGGACTATCTGGCCGGCCATGACAGGTAACATGGTAGGTTTTCTGAAATGTTTGCACTGTAGGGATCACTTCTTCCCCCAACTGTTGTGCGAGCCAATCCTGCAGAAATAGCACCAAGTGGTTGCCCTCACAACCTTCTGACAACTCCAAGATCCTCAAATTCTGAGCTCGTGCTTGGTTTTCTAGTGTTTCCAAGCGAGTTTGGAGGTGTGTGTTCTCCATCAACACTGTAGTAATGGCTCCCATGGTGGCATCAGCTTTCTTTGTGGCTTATCTTTTCAGGGGTTTCCCGTATTGTACTGCAGTTACTCGGCTTCAAGAATTTTTCAGATTTATCAAGCTGCTTTAGCAAATGCTGCCGAAAAATAACTGTCAGAATAGTCAGAAGAGCACTATCTATCCACATCCATATTGATCGGGCTACACAGTGCCCCCTCCCAAGCATATAGTTTGAAAGAAAATATATAGCATTTCTATGTCATCATAAGATCAGTGAACCAGGGAAAAAAATAAGGAAGGAGGGTATTAAACTGGGCAACTGTTGAGAACTATAAAGCAAAATATACCCCATAACTATAAAGACAGCAAACTTTTGTAGTTTAACTGGTTATAAAGTCTCAGTTCAAGAAACAGGTAAACCTCCCATGCAGTTAAAAAACCAATCCACCTATTGGTATCATAATGAAACTATCACAATATCCATGGCTGCATCTCAGGTCTTGTCTTCACCTGAATCGACTGGGTCAGATGTTCTGGTCACCTCAGATTCCTGAGCAGTGGTCTCCACTTGCTTTCCAGCCTACTCCGGATCAGAATATTTAAAAGTGTGGCCCCCATAGTGGATATGGAGATGAGTGTGCATGAGTAACGAGTGGACAACCCCAAGGTTTCTGAGTTTGGCACAGATACCATCAAATTTTTTTCCTCCACATCCTAGTTGAGTAGGATACATCAGGAAACGGATGTAACATGGCACCTCCATGATAAAGATTTTCAGCAGCTCTTGAGGCCCCCAAAAGCAGGTCTCGGGTTAATACACCATATGTCCCAAAAAAACAGTTCTAGGGCAGTCCCTCTGAGCTCTCGCAGCACAAGGTGAAATCTGGTAGGCCCTGCCAAAATGTGCACACTCAGGCCCCAGGCCCAATGCCCCTGGTAGCCACTTTTGTAAAAAGGCTAGGAGATCGTCACCTTCAGCACACTCGGCACGTCCAACTAGATGCACATTGGAGGCTCTGTTTGCATTTTCTAGTGCCTCTAAACAATAACGGAGCTGTGAATTTTTTTTGTATCAGCTTGTTGGTGGTGGCAAGAGCATTCCCAGCTTATGTCTCTGCCAAAGTAGCTGTCTTTGTGGCCACCTCAATTTTAAGATCCTGCTCCCCCATACGGCTCAAATTTTTTTCAGTTTTAGAATGAATCGCTTGCAGGGACAGTTGCAGTGGTTTCCATGGGGGCTAACCTTTGGCAGCTACAAGCCTTGATCCACTGCCGGCTACTGTCCCTGATCTGGTGACCGGTTGCTCGAGTGGAGGCTGATGTTTTGATCCACACAGACCGACCATTTGCAGTTGACCCATGACGAAAATAATATGCCAGTCTGTGCAGCTCGGTGAGAGGTATAGATTGCAGGCACTTATAATAAAGTCTGAACAAGGAATTTGCCAGTTTTTATATTTAAAAGCTCTCTGATCTGAAGAACGACCCTGACATGCGTCTATGCAGCAGGTGTGCTCCACTGCGCCCTCGCGAGTTGCTTTTGAGATTTTGTATTTGCTCATCCTTTCACTGTTTAACAGCAGTCAATTGTATATTGGTTCACTTAATCTCCACTGTCAAATGCTTTAGTAATAAACTGTTATACTTAAATTAATAACTTTTTTGTTTTTGTTTTAATTTAGAGTCTGTGGCTCACTCAAGCAAGTTGCTCAGCTGGTGTCAAAGACAAACGGAAGGGTATAAGAATGTGAATGTGACAGACCTCACTACATGCTGGAAGTCTGGCCTTGCATTGTGTGCAATTATCCATCGATACCGTCCAGATTTGATGTAAGAAAGTAAAACATTTTTTATTGTGCTCAGCTGGAGAGAATCTCTGAGAATAGGAAAGGCAGATTTATAGAAGTTGCACTTAAATGTTTGGCTATGTACACACACAGTGAGTACATGTTTATTTGTATAGCACAAAGTTGTTACAATTAAAAAAAGTAGCAAAATAAGACATAAATAGAAACATTCATAAATACAAGTAAATACAACCTCGACAACTAATATTGCATATCATATAGCTTGAGTTTGGATTAAAATTCAGCTTTAGAAATTATTACAATTAATGACAAACCAACATTCTTTACTTTACTAACAGCATGGAAAAACCTAGCCAGTTTCTCTATTGTAGTACTATCTGCTGTGTGTATAATGATAATTGTTAAAGTTTTTTTATCCGTTTGACACATAGTATTTAATAAGTGACCAAGCCAATGCAGTCTTTCTTTTACATCGTATGTACAGTCCCATAATACATGAGTTAGGTCCTCCCATCCTCCTGCAGAGCAGTCACATTCCTCCATCAGATTTTTGTCCTGATTATATCTACGTTGGAGGACATTACTTGGAAATTGTTAAAATTTATATTTTAAAAAGACAGTTCTTAAGTTTCTATTGGTCAGCGTGTCTAAATAGGGTTTATATCCAAAAACAAAGTTGTACTTACTGAACCACCTAGAGTAATATGAATCTTTTGTAGTTTTTAAGTCCTGACTGTTCCAGTGATTCTCCACTTTTTTCTTAATATACTTTTTATACTGTAAACTCAGGACATTTCCTTTGTTCACAGTAAGTTTCAAGTTAATCATTTTGTATTTTTGCAAAATCTCCATAAGCAGGGTAAGCCAGTAATTGCCCTTATACCCTAAGTTATACCACCGCTCTTTTTCTCCGAGGCATTGTTTAATTAATGAGTTCTCTGGGCATCTGGTAATCTTTATCCAGTAATTCAGTTTCTTGATGTCGAAACCAGCTCTAATATTTGAAAGTCCCAATTCCGCCCTAATATAGGCTGATGGACAGGAATGCCCCAGTTTTAGTATATTTCTTAAGAACTTGTACAGGGGAGACATCAGGGTCTTTAATTTGTTATCATTGAGATCCCAAACGTCTGATGCATATAATAACTGGGTAATCAATTTTGCTTGTATAGATTGTAAATAGGGTCTAATCGAGCAACCTCCATATTTGTAATTAAATCTCATTGATCCTGTTAGTCTTTTTATGTTTCTCTAATAAAGCTTCATGTTGTGAATTCCAATTACAATTTGCATCAAATTCAGTCCCCAGGTACGTATAACGTTGTGTAACCTCGAGTTTATAGTCTCCTAGTTTCCAATTGCCTGTTTGTTATCTATCCCCAAAAATATATATTTTTTTATTATTAATACTGAGTTTCAGATCAAGTGATTGACTGTTAATGTAGTTTAGTTTTGCTTGAAGGCCCTTCTTGGTAAGGGAAGAGAGTAAAATGTCATCTGTATAGGCGAGTAGAGGGCAGGGTACGGTGGTAATTTTTCGTGAGTCAGAAATCAGATTTTCAAGTCCTCTTAACATATTATAAGTATACAGTGTAGACAAGAGGGGTGCCAGGACACACCCCTGGTGCACACCCCTATTTATCTTAAATGAGGCAGATAAGTTGCTACCAGCTCCCAGTCCTATTCTTGCCCATGTATTGCTATACAAACTAGCTATTAAATAGACTCGATTTTTATCAATGCCTCGGTCTAGAAGTAGGGTCCAAAGTGTATTCTGTGAGATAGAATCGAAGGCAGAGGAATAATCGATGAAAACTGAATATACCCTCTGCCCCTGTAACTTCACATATCTTTCTAACAAATGTTGCAATATAAAAATATTATCAATAGTAGAGCAATTAGTTCTAAAACCAGCTTGATATTTAGAGATTCCACCTGTTTTTTCTACTTGATCTTTCAATCTTTCCAGAACTATTTTTAAGAACAGTTTTAAACTTATATCCATCAAACTAATAGGTCGGTAAAGTGCCGGGTCTGTTAAACTACCTTTTTTATGTATGGGGATGATATTAGCACCTTTCCATGATGTAGGATAGGTATTATATACAATACATTTGTTAAAATAAACTACTAGCATTTTTGTCCAAAAAGTAGGGTGAGCTAGGTAAACTTCAGCAGGGATACCATCAGGACTGGGAGCCTTATTTTTCTTTAAGGTAGAGAGGGCAGCCAGAACTTCCATAGGGGTTATAGCCTCAATATTATAATTATCATCTCTTGATAGTGCATATTTAGGCTCTTCATCTGCATCAAAAAATATACATGTGAGAAAGTCTACCCATTTTGTTTCAGTGACGTGGGTATCTATGATAACCTTATGAGAGTTAGTTCCCTTAGCAACTAAAAGCCAGAATTTTTTCGTGTCATTTGTTGACACAACGTGTGACATCATTTCCCATTGTTTTTATAGAATGCACATTTCTTATTTTTAATTACCACTTTATAGTTTCTTCGCCCTTTATTAAGATTTTTAAGAATTTCCTTTGATGGTTTCCTTCTATAAAGCTTATATAGTTTTCTGATTTTGATTTTAAGTGTTTTGCATTCTACGTCAAACCAGCCTACTGATTTTTGATTAGTATTGTAATTTAATGGACTACCCAGCTTTTGTTTGATTGGTGTAAACAGGCTAGTTATAGCTTCTGAAATTTGTGAAAGATACATAGCCTGAATATCATTAATATTTATGTTCAATAAAGATGCATCAGTTAGAGGGACAATATCCTCTTTGGCATCATTATAGCACCAGATTTTATTTGCTCCTATTTCTGAAAATTGAACAGGATTGATTTTGGAAGTATTTACTTCTCTAGGGTAAAGATGTCCCAGAATGAATGGAAAATGGTCACTCTCAGGTCTAATCTCAATTTAGGTTATGCCAGAAGTCTGGAGGGCCTGACCAGGGTGCCAGATCAATTGTTGAGGCACCTCTTGATGCAATATGAGTGAATTCTCCCTCCTCATCACCTTTTTCTCTACCATTCAAGGGGTAAAAATCAAAATATTTCATAATGTCAATAAGTTGTTTCCCATGACTATTAATTTTATAATCTTTAGTTGACCTCGTTATCCAGTTATCCTCTTTATTATATACTGTAGGTGTATACATAAATACAGGTTTATTCATTAGGCCATCAAATGTACCAATTTGAGCATTAAAATATCCAGTAAGGATTATATCAAATTGTGGGAAAACACCATTCAAGTATAATATTAGATAAATCCTCCCATAGAGATGGTGAGTAAAAGTTGGAGTAATCTGGTGGAATGTAACCACTAACCCATATAGAACTCTTGTTCTGTTTCCCAAATGTAGCACACTGAAGTTATCATATGCTTTCTAGCAGTGAACCTTTGTAAAACTCTCAATTTTAGCCAATACAATCAGACCACCAGAGTATCTTACCAGCCCCAGAAAATCTCTTCTCTGGTGAGTGAAAACATTCATAACCATTTAGACTAATTAAATCCATCTCCTTATGTCATGTTTCCTGGAGGCTTATAAAATCAAAGCCCATCACATAAGTTTTCCACTCCAGATCAAATTTGGCATTCCAGCCTGCAATATTCCATAAGAGTAAGGATATATTCCCCAAACTAGTACTAGGGTCTGTACTGGAATAGTTCAGCACCCCATGTCAATCACTGTTATATCCAGAAAGGAGCGTGACTCTATTACTCAAGGGGAGATCGGTATTGGCTAGATTATGGGGCTCTTTCTTGGTTCTTGGGACAGTGGTCAACTATTCCCCGTCACATATATTATTTCCTAATGCATCCAGCCTGGTACTTTTTTCAAGAATCAAGTCAGCCAGTTGTCTGTTAGTAACATAGATGTCTATCTGAGTACCTCCGTCACATCTATAAGCAATAATCTCATCTCCATAAGCAAAAGGAATTTTCATAAAGTTAGACAATAAATTTTTGTGTTTGTTAATCTAGATCTGGTTTCATTTTTAATAATTTCCATTCCAAATAAGCAAATACATGATTGAGGCTGTTAAATTTTTTTTTCTTTAGTTTCTACCCCGGGCCACAGCATACACATGAGTGTACACGCATGGAGGCACATGCCAGGATCCGGTGGCCCCTTCTGCCCCTTCCCTGACTTTCTGTCGCTGCCCGTACCATCTGTGCACGCAACGGACCTCCACCCAGCGGGAGCAGGACTAGGGACGGGCGGGCATCCACTCCTTTGGAGGGGAGAGTCATGGCTCAGTCCAGCTCCAGCCCTCCCCCAAGCCAGCAGCCCAGCGACCTAAGGTTCTTCCCAAACCCAGGTCACTGGCGCAGCATGAGGTAAGGCATCAGCGCCTCAGCCCTCTGCGCTACTGGGCCGGCCGGTTGAGGCTGTTTCTTGTCTTTCTCTTCCTGTTTTATACTATATCTAGGGTTAAAATACTCCCTATTTGGGTAACTCACAGTGTTACCATATTCTTTTAGTTGCTCGCTGTTTGCCCAGATATAGTTACCAACACGCAGCAAGTGTAAAACCAAATCATGCATAGTGGCCTCTATCAATGGACTATTTCTGACCTCATTCACATCATCAGGCTCTATTTCTATTCCTAATTTTTCTTTAAGATCATTTACTATTTGTATTTCTAATTTAGATGGGGCAAAGTTGCCCCCAGATGGGTGGTCCTAGTAATCTGATCAAAGGATTGTCAGGATAGCCTGTTTCCTGAGGCTTTGGGGATATAAACTGCTTTCTAGTGAGTTTCCCATCAATTCTTGAGGGACTTTCTTTCTGTCTTATTGGTTTAGCCATTCCATCCTCCCCTTCGAGCCACAAAGACAGATCATCCCTTTTTCCCTCAGAAACTATTTCATTAGCTGGAAATCTCCCCACTTGTTGATTGAATAACCCTAATTATTTTTCTAGTTGCCTCAAGTGTGAAGCCATGTTTCCCTGTATACATGTCTTACTCTCTGTTTCCAGATTACTTACAGCTTTTCCTTCTAGCACTTCTTTATGTAACTCTTTCTGTAGCTCCGCTGGACCCCTCTTATTTTCCTGGAGGATAATTATTTCTTTATTTCCCTGACAGACTTCATTTCTATTAGAGTGCTGGGACTGGGATTGATATATTTCCTTCTCTGAACTTATTGTTTTCACCTGTCTCTTTCTTTTTCTCTTCTCTTTTGTTTTCTCCTTTTCCCTTATGTTCTTTCTCTAGCCTCATTCACTGTAATGATAGGACTATCAGGAATCTCTATACAGCTAAAATCAGATCTTAAGTCCTGAGTGTTGCTTATTAAGGATAATTCCAGCCTGGTCTCTGGGAAGTCACTATATAGCTCCATATTGGGACGTTTAACCAGAATGTCATCAATTTTAGCTGTATTGCTAGCAATATCCAATCTCAAATTTTTCATGAGTTCCCTATTAATGATTAACTGGTCTATTATAATAAAGTTTGCATAATAAGGGACTCTTAGGAGGGCTGTTGTCTCCTCACTCAAGTTATCAGATATATATGTGAGGCGTCTGTTACCTTTCTGTAGGCAGTCTTCCAGATGAGTACACATCTGTGGACTATGAAGGCAAGATTTTGGTCCTATCTGTGGCCCCTTAAAACGTTTCTCACACGATTTCAATCCCTCTATGGCGACCTGTAGATCTTGTATTATACTAGCTAGTGTATTATTATCAGTAGGATTATCCATGGAATTATAATAATTTTCCTTGGGCTCGTTCTCTAATTGCCACAGTTCTGGTGTTTTGTCGAGGCCCTGTGTTATAATACTACAGGAGCCACAGGTCGACAGCGTACTGTCTTTTACCAGACCCCTCCCACTATCAGTAATATTGATAATTTCTGTAGTGTCTGACCCCTTTAAATTAATAATAACTGGTTCATCCACTCGTTGAGTAGAGGTTTTACTCAAGCCACTAGCCATCATAGACATATGGTCAGTTATCTTCATCTGTCTTTTACCAGATCTTCCCTTTATATTACGTAACAAGGCCTGTTCTAGTGGCACTAGATCAGGATTAAAAGCCCTCCGCAATCTTGTATTAACCATTCTAACTTTACTCTAGCTTTTCTCTAGCCTTCTTGTTCTAAGTATATAAGAATATAGACTAGGTGGAGCTAGGCAAAATTATAATACAATTAGTCCGTCACAGATAAGTTAAACACAGATACTCAGAATAGCAGCTTAATAAACAGCACACAGTACACATAAACATTCACAATCTCTGACGTGAAACCTTGGAGTCCTTGGATACTTCCTTAAAGGAAGGAAAGAAAGGGCCTATTACAAATTTCCAGGCCTCTCTGAGGACTGATTCCGTAGTTGATTGTCACCTTCACTATATTCAGGACTGTGGTCTTTAGTATGCCAGACTATTATTTGCATCCAATTATGTCTTAGGTTTCTCTAGAACAGATAGTGAGTTCTTGTAGAATTAAGTCCGTTATTGGCCTTCAGTTTGGTCAGTTCAAACAGTTCAATCAATTCAACCAGCCGTCTGCAAACTTCCAATACTTCTCTAGTTTCCTTCTTCAAGATAAATTCAGAATCAACAGGACTGTACTCATCCTCCTTAGCCTTTCTCTGTAATGTTTAGATATAACAAGCAAACTCTGGGCTCTCTGGTGATGATACAGATGTTCTTGGTCGTTAATCTGCAAGACCAGAGAGCAAAATCAGTACTGCCTTACAAAGCGCATATGATTCGGCACAATGATAATGAGGTAAAAAAAGAGAAGATAATATAGTAGACTAGATGGACTGAGTGAGCTATACAAACTAAATGAACTAAGTGAACTGGGGCTGAAAACCCCAATGCTAGTTAGAGCATGCTAGAACTTCTCTCAGCTAACAAAACGGCCCCAGAAGCTACTCCCAAATTTCTGTAAATAAAAAAAAGAAGAGAACAGTGGCTTTAGGTCCTTCATAGTCGATTAGAACACAGGACTAATAATGTTTTTCAGACACTGCTGATTCTGCTATCCTCGCTGTCTTTAACCAGGATGGCTCCCAGAATAACTGCCCCAGCACGCAGAGACCAGTCGCTCTCGGTACCCTGCTAGCAGCCAACACTAGGCTGCTAGACCAGGCCGGCAACAAGCAGCAGGAAAACTAGTAGACTGCTAAAGCACTAAAAAGCTTAAAGTACTTAAAGTGCTTTATAAAATGGCAGGGTTAAATCATGTCATTTGATTGGTGCTTATTTATGTGTAAAATATGGTTTGCACATGGTTTAAAAAAAAAGGACTGCTCAACAGTGAAGAGTCTGGAACCCAGATCAATGGGCATTTGGAACACAGGCATTTCAGTTAGCTCCCTACAGCCAGAACTGATCTTCCACCACAAATGTGGCTGCTACCTTTACATTGTAAAAAAAAACTTCAACTTGGCCCTAAAAATAAAACTACCTTTAATAAAAAATAAAACAAAGTAATTAAATGTTGTTTCCTTGATTATCACACTCTCCTTACATACATAAACAAATTAGAAACAATAAGAATTTTTTATAGTTTTCACTAAAACTGTTTCTTTGCTGGCAGTGAAAAATTCCCTTTCTATCTTTACCTATTCATCAGGGAACTCTCTTCTTCTTGCCCTGACGGTGAGATGGTTGAGTCTCTGGCTGTAACAAAAGCCTTTGTTGTCTGTGTGTACAGTGTGTTAGCAGAGAAACATTCTGCCAGTGGAACTGAGCAGAATTTTGAATCCATGTATTTCATGGTAAACATTCCATGACAAACATTCCATACCTTGAATGTGGGGAAAAACAGAGGAAAAAAAAAACAGGAAGGAGAGAGTAGGCAGCAATACAATGGCATCATCAATGGCATCATTTGTAGTGGGCAGAAGGACTATTTTATCATAAAAGCACACAAGTAAATATATTGTTCTAGGGATGTGGATATGTTGTTCTAGCCACACTTTCTGGCAGATTGCCTTTCCCTTTAAGAGGTGCCGGAACATCTTCAAGCTGGCTCCTCCCACCCACCCGGGTGGTATAACCCTTGGCTCCATCCTATGATGCCAGATCTTCCTTTCCGCTGGAAGGTACAGGTTCCCTCCTTAGTGCTTCTGCGTGTGGTAGGCTCTGGCTCTTGAATTTTTGGATTTGCTTCCAAGACTTACCTTAAACATGTTAGAGTTTCGTCTTTGGTTCCTTCTCTTGCTCCCGCGATGGAAGAAAAGTCCGTTCCCGGGTTTCACCGGTGCCCCTGTGGGCAGAAGATGTTGCATAGCGACCTTCATGCCATGTGCGTGTATTGCTTAGGACATGACCATGATCCGCATGCTTGCGAAATCTGTCAATCATTTCACCCGTCAGTTCTGGACGACTGTGCTGCCCGACTCCAGCTGGGGCAACCGGAGAAGCGTTACCAGCCAGTCAAATCTAAGGACACCTGTTGGGTGTTCTCTGCAGCTGTGGGGTCCGCTGAGTAGCTTGAGCAACTTAAGACCTTCGAGGAGGAGGCAGTCCAGGCCGTGGCTAGTTCCTCTTCGGCTTCGGCCTTTGTTCCGCTCCAGTTGGGTTCCACTTATTTGGCTTCCTTCAAAGAGCTGTGCCATTCCCTCTCCACCAAGGGAGAGGGTCCTTCTGGATCACACATTTTGTGCTCTCGTAAGAAGAAGTAGAAAAAAGAGAAGACTCAACATCGACGCTCTTGGGATCGGGAGCGGTCCCGTTCTCAGGAGACTGCGGTTTCGACTTTGGTCGAAACCACAGCCGCTGGTTTCACGGAGCCCCTGTCAGACCAGTTGGCTGAGAAGCCGGCCGATGTGGCCAAGATTTTTCTCGAACCTATCGACAGGTTGTCGCTCGACGAGGCCAATAACTGTCTTTTTCAGACTCCGGTGCTGCCGGTGTCCTCCGACAGGTCGGCTCAGCCTGCTGGGTTGAACTCGCCGACCCAAGACCCTGATCTGGAAGAGCCGTGGGGCTCCCCAGCTCCTTCCGATGTTCCCAGTCGACCCCACCGACGGTCAAGATCGAGGTCTCGGTCTTCTTCCTCCAAGTCAGACAGATGTTGCCGTCACTGGCGATCTTGTTCCCGGCGTCATGGAAAGCGGCGATGCCGCTACTCCTCTTTGTCCTCCTCAGCCGAGGAGAGGCTCCGGCGCAAATTGCATCGGCGCTACGAAGATTTGATGTAGCAGCAGCTAGTCTTGTCCGGTCCGAAACCGACCCTGGTTTCTACCCTGGCTGTCAAGTGGCTGTCGCCTGAATGGCTGACTTCACCATCACCCCCTCGGAGGTGCCGGTGCAGGCCCATCTGACTCGGCCAAAGCAGGTTACTCTGCCGATCATGGTACAGTTGCTACCTGTATAGCCGAAGTCCAGGGCTCTGACCAAGGAGTCTCGGCCGGCCATAGGGCTGCCCCATCAGCTCTCGGTTGCTCTCACTCCTGACCGTCCAAGGCGGGTCAAAGGGGGGCAACTCGGGTGGACGCCTGCTTTACACGGACTCCTCGCTGCACTCACATCCCTTCAACGTGGAGTCCTCGGGGGGGGGGTCTTTCCATGGATGAGGGACCCACCTCGTTCATGGGTATTCTTCGGCTCATCTCCGAGTCCATGGGGATGGAGTGTGAGCCAGTTCAAAAACGGGCTCAATGTCCCCTTACAGAGATTCTGGACAAAGGGTACTCTCATTCAGAGGCCTTCCCTGTGGCTGAGGACATTGTCGGCCCAGCTCTGGATCTCTGGCAGTGTCCCTCCTCTTGTCCTGTGCTCTTGGCCCAGATGGCCCGAAAGTATGTGCTTCCTACTGGCTCCCTTTGGGTTTTCAGAGCATCCCTCGGCTGAGGGATTGGTGGCTGACTCCATTTTTCGGCACTCGGGCAATAGAGGAGACGTTGATAGACTGCCAGATAAAGAGTCCAAGAAACTGGACCATTCGGGTAAAAAAGTCTACACTGCCTCTTCGCTCGGCCTTCATCAGGCTGGCTCAGCCGTGCTGATGGCACACTTCTCCCATGCCCTTTTGGGTTCCCCGGACGAGGTGATTCCTCATCTCCCGGCAGACCTCCAGACCACGGTCAAGTAGGTCCTGGACTAGGGGAGGACAGTGGCAAAGCAACAACTCCAGACGGCTCTGGATGTTGGCGATTCATGGGCCCGCTCTGTCGCAGCCACAGTAGCCATTCGCTATAGAGCTTGGTTGAGGATCTTGACCTTTATGGCGGACACTGAACACAAGTTAGCAGATGTCCCCTTTTTGGGCACTGACCTGTTCAGACCCGGTGTGGAGGGCCACCTCCAGCGCATTGAAAAGTCCATTGCAACCCTGGAGTCTGTGACATCCGCCCAGAAGGACAAGTGCCCTAAACACCAAAAGCGTAAGTCCTTTCGGTCTTCCACTCCTGTGGCTAAACCAGCCCAGCAGCAGCAGGGCCAGCAGGCTCAAACCTAGCAACCGCGGGCCAAGTCGGTAGCCTCATTGGTCAGAAAGCCCGGAGGGAAGGAACCTGGCAGCCCCTCAGCTGGATCCTCCTCCTCCAAGCCTGCTCAGCGACGGGTTGGGGGTGCCACCCTCAATCCCATCACACTTTCCCTGGGTCCTCCCATGGGGGGCCGGCTGTGCCACTTCCTTTCCACCTGGTCCGTTATCACCATGGATAAATGGGTGCTGGAAGTGGTCAGCTGGGTTCTGCCTCTGGAAATTGAGCGTCCCCCCAAGCCGAGCCCACCCCCCAAGGGACGATCTGGTTCCGCTGTCACTCAGTCGGCTCTTTGAGATGACATCACTCGGCTCCTCCGCAAGGAGGTTGTGCGTAGAGTTGCGGAACCTCCGACAGAATCTGGGTTTGTTTCCAGGTACTTCCTGGTACTAAAACAGATGGGGGTCTGGCACCCCATTCTCAATCTGGACGACCTGAACAGGTTTCTCAGGTCTCGCACCTTCTGGATGATAACTCTGGCTCAGATCGTACCAACCCTGGAGCAAGGCATGTGGTTTTGCACCCTGGATCTTCAGGACGCATTCTTTCATTTCCCGATCTGTCTGTCCCACTGACGGTTCCTCCGCTTCCGAGCCGAAGGAACCCTCTACGAGTTCCAGACCATGCCTTTCAGCCTCTCATCAGCCCCAGGGTCTTCACCAAATGCACTGCAGTGGTGGCAGCTTTCCTGAGGTGCCAAGGGGTCCGGGTTTATCCCTACCTGGACGACTGGCTCATAGCAGGCACCTCCAGGCAGGAGGTGGAGCAGTCCAGGGATCTGACCCCCCAGACTTGCTTTGAGCTTGACCTCCTGATCAATGAGGCCAAGTCAGAACTCGTGCCCTCACAGGTGATTCACTTCACTGGGGGCAGAGCCAGAACTCGGCTCTCGGCAGACAGGGCGGAAGTTCTCTCCTTTGCCCAGTCATTTCTGGTTGGGCAATTGCAGCCTGCCCTGGACTTCCTGTGCCTTCTGGGATACATGGTGGCCTGCACCAACATGGTCCGATGGGCCTGCTGGCAAATGGGTTCCCTTCAGTGGGAACTGTCCAGCCAGTGGTCTCAGCACTCAGGTCACCTTGACCAGCTGGTCACCGTGACTCAGAGGATGTGGGACAGCCTCCAGTGGTGGCTCATCCCATCTGATCTGCAGGAAGGCATCCCATTTGTCTGCCCTGAGCCGACGATCATCTTGACAACTGACACGTCTCTGATGGATTGGGGTGCCCATCTGGGGGAGCACAGAGCCCACAGGCTCTGGTCCCCTCAGGAGTCCCGATGTCACATCAACCTGCTGGAGCTCTGAGTGGTTCAGCTAGCCCTGACCGCATTCACTCCGTTCAGTCGGGGTCAAGTGGTCCAGGTCCAGACGGACAATACCATGACCATGTACTATCTCAACAAACAGGGCGAGACACACTCCTTGCCCCTGTGCAAGGAAGCTCTCCGCAATTGGACCCTCATGCTCAGCTTAGGGACAGATCTCCTAGCTATCCATGTGGCAGGTGTCTCAAATCAGCTAGCCAGTGCTCTCAGCCGGATTAGCAAGGCATCTCACAAGTGGTCCCTCCATCTGGAGGTAGTACAGGATCTGTTCTCCCACTGGTCACCCCTCAGGTGGACCTGTTCGCCTCCAGGGAGAATGCAAAACTGAGGCTGTTCCATACCCACCCCCCTCCCTCAGCAGGACTCACTGCAGGGGAATGCCTTCTTGAGGCCGTGGACCCCAGGCCTTTTCTGTGTCTTCCCTCCACTTCCCTTAATCCACAAGGTGCTCCTCAAGGTTAGGAGGGACAAGGCACAGGTGATCCTGGTAGCCCCAGACTGGCCATGTCAGTTCTGGTATCCAGATCTCCTCAGCCCCAGCAACAAGCTCCCGAAGCATCTTCCAGCATGCCTGGACCTGCTCTCTATCAATCAGGGAAAGGTACTCCATCCGGACCTTCAATCCCTGCACCTGACAGCCTGGTTCCTGAGTAGCTAGTGTTCCAGGCTTTGGGTCTCTCTCCAGCGAGGTCCTCATGGTTGTTGAGGCATCCTGTAAGGAATTGACCAGAAAATGCTATGCCTTGAAGTGGAAAAGATTTTCCATTTGGTGTCAGGGCAAAGGGTTGGACCCCATGTCCTGTCCAGTGGCTAACATTTTGTACTACCTGTGGTCCCTCTCCCAGCAGGGACTTCGGTCGACGATCCTTGAGGTGCACCTGGCAGCCATCTCTGCTTACCGGGTGAGGGCCGATCAGCAATCGGTGGAGCAGGAGAAAGTGATGTGGCACTTTTTCAAGGGCCTAGATCACATATCCCCTCTGGTGCATGAACCACCACCTCTGTGGGATTTACTGCTGATTTTGGCAAAGCTCATGGGCAAGCCATTCAAGCCAATGCGCAGGTGCGATATCTCCCACCTGTCATGGAAGACCGCCTTCCTGGTGGCCATTACGTCAGCCAGAAGGATTGGAGAGCTCCAGGTGTTCTCGGTGGATTCTCCTTACCTGGTCTTCCACACGGACAAGGTTGTTCTGTGCCCCCACCTGAAAGTCCTTCCAAAGGTGGTGTCGGAGTTTCACCTTAATCAGGTGTTGACTCTGCTGGTGTACTACCCCAATTACACCTCGGAGGCCAAGTACAGGCTCTATACTTTCAACCTGAGACCAGTGCTCGCCTACTACAAAGAACGTATGGCGGAGGTTCGGGGAGAGGTTTGCCAGCTGATTGTCACCTATGCTGAAGCCACACTTGGCAGACCTGCAGCCAAGTGAACGATTGGTAGGTGGATCACTTCTTGCATTGATCTCTGCTATAGGTTGGCGGGTAGGAAGCCTCCTGAAGGGCTAAGGGCTCATTCCATCCACCATACCGCTGCGTTAGTTGCTGCTTCTAGAGGTGTCCCTATCCAGGAAATCTGCAGGGCTGCTACCTGGAAGTCAGCGAATACCTTCATTTCCCATTACCACATTGCCCTCTAGTCATGCCAGGATGCTGGTTTTGGGGCCTCGGTTCTCCATTCTCTGTTCCCTAAGTAGGGGGTGTGCGTCTTGCCTCCCTCCTCCCAGAGAACTGCTAGGAGTCTGCCAGAAAGTGTGGCTAGAATAACATATCCACATCCCTAGAAATACAGGTTACTCGCCTGTAATAGTAGTTCTAGGAGTGGTATATGTTGTTCATCCACACTGACCTACCCGACTTCCCCAGCTTCAACGCACACCTCTGCTCCCAGCAGGTAAAATCTGGTGTCATGGGGCCGAGCTGAGGGTTATACCACCGGGTGGGTGGGAGAAGCCAGCTTGAACACCGGCACCTCTTAAAGGGAAAGGTGATCTGCCAGAAAAAGTGGATGAATAAACATATACCACTCCTAGAACTACTATTACAGGTGAGTAACCTGCGTTTTCTACATACAGTATAAACATGCTTTTCCTAACTGTCAAACGTTTTAATAAAAAGGAGTCCATTTTATAAGCGCAGTAAGGCACTCTGGGATGTGCGTGGAACACATTTTCCGCATGGCCAGCGGCTAAAGTCACTTGACCTTTGGCCTCGTGCCTTATTACGCCTTCGTCCGTGTGGTAAAATGTGTGCCACGCACACCCTATCATGCCTTATTGCTTACAAAAAAACTTAAAGTGCCTTAAATAATATTTTTTTGAGAGTGAGAATGGCTAGATCTTACTTCGAGAAACAGCTCTTGCAGCAGGTTATACCATTAGGACTGAAGCAGGCAGGCACCAGGACCCCACGGAAATTTTATAGTTAGCAGTATTCAGCAGGGACTGCCTCCGATGTCAGTCCCGCCCCCGACGTCAGGCGTAGTACATATGGAGGCGGTCCCCCATAATCCCCAGTTCTTTTCCCGCCGTCGACTTGCCAGCATTGGCCTCTTTCTAGTGTACGACGACTACAGAACTTTCGGTGAATTATTTTCTTTGCACAACTGATGTCCTCTCCAACGCCATCACTTGAGGGTCACCTTTCTAAGTGTGCCTGCGGAAAACAGATCCCTTTCAAGGATCCTCACTCTTCTGCTTGCGTTGCCTAGGCCAGGACCACGACACCAAGGCCTGCACTTTTTGCCAGGGTTTCAATAGTCGCACCAGGATCCGCCGTCAGAAGGCACTTCAAGCATATCTTCTCGAAGAGAAATTAAAAAGGATGGACCAAGAACCTTCCTCCAGGGGAGAATCTTCTTCAAAATCCCACAAGCACCGGGACAAGCATCGGGAGAAGGTGAGGTCTAGGTCCCTAACTTGGGCCTCGGATTCCCGAAGCTCCAGCTCCAGATCGGACTGCTCTCCCTCCAGGGCTTGGTCGCAGTCCTCCCCCCCCCCCCCCGGTTAAGTCCGGACTTCAGGCGGCTCTTCCTCACTCCAGCCGATCAAGACATTGAGGCCCTTGGCTTCCTCCACCCCATCCAAGGCCTCTTCGAAGTCTTCTGAGTGCCATAAGTCCTCTTCTTCCACCCAACGTTGGGACACCGATGCCAGATCGGTCTCCCAACCGCCCAGAGGTCCTGATCCTGCACCCAGAAAGACCAAGGACCTGACGTCCCTGAAAAGGGCATCGGACCCGACGTCGGCTCAACACTTGACGTCGGCTAAACATTCAAAATCAGCCAGGCCCTCACAGGAGCCGATGACACCTGCCAGACATCGGTCGCTGGACTGGCGTTCGCCAGATCCGAAGGCATCAGCCAGGACACTAACGTCGGCATCTCTGGAGCGGAAGACCGCCCCCACCCCCGTCACCGGCGGACGCCGGTCATAGGGAATCGATGGAGGAGGACACCCCACAGCCCAAAGACCAGGCGGGTGACACAGAGGATGCCGGGCTCCCACGGGAACCCTCCTTGGACCGGGAGACACCCGGGGACCCGGCGACAGACCACCGGTGCCAGGCCCGTCGTCGGGCAATAATATCGCTGAAGTAAAGGAACAGTTTACTTTTTGGTGGGACCCTATCAGGAAGGATGTGGTCCCCATCCAACCTACTCCTCTTCCTCATCCTCCTCCTACCCCTTCACCTCCTACGCCCTGTCCTCCACCTAAGGGGCCAGTAGGATGACCACCAACCCCCAAGGAACACACTCCACCTCCTAAGGGCAGATCTACAGACAGGAGAAGGTCTCCCTCCAGATCTCCATCAGAGTCGCCCAGCCCCAAACGACCCAGACAATGCCGGTACACTCCATCAGGGAAGGATTCAAGATTGGACACTTCAGACTACTCCAGATCTCCTTCTCCACTCAGCATTTCCTCTCCTGACCCACATGACCTCCCCAGGTCTCCACCGGATGATCCCTCTTTCGCTGAGATCATGGGGTGGGATGCTGAAGACCTCGACCCTGAACGACAGCACCTTGCCCGCCACCTTCGACAGAAAGGCCCAAAGCCTGTGGTAGTGCTACCCTTGGTGGACACCTTTGCGGACGTCACCAAGGCTGCGTGGAAGCATCCGCACTCCACTCCTGCAGTGCCGAAGAAGGCTGACTGCCTGTACAAGGCTCCGAGAGAAGACCAGTACTTGGCGAAGCAACCTCTGGCAGATTCCCTGGTCATCACGGCCTCACATGACCGGTCTCAAAGGCCCCAGCATATGAGCACTCAGCCACTGGACCAGGAATCCAAGCAATTGGATGCCCTGAGGAGGCGCACGTACGCGGCTGCTACATGCGCCATCAGGTCTATGAACTACCTTACCCATATGGTACAATTCGAGAACGCCCTGTGGGATCAGGGCCAGGAACTGGTGGAAAAGCTTCCCGATGGTGACCAGAAAGCGGAGATCCTCAACCTACTCCGCACCGGGTCAGATGTGGTGACCCAAGTGCTTAGAGCCGCATACGATTCCGTGGACTCTTCTGCCAGAGCTGCAGCTTCAGGCGTTTGTCTCCGGTGACACTCCTGGCTCTGTGTCTGCGGCTTCACCCCGGACGTACAGAAGAATATTCTAGATGTCCCGTACAACGGCGAGGTACTCTTTGGTAAATCTTCGGAGAAGGTCATCACCAAGCTCCAGGATGCAGGGAAGGCAGTCCGATCTGTACAGGCCATGTACAGATCCAGGCCTAGTTCCTTTCTTAGGAACCAGAGCCGTTTTCACGTCTGGCAACAAAGGCAGCAGCCACGTTCCGGCCAGCAGCAAAGGGGCACTTTTTTGCATAAGGCCCAGGCCAAGTCGTCCCCAGGCAGAGGCCAATGTTACACGAAGCTGGCCCAGCCCACAGGGACTAATGCTGCCACAGCATGACTCCTTCCTGGCCTCTGCCCCTCCTCTGGATCAACTGGCAAGGAAAGTCGGGGGTCGCATCGCTCGCCACTTTTTAGGGTGGCAGTCGATCACCACTGACTGGTGGGTTCTCCAGTTGGTCAAGAAAGGCCATTGCATAGAGTTTCTAGATGACCCACCTACAAGACCTCCCCTGCTCTCCAGTTACTCGGGTCAGCATGCCCTGCTCATCCAGCAGGAGGTGCTCGCGCTTCTGGAAAAAGAGGCCATAGAGCACATACCAAGGAACCAAAGGGGACTAGGATATTATTCTCACTTCTTTCTGGTTCCAGAGGAGACAGGGGACCTCCATCCAGTACTGGACCTCAGCGACCTCAACGTCTCGGTCTTGTACAAACGCTTCCGCATTATGACTCTCCCCGGTCTGATTCCCATGCTGAAGCAGGGCGCCTTTCTAGTGTCCCTAGACATGCAGGATGCTTACATGCATATTCCAATTGCTCAGGCGCACAGGAGGTTCCTGTGCTTCGAGTTTCAGGGTCACCATTATCAGTTCTGAGCTCTTCCCTTCGGGCTGTCATCAGCACCTCGGGTGTTCACGAAGTGCATGGCAGTCGTAGCCGCATCTCTGAGGAGACAGGGCCACTTCGTGTTCCCCTACCTGGACGATTGGCTTCTCATGGTGCCCTCCCGGGAGGCCCTGATGTCTGCCATTCACTGCACTCAGTCTCTGTTCGAGACATTGGGCATTATCATCAATTGTGAGAAGTCAAGCCTGGTTCCATCCCAGACTCTGCAATTCATAGGTGCAGTTCTGGACACTGTCCAAGGGAAAGCTTTCCTTCCCCTGGACAGAGCAGAACACATAAGATCACTAATCAGGGACTTTTTGGTGAGGAAGACCGTTCCTGCCAGACTGGTGCTTCGCCTGCTCAGACACATAGCTGCAGCCATTGCAACAGTCCTGCTAGCCCGTCTCCACATGCGGGTAACCCAGTGGATATTACGGGTACAGTGGGACCAAAGGCAAGACCATCTGCAGCATCCAATCCGGATCACGAAGGCGGTAATTCGAGATTGGCAATGGTGGCTAGATTCGAGGAATCTCTCGGCGGGAGTCCCCTTCATAGCGCCGTCCCCGACTGTGACACTCCCCACAGACGCGTCAGGGCTCGGTTGGGGAGCACACCTCGACGGTGTCCGTTCTCAGGGCCTGTCGACAGACCAAGAGTCTCATCTCAACATAAACTTCCTGGAAATGAGGGCAGTTCTTTACACCCTGCAGGCCTTCCAGTCGGAGATTCCACCAGGTACACTTCTGTTACAAACAGACAATTCCGTGGTGATGTATTACATCAACAAACGAGGCACCCATTCCTACCCGCTTTGCAAGGAGGCCATGAGAGTATGGGATTGGGTGTTGCAACATGGCGCAAACCTTATTGCCGTTCACGTTCCGGGAGTGGACAACGTTATCGCAGACAGCCTGAGCGCTCTCAGGCCAGAGTCCACGAATGGGAACTACTGCAGGAGGTGGCAGAGGATCTGTTGCAGATGGGGTACTCCAGAACTAGACCTTTTTGCGTCCCCATCCAATGCAAAACTGCCCAGTTTTTGCTCGCTAGATCCAGAGCCTGGTGTTTTCTGGCAAGACGCATTGTCCCTCTCCTGGGCGGGCAGATTCCTCTATGCCTTTCCCCCTTTCCCGGTGATCCAGAGAGTTCTTCTAAAACTTCGCAGGGAGCAAGCGACGCTTATACTGTTCATGCCCCTTTGGCCCAGACAAATCTGGTTCACTCTTTTGCATCAGCTATCCTGGGAACCTCCAGTGCCTTTACCAATCAGCTCCCAGTTGCTGTCTCAGGAGGTGGGTTCTTTGGTCCATCCGGACCTACGTTCCCTGAACCTGCATGCTTGGCTCGTAGAGAAATAGCCATGATGCGACACAGGGTCTCACAAGAGGTGGCAGACATTCTCCCTGCTGCCAGGAAACTGGCCACCCATACGACCTACACCATGAAGTGGCGCAGGTTCTGCTTATGGGTTCAAGCGCGCGGTTTATCACCTTTGGACTGCCCAGAGAAGCTGGTATTGGATTACCTGATGTCCCTTTTCCACTCTGTTTTGGCTTACTCCTCGATTAAGGTACACCTTTGTGCCATTTCAGCCTATCACGTCCCTATAGGCCAACGCACTATAGCTCAATTGGACACGACACGTGCCTTCCTGAGGGGTGTCCTCCACCTTGGACCCCTATTAAGGATCCGGTCCCACCATGGGATCTACCCTTCATCTTGGTGCAGCTCATGCTGCCACCTTTTGAACCAGCCACGGATTGCTAGCCACGCTTTCAGTCTTGAAAACGTTATTTTTAGTTGCCGCTACTCTCGGCCAGAAGAATTTCTGAACTACACGCACTTATGTGAAAAGAACCTTATTTGGTTTTCCACCAGGACAGGGTATCCCTAAGGACTAATCCTAAATTTCTGCCTAAGGTGGTCTCAGCTCTCACCCTTAAGCAGGACATTGATCTACCAGTGTATTTCCCGAAATACTCTAATCGAGGAGAAGCCCTTTTGCGCACTCCAGATGTGCATAGGTGTCTCAGATACTACCTGACCAGAACCAAACACCACCGAAAATCGGACCAACTTTTCATCTCTTTTGCCCACAGGATGATGAGAGCTCCTGTTTTAAAACAGTCGCTGTCCAGGTGGCTCATTCAGTGCATTACGTTATGTTACCAGAAGTGCAACAAACCCTTACCGGGCGCGGTTAAGGGTCATTCCACCAGAGGGGTGGCGACCTCTTTTGCGGCTTTAAAGAACATATCCACCTCAGCTATTTGTGCTGCAGCTACTTGGCGCTCCGTACACACTTTCATCAGGCATTACAGCCTGGACATTGCATCGAGGCGAAGAGCAGGGTTTGGTCTAGCAGTCCTTCAGGGACTTCTGTCCTAGGTTCGATGTAAATTGAGGATTTTTACCTTTCCTCCTCCCGATGGTGTGTGATTTCCGGTATTGCTTGGGAATCGGTCCTAATGGTGTAACCTGCTGCAAGAGCTGTTTCTCGAAGTCAGATAGTACAGTTACGTAAGAACTTACCATAACAGTAGATCTTCGAGAACAGCTCTTGCAGCAGGTACTTTCCCTCCCACCATCCCTGCTGGAGGTAGGTTGTAGTCACAACATCCTTCTCCTAGGATAAGGCATTTATAGCCTCTTTGTTTGCCATTTGATGGCGGATCCTCTGTCTCCTCTTCTGATGTCATCCAGCGGCCGGGAGTCTCCGGCGGGAGAACTGAAGATTATGGGGGACCACCTCCATATGTACTATGCCTGACGTCGGAGGCGGTCTCCGCTGAATACTGCTAGCTAGAAAATTTCCGTGGGGTCCTGGCACTTGCCGGCTTCAGTCCTAATGGTGTAACCTGCTGCAAGAGCTGTTCTCGAAGATCTACTGTTACGGTAAGTTCTTATGTAACTGTACTCTCCACATATTCGCTGTGCACCAGCCTCACCGAAAATGGCATTATGAAAACAGAATGCTGTGCATGTGCTATATGGAGGTAGTCACCTAATTAAGGTGAGCCAATCTGCTACTTCCTGTACTCTGTATACTATTGGTGCTTGAATATAAAATAATCTGTAAAAAATAAAAAGAATAAAAAACCCTAATATCTGAACAATCACAATAAAAAGCACAATGCTGGTAAAGCAATAGCGAGTAGCAAGAAAGCCCAGTCACAAACAAGTTAAACTGCTAAAGGTTTCCCAATTATAGAACAGAGGCAAAAAAAAAGGAACTTCCCTTTAAAATTTCACCCTGGAGCGCTTAGTCCTCTTCAATTTACACTTTCCAGCCTCTTGCCACAATCATCTGCCCGGGAATCAATAGTCTCATATGATTATCAAAATTATCAAGAAGCTAGTAAGCACTGAACACCGGAGCGATGAACTAGTGCAGCTCAGGTTTGTCAGCTCTGTCCACGTCTCCGCTCTACATTCATCTTCGCCCGTTCCTTCAGCATACAGAAGCCTTTCTCGGTCTGTTAGCGACAAAACAACAGCAACGAGGTATGAAGAAGAACAGCAAAGGAAGCAGCAGGAAAACAGGTATCCTCTTTCTCTCCCAACCTTCCGCAGGGTGGCTTGGCTCCTGTCGCCACTGGAGGCTCCTCCACCGCTCCGGACTCCGCACAGGAAGGCTGCAGGTAAATGAGCAAAACAGAGACAGAAGCGGATACCAGGGACGAAGGGCTAACAAGATAATCTGGAAAGGGCAGTGAGTTTAAAAATGAAATAATTGTAGCAACAGTGGTATACCTGTTCTTAAAAAAATAAAAGCACCTCACTGCTCCTGGTCCTGCTCCTGCAGTTACTCCTCAACAGCATAGCTTGCTGCCCAGCTGTATATTGAGGGTAGCTTATCTAACTAGAATCATACTTGGTAGTTTAGCCAACTCGATGCTTGGAATATACATCTTTTTTCACCAGTTCTTGAGCATTTCAAAATCTCAGCTGTGTTGACCTAATTATGCAGTAGCAAGGGCTCCTGGGAAACAGGCAAGAAAAGAAACAATTTGTTAGAAGCTGTGTCAGGCTTTTCAGGATCATTAATAGAACATGATTGATGGATCTGGTAGTGTGGCTAGAAGATGCAGTGTTGCTGGCAAAGGAGGGAAGTGGAGGGATTTGCCAGTTACTTTGTGAGGGTGGGAGGCGGTTAGTGTATTAAAATTGAGGAAGGTGGATCAAACAGATCTGTTTTATGAAAAATAGGTTGGGGGAGGTAGTTTCTGTTGGGTGCTACAGAGAATGGGGGAAGACAGAGAATGGGGGAAGCGTAATGTTGTTAATATTCTTGGGGGGACAGGATTGACAGCAAGCTCAAGCTAGTAGTTATGGTCAAGTGAGGCAGGATCAATCAGATTTTTTTTTTATTTAAGAAAAGGGCTAAAAAATGAAAAATTATAATGGCGTCTTAGACTGCCTCTATGTCACCTAAGCACACTGACAAGTGTCACTCGGCTCACAGGTAACAAAAAGAAAAGCCTGCCAAAGATGCTGTAGTCTCTAGGGCTCCTGAAAGAGGGAACCCCAATGTAAGCAAGCATAAACGACCCTTCGAGCAGGTTCCTGAAATGGTTTCTGCTAAGAAACACAAAAAGAAAAACATGTCGCTGCCCTCCTCTTAAGAAGAAAGGGAGTCAGTGGACAGACCTAAAATGCTGTCTGTGGAGGACATGGTAGTTTTTTCAGGCTTTTCAAGCCATAGGATTGCTTATGGGCATGTCGGTTCCCCTTCCAGATCTGGGTCCCTCCCTGATTCCAGAGGGCCCAGGGGCTGAGTTTTACTATGATGAGGAGGAAGAGGAAGGACAGCCCATAGAACCCAATGCCTCTGCTAAACAGGAGTATGGTTCCCCTCCCTCAGGCCAGGAGTTTTTCCTCACACTATGCATTTGTGGGCAGATGGTCAACACTCTCAACCTCTCCACCCAAGAGACTGTGGAGGATGAGAAGGAGGTGTATTTTTTGAACATGATGGGTCCAACCCCAACCAAAAGGTTACTCCTTCCAGTGGATAAGCACCTTAAAAAGGCAACCTGTAAATTATTACAGACCCCCACCTCTGCCCCTGGCATTGACAAGAAAATTGAAAAGAAGTAGCAGCCTGACAGGCAAGATGCTGAGTACATCTGTTGCCACTATGACAGTGAAGGGGTGGGTAGTGCAGGCTGCAAACTGATAAGGCTAAGGTTCCCCTCTCTACCCAGCCCCTGGACAAAGACTCCAGAAAGCTGGATAGTAGGGGAAAGAAGGTTTACACTTCTGCCTCGCAGCAGCTGAGGCAGACTGCCTTTATGGCCTAGTACCAGAAAGCTCTCTGGTGCTCTATCCTGGCCATGAGCGACAAAGTTCGGGGAGAGGTTCGCCAGCTGTTTGTCACCTATGCTGAAGCCGCACCTGGCAGACCTGCAGCCAAGTGGACGATTGGCAGGTGGATCACTTCCTGCATTGATCGCTGCTATAGGATGGTGGGTAAGAAGCCTCCTAGAGGGCTAAGGGTCATTCCACCCGTCATACCGCTGCGTTAGATCTGGAAAAGGATTTAGCAGATACTGCAGAATCAACCCTGGATGCAACTACATACCAGTTCTGTATGGCAGTGGATACCAATGACAGTGCCTCCAGGGTCGTGGGCCATGCTATTTCCCTAAGAAGGTTTGCCTGACTCACGACTAGAGACCTTTCTCAGAACACCCAAATGAAGGCCATGGACTTTCCCTGTGAGGGTAACTCCTTATCTGGTGACAAAACAGAGGTATACATGAAAAAGGTGGAGGAGTATAAAGCCACCTATAAAAGTAACAGTGAGTAGGAAAAAGCCTCCACTTCCTATAAGCCCCATGGAGGGGGAGGTAGGGGTTACTTTCCCCACAGTTTCCTCCCTTACAATTTTTCTCAATTCAGAGGTTTCTTCAGGGGCAGAAGAGGCTCTAGACAGGGTGACTCAACCCCAGCACCTAAGGCTTAACCCAAACAGAACCCCTGATAAGTCGGTCCAGGTTGCCCATCTATTGCCAGTGGAGGGAAGTTTAGCTCTCTTCTTCCAGGAGTGGAAAAATGTCACCACAGACAAATGGGTCCTGGAAGTGGTGAGCCAAGGGCTCACACTGCAGTTTAAAAAATTCCCCATACTGCAGGTTTGCTGAAACTTCAGACCTCCCACTCCAACAGAAAAGATTCTGCTGGAGTTGGAGGTCAAAAAGTTGCTGTAGGCAAAAGCAGCAGAAAGAGTCCCCACCCCCAGATGGGAAAGGGCCTTTACTCATGGTACTTCCTCATTTGCAAGACAAATGGGGAGTAGCAACCCATTTTGGATCTCCAGTATCTCCAGTATCAGGTAAGAAGAGAAAAGTTCAAGATGGTAACCCTGGCTACAGTGATACTATCCCTTCAACAAGGGAACTGGCTGGGCTCTCTGGACCGGAAAGATGCCTGTTTTCAAATTCCAATCAGACACAGCCACAGGAAGTAAGAACTGGTCAAGATCAGTTCTCAGCCCTTCCCTTAGATCTCTCCTCAGCTCCCAGGGTACTGGTGAAATGCTTGGCCATGGTGGCAGCACACCTCAGAAGACAGGTAGTGCAGGTTTTCCCCTACTTGAACGACTGGCTGGTTGCAGGAAAGTCTCATCAGCAGGTCAAGACCTCTCTCCTCATGACTTGGAGCACCCTGGAAGGTCTGGGTTTCCTCATAAACATCCAGAAGTCCCGGAAAGAACTGGTTCAAAGTCTGGAGTTCATAGAAGTAAGAGTTGGATGCCCTCCAAGGGGAGGGCCTTCCTGCCTCAGGACAAGGTGGAAAATCTTAAAAAAAATAAGTCCTTTGTCCTGGGCCAGCCCAGGCCAGCAAGTCACTTCCTCCAGCTGTTAGGTCATATGACCTCCTCCACAGCTCTGATGACAGGACAGATTTCAGATGAGAGAATCCATTGCCACTCTTAAGGGCCCACTGGTCCCAAAAATGAGACCCACTTTCAAGGCTGATGCCTGTGACAAAGTCTCGCTTAAGAGCTCTGAACTGGTGGAAGTAATAAGGCAATCTCAGGGAAGGAGTGCCCTTCCAGCAGAAGTTTCCCAGAGTTATTTTAACAGATGCATCCCTCCTAAGCTGGGGAGCTCATCCGAATGACCTAATTGTAAACTGAGTTTGGTCTCCCCAGGAATCTCAGGAGCATTTAAACCTCCTGGAGCTCGGGGCAGTCTTCCTGGCTCTGCAGTCTTTCACTTCCCAGGTCAAGGGTCAGTCAGTCCAAGTCAGGACAGACACCACCACAGGGTTTTATTTAACTCTAAAAATTGATTAGCGTTTTGCTCATAAAAGTGCTAAAACATTGTGAAAATGCATAGCACCTGCCTTACTGTGTTTAACAAACATAACACTTTTAGAAAGCCGATATAAATACTTTCTGAACAGTTAGTATTGTCCCAAGAAAAAAACTGTTAATCAATTATTTAAAACCCTGCACCATGTATCATGTCAACAAGCAAGGGAGTACAAGATCTTCAAATCCGTGTAGAGAAGCAATGAAGATCTGAAATCTGGCATATTCCTTGGAAGTGCAGCTCTCAGCGGTCCATCTGCCAGGGAAGGACAGTGTTCTGGCAGATTTCCTCAATAGGATCAGCCAGGAACGTCACGATTGGTCCATGAACAAGCAGGTACTAAGCACAGTATTCAGAAGATGGGGCACACTGGAGATAGATGTGTTTGCTTCCAGGGAAAATCAGCAGGTTCCTCTCTTTTGTTGCAGGCCTGCTGCAGTATGCTCAGTTCCAGTGGATGCTTTGCCCCTTTACTGGTCAAGAAGATTCCTGTATGCCTTTCCTTCTTTTCGCCTCTTGCTGAGTTTGTTGTTGAAGCGGAGGAGCCAGTCAGCCACAGTTGTACTGATGACTCCAGATTGAGCCTGGCAGGTCTGATATTCCCTTCTCCTGGCCCTCTGCATCAAGCTTCCCAAGGTATTGCTTTGTTGTCTGCAACAGTAAGCATAATGATGGATTCCTGGGGTTTGAAGAAAAAATTACTTACCATAGTAATATTTATCTTATTTTGAGGGTCTCTCTTGCAACAAACCACACCTGTGGAACTATAGCCACCAGGTGCCAGGACCACACAGAAACCTTTCTAGCTAGCAGTCTACCATTCCGACGTCACACGCTGATGTTGCTCTATCCTATAAGAGTGGGTGGCCCCTGCGACTTCCTCAGTTCGTTTCCCGTTGTCGACAGTTGTACTGATGACTCTAGATTGAGCCTGGCAGGTCTGATATTCCCTTCTCCTGGCCCTCTGCATCAAGCCTCCCAAGGTATTGCTTTGTTGTCTGCAACAGTAAGCATAATGATGGATTCCTGGGGTTTGAAGAAAAAACTACTTACCATAGTAACATTTTAGCTTATTTTGAGGGTCTCTCTTGCAACAAACTATACCTGTGGAACTATAGCCACCAGGTGCCAGGACCACACAGAAACCTTTCTAGCTAGCAGTCTACCATTCCGACATCACACGCTGATGTTGCTCTATCCTATAAGAGTGGGTGGCCCCTGCGACTTCCTCAGTTCTTTTCCCGTCGTCGACCATCACATGTCAGACCTCTTGGAGATTCTACCAGCTTCACTCCACCGCCATTTCTGTGATTTTATTTTCTTCTTTCTCTCCCTAGTGCTTTCTTTTTTCGTTTATGCCAAGCTCCATTTCTGACAAACTCTACAGGGTGTGTGCCTGTGGTGAGAAGATTCCTGAGAAGGACAACCACGATGCTCATGTCGGCTGCAGAGGCCCAAACTACGACATCCAAGCCTGCAAGATCTGCCTTGGCGTCAACCAGGCTACCAGGCGGCGCTGCCAGAAGACCCTGGAAACATTCTTACTCAAACAGCAGGTTGTCCAAATGGAGAAGGAGCCACAGGCTAGGAGATCCTCCACTTCCCCGGCTTTGTCCTTTGGTTCACACTCCTTTAAAGCCAGGGACAAATCTAGCGGGAAGAACGAACACCGGGAGAAGGAGCACACTGAAGCCCCAGTCTTCCCCAACTTGCTCGCTGTCACTGCTCTGTGCATCGGCCATGGTAGGGGCCATCCTCCTTTTTGGATGCCATCCCCTCTGCCTTGCACACCCTCTCCCACACAAGGCTGTCACTGGCAGCTCCTCCTGGCAATCTCACCTTGGCGAGCGTTGATTCTTCGGGCTCAAGTGCCCCACCAATGTCTCAGCCCCTTCTGTTTTGGCCCTTTATTTACCTTGGGCTATCAGTTAGGCGGTTGTGCCGGCTCAATGTCAACCAGCACATGATCTGCGTTTTCTGGGGCTCTTCCTACTTCCTCAGTGCTGTCCTCAGCCACGACCTCTGCTGCATGGCATCTGCCTTCTTTAGCATGACTCCGAGTTGTTCCCCAGTTGTCATCCCCCACCCCCAACAACCCAGGCAGAGGAGACGCCTCGCAGGCCTCAGCCTTCTAGGCCACCTTTCCCGACTCCACCGATGACACCTGCCTCCATTCCTCCTCAGCTGACACCGATGTGTGTCCCGACACCGGTTTTGGTGTACTTCTAGGTCATGCTGCACTCATTGTGGGACTTTATGCAAGCTTGGCTTGCTTCCCCACGGGTCACCACCACAGGGACCTACAGTACCTACTCCTCTTCTCCCTCGGCCTACAGGGCCATGGCATGCACCCTGGGACCAGATACTCTGTAACCACCCTCAGGACATGGGGATGACGAGTATTACGCAGACCTTCATCAACCTGAGGATGAGGGCGATGCTGGCTATGAGGGAGGTGCTGTCCCCCTTATTCCACTTCCGCGGTGTCATCCGATGGTGAGAAGACTCCCAGTTTTATCTCCTGGGAGACCCTTCCCTGTCTCTGTCCTAAGAAAGTTACAGGTGGCCATTGGGTTTCACACTGAGGGGCAGGACCCTGTCTGGTGCCGTCTGTCCACTTATCTTGGTGTGCTAGATGCTCCTCCTGTGGTCATTCCTCCTCTGATAGAATCCTTTGCAGATGCCACCTTGGCCACCTGGCATCAACCCAGCTTGGTCCTTGCCATGACTCAGAAGGTGGAGCAGCTATATACCAGGCTCCTGCGGGGACACCTTTTTCCGACGAAGAGCCTCAAGTGGACTCCGTAGTCATTAATGCTGCCTACGACCATACCAAGAGGCCTAGGCACCTCAGTTCTCTCCCTCCAGACAAGGAGTCCTGCAGGTTAGACCTCATTGGCAAGCAGACCGTTGCCTCTACCACTTTGACCATCAGGGTTCTTAACTATATCGCCCATATGGTCGGTTCAAGAACCAGCTTTGAGCTCCGGCCAAAAAAGTGGCTACAGCCCTTCCAGAGGAACCCCTGAAACAGCATCTGCTTCAGAGTATTCAGTAGGGGGCCGACCTCGGCAAGCATCTTCTTCACTCTGCCTATGACACCATTGATGCCTGGGTGGCTGTGGTGGGCATTTGCCTCCGACATCACTCTTGATTGAGGGTGTCGGGCTTTGCCCTGGTTGTACAACAGTCCATCCTGAATTACCCCTTTAGGGGGCATAAGCTGTTGGGGTGGATGTGCAGTATATGCTTTCAGACCTACTGACCTCTGGCCACACCCTGCGGTCAGTTCATTCTATGTATCACACCAATCAACCTAGAAGTGGTCAGCCAGTACCCTTTTGGCATACTGCCCATAGGCCAAAACCCAGCTGTAAGCCTCAGGGTAAACAAAGAGCAGCTGCAGCCCTGCCTGCCCCTACCTCCACCACTGGGAAATCCCTCAGAAGAGGTGGTGGCCCCGGCCATAGGTGCTTCCTCAGCCTGACTACTTGCCCCCCCCAAGCAGAGCAGAAAGTGGTCTTCAGGGGTCGCTTCTCCCTGCACCTGGACAAGTGGAGGGAGATTACCAGAGACATATGGGTCTTGCAGCTCATAGAAAATGGCCACACTCTGGAGTTCCTGGAGTGGCCTCTACAAAAGCATCTGGTTCAGTTCCCTTACTCACCAGACCACACTCCCATGCTTCGGCTTGAACCCACCAGTGATGAATGGTGAAGATATAAAGGAAAATCAAGAATTACGATAGGTATGTAATATGCATATCTTATCTGTGTCAATCTTCACCATTCATTACCTTTGGGTACTGGCCGGAGGTCATGACCCACGGAGGTTCTTTTTTTTTTTTGGATGGGCGGAGTTGACACACCATCAGTGCTGCCCTCGAGGCTGATGCACTGCATGGCGCTCGCGGGTTGGCTGTTAGGTGTTGTTGACTCTGCCCTCCCGCCAGTTCTTCGTCTCCCGCCATTGAGGTCACCTCGTGGGTAGCTCTGCTGTGTGAGAGGCCTGTTGTCGTTATTGAAGCCTTCAGTTCGTTACAAAGTCCGTCGACTCCGTCTTGAATTCTTCCTGCCGGTTCAGTTTTGCTCCACTCGACATCGCCTGAGATTACAGTAATACTGTTCTTTTCTTTAGTTTGCGACGTCGGGTCTTGTTTGGTGTTTTTTTCAATAGGTCATATCTCGGTCGGGGAGTGTCAAGAAAACAGTGAAGACGGGATGGCCCCCTATGCGTCGGTGCCCGTGCGGCTGTAAGTACTCCGTCACCGACCAACATGACGTTGCCTGTCGATGTCTTGGCCCGCTACATGACATGGTTAAATGCGACACCTGCTTCCTCCATGGACTGTTGTGTCATCGAACAGCATGCGTATAGAAGGTTGAGCGAGCTCCGCCGACTTTCGGGGGATGGGGGCGCACTCATCAGGCCAAGCCATATTCTCTCGACCTTTCCTCTGGGTCCCCTCCCGGTTCTGTATGGACTGAGGAGGAGTGGGCTTCTGCTTCTTGTAGCCTCACCGTGGCAGAAGCCCCTCCCGTGGTGCAGGAGGCCCAGTCTGTTCTCCCCAGGGGATGGGGTGGGAGGCACCGCCTTGGCAGTCACTCCTTTGGGGGTGAAGACTCCCCCAGTGTCATATCCTTGGCTCAGAAGGCCTGGGTCAGCACCATTCTCGACGCCGCCATGGCACTATCGTTGGTGCTGGTCCGTCACTTGGCACCGTTGCTGCCGTTGGCTCCGTTTACGGTGCCGATGGCACTCACAGCACCATGGGAGGCTCTACAGTGTCGTCCTTGACTGTCTCTCACCCTGGCACCATCCGCAATGCTGTGGTTGAGCACGGCGTCATGTCCAGCTCTGGAGCCGCTTGCGGCTCCGAGTTAGGACACAGCGCCGTTGGGGTTTGGTGCCACTGAGAGCGTGGTCAGTGGCGTCATCTGCGCAGTCTCTGACCTCGGCGCCTCTCACAGCACCGTGGGTCGGGACAGTGCCATGGGAGTTTCTGTCCTCGGTGCCGTTCGCTGCATCGAGAGCATGGTCGGAGCCATCGTTGGTGCCGTCTCTGGCCAGTGGTGCCGTGGATCGGGACGGCCCCGTGACAGGCTCCGGCTCCAATGCTGCTGCCGTCGTTGGAGCCGTGTCTTCTTTCCACACTGTTTACAGTGCGGCTGGGGATGTCGACGCTAACTCTGGTGCAGTCTCTGGGTCTGGTGCCCTTTTCAGTTGGAATGGCAGCGGGCGTCCACGCACCATTTGGCACAGAACTTCGATCTCCACCTCTTTGGAGGAGGAATCTGACTCTGAGTCAGATAGGCAGTCTGACTCTTTGGAGTTGGCTGTTCACATGGACACCGTGGTAGTGTCCTCGACAGGCCGGAACCAGCCCTCCTCTGAGGAGCGGACAGTGACTCCCAGGACCAGGGTCAGGGGTGCTGACCAGCAGGCAGTGGTGCAGGTCACCATTGCTCTTCAGCCTGGACTCGGAGGGTTTTCTGATCCCTAAGTGGTGGTACCCCCTAAAGTGGTGTGCCTGGATCACCCAACTTTGGGGCCGATCGGAGCACCCACAGGATAGGAGGGTGCTGCTCCCTGGATCACCCCTTCAGGGGCTGACCAGGGTTGCCGGCTGACTAGGCTAGCTCTTTCGAGGAGGAAGGCACTTTCAGATTCTGAGGGGTCGAGGGGTATGGGTTCCATGTGGTGACCTTTTTCTGGAGCCCACCCTGGCTCTGGGAGAAGTTGTAGTGCAGACCCTCGCCCTTCCCTTTCGGTTTCCTCGAGAAGGCCCTGTTCTTTTGGGGTAGGGGACCGTCCTTCTGGACTTTCACGGCCCAGGTCACCTCACAGGGGGGATTCTTCAGGGTGCAGCCTAGGCAGTTCCAGTATAGTTGACCAGCTGTTAGCTGTGGAGTTTTCCGGAGCTGCCTCTTCTTTTGTGGGTCCAGGTGCGCTGTCCTGCCCAGGTGGAGGACAGCTGATTCCTGTTGTCAGCTGTGCCCGCTTTCCTCTGCCACATTCTCCTGCTCTCCCAGGTATCCTTGGTCCTAGTGGTCCTCTCTCCTGGGAGCAGTTCAGAGCTTTGGCTGCTCAATTTCCCTCTTATGTTAGGGCCATGGACAGATGGGTTTTTTCAACCTCCCCCTGAGCAGCCAACCTCTGAGGTCCTCTGACTCCTCATCCTCCTCTTCAGGAGGTGAGAAACCATCTGTCCACATCTCTCCAGTTGCTGATCTCGCTGAGTATCAGCGTTTTCTCGTGAAGATGTTGGAGGACCTGCATGTCACCTCTCCCACTCAGCACAGTCTGGAGCATTCGGTGTGCCCCTTTTTGGGCGACTTTAGTGCGGACACTCTTGTAGTGCCCCCCTGGCCTGCTCCCTTTAGGGAAGCGTCAATTCGCTTCTGGCAGAGACCCTTTTCCAGAGTCCCAGTCCCTAGGGATCTCTGCCAGAGGTATTGTGCCCCCCTCTGGAGTCTCCAGGTAACCTGCCTCATCCTAGCTCAGGATTGATGCAATTGGATACTCCCGACGGGCTTCACGCCCTGCACCGTGACCGGCCCCCAGACCAAGATTCCTTGGATTTTGACTTCTGGGGTAGGAGGACCTTTTTACTCTGCACAGTTGCTTCTCTCGATATCTGCTCATCAGGCCCACTATGCTACATATGATGGGTTCCTGTGGTCCAGGCTAGGTCAACTCCCAGCCTCGATGCCTGACATGGAGGAAACCAGACAAGTCATTGCACTCTCTGCACGTGGCCTGGAGCTTGCAAGGCACCAAGCAAGGGCATCGTATGATTCCAATGAGGTAGCTACCAGGGTCATAGGGACAGTGATCTGCACTATGCAGATGGCATGGCTGCGTCTCTCCCGGATGTTACCCTTGGCCCGGCGTAGGGTGATTAACTCGGCTCACCAGAGAACCTATCTTTTCTCCCGTAGGGTGAGACGACGTCTGTTGGGGCAACTTCCTACCCCCTCCGGTGGGTCCCTATCTCACTGTCCCCACTCTTGGGCCTCTCCAGGCCCGTGAAGGTTCTCTCTCTCTCTCTTAGTGTGTCACCCACTGAGAGCTAAGGGACTCAGTCCCTTAGGGTCGAAGCCCCCTTTGGGGGGGCTCGGCACTCACCCAAAGGTGATTAATGGTGAAGATCAACACAGATAAGATATGAAAATTACATACCTACCGTAATTCTGATCTTTCTGTGTATCTTCACCATTCATCACAATCGCACCCTGCATCCCCCTTGGGCCTCAGTCTCTGGGTTCCCCTTCTCTCTCTGCACTCTCTTTTCGCCCCCCTCCTTTCTGTTAGTCAGGAGTGGGGTGACCTTGGCTTATAGGGGATATTTTTCTATGGGGAGAGTGAATACGGACGTGGCGGGGGCACTCTTCTTCCATGCCTCAGCTCCCACCCCCATGTGGTGGGAGTCGGTAGTTCTCCCCTCTCTGTTCTGTCTCTTTCTCTCTGTCTCTCTCTCTCTCCTCTTCTCCCGTCACCTTTACTTTGATTTTTCTTGTCCTTTGGACAGAACCTTAATTATAGTTTAAGAAACTGCGTTTCTTACACCATAAAAATTTATTCGGAAGTATTTCCTGTACCCTGTCTTTTCTTCCAGAATAGCCGATTCTGCTTATGTTGGAGTTTTTGCCAGTGATTCTGTGCCTTGAATTGTGGCAGTTTAGCCTTCTGGCTACTCCTACACAGTTCCTATACAAATCTGGGGACAGGTCAGGGGTCCAGGGTGTGTTCCGTCCCCCCCCCACATCTTTATCCCTAAATTCCTTCACCCTCCCTTCTCCTTTTCTACTTCCAGAGACTGGGACCCCTTACCAATCCCCTTGGTTCTCTCAGCTTATTCTGTCCTCTCAGTCGTTTATTTCTCCTTTTATTTATATATCTTTTCCTTTCTCTGTCCTTTGGACTTTCTTGTCCCTCCCTTCCAACACTTTCTTACTCTTCAGCGACTCAGAACTGGCGGGAGGCAGAGTCGACAACTCTGATGATGACCAACCCATAGCGCCACGCGGTCGTCGCCCTAAGGTGTCGTCAATGGTGCGTCGTTCCGCCCATCCCAAAAAGCTCCTGCAGGGTCATGGCCTCCAGCCAGAATTATGGTAGGTACGTGATTTTCATTTCCAGGCATCCAAAACATCCTGGTGGATAGGTTAAGTTGATTGCAGTCCAAGATGCACGAGTGGGAGCTGCTCACCTCAGTTGTAGAAGACCTGTTTGACAGGTGGTGTTGTCCAGAGCTGGACTTTTTGCGTCCCCACTCAATGCAAAACTGCCGCTTTTTTGCTCACATGCTCCGGGGCCTGGAGTTTTCTGTCGAGAAACGTCATCCCTCTCCTGTAAAGGGAGGTTTCTTTAGGCCCTCCCCCCTTTCCCCTGCTTCAGAGTGTTCGGATCAAGCTATAAATGGAAGGGTCCTTTATGATCCTCATTGTCCACTTCTGGCCACATCAAATCTGGTCCTACTTACTGCAGTAGTTGATTTTTTTTTTTTTCCTGCTGCCTGCCTCCGAGCCCTCAGCCCAGGTCACAGCCCCCTCCGATCCCACTCCCACATGAGCCATACCCCCTGGATTACCCTCCAGGGCGGGGTTGCGGCACCAGCCCAAGTGCCGTAGACAATGGGATAGGTCCAGGAGTTGGCCTGGGAGCTCATTAGAGTGGAGAGGCAGGCATCATCCTGGCGGCCAGCAGCGTAGCTTTTCCCCCTTTAGGCGGGGGCGGGGTCGTGCAATGATGACTTGCATCCGCCCTGCCCCCGGGCTTGCTTAGGCGTTGGTGCTTCTGGTGCAACCCAGCCTCCGCTGGGTGTGGCCACAGCGCCGATCATTCCACCACCTCCCCGGAGAAGGAGAGCAGCTGTAGGACGCTCAGTCCTTCTCCTTCCGGCCGGCCCTCCGACAAAATGAGTCAGTTTCCGAACCCGGGTCGCCGGCGTCACAAGCGGAAATCCAGATGACTGCAGAAGTTGACAGTGGAACCTCCAGTGCCCCTGCCTCTGTGCACAGGCTTACTGTCTGAGGACCGGGGAACCCTGGAACCCTGGTTCATCCAGACCTCAGATCACTGCATCTTCACGCCTGGCTCCTGAAGACATAGCCATGACTAGTTCTAGGGTGTCCCCCAAGGTAGCTGATGTCCTGGTGGCGGCTAGGAAGCCCTCTACCACGGGCACATATTCCATGAAGTGGAAGCATTTTGCTCTGTGAGCTGCTTCTTGTCAGCTGGATCCCTTCACTTGTCCAGTGAATCAGATTCTGGAGTACTTGCTGTCCCTGTCAGACTCTGGTCTGAAGTACTCCTCTCAAAGTACATATGTGTGCCATTTCAACCTTCCATGTGCCTGTTGATGGCCGTACGGTGGCCTAGCTAAAGGTGTCACATACTTTTCTGAGAGGCATTCTGCACTTGAAGCCTGCTCTCCACAATTGGAGAATCTTACTTTGCCTCCTTTTGAACTGGCCACGACATGCGAGCTATGCTTTCTGTCGTGGAAAGCGTTATTTTTAGTTGCTGTTACTTCTGCTGGAAGGATTTCTGAGCTTCAGGCTGTTCTGTGTGAACCTCCTTATTTAGTTTTCCACAGAGACAGTGTGTTTTTGCAGACAAATGCCATGTTCCTCCCAAAGGTGGTGTCTGAGTTTACTTTAAATCAATCTATCCACCTGTCTGTTTATTTCCCAGAGCATGCCAATCCAGGGGAAGCATTGTTGCGCACTTTAGGTGTGCATAGAATTCTGCATTACTATACACACTGTACAAAGGACTACAGGAATGCCTGTCAGTTTGTTTGTTTCTTTCATCCCTGGGAAAGAGGGTGTTCCTGTTTCTTAACAGTGTTTGTCCAAGTGGTTGGCCAGCTGTATTACTTTTTGCTACAGGAAGTATGGCAAGATACTTCCTGGTGTTCTTTGTGGTAATTTCACCAGAGGCATGGACACTTGTGTGGCCTGTTTTCTCAATGTTTCAGCCGAAGAGCTCTGTGCTGCTGCCAGTTGGAGTGTTATCCACACCTTTACCAAACATCACAGTCTGGACATTGCCGCTAGCTGTACTACAGGGCCTACTTTCTTAGGCTGTTGGTTTCTGACCACCCATACTGGCTCTTCTGATATCAGAACTGCTTGGAACTTGTTCCATAGGTGTGGCCTGCTGCAAGAGATACCCTCGAAGTAAGGTAGTACAGTTACATAAGAACTTACCGTAACAGTAGATCTTCGAGAGGATCTCTTGCAGCAGGCCATCCTATCCCATCCTCCACCCCACTGGCCCTGTGGGCCTTTCTGTGCCTGTTTCTCCTTCTGCTTAGTGGAGAACCTTATGCTTTCTGTTATTTGTATATTGTTGGGAACCTTCTGCTCTTCCTTGGTTCTTCAGCAGGAGACGTCTCCAGCAGAAGAACTGAGGAGGGCGCCGAGGCCGCCCACTCTTATAGGATAGGGGAATGTCAGCATGTGACATCGTAGTGGGCAGCCCCCTGGCAGACTGCTAGCTAGAAAAGTTTCCAGGTGGTCTTGGCGCCTGGCGGCTATAGTTCCATAGGTGTGGCCTGCTGCAAGAGATCCTCTCGAAGATCTACTGTTACAGTAAGTTCTTAAGTAACTGTACTTTCTTCCAAGGGATCCCTTACTGTGCTTAACATTCCCACCCTACCTCCCCTTCCAGAACCTGGAAAAGGTTCTATAAGAATCAATTATTGATCTTCCTGGACATAAAGTCTCCACCACTTATTCACACTGATGGGAGTATGCTGGAGGCACGAGGGCCGGCACCGAGATGGAGCCACAAGGAAGTGGCACTGCGAGCCAGGCGCATGCAGTACAGACTGTCTCGGTGTCGACCCTCCAACCGCCTCAGTTCCTTATTTCCCCACCTTCGAGTGTGCTTCAGTAACAACGTCGCTCGCCCGCCGGGAGTCAAACTTCAAACTAGCAGCTTAGTTTTCAGTTTTATTATTTTGTGTTTTATCTCAAAATAGTACCGATTACATTTTAATAAACTCCTGACTTGTTCAAGAAGAAGTCTTCAGCCCTCCGTTGACGGAGTCGACCATGAGTGGGGCAGGTGACAGTAGGGAGACTTCGGATGGTTGGTCCACTGCCCTCTCCGGAGGGTGGTCTGATAGCGGATGGTCCAGGGGGCGGGGGAATGGGCAGTCCCTGAAGCATAAAAAGCGGTCCAGTTCTCTGCACCGTTAGCTAGAAGTCCTTCTTGGCTCACGGTGCGGAAGAAACAGCATCAGTCAGGTCGCCCTCTGGTACATCTGCGTGTAGATGGCAAGTTATTAGTGTCAGGAGCCAGTCTCCGCCTCTTGCGGAATCGCTGGTTTCTGTCTCTGGTAGGCAGCCTGTTCCACACCGGAGCCCCTCTCCTCCTATTAGAGGGACTTCTGATGAGCAATTTCACCATTGGGCTGCTCTTATGGAGCAGTGGGCTTGGAGGTTGTCTCGATTGCCTGAGTCAGCCAGTCCGTCACCGAGGCCTTCAGGTCTGTCGGTTTTGGATCGGCAAGCGCAGCAGTTAGGACTTCCTAGTCATGCTGCGTCTTCTTCGGTGCCGTCAACTCCGCGCTCCAGTGTCTATCCCCCTAACATGGCTGCGGGGCAGGAGTCCACACCGATGCCTTAATCTCCTGCCATTTTTCTTCCTTTGCCTTCCAATCGCAGTTTTCAGACTTCTGCAATGGTGCTGTCTTCCCTGGTGCCGAGATCCTTTTCGGTGCCGTGGGTGGTGGCGGCGTCCGTGGTGCTGGCTGACCTGTCTCTGCCCTTTTTGGCACAGCAGGGGTGGTACGGCACCATGTGCGGCATCACGCTCCCTGTCAGCACCATGCGTGGCGCCATTGTCTGTGTCGGTGCTGTCTTTGTTCTCGGTGCTGTTTTCGTCTGCAGCGCCGGGGACATGTGGGTGCCACATAGCTCCCAGAGGTTTTCGACTCCGATTTCTTCCTCCTGGTTTTCATTCCTTTCCTGTCCATGCAGTCCCCTCTCGACTGTCAGGAGATGATTTTGAGCCCGATCCTGATCTTTGGCTGGCTGGCTGATGATTTTGATGCTGATTCTGCCCTAGGGGCAGGGATCAATCCTCCTGCAGAGCCTGTTGTTGAAGACCTTTCCTTAAGCCTGTGCTTAAGAATTTTAATTCTGCTCTTTCTCTCCAGACCATGGAAATCGATCCTGGGAAGCCTCTGCATCTCCAATATCTTCATGTTCCGGAGATCCCTATGGATTTAACCCCTCTGGTACAGCCCTCTGTCGAGACTCTTTCCCAGATGGTGTGGCAGAATCCGGCTCTTATTCCCTCTGTGGCCAAGTCCATAGATAGGAAATATGCCCCTCCCAAGGATCGCCCCATCTTGGCCTCACAAGCCTTTGCAGATGCCATAGTGGTCCTGGCAGAGAATTATAAGGCTGTACTCCCTCAGGAATCTACAGCCCATCCTATAAACAAGGAATCTCGCAAGATAGACACCTTGGGTAAGAGAGTATTTGTTACCTCAACCCTGGGTATGCGTAGTGCCAGCTACCACGGATATTTTTCTCAATACGACTATGTTCTTTGGCATTCTCTCAAAGCAACAGTAGAAGCTCTGCCCGAATTGGAGGTCAGCTCAGAACTACTACAGACCATAAGTAGAGGTATCAAGTCTAATAATCAGCGAATTAAAGCTGCAATGGACCATCTCAACAGAACGGAGACAGATCCTCACGAGTGGTTTCTCGACTTAACCATCGTTCAATCACTCTTTGAAGAGTGTGGAACTCTGGATCTGGACCTTTTTGCATCCCCACTCAATGCAAACCTGCCCCACCTGTGCTCCAGAAATCCAGGACCTGGCGTTTTTTGTCAGGATACATTCAGGCTGCAGTGGACAAAACACTTTCTATATGCATTTTCTCCTGTTCCCCTAATTCAGAGGGTACTGCTCAAACTGGAGACACGGGGCAGAGTGATTCTCATTACCCCGTTCTGGCCTTGTCAGATCTGGTTTCCTCTAATGAACAGACCATTGGAAACCTTCCCAAAACCGCTTCCCCTTCTGATGAACCTTGTGACCCAGGGCCCTGTAGTCCATCCCAACCTGAGGTCACTTCACCTTCACGCTTGGCTCCTGAGGGGATAGAGATAAATAGGTTTAATATTTCTCATAGAGTTTCAGATATTTTTTGGCTGCGTGCAAACCAGCCACCAGAAAAACCTACACAGCTAAATGGAAGCATTTCTCTATCTGGTGTGCAAAATCCTCTTAGAACCCTTTTTTCTGCCCACCGAATAAAGTCTTGGAGTATCTGTTAGACCTCTCAAACACAGGTCTACAGTACTCCGCAGTCAGAGTTCATCTTTGTGCCATTTCAGCATATCATGAGCCGGTACTCTCTATGTTGCTGGCTCAGCTGCCTGTAGTTAACAGGTTTCTTAAAGGGATTCTGTATACTAGACCTCCTATTAGACATCCAGTTGCAGCTTGGGACATTAACTTTGTGCTAGACATGCTCACTTGTAAACCTTTCAAGCCTCTAGCTACTTGCGAGTTGAAATTCCTCACTTGGAAAACGGCCTTCCTGGTGGCCATTACTTCTGCTTGTAGGGTTTTCTGAAATACACACCCTGGTCATAGACCCCTCGTATACTGTATTTCACAAGGACAAAGTAGCTCTTAGGACTCATTTATTTATTTTATTTATTTACGAGATTTACCAGGAAGACATACTGAGCAACATGCTTGATTCCAGATGCGACCTGGGGGCCTAAGCCCGGTACATGGCAGATAAAGAACACTTACAAATACAGCGAATTGACATACAATAGCATAAGAATTTGTCTTTTATAATACAGTCTTTGAGTAGGAGTTAACAATAGGGTATCGGTATGACGTAATCTCCAAGCAAAACAGTGCCGGAGTTTGCAGCCAGATATGCACATAACACGTAACAGGGTTTTTTATTTATACAAACATTTAATTGTGGGAAGTGGAGCTTATACCATTAGCGGGAGCAGCTGGAGGAGAAATGTGCCTGGAGTAGTCTGGTGTGGATACCTGGGTTTTGTACATGTCTGATGGGGGCAGGGAGGGCATTCCAGATCTGGGGGATTCTAAATTTAAAAGCTGACTGGCCTTTGGTAGTGCGCATAAGTGGGACATGTAGAAGTCTAGTGTCTGTGCCTCTTAGGGAGTACGCAGTGGGGGTTGTTGGGATAAGGTGGATTCAAGTTAGGGAGGGAGGGAGGGAGAGGGTCCAAAATTTAGCAGCAAACCTAGCGCAATTTATTGATCTGCGGTCGTGAAGCGATGGTAAGGCTAGGGAGCTGTATAAAATACAGTGGTGAGTGGATTGTGGGGAGTCGAGGATGAAACGATAGAAGGAGTGAAAAAGGGTGTCGAGGCTTGCCAGAGTAGTCGCAGGGGCGGTAGAGTAAACTATGTTGCCATAATCCAGTACTGGGAGTATCATTTTTTGTACTATGACGTGCCTCGTTTGCTTGGGGAGACAGGTTTTGTTATGATAGAGTGCCCCAGCTTAGGGAGTAGCCTCTTATGCAGGGAGTCAACGTGAGAGGCGAAATCTAGGTGTTGGTCAAGCCAGATGCCTAGGTATCTAAAGCTAGAGCATTGTTCAAGGGGTATCCCTTCCAAGGTAAAGAATGGGGGACACGGGGTTTGTCGGGAGAGTCTTTGTTGGGAGCCAAATGTAAGAGACACGGTTTTTTTAGGGTTAAGAGATAGCTGGTTTGACAAGAACCAGTGCTGGATGGCTGAGAAGTCCTCCTGAAGGAGAGATGCTACGCTGCTTGATGAAGGGCCTGAGGCATACAGAACTGTATCATCTGCGTACATTTGAATGGAAGAGTGGGAACATGCAGAGGGGAGGCTGTTAAGAAAAGTGGAGAAGAGTATTGGTCCATGGACTGAACCTTGGGGGACACCCGCTGTAACTGGTAGGGGGTTTGATGAATGAGAGGCCAGTCTGACCGATTGCGTCCTACCCCCAGGTAGTCTTTGAACCAGTCTATAGCTGGGTGGGCTAGTCCTGCATCTGCAAGTTTTGAGATAAGTAGGGGATGCGAGACGGTATCGAAAGCCTTTGCTAGATCTATGAAAATAGCTGTGGTGACTTGTCCTTTGTCGATACCTGTGAGGATGTCCCCAGTGACACATAGTAGGGAGGTGATGGTAGAATGGGATTTGCGGAAGCCAGATTGGAAAGGAGTCAAGAAGGAGGAGGCGTCCAGGAACTGAGAGAGTTGAGACAGGACCAGGCGCTCCTGAAGTTTGGCCAGTATCGGGAATAGGGAGCTAGGTCTGTAATTCCCGGGGGAGGAGAGGTCACCGCCTTCAGGTAGAGGAATTACAGTGGCCCTTTTCCAGGTCGTTGGTACCTTACCCAGGGAGAAGGAGAGGTTGAAGAGGGCGGCCAGTGGGGTGGCTATGGCAGGGTCTGATAGGAATAGCATCTTGGCATCAAGAGCTAACGGGCATTTGCCTCTGTTGGGGTTCAGTGCCCGTAGAGCAAGGTGGACTTCAGCGGGGGATACTGGCTGGAATACAAAAGGAGGGACTTGGTGGAGGGTGCTATGTATGGGGTGCTAGTTGGGGGCCACGTGTGTGTGTATTCGGCGGGAGGATAGATGGTTCTGCACAGCTGGAGAAATGGGTGTTGAACGCTTCGCAACACCGGTGGGGTCAGAGATAGGGTGCCATCTACTAAAATAGTGGGTGGGGTGGGGTAGGGGGAGAGAGCAGGGATTTCCAGAAGTCCGTAGGGTGGTTTGACTTTTTACTAAAGGATGATAGGAAGTATGCTTTTTTAGCTTGGTGAATGCTATTTGTGCAAGAATTTCGAAGGGCTCTATAGGTTGTAAGGGATGCCTGGGTGCCTAGTTTCTTATAGGCTTTCCAGGCATGGTCCCTGGTGCGGCAAGTTCTGATTACATCAGCCGTGATCCAGGGGAGATGTGCTCCACGAACTCTCTTTGTGCGCAGAGGAGCGTGCTTGTCCCATACATTTAGGAATCTGAGTTGGTTTTTTTTTGTAATTCTTCTTTTTATTAAGTTTTTATTAAGTTTTCAACATATATACACTTAGGTCACCATTAATTAGACATTTATTCAGATATTGCAGATAGTACAGTCAGAAAATACTAGTGTTATAACATTCATTCTGAGTTTTCTCCTGCGTGGTTCTATTTCTGGGTTACAGTTACATTCTTAGTACATTGTGATTAAATAACCAGTCGCTTCACCCTACTCAGGGCCTAGACCACCAGGGCATCTCTTCTGTATGGGTGTTGCCACCCCATGGGGGACCGGGAAGGCCAGGCGGGGCATATCCGGCCTGGCAATTTGCCTCCCCCCTCCCCAACCAGAGGCCACTACTGGTTATCTCTCTCAGATACTCTAGGGTATGAAAGTGGGGTCCTTCAGCATATAATATGTCTGCCACCGTGTCCACCTATCCTTAAACTTCTCCCCCTGTTCATTCAGGTTGTGCGTGATTTTTTCCATATTATAAATCTGCAGTGTAATGTCCCACCAATCTTGGACTCTGGGGACTTTTGTAGTTAGCCACTGCCTAGTGATCGCCTTCTTTGCCACTGTTATTAGTAAAACCAGCAAGTATCTGGTAATAGGCCCTCTAAATGCTCTGGGGAGATCTAGATATAAAAACATTTCCAGGGTTAGCCGGAGTTGTGTGTCAAACAGTTCTTGCAGCTGGGACTCAAACTGTGCCAGGAAACCTCGTAAAACCGGGCATGCCCACAAGATATGCGTCAAAGTGGCACATGTTTCCCCACATTGTCTCCAGCATTCTGCTGTATAGCTAGACGAGTAATGCCGTGTGACCACAGGGGGGCGAAAGTAACGAACTAAAACTTTCCAGGCATATTCTCGCCATTGGTGTGAGCTGGTAGCTCGGCTAGACAATATGCATGCTTGCTTCCAATCCTCCAGGGAAAGTTGGTGTCCCATTTCCTGCGACCATACGGAGCGAATGCCCTCAGTGCGGGCACCTCCTTGTGTGTTAGGTGCCTGATAGTAATGTGAGATCAGGTGTTCCTGGCCTCTTTTGGCATTCAACTGCATCTGGCAGTGGATCAGCATTAGGTATCCCTCAGGGTCCCACAGCGTTCAGAGCAAGCTCTCATATAGTGTCGAGCTGAAGATAACGAAAAAAATCCCCATGTGGGAGGTGAAACTTTCTCTGAATCTCTGCATATGTCCAGGTATTCCCCTGAGTCATTATCTGCACCAAGTAACTTAACCCTTGTTTTTCCCAGCGAGAGAAGCCACTATCCAGGTTGTTGGGGGGTAAAGTCTGTTAAACTTGTTATTGGGCAGATAAGTGCCTGATAGGGCGCTAGCTGCTGTGTCTTTTTTATTATGGCCCAGTGCTTAAACTGCGCTTCAAGCCAGGGGTTAGGGGTCCCTGTACTTCCTCCCCCCTGATCCTGTTGGTATAGGATCCCGAGGTACGCCCGGTCGCAGAGTAGAGTTCTTTCTATATCAAGCCAATGTGGTGCATGTATTCCCCTCTGCCTGGTCATTATGTGTGCGAGGGTGGCTGCTTGTTGGTATAGCCTCAGGTCCGGAAGAGCCAAGCCTCCTTCCTGTCGCGGGAGAGAGAGTATCTCCATCCGAATTCGGGGCCTCCGGGAGGCCCATACGAAGTTTCGTATGAGACGGTTTATACCCTTAAATGTTTTTAATGGTACATTGAGGGGAATATTTTGAAATAGATACAGAGCCCTCGGAAGAACTGTCATTCTAATCAGGTCTACCCTCCTAGAGAGGCCAAGGGGCAAGGTGGTCCAGGCTTGTAGTTCTTGTTTTAACTGGGAAATAAATGGCACATAGTTGTATTTATAGTAATTCGTGGGGTCTTTTGGGATATATATACCGAGGTATTTCAGTTTTTGCAGGTCCCACCTACCCGGAATAATATCTCAAGTATCCTGTGTGGGGACGTAGTTAAAGGTAAGGATCTCCGTCTTGGCGAAATTGAGTTTGTATCCGGAAACCGCACCATATGCGTCCAGTAGCTGTCTTGCAGCTGGGATAGTGCTTTCGGGGTCTCGAAGATATAAAAGTATATCATCCGCATACAGAGCCACTCGGTGTTCTGTGTCTCCTATCCTGATCCCCCGGAAGCTGCGCGATTCCCTAATATGTTGTGCCAGTGGTTCAATGACTATAGCGAATAGCAAGGGTGACAATGGGCATCCCTGTCGAGTGCCCCTCTCAAGTTGAAAATACTCGGAGTGGTGTCCGTTCACCTTAACAAATGCCCTGGGGGTGGAGTATATATTTTGAAGGATTTGAACAAACAGGGGAGGAAATCCGAATTTGCTTAGTGTGTGATATAGGTAGGGCCAAGAGACCCTATCAAAGGCCTTCTCTGCGTCCAGACTGATTAGGACCACCGCCTCCCCAGCTTCCTGCATCCGCCGCACCACATACAGAGAACGTTTAATACTGTCTGAGGTGGTCCGTGATTTGACAAACCCCGTCTGGTCTTTGTGTATTATTAGTGGTAGCATGCTATCAAGACGTGTGCCAAAATGTTCATGAAAAGTTTATAGTCTTGGTTAAGCACTGATATCGGTCTGTATGAGGCACAGTCTTGTGCATTTTTACCTGGCTTAGGTATCACCGAGATTGTGGCATATGACCACGATTGGGGAGGGGGTTCTCCCCTCAAAACCGAGTTAAAGACCCGGAGAAGCAAGGGGTCAACCTGGCCTCTCACCGCCTTGTAGAACTCTGGGCCATATCCGTCTGGGCCCCGGGGCCTTCAATGATTTGGCTTTGGTGATTGCCTGAGCAACCTCCAGGGTTGTAATAGGCTTCATCAGGTCCTCCCTGTGTGCCTCGGAAAGAGAGGGAAGGGTGACCGAGTTCAAGTGCTCCAGCATATGCTCGGCCGGGACCGTGGTCTCTGGGGTGTAGAGGGCTTTATAGAACTTTGCAAATGCGTCCACTATGTCCTGCACACGGAACAACTGCTGACCTCCACTGGGGTGTCTAATGGACGCAATAGTGGCTCCTTTCCTCTGCTTGCGAACTTGGTACACGAGTAACCGTGTGGCCCTCGGCCCCACTTCATAAAATCTTTGTCTCAGGAAAGTTAGGGCTATTTCAGTTTGTTGCTGAACCAGCTAGTCCAAATCCCGTCTAGTTTGTTTTAGTTGGGGAAGGACTGACTCGTCCCCCTGCTGGTGCACCATCTGGAGGAAGTGAAGCGTTTCCTCCAGTCTACGCCGGCATTCTTGTCGCTGCCTCCCCAATTCCGCAGTGTACTTAATGATGTGTCCTCTGAGGACAGCTTTTAGTGTGTCCCAGTGCGTTGAGGGAGCGGAATCCTGTGGTGGATTGTCCGTCACGATTTCTGTGATTTTATCCAAAAGAAACTCCCTAAATTTTTCAGACCGCAAGTGGACAGGGTTTAAACGCCATTGCGTATTCCTCGGCTGAAGGCCCCAGTTCCAGCAGGTTGTCAGAGGTGCATGGTCTGAAATGGAGATATCCCCCAATTGGGCCTCCCGTATGTTGCCTAGGTTTTCTATCTGGGTAAATGTATGGTCTATTCGGGAATACGTATGGTGTACCCGGAGAGTAATAGGAGAAGTTTTTGGCATTCGGGTGTAATTTCCGCCAGACATCACACCATCCGACCTCCGATACAAACTTATTAAAGAACTTTTGGGTAGGTGTTAGCCTCCGGGGTCTTCGGCTGGTCGAGTCAAACTGGGGGGCCATAGTCAGGTTAAAGTCCCCTGCCAGCATAAGAATACCTTTGGTTTTCTGGATTATCTTATCTAGCAGTGGTCTTAGTTTTGAGACCGTGATACCCGGCGCTAAGTAGATGTTTGCTAGCGTCACCTCTATCCCATTAATTTTCCCTTGGGTAATCACCAGTCGGCCCTCTGAATCCGACCAAGTAGACTCCACCTGAAGTGGAGTATGCGGAGACACAATGATAGCCACTCCACATTTCCTGCTGTCTTTGCAGGATGAGTGAAACACCTGTCCCCCTGCTTAGTTTGGTTAACTTATTGTGCTCGGCTGGGTTCATGTGCATTTCCTGCAAGAAGGCAATGTCTGCCTTAGCCCTTCTTATGTAAGTCAGTGCCCTGGATCTCTTAATTGGCGAGGCCAGGCCCTTAATATTAAGGGATAGCAACTTAAGTGTATGGGCCTGCATTATGCATGACCATATGACCTCTGATTCCCAGCCTTCCCAGTCCCCCGCAGGAACACCCTCTAAAGTCTGGCTTAGCTTGTGACTGCCATCCACATTGTGTACATTTGGTGACTCAGAAACAAACAATACAATACGAACACGACAATAAGTTGAAATCAACAGTGAGCGTAGAACCTAACATATCTCGCTCTGGCCAACTCAGCTGCTGCTGGCACTTCCATTGGTCTGGGCTTAGCCCCGACCTGAGGATGGGTATATAACTCAACCTATGGGCCCTTAATTCAGGGCTCAAGGCACCTAAGTACCTATTCGGGTAGGGTATTGCGGGAAGGTGTCCGTCCTGCAGGTGTCGCAGGCTTCCCTGAACGCTGTACTGCAGCTAGAGGGATCACCGGCGAGTGTCCGGGGCAAGAGCTGCCCCCCCCCGGCCCAGCCGAGAACCCCAGACCACGGACTGGCAGCACCCACCCCGCCCCAAGGTTCCCCCAACCCAAGCGGATCCTCGCCCGAGAGGGTACAGTTCTCTGTCTGAACGGTACCTCCCACCTCCTATGATTGCGCTGTTTATTACCTTTGCCACTGTCCACTTAGCGCCGGCCAGTCCTCACCTAGCGGAGGAAGAGGAGGCAGATACCCCCCCACCCCCGCCTGGTCCCGATCGGAGCAGGTAGTACAGTCATTTTTGGCTCTGGCCTGTGGACAGGTTCCCCCTCTTGGGGCTCGGGTGGGTTTGCATAGCTGCATCAACATCCCGAGGGCCCAACCCCCGGATCCACCTTTCTTGCCTCTTTATCGTTGGCTGTATTTCGTCTGCCTAAAGATTTTATCCATCTCAATTAATCAATTATTGCTTATCCTCTAAACCCATTCTCCCCCTCCCCCTTCAGGCCCATTCCCATTAATCCGTTGCGGGATATTGACCATATTTGTCGGAGGGTCAGCTTGTATCCCCCCTTCCCGATGTTTCCCCTCTGCCCTCCTTGCCGCTCATGCCGGCCTCACCCGGCTCTCTCCCCGGAGGGCGACTCCGTAGGGGCTTCCCCATTGGCCCCAGGATCAGGAGTCGTGTGGAGGTCCCGAGATGAGTGAGTGAGAAGGCGGTCCCCAGCTCTTCGTAGGATCCCCAGACCCCCCTCCCCCCTTCGGCCCCATGATCTTCTTTTGCTGGTGCAAGGTTTTTTTTTTGTTTGTTTGTTTTTGACACCTTTGGGGTCGATGCCCTTCTCACCCTTCCCCCTCCTCCCCATCTCCTCAGTCTCTCAGATTGGCCCTCTTAACTCCCCCCTGTTCTCCGTGGCCCGGCAGCCCCTGCCTAGCTGGGCCTTGCTACTCATCCAACTCCTGGACTCATAGTGGTCACCGTGCATAGAGCTTCTAATCCGGTTAAGGCTCCCCTCCCTAGCCCAACTCTGATTAAGTTGATTCCCAACAGGCTATCGCCCTTGATGCTGCACGTCCCTCTGGCCCCTCCCCCCGAGGCTGACCCGCGTATCCTCACTCCTCCTCATTTAACTACCAAGCGAGAGGAGTACTGGGGTGGTGATCCAGATGGGCATCCCCAGTCTCCCCCCCCCCTTTCCCAATAGGCACCAGGAAGATGCAGCCGCTCTTGGCCTTATCACTATTGGTCCCATGCAGACTTCTCGCGATTCCAGCATCTCCCCACAAAACCTCTCAGGTCAGTCTCTCACGCTCGGATCTTTAATGACTCTCACCTGGCCCCCAACCCAATACCACCCCCTGCTGCATTCCCAACTTCAGCCCAGTGCGAACTCATCAAGCTCCCCGCCCACTCCGTGTCAATGTCTAATTAAAGTTAAAAGCTTGGCTAAACGTCTAATTGAGGCAGATATTACATCCAGTTCATATTAAATTTGACCCAGTCTTGAATGCATTGAAGGCAGCGTCGATGTTAGATGCCTCTGTGATGCAAGACCAGTTTACCCTGCCCAGGTCCACCAGGAGAGACACTAGGTCTAGGGAGGTGTAAGACCTGGTGTGCAGTGTCTTTGGGGGGAAGGAGAGGGGCTATGAACCTTCCTGACCAGGTAGACCATATGGTGGTCACTAATAGAGTCTGGGAATAGGCCTGCTTTAAGGATTCTATGTGGATGCGTGGTGAGGGCCCAGTCCAGTAGAGAGTGGTTGTTTGTCTTGTGGTTGAGTCTGGTAGGCTCTTTTATCAGTTGCGTGAGGTTGTGGGCTTTTATTTTAGTCTTCAGATGGAGTTTATCCGCACCTAGCCAGTTGACATTATAATCCCTGTGGCATGAAGCTCACCTCCTTTAGCTAGGGATTGTAATGTGGTTAGATGGGAGAGGATAACATCAGTGGGTGTGGCTGGGGGCAGTATGTGCATGCCATGTAAATAGGGAAATATATGGAAGTGATATTTTAATGGTAGAGTCTAAATTAGTGTGAGGGAGAATCAGGTGGATGTGTTAAAGATATCGTGGCAGTCCTCCACCTTTGCTTTTCCCATGCCTGTCATGCCTTACTATCGTGTATCCTGGGATGGAGACTTCGGCATCAGTATGCTGTGGTTTTAGCCAGGTTTCGGAGATGGTCAGTATGTCAGGGTGATGAGTTAGTGCGATTGGTTGGAGTAGCGAGATTTTGGATAGTAGGCTGCAGGTATTTAGGTGGAGTATGCGTAGGCCTTTGGGAGAGAGAGAGAGAGGGGTTGGGGTGAAAGTTGGGGTTGGCCCTGGGTTTACCTCTATGTCCCCTGACATGAGCAGGAGAAGGGCATAGAGATACAGCATTTTGGTCCTGGGATAGGATTTGGATGTGTTGGTTTAGCAGCGAGCAGAGGAGGCAGACGGGTGACAGAAGGTTAGTGATTTTAAGGTTGTGAGCCCTCTGTGATAAGAGGGTGGCAGGATTGCGGCAGAAATAATGCCGTAGTGGGCATGTACCAGGTCCAATATTGGCGAGTGAGGGGAGGCGTGTAGGTGTGCCTGTAGGGTGCACCGGGGGGGCAGGGGTTGGGGTGGTTCCTGCATTGGGAAGGTAGATGGTGGTAAGGAGGTTTGTGCTGCCATGGAGAGGCAGAGGAGTACAGTGAGAAGTAGCATCCTTGGAGCAAGATAAGCTTTAATTGTGAGAGAAAATTGGTGGGAGCCCTCTAGTGGTAGCAGCTGATAAGCTGCAAATGGAAAAGTGGGCTGATGGGTTTTCAGTCATGTGATTAGTGCTTGCACAGCCTATAAAAGGAAGGGCTGACCAAGGGTGGTGGGGGCTGGCATGGCGCGTGGGTAGAAACACACAGTCCAGAGAAGCAACAGAGGTCAAGCTGGAGCAGTTTGCATTTAAAATTGGTGCCTGCAAATCTCGGCCATTTTCTGCATTGTAAGCAGGGGGCACGCAGCAGGGGAGGGCAGTGTTAATCCTCTGAGCCCCCACAACCCCAAACTGCAGGTTTCTGTGGAGGAAGAAAGGAATTTAAACAAAGATCAGTGGGAGGAGTAAATGAGCTTAATTGCTAAGTACAGGCAAAATGAGTAGAGGTTGAATTACAAGTGAGGATTTGGCTGGCTGACTGTATGGGGGTGGGGGTGGGGGCTGAGTCCACGAGGCTAAGGCCACATGATCTACCTGACTCGGTAATGGGGGTGGGGGTGGGGGGCTGAGTCCACGAGGCTAAGGCCACCGCGATCAACCTGACTCGGTAATGGGGGTGGGGGTGGGGGGCTGAGTCCACGAGGCTAAGGCCACCGCGATCCAGGCAATAGCATGGTCCCGCTGAGACAGGGACAGGCAGGCTCTGCAGTAAAGCAGCTCTGGAGAAGCCTTAACACTAGGGAACCAGCAGTGTTACTAGTGCAAGCACAATGCCACCTTAAAGCTCCACTCGGCGCCGTGTTAAACTCAGGGGAACAGCAATAAACATAATTAAAGTAACTAAGCCAATGATTACAGAACAGGGTGGAACAAGCTAGGAATTGGGAGGAAAAAAACAATCAGCACTCCTGCGACGACTTAAATTGACTTTAAATTGAAACATACAGTCCAGAGAAGCAACAGAGGTCAAGCTGGAGCAGTTTGCATTTAAAATTGGCGCCTGCAAATCTCGGTCGTTTTCTGTACCTTGTGCTTCGGGGGGGGTCCGAGGTCGGGCGCGTGTGCAGGGGAGGGCAGGCAAATCCTCTGGAGCCCTCATGACCCCAAACTGCAGGTTTCTTGTGCTCGGGGTCCGAGGTCGGGCGCATGTGCAGGGGAGGGCAGGCGAATCCTCTGGAGCCCTCACGACCCCAAACTGCAGGTTTCTTGTGCTTTGAGAGGGCGGTCCGAGGTCGGGCGCGTGTGCAGGGGAAGGCAGGTGAATCCTCTAGAGCCCTCACGACCCCAAACTGCAGGTTTCTTGTGCTTGGGGCGGGGGGTTCGAGGTCGGGTGCATGTGCAGGGGAGGGCAGGTGAATCCTCTGGAGCCCTCACAACCCCAAAATGCAGGTTTCTTGTGGTTTGGGGGTGGGGTCCGAGGTCGGGCGCGTGTGCAGGGGAGAGCAGGCAAATCCTCTGGGCCCTCCACGACCCCAAACTGCAGGTTTCTTGTGCTTGGGGGTCCGGGGCGGAGTCGTGTGAGCAGGGAGGGCAGGCGAATCTCTGAGCCCTCATGACCCCAAACTACAGGTTTCTTGTGCTCGGGGGTCCGAGGTTGGGCTGCTGTGCAGGGAGGGCAGGCGAATCCTCTGAGCCCTCACGACCCCAAACTGCAGGTTTCTTGTGCTTTGGGGAGGGGGTCCGAGGTCAGGCGCATGTGCAGGGGAGGGGCAGTGAGATCCTCTGGAGTCCTCACGACCTCAAACTGCAGGTTTCTTGTGCTTGGGGGGCGAGGTCGGGCGCGTGTGCGGGGGAGGGCAGGCGAATCCTAAGTTTCTGCCTAAGGTTGTCTCAGAATTCCATCTGAATCAACCTTTAGTCCTTCCTACCTACTTTGCAAACTTCCAGAATGAAGGGGAGCGTACCCTTCATTCCCTGGCTGTAAAAAGAGCATTACGGTTCTATCTCGATAGAACGAAGGACATTTGCAAGGCTCAACAACTGTTCGTTTCCTTCAGCACGACCCAGCTGGGTCAACCTGTTGCTATCAGGTGCATTTCAGCGTGGCTGGTGGCTTGCCTTCACCACTGCTACGCTATAGCACAGGTCAAGCTGGAAGGCAGAGTGTACGCTCACTCTACCAGAGCAGTCGCAGCATCTCTGGCAGAAATCCATAATGTCCCCATTGCAGACATTTGCAAAGCGGCTTCCTGGAGCTCCATGCATACGTTTGTTAAGCACTGTGCGCTTGGATGTCCATGCCAGATGACATCCGTCATTTGGCAGGACAATTTTTAACGGACTTCTATCCTAAAAAAGTGAGCTCCTTTTTCTCCTGCCGCCCAACTCGGGAGATTATTTAGCTCGGTACTCTCCCATTAGTGTGAATGAGTGGTGGAGACTTTGTCTAGGAAGATATGAAATTACGTACCTACCGTAATTCTTGATCTTCTTGGACAAAGTCTCCACCATTCATTCACATGCCCACCCACCATCCCCCGAGTTCACTTTTCTGTTTCTGGTCTTCACTCCCTTGGTGGCTGGGCTGTGAAGACTTTGTTGTTGACCCTTCTTACACGGGTCATTCGGACTATCTTATGTCCGGTTTTTAGGTTAGTCCTCTCTAAGTTAGTTACGCTGCACCTCCTCGGAAAAAAAAAAGGTATTGAGCCGATTGGAGGGTCAATGCCAAGATAGTCTGTACCGCATGCGCCTGGCTCGCGGTGCTGCTTCCTCGCGGCTCCATCTCGGTGCCAGCCCTCCTGAAAAAGTTTGCTCCCGCTGTGTCCTAGTGCCTCCGGCGTACTTCCATTAGTGTGAATGAGTGGTGGAGACTTCGTCCAAGAAGATCAAGAATTATGGTAGGTACGTCATCTCTATTTCTAGGGACATGGATATGTTGTTCAATCCACACTTCTTGGCAGGTACCTTGCCGCTTTAAGATGTGCCGGAAAGTCTTCAAGCTGGCTTCTCCTACCACTCGCGTGGTAAAACCCTTGGCTCCTCCCCATGACGCCAGATCTTCCTTACCGCTTGGAAGCTCAGGTTCCCTCCTTAGCACTCTTGCGTCTCTAGGCCTGGATCCTAAACCTTTGGTTTTACTGAAAATTGTTTTGAAGTTTATGCAACTTCAGTCTTCACCTTCCTTCGTGGCTATGATGGACTCTAAATCCACTCCTGGCTTCCGTCTCTGCCCTTGAGGGCAGAAGATGTCTCGAACCAACCTGCACGCCATGTGCGTCTACTGCCTTGGTCTTGGCCACGATCCACAAGCCTGCGATCTGTGCAAGTCCTTTTCGTCATCGGTTTCTCAAAGACCTTGCTGCCGGACTCCATCTGGGGTGCCCAGAAAACCGGTTTCTGCCGGTAAAGTCGAAGGAGGCCTGTTGGGCGGTGTCCACGGTGGCGGGCTCCGTGGAGCAGCTGGATCCATTAATCGCCCTCGAGGAGGAGGCGGCCCAGGCTGCGGCTTCATCATCCTCGGCGTTGACTTTTATCTCGCTCTCCTTGGGCTCCCCCTGCACTGCTTCCTTTCGGGAGCTTTGCCAGTCCCTCTCCACCAAGGGAGAGGAGCCTTTAGGCACTCACTTCTCTCGGTCGAAAAAGAAGGACCCGAAGGTAAGTTCCACCACCTCACGTTCCTTGGGGAGCTGGAGAGATCTCGCACCCGAACAGGCCTCTGTCGACTTCGGTCGAAGTTGCAGCCCAGGCCGCTGGCTTCTCGGTGTCCCCATCAGGCCAGCCAGCCGAGACCCCCCGTCGATGCGGTCGAGATCTTCCTCGACCCGTTAGATGGGCTGTCGACTGGAGAGGCCGACAGCCCTCCTTCACCGGTTCCCCCGGTGCCTACCGAGGGCTTGCCTCGGCCTCCCAAGCCAAAGTCCCCGGTGAAGGACCCCGAACCAGAGGATGTGTGGGTCTCCCCCGCTCCTTCTTCAACCCACCATCAGCAACCCCGATGGTCTCGGTCTTGGTCCTCTTCCGTGTCTGGCAAGTCCTGCCGACGCCAGCGGTCTCAGTCCCGACATCACGGAAAGCGGCGACGCCGCTCATCCTCATCATCTTCCTGGGAGGAGAGGCTCTGGTGCAAGTTGCGTCGATGCTATGAGGATATGATGTGGCAGCAGCTCATACTGGCCGGCAACAAGCCAACTACGTCACCTTCCCACCTTCCCTGGCAATAAAGTGGCTGTTGCCCAAGCGGCCAAAGCGATCTCCTGCCCTCAATTGCTTGGCCAAAACCGGCTGCTCCATCCATTGTGGTGGAACCCCCACCTCCTCAGCCGAAGACTGGGGCCCCGGCCAAGGATTCTTGGTCGGGTCAGGGCTTGCCCCACAGGTTGTACGTCACCCTGACCCCCGATTGGCCTCGGCGAGTGGAGGGTGGCTCAGGTGGTCGGCAGCTGTTTGCAGACTCCTCGGAGTCCGACGACTCCTCTTTGTATTTCAGGCCCCTCGACCTGGAATCCTCCAGGGGTCTGTCGGTAGACAAGAGCCCATCCTCGTTCCTCGGTATTCTTCGGCTCTTCTCAGAATCTATTGGGATGCAGCTCGAACCTGTACAGAAACGGGCCAGATATCCCCTCATGGAGATTTTGGACCAAGGGGATTCCCCTACGGAGGCCTTCCCTGTGGCCGAGGCCATTGTTGGTCCGGCCTTGGAGTTGTGGCAGCGGCCTGCCTCCTGTCCTGCGCCTTCGGCCAGGATGGCCCGTAAATACGCAGTCCTGACTGGGTCCCTCTCCGGTTTTTCGGAGCACCCCTCGGCTGAAGAGCTGATAACTGATAGCGTCTTCTGGCGCTCCGGAAATGCCAGGAACGTAGAGAAGCCCCCGGACAAGGAGTCCAATAAGCTGGACTACTCTGGGCGCAAAGTTTATGCTGCTGCCTCCCTAGGCCTCCGACAGCCATTCTATTTCGGCTCTACTGATGGCGGCACACTTTTCACCGCCTTTTGGACTCCCTGGATGAGGTGCTTCCTCATCTCCCGGCTGACCTTCAAACGCGGTCAAGCAGTTGTGGGATCAGGGAAGGGTGGTTGCCAAGCAGCAGCTCCAGACTGCCTTGAAGATTGGAGACTCTTGTGCCTGGCCAGTAGCGGCTGTAGTAGTCATGCCCCGCAGAGCTTGGCGTGGATCTTGACCTTCACGGCAGATACCCAGCACAAGCTGACAGACGTCCCCTTCTTGGGCACCGACGTGTTAGGGCCCGGGGTGGAGGGCCACTTCCAACGGATCGAGAAGTCAAATGCTGCCTTGGACTCGGTCATGTCTGCCCAGAAGGACAAAGGCCGCCAGCAACAGTGTAAGCCCTTTCGCCCTTCCGCTCCTGTGGCACGACCGGCCCAGCAGCAGGGCCAGCAGACTCACGCTTGCTGCCCCAAGGTCAAGCCTGCTGTTTCCCCCAACAGGAAGCCTGGAGGGAAGAGTCCAGGCGGCTCATCAGCTGGCTCTTCCTCCAAGCCTGCCTAGTGATGGGTTGAGGGGTGCCACCCCCAACCTCGTCACTCCTCCCCTGGGTCCCCCCGTGGGGGGCCGGCTCAGCCACTTCCTTTCCACCTGGTCCGCTATAACCACGGACCATTGGGTGTTGGAAGTGGTCGGCAGGAAGTCTGCCTCTGGAATTTGAGCAGACCCTCCCTTCCGAGACCAGCACCCCTCGGGGGCTGCAGTCCCTTAGCCTCTCTGTCGGCATGGAGCCAAGACATAGCTCTCTCCTCCAAAGGAGGTGGTCTGCAATGTAGCGGATCCTACTCCATGCCCAAGGTTTGTGTCCAGGTACTTCCTGGTCCCAAAATGGATGGGGGGGGGCTGGCGCCCCATTCTCGATCTGCATGACCTAAATAAGTTCCTAAGGCCGCGCACCTTCAGGATGGTCACTCTGGCTCAGATCATACCATCCTTGGAATTAGGCATGTGGTTTTGTTCTCTGGATCTCCAGGACGCATTCTTTCACATCCCAATCTATCCGTCTCATTGGCGATTCCTCCGATTCAGAGCGGAGGGATCCCTTTACGAGTTCCAGGCCATGCCCTTCGGCCTCTCTCCAGCTCCCAGGGTCTTCACCAAATACGTGGCAGTGGTGACAGCATTCCTGCGGCGCCAAGGGGTCCGGGTGTACCCTTACCTGGACGACTGGCTGATAGCAGCCCCCTCCAGGTTGGAGGTGGAGCCGTCCAGAAATCTGGCCCTTCAGTTCTGCTCCCAACTTGGCCTCCTGATCAATGAAGCCAAATCGGAGCTTGTGCCATTGCAGGTGATTCAGTTCATCGGGGCAGAGCCCAGCTTCCGACGGACAGGGCCGAGGTCCTTTCCTCCTTTGCCCAATCATTTCCTGCGCCTTCTGGTTCTCATGGTGGCCTGCACCAGCGTGGTCCGTTGGGCCTGCTGGCATATGTACCCCCTGCAATGGGGGCTGGCTCGCCAGTGGTCTTAGCGCTCTGGTCCTGTGGACCAGCCAGTAACCGTGACCCAGAAGATGTGGGACCGCCTGCAGTGGTGTCTTGTCCCAGTTCATCTGCAGGAGGGTATGCCATTTGTCCACCCTGAGCCGACAATCATCCTAACGACCGACGCCTCCTTGATGGGTTGGGATGCCCATCTGGGGGAGCTCAGGGCCCACGGCTTCTGTTCCCTCTGGTGTCCGGTGCCACATCAACCTGCTGGAGCTTCGAGTGGTACAGTTAGCCCTCACCACCTTCGCTCCTTTTGTACGGGGTCAGGTGGTACAGGATCAGATGGACAACACCACGACCATGTACTATGTCAACTGTCAGGGTGGGACGCACTCCTTGCCCTTGTGCAAGGAAGCTCTCCTCATTTGGTCTCTTGTGATAGGCCTGGAGGCGGATCTCCTAGCCATCCCTGTGTCAGGAGCCTCGAACAGTCTGGCCGATGCCCTTAGCTGGATAGGCGCTGCATCTCACGAGTGGTCTGTCCTGCCGGAAATAGTTCAAGACCTGTTCTCCCATTGGGGCACCCCTCATGTGGACCTGTTCGCCTCCAAGGAGAATGCGAAGCATTGGCTGTTTCATGCCGCCCCCTCAGCTGGGCTTGCTGCAGGGGGATGGCTTCATGATGCCGTGGACCCCAGGCCTCTTCTACGCCTTCCCTCCATTTCCCTTGATCCACAAGGTGCTTCTCAAGGTGAAGAGGGACAAGGCGTAGGTGATTCTGGTAGTCCCAGACTGGCCTCGCTAGTTCTGGTATCCAGATCTCCTCGGCCTCAGCTCCAGGCTCCCAAGGCGACGTCCAGCCCATCTTGACCTGATCTCAGTCAGCAAGAGGAAGGTGTTTCATCTGGACCTTCAATCCCTTCACCTGATGGCCTGGTTCCCGAGCGGCTAGAGTTTCAGTCCATGGGTCTTTCTGACGAGGTCCTCAACATCATTGAGGCATCCTGTAAGAAGTCGACCAGAAAATGTTATGCCTTTAAATGGAAGAGATTCTCCATTTGGTGTCAGGGCAAGGGGTTGGACCCTTCATCCTGTCCATTGGCTAGCATTTTGGACTACCTGTGGTCCCTTTCTCAGCTAAGGCCTCGGTCAACGACCCTTAAGGTGCACCTGGCAGCCATCTCTGCTTACCGGGCGTGGGACGGCAAACAGTCAGTGGCGCAGGAGAAGGTGGTCTGACATTTTTTCAAAGGCTTAGACCACATATCCCCTCCGGTGAGAGAACCTTCACCTCCGTGGGATTTACTGCTGGTATTGGCCAAGGTCATGGGCAAGCCATTCGAACCGATGCACAGGTGCGATATCTCCCACTTGTCATGGAAGGCCACCTTCTTGGTGGCTACCACGTTAGCCAGAAGGATGGGAGAGCTCCAGGCACTTTCCATAGAGTCTCCGTATCTGGTCTTCACAGGGACAAGGTTATCCTTTGCCTCCACCCGAAATTCCTTCTGAAGGTGGTGTCGGAGTTTCACCTGAATCAGGTGTTGTCTCTGCCGGTGTTCTACCCCAGTCACGCCTCGGAGGCCGAATAGTGGTTCCTCGGAGAGGACTGAGGAAGACCTCAAAGTCTTCCCTGTTGCTTGTTTTTGCTGAGGTTGTGTGCCAAGTGAAAGGAGTTGCCATAAATTTTTGTTGTGCAAACCGCAAAGATGCCAGAAAAAATTAGGAATGGACTTGGGCGGTGCCCTCCCCTGCAAAACTACGGGGTCACCGAGCCACACCTCATTCATGAAATGTGGTTCCACAATGCCACTTTAACAACACATTTGTTGGCTGGCATCTCAGCGACGGGATTTATGTCGACCGCAAGTTGCAGTAGACATAAATCCCATATATCTCCAGTCCTGTTTTTCTATCGGGGTTTGCCCAGAACCTCCCATGCAGGGAGCTTCCACTGTGACTTCGTCTCTTTGGATTATCAATGCCAGTCGGAGTTGATCTGGGAGGGATGCAAGACCAGAAGACAGTGTGCTCCTGTCTCGGGCGCACCAACATAGCGTCCTGTTGGGAAAGTGTCGATTTTGCCAACAGTGAGGTATGTCGCTGTGTTGGTGTCGCTGTCGGCCCAGCATACCATGAAACACTGCATCCCAGGGACTCCCCCCCTCTAATTCCCCAACCAACCAAGCTGCCCAGCAACAGCAAATACCCCCTCCCCCAATTTTTTTCTGCCATCTTATGGAGCATATGGCTGGCTGCACTCATCAGGCTCCAAGTCCTTAGGCTAGTCGAAGTCCGAGTCTTTTTGAAAACATGTCATGAGTGAGCTCTTCAGCATTATTTTACACAAGAGCCTGACTCCGACCCTCATGCTCGTCTTCCCCTGGTGTAAGTAACCCAGCAGTCACCCCTCTTAGCACCCAGACTAGCATGCTGTCAACTGGAACATTTTCAATCCTGAGCTATACTCTGTTTCAGCTTAATGGGGACCCAAGCACTAGCCCTTCACTACCACACCATAATTAATAGAAACATCCTGTGGAGGAGCTCACAATTATCCTTGATGGACAGGCCTGTGCTGTTCCTCTCCCATACCTTATTCCCCCATATTAGGCCTATTAATGCCTTAGCTAACCAAGAGAGAAAGTGTCAATCACCCCTCAAGCACAGGTTCAAATCTCACTTCCGGCCTGATTCCAGATTCCCCACCACCCCCCGCTGTTGTTGTCCCAGCCCGCCGAATGACCAGCATCTGTCGATAATTAGGCAGTCAGTACAGAGCACTAAATCGAGGATATTTTTTCCTCTAATGGGCATATTTACTGTTGTTTTAACTGTAAGTTATCGCATAACTATAACTAGTTTTCTGCCTCTGGAGCTGGAGGCTGAATGGTTTGACCAGCTTATTTCTCCCATGTTAAAATCTCCCAGAATAACCATGTTTCCTAGTTCCCCTGCTTGTTCTATTTCCAGCAACAGTGCCTCATATAATATTCCTTGGGCAATCAGGTGGGTGGTAACAGACACCTAGTATTATGTATTCTGATTGGTTGATCTTTAGCTTCACCCAGATTGATTCAGTATAGACTGTGGGTTTTAATTTTTCCTGACACGTCAACCAACTCAATGTCATTATTTATAGTAAGGGCTACCCCTCCCTTTCTGATTTTACAGCTATACTTACAGTATATACATGGTAGTTATCGGATTTAAATTCCCAAGCAGATTTGTCATTCCACCATGTCTCTGTGATGGCTGTAATGTCTGTTATTTTGGACCATGTGTATTTTTAGTTTATCCATTTTATTGTAGAGACATCTTGCATTCAAAAGCATACAGCATAATTCTTTTTTTCATTTCATATGAAAATCATGCTTTAGTTTATTCCCAAAATGGTCCGACCTGAGTGGTGTTGGATTAGATTGTGACCCTTCGTTCTTAGTTTAAATTTAGATAATCAAAACTCACACCCAATGTCTAGGCACAAAACTTATTTAGATGTGACCCATCTTTGGAAAATAGTTTGTGCTTTTTGCAAGAAGCTAGTCCAGTTTTGAACAAACCCAGTGTTCTCTTAAGTCCTGCACTAATTGGACAACCAACTATTTATTCTTAAAATCGTTTTGTTTTTTTTTGTGGGGGGGTGAGCTTTAGGAATAGGCAAGATTTCTGAAATGGCAACTTTACACCGTCTAACTTTTAATTGCATTCCCAGGTCTAGCAGGTCAGAGCACATATATTTTTCATGATTCCTCTCCACATCATTACTGCCTACATGTACAATGATGGATGTGTGGTGTTTTGATTTGGTCTGCCACTAAAGAACCTTACCTTCTCTCTGATCTGCCAGGCCCATCTGTTGCTGCTGATGAGGACCCCTTGCTGGCAACAAACAGACTGAGTCGGACGCATAAAATAAGTGCATAAATGGTTTATTCTGTACAGCAGGAAGTTCTCCTCCTGAGGTCTAGCTCCAGACTGACTGACTGGCTGAAAGAGAATCTAAGGGGTTTCTTGCCCCTCCTAAGGCAGTAAGGATTTAGCATATTAGCTGCATGGTTCTGAGAGCAGTTAAAGGGACGGCAGCTGGCATTAGCCCCATACATAGGTGTACTCCACATCACCCCCGGGACAGTTAATGTGAGCACCACTCGAACAAAGCAATAACACAGTATAAACAGCTGAAACATTTTTTTTTAAGCATTTCAAAGCATGGACATTTAAAACAAAACAGTACTCTGCTGCAGGGGGAAGGCAAGGATCTAAACTACACTGGTGACCAGGCAGAGTAGAACCAGGGGAAGGGAAACACCATAGCAACTTGAAGCTTGGTCAGGGCGACAAGTGCTACAGTGAAGGGTAGCAGCCGGAGGATACCCAGAATGCAGGATATCACTTTAATAACAGTTGCAGAACAGTAATATTTACATGGACACAAGAAATGCCATGGGCAATAGACAAATTGGTCCCAAAACACACTATGTCCTGTAACACAAAAGTTCAAGACCTCCATCGACTTTTCCGGTCAGTGGGAATGGAGGCATGAGTGGCTTGCACCAGTTCCTGACAGGACGGGGTCAGATTGTTAAAAGTGACCCAGGAGTTCTGCGCACTGTCAAATCCACACCATTTTACTCAGTACGTCCAGGATCCATTTGTGTACTTCTTTCTTAAGATCTTCTTGTTCTGGTACACCGGAGTGTGTATGAGAGATTCCTGAGAAGAAATCGTCCTAGGGTGGTCATCTGGCAAATCAGGCAAAACAGAATCCATCTGTAGAGTGTCAGGAGTGGGAAGATATGTAGAAACTGATTGCAAGTTGTCTAAAGGGATCTCAGTTTCAGAGAGGATGGCAGGCTCAAGTGCAGCTTCATTGTCGGGTGGACTGGGATCATCTGGGGTGGTGTTACTTAGGTACCCATGTTTCAAACGAGTGATGTAGACTATGTTGTGTACCAGCTTTCCATCAGACTTGCGGCGTGTACAGACGTGCACCGGAGGAAGCTTTTCTACAGTCTAGAAGGGACCAGTCCAGGGGCAAAGCAGTTTCTTGCTGGTGCCCGAAACTAGGACAGGTCAGTACAAGTACACAGTGTCCCCAACGGAGAATGAAGGCTCATGCAACTTGGCTGCAGACATCTTCTACATTGCAGATTTTCAATGGCCCAACGTGGTGATTGCAACACGTCTGGCAAGTTCAAGCTGTTCCAGCATTGGAATGATGAAAGATAAAGCTGACTTTGGAACCTCTAGCAGCGAGAGATCCCTGTCCAGTGGAGTTCTTGGGTGACGTCCATGGACAAGAAAAAACGGTGTGTACTCTGTACTGTCGATACAAGGGCTTGTGTTGTAGGCGAATTGCACAAACGGAACAAAACGATCCCAGGTGTCATGAGTTTCATCCAGATACTTGGAGAGTATGTTCAGAATGGTAGATATCATTCTTTCACTTTGTCCTTTGGATTGTGGATGATAACTGGTTGCGTGAGTCTTTCTGATGTCAAGAAGTTTGCATGTTTCTCGAACAGTGGTTGAAAGGTAGTTAGTGCCTTTGTCTGAATGCAGGTACAACGGGGCACCATGACGACAAATGACTGTGTTGAGGAATCCACTTGACACCGTGGCAGCTTTGATGTCTTTTAGGGGATTAGTTTCAAATACTTAGGTAGTCCACAAAAACAAGAATGTATTTGTTGCCAGAGTCTGAGCATGTTGGTAATTGGCCAAGAATGTGCTGACTCTTTGGAATGGTTCAGTGGCTTCAGGTGTTGGAATGATGTGTGCCTTTGTTGGTTTGGCAGGAGGATTTCTTTGGGAGCAGGGCTGGCAGGTTTTGAGAATTCGGACAATGTCCTTGTTCATGTGAGGCCAGAAGAAGTGAAGCCTTGTCTTTTCGAGAGTTCTGTAGATTCCCATATGACCTCGGAAAGTGGAGAGAAGAACTTGAGTGATTATAGAGGCTGGCACAACTAACTGTACATGAGTTCTATCTGTGCGATGGCCCTTGCTTTCCTTGGTCCAAATGTGGACAAGCACACTGTCATTGAGGAAGTATTGCGAAGCCAAGAAAAGTACATCCTGGCGATGCTTCTTTTGTTGCGGTAAGGTTCCAGACTCTCTAAGTATGTGACTGTGTCTGTGAGTTGAGGATCAGTTCTTTGTTGCATTTTTACTGTTGCCAGGGAGCGGTCAGAAGTAGAGGAGGTGAGAAGCTCTTCGGCTGCCTGCAGTAAGTGAGGATTTATGTGTCTTTCTGTAGAAGCCATTGGTAGCAGCAAAGCAACTTGAGGTGCTGTAGCAGTGTCCACAGGAAGCACATCCATGGCGTGGAAGGGAAGAGCTTGTAAGCACGATTCTTCGTCTGTTGAGAATGATGTGGAGGGATATTGTCTCTGGCTTACACCATCGGCATTGGAGTGAACCTGACCTGGTCTGTACAGAATTTCAGAGTTGTAGGATTGCAGCATGGTAATCCATCGGGCGAACTTGCCTACCGGCTCCTTTATTTCGAATAACCATCTGAGTGCAGAGTGATCAACAATAGCTGTGAAGGAGTAGCAGTGAAGGTAACAGTCAAATTTCATTATGGCAGATATCATGGCTAGACATTCTTTTTCTGTGATGCCATAGTTGTGCTCAGCTGAGGAAAGAGCGCACCCGGCATAGGAAACAACTTGATCTTACTTCGAGAGGGGTCGTTCAGTAGGTCATTACATACAGGACTGATGCCCCCTGGCATCAGGCCCCATGGCAGACTTTTCTAGCAATCCCTGACAGTACCCACACCCGCCCTCCAGTTCTTTCCCGCCGTCACCTCGTGTCAGTCGCATAGCAGACTTAAAATAGCGATCGTCCTGTGAATTCTTGCATTGGATTTCTTCAACCTTATTTTTTCTATAATTACTCATTTATGTCTTCTCCTAAGAAGAAGTGCTTGTCCTGTGGCACGCAGATTCCTCATAAGGACGGTCATCTGAAGTGCGTTATCTGTCTGGGCCCAGACCATCCTGTCTCATCCTGCTCGGAGTGTCATACATTCAATCAGGCCACCAAAAATCGGAGACAGCAGGCTTTGGAGGCCTACCTTTTAAAAGTCCACCTCGCTTCATTAGAGAAGCAGATGGACTGTATCAGAGAGTCCTCTTCCGAAAAATCTTCTCCCTCCAAGAAACACCATAAGGAGAAATCTCGGGAGTGGGAGCGCTCCACGGAAGAAGATGAGGCCTCGTGGCCCTCAACGGGCAAGGCCGCATCCCAGCCACCGCCTAAGAAGACTTTGAATGGTGAGTCTGAAAAATCTTCCACGGGTAAGATGTCCGTCGGCTCCTCCAATGACCGCACTGTTACGGTCGCTAAGTCGGCCTCCAGCTCTTCCGGGGACCTCCCGGCCACCAGTACGACAGTTTCCCAGCCTTTGGGGACCCAACCGGCTTCAGCCGATAAGTCAGCTGGGGGCTCCTTCCCACCCACCTGACTTTGTCTGATAAGATGTCCATCTCCGACGGCCACCGAGATGTGGTTCTCCCGTCAGGGCCTAATGGCACCTCACCCGATGTCCAGCAGAACCAAGGGGAGAAAGCCCCTCTCCTCCCCCCTCTCTCACTTGTACCTTCCCCTTCTCAGGCGGGTACCTCAGGCGAAGATAGTGCAGGACCCCTCGACATCGTAGACCATTCCTCAGGGTCAGTCCCGCGCTCCGCTGACGGGGTCACAGGGAAGGAGGTATCTCCTCAGCCATCTGACCTTATAGTGGAGACTCGTCCTCCTCCTCCTCCAGGTGGGATCCCTTCGGACCTGACTAATATCCCGGTCCTGATCCCACCGTCGGATCTGGCGCTACCAATCCCTGCGCCGGAACTTCCGACGACTCTTCCCTCAGCCAAGGCCCAGTGGTCTACCTCCGGCCCCAGCACCAGACTGGTTCTGCGGTCAGGTCCCCTTTGTCCATCCCTGACGCCAGCCTCTTTGACGCCAGATCCCTCTCCGGCACCGGATTGGGCAGTGCTGGTCCTGTCGGTCCCCCTGACGCTGGCTATCCCGACACTGGATCCCCCTCTATTTTACACTACAGTGGGTCCTATGTGGGTTCACCCTCCATCAGACCTGATGACGGGGATTTATTCGAGACCCTGGACTGTCTCTCATTACCCCCTTGGGTATCCTGGGGACCATTTCCTGGCTGGTCCTTCTCCTGAGTGGAGTTCATTTGGGCAGTATTACCCTGGTTACCATCCCTACCACCATTTTCAGGGCTACCAAGGGTAGCATTACCCAACCCCACTGGTAATACTGCCTCCACCTCCTCCACCTCCTCTGGCTGTGCCGGACTTTAAGACCCTAATCCAGTCTTGGTGGCAGGGGGCGCGCTCATAGTTGGTGTCAGACCTGGAGACAAGACTCCCACTTCCACGCTGTCCCAGGTCTGCGTCCCAGAGGAGCTCTCCTCTGTCCACAGTCCAAGTCGCAGGGATGACTCATCAGGACATTACCCTCCCGGACATTCGTCATCTTCCTGACGAGGGGGCTGACGATGATGATGAAGAGGATGCCGATGAGTCGGCGGAGGATGCTTTGGAGGAACCCGAGGATCCGAAAGGCAAAATTTCCCCCCAAGAGGACCCTGCCTTCTCGGACCTTCTGAGGTCCATGAAAGATCTGTTTGACTGGGAGTCAGAGGAACAAGACCCCATGAGACAGAGATTAGCCAAGCATTTGGACCTAGAGTCTCTGTCTCCAGTGCCCATTCCTTCCTGGATCGAACCTCACCAGGACCTCACCTGTACGGTCTGGCAGATGCCTCATTCTCTCCTGGCTGTCCCCAAGAGGGTGGACAAGATATACTGGACGCTGAAGGAAACTCCTTTTCTTAAGACGCATCCCAAGGCAGATTCTGTCTTCATTTCAGCTGCTCATGATCGCGCCGCAGCACCCAAACACATGAGCACCTCTCCTCCAGACAAAGAGTCGAGGCAGATGGATCAGTTCGACAGAAAAGTTTATGCTTCGGCCACATGTGCGCTCAGATCCCTTAACTATGTAGCCCACATGATGTCACACCAAAAGGCCACCCTAGCCAGGCTAGAGGCCTGTGTCCAGTCGATGAAGCCCTCGAGCCTCAAAGAGGAGCTTGCCAAGGATCTTTTGCTTTCTCGCTTTTCCTGTAGGCATGCTTTGCAGGCTACATACGACTCCATCGACTCTGTAGCTTGTACCTCGGCAACTGCTGTCGCCCTAAGACGGCATTCCTGGCTTCGCATTTCTGGCCTTGCCAATGAGGTACAGTTGGCGATTCAGGATGCCCCCTTCCGAGGCTCGGTGCTTTTTAGTGGGGACACCAAAGATATTATTACTGATCTCCAGGACAGAGGCCTCGCCCTCAGATCAGTGAGGTCCATGTACCGATCGGGCACTCAACAGCAGCAGCAGCCCTTTCGGAAAAGATACCTGGAGGCAGAGGAAGCAGGCACTGGCTCAACATCAGGGCAAACGCAAGTCCATGGGTTCCGCCACTCGTCCAGCCTCCAAGAACCAGTAACATGTAGGGGGCCCTCCCCATGAACGTCCTTCCACTTCTTGACTACCTAGCCCCACTAACTCCTCAGTCTCACGACGAGGAGCAGGTAGGGGGGGAGGTTCGCCCGCCATGCGCAGGAATGGAGGGCAGTAACCTTCGATGCATGGGTCCTGCAACTGGTGTCCGTTGGACACACCATAGAGTTTCTGGAAATTCCTCCAGAATCTCCTCCAAAAAGGTCTTCTTACTCCAGGGATGAGGCTCTTCTCGTTCGAGAAGAAGTTCAAAGCCTCTTGCTCAAAGAAGCAATAGAGCGCGGTCCCCTCTGACAAAGGGGCAGGGGGTTTTACTCCCATTTTTTCTTGGTTCCAAAAAAGACGGGAGACTTCCGACCCATTCTCGACTTAAGCAACCTCAATCAGTTTGTCAAGTACAAAAAGTTCTGGATATTGACACTCCAGAGTCTCTTCCCCACTCCTTCTGGAGGATCATTGGTTGTGCGCCCTGGACATGCAGGATGCTTACCTGCACATCCCGATCTTCCCCAGCCACCGCCGTTTCCTGCGGTTTCAATTCCAAGGGGAGCACTTCCAGTTTCGGGCGCTCTCTTTTGGTCTGTCCTCGGCACCTTGAGTGTTTACCAAGTGCCTGGCGGTGGTGGCAGTCTCTTTAGGCCGCCAGGGTATTGCAGTTTTCCCTAACCTGGACGATTGGCTGATTTCAGCCCTGTCCAGGGAGTCCTTACTGGAGGCACTCTCATGGACCTCTTTGGCAGACTGGGGATTACAGCCAGTGTTCCCAAGTCATCCATGATGCCGTCCGAGAGACTACAATTCATTGGGGCAGTCTTGGATACGGTTCAATGCAGAGCCTTCCTTCCTCCAGATAGGGTGGAGACCCTGATCCATCAGGCTTCATGAGTGGCTTCGTCCAGGACCATCCCGGCCTGGGAGATCCTCTGCCTTCTTGGCCTGATGGCAGCCTCCGTCACTACTGTTCCCCTGGCGAGGCTTCATATGAGAGTTACTCAGTGGTTCTTGTGCGTGTAGTGGGACCAACTCCTGGACGACTTGGACCATCCGGTACTGGTCTCCTTCAGCAGTACAGAAAGAATTGCTCTGGTGGAGGGACCCCTGCAACCTTTCCTTAGGTCTCCCTTTCAGGAGCTCAGCTCCTTTAGCATCCTTAGCTACAGATGCTTCGAACATGGGATGGGGAGCACCAAGCTCAAGGACTGTGGTCCAGCTTGGAAGCACCTTTACACATCAACGTTCTGGAGATGAGAGCGGTCTTGTACGCCTTACAAGACTTCCAGACCCTCCTTCCCAAGGGATTACTGCTGGTCCAAACGGACAATATGTCTGTAGTCTGGTACCTCAACAGACAAGGAGGAACTCGATCATACCCCCTGTGCAGGGAGGCGATGCGGGTGTGGAACTGGGTGGTCCAGCACAATCTGGTCCTAGTCATCGTGCACGTTCCAGGCATTCTAAATGTCCTGGCAGACAGTCTCAGCAGGTCTCGGACCCTAGCTTACGAATGGGAATTAAATCAGGAAGTGGCAGAATCTCTTTTCCTAAGTTGGGGGCATCCGAAAATCAACCTTTTCGCCTCCCAGTACAACTCAAAACTTCCCAGTTTTTGCTAGCTCGGTCCAGGGCATGGTGCTTTCTGGCATGACACGCTGTCTCTCTCCTGGACAGGGACATTTTTGTACGCCTTCCTTCCGTTTCGCATTTTCCAGAGGGTCCTTCTCAAGCTTCAGGCAGAGAAGGTGAGGATGATTCTCATCGCCCCTCTGCAGCCGAGACAAATTTGGTTTCTGCTGTTACAATAGCTAACCAGGGAGCCACCGGTTCCACTTCCAGTGACCCACGACCTCTTGACTCAGGATCACGGTCGCCTGGTTCGTCTGGGGCTCAGGACCCTGTATCTTCATGTATGGCTCCTGCAGATATAGCAATTTCTCACTTTGCTGTCTCCTCTCGAGTAGCTCAGGTTCTTTTAGAAGCTAGAAAACCCTCCACTCATTCCACTTATGCCATGAAGTGGAAATGTTTTTCCATTCTGGGTGACTTCAAAGAGGTGGAACTCCTTTTCTTTTTCCACCCCACAAGTCATGGACTATCTCCTTCATTTGTCAGACTCGGGTCTGTCTTATTTCTCCTTGAATGTTCACCTTTCGGCAATTTTGGCATACCACGAGCTGGGGGATGGTAAACCCATGGCTCAGTTGGAGGTCTCAAAAACCTTTTAGAAAGGGATCCTCCATCTGAACCCCCCATCCGAAGCCCAGCTCCACCTTGGGATTTGAACTTTGTGTTGGAGAAGCTCACTCTTCCCCCATTTGAACTGGCCATGAGCTGTGATTTGTGCTTCCTTTCCTGGAAGATGTTATTTTTAGTTGCCTTTACGTCAGTTTGAAGGATTTCGGAGCTTCACACTCTGGTTTGTAAAGAGCCTTCTCTTATTTTCCAGAAGGACCGGGCGGTCCTCAGGACAAATCCTAAGTTTTTACTCAAGGTGGTGTCAGAAGCTACACTGAACCAATCAGTTGAGCTTCCAGTTTACTTTCCGTCCCCTTCAAACAGAGGTGAGGCACTCCTGCACACCATGGACGTCCATCGGATCTTTCGGTGCTACATATAGTGAACCAAGGATTTCTGTAGCTGCGATCAACTTTTTGTTTCTTTTGCCCCCAGGTCAAAGGACAAAGCGGTTTCCAAGCAGTGCCTTTCCAAATGGTTAGGCAACTGTATTTGATATTGTTACCAAAAGTACAATAAACCTCTGCCGGGTCCTATCAGAGGTCATTCTACTAGGGGCATGGCTGCTTCCGCTGCCTTTTTGCGGAATGTCTCTGTGGCTGATATCTGCGCCACAGCAACTTGGAGTTCTGTCCATACCTTTACTAAACACTACAGTCTGGACATTGCCTCTAGGCGGAGGACTGGCTTCGGCCTAGCTGTCTTGCAGGGCCTTCTGTCCTAGGCTGGGTCCATTCTGGTCCCCAGTTTTTTGTTGGAGTTATTTTCTCCTCCTCCCTTGTTTCTCTTGGTCTCTCTTTGGAGGGACTGCTTGGGACTTAGTCCTATATGTAATGACCTACTGAAGGAACCCTCTCGAAGTAAGATGGTACAGTTACGTAGGAACTTACCGTAACAGTAGATCTTCGAGAGAGGTTCCTTCAGTAGATCATATTTTTCCCTCCCTCCTTCCCTTCATTTTATTTCTCATACAGGGACTCCAAATCCTGTTTATTCCTGCTGTCAGGCCTCTTCCTGGCTCTGGCGGGAGAACTGGATGGCGGGTGTGGGGACCGCCCACTATATATGGCCACGCTGACATCAGTCACGTGACGCCGGGTGGGCGGTCCCCCATCAGAGATTGCTAGAAATGTCTGCCGTGTGGCCCAACACCTGGGGGTGTCAGTCCTGTATGTAATGACCTACTAAAGGAACCTCTCCCGAAGATCTACTGTTACGGTAAGTTCCTACGTAACTGTACTTTCTGTTCCATCTTGAATTTGACATAGCACAGCGCCTACTGCAAAGGAACTAGCATCTGAGTAGAGCTTGAAGGGTTGGTCGAACCTTGGATAGGCCAGTGCTGGGGAAGATATTAGGTTTTCTTTCAGGGTTTCAAAGGCTTCTTTGCATTCGGAAGTCCATGTATAGTCACATCCCTTTTTGGTGAGGGCGTACAGTGATGCTGCAATCTTGGCATAGTTGCAAATGAACTTTCAGTAATAGCCAAACAAGCCCAGGAAAGCTCGAAGGTCTTTGAGATTGTTAGGTTCTGGATAGTCTTTGACTGCTGAGAGCTTGTCTGGGTCTGGAGAGATGCCTTGAGAACTAACAATATATCCCAGGTAATGAATTTGATGCTGTGCAAAAACAAACACTTCTCTGGGTGAAGCTTAAGATTGGCTTGTCTGAGACATTCAAACACTTCTTTGAGATGTTGGAGGTGCTCTGGGGAAAGGAGGTGTGCACAGTTGGTCAACTGGGTGCCAAACTGGTTGGCAGGCAGAAAACAGAGAGTGGTGGTAAACGATTAACAGTCAGAAGAGATGCAAGTCACAAGTGGGGTACCTCAGGGATCAGTCCTAGGGCCAGTCCTCTTCAATATCTTCATCAATGACATTGCAGATGGACTGGAAGGTAAGGTTTGTCTGTTTGCAGATGGCACCAAGACCTGCAACAGAGTAGATGATCCAGATGGGGTGGGCAGAATGAGAAGAGATCTGGATAAACTGGCAAAATGGTCAGAAGAGTGGCAACTGTGGTTTAACGCAAAAGAAGTGCAAGATCATGCACATAGGGAAGAAACCTTGAAGCTACCTATAGGTTGGGAGGGGAGTTGCTGGCAATCACAAGGGAAGAAAGAGACTTGGGCATCATCATCATCACAGATTACCTGAAATCATCCAAGCAGACCACTAAAGCAGTAGGTAAGGTTAGAGGGATATTGGGGTGTATTACTAGGGATATCACAAGTCATAAGAGGAAGGTAATAATCCCTCTTTGCAAGACACTGGTTATGCCCCATCTGGAGTACTGCGTGCAGTAGTGGAAGTCGCACCTGCACAAGGATATTAACAAAATGGAGGCAATCTGGAGAAGGGCAGCCAAAATGGTACAGGGACTGCATCAGAAAACTTATGAGGACAGAGTAATAGAGCTCAACATGTATACCCTAGAGCAAAGGAGGTAGAGGGGTGATATGATCGAAACATTCAGACAGCTTAAGGGCATTAAGAAGGTGAAAGAGTCTAACATGTTTGAGTATATTGCACTGTATGTGTTTTTTCTTTTGTACCTTGAAGCACCCTGTTGTCTTGCTCTGCTCGAGCTATAATTTTATTTCTAGTGCTGTTAGCTGCGTCTAACACATACTGTCTGATTGCAATATATATTTTCTGTATTGTGTTCTCCCCTCCCCTTCCCTCTCCCCCAGGATGCAACTGGAACCGAGCAGTACTCTGCTCAGTGTGCTCTCCTGGTGAAACTCTTAAATAAATAAATAAAAGAAAAATAGCAGGACAAGAGGACACAGCATTAGATTAGAGGGTGGTTGATTAAGGGATAATGTGAGGAAGTTCTTTTTCACAGAAAAGGTGGTGGATGCATGGAATGGCCTACCTCAGGAAGTGATGGATATGAATACAGTGCAGGGCTTCAGACAGGCATGGGATAGGCATATAAGGGAATAATACAGATGAGTATGAATAGATAGGCCATTGACAGAGTAAAGGCCTATGGCACATTCATAAGATAGAAAAAATGGTCAGACTGGATGGGCCTTGCAGTCCTTATCTGCTATCAACTTCTATGTTTCTATGTTTCTCTGGAAAGGTTCTGCTGAAGGCAATAACATCGTCCAGGTAGACTAGGCAAGATTTCCAAGACATCCCACGTAGTATGGCTTGCTCAACACATTGGAATGTGGCTGGACTTTTCCGAAGTACAATAGGCAGACATTTGAATTGAAAAAGTCCCAAGTGGCAGCGCCATGCTGTGTGGACAAGAAAGCTGGATCAATAGAAACTTGGTAGAACCCACTCTGAAGGTTTAGAGTGGTGAAGTAAGCTGGACTGACTGCACCAAAACTCTCTTAAGGCATCTTCGGTTGTAGGTAATGGATGAACATCCTGCACCGTGTAGGTATTGAGTTTTCTGTAGTCTACCATGAAGCGATACCCTTTGTCCTTCTTTACCACCAGCAGGCAAGGTGCACCCCAGGAACCTGTAGGCTCTTCAACGATGTCTTGTTCCAGCATGTCTTTGATTATGTTGTCTAAGACTTGTTTCTGTTTGTGTCCCACTTTGTAGGCTTGCTGACGGATTGGTTTCTGGTTGGGCTGCACCTTGATGGTGTGTTGCAGGATATCACAGCAACCAAGCTTGTTATCTGGACCAACAAAGACATCCGGGTAACTCTCTAGGAATTTCAAAAGTTGTTGCTTTTCCGGTGGAGATGCTGGAAGTTTTGAAGAGGACAGTATCTGACTGAGGGGTAACTCTGGTGAAGCTGGAGTGGTCGTGATAGAACTGACAGGACTGGAGTTGGTGGAACCAGGCTGAGGTTCTTGCATGAGATGGAGCTGGTCCCCTGTAGACAAGCAGATAAACTTTCCGATGTTGGCACCCTTTGAGATGACTACTGGCTCATCTGTGAAGTTACAGCATGTTTGGAAGACTGTGTTGCTATGCACTGCAGACAAGGTGTTTCCTGTGAGAAGACCCAACAAATGCAGAGTGGGGGATCTCGTGACAATGCCAACAACACCTTGTGGAAGTGGTTCACCTCGAATGTTGGCAATCAAAACCATCTCTGTTTGAGGAGAGGCACAGTGACTAAGTCTGTAGCTGCGAGTTGCCTCCGAGGGTCTGGTGACAGTGTGTTGGATGTGAAATCTAGGATGGCTTTGTGAGCTTTGAGGAAGTCCAGGCCAAGAATCACTGCTGGTTGTAGATCAGGCACTAGGTGGAACTTGACAGTAGCTTGCTGTGAGCTAAAGTGTAGCTTGAGATAGACCATGCCTGTGATAGGTACTGTAGCTGTACTTGCTGTGATAATGTACTTTAGGTCAGCTGGAGAGACATTAGATACGTGATGAATAGCTTGGTTGTTCAGAATACTGTTGTTGATAAGTGAGATTTTTGCTCCAGTGTCGACCAAGACATGCGTGGACCAATCTCTGTTGGTTACAGGCACATAGTTTGCTAGGAGAGGTGATCTGATGACAGGTACTGTTGCCTCTGGAAGCGAAAGGATGTCTTGAGTTTGCAGTTAGAGGGTGCGGTTTGTTTGAATTGTGAGAGTCAGAGGGGCAGTCAGTTGCTGTGTTCCTCTGATCGTGGGAGTGGTCGCGGTTATCTTGTTGATTGTGTGGCGGTGGGCGCCTTTGATTCTCTTGATTTCTGTTGTGGTACTTCAGCTTTCGGCAGACAGCGGCAGTGTGTCATCTGAATCCACACCACTGGCAGGTCACAGGTTCACGTGAAGGTGGAGGTGGATCAGGTGGATGTCGAAATAGTTGAAGGGCATTGACACAGGTAGCAGAAGAAGCAACTGAGCTGCTGTGCAGACTATTGACAGTTTTGGTGAGTATCTGTATCATTGATTGCTGCTGCTGGACTCATGTTGCGAGTGCGTGTAACTGTGATGACTGAGGCGCTTGTACAGAGGTAGCCTGGGACATTGACATGGACTGTTGTGCAAGTCGAGCAGCTTGGATTGTGTCCATCCAGGTTGTTGGTTACTGTTGGATTACATAAAGACAGAGTTGAGAAAGCAGTCCCCGGACAAAGGTTATGATTTGCTTTTTCTCAGCTTTCTGCAGACGTTTGCAGTGAGACACAGTGTCCACTATGATGGCTTCTAGAGATTCAGAAGGTTGCATGGTATGTTACCACAGCTGTTGTTCCAATACCCAGGGCAGATGTGCTTGGAGAAAATAGTGTTTGAAAGTTGCATACAAGGTGGCAGTATCTCCTTTGACGTGTTCTGGAAGTTCGTTGAACCAGGACATGGCAGTCCCTCTCAGAAACAAGCACAAGGCATTGAAAATATGCAGAGGATCAGTCCAGCCATGTAAGGAAATCCAGGCTTGAAGCTGCTTGAGCCAGTCAACAGCATCTTCGTGAGACAAGGCTGAGAAGGATACTGGCTGTAGGCTAGTATGGACTGTGGTGAAATAGCTTTAATGTAGGCTAGGTCATCTTGAATGACTTGCATAGCTGGTGCTCCTTGAACTGAGATGGATGACTGGATGTCATGCAGGATGATTTCTGTTTTGTAGCCCCATGCCCTTGAGGTGGGTGAAGGTAGAACTCCAGACGCTCCGACGTCCATATCTGCGTCTTCGGATATTGTGATTGGAGACGAGCTGCATTTCACCGATGAGACGGTCATAAGGATGAGAAGGAGTTGCCATCGTGCAGGAGATGGGACGTCGTGGAGCAGATGAAGTGCTGAAAAGAAAATATTTTTGTAAGCAAAAGTACGATTATTTGTAAGTAAAGTTCATCGGTTAACGTCTTAATAAACAATTCCCACTCAATTCTGCGTTGTCTATTATTTAAATAAAGTTTTTGTTGTAAAAATCAGTTATTTGTTGCAGTGTCCATTCATTTCAATAGGATTGCCATTGATTTCTATGGAGTGAGGTTATTTTAGTGCCCTTCACAAAATAGCCGCTGAACTGTGACATACAGTTCCTGTCTTCCTTGACTGTAGCAAGATGGCTGCCAGTAGGGGTGTTAAGGGTCACTTCCTTTCTTCACTGTGTAAACAAAGATGGATATTTTGTGCCACGAGGCTGCTGTGGAACTCTGCAGTGGTTAAAATGGCGATTCCTGTGGCTGCTGTCCTTCCCCAGCTGAAAATGGCGGGCTTTTTTTTCTTTGGTGAGTGACAGAATGGAGAGTTGCTGTATTTATTTGATTGTTGTCTGTTTAGGGTTATTGAGCTTAAGCTTTATTTTTATTGTTCTGCTATCTCCCAGGCTCTGTACTATAATTATTTTTCTAGGAGCGTGGATATGTTGTTCATCCACACTCTTTGGCATGTCCCCGCTTTAAATCTCACTGGAAGTCTTCAAGCTGGGTTCTCCCACCACTCGGGTGGTATATACCTTGGCTCCGCCCCATAACGCCAGATCTTCCTTTCCGCTGGAAGATTCAGGTTGTTTCCCTCGTGCTCACGCATTTTGTAGGCCCTGGCTTTCAAACCTTCAGTACTGGAAATTCGCGTTGCTCGCATTAGCGATCGCAAGTTTGCTGCTTCGATCATGGAAGACAAGTCTTCCCCTTGATTTCATTGGTGCCCTTGCGGCCAGAAGATGTCGCGCACCGATCCCCACACCGCATGCGTCTATTGCCTTGGTGTCGACCATGACACCTCGAAATGCAATTTGTGTCTTGCCTTTCATCCCAACGTCCTCGATGACCATCTCGTACGCCTGAAGCTGGGGAGGCTGGAGAAGAGGAACCCTCCGGTGAAATCCAAGGAGGCTCAGTGGGTGGTTTCCACGGCTGCGGGATCCACCAAACAGTTGGAACGCATGCAAGCCTTAGAGGAGGAAGCGTCTCATGCTGCAGATTCCTCTCGGAGCTTCTTCATTCTGCTCAACCTGGGCTCCACCTTCTCCAGTTCCTTCTGAGAGTTGTGCCAGTCTCTCCCAACCAAGGGAGAGGCGCCTGCAGGCTTGCACCCCTCTCGATCCCGTAAGCAGGAGAAGGATCCGGGATTGTCTTTGTCTCAACGGAGATGTTCTTGGGAGTGGGAGAGATCTCGATCCCAGGAGCATACGGTCTCGACTTCGGTCGAGATCGCGTCTTTGGACGCTGGCTTTTCGGCTTTGCCATCTGGTCAGTTGACCAAATTATCAATCGACGAGATGGAAATTATAATCGATCAGATCGATCCGATATCACCGACTCTGGTCGACGATTCCCTCAATCAAACCCCTAATCTGGTCTGTCCAGTGATGAGACCCAGCCTGCTGGGACTCCCGTCGATGATGTGGTCCCTGATCCCGGGAAATCACCGGCCCCGCCGGTGTCTCCCGAGTGACCGAGATGGCCCATCCAATCTTGATCGAGGTATCGGACCCCCTCGACCGACAGGCTGAGGAAGAGCCATAAATGCTCTAAGAAGAGGCAACACCCTTGATCGTTCTCATCCTCCTCGGATGAGGAGAGGCTCTGACGGAAACTCTGTCGGCGCTACGAGGACCTCATGTGGCAGCAGCTAATTTTGACTGGGCAGAAGCCAACTCCAGCTTCTACACCGGCCATTACTTGGCCTTCGCCTCCTAGGCCGAAGCCGACTCCTTTGGAGCTGATTAAATCGGTTCCCCTGCCTGCAGAGCCGGAAAAACCACCAGTTCGGCCCAGAACGGTCTCTCCACCAATTTGATGGAACCACCACCCAAACAGCCTGTGGGAGGGGCTCCTTCCAAGGAAGATAGACCTGACACCGGGCTTCCCCGACCAGTGTCAGTCATGGTCACCCCGGACCACCGTCGGTGGGTCGAAGGTGACCTGGGTGGTCACCCATTATACCCGCATTCCTTGGATTCGGACCTCACTGGCTTGCATTCTCATCCAGGGGATGATGACTCAACCATTGGCTTAGAGACGGAGGACAGTCCCTTATCTTTCCAAGGGATTCTTTGCCTCATTTCTGAATCTACAGGGATGCCCCTGGAGCCCATCCAGAAAAAGGCGGAGTACCCTCTTACGGACATCCTTAACAGAGGGGATACACCGACGGAGGCCTTTCTTGTGGCTGAGGCTGTTGTCGGCCTGGCTCTAGAACTTCAGCTGCGCCCTACCTTTTGTCCAGCTCTGTCTGCCCGCATGGCTCGCAAGTATGTGGTGCCCATGGGGTCCCTTGCGGGGTTCACAGAGCACCCTTCAGCCGAGAGCCTGGTGACCACCTTTGTGTTCAGGCATACTGGCAGTTCTGCCGACACTGAACGACCTCCTGATAAAGAGTCCAAGCTCTTGGACCATTCAGCTAGGAAGGTCTATGCTGCTTCCTCCTGGGGCCTTCGTAGGCAAGTTCGGTTGTCATCATGGCACACTTCTCTCGCGCCCTTTTAAGGTCACTGGATGAAGTCCTCCCATATCTCTCCACGGACATGCAGACCACGGTCAAGCAGGTCCAGGATCAGGGCAGAGCTGTTGCCAAACAACAGCTTCAGACGGCCCTGGACATCGGGGATTCTTGTGCCCGCTTGATGGCTGCTGCCGTTGCCTCTCGTCGCAGGGCTTGGCTGAGGCTTTCCCCCTTCCCAGCAGATACCCAGCACAAATTAGCTGACATGCCCTTCCTCGAGATGGACTTGTTTGGCCCAGAAGTGGCTGGTCACCTTCAGCGCATTGAACAGTCCAATGCCATCTTGGACGCCGCTTCTGCCAATGGTTCTTCAGGCAAGACCCAGCAGAAGAAAAAGAAGAAGCCTTTTCAACACTCTCCCCCTGCAGCTCAACAGTCCTCCTTCCAAGGTGAACAGCAGCAGCAGGCTCAGGCTGGGCGCCCCGAGGCCCAAGCCCGGACCGCAACAGGCCGTAAAGGAGGCAGAGGTTCAGGTCCTGGAGTCTCCTTCTCCAAGCCTGCTCAGTGATGGGGTGGGGACTGTCGACCTCTCTCCCATCACGTCAGCTCTGGGTCCTCCCATGGGGGGCCGGCTCCGCCACTTCCTTTCCGCCTGGTCTGTTGTCACTTCGGATAGGTGGGTTCTCAAAGTGGTTGGTCAGGGACTGCCTCTGGAAATCGAGCAATACCCTCCAAGCCGAGCCCACGCCCCTTGGGAGGAAAGAGTATCCGCTCAGAGTCAGTTGGCTCTCCGAGACGACATCACTCAACTCCTCCTCAAGGAGGTAGTAGCTCCAGTGGCGGATCCTCCAGCAGACCCAGGCTTTGTCTCCAGGTATTTCTTGGTGCCCAAGCGGACTGGGGGCTGGCGCCCCATTCTAGATCTGCAAGACCTGAATCAATATCTCAGGTCATGCACCTTTCGGATGGTCACTCTGTCCCAGATCATACCATCCTTGGAGCGAAATATGTGGTTCTGTTCACTGGATCGGCAGGATGCGTCCTTTCACATCCCAATCCATCAGTGGTTCCTACGCTTCAGGGTCGAAGGGACCCTGTACGAGTTCCGAGCCATGCCGTTCAGCCTGTCATCGGTCCTACGGGTCTTCACCAAATGCATTGCAGTGGTGGTGGCCCATCTCAGACGTCGGGGGTGGGGGGCAGGATTTATCCTTACCTTGACGATTGGCTCCTAGCAGGTTCCACCCAACAGGAGGTGGAGAGGTCCAGGGACCTGGCCCTCCAGATCAACTCCCAACTCGGCCTCCTGATCAACAAGGCCAAGTCAGAACTTGTGCCTTCTCAGGTGATGGGTTTCATCAGGGCAGAGCTTGACTCTTGTCAAGCCAGAGCTCGGCTCCCGGCAGACAGGGTGGACGTTCTTTTCTCTGTTGCCCAGTCATTTTCTGGTTGGGCACTTGTGCCCTGCCCAGGACTTTCTGCACCTTCTGGGATACATGGCGGTGTGTACCTCAGTGGTCCATTGGGCCCGGTTGCACATGCTCCCCCTCCAGTGGGAGCTAGTCACCCAGTGGACTCAGCGCAGTGGTCATTTTGACCAGCTGATCACTGTAACTCAGAAGATGTGGGACACTCTCCAGTGGTGGACCACCCCAGACCAGTTGCAGGAGGGGATCCCGTTTGTCTGCCCCGAGCTGACTGTCATCCTCATGACCGATGCCTCTCTCTTGAGCTGGGGAGCCCACATGGGGGACAAAAGGACCCACGGGCTCTGGACCCCTGAGGAGTCCCAATGCCACACCAACCTGTTGGAGCTCAGAGCAGTCAGTCTCGCACTGTCAACTTTCTCTCCTCAGCTCCAGGGTCAAGTGGTTAAAGTCTAGACGGACAATACCATGACCATGTACTACCTCGACAAACAGGGCGGCACGCGCTTCCGACTGCTGTGCAAGGAGGCATTCTGCATCTGGACCCTCGTGAGTTGATTGGAGGCAGATCTCTTAGCCATCCATGTGGCAGGAGCCTCAAACCATGTGGTGGATGCTCTCAGCCGCTTAGGCCAGACATCCCACTAGTGGTCTCTCCATCCAGAGGTAGCTTACAGTCTGTTCTCCCGTTGGGGAAAACTGATGGTGGACCTGTTTGCCTACAGGGAAAACACCAAGCTGTGGCTGTTTCATGCCCGTCCCCATCAGCAGGGCTTGCTGCAGGGGATGCCTTCTCAAGGATGTGGACCCCAAGCCTCCTCTACGCCTTTCCTCCATTTCCTTTGATCCACAGTGTGCTTCTCAAGGTTAGGAGGGACAAGACGAAGGTGATTCTGGTAGCCCCAGACTGGCCGCGCCAATTCTGGTATCCAGATCTCCTCAGTCTCAGCTGCAGGCCCCCGGAGCATCTTTGCACACGCCCAGACCTGATATCATTCAGTCAGGGGAAGGTATTCCATCCAGACCTTCAATCCCTGCACCTCACAGCCTGGTACCTGAGCGGCTAGAGTTCCAGGCTTTGGGTCTTTCCCAAGATGTCTACACCATGGGGGAGGCATCCAGAAAGGAATTGACCAGGAAATGTTATGCCCTCAAATGGAAAAGGTTTTCCATTTGGTGTCAGGACAAGGGCCTGGACCCTCTGTCCTGTCCAGTGACTGACATTCTTGACTGCCTTTGGTCTCTGTCCAAAGGGGGTCTTCAGTCATCGACCCTTAGGGTGCACCTGGAAGCCATCTCTGCTTACCAGACGCAGGCCGGTCAGCCGACGGTGGCGCAGGAGACAGTGGCCGGGCGCTTTTTCAGAGGCCTGGATCACATATATCCTCTGATGTGTGAACCTCCACCTCCGTGGGATCTACTGCTGGTACTGGCAGAGCTCATGGGGAAGCCATTCTAACCAATGCACAAGTGTGCCTTGTCACACTTGTCATGTAAGACTGCCTTCCTGGTGGCTGTCACGTCTGCCAGAAGGACAGTGGAGCTCCAGACACTTTCGGTGGACTCCCCTTATCTGGTCTTCCACAGGGACAAGGTTGTCCTACGCCCGCACCCGAAATTCTGTCCGAAGGTGGTGTCAGAGTTTCACCTTAACCAGGTGTTAACTCTGCCGGTATACTACCCTAATTACACCTCGGAGGCCGGGTACAGGCTCCATGCTTTGGACCTGAGACATGCTCTCTCCTTTTTTTTTTTATACTTTCAATTTTTATTACATTTTCTTACTGAACACAGGTGTTTACATACATTCATACAAATACAGACAGTACATAACTTATCCCACATTACTAAAGACAATACAACACTTAACATAAATAACCTTAACTTTAAGGCATAATCCAATTAATTTAAATACATTATTTAAAAATTTTAAATAGATCTGTGGAAGAGGATATAGGACAGATCCTCCAAGAGGCCACCTCACCCAATCAGCATCTTGTGAGGGAGAGGGGAAAGCGGTCCCCACAGAGGTGAACATATATGACCCTGACCTCGGCACAAACCTTACTTCTGCCTCCGCTATAACTCCGTCCTCTTGAGTGGGACTTCTTAAGGTATAAATTCAGGCCTAATCCTGGACATATATAGAATCCACCTCCTCCATATTAATTCAAGGAGAGGCAGTCTTTTATTTAATGCTGCTGTCAGGGCCTCTCCACAATATATAGATATCTAGATATCATTATATCATGCGACTGTATTATGGATGTTTTTTTGTTAGTAAGCCATAATCTGGTTATCGTCTTCTGACCAGCCAAAATGGCATACTTAAGTAATTTAGCACTATTAGGATCCCTGTGGCCTCTTGGAATATCAAATAGAAAAAACATTGGCACAGACACTTTAAGGCCTGGGTCAAATATGGATTGTAAGGCTTTTTCTAGTTCCACAATAAATTCCCCTAAGTCCGGGCATTCTCACATTATATGATACAAGGCAGCAGGGGCAAACCTGCAACCTCTCCAGCATTTTGCCACTTTGACCCCCTGGTACTTAGCTTATATGCATCTTCCAGGCAAATTCTCTCCACCCAATATGTGAAATCCTTAAATATAATCGAGTTTCGGCCCAGGCCCATGTCTCCTCCTGTATTGGTATACCCAAGTCCTTAGACCATGCCCCTCTAGTGGGAGTTGTATTATCCCCTTTCCAGGCAAGAAGCTCTTGATAAAGAAAGGAGATTATATGTGAGGAGGAGGTTTTATTCTCCACCGCAGCTCTTAGTATCCCCAGAATCAGGGGGTGGGGGGGAGTAGTCTCCCCTTCTCCATGCTTTATTAATAAGAGTTTTCACATAATCTCTTATCTAGAAGTAGAGGAACCTATCGCTTCAAGAGAGACCATACTGATCCACCAGGTCCTGAAAAGATTTAATCACTGATTCTTCCAGAAAGTGCCAAATTAAATGCAGCCCTTTTTTTTTTCACCCATTTCTTAAAATCAAGGTCCCAAACTGCCGGTTCGAAAGATTCTGTATAAGGTATTGAACCCAGGAGATATCTCCAGTTCCTGAGGGGTTTATCCTCTAGCACTTCCCGCCATACTCTTACTTTTACCTTAGTGTATGGATTCAGGACCCCCCCAGCAAGATTTCATGTAGATTATCTGTATTCATCACTGCCAGTTCAAGTGTTTTCCATTTAGCTATAGATCCCTTATTTAACCAGTATAATGAAGTCCTGAGTTGTGCAGCTTTATAATAAAGTTTGAAATTAGGTAGGACCAGACCTCCCCTCTCTTTTGGAGCCTGTATAACCGACAGCTTTATCCTCGGCCACTGCCTACCCCATATAAAGCATTTAATTCTTCTGTTGAGGGTACCATACAATGAGTCCGGTATCTGGACCGGAAGGGTCTGTGCCAGATATAAAAATCTAGGTAAAACTACCATTTTTACTGTTTAAATTCTGTGTAAAAAAGAGATGGGGATGCTCTGCCAAAATTCCAAATCTTTTATTAGATTATCCATCATTGGGGTATAGTTAAGCTCATATATTAGCTCTGGGTCCGTCCTAATCTGCACTCCCAAATATTTAAAATTCGTCAAGTTCCATCTAAAGGGGAACTGTGTTTTAATCTCTTCCTCTGGTTCATAATTGGATTTCAGAACCTCTGTTTTATTGGGGTTGACTTTATACCTTGCCACCTGCCCAAATTCCTCTAAAATTTCCCATAGCCTCGGTAATGCTCTGTTTGGATTCCTTAAATAAATCAGCAGATCATCTGCGTACAGGGCCAGTGTGTGTTCTTCTCCCCCAATCTCAATCCCCTTTACCTCCCTATCCTGTCTGAGCATTCCTGCTAGCGGCTCCAAATATAAAGCGAAGAGAAGGGATGACAGGGGGCACCCTTGCCTCGTTCTTCTCATGAGAGGGAAAGGCTCAGAGGTCCTGCCATTAATTTTAGTATATGCTCTAGGTCTATTATAAATGTTATTAATCACTTTTATAAATATTTCCGAGAAACCAAATGTTTTTAATGTCAGGCCCAGGAAGTTCCAGGCTACCCGGTTGAATGCTTTCTCAGCATCCAAACTAAGAGTTAAAAGAGGTGACCCCGACCGGGCAGCCTGGAACAAAATCTGTAATGTTCTCCTAATATTGTCCTGTGCCTGATGACCTGGTATGAATCCTGTCTGATCAAAATCTATAAGAGAGGGCAGAATCAACTCCAATCTTCGGGCTAAAATTTTAGTATATATTTTATAATGTATATTAAGGACCGAAATTTGTCTGTATGAAGAGCATTGGGCTATATCTTTCCCCAGTTTTGGGACACTGGAAATGATTGCATAATTCCAGGTATCTGGATAGTGTTCACCTAACTGTGCTTCTCTACAGGCCGTCAGAAGTGGGCCTTCGATCTCTTGTGAGACGTGCTCTCTTCTATTACAGGGAGAGGTTCGCCAGCTGTTTGTCACCTACGCTGAAGCCGCTTCTGGCAGACCTGCAGCAAAGTGGACTATTGCAAGATGGATTACATCATGCATAGGTCTGTGCTGTGAGTTGGCGGGGCAAGGAGCCTCCCAGAAGGAAAAGAGCTCATTCTACCCGCCATACCGCTGCATCGGTGGCTGCTTTCAGGGACATTCCTATCCAGGAAATCTGTCGGGCTGCTACCTGGAAGTCAGCAAGCACTTTCATCACCCACTACCACATCGACCTTGAGTCACGCCGGGATGCAGGTTTTGGGGCCTCAGTTCTCCAATCTCTGTTCCCTAAGTAGGGGGCGTGCGCCTTGCCTTCCTCCTTCCGGAGAACTGCTAGGAGTCTGCCAAAAAGTGTGGATGAACAACATATCCACGCTCCTAGAAAAACAGGTTGCTCACCTGTAACAGTAGTTCTAGGAGTGGTATATGTTGTTCATTCACACGGACCCACCCGACCTCCCCAGCTGCGGACGCACACAGCCTGGCTTCCGGCAGGCAAAGATCTGGTGTCATGGGGCGGAGCCAAAGTATATACCACCTGGGTGGGTGGGAGGAGCCAGCTTGAAGACTTCCAGTGAGATTTAAAATGGAAGGGGGCATGCCAAAGAGTGTGGATGAACAACATACACCACTCCTAGAACTACTGTTACAGGTGAGTAACCTGTTTTTTTGGTTTGCTCCCAGGGCTGTCTCTTTGTTTATTAATATGTACTGCTTCCTGCTTATATTTTTATGAATCACTGTGCCCCGCTTGAATTCCTGGAGTGCTTTACTTTTCTCTGCTCCATTTTTATTTATTATTATATTTTTTTTCTCATTCATAGTTGTATGACTGCATGTTAGCTTTGGTATGTGGCCCAAGTGGTGGGGCATCAGGGAGTGGATCGCTTCATACATTTGTAGTCCTGATTTTTTTGTGCTGTTGTATGTCCCCCATTTTGTTTAAAAAAAAATTGCTGTGCTCCCAATTTTCCTTTTCTTGTGCCCCATGTTTTATTTAGTTTTTGTTTGGCACCTCCATCTTTATTTGTTACACTCTTGCAGGGCCGTTTTTGTTGCGTGGTTGAGTGGGGCGAGTTGGGGAGCGGTTGCTGTCTGTGCAGCTGCAGGCCCCCAAAGAAGCCACGGTCGGGAGGTAGCGGAGCTCCGTTGTACAGGAGCAGGGCTGGAGTGGCTTTGCTGTGGCTGTAACAGTTTGGAGAGCGTCTTGCTCCATTTGTTGCAGGGCATGGAAGGAGTGGAGGAGCGGGTTGCTGTATATGCGGCCGTGAGTGGAGTTGTGGTTGGAGGCAAGCTGGGGGGCCGAGAGGCTTTTCTAGTTCTCCATGGCTGCTGGAACAAGAGGAAAGCTGTTGCGGTGAGTCGGGGAGCTGAGCCACGGTATTTTGCGGTTGTTGGGGTAGAAGCTGTGTAAAAGATGGCCCAAAGCACTGGATGCAATTGCTCCCTTTTATTTCCATAGCAGTCCTCATGGAACGGCTTGCTGAGCCGCGGAGTTGAGCGGGAAGGTAATTTGCAGAGCCGCATTTATTGTATTGAATGGTGGTCGGCTTTTGCAGAGGCGGCAGCAGTGTGAGGCATGAAGCTGAACTGTTGGGTGCTGGATCCCTATGTGGCAGCCAGGAGCGTGTGTAAATGGAGCAGTCCCTTTGTGCAGTACATTGATTTATGTTTTTCTTCTGGGCTGCGATCCTCACTGGGTTGAGAGGGAGGGTGTTTGGTAAAACATTAATGTTTTGTGACAGGCAGGGAGTTTCATGCAGGCCTGTTGCCACGAGGTGATGCTGAAGGGGGTGGGCTATTCACAGCTCCATGGAGCACAGGGTTGGCATTTTTCATTTTTCAACAGTTCTGGCATTGAGCTGCTGGCTAGCAGTGCTGAACAATGGTACTGTTGATTGTCTTGTACAGGATGTGGTACAAGGAACATTCAAACTGTTCAGGCATACTGGGAGAGATGACTTGGGGCACCAAGTGACGCATACAAGCAAGATGGGGTCTGGGCAGAAGAAGGGCTGCATTCTCCACCATGTGTGGCGTTTTGGTTTGGTCTTCCACTAAAGACCCTTACCTTCTCTCTAGTCTGCCAGATCCCTTTGCTGGTACTGAACGAACTGAGTCGGACGCATAAATTAAGTGCATAAATTATTTCTTCTGTACAGCAGGAAGTTCTTCTCCTGAGGTCTAGCCCCAGACTGACTGACTGACTGACTGACAGAGAATCTAAGGGGTTTATAGCCCCTGCTAAGGCAGTACGTAGCTTATTAGCTACATAGTTCGGGGAGCAGTTAAAGGGACAGCAGCTGACATTAGCCCTATACATAAGTGTACTCCACAGATGAATTGGGGGAGGATTTAATGTTCTGACATTTTTCTTGATATATCCAATTTTAACCCCAGGCAAACATGTGACAGCACTATTTAGTTTATCTTTTCTGCACACGTAACTATCTATGCACTTCATAATCAAGTCACCTATGAGAAATCTTTGTAATATCCTGGATATAGTAGGTCTAGTGTAAAGGTTTTTATCATTGTATTGTGAACAAGAAGGGGAGAAGAAAGAACCATTCAGAGGCAGAGGGAGCAGGTTCCAAAACACTAGAAACATATTCATGCATATAAATAATTGCACATTCATGGAAAATGTTTTCCTGAGTACAGTATAGCAGTACCTCCCTATGAATAAATACATGCAATGAACCTGTTTTTTTTTTTGTTTACCTCAGTAATTGTTTAATTTTTTGACTGCCTTTCTTTGGTTCCAGAGACTTTGATTCCCTAGATGAACATAATGTTGAGAAGAACAATCAGCTGGCATTTGATATTATGGAGAAAGAGTTTGGGATCTCTCCCATTATGACTGGGAAGGAGATGGCATCGGTGGGGGAGCCTGACAAGCTTTCCATGGTGATGTATCTCACTCAGCTCTATGAGATGTTCAAGGATACAGTTCTTCCTGCTGGTAAGTTACTAACTGGCTGCATTGCTTTGCTGTGGAGAAAATTAAGAAAACTGGTACTGAAAAATACTCTCCAAGCTGAAATTGAGTTATTTGTCTTATTATGGGGAGCATAATAACATTCCCATTTTTAGGATTTGTTGGTAATTTCTGTACACTGTAAATAACCTGTTTGTGCACATCTACATTATATCCCAGGCATCTGATGGCAGATTGGGCTGACAATTGGAGGTTTTGTACACAGTGCAGGAATTTACAGAGCCAGTGAATTTCCGTCCAATTTGACCAGTGTTCGCAGTTACAGATTTCATAAAAAAAGTAAAATATTCAAAGCTTTTGAAAATGTTACCTTTTTTCAGAGTGGGCTATGCAACAACTGAATATTAAATCATAGAAATTTGAAGGGCAACAACACACTAAAAGTAAAGCTTTAACATAATTAGAATGTGAGCAGCAGAACCATTACGGTGTCCTTCCCCACATCTGCTGAACACTCGTACACTTACACAGGGTCTTTACCAACCTGTAGGTGCTTTTTTTTTAATTCCTGTTTTAAGTGATTGACTGGTTAGTGAGTAATTTGGGTTTAAAAATAACATTCTGGGCATGTGCATTATGCCAAAATTCATAAAAATGAGAGATGCCACCTGTGCAGAACAAATCTCTTGTATAACTTCCTGGATTCCTTCCATGTAATCACACTTGTACAGTTCCACTGAGCATGTGCAAAAGTCCTTAGAAAACCCATTGACACTTTGAATCCTTCCCTTCATGTTGCGCCTTTGCCCCTCTGTGACCCAGATCTTTCTTTCCATTGGAAAAGAGAAGTTGCACCTTTGGTAGCTCCTGCCTTTGGTGTTGTCTATACATTTTTTTTTTTTAAACTTTATGTTTGTTATTTTAGGTAAAAAAGTACATAATACCTCATACAGGGCAAATGACACAGGTAAATTTAGCTCAGCAGCTAATCAGACATTTGATATACAATTCAACATTCCCTGTAATCTGTTACAATAGGAAGTGGGGGTTTCCATATTAATTATTTTAAAACCACAGTTTTGACAAAGTGCCAGCCGCCTCAGCAGCAATGGAGGTTCCCTTATTTAGGTAGAATGTAAAGATTTGTTAACTGCAGTTTCTAAGAACTTTTATTTATCCATTTAACAGTTTACTGTACAAAAATAGGAGTATAGCTGGGCCATTGGTGCAGCGGTAGCGCTGCCACTTGCAACGCCATCGACCCGGGTTTGGAAATGAGCCTGGGGAGATGGAGAGCTGACGGGGTGGGGGAGGCTGAGCTTCCTCAGGACAGCTCGTCTTCTCCAGGAGGGAGGGGGGTCTCGCTCGCTACCTGACTGGCCTCTGGTAAAAGCCAGAAGAACAGTAAGTAGAGAGCATTAGGAAGGGGTTGGGCAAGATGGATGTCGGCGAGCAGCACCTTAACATCAGGGCGCACGCCTTTCCCTTAGAACAAGGGAAAAATCAGTGCCTCATCTCTGGGATGATGGAGCACCATACAGAGACCCTGATGGCTGCAGCTCCTGCCTGCCCTGATACTCCGGAGTCAGCGAAACTAGAAGTGTCTTGGGTGTCTGTGCCCCACCCTCGTATCCGCCTGGGGTATATCCAAGGCTCCATCCGGACTCGCCAGGGATCAGGTAGGTCATGATGCAGGGATACTGTAATGTGTGTCTCCTGAAGGAGCGGAGATCGGATGCAGGGGAGGAGTACAAATAGAAATTGAAAAAAAAAACAAACAATAGGAGTACATGTGCTTCCTTGAGCAAACCTTTCAGCATCACTGAATTAAACAATTCTGTATCACTTTCAAACTATTACATAAACCTCAGATGGTGTTAAACATCCTCCTTCATAAATCCAGTAACTCCAGGTTGGTGCATCAGGCAATCCGACGGAGTACGGCTAGAACTAAGTATCAGAGCTAAATACTTACCCGCCTCCAAGTCATAGTAGACTGAAGAAATACCCAAAAGCGGTGCTTACCACCACCACCACGACCTAAGCGTCCTGCACAAAGGCCTCTCTTCCATATTATATTCAAAGCCTCATACCATACTTTATGATGGGGTAAAAAGTAAACAGTTTCTTCATTTAAAGTCTCTGGAAATGCACCTAAGCCTACTTCGAAGTCCCAAAAAGTTTCAGTCTGACATAATCGTTTCAAAGAGCCACTGCAATTGTTTGAACAATCAGTCCTCACCCAACTCTTCTCCGGTGCACTCCTCCTCTAAGTTAGGCCTCTCCTGAGAAAATAACTCCTTCTTAGTCCTCTCTAACCACCACCCAGCATCTTTCAGCTCCGAAAACTGCCACGATTTTCTGGCATAAGTTATCTGCAGATGCACTGGCAATAAGAAAGAATGTATAATGCCAAGAACTCTTAAATTCTGATGGACTGCATTAAATCTCTTTCTGTGAGCCCAGGTCTGGAATGAGAGGTCTGGGTAACATTTGACATCTGCATCGTTGATGGTGAGCTGATAGGCTGTGCACGTAGTGCTGACAGAACTAAGTTCTGAATCTCAACTCCAGAAGTTTCCACTAAGATTGTACGGGGTATGTTGGTATCTCTAGGCCTGATGCGTGGATTAACCTGGTAGGCTCTCCTGAGGTTATTCCATTCAGAGTCACTTGGGGTAGAAATTGAAGCGTGAAGCTACTCTACCATAAAGGATAACAGGTTAGATCCCTCAGCCCCTTTGGGTATGCCTACAAAATGTAGATTGCCAGCCCGTACCTCATTTTCAGGGCCTCCAGCCTGCCCCAGAGCTGTGTGTTTTCCTGCGTCATGTTTGTCACAGTCACTTTGGTAGTAAGAGATCGTTTGTCGCATTCTGCAACTGCACCTGAAAGTTCTGTTAATATGGCATCTTGTTTTTCGAGTCTGGTCAGCTTTTTTTCTGTTTTTCTGTCCATAGATTTCATGGTTGCTAGCATCTTTTGCCATGGCACGTCTGCTGTAGACCCCGTTGCAGAGTCCAATTCAGGACATGCAGTTTCATCAGCCTTTCCTGCCTTTGCTACGCTGGGTTTTGAAGCTGCCAAAGTCGGGCCTTGCTTCTTCCCCATATTTGAGTTTAGGTTCACTTGAAAGCTGTTGAACTCCTGCGATTAGGGCACCAACTGGATTAAGAGTTTTCTAAGTTTGAAAGTTTATATTTTATATTTATTTAGCTCTGAAGTACAGAGCGTTGAAAGGAAGCTTCCTGCCTGGAGATTGGCTCTCTAGTGCCCCCTCTGTCCATCACTTTAGTTATCTTATCTATCTGTCTATGTTTGCATTAGTCAGCACTTTCCTTGCTACTGTAATTGGAGCTTAGTTTTTCGACCTTAATCATTTTTGGACTTTTGGAGGATTTTTTCTTCTGGAGTGGGCCACAAATGGTTGTAATTTTAGTCTTTGGTAACTGGGTAAGGCCCACTAGGCACAACAGCCTGTTTTCAGGAGTGACCTGGGAGTAATGGGGAGGTTAAGTGACTTGCCCAGAGTCGCACAGTATGCAGGTGGAGGTTGTGGAAATCAAACAGTGTAGCGCAGTGATTTAAGGCTCTGAGCTGCAAACCTGGAGACCTGGGTTTGAATCCCACAGCCCCCACTTGCATACTGTGTGACCCTGAGCAAGTCACTTAACTTCCTTGTACTCCCAGGTTGCACCAATAAACAAGCTTTCAGCTTAGTGTGCCTCTCCTGGTAAAACAAAGGTTAAAAAAAAAAAAAAAAAAAAAAATGGTCTGCTGGATGTACCAAGCTCATTCGCAGCTTGTTACTCTAACCTCTGGGCTATACTGCCAGCCCCAGTGATATACAGTTCTGCAGTTATCTTAGTCCTGAGCTATTGTCCCAGAGATAGCACTTAAGTTCATACTCTGCTCTGTGGTCACATTCCCTTCAGTATTGTAACAACAGATTTATTTCTCCGCTGAAGAGTGCAGATGCCCTGGAGTTTTGTTCCAGTTCTTGTGGCTTAGAAACATAGACCATGACAGTAGAAAAAGACCAGAGGTATTTTCAGTCTGCCCATATTCCCTAGAACCTTCCCTGGAACCTGTTGTTCCTCCAGGGTACTAATCCTCACTGTCTTATCGCCATTCTCCTCCCTGGTTTTGTCACCCCAGGTGATCACTAGTCCCTCATTCCGACCCATGCCTGCTTGAATCCCCTAACTGTGTTTCTACCCACCAGCTCATCCAACAGACTGTTCCAAGGTTCCACCACCCTTTCCTTCAAAAGCACTTCCTCACGTCCATCCTGAATCTCCCTCCTGTTAATTTTCACTTGAGATCATGTGACCTCGAGTTGGTAAATAATTCCCCACAGCTCACCTTGTTAATTCCTTTAAGGAACTTGAAGGTCTCTATCATATCTCCCCTCTCCCTTCTGGTTTCCAGTGAATACATATTTAGTGCCATGAGATGCTCCTCATGGGATCTACCCTGCTGGCCCTGAATCACTTTTGTTACTCTGCGCTGCACTGTTTCCAGCCTATCCCTGTCCTTTCTGAGGTGAGGGCTCCAGAACTGGACGCATTACTCCAGGTGAGGCCTCACCAGGGATCTGCATAGAGGAAATGTTATTACCTCTTTTCTTCTGCTATCAGTACCCCTCCTGATACATCACGGTATCCTGCTAACCTTGGTATAGGCATTGTAACACTGGCTCATTTGTTTAAAGAAGTTACTGATGATAACTCCTAGATCCCGTTCCTCTTCTGTAGTGCTGAGTCTCCCCCACCCATCCAGTACTTCGTCTTGCCTTCCTTTTCCCTAGGTGCATTACCATGCACTTTTTGGCACAGAATTTTAACTGCCAGACCTTTGACCACCCCTCTAGTTTTTGCAGGTCCTTCTGTATATCCCTTATTCCCTCATCACTATCCACCCTCCCACACAGTTTGTGTCATCTGCGAAGAGACGCCGCCTGCTCTGGATTCCCTCACCAGTGTCTCTAATGAACATGTTGAAGAGGACTGTCCCAGGACAGATCCCTATGGAACCCCTTTTGTAACCTCTCTTTCTTCTGATTTAACCCCATTGACCACCACCCTCTACTGCCTCCCCTCTAATCAGCTACCCACCCAGTTCACTACAGTTTTAGATGCACCCAAGTCTTCCATCTTTTTGAGCAGCCTTTTGTGTAGTACCGAATCAAAAGCCTTGCTGAAGTCAAAGTACAGTATATCCACAGTGTGGTCCTAGTCTACTTCCTTGTTGACCCAGTCAAAGAAAACAAGCATTTGTCAATGCAAAATATTTGCTTGCTGGCATTGGCATTGGTACTGTAGAAGTTACAGAGCTGCATAATAGGATTGGCAGCGAAGTAGTGAAGTGAAGCCAACCCCACTACCACCCTGCAGAGAGTGACAGGCATTGGGGTGTGCCTTTGGGTCGTCAGGCATAACGACCACGCCATTTCACCACACCCTATCCTGCAGACACTGACAAGTGTCACGGTGTGCCTTGGGGTCTTTGGCGTTATGTGCACCCCATTCCATCAGGAAATACAGTGAGATGGGTGCGGTATGGGAGAAGTGGGATGAACTTTGGGGGCAGAAGAGTCCAAGGCACACCTTGATGCCTCTCACTGGCTGCAGGGTGGGGTGGAATGGTATGAGCATTACAGGCAAGAATCCCAAGTCACACCCCTGATGCCTGTCATTCTCTACAGGGTGGGGCGTTATGGTCGGAAACCCTAACGCCTCAGGCATTCGTTGGTATTTTCACTCCAAATTTTCAACATGGTTTTTTTGTGACCCCCACCTCATGAACAGTGGCAATATCAGTTTGTTAGCTGGAAACTGCTTTTGCACAGTGACTACGGCATTTGGCACCACAGGTGCAAAAACACATTCCGAACAGGATGTGAAAAATGACAGCGGTACTGTTCATGGGGAGGTGTAAAAAATGGCAATGTTGAAAATCTGTGAAAATCTTAAAAAAACTGGTGAAGTCACGAGCGTGCATAGAAACTGTGCAACGCACACCCGTAATGTAACTAGTTTGGGGATTTTTTTACAGCAGATTGTTAACACAGGCATTTTGGGACCTCCGATCATGAACAGTGTCACTGTGATTTTCTTTATCTGTCCCGAACAATGATTTCCCACAGCGACCACGAATTTCTGTGCTGAAAGTGTGAAAACACATTTCGGCCATGTTGTGGAAAATGACAGCTGTACTGTTCATAAGGAGTGTGGAAAAATGCCACTGGTGAAAATCTGGACTGAAAATTTACAAATTCATGGACTTATGAGGTGCGTGGAAACGCGTAATGCTCACTCGTAACACAGTCATTTATGAGTTTTGTCACCAAATTTTCAGCATAGCCATTTAAGACCTCTGCTCATGACCAGTGTCACTGTGATTTTCTTAATCTGTCCCAAACATTGTTTTTGCACATCGACTGTACCATTGTGCGCTACATTTGCGGAAACAAATTTTGGGCGAGATGTGAAAAATGGTAGCTGTGCTGCTCATAAGGAAGTGCGGTAAAATTGCACTGTTGAAAATCTGGTGTGCAAATATTACAAATTCGCAAACTTGCCAGCATGCGTAGGAATTGCACAACGTGCGCTCCTAAAACAGTCATTTTCGGGAATTCTTTCACCAAATTTTCAACGTAGCCATTTTAAGACCTCTGCTCATGACCAGTGTCACTGTGATTTTCTTAATGTGTCCCATACATTGATTTCGCACACCGACTGCGCCATTGTGCGCTACATGGGCGGAAACACGTTGTGGGCGAGATGTGAAAAATGACAGCTGTGCTGCTCATAAGGAGGTGTGGTAAAATGGCAATGTTGAAAATCTGGACTGACAATTTTACAAATTCATGAACTTACGAGGGTTCGTGGAAACTGCGTAATGCTCACTCGTAACACAGTCATTTTATTGGAGTTTTGTCACCAGATTTTCAGCATAGCCATTTTAAGACCTCTGCTCATGAACAGTGGCACTGTGATTTTCTGAATTTGTCCCGTACATTGATTTTGCACACCGACTGCGCCATTGTGCACTACATGGGCTAAAACACGTTTTGGGCGAGATGTGAAAAATGACAGCTGTACTGCTCATAAGAAGGTGTGGTAAAATGGCAATGTTGAAAATCTGGAGTGAAAATATTGAAAATTGGCGAACTTGCAAGCGTCGCGTAGGAACTGCGTAACGCATGCTCGTAAAAGTCATTTTTTGGAATTTTTCCACCAAATTTTCAAAATAGGCTTCTTGAGAGCCCACCTTATGAACACTGGCAGTGTCATTTTGTTAATCGGTCCCAAAAGGTGATTTCGCGCAGTGACTGCGAAATCACCCTTCGGGCCCGAATAACACCATGACAGTGACAGCATTCATGAGAAGGGTTCCTAGAAACCCCATGTTGAAAATTTGGTGCAAAAATTCCAAAAAATGCCTGAGATATGCAGCAAAGTTGAAAAAACCCTATCTATTACATTATACAGCTTACCGGCATTTCCTCAGTTCATGGTCAGCTTTGAAGAGTGCAGACGTGTTCTCGGCCCACCGAAGATTGTCGCGCCGGACTCCAGAAGCAAGTAGGGGTGCGTGCGGGTGGGGGGAGGCAGAGTGCGCAGTGGGTGGAGTGCGGGTGGGGGCAGGGAGACTACGAGGGACCGTTTTAAATTTACAGTTTTTAATTATTAAGACGACGCGGGATGTTTGCCATGCTGGGGTGGGCTCCCAGTGTGGCAGCTATAAGGTTGTTTGGGGAGTGCTGGAGCCGACAGGGATTGCGCACCCCATCGCCATATGGATGCGGTGCCACGCTGGGGTGGTCTCCAGCATGGCACCAGGAAAGCTTTTTGGGGGCGGAACCAGCGGGCATTGGGCACCCGCCGGCTATACTGTTTGTGCGTGGGGAGGCGTCAGCACGCACGCGCGTTGGCAGTGTGTTGAGGGGGGAGTTTGCTCACCGAAGCGGAGCTCTCCCTTTCAACTGTATTCCACTGCATTTTCAGCTGTCATAGACAGCTGGAGCAGTGATTGGTGCACTGCGACCGCGCCTGCAAACACACTGACTGAACTGGAAGAGGCTGACACACCTCTGGAAAACTCTGATGATGGCACTATGTTTCTTGCACATGCGTGCAAGCAAACATAAAAATCAGGTTAGTCTGACAAGACCTTCCTGCCACTAAACCGTGTTGCTTACTATCCCGGTGCCTGTTTCTCTATAGGTAGACCATGAGGTCCTCTTATTTATTCCATCAACCTCCCCACTGTGGTGGTCAGATTGACAGGCCTGTAGTTCACTGGTTGCTCCCTATCCCCCCCCCCCCCAAAAAGGAAGCAGTACAACATCTGCCATTCTCCAATCCCTTGGAACTTCTCCATACCTAAGTGAGCTGTTGAAGAGCCCAGCCAGTGGTTCAACCAGTTCTGCTGCTATTTCCCTAAGTATCGTTGGATGCAACCCATCTGGTCCTGGGGCCCTATCTATCTTAAGGACTGCCAACCATTTCAGGACCCTCTCGATAGTAAGTATTGGCTGCCTCATTTCTGGGACTCCCTTAACAGCTACTTTGATGTCACTTTCTGGCATGGACCCGAAGTCCTCCTTAATGAATACTGAGCAGAAGTAGTTATTCAAGGCTGCGGCCTTTTGCTCATCTTCCTGTATCACCCTACCATCCTCTACTAGCCATTTGATGCCTCCACTTTTTGTTTTTCTGCTGGCCTGGTAGCACAGAGGGCTGATGCGCTGGTGCCTTACCTCATGCTACGCCAGCAACTCCGGTTCGGGAAGAACCTTGGGTCGCTGGGGTGCAGGCTCCGGGGGGGGGGGGGTCTGAAGCAGGACTGAGCCACAACTCTTCCCCTCCAAAGGGGTGGATGCCCGCCCGTAGTTCTGCTCCCACCTGGTGGAGGTCTAGTGGGCACGTAGGCGGTGACAGAAAGTCGAGGGGTGGTGGAAAGGGCCACAGGATCCTGGTGTGTATGTGTGTGTGTGCTGCGTTCCCGGAGGGTAGAGAATAAAACAGAATAACTAAAATGTATATGGGGAAAAAACTTTTCTTGTTCTTGACCCCTCAACGATATGCAGCTCAGTGTCTGCTTTCACCTCCCTAACGACCCTCATTTCCTTCCCCTTTTTCTGTAGATAATCCTCCTTTTCTGCCTCCCCCTGCTTTTCTTTGTATTTACAGAAGGCCTTTTTTTTTTGGCTCGAACCACTTCCCTGACCCTTTCTGAGATTAGATTTGATTGAAAAAAAAAGTTACATTTTGTTTGTTGTTTTTAATTTTATTTAGTTATTTGATAGTCTGCGTTAGTTTAGTTTGTTGTTACTGTATTTTCTATTAAAATAGCAGTTTTTCTAGGTGCCACAGTAATTTCTGGAACTGAGAACACTATAGTTTACATGTGTTCCGAGTATAAGGAACCACTGTGTAAACTGACATAAAAGTATTCTTTGTTTATTAAAGCTGGATATATTTTTAAAATGGTTATATATTTTTTCACAGGGGGTTGATTTGGAAATAGGTAGGGGGTTGGGAGGGCAAGTTCCTACCTGGCAACACTACCCGGAGGAACCCAGAGGGATCGCTAGGGCAGCAGGATGGAAGGGGAAGATGGATGTCATTTTCCACCTGGGGACCACTGACCTGGCTAGGGATGCAGCTGGAATAGTGCATGGGAAGTTTAGGGAGCTGGGGAGTTGACTTAGATAGGTAGTGCTCTCTGACTTTTTCTGTAGTGCGGCCTGTCTATGACAGTAGGGAGCAGAGGGATCTCTGCACCAGGAACTTTAGCTCATGGGTGAAGAAATGGTGCAGAAAGGAGGGGTTCGGATACACTGTGGACTGGGAATCCACCTGGATGGATAAGGGCCTTTACAGGGGTTATGGCCTGCATCCATCCGGGAGGGGTACCGGAGTGCTTGGTGGATGGTTTAAATGGTTCTTCGAGGAACATTTTAAGCCAGCTAGGTGGGGGTGAGGTGGTGGAAGAAATCAGGGGAGGCAGAAACTGCGCACCCCCCCCCCACACACACAGAGGCTGAAGTAGAGAGTAGGGAGAAGCCGAGGGGAGAGGAATCCCCTAGGGTACAGATTTACAAAGGAAATAGGATGACAGAAATGAAGGGGGACAAGAACAGGAGTATTAAAAACAGAGGGGGAAGGAGGGGGCAAAAAGGAAAAATAGGGTAACATGCAGAGTGCTAACAAATTTATAAGGCCATGTGTGTGAATGTTAGAAGTCTAGGAAATAAGATTCCAGACCTAGAGCTCATTATGGCAGAGGCTGACCTGGATATAGTGACCATTACGGCATCATGATGCACTAAAAACCATGACTGGACACGGCCAAACCAGGCTATACTCTGTTCAGAAAAGACAGGGTGGGAAGGAAAGGAGGGGATATGGTGCTTTATGTGAGGGAAAGCATAAAAGCAATGTAGATACATGGAATATTGGGGGGGCAGAGGTACTGTGGGTCTCCCTGGAGACGGGGAACAGAGCCATTACTCACGCTGGCATGATATACAGACCTCCGGCATGTGGGGGTGGACTTAGATAAGATCATCTGTTTCATTAGGACGCACCTTTGGAAATACAGCCATCATGCACTAGGACGACACGAAACCTTATGCTAGCCGGGGGCCTCCCACAGTGACATCATGCTTCAGCATCTATATAAACATGGGAGACCCCATTCCTTCTCAATTCTTTCCCCTGTTGATCATACTCGTCGGACCTCCTGAAGGAAACATCAACTAGCCGTTGCCATTAACCTAATTATTTACCTAAAATAGTGTTTTCTCTTTGTCTCTGCATGCTGCCAAAATCAACCGACGCTTTATTTCAGTAGTGTAAGTGCGGAGATAACATTTATAAGGAAGACTCAGGTCACAGTCTGTGTGTGCTGTTTGAGCCTGTCTCTCGGTTTCTGGTCCTGTGAGATTTGCCAGAGCTTCAGCCAAGCTACAAGGTGATGTCTGAAGAAAGCTCTAGAAACTTTCTATCTTGAAAAAGCTTTGACAGCTATAGAGAAGGACCAAGGCCCAAAATCTGCATTGCTATGGACATTGGCAGAGCAGTGGCCGCCAGAGACTGGGACAGGGAGCAGTCAGCATTGCGGCCCTTCTCATCATCGAGCCACTAGCATAAACACAGGGACAAAGAAAAATCTGGTGTGCTGGCCAACTTTGTTTTCTTCTCTTTTAGAAAATTCCTGAAGAAGACCTATGGTCAAAACGTCAATTCTAACTCTATTTTCTGTTTTCAGCATGCATTTAATATTAACATTTTGTTTTGTTTTCAGACCGCATGCTGATGCAGCACCTTGTGTTTTTTTTTTTTTTTTTGTTCTTACATTTGGAGGTGTCACATTCTTTCCCAAGAGGTATTTTACATATAAAATCTCCTATCCGCAATCCAGTCCTGCCTTGGAGATCTAAGGTCAGTTCTATACCTGAGAGACCTCAACTTCTGCATAGAGTACAAAATGTTCTTTATGGTATCTCTGCAAGCTCTGATTCCCCTGTTGCAAACAGGGGACTGGATATGAAGGATGCTTGCCTTCATACAATGGACGCTCAGGGTGCAATGGGACCAACGATCAGACAACCTGGAACAGAGGGTTCTAGTCTCAGATCCAGTTCATGGGACCCTGACCTGGTGGATGGACCCCAACAGCCTGTCCAAAGGGGTCCTCTTCTGACAGGAGCCCCCGAGGCATGTTTTAACTACCGACACCTTGTAACTCGGTTTGGGTGTTCATCTGGAGGACAGGCAGACCCGGGGCTCCTGGTCCCCAGACGAGCAATCCCTGCATATCAACGTCCTGGAGATGAGAGTGGTTCTAAACACCTTGCAAGCGTTTCACACTGATCTTCTACCGAACCCTCTCCTCATCCAAACAGACGACATGTCCATGGTGTTTTACATCAACAAACAAGGAGGGAAGCATTCCTACCCCCTCTGCAGGGAGCCAGTAAGGTTCTGGTATTGGACTCTGGAACACCACCTAGAACTCACTGCTGTTCATGTTCCAGGTGTCCAAAATGTCTTGGCCAACAGCCTAAGCAGGTCTTGGTCCAAGGCCCATGAGTTGGAGCTCTTACAGTCAGTGGCAGAGCAGTTGTTCAACAGGTGGGGTGGACCAGAGTTGGACCTCTTTGTGTCCCCACTCAACGCCAAACTGTCCCAATTTCTGCTTGCTGGATCTAGGGCTTGGAGTTCTCTGGTGAGACGCATTGTCCCTCTGTTGGACAGGGAGGTTTCTTTATGCCTTCCCTCCCTTTCCCATTCTTCAGAGGGTACTTCTCAAACTTCAGGCGGAAGGACCAGAGATGATTCTCGGTAGCCTATGAACAAGGCGACTGAAATTGGGCACCTACAAAATGGCGACTCAGTTATAGGCGCCTGTGTTCATAGCTAACAAAAGGAGGAGGTGGGCTAGAAAGCTTGACGGGAATGGCGGGTATGTGGCGCACCGCTGAGGAGGGATGGTATGTGGGGGTGACAGGCAGCTGCCAAGCTGGCATCGTGGGAGTGTGGTGGGCTGGGAGGCACAGGGTACAGGGTTCTGGTCTGGTGTGGTGCGGGTTTTTTTGCTGGTAGGCAACATGTATTATTTTTTTTTAAGGTTTTCACCCCCTTCCTCCCAACATGCACTCCCCTGGAGTTGAGAATCTATAAGTAGAGGGGTACAGGGGGCGAAGCATTAAGAATGAGACCTGTAGGTCTCGGGTGCAGTTTTTGTCCGCACTGCGAGTGTGTGTCGCCGAAACTGATTTTCTGCGATGTACACTCAGCATAATAGCGATCGCTGTTTTGCGATCACTATTATGACATGGAACCAAGTTTCTCATTGCTCCCTTCTGGCCTCATCAGATTTGGTTCTCTTTGCTTCAACAGCTAGCCTCAGAACCCCAGATTCCTTTACCCATAAGCTCGCAATTGCTCTCCCAGGACCAGGGCACTCTAATCCATCCGGATCTCAAGTCCCTGTATCTGCACGCTTGGCTTCTGCAGACCTAGCAGTCACCAGGTATGGGGTTTCTTCTAGAGTGTCCGACATCCTAGTGGCGGCAAGAAAGCCCTCCACTAGGTTCACCTGTGCCATTGTTCTGTTTGTGGGCGGCTGCCCGTCACCTCAATCCCTTCTCCTGCACAGTGAACTCCATTCTTGAGTATCTCCTCTCTCTCTGTTTGGCACAGGCCTGAGCTACTCCTTTATCAAGGTGCATCTCTCTGCTATCTCTGCGTACCATGCACCGGTATAGGGTAAACCCCTTACTCAGCTGGATTTATCCTGTACAGTCCTGCAGGACATCTTGCATATGAGACCTCCCATCAGGAACCCTGTTCCTCCATGTGACCTCCTCTTTATGTTAGAGAAACTCCTGCTCCCCCCTTTTGAACCAGCAGCGGATTGCGAGCTACATTTTCTCTCTTGGAAAGTGTTATTTTTAGTTGCAGTTTCTTCCGTTCAGCGGATTTCCGAGCTTCACGCTCTGATGTGTAAAGAGCCCTATTTGGTTTTCCAAGAGTGTCCTTCTGGACCAGTCCTAAGTTTTTGCCCAAGATGGCGTCCAAATTTACTTTGAACCAGGACATTCACCTGCCTGTCTACTACCCAGAGTATTCTAACAGGGGAGAAGAATTATTGCATACTGTGGATGTCCTCCGGATGCTTTATTTTTATTTGAACCGTACTGTTCCCTTGAGGAAGACTGATCAGTTGTTTGTATCATTCACTCCCAAAACTCGGGGAGCACCAGTTACTAAGCAGATCCCGTTTAAGTGGTTAGTTAACTGCATAGTTTTCTGTTACCAAAAATACGACAAGCCTTTACCGGGCTCAGTTAAAGGCCATTCCACCAGGGGAGTTACCACCTCTTTTGGCTCTTTGAGGAACGTTTCTGCTGGAGACATTTGCGCAGCTGCCACCTGGAGCTCTATTCACACATTCATCAAGCATTACAGCTTGGATGTGGCTTCCAGGCCTAGGACTGAGTTCGGCCTTGCAGTTCTTCAGGGCCTGCTCTCCTAAACCTTGCTGGCTGTCTTTCTTCCTCCTCCCATGCTAGTCTGTTCCTTCTCCCTTGATTGCTTTGGACTCAGTGCTTAAAGTTATTGCCTGCTACAAGTGCTCTTACTCGAAGTAAGATAGTACAGTTACATAAGTACTTACCGTAACAGTAGATCTTTGAGAAGAGCTCTTGCAGCAGGCGCTGTTTTCCCTCCCTCCTTCCCCCGGGTTTTATTTCTGCCTTTCCTTTAGTCAAGAACCTGCCCGGTTCTCCTTCCATCCTAGACTCCGGGTCTCCGGCAGGAGAACTGAAGTGGGGCTGGAGACCGCACCCTTTATACCATTGGCTGACATCGTGGCTGGTCCCCCGCTGAAGACTGCTATCTAGAAGGTTTCTGTGGGAGTCTGGCGGCTTAGTCCTTAAGGTTACTGCCTGCTGCAAGAGCTCTTCTCAGAGATCTACTGTTACGTTGAATACTTACATAACTGTACTTTCTTGGTTGCCGTACCTTCTGCCAGAAGGGTGTGCACGAATTACAGGCCCTCTGCACAGACCCAAATTAATGTCATTTTTGACAGGGACAAGGTGGTCCTAAGGACTAATAGAAAATGTGTCCCTAAAGTTGGTGTCTGAGTTTCAACTGAACCAGTCCATCACCCTTGCAGTGTTCTTTACAGCAAAATCCAGCAAGCAGAGACTCCACAGCCTGAATGTTAAGAGGGCACTTAGTTACCACCTGGACTGCATTAAGGATCTCAGGTCTTCCCACTCAGCTGTTCCTCACATGTGGTATAGTGGGAAAGGGTAGGCCAGCCTCCAAGAAAACTATTGCTTGCTGGATAGCCTCCTGCATACAGTTCTGTAACAGCAAAGCTGGCAAACTACTACCACAAGGCCTCAGGGCACACTCCACGCATGGCACCTGTGCCTCTATGGCAGCTGCAAGTGATGTCCCCTTGCTAGAAGTCAGTAAAGCAGCTACCTGGTAAACCATACACACCTCGATGAAACATTATTGCCTGGATGTGCAGTCCAGGAGGCATGCCAGGTTTGGAAATGCCGTCTTTCAGAACCTTTTCCCTAAGTAGGTTCTGTACCCAACCTGCCGAGGCACTGCTTTATAATCTGCAAAAATATGCCTAGTGAGGGATTCCTGGGGTTTGAAGAAAAAAATGACTTAACATAGTAATATTGTTTCTTCCAAAACATGCCCACTGTACCTCCCCTTCCAGAACCTGGAAGAGGTTCTCCAAGAATCAGTTTTTGTCTTGGTCTTCAATTTTCGCTTGAGCATTACTTTTGCATTGCCTAAAATCAGTTTTAACTGTTATTGATGTTAAACTTTAGTCTGCCATAGCTTCTCCTATGGGACCAATCTTTTGAGGTTTTCTCTTTTTCTTATATTTTTCCTTAGGTATAGGTTAGCTAGCTTAGTAGTCACTGCTCCCTTGGCTGTCGAAATAAATCCTGACGTTGGAGGGCAGGATGGAGCAAAACCAAGCGGCAGAGATTAGAATTTCATAAAATTGTTGCCTAGTTTATATACAGTTCCACTCTCAGGGGCAGCTCAGACCTGCAGGCTGATTATACAACAGCAAGCATAGTGAGAGATCCCTTGGAAGAAACAGTATTACTATGGTAAGTAATTTTTCCTTCCCTGACAACTAGGTGATTCTTTCTGCTCTGTATTTACAGAATAGTTTGAATTGCAAATTTTGTATTTAATGAGACATGCCAGTAAAGAGTAATATAAATGTACATCGTGCATGTGGTCTAATCCAGTCCCTGTTGCTTTGATTCCTTTTAGAAAACAGGGAACTGAGCACAGAAGAGAAAACTGCATTGATCTCCAGCACCAAGTCTCCCATCTCCTTCTTGAGCAAACTGGGACAAAGCATTTCTCGCAAACGAATGCCAAAGGTAAACTTTGCCAGTGTAAAATAAATTCTGCTTATAAAATGGGCGTGACACAATCCTGTTTCCTTACTTGTCAAAACATGGTGTCATGAGGATAGGATAATTTGACAACATGCCACATAAGGGTGTGATTTATTATGGATATTGTCACTCCTCCGGTTTTGTGTACCCTCCAGCCACCAGAACAGTAGAGACATACACAACAAATTATGTCACTGACATTTTATTATATAAATTATAAAATATATTCCTTAGAATTTAAAAACAGAAGCTGTGCCAGCCCATCTGCGCGCAGTAGTAGGACTTCCTCTCGCAATGCTGGTGACCTGGGCTCAGGAATGAGGCTTAGGCACCAGGGGCCAACCAGTGATGGGTGGAGAATAAAGCATCCTTGTGGATGCTTTTTGGGGAAAAAAGGCTGCAGACTCCTCCACGCTGTGACCACCTAGGTGACAACTGGTGGTGGTGCAACTGGAGCAGGCACAGAGTGGTGAATGGTGGCAGGTTCAGAGCATGGAGCATGCGTTGCATGAGCATACTCTTTTTTTTTTTTTCTCATATGTAATTTCTTTTTTTTTTGCAGGCTTTCTCCTGACCCCTACACCCACGGGTCCCTGACGTAGCACGTGCGTGTGGAGGCATGTGCGTGCACACCATTCAGGATGCCCCTCCGTTCCAGTCCTGCTGTTGACCGCCGACACTGAACCTCCATTCGGTGATGACAGGGCTACAGGTGGATGACCCCACCCCTTACCCGGGAGAGGAGAGCCAACGCTCGATCCTGCCCCTCCCCCCTGTGCCAGCACCCCAGTGACCTGAGGTCATTCCCGATCCCAGGTCGCCGTTGTAGTGTGAGATGTGGCATCCAGCGCCTCAAAACTCAGCACCACTGGGCCGGCTATGTGCATGCACTCTTTGATGCAAAGCACACCAACATCCAAGGGGAGAAAGTAAGAGGAAATGCCCTGGGCCTGAGCAGTATGACACTGACTTTCTTTTTACTCCGCTGAACCCAGCTTGCTCCGGGCCTCCCACACTTAACGGGCCAGACAGGGAGTTCACTGCCCCCAGTGGACCCACCTTAGTTGTAGGAGCTGCGCTGGGGACCCTGTGGAGACCCAGATAGCACAAGAGAAGGGGTTGATAGGGTTGATGGATTACCAAGCATAGAGCAGGTTTAAGGTAGTAAGGAAAGGGGCAAGCAGGGTCTTCCTTGTTGGGGATTCAGCAGTAAGGGGTGTGGAGAGAGTGGTGTGCAGGGATTGGCTCACAAGGGGAGAGGTCAGATGCATTCCTGACACATTGGCCCCAAGGGTGAGGCTAAGGTATGATGTTAGATGGGATGGGGAGGTGCCACATGTCCTTGGGTATGAACAACTTGACATATCATGGTCTGGAGGTTACTAAATCCAACTTTTGTATGCTCGAGAGGGAACTGATTGGGAAGCAGCCACTTTGGCCTTTTTGGATATGCTGCCAGTATGGACTAGGGAAGGGTTTAAGGTGAGGCAGGAGAAAATGGGAGCATTTAATGACTGGTTGGGGGAATTGTTTAGGGAGGAGGGATATGGTTTTGTGAGGGAGTGGGGAGGAGGATTCTGGGACAGAAGACTTTTCAAGAGTAATGGCCTTGAAAATTTTGAAAATCAGGTGAGATATAAAAATCTTAGGTTGGTTGGTTGGACTACCGACTTCTGTAGAAACTGTCTTTCAGTCATTGAGAGACAATTTATTTTTATTGCTGTTTACAATTTCCCAGAGGATAACCCACCATTTATTACCACAGCCTTCGGGTTCATCAAAAAAATATATAACTGCTTCATCCACTGACGTTACCTCTGTTGTTCCTGTCCAAAGTTCAGACAACACCGAGTCCAAGCCAGTGATATTGTAGACTTGTCTCAGTGGTCATTCCCAATAAATTGAATTGAACTGAACTGAATGTCTTGTGTTTTTGAGTCTGATAGTGACCTGACTGTCAGACTGTCCTGCATCACGGGCTGTCTTACATACAAATCCTGCAGATTCTGCATATACACAGACTATGCCTATGTGACTCAGCAGCGTCAATGTTGTTTTTTGAATCATAGGCAGAAAGTTTTAGAAATGGCCAATTTCCAGTTTCTAGCCCCCGCAGATGTGAGGCTTACATATAAAGGCAATCAGCACATCTTTTTTTATATAGACCAACTGACTGCTTTTATATGCTTGTAGTATGAGAAAAAATAGACTTCTTGTGACGTCACCAAGTGGTATAGCCACTTAGAAGATCAGCTTTGCTCCCACCAGCTCTACAGGTGCAGATTTTGCCCATCAGCATGTTTCTTCTTGCTGTTAGAACTGGGAACTGTTCTGACCATGGAGGGGACCAAAAAAAAAAAAAGGAGGGGGGGTGGGACCTCCGGAGGGAAGCCAGCAAAGTGGCAAAAAATAGCAGTGAGGTAACTGCATTGAGGCCTCCTCCCCTCGACATGAGCCACTGATCCCACAGAGTGTGTCAGTAATGAATGACTATTCAAAGAATTAGTTGCTTTTTGTAAAGAGTCTCAGTTAGCCTTTCATGTACTATGCTCCAATGTGGGTAATTTAAAACAATAGACTGTGGATCTTAACTCTGTGACCATAGAGCTTGGGGAACATACTGACCCCTTGGGCGACCTGCTGCTACATGTACACCAAAACCAACAGCGGCTCAAAAACAAGTGTGTCGATTTAGAAAGCAGATTATGGTGAGAAACCTGTGAATCTATGGGGTTCCCCAAGGGTGAGGAGGGGTTGAACATCACATGCTTCATTTTTTGTAATACTTTCTGTATTGTAAAGTACAGTGTGTACTTAAGCAATTTATCCCTCCAGGGTGTGGGTATACTGGAGGATTTACTGTTAATAAAGTCTCCTTCCAAGAAGGCGAGAAGCCTTCTCCCCCTCCCCCCCCCATGCCGGCACCCCGAGGTTGTTTCCAAACCCGGGTCACCGGCGTTGCATGAGGTGTGGCATCTAGCGCCCCTACCCTCATCACCACCGGCCAGCCCTCAGGATACTGTTTTAAAGGATATTCAGTAAGAAGGGCTATCCCAGTAAAACAACAGTGCAAGTTCACCGGAACCCAAAGGGTCAAGGTAATGGCCAGCACAGGCAGTCGGGGGTTCCATTCCTTTGAATTTTGGCTCCTGTAATAGAGAGAAGCCTACCTCGGTAACAAAGGTTACACTATTATAGGAGCCCTGGCCAGGCGCTGTGCAGGAGGCCCAGCACCAAAAGCCTGGTGCCTCACAGGAAAGCATGCGGGCCCATCCCTGTCTCTTTTTCTTAGTGGAAGACTACAGAAGTTTTTCTGAAGATGGGCCAAAAACAACGTCAGATGCCTGAGCTATGGAGATCTTTTCATGGGCTATACCATAGTTTTCTCAATGGTCTCCTTTAGGGGATGCTTCTACCGCCCCAGTTTCCAAGGACATCACAATGGCCAGGTGTTATCAGAGACCCTAACCCACCTCATTCAATTGGGGCCATCTTACAGGTCCCACTAAGCAAACAAGGTCAGGTGTCCTATTGGATTTGAAGCATCTGAACAAGTTTGTGCACCACAAAACCTTTCAGGATGGAATCCCTGAGGTCAGTCACCCAGGCTGCTCAGTCAAGGGGTCTTCTTAAGCCTCAGTGCATCTGGATTCCCACCTCCACGTTCCCATCTGTCAGTCTTACCTAGAGTACAGGACGCTACTATTTGCCCGTGCATCAGCCCTCCCGAATTCCTCTAAGGTGTTGATAGTCCTGGTGGCTCAGTTTCGACAGGAAGGGCATCATGTCTATCCTTATTGACTAACCTGCTTATTCGTGCATAGACGTCCCTGGCAAGAGGTCAGTACTCAGGACTCTGGAGATGCTAGTGTTGCACAGCTGTGTGGTGAACCAGGAGAAGAGCTCTCTCAAGTCATCTCAGACCTTGGAATACCTGATGGCAATCTTCAACACGAAACCAGGGAAGGTTTCTCGCCTTCTTGGAAGGAGACTTTATTGATGGAAGTCCAGTGGCTCAGGGCGCAGTCATCGGCATCTGCCCTCAGTCTGCTGTGGTTTCTTGAGGAGCACGTCAGTTTGCTTCCGAGAATTCATCCTGTGACTTTCCACTCCCGATAATTAGCTCCCGGTCATGCTCGCTCCTTCCTAATTCATCCCGAGACAGTTTCGCTCCTGCACAAATATTAGTTCTGTACTTGCAAAAATTCACTCGCTCTGCGGACATGTTAAATAAATTCTTCACTTGCTGTTTTGTGAAACATTCACTCGCTCTGCAGAGATGTTAAATTAATTGTGCACTTGCAAAAATTCACTCGCTCTGCAGACATGTTAAATTAATTCTGCACTTGTGAAACATTCACTCGCTCTGCAGAGATGTTTAGTTCTGCACTTGCAAAAACAAATTGCTTGCTTCTAATAAAAATCACTTGTTGTTCTGATACAAATTGCTTGTCAGTTGCCATTACCACTCGCCACTCACAATTCGTTCTGCAGACAATCTCTCACTTTTTTAACTACAAGAGGGTAATCAGGTGGTGAAAAAGTAGTTTTTATTGCACGATAGTGGACCAGGAGTAGACAGAAAACTAGTGTTTGGCACAGAATCAAACCTAGTTTTCCTGGAACACTTGAAAAACTGGTTTGTCGAAGGTACTTTCTGTGTTGCCCTCCATTTCAACAGATGTACGTTGTCCTTGGCGAGCGTTTGAGCAACCTACAGCCGACTACATATGCCTTTCTCTCTGGTAAGTGCAGAGATGTTTATGAACGTCTGCTGAGGGCTCTGAAGGAACTAAACCCTGGGCTAGATCCCACTGTTGTGATGACTGACTTTGAAAAGGCAACCGTATAGCCATTGAAATCTGTTTTTCCGAATGCACGCCAGGTGGGATGCTTTTTTCATTTTAGCCAGTGTGTCTACAGAAAGATTCAGTCTAAGGGACTGGCCATCAAATATGCACAAGATGCAGATTTGGCTTTGTAGTGTAGGTACCTTCCTGCATTGGTGTTTTATCCGCAGGATCAAGTGAGATCCAGGTTTGAGGAGATTACAGATGAGAGCAATAATGTATTCCCACCAGACCTGGAGCCAGTGATAGATTACTTCGATGATACCTGGATTGGGTGGAGGAACAGGAGAGGCATTGGTAGAAGACCCCCACAGTTCCAAATCGCCATGTGGAATCACTATGACACTCTGTTGGAGAGGTGAGCTAAGACCAATAATGCAGTTGAGGCATTCCATAGAGGGGATGCAAAGTATTCTATCAATGGCACATCCTACTCTATGGCGCTTTGTGGATGGAATAAGGGGCATACAGCAGAAGAGAGATTCCGAAATAGAACAACTCATTGCAGGACATGTTCCAAATGCTTCTAGGAGGGTATACAAAGATACCATCAACCGCTTACAGGGCATTGTGGTAAAATATGAAGAAAGAACAACAGAAGAATTTCTTAGAAGTGTGGCACATACTTTCGAATACTGGAACTGTATAATTTTATCGTTTATCGTTTTTACTGACATATTTTTCATAAAGATACCGTTGGGCCGGCCTGTTGGTGCAGCGGTGGGATTTCCGCTTGCGACGCCGGCGAACCGGGTTGGGAACGGATCTGGGTCGTCGGAAGGCCGGCCGGGAGTAGGGATCGAGCGTCGATGGACGGCTCTCCTACTCCGGGAGGGCGCGGTAAGCCTCGGGCTGGGAGACCCCTGGTGGAGACCGGGGTTCCGGCTAGCCGGAGCTCGAGCATGGGGATGGAGGCGGGCGGACGCTGGCGCTATTGCACGCCCCCGCCTCCTCTAGGGGAGAACCGGAGGAAAAGATGGAGGCAGGACCGCCGATTGATGAAGCCCTCCCGGGAGAGCCTCACATAGCCGCCACCGCTGCAGGACCCCGACTAGATACAGTTCCGGGGCCACGAAGGTGGCCCGCGGCCCCGCCCTCCGGGGGGTAAGCCTGACCGAGGGTCCTCAGCAGCAATCGGCGACGGCGGAGGTCTCCGGGGGCCGTGACCAGGGTGGACGGCTTCGGTGGTCCGGGGGGGGAATAAAGATACCGTTTTTAATTTGTTCATTTTGCTGAGAGCGTTCAGCTACGTCAAGACTGCATGAGCTTCATAAGGTAAGACAAATCTTTTATCATCACAAATGTATTTTATTATTTTCTAAGTGCTGCATGCTTCAAAAGGCCAGTAGGATAGCGAGTGAATACTGGCTCAGTAAGACAGATGTTTTCTAAGTGCTGCGTTCTGAAAAAGGCCAGTAGGATAGCAAGTGAATACTGGCTCAATAAGATAGACAGAAAGGCCAGTTGGATATTTTCTGTTATGTTTCAGAGATTTTTTCAAGTGAAACTTCAGAACAATAAGTGCAGAATTAATTTAACATATTTGCAGAGCGAGTGAATGTTTAGGTGTCAGCGTGGCTCAGTTGGTAGCACATCTGCCTCTGGACCAGAAGGTTGTGGGTTCTCATCCCACACCGGGATTGGACTTGCCCCTAAAAATCACTGGCATCCGAGTCCAGTATTGGGGGGGTGCTGTACTGCTGGGGTGTGCTGTCCTTCGAATGAGACGTTAAACCGAGGTCCCTTCTGCCCATCCTGGTGGGTGTCCAGGTGGAAGTAAAAGAACCCAGGGCACTCTTCGCAAAGAGCAGGGAACATTCCCAGTGTCCTGGCCAATATTCCCCTTCCTATAAACAAGTTCAGGCAATTATCCAGGCTGTGGGTGATGATGTGCGATATGGCCGCCACCACACATTGTCACATCACTACCAGTCTAGCATTGCTTGTAAAGCGCTTTGGGATACTGTGTATGAAACGCACTATATAAATGCTGATGATGATTCTTTAACAGAACAAGTGCAGAATTAATTTAACATCTCATTTACAAACACAGTTTCAATGACCAGGGAGCGAGTATGTAAGGAGCGAATTGCTAGGGAATGAATATGTAAGGAGATGAATTGTCAGGAGCGAATTGTCGCGGTACGAATTAGCGGGAATGAATTGTCATGTACCCGGTTTCTTGGCCTCATGGCAGGCTGTGATAGATTAAATCCCATGGGCTCACTTCCATATGCGGCCTCTTCAAATGGATTTGCCGACTGCCTGGGATCCCTCATCAGAGGATTATCAAGCCAGCCCCCAGCTTCATCACTCCCAGAGCTGGTGAGTGGATGTGCAGGATCTGAGCAAGGGTTTCACTGAAACTTCCCCAGAGTTAATTGTCACAACAGATGTCAGTTTGCACTGGTGGGGGGGCAGGCTTGAGCCATCTTGCCACTCAGGGAACTTGGTCTGTCTAGGAACAGGATTTCCTCATCAATGTTTGGGAGATGGAGGTAGTCTGCCTAGCTCCCCTTTGGTTTCAGACCATGCTGCTAAGCATGGCATACATAAACATCATGGTGGCACAAAGCAAGAAGATGATTAGAGAGGCCGCCAACCTGTCGGCAGTACACCTGGTAGGGGAGTTAATCCTTTAGGCAAACTGGCTAAGTCCCGAAAATGTTCGCCCCGTGGAGTGGAGTTTGAACCCTGAGGTTTTTGAACTCCTGCGCAACTGGTTCGGTTGTCGTCAGATCGATCTGTTCACATCCAGCCACAATGCTGAGATCCGAAAAGGTTCTTCAGTTGTTTTTGGTGTTCACGGATGGAGGCAGTGATAACTCTGCCTCAACAGTGGACCTTCAGCAAAGTGTATGCTTTCCTCCACCAACTCTTCTTTCAGAGCCGTATTTATTTATTTATTTTTATTTCTTTATGCCTTACCCCCTCGGCTAGGGTGTTCCTATGGTTCCGCTTGTTAGGTTTCAGCTGGCGGCTCCTGCATCGGACACCGTGCCCGAGCTACTACGTCCTCGCCTTCACCCTCTCTCTAGGCCACATTGCAGACCCCAGTCGTGGAAGACCAAGGGGTCAGGGTCAGAGGGAGCTCCTGGGAGCGACCGGTGTAGTGCCGCAGCCTAACCTTCATTCGCCGGAGGATTCTTCTGATTTTTAGCCCCTAAGTTCCCCTCACAGCACAGGTGTGCAATGACACCAATGATGCTGCGGTACGCGCTCCTGCTCACTGCACATCAGACGTCTGCCATGCCGACTCTTTCTTGCTCCGTGACTTGTCCTAGCCCTCAGCCACCACTAGGAGCCAGCACTTGCATGGGTGTCCCTCCCCACCCTCCCCGGAAGAGGAGAGCAGTCCCTGGGATGCTCAGTCCACCTCCCTCCAGGTCGCCGGTGTGGTGTGAGGTGTGGCGTCCAGTGCTTCAGCGCCACCAGGCCAGTATCTTTCCAAAGTCATATTAAAAAATAAATAAAAATAACGATGCTCAAGAGGAAGCTGCCTCTTAATAGCTGTAGAGTGGCCGAGAAGATGGTAGTTCTCAGACTTAGTGAATCTAGCTCAGAAAAACACCCTTCCACCCTCCAGTGTGAAGAGACCTGTTGTCTGAGTCCCATTCTCCACCCAAATCCAGGAATAATACAGCTCATGGCCTAGCTCCTAAGAGGAGGAGACCTCCCTCCAACAAAAAAAAAATAGGTTTCTCCAAGAAACTAGTTGACAACTTGATGGCTGCCAGAAAAACCTCTATGTCCGCAACCTATGCTCCAGTAGGGGCCACCTTTTTTTTATTCTGAGCCAGAAAGGAAGGATTTTAAGCCTTCAACAGCCTCTGTTCCTCAGATTTTGGATTTCTACAGGAAGGCGTGGCAAAGGGGTTGGCATTGAGTCCACGGAGAGGCCAGGTTTCCACTCTCTGAGCACTCTGGGTTTTATTTACCTAGGAACTAACAGGTGCGTGTTTAGTAGGAGTTGTCTAGTGTCCTATTCTCCAGTCCCTCCTTGGGACACGAATTGAGTTCTGAATGCACTCTGCAAGGAGTTTTTCGAGATGCTATCATCCATATCACTATATGTGTGTTTTTTTACAGACATTTCCTCATAAGGAGCCATACCTTTTAGACATAAGGACAGGTGGTACTTCGATCAGTTTGTTTTTTTGTCCCTGAAGTGCGCATGGCTTTCCAGGTGTTCCAGGAAATAGGCCTGTAATCCTTCTGTCCACAGCCTTCTCACTTCAAAGAGAAGGGATTGCACAAATTGGATTTAGCACGTGCCATTATGATCTATCTTAAACACGCAGCTGTGTTCCGAAAGTCAGACAGTCTGTTCTCTTGGAACAGACAAGCAGGATCAGAAGGCCTCTAAGGCCACCCTAGCTAAGAGGGTGTGGGCCTGCATCACTAAGGCCAATGTCACGGGAAAAAAGAGGCCTTCAGCTCTCATCACGGTTCAATCCACCATGGCTAGGGTGACGCCCTGGGCAGAGACTGGCGAAGCATTGGTTTTTAGGGTTATGCAAGGCAACTACATGGTCACCACAACATAACCCAGATAGACCATCTTAGGGTTGCTGGTTCATTCCACTGGGGTGTTAAACAGACAAGGCATACTGATGAGTCCTGGTAGGATGAAACACGTGTCTGAGTCTTCTGTTGGCACCCTTTGCAAACTGTGTGAGAAGCCTTTTGGCACCATGCATTTCCATATCTCTCAACCTTTCTTCACTGAAGTGTGTGACAAGATGTGTGACAAATGACCAAAATATGTGACATATCATCAAACATGACACTGCAAGCTCAGAACACTATGGCTATCAGTGCACTAATGTGCTTAATGTTTGCTGATAACAGAACATAATAGAGTATTATGAATTTCTGCTTTAAAGTCTCAGTGGGAAGTGTGGAATATCACCTTCCCCATGTGCAACAAAGAATTTCTGAAGGGAAAATGAGTGACGTGCCTCGAAATGTGTGACAGTTGAGAGGTATGTGCATTTCTGCTTGAAGTTGAACCAGCATAATATTCTGTGGTAATTTGCATATGCAATCCATGATGCTTTGCAATATGGGGGCGTGTGTGATTTTGTATTACATGATCTCCGTCCACACATTCACAAAACATCCATATTGGATGCTCAGAGTTCTGCTGACGCAGTTTTTGTCCGAAGAGTGCTACAGACAGTAGTTTGAAGTATTTCTCAGTGCTTGCCTCTGGCATATGGGATAATATTCTCCCCCCTCCCAGTATTTCTGGGTACTGCTTCTTAGAACCCAGTTGTTATGATTACCCATTGACAATGTGGAGTGCGACAGAAAGAAGAAATGTCTTCATAGTTACCGTAATTTCCTTTTCTGTTAGCTCCAACATTGTCAATGGGGCCCACCTAGGAACTTGGCTCGTGCGGGAGAATTTTAACCGGTATGCCAGGAAAGATGTCCTGTTTTGTTAAAATCCCCTATTATGTTTTCAGACATCCCTCTTTTGTTTTGCTGCACTGTACTCATAAATAAACTATATATATATAAATATATATATATATATACACATACACAAAAAAAAAGAAATGTTTATTTTCCAGATCAGTCTGCGACTGCAAACTGACAGCTTTAGTGATAACTCTTAAGATTTTTCCTTGTTGCAGGTAGTCTCACTGCATTCAGTGGTTGCCTGAAAGTTATGCCTTATTGTGTGCTCAGCTTCAGTTTTCCAGATGAGTGACAGGTGTGGAGCCTTCCTCGTTTCCTGATTGTTCTTTCCTGCAGGGAGGACCGAATCGTCCAAACCTCGAGTCCAATGGAGAGCTTTTCCTTCCTCTGATGTCTGCCAGGAAGGTAAGATAACATTTATTTACAGTATTAAGGAATGTTGCATAGAGGTAATTGGTTATAGTATATGAAAATGTGTAGCTGCTGTGGCACTGCAAGATCAGTAGTGACTGAGGAGTTGCTGCTGCTTGGAATCCTCATGTGCCCAACCTTCTAAAGCTTGCACCATTTTTCCTGGTAGAAACATAGAAATATAGAATTTGACGGCAGATAAGGACCACTTGGCCCACCCAGTCTGCCCATTTCCCTACCTAATGGATAAGCTGCAGATCCTGGTTAACCAGCAGCCTACTTCTTTCTACCCCCACCCCCTAGAATTGCCTTAGGACTGTCCCATGCATGCTTGAATTCAGCCACTGTTTTTGACTCCACCACCTCCTCTGGAAGGACGTTCCATGCATCCACAACCTCTCTGTGAAAAATACTCCTACATTACCTCTGAGCCCCCATCTTCAAATTGTGCCCCTTGTTCTTGCACACCTCTGTTTTGAAAGATGCTACCCTCTTGAACTTGTTGGATTCCCTTGAGGTACTTGAAAGTTTCTATCATGTCCCCTCTCCCTCCTTTCCTCGAGGCTATACATATTAAGCTCCTTTAGTCTCTCCTCATATGTCTTCCGGTGCAGACCTTGCACCATTTTAGTTGCCCTCCTCTGGACAGCTTCCATCCTGTCTATGTCTTTTCGGAGATTGGGTCTCCAGAACTGCACACAGTACTCCAGATGGGTCTCACCAGCTGTCCGTACAGAGAGATAACAACTTCCTGTTTTCTACTGGTGATGCCTCTCCCTATGCATCCCAGTATCCCCCCCAGCCCTCCTTACTGCCCTCTCACATTGCTTGCCCTCCTTTATGTCATCTGATATGACTACCACCAGGTCCCTTTCCATTTTTGTTGTTGTTAGTATCTCACCCCCCACTGTGTACTCTTCCCCTGGGTTTTTGTTTCCCAGGTGCATTACCTTGCACTTCTTAGCATTGAATCTAAGCTGCCATACATTTGACCATTCCTCTAACCTTGCCATGTCCCTTCTCATCCTTTCCACTCCATCTTGTGCATCAACTCTGTTGCAGATCTTTGTGTCATCTGCAAAGAGACGTACGTTTCCTTCCAGTCCCTCTGCAATGTCGCTTATAAAGACAGTGAAGAGGACCGGTCCTAATACTGAACCCTGCGGTACCCCACTAGTAACCCCCCTTTCTTCAGAGTGGACTCCATTTACTATTACCCTCTGTGTCCTATTCTCCAGCCAATTCTTTACCCAGGCTATCATCTTGGGACCCACTCCCAGGCTGGCTAACTTTTATATTAATCTTTTGTGTGGGACTGCGTCAAATGACTTGCTAAAGTCTAGGTAGGCCATGTCCACAGCCCATCCCTGATCTACTACTTTGGTCACTCAGTCAAAGAGATCTATTAGATTCGTCTGGCATGCCCTTTCCACTGTGAATCCATGCTGCCTTGGATCCTGTGCCCCTCTGGCCTCTAGGTACTCAACTGTTCTTTCCTTCAGAAGTGATTCCATCATTTTCCCTATCACTGAGGTTAAACTAACAGGTCTGTAGTTTCCTCTGCCTGCCCTGCTCCCACTTTTGTGAAGGGAATCACATCTGCCCCCTCCAGTCCTCAGGTACCACCCCATCCTCTCATGATTTGTTAAAAGAGAGTAGTCAGTGGTGTCACTAGTTCTACCCTTAGTTCTTTAGAATTCTAGGATGAATCCATCAGGCCCCATTGCTTTGTCCACCTTCAGTTTTAAGAGTTCTTTGAGAACCCTTTCTTCTGTAAATGGGCTGGTATCAACTTCTGTATCCAGAGTGTTTCTATTGTTTGTTTTAGGTACCTCCCCTCTTCATTAGTAAATACTGAGCAAAAATATTTGTTTAGTATCTCTGCATTTTCACAGTCACCCTCTGCCCACCCCCCACCCCCCCTTTATTGCCTCACTATCCCTCCCTTGGTCTTCCTTTGCTCCTGATGTACCTAAAAAGGTTTTATCCCTTCTTACTGAGTTGCTTGTCTTCCTCGTTCGGCCTTTGCTGTTCTGACTGCCTTCCCAGCTTCCTTTGCTTTAACTGATACAGTTCTCTGTCCTGCTCCTTCTGTGATTCCTTGTACTTTCTGAATGCTTTCTTTTTCTCTTGAACCTTCACTGCCACCTCCTTTGAGAACCATAGTGGTTTCTTACATCGTTTTGTTTTGTTTATTTGCTTCACACAAAGGCTTGTTACCTCTGTGATGGCAGGTTTTATTATTCCCTATTGTTCTTCCACCCCTCCTTCCTGCCCATTTGCTAGTGCATTCTTTAGGCACTCGCCCATTTTGGCAAAGTCAGCCCTCCTGAAGTCCAGTACTTTTGCCTTTGTATGGCTTTGACCTCTATTGCTGTGTTTATTGTGAACTCATGCTGTTCGGGATGGTCGCTAGTTCCAGATGGCTACCCACTTCTACATCTGTGATCCTCTCTCCATCTCCATTTGAGAGAACCAGGTCTAAGATTGCTCCCTCTCGAGTGGGTTACAATACTAGTTGTCTAAGGCATGCCCCCTGTAGGGCATCTAGAATAACCCCACTCTTCGAAGTGGCTGCTGCAACTGCACTCCAGTTAACATCTGGCATATTCAGATCACCCATCAGCAATATCTCCCCTTTTTCTGCCATTCTAAGTATACTTTCTATCATTTCCTTGTCCATTTCCTCCCCCGAGAGGAGGGTCTGTGTACAGCCCCTGTGCGGATTGTGGTGCCATTGCCTGTCTCCAAATTGACCCACAGTGCTCCTTCTCCTCCCTGTTTACCCTTTTGTTCTGTTGCTTTGATTCCTTCCTTTATGTAGAGAGCTGCTACTCCTCCTCTTTTACCCTCCCTGTCCCTCCTGTAGATAGTGTATCCTGGTATGTTTACGTTCCAGTCATGGTTCTGTGTGTACCATGTTTCTGTGACTAGGTTTCTGTGGTAGTGTGCACAATACCCAGTTGTTATGATTTTCCATTGACAATGTTGGAGCTAACAGAAAAGGAAATTACGGTAAGTATGAAGAAATATCTTCTACTTTTTTATTTAAGAAAAATGTATGTAACAAGTAACAGCTAAAACTAATGGAGTGGCAGTCCTGTAATCCTAGGTATTTCATATTCTCTGAGCACGAGTACTTCATTCTTAGCTGTCCATTCTAAAACTCACATGTTTAAGAAACCAGCAATGTATATAAGGATATTTATGAAATGGGAACCACAAATAAGACAATCTCATTGGTCAATAGGAGAGTGTGTTAATATTTGTAACACACATGAAAAAGATCTGGTATGATTACCTGTGTATGGATTCTAGTAGTTTACCCAAATGGAATGTTCAATATTTAAAATCGGCCATCTTGCTTTCCCCACAAAATCCACACACTGTATTAGTTAAAGCAATACAAAAAATACTGAAAATGTCCTCTGCTAAGGACACTATAAGCACTAGTTCCAACTTTAACACAGCAAAGTACCTGTGTTACGTCACACACACACACGCACACAAAAAAACTTGCGAGTGCTGCAGTCTGTCGCGAACGCGACCACCTTTCCCCTCGCTCGCAGTTCTCTGCAGTGACCAACCTGCCAGTTGCTACCTACTTCCATCTCTTCCTTCCATTTATCACATTTTCACCATCACATACTGCTCTCACGGTCACAGATGACCTCCTTTGCTTGATCGCAACACATTATAATAGGAGGGAAAGTCAACATTTCTTTGGGTTCTACTCGCTTGCAGAGCTTTTCAGTGAACGACCTGACACCCGCTCAATACTTCATCCCTTAGTCCTGTCATTTCTCAATTTTTATGCCAAAACTTTATATTGCTCCCTGTTGTTCCTGTTGAGTGTGGGCGGGGTATCGCTATGACAAGCACAAGTGTAAAACCACAACCACACCACCTTCCTAGGTCAGAAGTCCTCACCCCCCCCCCAACAAAACACAGCAAAGTGAAGGCGGGGGAACTATTTTATTTAAATTAAAGAAAAAGAGTTACGTTTTTAATTACTTAAAGCAGCATTTGTACCTTTCACATGCATCCATAATATAGCTGCCCATTTCATAAGTGCAATAAGCCACTCCAGAGTCTGTGTGTTAGACACTTTAACACACGGCTAGGAGGCTGGACGCACTCGGCCAATGACCTCGTGCCTCAGTACACCTCCTAGCCATGTGTTAAGGTGTCTAACACACACCTTGTCATATCTTATTGCTTACGTATATATATCAGCATAAGCAGTCTAATCTAACTGCCATGACCCTCCCTTATCCCGAGAAACAGAAATCGGTGAAATTGCCCCACTCCCAGGTTCCCACATCAGGCCTCCCCTGGCTGTTTGTGTAGGAGAGTTATTAGTTTGTGTGGAAACTGCTCTCCCATATGGTCCCTGACAAATGACTTCCTATTTTATATGTGGTCGCTCTCAGCCTCCTCCTCTGATAGTTCCTCTTCTTCATGGGACATTTCCCAATGACTCCATCTAGAGATGAATGTTGGCATCCTGTCCTGCACTTGAAAAGTGAGGCATTCCATCTCAGAAATTTCTGACATCACTTCCTCCCATTCCTGTAGTGTTGGAGGGCCACTATGTAGCCACCTCCTAGTAATGTTTCTAGTTTCAGCAGCTACACATATATGTCATAAATGCTGTGTCTCGCTACCCTTCATACCTTGTGCAGTAAGGCCTAACACCAAATGCTGAATTAAAAAGGGTTCCCCAGTGATAAATATTCTCTGAATCCTGTGCGGCACTGCATTCCAGAAGAGCTGCAGCACAGGACATGACCCCAAAAAAATGTGTGTATAGGTTACTCTGGACTCATCACACTCACTCCAGCGCACTACCAATGAGCCTCTGGCACACTTGCACTTAATCACAGGAGTAATACAATATGTTTTCCTGACCATCCAGACAAATTCCCTCCACCAAGGCGAAAATGCTGTTCTGCAGGTCCCCATCCATACTCTGTCCCATTCTTTATCTGTTATATTTAGCTGGGCTTCCAGCTGTCATTTATTAATTAGGTATTTTACTTGGGATTTTGTGTCATAAAGTAAGAATTGTTATAACACAGATATCGCTCCCTTCTGCTGAATAGTATTTAGAAGTATGGTAAGGGACATCTCTGTTTGGCTATCCCCCTGTTCAGCTTCTTGATTCTTACAGAGTTGAGTAGTCACATAATCTGTCGTTTGAAAATATCTAAAGCAGTCTATTAAGGCCCACCCGAGCTCCACCCTACACTTTTTAAAGGTCATAATGATAGTGCCCCCCAGAACTTGTTCCAGATGTTGGAGGCGTCTACAGACCTACATCCTGTACCAGGGGTCTGTGGTTCCTGGTAAACACATACTGTCCCAGGCTATTTAATGGTAATGCCACATATCCTTGGGGTTCCATGAGAAGTTGCTAAGATCTTCTTGGACATAAAGTCTCCACCACTCATTCACACTAATGGGATCTGCACCGGAGGCACTAGGACCCAGTGGGAACAAACTTTTTTGCTAGAGGGTCGGCGCCAAAGATGGAGCCACAAGGAGCGGCACCGCGAGTTCCAGCTCATGCGGTAATGACTATCTCAGCGTCAACCCTCCAACCGCCTCAGTTCCTTTTTTCCCGCTGATGAGTGCACTTCAGTGATGATGTCGCTTTCCCGCCGGGAGTCAAACTTCAAACTAGCAGCTTAGTTTTTCAGTTTTATTGTTTTGTATTAATATTTCTAATAAGTATCGTTTAGTTTATTTATTCTTGTTTAAAGAAGAAGTCTCAGCCTACGTTGACTGAGTCGACCATGAGCGGGTCAGGCGACGGTAGGGAGACTTCGTATGAAAGCAGTTCAGTCAGCCGGGCTGGGTTCGGTTCGCCGCTTTCTCCGGGGGTCTGACAACGGACAGTCCAATGCCCGAGAGGGTAGGCGGTCCCCTTGAAAGCATAGAAGTAAACGGTCGCACTCTCTGCACCGTTCGGCCTCGAGCTCTTCTTCGGCCCACAGGTCGAGAAAGAGAAGGCATCACTCGAGGTCGCCCTCTGATATGTCTGCACGCAGACGGTCAATTATTGGGGATAGTTGCCAGTCTCCTCCTTCGGAGTTGCTGGTTTCTGTTTCTGGTAGCCGACGTCTTTGACATCGGAGCCCTACCCCGCCCTCTGGTAGGTCTTCAGATGAGTCGTTTCATCAGTGGGCTGCTCTTATGGAGCAGTGGACTCTGAGGTTGGTCCAGCTGCCTGGCTCGGTCACTCAGGGGCCTTTGGGCATTTTGGGCGATCAGGTAGGGCGGTTGAGCCTCCCTAATCGCGCGGCGCCGTCTTCAGTGCCGTCGACTCTCTGCTTTGGTGTTTTACCCCCTCACAGGGCTGCGGCGCAGGGGGCCACACCGATGCCTCTATCTCCTGGTATTCATCCTTCTTTCTCCTCAAATCCTGTTTTTCGGAGTCTTGGGATGTTTTCGACGCTCTTGGCATCGATGGCACGCCGTGCACCTCGTTGGCACCATCCTCGGTGCCATGCGCTTCGTCAGGGCCATCCTCAACGCCGTGTGGCTTCTCGGCACCATGCGTTTCTTTGACGCCGAGACCTGTTAGGGCGTCATCCAGCCTTCAGGACTCCTCCTCTTTTACTCCTTTTCCTTCCTCATTTCCTTCTGATTTTCACTCCTTCCTGTCCATACAGTCCCTCCTGGACTGTCGGGAGATGACATTGAGCCTGACCCAGACCTTAGGCTGGGTGATGATGTGGAAGGAACCGGATCTATTCCTGCTGCAGAGCCTGTGGTCAAGGACCTGTCTTTCAAGTCTCTGCTGAAAAACTTGAATTCCACTCTTTCTTTCCAAACTGGGGAACTCCAGACCTGGACCTTTTTGCATCCCCACTCAACACAAAACTGCCTCTCTTCTGCTCTAGAAATCCAGGGCCTGGCATTTTCTGTCAGGATACGTTCAGGCTGCAGTGGACAAAACTCTTTCTATACGCCTTTCTGCCTCTTCCTCTAATTCAGAGAGTACTTCTCAAATTCGAGTCCCAGGGGGACAAAATGATCCTCATTGCTCCTTTCTGGCCTCAGCAGATGTGGTTTCCACTACTCAACAGTATGTCGGAAACTCCTCTGAAACCACTTCCCCTTCAGACGAACCTTCTGACTCAGGGGCCTGTGGTCGATCACAATCTGAGGTCGCTTCATCTTCACGCTTGGCTCCTGAAGAGATAGAAGTGAACAGGTTCAATGTCTCTCGTAGGGTTTCAGATATTCTGCTGGCTGCATGCAAACCAGCCACTAGGAAAACTTACACAGCCAAATGGAAGCGTTTTTCGCTCTGGTGTGCAGAATCCTCTTTGAATCCTTTTGCCTGTCCACCAAATAAAGTTCTAGTGTACCTTTTGGACCTCTCAAATTCAGGTCTGCAATACTCCACAGTCAAGGTTCACCTTTGTGCCATTTCAGCTTATCATGAGCCAGTACTTTCCTTGTCACTGGCTCAGTTACTTGTGGTTAAGAGGTTTCTTAATGGAATTCTGCATACCAGATCTCCTATAAGACGTCCAGTCACAGCCTGGGACATTAATCTGGTGCTAGACATGCTCACTCGAAAACCTTTCGAGCCTCTAGCTACCTGAGAGTAAAAATTTCTCACCTGGAAGACGGCCTTTCTAGTGGCCATTACCACAGTCTGCAGGGTCTCTGAGATACATGCCTTGGTGACAGACCCTCCATATACTGTGTTTCATAAAGACAGAGTAGTTCTTAGGACCCATCCTAAGTTTCTCCCTAAGGTTGTTTCAGAATTCCATCTAAACCAACCTTTGGTCCTTCCATCCTACTTTGCGAACTTCCAAAATAAAGGAGAGCATTCTCTTCATTCCTTGGGTGTCAAAAGAGCTTTGTGTTTCTATCTAGACAGAATAAAAGACTTTCGCAAAGCTCAACAACTGTTTGTTTCCTTCAGCGAGACCTGGCTGGGTCAGCCAGGCGCTATCAGATGTATTTCAGCATGGCTGGTGGCATGCCTTCGCCACTGTTATTCCATGGCGCAGGTTAAGCTGGAAGGCAGAGTGTACGCTCACTCTACTAGAGCAGTCCCGGCATCCCTAGTGAAAATCCGCAACATGGCCATCGTAGATATTTGCAGTGCAGCTACCTGGAGCTCAGTGCATACTTTCGTCAAACACTATGCCCTAGATGTCCATGCCAGACGACATCTTTCTATTGGCAGAACCATCCTTAATGGACTCCTGTGCTAAAACTATGAGCTCCTGGTCTCTCCTGCCGCCCCCTTGGGGGATTATTAGCTCGGTACTCTCCCATTAGTGTGAATGAGTGGTGGAGACTTTATGTCCAGGAAGATATGGAAATTACGTACCTACAAGAATTCTTAATGTTCTTGGATGAGTCTCCACCACTCATTCACATGCCCACCCTCCATACCTTGAGCTCACCTTTGTTGTTGGTCTTCACTCCCTCAATCTTAGGCTGTGAAGACTTCTTTGGTGACCCTTCCTATACGGGTCGTCCAGACTATCTTATGTCCGGTTTTTTGGTTAGGCTATCCTTTTAGGTTAGTTATGCTGTACCTCCTCGGAAAAAAAGGTACAGAGGCTGTTGGAGGGTTGACGCCGAGATAGTCATTACCGCACGAACTGGGACTTGCGGTGCCGCTCCTCGTGGCTCCATCTCTGGCGCCGACACTCTAGCAAAAAAGTTTGCTCCCGCTGGGTCCTAGTGCCTCCGATGCAGATACCATTAGTGTGAATGAGTGGTGGAGACTCGTCCAAGAAGATCAAGAATTACTGTAGGTACGTAATTTCCATTTTTTCACATGCTTCCCAGGTATCTTTAATATCCTGGTATTGGTCTAGCTTAATTGCCGTCCTAAGCAGGTAATGGAATGTGGTCTACTCTGTACACTTCTAGTATTTTCCTCTGCACAACATAGTTACAATCCCTCCAGAGCAGTGCCAGTTTCTCCTAGGCTGCTACTCAGTATTGTTCCAAGGCTGGCATTGCCCAGCCACCCCACTGTTGGCAGCAAGACCCACTTTGTCCCCTTAGTCTTGCATCAGTCCACACAGATTTCATAATCTTCCATTGGGCCTGTGCAAACCATGGCTTAGTAAGGGACACGGGGGTGTACTGAAAGAGGTACAAATATATTGGCAGCATGTTCATTTTTATCGCATGGATTCTAAAGTTCACATGGAAAGGTAAAAGGGACCACTGTTTTACATCATATTTCAGGGTCCGCATTAATAGGACGAAGTTATTGTAATACAATGAATTTGTTGTTGCTGTCAGATAGATTTCTAAATACTTAAGTTTAGGGAGAGTTCACTTCATGGGGAATTATTTTTGCAAAAGCAGTTGGGGGGTATATGAGAATGTCAGTATCTCACTCTTTTTGTACTATTCAGCATATAATGTAACCAGCAAGGCATGAGAATTTGGGTGTGATGTCCATTAATCTAGACAGCATAGCCAGTGAGTCTGACATGTATGGAAGCATGTCATCCATATACAGTGCAGTTCTGTGTTCTGTTTGTCCTGTAGTGACTCCATGGATCTTCCAGTCTTGCCTGATTAGTTGGACCAGAGGCTTGACATATAAAGCAAAAAAGGACCGGGAACAAGGGGCATCCCTAATGTGTTTCACAGCCCAACCAGAACCCTTCAGATAAGTGCTTGTTCGCATGGACATAAGTCTGGAGTGCCTCATATACTGTAGTGCCATAATGTACTGGATAAGATTGTGAAAATCCAAACCTGGCAAGGACCCTATATAAATATTGCCAGTCCACCTGATCAAAAGCTTTTTCAACATCCATACTCATAACCACTGCTGGTTGCTTGGTTTTACTGAGGAAGTCTGTATTTAAAATGGAGTGTTCTGCCTCTCTGCCATGAACCCTGTTTGATCCAACCCTACCAGGCCCAGGACAGTGCCCTCCAAACATTTTGTTTTAATAGTTGTTAGAAATTTATAGTTTACATTCAGGATGGAAATAGGACAATATGAGTAAAGTAGGATCCTTGCCAGGCTTGGGAATTAAGGATATTACCGCATAGTTTCGTGAGGGCACCAGAGGGCACCATCCAGCACAGCCCCATATGCTGCATTCAATAGTGGGACCATTGCTTCCTTGAAAAATGTATAAAATTCTTATGGGAAGCCATCAGAGCCAGAACATTTGCCCATTTTGCTCTTCTATTATCTCCAAGAGTATTTCCTTCAAACTTATTAGTGCACTCAGAGCTTCATTCTGCTCCTGTGTGTCCCCTGTGGCAAATTAAGGCACTCAGGAAAAGTGTCATAACTGGCCAGATGGGGCTGAGTCCTGAGGCACTGTTACAGCACCTTACCTCGCACTATGCTGCTGACTCAGGTTCTAATGAGCCTGTGTTGGTGGAGGGCGGGAGCGGGATTGAACATGTCGCAAGGCAATTGTTCTCCCCGGGGGGGGGGGTTCCCAAGTAGTCACCATCTTAGCTGACACCAAATGGAGGTTGGGTGTCAGAACACGGACAGCCAGAGGCTGATGCGATGTCAGGGAGGGTGGAGGAGGAAGTGGGCCGGAGTGCATATAAAATCTACACGCATGCCTCCTCTGTAACCGCGACCTCGGGCTGTGGAGAAAAAGGAGGAAAAAGGTTGGGACAACAGGGGCATATGACGCCCACTCACCTCATGTGCATCTGCTGCATCACCAGCACATGTGGCGACTACTGGATTGTGCTGGGCGGGATGGCCCTCCCCAAGACCCTACCACGGGGGGGGTAAGATCCACGGGGGTATTGCGCTGTCAGGTAAGCTGGGGAGATGGTGGATGATGTAGGGGTGGTAGAACCGGCTGAAGGAAAAATACCCTGCCAGGACCTGGAACATGAACACCTAAATAAAAAAAAAGTGTCTATATTCTCAGTTGGTTATCTAGGCCTGGCTTTATATAGCATCTTATAATAATGTTGAAATGCTGCTGAGACATCCGGTATCCTCTCCACTCTGCATCCCAGGCTCTGGTGCATTACTCTACCAATATGAGCTGTATCCTGGTGTGTTCAAAGCCTATAAGCCAATCATTTTAAAGCTCTGGCCCCTCCCCCATGTAGTACCATTGCTTTTTAAGTATTTCAGGTTTTGTTCTACCTTATAATTTGATAGCTGGTTAAATTCTGTCTTTAAGCCTGATTAGTTCTCTACCTCTCTTCGTATTGGTTTGTTGCAGCACCTTCAACGCTTTCTGTATTTTGTTTTCTGTCTCTGTTTTTCCACATGGGCCTTCTTTTTCCCTGCTGCTGTGGAAATTGGCTATCTCTTATTGCTTTCAGTCTGTCCTAAACTATACTTGGGGATATGTCTAGGTGCTGATTTTCCCTGGTTGCCTGTTGAGTAGGTTTAGAGCTGTGCTGACGCCGCGAGACATTTAACTTACAAAATATTGATTTCCTCTGCAAGTTTTAGTTCAACTTCAGGAGGACAGTGGCATGGTCAGAGATCCTTATTGGGCCAATAGAGCAAGCATGGATCCTATCAGTATGTTCTTTAGATATTGCAAATAAATCTAATTTGGAATACATTTGGTGGGCAGCTGAATAAAATGCGTAACCTTTCGATTGCCCGTTCAAGTGTCTCCATGCATCTACCATACCCAGCTCCCCCAGTACACATTAAACCTTTTTGCATCTGTATGCTTTTGTCATGGAATCTGAAGTATGCTATCAACTGAAGGTGTAAATATTAGATTGAGGTCACCCCACAGATGAGTACCCCTTCTCCTTTCTCTGCTTAGTGAGAGCATTTTTCGGAAGAAGCCATAGTCCGCTGCTTTGGGGGGGGGGAAGGGGTAGACTGACATTGAAGTGAGCAGCTGACCATCCAAAAAGCCTTTAAGCATCACATATATCTGCCCTCTTTATTTGTGAGCATCTCTTTAGTTTTGTAAGTGACCCTGTTTGGCAGCAAGATAGCTACGCCCCTCTTCCGTCCAGCATTATATGAGGAGACTTGGAACTGTTGGTAACTAAACGTAACCAGTTTTCGGTGTTCTGCGTCTGATAAGTGTATATCCTGTAAAAGAATAAAGTCAGCTTTTGACTGTCTGATATACGTTATGACCTTGCTGTGCTTCACTGGGTGAGTGAGACCATTGACATTATAGGTCAGAACAGCAGTGCGTGGGGGGGGGGTCATGGCAGTTCCCTATAAAACCGCATATAGATGACCATGCTGCCACTTGAAAAGTGGCTCCATTCCTGCAAACAGAAAGGATCAGGGAGTGAACAGGGAGAGAGAGAGGGGGGATCACAACAGGAGGAGTGTGTGATCCTATCTGACTCTGGCATTGACCATCACAATGGAAAGGGAGGAACCATAAACAGGGAAAGCTACAAAGGTACGAGCAGTAAGATCAAGGGAGGCATGACAGACAAAGCGACACAGCAAGAGTGGTCAGCACTATGCCTGAATGCCTGCAGTCTGGCTAACAAGATGACTGACCTCACTGCCACAATAGCTGAGGCAGGACTAGACTGGGTGGCCATGACAGAAACATGGTTCACAAATAACCATGGTTGAGAGGTGACTATCCCGGGGTACAACTTGTTTAGGAGAGATAGGACTGGGGAAAAAGGGAGGGGTGGTAGCTATTTATGTTAGGGATGCCATCAGTGCTACAGAAATGCAGTAGGCACTAGAGGAAACAGAGGATCTATGGATCACAGTAGGATCCGGAAGCTGGAAACCCATTCAGGTAGGAATAATCTACAGATCCTCCCCCCCTCCCTCAAATCAGGAGGAAGCCAGGGATAAGGAAATCCTGGAAACCATCCTCCAGATGTCAGGCAAAGGGGACATGGTGCTGGCGGGGGATTTCAATCTGCCAGACATAGATTGGAATACCCACACAGCAGCATTACAGAAGAGCAGGAAATTCCTAGTCACACTACAGGAAGCAGGCCTAAGTCAACTAGTGAGATCACCCACAAGGGATAATGCAGTTCTAGTTCTGATATTCACAAATAGAGATAGGGTTATGGGTGTCGAAGTAGGGAACCACCTGGGCAACAGTGATCATAACACGGTATGGTTCTGAATAAAGGACTGTAGACTCCACACACTCAAAACTGAAAGTCCTTGACTTCAGGAGGGCAGACTTCACAAACATGAAGGCCTACTGAAGAGACAACCTTAGTAACTCGACAGAAGGGAGTGTTGAGGTATGTTGGACAAGCTTGAAGGATGCAATAACCATACATCACAGAGTGCCTGTCAGGTTAGTAAGAACAAAAGGAGGAAAAACCCACTATGGTTTTCCAAGGAGGTAGCAACCATGGTGAGAGAAAAGCGTATAGCCTTCAGAAAGTACAAGGAGTCTGGGAATGAGGCGGACAAAACAGAATAGAAACAGAAACTAAAAGAGACAGGGAACGTGATAAGAAATGCAAAGGCTCAAACAGAGGTTAGGATAGCTCAGGAAGTAATAAAGGGTAACAGAACCTTCTACAGGTACATACGTGAAAAAAGGAAGACCAAAGGGGGCATTGTTAGAATCACAAAAAAGACGGACAAACCACAGAGCAAGACGGGGAAAAGGCAGAGGCACTCAGTGAGTACTTCTGCTCAGTCTTCACACAGGAAGCAGACGGTAACGGACCAACAGTAGACATAAAGAAGTGTCCGATTGAAGGACTAGACACGGGTCCCTTCACAAAGGAAAGGGTCCTGGAGGAAATAGACAAGTTAAAGGTAGATAAAGCTATGGGGCTAAATGGAATACACGCGAGAATACTGAAAGAACTAGGGAGGGAACTGGCAGCCCCCTTAGCAGTGCTGTTCAACAAATCATTAAGGAGCAGGGAGGTGCTGTAGCATTGGAAGAGTGCAACAGTGGTACCACTCCACAAGAGTGGAAGCAAGAAACAGCCAGGTAACTACCATCCAGTTAGTCTAACGTCATTTGTGGGAAAACTGATGGAGTCGCTGCTGAAGGAAAGAATCATAGCTTTTTTGGAGCAAACTGGTCAGCTCAATAAAAATCGACATGGTTTCACGTCAGGGAGGTCCTGCCAGACAAACCTGGTTGATTTTTTCAATTGGGTCACCAAAACAGTGTATCAGGGTGAGGTAGTGGATGTGGGTTACCTGGACTTCAACAAAGCTTTTGACTCCGTTCCACATAGGAGACTAGTAAAAAAACTGGAGAACATGGGAATTGGGCCCGAGGTTACAAACCGAGTCAGAAACTGGTTACATGAGAGAACTCAGAGAATATTAGTAAATGGCACTCTGTCTGTGGAAGGGAGGGTGACTAGCGGGGTCCCTCAGGACTCAGTTCTGGGGCCAATCCTCTTCAGTATATTCATCAGCGACATTGCGGATGAACTGGAGGGAAAGATATGCCTGTTTGCAGATGACACCAAAATCGGCAACAGGTAGACACAACAGAGGGACAGCAAAGCATGGAAGCTGATCTCCAAAAACTGGAGGAGTGGTCCAAGACCTGGCAATTGAAATTCAGTGCCAAAAAATGCAAGATTGTGCACCTGGGAAAGCGCAACCCAGGGAAACTGTACTCAGTGGGAGGGGAACAGCTGGTGGCTCCCACACAGGCACGAGACCTAGGGGTGATCATATCAGATGACCTCAAGGTCAGTAGACAATGTGAAAAGGCAGCACTAAAGGCTAGTGGTACCTGGGATGCATAGGGAGGGGCATCACGGGCAGAAGGCATGAAGTAATCATGCCCCTGTATCAGTCTCTGATCAGGCCTCACCCGGAGTACTGTGTCCAGTTCTGGAGGCCACACCTCAGGAAGGACATAGATAGGATGGAGATGGTACAGAGAAGAGCAACAAAGATGGTGCAGGGCTTGCATCAGAAACCGTACGAGGCAAGACTGGATGACCTCAAATTATACTCCCTAGAACAACGCAGGAATCGTGGGGACATGATAGAAACATTCAAATACCTTAAAGGCAACAACAACAGGGTGCACATGCAGAACCTCTTTCAGGTAAAGGACTACAGCAGGACTAGAGGACACAACCTTCAACTTAAGAGAGTAAGGTTCATAAGCAATATGAGGAAATTCTTCTTCACAGAGCGCGTTGTGGAACCTTGGAATAGCCTGCCGGAAGGGGTGGTGGGAGCCAAGACAGTGGGGGAATTCAAGCGGGCATGGGACAGACACTGTGGGATACACAAGCGGGCAGCTAAGTAGGGGGTAGGAAGCCAAGGGCAGACTTGATGGATCGTACAGTCCCCATCTGCCGACAACTTCTGTGTTTCTATGTTTTTATCCTCCCTTCCCCTCGACTACAGATCAGAGCTTCAGGACCAGGGAGAGAACCGGCCGGTAACTCCACTCCCTGAACATGCTCCACCTGTCTCCTGCATGGTCTGTTCACTCAAAAGGTAGTCTGATACAAGTAGCCCTCCGCTTGCAGCCCTTGCACAAAGGACATTGGGAGTCTGCCAGTAGTCAGCCAAGGAGACCGCCAACAGGCAGAAACCCTGCCCGTCGTAACCCAGGGACACCAGTATTGTTTGGAGGTCTCTTGGTAGGAATGTATTAGAGAGTTGTGGGTAGCTAAACTGTACAGAGCTCTACACTTCTAGGTTTGGGTAGGTAGCTGCTAGGCCAATACCTAGGTAGGAGGATACCGCCTTACTTAGCTATATACCCCCCAAAAAAATTAAAACGAAAATTAAAAAAAAAATTTAAAAAAAAGATGTTATAGCATACTTTTATATGTGTAGTGATTGTGTACCTGTGTAGTAATTACAGTTAAAGAATACTTATATTTGTATAATCACAGTGTTGTGTATTGTGCTTTAGTTACTCAAACTATGTACAGCTTAGCCTTACTGGGTTCTGGGAAAGGGGAACAGGAAGCAGAGGGAGAGCAGGAGTAGGAAATGTGGGGAGTGGTGCAGTGCTGTGGTTGTGGAGCGTCAGTCTTGAGGGAGACCTTCTGGAGACTGCAGTGCTGCCCCATCTGCATGTGCCTCACTGGGTTGGTAGAGAGGGTCTCCAGACTCGAGGCTGCATTGGTTGGGAGTCAGGAAGAGGTCACTAGACTTGAGGCTGTGTTGACTAGAAGTTGGGTAACCTTTTCTCCCACCCAGGGGCCACAAAGTCCGACACCGTTACCTCAAAGGATGCCAGATAGGAGCGGCTGGACTATGGTGGGCTTGAGGAGGGAGGAAGTGGTGGGATCTGAAAGGATGTGGGGAGTGTCACAGGCACATTCCTCAACTGCAGCCGGTACCACTACAGAATTTCTACTCTGCTCTGGCAGAGTGGGACTGCTAAAAGGAGCACCCGTGGTAGTGGCCAGGGAGGAGAATGGGGCCCTCCAGAGTGGAGGCCCCAGGGAGGGTGGAAGAGCACCCCAGAGAAGGTGGAAACAACTTCTGGTGGGGGACTTAGTTGTCAGGGGGATAGAGGTGGGAATAGGAAACGGGGCAAAGAGGGAGATCAGGTGCCTACCTGGCACCACAGCACGGAAAGATGGGAAGTGCATCCTATGGATCGCTAGGGTAGTGGGAAGGGAGGGGCTGGATGTCATTTCCATCTGAGTACAAATAACCTGGCTAGGAACGGGGTAGGAACAGTGCAGGGGGAGTTTAGGGAGCTGGGAAGAAGTCTTGGACATGTAGCATGCTCTGTTGCTTTCGTGGAGGTACTGCCTGTCTGAAATAGAGGGAAGGAGAGTGAGCTGCACAGCAACAGAGGGATAGAGTTGGGAATAGGAAAGGGGGCAGAGAGGGAGGTCAGGTGCCTACCTGGTGCCACGGCACGGAAAGATGGGAAGCATATCGTATGGATCGCCTGGGGTGGTAGGAAGGGTGGGGGAGCTGGATATCATTTTCTACCGGGGAGAAATAACCTGCTTAGGAATGGGGCAGAAACAGTGCGAGGGGAGTTTAGAAAGCTGGGAAGAAGTCTTGTGTAGCACACTCTGTTGCTTTTGTGGAGGTGCTGCCTGTCTACAATAGAGGGCAGGAGTGTGAGCTCTGCATCAAGGCCTTCAACTCATGGCTGAAAGAATGGAGCAGAGAAGAGGGGTATGGATGCATTGGGGACTGGGGTCCCACATGGGGGGATAAGAGCCTATATAGAGGTGATGGCCTGCATCCTTCCAGGAGGGGAACCACAATTCTCAGTGGACGGTTTAAACGTTACTTTGATGAACGTTTAACTAGCCCAGGGGGTGGTGGAAGAAAAAGGAGAGGTGGAAACTGCCCCCACCCACAGGCTGAGACAGAAAGTAGGGAGATCACGAGGGGTGAGAGTCCCACCATGGAGCAAGTTAATCTAAGAAGTAGGGGGTCAGCGAAGTAGGAAGAAGGGAAACGCAGTCAAAAGAGAAGGAGTAAGGGGGAACAAAAAGAAAAACGGAGAAGCGACAAGTGACGAGCTAGCAAAATCTGGGAGGCCATGTGTGCTAATGCTAGGAGTCAGGGAAACAAGGTCCCAGACCTAGACACCATCATGGCGGAGGCTAACCTGGATATTGTGGCCATTATTGAATCATGGTGCACTGACAACCACGACCGGGGCATGGTCGTACCAAGCCACACAATGTCCAGAAGGAACAAGGTAGGAAGGAAAGAAGGGGGAGTGGTGCTTTATGTGAGAGAAAGCATAGAAGCAACAGAAGTACAGAGAATTTGGGGGGGTGTTGTGGGTCACCCTCGAGTAGGAAAATGGAGCCACTATTCGAACAGTTGTTATCTGCAGGCCTCTGGCACAGGAGGGAGGGCTTAGATAAGGTAATGCTAGAAGCAGTGGGCAAAATGGCGGAAAAAAGGGAGGTGTGCTGGTGGGGGACTTAAATCTGCCAGATGTAGATTGGAGCATTCCTGCTGCATCTTCAACTAGAGGCAGGAACATCCTGGACTTCCTGCAGGGGCATTTCTTAGGCAACTAGTCAGTGAACCCACTGGTGATAAGGCAGTACTGAACCTGGTACTTACTAACAGGGACAGTGTTGCAGATGTCAGGGTGGGAAGCCATCTGGGGACCTGTGATCATCACTGTACAGTGTGATTAAACATAAGAACAGCTGTGGAGTCCAATAATATAGTGGTGAGAGTCCTGAACTTCAGATGGACTGATTTTACCAAGATGGGTGAATGCCTCAGGAATGACCTGGCAGTGAGAGATGACCTGCCTGGGCTGGAAGAAAAGTGGGCCAGACTAGGAGAGGGTATAGTGAAGGCAACAGACCTCTGGGTCAAGCAAGTAAGTAAAAAAAAAAGAGGAGGCTGCTTTGTTTCTTGAAAGAGGTATCAGAAAAAGCAAAGGCTAAAAGAGTAGCATTCAGAAGGTATAAGACCCAGAGAGAAGAGGATAGGGAAGTGTATCAGAGAAAAGCAGAAAGAGGCAGGTAAAACAACAGTAAGGAGCGCAAAAGTGCAAACTGAGGAAAGAATAGCTCAGGGGGTATTAAAATGGGGCAATACTGTTTTTTTTTAGGCTTGTTAGCGAAATAGGACGACAGAAGGAGGGACTGTATAGTTAAAAAGAGAGGGGGGACTGTACACAGGGGATCAAGAAAAAGCAAACATCCTGAACAAATATTTCTTCCCAGTGTTCACAGTAGAAGGCAAAGGGGAGGGACCAGGTAAAGGTACCAGGAGCTTTGATGGGAGGGAAATGGATACTAGTCCGTTTTCAGTGGAGAGAGTCTGGAAAGCACTCACCAACCTGAAGGTAGACAAAGCTATGGGGACCAAACGGGGTACATCCAAGGGTGCTGAAGGGGGAGCTCAGGGAGGTTTTAGCTGCACCTCTGACAGACCTGTTTAACAGATCACTGGAGATTGTTGTTGTTCCAGAGGACTAGAAAAGGGCAGATGTAGTCCATGGCTGGCAGTTATAGGCCTGTCAACCTAACATCGGTGTTAGCAAGTTAATGAAAACACTATTAAAGGAAAGGATTGTAGAATATCTTGTATCCAACGGATTACGGGACCCAAGGCAGCATTGTTTCATGAGGGTAGGTCATGCCAAATAAAACTGATAGATTTCTCTGGGTGACAATGGAGCTGGATCAGGGAGGAGTAGTTGATATGGCCTACCTGGATTTAGCAAGCCTTTCGACTCTGTACCACGTAGGAGAAACAGTGTGTCTTCACTACTTAATTCATTGTTGTCTTTCTATTTTTCCTTTCCCACTGTTGTACATTTAGTCGTGGTCTTGTTTATTGAAATCATTCCTCATTACATTCCTTCCTTCTTTCCCTTCTTTGTGTATTATGTTTTTCCTGGCTTTTCTGGTTTCAGCTTACTACCAAGCGCTCTCCCTCTGCTTCAATGCTTTATAGACTTCACTGTATTTTGGTTCTGCATGCTTCTGTCCATGAAATGCCAGCTTGCTTTTATTTTTCTTTTTCCAGTAGCCTCTTCTTCAGCCCATGTACAATACTGACCTACGGCAACTTTCCCCCGATTTAGCACATGATGCACAACAACTCACTTAGTGGAGGGCTCTCTCTTCCTTTCCCAGCTGCCTGCTTACTTGCATCAGCACATGACACACTCATGCACTTACTGTATCCCTAACTGGATGACTCTCTCCCTCCTCCCTCAGTGCGTGATGCAGTGACCACCGCCGTATTTCTGTGGAAGCCCCCCTGCCCACTTCAGCGCATGATGCGTCTTCTATCTCCAGTTTTTTTTTTTTTTAACAGCCTTCGCTTCACCTTAGGCATGGCACACACACTCTACACAAGCTCACTACTGTCACCGAGGCCAAGTGACCAAGTCAGTACTCTGCAGCAATGCATTTACATATGGAAATGCTGGCTGCATAAATACAGTTCCAGGGCTAGAAGTGCCTTTCCACAGAAATACGGAAAGGCAGTGTTTCAATCCCTGGTTCTGGAGCAGGCATGTGTTTGTTATAGCCATATTTCATAGTCGCAAGGACCCACGGTGAACTGTTAGGGCAGAGCATGACATAGGATCAGCGTGAGTTACATGGAGCACCATCCAGGCATGTGAAACAGTAATGGAGTTGCATTTCAGGAGCTGTGAGGCGGTGCAATTCTTATGTAAGTCCTGCTTTTTTTGTGTGTGTGTGTTTTTTTTTGTTTTTAATTTAACTTTTTATTGATTTTATCAAGATGCCGTGACATGAAACATCTAGTCACAAACACTCAGAAGAATTACATGGTAAAATTATACAGTTTCATGTCCCCCCTCCCACCCACCCACCCACTTGGCATCAGGTGTGAATGACTCCTATTAAAACTAGAGGGACACTGAAACATCAGGCTAAGAAAGTATAGGGGGCTATACCAGCAAAGGTGACTGAGGCCTTCTCAAGGCAGTTTAGACCCAGATTGAATCAAGTATAAAGTGAGTAATCTCTCTCAGATCTTCTTGTACCTAGAAGAGGTGCCCTTCCAGCTGTCCTTGAATTGTTCAGCTCTTAAATTGAATAGTAGTTCTTGCAACTATTCTGTGTAAGTAGTTGTGTGTGCATCCAGCCAGTGGTGTAATACTTGCTTCTTGAGGGATAAAGAAATCAATGCCATGTAGTATCTATGCTGACGGACTGCGATTTGTGCAAAGTTCCCAGCCAAGTGCACCTCAGGAGTGAAGAGATCAACTATACCCAACAGAGGGTCCGTTTTACATCTAATTGAGTCCTAGAGAGACTTGATTGGTGGACAGTACTAAAAGATGTGTCTTAGGGGTTCCTTCCTCTTGATGGCACCTGTTACACATTGAGGTGGGGGCTCTGCCTACCCTGAATAGTTTAATTGTGGTCCAATACATGTTATTGAGATGTTGAAATTGCATTAGTCTCAGCCTGTCCTGAGTGATATATCTATAAGTGTCTCTCCAGATTTTGCTCCAGTTACCATATAGACTACGGAAGTGCTCTGACCAGTATTTAGGTTTACCATCCCGGGGCTGCAAAGGCCCTGTCAAATAAGGAGCTATATGCTTGGGAGATTGCGTGGGGCATACTGGTTATTAATGCAAGGGATCCAAAAAAGTCCCCAGTAGTGTCTCCACCGTCTAGTTTTTTTCTGAATTAATAGGTGTCTCAATTGGTATACTTTGAATACTTGGCCTCTATTTATAGAGTATTTGTGCAGAATAGCTTCCACGGTACTACAAGCTCCATCAGAAAAAAAGTCCCTTATTTTAGTTCCCCTGAGTTGAGGGACCCACTGGGCTGAGATAAGTTGGCCTCCAATTTTATAGTAAGGATTCCCTATAAGAGGCTGGTTTATATCCCTTCTGTGTTTATACCTTAAAAATGAGCATAATTGCACATGTATCCTGACTGATGTAACTATAGGGGAGCGGGTTAAACTGTGTGGGAGATCCTTCAGTGAAACATGTAAGAGGGCTTCTGGGGACATACCTGCCATAGAAATCAATTCCTTTTCCAGTGTTAACCACAAGGGGACATATGGAAGGGAATTCAAGTCTGCCAGAGCGGTAAGCCATCTCAGATATTTGTAAGCTTGACTAGCCCAATAATAGAGCCAGAAATGTGCTAGTCTCAATCCCTCTCGGTCTTTGGGGGCTGCCATTTTGTGGTAAGTCCTTCTCGGGGGTTTACCCAAACATATAAATGAGGTAATAATGGAGTAAGCTTTTTTGAACCATTTTAAGGAAAGCCAAGAGTTCAGCATATTAAGGGGTATAAAAAGTCTCGGTAATATATTCATTTTGTCTAAGTTAATATGTCCCCATAGTGAAATTGGGAGATATTTCCACCTGACAAGGTCTTGCTTAATGATCTGTAGGATGGTGTCCAAGTTAAGCCTCCTCATAGTAGCTTCACTTCTGGCTAGGATAATGCCTAAGTATTTTAGCCTCTGTGGACTCCACTGAAGTCCAAGATGTAAAATTTCATGCCTCATTAATCTATTGTTAAGGGGAAACACGGTGGTTTTGTCTAGATTAATTTTGTAATTCGAGAATCTACTAAATTCCGTGATAGTGTTTAGGACTATTGGAAATGACTCCTTTGGGTGTGCTAGATGTAGTAAAATATCATCTGCACAGGCCGACAGTTTAAATACTTGGGCGCCTATAGATATACCCTGTATGTTATGATTTTCTCTCAGTTTGGTTAATAGGGGCTCTAAATAGATATTGAACTGGAGTAGTGACATCGGGCACCCCTGTCTGGTGCCCGAGTGTAGGGAGAAGGTGGTTGAGAATACCCCATTGCAGTACAGGCGGGCACAAGAATTCTTGTATAGGGAAGAGATCCTATTAACAAACACCAGGGGAAAACCAAATTTGTGCATAGTGTGAAACAAAAGTTGCCAGTCCACTCTATCGAATGTTTTCTCTGCATCCAGGGATAGAAGGCCAACCAGGGTGGCAGAGTCCTGGATGCAAAGAAGAAATGGGCCAACTTGCACAGGTGGTCCGATGAAGTCCTAGCTTTCATAAACCCCACTTGCTCTTTCAGGATTATGGAGAGCAGCACCCTAGCCAACCTATTAGCAAGTAATTTAGCTAGAATTTTGATATCGTAATTTAGTGACAATATAGGTCTGTAACTGGTGACCCTCTCTTCTACCTTCCCAGGTTTACGTAAAACAATAATCAGGGCTTCTAATAAGTTTCTATCAACAGATTCTGAATTCAATATCCAATTAAATAATTTGGAAAGCCAAGGGGTTATCTGCTCACCAAAAACCTTAAAGAAGTTGTGGGGGAAAACCCATCAGGTCCCGGGGCTTTATCCAGGGGTAAGGAATTAATGGTGGCTTGAATCTCAGTGTCACGTATAGGTGCTATCAAGCTCTCTTTCTGTTTTTCCTACCAATGATGGTAGAGGAATGGCATCAAGATATCCATCTACTATATGTTTATCCAGATTAGGCATTGGGCTATAGAGTTCTTGATAATATTCTGCAAATTCTTTGGTAATGCCTTTGACATTTAATTTAATAGATTCATTTGACAGAGATTGGATACTTTTAATTATTCTAGAGGCCTCCTGTTTTTAAGCCTGAGGGCGAGTAATCTACTTGCCTTTTCTCCCTGATCAATATACATAGTTTTCAGTATAGCAAGCTCAGACTTTTCCCTCAGTAGTTTACTGTATTGCTCCCTAAACCCTACCAATTTGCTTCTGTCCTCCTATGTAGTGTTTGGCAAGAGTTTGACTTCCAGACTATGAATATCAGTCAAAAGAGCCAGAGCCTTTTGTTCCCTTGTGCGCTTCCTATGGGAGGCTAGTCATATAAACTCTCCTCTGATAATGCATTTTAAGGCACTCCATGCCATGTCCATTCTGCATGTGGAATGTAAATTGACCTCTGTATATTGATCTGTCACCTGTGAGATATGCTTCACAATCTTCTCCTCTTTAAGCAGTTGATTATTTTCCATATTGTTTCTCTGGGTAAGTTGGGGGTAAGGTTCATTTGTCATCAGGTGGAAGAGTGATCTGAGATAACCCCAGGTAGAAGTGTATGGCTAATCAGGAAGTAATCAATTCTTGATGAAGAGCCATGCACCTCGGACCGTCTGGGCCCAACCCTATGATAGAGCCCTCTTGTCCGGTCTTGACGCCTGTCCCTGTGCTGGACCCGGCTCAGCTGTCAGACCCGAATCCAATCTATGGATCCCTCGGACCTCAAGGAGGACCTCGCCAAAGATTTGCACCTGTCCAAAATTTCCTACAGGCATGCCTTACGGGCCACCTACGACTTGGTCGATGCAGTGGCCTTCACCTCGGCAACCGCTGTCTCCCATCAGGCGGCATGCTTGGCTATGCTTCTCTGGACTCGCTAACGATGTCCAGACTGTGGATGCTCCTTTTCGGGGCTCGGTCCTTTTTGGGGGGGACACCAAAGGCATCATAATGGGCCTACAGGACAGAGGCCAGGCCCTGAGGTCCATTAGGTCTATGTACCATTCGGGTGTACAAAGGAAACAGCTGTTTCAGAAACGGACCAGGAGGCTGGCGAAGTAGACCCAAGCCTGTAATCAGGGCAAGAGAAAGGCCACGGGTGCTTCCTTTTCTTCCCCTCCAGACTCAAAGTTCCAGAGGCGATCGGGGGCACTTCCCCTGCCGGCCCTGCAACCTCCTGACTCCCTACCCCCTCCTCAGCCCCAGAGCGAGGAGCCGGTGGGGGGAGGTTCACCCTCCACATGCAGGAGTGGAGAGGCATAGCCTCCGACACATGGGTCCTGCAACTTGTCTCACTGGGGCACACTCTGAAGTTCCTTGAAACTCCTATGGAATCTCCACCAAGTCGCTCATCTTATGTGCCCCACCAGATTCTTCTAGTAAGGGAGGAAGTTCAAGCTCTACTGCAAAAGGCGGCAATAGAGCCGGTCCCCCTTCATCAAAGGGGATGGGGGTTTCACTTCCATTTTTTTCTGGTTCCAAAAAAGATGCCCAACCTCAGACCCATACTCGACCTCAGCAGACTCAATCTGTTCATCAAGTACAAAAGATTCAGAATGCTGACCCTCCAGAGCCTCCTACCTCTTCTTCAGGAGGCCCGTTGGTTATGTGCACCGGACATAAAGGATGCCTACCTGCGTATTCCAATATTTCAGGGCCACCGCCGCTTCCTGCGCTTTTGTTTCCAGGGGGAGCACTTCCAGTTTACGGCACTCCGCTTTGGCCTTTCCTCAGCACCCAGGGTTTTTACCAAGTGCCTAGCGGTAGTGACAGCAGCCTTACGTCATCAGGGCATTGCAGTTTTCACCTACCTGGACAACTGGCTAATTTCAGCCTGTCCATGGAGTCTCTTTTGGAGGCTCTCTCGTGCACTCTGGACCTGTCTTCCCATTTAGGGATTACAGTCAGTGTCCCCAAATCCACACTTACTCTTTCCCAGATGCTTCAGTTCATAGGAGCAGTGTTGGACACGGTCCAGTGCAAGGCCTTTCTACCTCCGGAGAGGATGGAGGCCATTCGAGAGCAGGCGACCATGGTAGCCTCCTCCAATTTCCTTCCAGCCAACGCGTTGCTCGGCTCTTGGGTTAGATGGCGGCCTCCATCTCCACAGTCTCCCTCATCAGGTTACACATGAGAATCTTTCAGTGGGCCTTGCGCGTCCAGTGGGATCAGTTCAGGGACAATCTGAATCATCCGATCCTGATTTCCTCTGTGGTCAAGAAGGATCTGCAGTGGTGGAGGGATCCTTCAAACTTGTCCCAGGGCATTCCCTTCCAGAGGCTTGCTCCCCAGTGCACTCTCATCACAGATGCTTCCAACCAGGGTTGGGGAGCTCATATGGGGGACCACCAGACTCAGGGTCTTTGGTCCCAGCTCAAGATGTCCTTGCACATCAATGTCCTGGAGATGAGGGCAGTCCTGTACACCCTTCAGGTCTTCTAGTCCATCCTTCCCAGGGGATCACTGATTATCCAGACGGACAAGATGTCGGTAGTCTGGTATATCAACAAACAGGGAGGCACTCGGTCATACTCCCTCTGCAGGGAGGCGATGTGAGTGTGGAACTGGGCAGTCCAACACGGCCTGTCACTCACAGCCATTCCAGGCATTCAGAATGCCCTGGTGGACAGCCTTAGCAGAACATACACCCTCGCTCACGAATGGGAATTAAGTCACAAAGTGGCAGACTTCCTTTTTCAATGATGGGGGCCACCGGAAATCTACCTGTTCGCCTCCCCATCCAACGCAAAACTTACCAATTTTTGCTCACTGGTTCCAGGGCATGGAGCTTTCTGGCACAATGTGTTGTCACTTTGTTGGACAGGGAAATTCTTGCATGCTTTCCCTCCACTTCCCATGCTTCAGGGGGTCCTTCTGAAACTCCAGGCAGAGAGAGCCAGGATGATCCTCATAGCTCCCCTCTGGCTGAGGCAAATCTGGTTTCCACTCCTGCAGCAGCTCTCAGCAGAACTCCCATTTCCTCGTCCTCTCAGGCACGACCTGTTGACTCAGGATCAAGGCAGGTTAGTGCATCCTGGCCTTAGGACCCTGCATCTTCATGCGTGGCTCCTACAGACATAATTAAGTCCCATTTCGGGGTCTCACACAAGGTCGCCCAGGTCCTGTTAGAGTCCAGAAAACCATCTACCAGATCGACCTGTGCTGTGAAATGGAAGCACTTTTCCATTCAGGTGGTGCCAAAAGGCTGGGACCCCTTTACATACTCAGCTCCACAGATTATGGCATATCTGTTGCACCTGTCTGATTCAAATCTGTCTTACTCCTCCCTCAAGGTTCATCTGTCGAGCATTTCGGCCTATCATGATTTGATAGGGAGGAAACCCATGGCACAGCTAGAAAAATCAAAAACCTTTCTGAAAGGGATTCTCCATCTGAGCCTCTATCCCTAACCCCACTCCACCTTGGGATTTGAATTTTGTTATTGAGAAGCTTACGCTTCCCCTTTTTGAACCAGCGATGAGCTGTGATTTGTGCTCTCTCTCCTGGAAGGCGCTATTTTTGGGTGCCATTACTTCTGCTCGAAGGATTTCCAAGCTTCAGGCCCTGTTGTGTAAGGGGCCTTATTTGATTTTTCATAAAGACCGGGCTGTCTTACGAACCAGTCCTAAGTTTCTTCCCAAGGTGGTTTCAGAGCTCACCCTCGGTCAGACAGTTGAACTTACCCTAACCATTCTAACAAAGGTGAAGCTCTTCTTTATATGCTGAATGTCCACAGGATCCTGCGTTGTTACGTCCAGAGGACTAAAAGCTCCAGAAAATCCGACCAGCTTTTCATCTCATATGCCCCCAAATTGGTGGGTTCTGTCTAAGCAGCGCTTATCCAAGTGACTTGCTAACTGCATTTGCTTCTGTTATCTGAAGTATGACAAACCTCTGCCAGGGGAGGTCAGAGGTCATTCCACTCGAGGAACGGCTGCATCCACAGCCTTCTTGAAGAATGAATCTGCAGCGGGGATTTGTGCAGCAGCTACCTGGAGTTAGGTCCATACCTTCACCAAGCATTATAGTCTGGATATTGCCTCTAGGCATAGGGCTGGGTTTGGCCTAGCTGTACTGCCTGCCTATTGTCCTAGACCGGTCCTCTATTGTCCTTTCAGTTGCTTTTCTTCCCGTGTCTCTCTCGGTCTCTCTTTCTGAGGGATTGCTTGGGATTCAGTCTTATGTGTAATGACCTACTGCAGGAACCCTCTCGAAGTAAGATAGTACAGTTACGTAAGAACTTACTGTAACAGTAGATTTTTGAGAGAGATTCCTGCAGTAGGTCATATTTTTCCCTCTCTCCTTCCTCCAATTTTCTTTTGGGCTCCAGGAACTGTTTCCTTTCTCTTGTCTTTCCTTTAGGATCTCCAGTGGGAGAACTGGTAGGCGGGCGTGGGGACCGCCCACTGTATAGAGTCACACTGACGTCAGTCACGTGACAGGTGGGCAGTCCCCCACCAGGCATTGCGGGAAAAGTTTGCCGTGTGGTCCTGATGCCAGGTGGTGCAGTCCTATGTGTAATGACCTACTGCAGGAACCTCTCTCGAAGATCTACTGTTACGGTAAATTCTTACGTTAACTGTACTTTGCCAAACCATGTGAATAATCTCAAGTTAACAAGAGTATCCTGATGGTCCTTTTCAAGCAAAGTAGAGGTATTACAAGCAGAGCGGGATAAGTGAGGTTTGGCACTTCTCCACACCTTTTTATCAGACACGAAACTGTCCTCCGAGCACTTAATTATGTTATGGTATAGTTACAGAGTTACAAGTTGTCAGGCTGTTAATAAATCATAGACAGGTAGCCCACTAAGCAATGCCTATCGTAAAGTCAACAGGAAGGGCCTCCCCAGATCAGGAGAATTGGTGCGCTTACATCCTTGTTGCTCTAATGCAGTTTTAAATGCAGATCAGTAGATACACCAGAAAAACCAAGCGGAACCAGTCCAGAAGGGAATTAATTTCTAATGCGTGGAGTCCAGACCGCGACGGTGTTCACTGAGAAGCGAAGCACAGTCCCCGAAAAGAAAATTAGTGTCTTAACATGCCAACAAACTACTGCATGGTGCTTTCTTCAGTGGTTCAGTGGGCCTATGACATCCTCTGTGACCAGGGAACAGAGGTTGTTGGATGTCTGTCAAGACGCGTTCCTAACTCAGCAGGTGAGGGAACCGACCAGGGAGGCACGGGTACTGGATGTGGTCCTGGCAGACAGTGACCAGATTGGGGGCCTGGAGGTAAGGGACCCATTGGCAGGGAGTGACCATGCCATGGTCTGGTTCTGCCTGGACCTAGGAGGGGTAGAAGGCTGCACAAAGACGGAAGTAACCGACTTCAGGGGTGGATTTTAAGGAAATGGGAAGGATCCTTAAGGAGCATTTGGATGGGATTGGGTCAGACATGGACGCTGATAGTAGGTGGAAATCATCAGGAGAGGGTGCAGGATGCTACCAGCACCTGTACAAGAGTAAGGACGAAATGCGGTGGGCCCAAAAACCCTGTTGGTGGACCAGGGAGGTCCAGGAGGTGGTCTGGGAAAGAAAGCAGCCTATAAGCAATTCAAGTGCTCAAGGAGTGAAAGGGATCGAGGGAGTATGAGCTGATGGCTAGAAGGGCCACTAGAGTGGTGAGGGCTAAGGCAAGGAAGGAGCAGAACCTGGCCAGGGAAATTAGGAGAGGGAAAAAGGGGTTCTTTAGATACATTGGGGAAAGACGAAGGGTGAAATGGCAGATTAGCAGGATTAAATCAGGGGAGAGATGGGCACAAGACCCGGGGGAGCAGGCTGAGGTACTAAATGAGTACTTCACCTCAGTTTTCACCAGGGAAAATGGGGGTGCTGCATCATACATGGGAGGAGACAGAGATACTGAGGAGGGGGGGACCCTTACCGATCGGCGGGTCTGGGGAGAGGGGGAGGCATCACTGGCAGATGGGGGAGGGCTAAGCAGGGAGAAGAGGTACCAGAAGTGGAAATCACAGCAGAGAGAGTGAGGGAAGCCCTCAGCTCCCTTAAGACAGAGAAAGCACCGGGGCCGGATAAATTACATCCCAGAGTGCTGAAGGAACTTGCAGATGTCCTGGCGAAACCCCTGGCAGAGCTTTTCACCATCTCTCTGAGGACAGGGTGGGTGCCCCAAGACTGGAAGGTGGCGCATATAGTGCCTATCCACAAGGGGGGATCAAGGGAGGTGGCAGGGAACTACAGGCCTGTCAGCCTGACATCGGTGGTGGGCAAGGTGATGGAGGGCATTGTCAAGGAGAGGCTGGGGGGACCTGGATAAGTCAGGGTGCCTGGATGATAGACAGCATGGATTCATCCCGGGAAAATCGTGTCAGACAAACCTGGTGGAGTTCTATGACTGGGTGACAAGTGCCTTGGACCTGGGTAGACCAGTGGATGTCCTCTTTCTAGACTTCAGCAAGGCATTTGACTCTGTTCCTCACGTGGGCCTGTTGGATAAGCTGGGAGAAATGGGGTGGGGAACCAGATGATCAGATGGATAGGCAATTGGCTCCAGGACCGGACCCAGAGGGTCGTGAGTTGGTGGGTAGTCTCATCCCCAAGGAGGGTCATTAGTGGGTCCCACAGGGATCAGTCCTTGGCCCCTTCTGTTCAACGCCACGATCTGACATAAGGACAGGAATCAGGAGTGAGATGAGTCTCTTTGCAGATGACTCGAAACTGGGGACGGTGGTGGATGGGGAGGAGGGGAGGGTGGCCCTGCAGGGGGACCTGGAGGCTCTGGAAAGATGGTCTAGAAAGTGGAAGCTGAGGTTCAATGCAGGGAAATGCAAGGTACTCCACCTGGGGCCAGAAACCCAGGCCAAGTGTACACCCTGGGGAAATGCTACAAGTCTCGATGGCTGAGAGGGACCTGGGGGTGGTGGTGGATGTCAAGATGAACAACTCTGAGACTTGTGGGAGGGCAGCAGCCAAGGCCAACAGGATGCTGGGATGCATCGCTAGGGGATCACCTCCAGAAGGAGGAAGTGATACTCCTCTGTATAACTGCTTGGTGAGGCCACACCTGGAGTACTGCGTGCAGTTTTGGAGCCACACTTAAAGAGGGACATTAACCTCCTGGAGAGGGTCCAGAGGAGGGCAACCAAAATGATTTGGGGCTTGGGGACAGGACCTATGAGGAGAGGCTCGAAGAGCTAAATATATACACATTGGAAGAGAGAAGGGACGGGGGACATGATAGAGTCTTCAGGTACATGAAGAGGGTAAATAGGGAGGAACAGTCAGGTGCTTCAAGGAAGGAGGAAGGGCCACTAGAGGGCATGGGTGGAAGCTGGAGGGAAGATTCAGGGAGAAAGGAGGAGGTGCTACTTCACTGAGAGGGTGGTGGAGCCATGGAATGCACTACCTAGGGGCTGGTGGGGCAGAGACAGTAGAGGGGTTCAAGAGGGGGTGGGACAGGTACAGGGGAAGGGTTCTGGAAGCAAAATCCAATGCAGCAAGAATATCCAGAACTGGAAAGGGAGAAGCCAGAGAAGGCGAGGGGGACAGCAAGGTCAGCACCCAGGGTGGGGGCTGACCAAACGAGCAGACACGAAAGACCGTTAGGCCTATTCTGCTGGCATTTTAGTATGTTAGTATGTTCTTGAAGAGCTCTGGGAATGCATCCTTTAGGGTGTCCTCTGCACACTTCGGGTCCTCATGTGGTCCAGTTACCGGCTATGAAGACTTGAAACCTTGCCAGGTAACCCATTCTGAACTTAATACCTGCTGCTGTTAATTTAGACACTATAGAATGGAAGGAGGCCCTTCTCTGTCTCACAGTAAGAGGTAGGTCTTGCGCCACGCATATTTTCACTCCTTCCCACTTGATTTCCTGAAGTTCCTTCACTTTGTTTAGAAAGTGCTGCTTTTCCTGATAGTTGAGGAATCTAAAGATCAGTGTCTGAGGCAGTGCTCCTGGGGGAAGCATAGGGTGCAAAGCGTGATGAGAGCGCTCAGTCACGTATGTAGGCTGGAATGGTGAGGAACCTGCGAGTTTAGTTACCAACTTCTGGGTGAAGAGCACCGGATCCATGCCTTCTTCCTTTTCAGGCAGGCCTATAAGGACTGCATTGTTTCGCCGACTGCGTCCCTGTAGGTCCTCTACTTTTGCTTTGAGTTTGGTTATGCGGTGCCTGGTGGCTGATCTTCCCTTGTCAATCTTCACCATTCATTACTTCCTGGGTGTTAGCAGGCGGCCTTCCCACTGAACTTTTTTTTTTAAAAAGTTTGCCTAACGGCACCGCCTCGAGAGTGACGTCATCGTCATGCGCGGAGCGGCCGTTAGTAGCGACCGACTCCTCCTCAACTCAGTTCTGTTTCTTCCGCCGTCGAGCAGCACCTGTCCGCAGCGTAGCGCTGGTAGTTAGCATGATTTCCGACTCCGTTTTCCTGACACTTTCGGCGCCGATACGGTAAGACTGTTCTTTTCTTTCTTTCGACGGTGTATTTCCTACTATGTTTTAGTCTCGTTGGTTTAGCGTTATGTCCGGTTCTGGGCTAGCGTTCTTGACAGACGCGCCCTATCGTCGGTGCTCCTGTGGCCGGCATTTCTCCGTCTCGGACCGGCATGACGTTTGCCTTCGTTGCCTGGGACCCAACCATGATATGGATTCGTGCGACGCCTGTTTCTCGATGGACCGTCGCGTCCTCGAAGTCCGCGCATTCAAGCTCGGCAAGGCCCCGCCGACTTTCGGGGGACGGCGTCGCTCACGGGAATCTCGGGCGAGATCTTTAGGCCCTTCCCCCGGGTCCCCTTCCGGGCCTATACGGTCCGAGGAGGAGGGGGTTTCCTCATCCTATCTTGCCGAGGAAGAGGCCCCTTCCGCGGTGTTGGGGGAGCGTCGTAGCCCCTCCCGGGGCCGCAGCGCTGACACCGCCTCGGCAGTCACCTCTTCGGAGGTGCAGGCTCCCCCCGTGTCGAGGCCCTTGGCTTTTGGGCCCGGCTTGGGTGGACCCTCGACGCCGCCTCGCGGCGCCATTTCGGATCCCGGCACCGTTCGCGGTGCTGGTGATCAGTGGCGCCGTTCAGCGCACCGGATCCGGTGCCGTTCCACGGCGCGGTGATCAGCGGCGCCCGTTAGTATTGCGCTTTGGATCGGCGCCCGTTTGCGGTGCTGGTGATTGGGCGCCGCTTGCAGCCTCGGCGCCGTTCAGCGGTGCCGGTGGACATGGCGGAGCAGTCGACAGTGCCGCTCCGCCTCCGGCGCTGCGGTGGCGCCGTTGGCCTTCCCTTCCCGGGCGGTGCGGGCCTGCGGAGCCGCGGGGGTGTGGGGTCAGAGCCTTCCTGCTGCTGGCGTGGGGGCGGCGTCGCCACTTGAGTACGGGGCCGTTCGCGGCCCCTTGGCCTCGAGGACCCCTGGGGTGGCCAACATCAGTCCTGTGGTCTCTTCCTCCCTCGGAGGACGATGACTCAGAGTGTGGACCCATCCTGGCACCCCATTCTTGGGATCTGGGTCCTCGGTGGCTGGGGTACCAGGCGGCGCGGGCTCCTCCCTCTGTCCCCCACCGTCGTCTCCTGAGGGTTCCTCGGCTGGGGTGGCCGAGGTCCGGGGGGCAGGCGTGGGGTGACGGAGGGCTCCCCTCTCTGGAGCTCGGTGGCGGCTACCCCGGGAGTACTGGCCTCCTGTAGGAGAGGGGCGTTGCAGTCGGGGAGGAGGGCCTCTCGGAATCAAGGGTTGAGGGCAGGCGGCCTGCTGCCCGGTCTTCTTTAGCCACCTCGAGGGGTGGCCAGGAGCCGTAGTGCAGAGCCCGTCCCTCCCCCAGGGATTCTAGGGTGTCCTCGGCGGCGTTGTGCGGACTGCCCTTCTGGATCCATGCAGTCCCGGCGTGTCGCAGGGGAGTTTCTCCCCCAGGGCTCTTCCAGGCTCCGCTTCCTCAGAGTTCCGTTCTGCGGCCTGGTTTGATATCCGGGATCCCTCCTACTAGGGCTCCTTTCCCCGGATTCCAGAGCCCTCGCAGAGAGCAGTTGCCTCCTCGCAGGTGCCCTTCTCCCATCTCTCTGCCTTTACCACCCCCGCTCCCGGGCCATGTCGGTCCTACGGGTCCGTTATCCTGGGAGCAGTTCAGAGGTTCTGCAGCGGCCTTCCCCTCATATGTTAGATACATGCATGAGCGGGTCTTTCGACTCTCCCCACCGCCGAGGAATCCTCTGAGCATTCCAGCTCCCCATCATCCTCGTCTCCCTCCTCTGAGGGAGAGGAACCCCCTGCTCATCTGTCCTCCGATGCTGATTTCACAGAATATCAGCGTTTCCTCTCGAGGATGGTGAGGGATCTCGGATTTCCTATATTCGGAGAGACAATACCGAACGAGAGACGCGTAGATTCCTTGGTGAATTCAGTGCCCAGCATCTGGTGGTACCTTCCTGGCCTATCCCCTTCCACGAGGCGTCTATCCGGTCCTGGCAGTTCCTGCGCTTCTTCCCCAGCCCGGCGGACTGCCAGTGTAGGTATTGTGCCCCTCTGAGTCTCTAGGTTCCCTTCCCAACCCGTCCTCAGGTTTGGTATACCTGGATACTCCTTCTGGGCGCCGTTGCCTGGCGCCGCGACCGCCACAGTTCGGGACTCTCCCAGTTCGACCCGTTGGGGGCGAAGAAGTGTTCTCTTCTTCTCATGCGGCGCATGTATTGCATCACATCAGGCTCACCACGCTGCCTATAACCGGCATTTGTGGTCGATGATGTCCCAGCTGCTGGCATCTATGCCTGACACGGAGCAAACCAGACAAGCCGTTGCCCTCTCCGCGGTAGGCCTGGAGCTGGCAAGACACCAAGCAAGGGCATCTTATGATGCCAATGAGGTGGCTTCCAGGCTTGCGGGGACAGCGATCTGCATCAGGCGGACGGCATGGCATCGTCTTTCCAGGTTGTCACCCCTGGCCCGGCGTGGGGTGATTCGTCCGCCTTCCGGGGACCTTTTCTCTTCCAGAGCTAGGAGACTTTACAGGGCTCCCTCCATCTCCTCGTCTTGGGAGGCACCTCCTAGCTCTTCTCCCACTTAGGCTTTCTGAATAAGCCAGGTCTTCTCCTTCTGTTTTCTCACCAGCAGAAGGCTGGGGGTCTTGTTCCCTCAGGGTGTACCTCTTCCCCCTCCAGGGGAAGAGGAGCTTGGTACTCACCCAGGAAGTAATGAATGGTGAAGATTGACAAGGGAAGATATGAAAATTACGTGCCTACCGTAATTCCTGATCTTCTCTTGTATCTTCACCATTCATTACTTACTCCCGCCCACCATCCCCTCAGTGGCCTCTTCCTGTGGCTTCTCCACCTCCCATCTCCTTCCTCTCTGCAAAAAAAAAAAAAATTTTTTCTTAAAAACTAGGAAAAATTGCTTAATTTTCAAAAAAAAAAAAATAAAAAAAATCCTTCTTTTGGGGGGTTCTAATTTTCAGAAAAATTAATTACTCTAAGATTAGGTGGGCCATCTCGTGGATTGCATTGGCGATCAGACTGCACAACTATATCTTGCCGTTATCCTGACAAGATATCTCTGGGTTTTGGCCTGGTTCAGGCTATTCAGTTGATCCTGCAATCCCGTGTTCCAGATATTGCCCTGGAATCAAACCCCCCTATTCTTGCCCTGCAGAGCAGAGGAGCGACACGTCTGTTCCTTTTTCTTTTAAAAAAAAAAGGAAAATTGCTGAGGAACTCTTTCGACTGCTATAGGCACCTTGGTTTTGTGGGTCAATACAACCAACCTCAAATTTCTTCTGTAAAAAAAAAAAAAAAAAAGGAAAAACAAACAAGAGGGAAATGAGAAGGTAATCTCCCTTCTCGCTAGTTTGCAATTTGGTTTCTCCTTTTAAGTGTCCTCCTGGACAATTTTTACAGAAGAGCTGTGCTGACCATATCCAATCCCGGCCAGCCTAAGCCTTGGCCAGTCTGTCTGAGTCCCATTTCTATGCTTAAGCGCCTGAAAGGCTTACATTTTCCTTTTCTAAGTCCCAGAGCAGCACTCTCCTGCTGTCTGGGGTTCCTTTCCTCCTCGGGTGTCCTCGAATTCTAGGCCTGTCTGGCCAGGAACCGAGGGGGTATCAACAACTTAATGGCATGTTGAGGATAAGGACTATGCCCTCCAGAGTCTGTCTAGCGGGTTTGGTGAACCTTCTCTTCAGCTCTATCTCCGGGGATTCTTGCTTCCCTCTTAGTCGAGCCTTCAGCTCTAAGCTAACTATGCTCGTTGGGCATTCTGGTCCCTTCAACATCCCATCTCTCTCTTCTCTTTCTTCTTCTTCTTCTATTTTCTCATCTCCTTACTTTATCTCTCCTCCTAGAGTCGCCCAGGTAAGGAGGCCCTGCAGTCCCTAGGCTAGGGATACTTTATCTCCTCTGTCCTTCCTCCATCGGCTTATTCCTTTTTCAGTTCATTCTTCCTTGCTTTGCTATCCCTCGGCTATCTTGCCTCGCTATCTATATTCTCTACTCTCACTTTTGCCTCTCCGGCTCACAGAACTGAGTTGGAGGAGGAGTCGGTCGCTACTAACGGCCACCCCTCGCGCATGACGCATGACGTCACTCTCGAGGGCGGTGCCGTTAAGCAAACTTTTTAAAAAAAAAAGCTCCCGTGGCGGGTGCGCGCCTCCGGCTAACACCCAGGAAGTAATGAATGGTGAAGATACAAGAGAAGATCAGGAATTACGGTAGGTACGTAATTTTCATTTATTGCTGGATCGATATTTTCTAGTTTTTTTTCTCCACTGATGTAATGCGGGCCTCATTATCTCCGGTCCTTCTGGTGATGTCCTCCAAGGCTCCTGCCATTGTTTTAGATTCTGCAGTAAGGGAGTGGAGCTCTTCCTGAAAAGGATGGAATTTGGCCAAAAAGCAATCCACAGTAAGTAGATTTTGTTCCACTTGCTCTGTGGTACTTCGCATGGAGGTGGCAGTCTTGACTTGTTCTTTTTGCTGACCTTGGGCGTTGGCGGTGGCGTATGGTGGGGTAGCATTGACTACATTTCTGCCTCCATTGCTTCATTTAACAGGCTGTCTGTTTCGATCGCAAGAGTGCTGAGTTGTCTCTCTTTCGATATTTAACAAAATTCAGCATAATACCTTTAGGGGACCAAAGTTTGAGGGATTTTTGGAACAGGCTTAGCGGGAGTGCTCTGAGAGAGTTGCTACTCGGCTGACTACATCACGTGATCTCTTGTGTGTGTTTTGTAAGCATGCATGCTGTTCACTTTGTTGGAGGGGCTGCAGCATCATGGTATAATTTCCAAGGAGCAATGCAATTTTCTCTGAGAAGGTTGGGGGGTTTGGGGTGGAACAGGAGCCAGGAAAATAAATGAACACGTGAGGGATATGGAGGTGGGTTGTAAGGACAATCGAGTGCGGGGGTAGGAGTTGATTCCGAAGTGTTTTATTAACTGAATAGAGCAACAGGTGGATGGTTTTGGGGAAGAATGCGGGGGCCAGTGAGGTGACCGGACCTTCTTCCCATGCTGTTGTGCTGGCATATCAGCACAGGGTTCTAAGACCTTCAACCAATCAGATTTCTGAATTTTCTTGACCAATTTCATAATTCTCCTTAAACTGTTTAATTTAGTAAAGGTTAATAAGAGGCTGTATAGGCCACAGTAAATGATCTCTGTTTCACCTTCCTTCATTATCTAAGTCATGGAGTGACTTAATAATTATCATAATTTTGAACTAATATATTAACTTTATTCCCTGTTTATTTGGTGTAAAGATGTAGGGGCTAAATTTTTGGTTTATTAAAATGTGATGCGACTTACTCATTTGAATATCTTTACTGATAAGATAATGTATTGTAGTGTTTAATCTGAAAGCAATAAAATATGAGATCTTCTTTGAGGATATTGCATCCCTTAGGCCACATCCTTGGAATTGTACCCACGGTAGTACTAGGACTACACGGAAACTTTTGCTAGTCGGGGGGGCTGCCCACGATGACATTGTCTGTGTGGACCCATTTCTCCTCAGTTCTTTTCCCAGTTTCGACTGTATTGGTTGAACTTACTGTAAAAATGAATACGACTATCCATTGTCATTTGTTGTTTTCTATAAAGTAATCACTAATAAATTAGTGTTACCATCGACTACTGTATGCCACCGAAACTGATGACGTTGTTCTGGTACTGCAACTATGGTGAAAAAATATACAAAGATGACACCCACGACATGTATGTCTGCTGTTTAGGCTTCTCTCATAATGTCAGGACTTATGAGATTTGCCGGGGCTTCAGTCAAGCAACAAGGTGACACAGAAAAAAAGGTGCTCAAGAAGTTTTTGTTGGAGAAAACTCTAGCAAATGTGCAAAAAGCCCAGAGTCAGAAGGAGCCATCGCCTGCCCCCTCGACTTGCGATCATCAAGGTCCAAAGACCACGAAAAAGAGCAGTCGTCATCAAGCAATGAGCATAAACATAAGAATACAGACAAATCCACTTCTCCAAGGTCCAGTTCACCGCTGCAGCCTGTACCCACTCAACCTGCATCGTCATTGTCTGCCCCGGTGGTAGTGATGGTGGCTCTCCACCCAACCGTTGACCAGGCACCAAAGTCGGGGCTTGGTTTAGGTACTATCATACCTACTATGAATGGTACATTGTCGTCGAAGGGAGCAGGCCCGTCATCAACACCAGCTATCACGACCCCTGGCCAGAGCATAGTTGATGCGCAGGCAGTGCTGGCATAGTTTTCACAAATGATACGGTGTTCTGCACTGTTGTCAATGGGGGTTCCTGTGTTGCAGCCCCTGTTGACTCCCTGAACTGGGAGGCAGCCAGCTGCTATTAAGCAAAGGACTGCGTCAACAGCGAGATCCTCCATTCCCATCACTGATCGGGACGATGACGAGGGGGAATATAATCCTGACCTAATAATGGAGAAGAATTATGAAGAGAAGGAGGGCTACAAAGAGGAACCATAATCTCCACATTCCAGGTTCACTGAATCCTCTTGCAGTGCGGGTTCTGTGATGTATACTCTCAGTTCTCCTCCTGAAGACCCCACTTTTCAGATAACGATGCAGCAAATGCAAACTGCTGAGAGGTTTGCAGTAGAAGAAGAGGACTCTTCTGAAAAGAATTTGATGGAATGTCTGAAGGTATCCTACACTCTCTCCATTATCGTACCTCCCATTTATCCGGCCTTAGAGGATGCCACTTTTGCTGCATGGTATAAGCCACATACCATCCCAGCTGTTCCCAGAAAGGCTGACAAGTAGTACCGTGCCCCTGCTGCCAAGCCTTATTATGCCAGCCAGCCAGTAACACATTATGTGGTCATAATGGCTGCCCATGACAGATCCTGGGCACCAAAGCATATGAGTTCCCTAACACCTGATATGGAATCCCAGAGGCCTGACATAATGGGCAAGTGAACATGCGCCTCTGCCTCATTACGTCTATATATAGCAAACTATCAGTCACACATGATTAAGTATCAAAATAGCCTTTGGAAGGCTGCCAAAGCAGCAGCTCAGGCACTTCCAGAAGGCATGGCCAAAAATTGAATTACTGAAAAATCTAAAGGCTGGCGCTGAATTAGGCAAACATCTACTATGGTCAGCATAAGATGTCTCAGATGCTTCTGTCAGGGCAGCTTCCACAAGGATTTGCATGAGAAGGTACTTTTGGCTCAGAGTGGCAGGGTTTGCAACTGATGTGCAGCAAACCGTATTGAATGCTCCCTTTAGAGGCAAAAAACTGTTTGTCTACCACATAGAGGAGGGTGTGAGAGGCCTACAGACCTCCAGAATGACTTTGAGGTCAGTGAAGTCCCTGTACCCTACTGGTAGAAGTAGAACCAGAAGGTCCTCACCAGCCTGCTGCCAAAGGTGACCACCATGCCTATTATCCGCAGGGCTTAGGAAAGGATGGTGGAGCTTTGCCACCTCCCCAAGAACCCAATCTAAATCCTCCAAAGCTGGTGGTGATGGGCCTTCTGGCTCAGCATGACTTGTGCAGTACTCCCCCCAAACCACTTCAAGGACAGGAGGTTGTGGTGAGGGGTCACCTCTCCCTTCACTTAACACAATGGAGGGAGACTACTACAGGCGAGTGGGTCCTGGAGATAATTGCAAAGGGACATGCTCTGGAGTTGCTAGACACCCCTCCAGAGCATCCTCCGTCTGTTTCAGCGTATCCTCTGGGACATCTGTGCCTGTTGCAAGAAGACATACAAGCCTTACTGACCAAACGTGCCATAGAGCTTGTGCTTTCATTCTAGAAAGGCAAAGGATTTTACTCCAGATGTTTCCTGGTCCTCAAATGCACAGGAGATCTCAGGCCTGTGCTAGACCTACAAGACCTAAACTTATACATAGAATACAGGAAGTCTTGCATGGTCTCCCAACGGGATAGGATTTGTTCACTGGACATGAAGAATGCATACCTTCATATCAAAATCAGACAACATCACTGAAAATACTTCAGATTTGTCCTTGAAGGGGAGCACTTCCAGTTTAGAGTATTGCTCTTTGGTTTGTCTTCTGCACCTCAGGTCTTTACCAAATGCTTAGCTGTAGTGGCAGCGGCCCTTCACAAGGAAGATCTCTATGTCTTCCCATATCTGAATGATTGGCAGTTGAAATCCAGATCCAGGAACCAGCTGGAACATACCCTGTCTCGCACAAGGCAATTGTTTGAGGATCTGGGGGTTACAGTGAATGTGACAAAGTTAGTACTAACCTCTTACCAGAGGCTGTAGCATATAGGGGCAGTCCTGGACATAGAAAGTGGGAGAGTGTTTCTGCCTCTGGACTGGGCAAAATGTCTCATGGCTCAAGTACAGCAGTCAGTATTTCTCAGCCAAGATGTTCCTGTGCCTGCTGAAACTTATGGCTGCGTCCATTGTGATGGTGCCACTGGCGTACTTATGTATGCGGGTACCACAATGGATACTAAGAGTGCGTTAGGACTACTTGATGCACTACATGAACCATCAGGTTCTCATCATGTTCCACATACGCAAAGCAGTGACATGGTGGATGGACCATGACAACCTGTTGAGGGGCATTTCATTGTTAATCCCAGCTCCTACTCAGATTCTCACCTGGGATGCATCAGTATCCGGGTGGGGAGCGCACCTGAGTCCTTAGCAGATCCAGGGGTCTTGGACCCAGGTGGAATCCAAATTGCATATAAATGTCCTGGAGGTGAGAACAGTTGTATACAGTCTCTAGGAGCATCTGACCATGGGTCATCTGCTGGTCCAGATGGACAACATAAGTGTTATGCATTACATAAACAAACAAGGAGGGATTCATTCCTATCCCCTGTGTTGGGAACCAGAGAAAGTATGGTACTGGGCACTAGAACATGGCATGGAGTTATCAGCTGTGCATCACCCAGGAGTCCAAAATGTCTTAGCAGATTGGCTAAGCAGGTCACAATACAAAATACATAGGTAGGAACTGCTGACCTCTGTGGTAGGCAATCTCTTCGCAAGGTGAGGTCGTCCAAAGTTGGATCTTTTTGCCTCCCCACGCAGTGCAAAAGTGCTGCGTTTCTGCTCACTTGCTCCAGGGCTTGGAGTTTTCTGGTGAGACGTGTTGTCCCTCTCTTGGAAAAGGAGGTTTCTGTACACATACCTTCCCATTCCATTAATACAGATAGTGTTACTGAAACTACAGATGGAGGGTGCGACCTTCATCCTCATTGCACCTCTGTGGTCTCGACAAATATGGTATCTGCTGCTGCAGCAGCTAGCAATGGAGCCTCCAGTACCCTTACCTCTGTGCAGAGGCCTTTTGTCACAGGACAGTGAGGCTCTGGTCCATCTGGACCTCAAGTCCCTGTATTTGCATGCATGGTGCCTGAAGACATAGCCATAGCATGATTTGGGGTGTCACCAAAACTTGCTGATGTGGGGTTGTAGCTGGAAAGCCTTCCACCAGACATACGTACTCTGAAGTGGAAGCATTTCATTTTGTAGGCTACTTCCAAGAATATGGATTCATTTACCTGTCCAGTCAATGTCATGTTGGAATGCTTGCTGCCACTGTCAGACTCCGTTCTGTAGTATTCCTCACTGAAGGTGCATCTGGTAACTGTATTAGCTTTCCATGCCCCTATTGATGGACATATGGCAACCCCACTGGAGGTCTCCTTTACCTTTTTAGAGGCTTTCTGCATATGAAACCTCTCATTCACAATCCGGTTCATGGGACCTAAATTATGTGCTTTGGAAACTTACGATGGCTTCTTTTGAGCCAGCCACAAGTTATAGTCTAGCCTCTCTTTAATAGAACGCATTACTTTTTAGTTGTAATCACTTTGGCTCAAAGGATTTCAGAGCTACATGCTCTAACGTGAGAACTTCCTTATTTGATTTTTCATAAAGACTGGGTGTCTTTACGTACTTAATCCTAACTTTTTGTCAGAGGTGGTGTTCGAGTTCACATTAATCCCAAACCATTCACTTTCCAGTTCATTATCTAGAGCATGCCAACCATGGTGAATCATTGCTCCATACTTTGGATGTACGTAGAATCCTGAGATACTTTTTGGCATGTACCAAGGACTGCAGAAAGTCCTCACAACTTTTTGTTTTGTTCACCTCTGAGAAAGATGGCATATCTCTTTCAAAACAGTGCTTGTCCAAATGGCTAGCACATTGTATTACGTTCTGTTATAGGAATTATGGTAAGGAACTTCCTGGTGCAGTTCATGTTCATGTTCATTCTACAAGAGGCATGGCTACATCTTTTGTTTGCTTCAGAAATGTTTCTGCCGTTGACATCTGTGCTGCAGCTACCTGGAGTACTGTCCACACCTTCACTAAACATTACAGTCTGGACACTGTTTCTCATAAACATGCAGGCTTTGGCATTGCTGTGTTCCGTTGATTACCGTCGTGAAGAGACTGCACCAACCTCCCAGTTAGCTTTTGGGACTGATTCCAAAGGTGTAGCCTAAGGGAAGAGAGATCCTTGAAGAAGATAGAACAGTTATGTTCTTAACATAACTGTAGATCTTTGAGAGACTCTCTTCCCTTTGGCCATGCCGGCCCTCCCTCCTTCCCAGTTTTATCAGCTGCAGTGAAATAGGGCATCCAATTCTGATCTGAGAATTTGCATGGTTGCTTTCTCCAGCACCTACAGCCACCTAACATCAGAGGCGCTGGTATAATCTCCTGGTTCCCAAGAAGAGAGTCCTCCAAGCACATTTTCCAGCGGGGAACTGAAGAGAGATGGGGCCACCCACGTTTATGTAGACGCTGTTGCGTGACGTCGTTATGGGCAGCCCGTGGCTAGCAAAAGTTTCTGTGTGGTCCTAGTACTGATGCAGGTACAGTACCAAAGGTGTTGCCTAAGGGAAGAGACTCTCTCGAAGATCTACTGTTCTGGTAGGTATGTAATTGTTCTTTAAAAGCAAAGCTGGAAAGAGAGGTCCCAGACCTATGGGAAAGGTTTGGGAGAAAGCATGAAATAAGGGAATCGGAACAATTTCCTGATAAATCACCATAAATTGAAGCACACATTCAGTAGAGTGATAATGTAAATACTAATGGAGCTGTGACTTTGGACTTAGGAGAGAGGAATATCAAGGACAAAGATAATGAGGGATGCCATCGAGTAAAACCATGTTTAAATCATATTGTTGTAGTGTGGTGTACTAACCTACTTTTTTACTTTGTAGTCTTTATTAAATTGTAACAGGAAAAAATAACAAATACAATAAATGAAAGATAATATGAGGGACCTAAAAGATATAATGTATTATAAGTATTACAGTTTCATTAGTGACACAGACTCTCATAATAAAGTAGACATAGGGTATAAGCAAAAAAAAAGTTCCTTCCCCACCCTCTCTAACTCCCCACTCTCACCCCATGAGACCTATAGAAGCAACAACTAAATATAACATATAAATGGAGCCCAAATAGCAGAGAATTTCTACTAATACAATTCAAAACCATAATCAGTAAATAATAGATGAAGAAATAAGGTAGATCAAAATATCTCAATTTAGAGAATAACAAAACAATAATATGAAGTAGTTATACAGAAAGGACGAAAAAAGATAAATATAGACCAAGGTGCCAAAACTGATCACATAGATATTACAGTATACTAGAGTTTTCCTAATTTTTTAATAATGCCCTGCAGATTGTACTTCATACTGGCTAACGTCTTTTCTATTCTAAGATTCAGTAAGAGATCCTACCTCCATTCGATAAAAGAAGGTATTTGTTGAGCATTCCAATGTTTTAAGATAATTTTTTTAACTGATAAAGCAATCATGGTTAACGGGTATTTCAATTCTGTGGAACATACTCGGCTAATGTCACCTAAAATACAGACTTCAGGTGTAAAAAGGGGATCTAAACTTAAATTCATACCTAAATTATTTTTAAGCTCCATCCAAAGTGGGGAAACCATTGTATAATTCCATAACACATGTATCGGTGTACCACACCTGAAACATTTCCCTGAAGATACCACACCAAATCTTAACATCTTAACTGGAGTATAATATGCGTCATGCAAAATTTTAATTTAGATCAATCTTAAATTGTCATTAGATATAAATTTGTAAAGGTCTTTCCATATTTTAGACCAGTCCACCTCCTTGTAAATTGATAAGGAGTACCAATATTTGTAGACCAGGGGAAACCAAAGCAGCTGTGAAGGGTAAAAGGAATTGAATTAATTGTTTTAAGAAAATCATTCACAAAACTTCTGTTATTATTAACCCAAGATGAAAGTCCAAAGTGATGCATTAAAATGTGTTTCAAAGCAAATAACTTATTGTAGTATCCTTTACCCAGATTTAACTTATCCCTGAGCTCCTCCAAGGATAGAAGATGACCGTTAGAAAGAAGGCTACCCACAGTTACATTCTTAATGGAAGGAAGCCAGTTATTAGGAATAGACTTTTTATCAAGTTTAAAATTATAGTTATTAAACAAAGGCTGGTTAATATCCTCTGATAAAAGCAAACCTAAACATTTTCATAATTGTTCATGAACTCTGTACCAAACTCCAATTATAGAATTTTTTCAGAGCATTAGGTAAATTTTTCTGTTTGAAATAAAGAGTTGAGTTCGTAGAGATGTTATAATTTCTTAACATCCTATGTTCAGTGTCTAGCCAAATAATTTGGTAAAGATATTCTTCATTACCAATATCCAACCATCTAAAATATTTGATCTTACTTTGAGAGGGCTCTTGCAGTAGATAATTACAAATGGGACTGAAGCCGGCAGGCAGCAGGACCCCACGGAAAAATTTCTAGCTTGCAGTCTCTGGCGGGGGACCACCTCACGTCAGATGACAGACGTCATGCGACGTCGGTATAAAGGGGTGGTACCCCCACGCCTGCCTTCCAGTTCTTTCCTGCCATTATTCATTTATTCATTACAAATCGGGTTTACAACCTTTGAGTCAGAGACTCATTTACAAAGGCACCTCGTCGCGGGGGGGAAGACATCAAGACAGTTATTACAGTGCAGATTAAAACGGAGGATAACATTACAAGTGCAGTAAAAGGAACATTTAACATAGATACACTTAGGTTACATAATGTAGTAGTTTGTATGTTACTTAGGTTACATAATGTTACAAAATTGTGAGTTACACTCATGGATATAGTAGGTCCTCAGAGAAGACAGTGGGTTACATCCCTGTTTGGACCTAGTAGGGAAGGGGTAGGTCTGGGGGAAGGAGAGGTTGTCCAGTGAACGTTGTCGAGCCAGGGGGCAAGGCAGGCGGGAACCACAGGTTATAACAGGGGGAACCACAGGTTATAACAGGGGGTTAGTTGCACTATGTAGTTAGCTCATGTAGCACCTCACAGTTAAGTTCACTGCTTCACCAGTCTATTGTCGGTGGTTTTACCGTCTCTTTTCGCTATTTCTTCAGATTTTCGCCAGCATTTATCTCAGCTGCCGTGTATGTCATCCGCGACTCACTCCAAGCACAAAAACAAGTGTGATTCCTGCGGTGCTCAGCTCCCGCACAAGGACGGACACTCCCAGTGCCTTTTTTGCCTAGGCCCCGACCACCCCGTGAAGAAGTGCCAGCTCTGCCAGCAGTTTAACACTGCCACCCAAAAGCGGAGGCAGCAGTCCCTGGAGGCCCACGTTCTCAAACTTAAAATGATCGCCGTGGAAAAGGAGCTGAAAAAACTCAGGCGGGCCTCTACTTCTCCAGAGGGCCATCGCAAGAAGAAGCACCGGGACAGGGACTCCTCTACTACGGTCACCGTGACCTTGGCAGGGGTCGCAGTGCTGCAGGTAACGTCCCCTCTGGGGGACCGTTCCGTGACTACCATCTTGGAGGCTTCCAAGGTGGTGTCGCCCCTCTCGTCGGGCTCGCGCTCGGGCCCCTCAGGAGCCTCCGGGTCAAAGGAGGCAATCGCTCCCAGTAAGCCCACCACCATGCGGCCTTCTGGTTCGAGCGGCCCCGGTAAGCAGGACATCGGCTCCTCCGATGCCCACCCAGGTAAGGCTGATAAGACGCCCGACCCTTCAGGGCAGTGCACGGCCTCTAAAGCACCTGCCAAGGCCGCCCCTCCATTGCGGCCTTCGTCGAGCGTAGGGGTCCGTAAGCCGGACGTCTGCCCTCTGACAGCTGCTCGGCATCAGAGCCGATGCTGGACCATTCGGGCCTATTTGTCGTCCTGAGCTCGCCGCAACGTTCATTGCATTCTGAGGCTCCAGCGTATCCCTTGCTGGACCCCGGGGATGTTAGCCCCCCTTCCTCGGGCGACATCAAGGATGTTGGTACACTGCCATCAGGTTTCCCTCCTGCTGGGCTGGAGGACCCGACGTCGGATCCTCAGATGTCTACGCCAGCCTACCCGACACCTGGCGACATCCTCTTGCCAGACGCCACCCCTACGCTTGGCCCGCTGGGCCTCTCGTTCCAGGCCCACCCACTGGGCCATTCCCTAGGCCTTCTGCTCCTTCAGAGCCCCTGGTGTCTGGGTATCTGACTCTGTCATACCCAGGTCCGCAGTATCTGACGCCCCAGTATCCGACGCCGGCCTACCCTGACGCCGTAGTACACAGTGCCTCAGTATCCGACGCCGGACTTCCCGCCTTCAGGTTACGGATACAAGCCGTACGGATACCCCCAGTATCCATACCCACCTCCTCCTCCTCCTCCTCCTTCTCCACCGCCCCCTCAGCTGCCGGTGGATCTGAAGGAGACTCTGGCTTCCTGGTGGGCTGAGGCCAAGGCTCTGCTCACCAGGGAAGTAGACAGCCATTTTCCGATGCCAGACCCAGTTCTGGACCCCCGACTCCGGAGGCGAGAGACTCCCTCCCTCCTGACACCAGAGGCGAGCCCTCCGGTTCCAGGGCAGGGGAGGATACACTTCCCTGTGGGTTTTCCAAAGGGTCCGTTCCTCCCCCGTGCCGGGAGGAGTCCTCCTCTTCTTCATCCTCCTCGGAGACCTGGGACGACTCCGACGGTCGCTCCGATCCTGACGACGAGCCACACACTTCAAACAAGCCCAGGCCAAGGACTCCTCCGAAGTCCCCTCTGAAGGATCCTTCTTTCCTGGAGTTGCTGCATAAAATCCAGGCTGTTGATCAGTGTCAATCCTTGGAGCTGGATCCACAGCATAAAAAAAACTCGCTGCACACCTGCATCTGCCCGAGATCGCTCCTACTCTGGTTCCACCCTGGATCGAGCCTCATGCTGACCTTGTGTCCACTATTTGGAAACAACAGTGGGCATTAGCCCCCCCCCCCTTCCAAGGAAGCCGGACAGGCTATATCAGGCTCCGGAGGGTGTTGATTCCTTGAATTCACACCCCAGGGCTGATTCGGTCATGATTAGCGCCGCTCATGGCCGTTCGGCTAACCCCAAGCACTTGAGCCCATCTCCACCCGACAAGGAATCCCATCTTCTAGACCAGTGCAGAAAGAAGGTCTGTGCTTCTTCCACTCTGGGAATCAGGGCCCTGAACTATGTTGCTCACGTGGGGGATTACCAGAAGACGATCCTTAACGAGGTGGAAACTAAATTGGAATCCCTTCCTGAGTCTCAGACGAAGCAGGAAGTGGCTGACCTAGTCTGGTCTGCGCGTTCGGCCAGTCAGCACATGCTTCGTGCCACCTATGACGCAGTGGACGCTGCTGGTCGGAGTTTGGCTTTTGCCGTGGGTTTGCGGCATCATGCCTGGCTCCGGGTGTCAGGTTTGGTCCCAGAGGTGCAGTCTACTATCCAGGACACGCCCTTCAGGGGTTCAGTGCTTTTTGGTGGCGATGTCAAGGAATTCATCACCGATCTGCAGGAGAAGGGTACTGCACTTAAGTTTGTTGACTCCTTGTACAGGCCCCTTCAGGCTCAGCGTTGTCCCTTTCGCAGACGGTCTCGGCCCAAAGTGAAAACCTCAGGGAAAACAGGCCAACAAACATCAGGCCCTTCCGGCTGCCAAGCCCCCCCCCCACCCAAAAAAGCAGCAGGAGCTTCAGCGCGATGCTGCCACGCTCCTGACTCTCTCCTCTCCCACAGCCTCTTGGCCTCCCAGAGGAACTAGTAGGAGGGAGATTCTCCTTCCATCTATCGGGTTGGGAGAGGATCACTTCAGACACTTGGGTTCTCCAGCTGATAGCAGAAAGACACTCAATAGAGTTTCTTCAGAAACCACCACGAACCCCCCCCCCGGTCATTTTACTCACCAGAACTCCACCTTCTGGTCAGGGAAGAAATATCCTCCCTTCTTCTGAAGGAGGCGATAGCGCCCGTCCCATCCCACCTTCTGGGGACGAGTTACTACTCCCATTTTTTCCTGGTACCAAAGAAGACAGGAGACGTGCGGCCGATTCTAGACCTCAGCTCACTGAACTTGTTTGTGGAGTACAGAAGGTTCAGAAATCTCTCTCTGCAGAGTCTTCTGCCCCTTCTTTGGCTGGGACAGTCACTGTGCGCTCTGGACATGCAGAATGCCTACCTGCATATCCCTATTCACCCTTCCCACCACAGATACCTTCGTTTTTCGTTCCAGGGGGACCACTACCAGTTCAAGGCCCTCCCATTTGGTCTTTCCTCAGCACCCCTAGTGTTCACCAAATGCCTTTCGGTGGTAGCAGCCTACCTGCATACCCAGGGGGTTCAGGTTTTCCCGTACCTGGACTTCTGGCTCCTGGCGGCCCCGTCCAGGGAAGAACTCCTGCGCTTCCTTTCCCTTACCCTGCAGGTTTTCACCAGCCTGGGTATTACCATCAACCAGGCCAAGTCCCATCTGATTCCGTTCCAGAGGCTCCAGTTTATTGGGGTGATCTTGGACATGACCTCCGGCATGGCTTTTCTGCCACTGGACAGGGTGGCCACACTCCAGGCTCAGGTCAGCCTGTTGTCCAGCTGCAGGCGGGTCAGCGCCAGGTCAGTCCTTCGCCTCCTTGGGCTTATGGCAGCTGCTATACCCGCAGTCCCTCGCGCTCGGCTCCACATGAGAATCTCTCAGTGGACACTTCGGTCTCAGTGGTATCAGCTGGTGGACGACCTAGATCTACAAGTTCTGGTCTCCAATCCTATGGTTCGGGACTTGCAATGGTGGATGATTCAGGAGAACATTTGCCAGGGAATTCCCTTCTGCCCCCTCTCAGACGCTGACAACAGATGCCTCGGGCGAGGGTTGGGGAGCCCACCTGGGGTCTCACAGGACCCAGGGCTCCTGGTCCAGGCTCGAACAGACACTTCACATAAATGTGCTCTAGCTCCGGGCCGTGTTGTATGCTCTTCAAGCTCTGCATCTGTATCTGCTCCCGGGGCATCTGGCTGTCCAGACAGACAACGTGTGTAGTCTGGTACATCAGCAAACAAGGAGGAACTCATTCCTAGCCTCTCTGCAGGGAGGCAATGCAAGTGTGGGATTGGGTGGTGCAGCACAACCTTCACCTTATGGCCGTTCACGTCCCAGGGGTCTAGAACACGTTGGCAGACCACATCAGTTGGTTGTCTGCCCACGCTCACAAGTGAGAACTGGATCGGGGGTAGCAGACGATATCTTTCTACGTTGGGGAACACCCCAGGTAGACCTGTTTGTGTCTCCTCTCAACACAAAACTTCCCGCCTTCTGCTCGCTCACTCCAGGGTGTGGCATTTTTTTGGAAAGATACTCTATCTCTAGACTGGAAGGGCAGATTCGTCTATGCCTTTCCCCCGATTTCCTTGATTCCACGCTTCTTACAGAAACTCAGCACAGAAGGAGCTTGCATGATCCTAATCGATCCTTTCTGGCCCAGGCAAGGTTGGTTCTCTCTTTTGCAACAGTATTCAGAGGAACGTCTTCTTCCTCTTCTGCTGTCGTAACTTTTGCTGACCCAGGATCAGGGGAACCTGGTCCATCCAGGCCTCAAGTCCCTTTAGTTACACGCGTGGCTCCTGCATCCGTAGCTCAAGCCCGATTCGGGGTTTCCCCGCTGGTGGCTGAGATTCTGGTGGAGGCCAGAAAGCCCTCCTATAGATCTACCTATGCAATGAAATGGAAACGGTTCTCTATTTGGGCCTCTTCCAAAGATTTCGAGCCATTCTCTTGCTCTTTTGGGAGGGTTCTGGACTACATGCGCCATCTCTTTGATCTGGGTCTCGGTCATTCCTCTCTGAAGGTTCACGTGGCGGCCATCTCCGCTTACCATGTTCCTTTTGGGGACAAAACGTTTGCGCAGTTGGAAGTCTAAGACTTTTCTTAGAGGGGTTCTCCACTTGAGACCCCCTGTTCGCATTCCTGGTCCTCCTTGGGTTTGAATTTTATTCTTGAGAAGCTTACCCTGACTCCTTTAGAGCTGGCAGTCTCAGCAGACCTAATGTTCCTTTCCTGGAAGACGCTCTTCCTAGTGGCCATTACTTCTGCTCAAAGGATTTCCGAGCTCCAGGCCTTGATGTGCAAAATTCCATATTTGATTTTTCACAAGAAACATGTGGCTCTACGTACCAACCCTAAGTTTTTCCCTAAGGTGGTAGCGGAATCTTTTCAGAATCAATCCATTGAGCTGCCTGCTTTCTTTATGCAGTACTCTAATGAAGGGGAGTACCTCTTGCATACTTTGGATGTTCACCGAATTCTGAGATACTACACCACCAGGATGAAGGATCTCAGAAAGACTGATCAACTGTTTGTCTCTTTTGGTCGTAAAAGAGAAGGCAATGCTGTTTCCAAGCAATTCCTATCTAAATGGTTGGCTCATTGTATCACTTTCTGTTACAACTACTACCACAAGACCCTGCCGGGTCAAGTCAGAGGTCACTCCACCACGGGTGTTGCTGCCTCTGCTGCTTGTTTCAAGAACGTGTCAGCGGCAGACATTTGTGCAGCCACAACTTGGACTTCTGTCCATATCTTTACAAAACATTACAGTTTGGATATTGCCTCTTGCCGTAGAGCTGGTTTCGGGTTGGCTGTGCTACATGGTCTTCTTTCCTAAGACCCTCACAGCCAGAGTTTCTCCATTTGAGTAGTTCCTTCCTCCCATTTGCTTCTCTTTGTTCCAGACTGCTTGGGACTCTGTTCTGTTTGTAATTACCTACTGCAAGAGCCCTCTCAAAGTAAGATGGTACAGTTACATAAGAACTTACCATAACAGTAGATTTTCAAGAGAGCATCTTGCAGTAGTTAATCCTTCCTGCCCTCCATCCCCCTAAGCTTTTTCAGCTCCTTTTCCAGGGAAGGAAACATCCGCGTCTCTCTCGTCTTGCCTTTTTGGCCTTTGGCGGGAAAGAACTGGAAGGCGGGCATTGGGGGACCGCGCCTTTATACTGACGTCGGTCAGCTGACATGGGGTGGTCCTCCGCCAGAGACTGCTAGATAGACATTTTTTCATGTGGTCCTGATGCCTGCCGGCTTCAGTCCCATTTGTAATTAACAAGAGCCTCTCTCGAAGATCTACTGTTATGGTAAGTTCTTACGTAACTGTACTTTCACGTGACTAACCATATAGTATAGAACGAAATTTGTAATTTTAAAATCCCCCTTGTTGTTCAGTGAGAGTCATCTTATTGTACGCAATTCTGGGAGGTTTATTGAGCCAAAGAAAATTGGTTAAGAGAGAGATTGTAAATGTTTAAACCATAAAAGGGGTAAAAATAAATGCAAGGTATTCAGAGGGTAAAAAATTATTGGGTAAGTGTACTGACCTGTTGATGTATAGCATGTTTGTCTAAGATTGAAATGTCTGAACAAGAATTGACCAGGTGGCCCTTGCTGCTCATGGGCCCCTCTAGAAATACAATGCAGAAAGAAAAGAGGATCAACCATCCAGTCATTAGCTTAGCAAATAGCTATGAGATGCTATCAAACTAGAGTGATATGGAGAGGATGGACAGAATGAAAAACAAAAACTGTGGGTATCACAAAAGAAAGTGATCAGCAAGTTATAGTTACTGGGCCGTCAACTATTAGAGACACAGATACTGTAATATAGGGAAGTGATACAATTAATAGAATGGTTGGTTGCTTTCCGGGAGTCCAATTAAGCCACTTAAGACCAAGAATTAAAAACATTATGAAAGAAAAGGATCCAGTTATGGTGACTCACTGGGGGAACAAGTGACTCTGGAAATAGACTAGATGGCATAAGAGCAACCTCTACAGACATTAGGATATTTTTAAATAATTGAGTAATTAAGGTAACTATACCTGAAATTCTCCCAGTACCAATGGGCAGATATAAGTAGGCAAATTGCAGTCAGACTTACAAATGGATGGCTAAGAAAATTGGCAAAAGATCAGAGCTTTGGGTTTGTAAGAAATTGGGACACCATATGGAATAGATGCGAGTTATTTAAATATGATGACCTGCATCCTAATAGAAGAAACCAAACTGGTGGAGAAAACAAAAAGTGCACTTGATGGATATTTAAATGCGGTGAGAGAGATGGGAAAAAGATAATAAAGGGTGTCTTTGTCTTGGAAGGCAGGTCTGATTTATCATGAAAATATAAAACCAAAAAAGCAAAGAGATCAAATAATAATAATACAAAGGGATTGAAATGTATAACACTAAATACTAGGGGCCCCAATTTCAGGGCTGGCTGTTCGTATTGCCCACCTACTAGTAGTGCACATGGCCATCCTGGGGACATATTCAGACAGGCAGTTCACTCCAGCTGGTTCACGCTGCATGTCTGAATATAGAAACTGGAGGAACACTGTGACTGTGCGATGCACTAACATAGCCCCCTGCAGGAAAGTGGCTCACAGAAGCAAAGGGAGATAGTATGTCCCAAACAGGATAGCACGCTTGCTCCTGTGAGCCAGTTTCAGCTGCCTGCATGCTAATAAACACACATGGCATGCAAGGCACTATGGGGCCATCTGCATGCTATTATGGATCGCAGGTTCCTTCTTAAATGAAAGTATTATTCATGGTTAACTTTTTATCCTGCATATTTGATTTTTCTTTTGGTTGTGCTGTGAATTTTCATTTTATGGAAATATGACAAACGTAACTTTATCATCGGCTTTTTGAATGCAGGACAAGAAAGAGAAAGAACTTGGTTCCGGAAAAAGAAGAAGGACCAGTCAGTCTGAAGATGTAAGTGGCGGCTGTGTGATGGTTGCATGAGCTCAAGGAAGCCAACACAAATCCATGAGTAATAAAAGTGAACATACAGAAAACTGATGTTATTAATCGACAAGTTTATAAACTCCAAAACCAAATTACAACAAGCAACTAAAAACAGTCAACTAAATACTTAATCACAGAGTATCGTGAAATCACAATTCTTGAAAAGTCAAAATAAAATGCATTTAATGTGTCTTAAGTTAGAGAAGGATCTTTCCTAATGGAGTTTGGTGGCGCATTCCAGAGCCTAGATGTGGCCATGGAAATATTGTAGTCTGTGCCATATCTCAATCTGTAACTTGGGACCACAAAGAACTGCATTCCCAGTGAGTTCATGAGGCAGACAGAAGCATAAGAAACCAGGAAGTCAAAAATATAGGGTAGTACAAGACCCACTAGTGCTCTGTAGATTCAATTCCTGAACCTTGAAATTCACTTGCCACTTCAGAGATGCACAGTGCTGATTGTGCAAAACAGACTTGTAATGTATGAAAACTAATTTTTCCTAAGGGGAAAGAATGACATCTGTATCTCATAATGCCATTGATAAGACATCAGAGAGTCATAATGGCATTGTTCTGACATCAGATCAATACTAGTGGTGTCCGGATAATGCTTTTGTGGCTCCAACTACCCTCCATTGGATAGTGCTAGTATCTGATTGGATCTAGAAAATATCTGGCCAAACTCAGTTTTTGGATCCTAGGTCAGATATATTTATGTATCTGAGGTTGGATCCAGATCCAGATGTCCTAGGTCAGATCCAGACATACGAGGTAGAATATTTGGATCCTACTTTGGGATATGGGTCTATTGTACTGTATAGCACTTTTTTAAATAGTATTATACAGTGGCAAGAAAGAATCCTGGGAGCTGGTTGGTCAGTCTGAAGCTAGATCCGTGACATTATCCCAGCACAACATCATGGATCTAGTCTCAGCAGACAAACATGACCGCATGGCAAGTAAAAATAATCACTCCATTAACCTTGTCCTTCTCCATTCCACCCTGCCCTCCTAATGACTTTAATCACACCGCCTCTTCCTGTCCAAATAAGTATGAAATATTTTATCTAATTACATATAGCAAATCTTAGTTTTGTCTTATTTTTCTTGTGAAATTTCCTAAATCCAAATACACTCAGTACATTATGATTCCTGTTATCCATCATTCTGCTTTTAGACCTGCCTAAATGTGGTCTGTTAATGTATGTGAGCTTAAAATCCAGATTCTTCAATTTTTCACAGTTAATCCTTACAGTATATGGTTTATTATCTTCCCTAAATTGATCTTCACCATTCATTACCTGTGGCTCCTATCAGAGATCAGAACCCTGCATGGAAAGAAAAAAGAGCACTGCCTCTTTAAATTTTCTGAGCTAGAGGAGCCAACGTCAAGATGGTGCTGCCCACAAGGCCAATGACCTACATGGTGCTCGTGGGTTGGCCTGTAACCAATGCCGACTCCTCCCAATACTCAGTTCTGGCTTTTTTTCCACCGTCAAGGGAGGACTCCTATGCAGGAAGACTGCTTCAGACTACGCTCACACCTAGGCCTGTACTTTGCTGGTGTTGTGAGAACTGGTGCTGCTCACTGAGTTTTTTTCTTATTCTTATTACTTCATACTGGCATTTTAAATTGTAATTTCCCTGTTTTGGTTTTGTTGTTCACACAACAGTGTGTTGGGGTCAGGGCGTTGTTCAAAGTTGAAATGCTCGGGAGTTGCCCCTATGTGTCAGTGCCCCTGTGACAACTCCATGACCGTTATCAACCCCCACAGCTGTTGTTTCTCCTCTCTGGGTCCCCGCCACGTGATAGACGAGTGCGACACCTGCTTTTTGATGGACTGTCTTACACTCGTTATTCATGCAATGCGGTTGGCTAGAGACCCCCAACTTTCGGTGGGCGTCATCGCACATGGGACACCAAGACATGGTGCCTGAGCTCCACCCCTGAGCCCTTCTGGCCCTGTGCGAGCCCGCAGGGAAGGGACTCCTCCTGCTCCACAGCTTGCTGGGGTACGGGGTCCCAGCAAGGGGTTGGTGGAGCAGTTGTCCTCCGGGGAGGGGACACTGGTCACCCCTCGCAGTCCGGTGCCTCCTCGGAGGCCCGGATGACTCCCGAGGTGGAGTCAGGGCCATACGCAAGCTCTTCTTGGGTAGTCCCCGTGGGGCCACTGTCGGCCTCTGCCCCAGTTCCCAGTGCCGCCTCCAGGGCCAGTAAGCGGGGTGGCATCGACTGTGTGTCCGGGCTCCCCTCCGATAACTCCGTTGGTCCCGAAAGGTCTTGAGTTTGGGGAGTGGCCTGTTTAGAGGTCTCCCTGATCTTGCCGCCCCCCAACTTTGGGGGATGATAATCAGGATGACCCCGACTGGGTTCCGGGATCCTCTGATTCTGCCCAGGCCTCTCCGGGGCCTCTTGTGGATTTTGGGTTGGCGTCATTGCCGCAGGACAGTGCTGCGAGTGGTGCAGCTGTTCCAGACTCCTCTGGCACCACCTCTTGTGCCGCTGGCCCTGCTGGGGCCCTCTCGGGAATCACTGCAAGTGGCGGTGCCACTTCTGATGCCAATTTGGGTAGTGGTGCCGCAATTGACGCCATGTCTGGCAGCACCATGGCCGGCACCGCCTCAGCCTCTGGCACTGTAGTCAGTGCCACCTTAGGGGTGAGTGTTCTCCCATCGGCCAGACCTACTGTGATCTGAATTCTAGCCAATGATGAGGACACTCAGGAGGGCCCTACCTCTTCCCTGTGGGAGCTGGGACTATCCCCTCAGGGGCAACCAGCCCGGATTCTTCCATCAGGCCTCTTCCAAGGGGCAGGTCCTCCTCTCTGATGTCGAAGGTTGGCAGGTCTTGGTCTGATTGGCGACCCCCTTTGGGGACCCCTCAGAAACCTGTTAGGGGTCATAGCATGGACCCGTCTTTCCCTTCCCTTGCTTTAGGTAAGGGTCCCGCAGTTGGTGGGGGTGGGAGCCTTCCGTTAGACTCTGTACGGCTCCAGCATCCCCACTTGGGGGTCCCTCCCCAGGAGTAACCCCTGGTCTGCTCCTCGCCAGTTGGGTGCACTGGGGTGGGTGGGTTTGGCAGCTCCCCTCTTTGGGAGGGGGGCCCCCTGCGCAAACCCACAGCTCTGGAAGAGGACCTTCCTGGCGTGGCCAGGCTGTTTCACCTCCGGTTTCTCTGCCTCCTCTTCCTCCTTTCCCTGGGCTTTTTGACCCCGGGGGACCTCTCTCCTGGGAACAGTTCAGGGCTTCAGTGGCTGCTTTCCCCCATTACCTTAGAGCCATCTCCGAGGTCATTTTCAGACTTAAGACTTCCGTACTGCCAAGCTCTGATTCGGACTCCTCTTCGGCTTCCTCCAACGAGGAAGGGGATTCCTAACGTCACTTCTCTGCTGATGGGGGACTGTCACAGCGTATGGGAATAAACTTCAGACGAGGCAAATTTACAGGTTTGACACACCATGGTGTGATTTTTATTTTTCAAAGGTTAGAAAAATAATAAATGAAAACAACAAAAATTGCAAAGTAAATCACTACTTAACATCAGTAGTTTCTCCCAAAATACAGTCCTGGATCTTAGTGCTCCTAAGACCCTTCTCAAATGCATTCAGCAGCTTGTCTGCCTCTCTTCTCCCTCTCCTAGGGCTGAGCCCCACTGGGCTGAACTGAAGTAAACTCACTGAAGAGGTATTTATATCTTTTTGGTGGGATCACCTGACTGAGCCCTCTTCTAGTTACAAGTCTGTACAAGCTGTTTCATGCCTGAACATGTTTCAAAACCAAGGGGGGGGGTCAGGGAACTTCCTGGTTCAGTTAAAGGCACAGTGTATATCGCCACAGATATTGACTTTCTGTCTCTGATCCACAGTGACTAAGCACTTTTATAAAGTATACCACATTCTCATACCTAGAACCTTATACAGTAACAGGTTTATAGTGTGAATTTATGAAAATACCATAACTGTACTAATCATGACATTATTATTGTTTTATATGATTTCTGAATCCTTTTTCTTTAAAAAGGCTTTATTAATTGTAAGTATTCCTATTTAAAATGGCCTTCATGTTATTTTTTGTACACAAAATGCACATATGCACTTTACACAACACCTCTCCGGGTGTTTGGCATCATTCCAGGGACTGGATGGATGGAAATGGAAAAAGAATGAAAAGAGAGAACTAGTAGGAAGTTTAGTAGGGACAGTAAAGAACTACGCTAGGTGGCCAACCTAAGGTAGGGGAGGGGAGAAAAGCAAAGAGAAAAGCAGAAACTGTTGCTGGAAAATAAGGAGATAGAAAAGTAGTCCATCAGTCACAGCTGAGGGTGTAGCCTAACTCTGCCACAGGGACTTTATACCCTACCAGCGATTCCTGGTGGAGATGATGAAGGAGCTCCGTCTTTCCCATTTGGTCGGATGGAACCCGGATCGTTTGATGTTGTTATTCTTAAGTGAATACAGCGCTGACGCATTGGTCATTCTTCCCTGGCCGAGGCCACTTGTAGAGACTTTGCACGCCATCTGGCAGCATCCTGCAACCCCTTCGCCTACCCAAAAGGACTTGTATGTGCAGATATTGTGCAGCAGCAGGGTCTCCAGGTGCCATGCCCCAGCCCACTTTGGGTTTTGGACTCCTGGACACCCCATCTAGGCATCATCGCCCTTGTCACGACCCCCCCATCGCAGACACGGCAGAGTTTGACTGATGGGGGAGAAGGATGTTTTACTCAGCATGCCTTCTTCTACGGATAGTGGCTGATCAGGCACACCTGGTGGCCTATGCTAGGCACATCTGGACTCCACTAGAACAGGTTCTAGCAGCCCTGCCTGATTGTGAGGGAACCAGGCAATCCATTTGCCTCACTGCTCAAGGCCTGGAGCTGGCAGGACACCTCTGTAGGGCAGTCTGTGATGCCAACGAGGTGGTTTCTAGGGTGGTAGGAAATTCTGATGTAGGGTGATATCCTCACCTTTTCAGGGGGCCCACTTCTTTTCTTGTAGGGCATGGCGAGTACTACAGGGACATCTTCCACCTCCCGGATCTCGGGAGCTCTCACTGGCCCATTCCAGTCCTCGGCCCTCGCCAGGCCTTTAAACTGGCCCCCTCCTCCTGTGGTTATCCCCTACAGGAGGCTGGGGAAATATTTTTTCCCTCAAGGTTTGCCATCTTGGCACTCGGACCTGTAGGTAATGAATGGTGAAGATTAATTTGGGGAAGATATGGAAATTACGTACTTCCCGAAATTATTGATCTTCCCAAATATCTTCACCATTCATTACATCCACTCACCCTCCCTGTAACCAGACGCAGTGCAGCGCTGTCCCTTCCTTTCTCTATGTCCTCCCCCTGGTGAGGATGAGAGTCAAGGAAAGGGATAGCTTTCTGGGAGGCAAACCCTGTGCTACTCCTAAATATGTGATCTGTCAGCCTCTTGATTGGGTCTTCTGACCCAACAGGGTAGATAATATCCTCTGAGACCTCCTTCTGGAGTTTCAGATTTTCTCCAACCAGGGGTCAAAATTGCTTTCACTTTTCAGCCTGGGTAGACGTTCTCTTCAGGGTCCAGCCCTGCTAGGACTGGCAAATCCCTGAAGGTGGTATCTGCTAACCTTCTGCCTGAGGTTTTGGCTGTATCCAGCTGGTTCGACCTTGTTCTGAAGGATTGGTAGGTGCTCACAGGTGTGCTCTTCTTTAAAAAAAAAAAAAAAAGGAAGGAAGGAACAAAAGGTAAAATAGATTTCTGTAATCTGTCAAGGGAAACTTCTCTGTGAGAGTTTTTTTTCTTCAGGATATCATGGAAACCCCTCTCAAAACTGTGGGAAGAAGGGGTGGCCTTCTAGGCTTCTGACTGTGGCCTTCTAGGCTTCTGACTGTCCCTCCTACCCCTCCCCTTGTTTCCTCCCTCAATCCTGCATCAGCCCTCTGGCGTGGACTACTCAACTTCTTGGAGCCCCGCTCTCTCAAGCCAGCTCCTTGACTTTGCCCTTCTCTAATCAGAGAACTTCTTAGGTTCCTACTCTCGGGCTTGAGTGTCGGGAGGGGTCAGGGGATCCTCTTTTTTTCTTCTTTTTACCTTATCTAGTTTGGTTATATATTTTTTCTGCCTTGGGCTGCCCAGTGTTCTGGTCACCCCTACCTTCTTAGTTGTCCCTCTTGACTACAACCCTTCTTCCAGTCGGCTTTAATTTATTCCCCCCTACCATTCGGTCACCCTTGCACTCTTCTGTCCCTGTCCTTACCCTTTCTTCCTCACTGGGAAGACAGAACTGGGTATTGGGAGGAATCTGCGTCGGTTGCTAGCCAACCAGTGAGGACCATGTAGGTCATTGGCCTCGTGGGTGGCGCTGTCCTGACGTCAACTCCTATAGCTCAGAAAATTTAAAGGCATTACACTTTTTTCTTTCCGTACAGATTTAGGACTATCAATTATTATGGCAAGTATGTAATTTCCATTTATGAGCGGAACAGACTAGTGAAACAGCATCTTTGCTCCTGTTCATCACAGCCTCTACAGATGCCGTGAATATCCCCATTCTCTATATCAAGTTCTAGTTCTACTCTCCGGAGTTTAAATACTATTTTTTCCAAGGTCTGATTATTGTTTAGAAAGACCATCAGTTTTAGCAATGCCTTTTGCCTGCACCTGATTATTTTTCTTTTCACTCATATTTTGATGACTGCTTCTACGTGCTAAATTTTCTTGTATGGGAACTGCCCCATTCCCTGTTTGCTGTGTTGTTGTACCTTTTTGATTTTTGGAAACTATAGTAGCGTGTTGTAAAACTATGTGTTCAGCTGGTTCCTTTTCAGTCTTACCACTTTTTGTATGATTGGTAGTTACTTCTGTTGCAATCATCTCATTCTCTACAGTGTACTGACCTTCTTTTGTTCCACCTTTTTTATGTTTCCTTTTTTCCGTATTTTTACCCACGATACTCATTTCTACCTGTTCTTTAAGATGACGGAACTGAATTTTGCTTTAATTGCTTCACTATCTATAGATGAGGCTATTATAGATGATTCCTTTTGAGGGGCAGTTGCATTTTAAGTTGTTATAACATCATCCAGTCTCACCCCATTTATAGCTAATCCCTATTTTTTTTTCATTTCAATTAAATTTTTATTTTACAAGGAAATACACCATTGAGCAGACTCATTTACAAGGTGGTCGTGGAAGGACGCAACATGAAGAAGATTACAAAAACAGCATTAGATACAGAATAAGGACAATGCCTATTTACAATGCGTAGGCAATACAGTGATAACATTCAGTATAACTAGCAATAAAATTCATGAATCATGGGGGAAGCAGGAACAATAGGATAAATCTCAAGATCACTGGAAAGGCAATTGTGAGAACAGAGGGAAGGAATGGGAAGGTACTCATGGAGATTACTGGTTTAGGAAAGGGCACAAAAGGTAGAGACCAAGGAGATAATGGCAGCAACCTGCTAGAGGAAGACAACAAGTGCTGGGATGGTAGTGCAGCAGGACACATAGAGGTTGTGTTACTGATTATGAATAGCAGTTACAGGTTTCCTTCAGTGATTGTCTCAGTAAAGTTTTAAAGGTGGGCATCCCAACCATTTGCATGAGTTTTAAGAATTTTTGGAGAGTATTCCAAAGGGAGAGCATTGCTTAGGTGTGAGGCACCGTAGTGGGTACGTATCCTAGGTATATCGAGCAGGATATATGAGTATTTTCTGAGTGAGTAGACGCTAAGGGTGCATTTAAGAAGATTGGAGATACAGAGCGGAAACTTATTGGTGATGGCTTTATAAGCCCATAGGGAGGTATTTTTCAATTTCCTGGTGCCAAGTGAAGGCCAGTTGAGTTGTGTAGAAAGGGAGCAGTGGTGGGTACTAAAAGGAGCACCAGTAATAAATGTTAATGCTATATGGTACAGAATATCCAGCTTGGCTAGAGCAGCCGGGGTACAATGACTGTAGATAAAATCTGCATAGTCAACAAGGGGGAGAAATGTGGTCTGGACCAATCTTACTTTAGCCTTGTAAGTAAGCAGATGTTTGATTCTGAAGAAGAGCCTAACCTCTGCTTTAAGTTTTTCAGAGAGTTCCTCTTTATGTATGGTGAAGGATAGCTTGGAGATGAGCCAAAAGCCCAGATATTTGAATTTGTCCACTCCCTCAAGTGGCTCCCCCAAGAGGGTCAAAATCTGGAGTTTGGCACTTGTGGTGCTAATATTCGCTGGATGGGTTTGAGGAGAGAGAGACTTAACTTTGGTCTTTTTGGCATTGAAGAGCAATTTCAACAGAATTGTTTAACAGAATCAGTTTCATTTCTAAAAATCTCTAATTGTTCCATGATCATTAGATCAGCTGCATAACTATTTCTCATAACATTAATGATGTCATTGCTTAAACAGTATGGAAAATATAAGGAATCTAGTCCATGATCCCTTATATTGCAGCTGTAAGAAGCCTCTCCTTTACAGTTTTGGCATTGGGAATTTCAAATTCGCCACTGTCACCTGGCATTACTGCAGATGGTTTCTTATTAAGGGTGTCCAGGGCCTTCAAACCATATCTTATCTGTGTCAATCTTCACCATTCGTCACAGATGGGTACTGGAGATCAGGACCCTGTGGAACCTTTTTTTTTTTTTTTTTAAAGGATAGGCGGAGTCGACGCAGCCCCGGCGCCACCCTCGGGGCTGGCGTTACTGCACGTAGCGCCAAGGATTAGACCGATAGTCTGTTCGACTCTGTCTGCCTACCAGTTCTTCGTCTCCCACCGTTGAGGTCGCTTCGTGGGAAGCCAACTGAAGAAGTTTGATAGTTTTAGGCCTTAGCCTTTCACATTGTGCGTTCGACAGTCCGTCGGTCTCCTACTAGTTCTGGGTTCTGCCTCCACTCGACGTCGCCGGTAAGATCTTTCCATTTATTTTAAAGTATAACGACGTCGAGTCTATTTTTGGTGTTTTTTTCCGTAGGTCGTGTCGCGGTCGGAGGGCAAGAAACCTTCTAAGGCGGGACGGCCCCCTATGTGTCGGTGCCCGTGTGGCCGCAAGTACTCCATTACCGACCAGCATGACCGGTGTCTCGCGTGTCTTGGCCTGCTTCATGACATGGATTCGTGTGACACCTGCTTCTCCATGGACCGCCACGTCCTAGAACAGCGCGCATTTAAAATAGGGCGAGTTCCGCCGACATTCGGGGGTAGGGTTCGCACTCGTCGGGCCAAGCCACGCTCTCTCGGCCTTTCCTCCAGGTCCCCTCCCAGTTCTATACGGACCGAGGAGGAGGGAGCCTCGGCTTCTTGTAGCCTAGCCTTGGCCGAGGCTCCTCCTGCAGTGCAGGAAGCCCATCCTACTTCCTCCCAGGACCGGGCAGGAGCGCGCTATGGCAATCACCTCTTGAGGTGAAAGCTCCCCGGTGTCGCTCCACGGTCTGGAAGGCCGGGTCGCGCCGTCCTCGACATCGTTGGTGGCGCCTTTTGCGGTGCCATGGACTGACTTCGTCTCTGGCGCTGATGCTACTCACGGTGCCGTGACCTGGATCCCGCCGCTTCGCCATGTCTCGTTTGGGCGCGAGGTTGAGCGACAGCACCGTGGGGCCTTGAGGTCGCTCTGTCGGCGCCGCCTTGCGGTGCCATTGGTGCTCTTGGTGCGCTACGCCCAGCGTCGAAGGGGGCCCTAGCGGTGCGTGTTCGGCGTAAATCTGCTTCCGGGCCGTCGGCGCCCGCCGGTCCCTTGGTGCGTTGGCGGCACGAGGGGGGCGCCCTGGCGGTGTCGGCGCGAGGGGCTGTTGCTGGGGCTGCCGTCCGGCGCATCTCTGTTCCTGGTACCGGCCCCAGTGCCAGTGGACTTGACGGTGCCACGGCTGGCCCTGGCTCAGGACCTTTGGCCCGAGCTGCCCTGCCGCCTTCTGTCAGCCCCGCTTGCGGGGCTGTGGAGGGCACAGGTGCTGCCTCAGCCACTGCTTTGGCTACTGGGCTTCTTGGTAAGGTCGCCTTTCCTCGCCTTCCTACCGTTTGGCTTAGGACCTCAGACTCTACCTCTTCAGAGTTGGGCTCGGAGTCGGACGGGCAGTCACACCTTTCGGGGTTGTCGACAACGAGTCACAGCCAGCCCCCTTCTGAGAAGCGTCAGGTTCTCCCCGAGGTTGGGGTCAGTGGTACTGACCAGCAGGCTATGGTGCGTGCCACCATTGCCATGCAACCTGGCCATGGAGGGTTCCTTGACCCCTCGGCGGTGGTACCCCCTCCGGTAGTGTGTCTCGATCGCCCAACTTTGGGGCCCCTTCGGGAAGTCTACGGGAGGGGAGGGTGCTGCTCCCTTGGTCTCCCCTTCGGGGGCAGCCCAGACCTGCCAGCTACCTAGGTTGGCCCTCTCGAGGACCAGGACTCTGAAGGGTCGAGGGGTGTGGGGTCGGCGCATTGGCCTTTCTCTGGGGTCCATCCCGGCCCTGGACGAAGCCGAAGTGCGGACTTCCGCCCTTCCCCTTCAGGTTCCTTGAGGGGGTCCCATTCTTTGGAGGCAGGGGACTGTCCTTCTGGATCTATATGACCCCGGTCACCTCACTGGGGGGATTCTTCTGGGCGCAGTCTAGGCAGTACCAACGTGGTTGTACAGCTGTCGGCTGCGGAGTCTTCCAGGACACCCTCCTCGGGTGTCCATGGTCCGCTCCCTAGCCCTGACAGAGGTCAGCCTACTTCTTCTCTCAGCTCTGCCCCTATCCCTCTGCCGCATTCTTCAGCACTCCCAGGCATTCTTGGTCCTAGCGGCCCTCTCGCCTGGGAGCAGTTCAGAGCGGTGGCTGCTCAGTTCTCTGCCTACGTTAAAGCCATGGACAGCCAGGTTTTTCAACCTCCCCCCGAGCAACCACCCTTGGAACGCATGGTGACCTCCAGCTCCTCATCCCCCTCTTCTGCGGGAGAGGAACCATCTGTCCATATCTCTCCTGCCGCTGATCTCTCCAAGTATCAGCGCTTGCTCGTGAGGATGATGGAGGACCTTCACCTTTCTCCCCCGTCGGTCAGCAATCCTGAGCATGCAGCGCATGCCTTTCTAGGCGATTTCGGTGCAGCCACCCTTGTGGTGCTGCCCTGGCCTGCTCCCTTTTGGGAGGCGTCCATGCGTTTCTGGCAGGCCCTTCCTGTGTTCCTGCCCTAGGGACCTCAGCCAGAGGTATTGCACTCCCCCGGAGTCTCCAGGTTCTATGCCTCATCCGCAGTCCGGATTGACGCACCTGGACACCCCTGATGGGCTTCGCGCCCTCCACCGTGACTGGCCCCCAGATCAGGACTCTTTAGATTTTGATTTCTGGGGGAGGAGGACTTTCTACTCGGCACGGTTGCTTCTCTCCATCTCTGCTCATCAAGCCCATTATGCAGCCTACAACAGGTTCTTGTGGTCAGTGCTAGGTCAGATCCTAGCTGCTTTGCCTGACTCGGAGCAAACCAGGCAAGCCATCGCGCTCTCTGCACGTGGCCTGGAGCTAGCAAGGCACCAAGCAAGGGCATCTTACAATGCCAATGAGGTAGCTACCAGGGTCGTAGGGACAGCGATCTGCACCAGGAGATCGGCGTGGCTTCGCCTTTCCCGGTTGTCACCCTTGGCCTGGCGTAGGGTGATTTGCTCCGCTCACCAGGGAACCTATCTCTTTTCCCGCAGGGTGAGACGACGTTTGTCGGGGCAACTTCCTTCCCCCTCCGGGGGGAACCCGTCTCGCTCTCCCTACTTTCAGGCCTCTTCAGGCCCAGAAGGTTCCCCCCCTTAGTGTGTCACCCACTGAGGGCTAAGGGACTCTGTCCTTTAGGGTGCAATGAATCAACCCCCTTCGGGAGGCTTGGTACTCACCCATCTGTGATGAATGGTGAAGATTGACACAGATAAGTATAAAAATTACGTACCCTACCGTAATTTATGATCTTTCTATGTATCTTCACCATTCATCCTAATCTCCAAATCATCCCCTGGGGCTCCAGTCTCTGGATCCTCCTCCTCTGTGCCTACCCCTCTTTTGAGTGGGATAAAGTTGGGACACACAGGGGTATTTTCTTCCTAAAATTTACAGTTCGAGTGGCACTCCTTCTCTACTACATATCTTCACTCCTACGGGGTGAGCTGGTGGTTGCCCTCCTTCTGTTATCCATCTATTTAAAAAAAAAAGAACTTCTCTTTTTTCACCAAATATCTTTATAGAGAAGTACTGAGTCCCTGTACCCTGTCCTTCTCCAGAATAGCCGACTCTGCTTTTGAGGTATTGCCAGTTATTCTGTGCCTTGAATTCTGGCAAATGAGCTTTGCTACTCCTTGCAGTTCCTATACAGTCTGGTGACAGACAAGGGTCCTGGTCCTTGTTACCTCTCACTCTCTCTCTTAAATTCTCTCTCCCCCACTTCCCTCCCTTCTTCCCTTTCCAGAGATTGGGGCCCCTACCCAATCCCCTTAGTCTTCCTTCCTCTATGCTGTCCTCTCAGTCATTATTTCTCCTTTTAGTTCAGTTTTCTCTTCCTTTTTCTGTCCCTTGGACTCTCTTGTCCCACCCTCCATCCCTTCCTCTTACCTCTCCGGCAACTCAGAACAGGTAGGCAGGCGGAGTCGACACAGCCTAACGGCTAATCCTTGAGTGCCACGTAGTACGTCGGCCTCGAGGGCGGCGCCAACTCCACCTATCCTTTAATAAAAAAAAAAAAAAAAAATGCTCCTGCGGGGTCCTGATCTCCGGCCAGTACCCATCTGTGATGAATGGTGAAGATACACAGAAAGATCATAATTACGGTAGGTACGTAATTTTTATTTATTGTTTATTGAAAATCTGTAAGAACACTTGACTGTAAGGTATTATTATCATCCTTTCCAGTGCTGTGAGCAGTCTTGTCTACTAACAAGAGGTTACTGTCCTGTTACCGTACAGAGACATGAGGCAGAAAAAGAAAATTTCTTGGCATATTCTCCTGCTGAGAGCCCCCCCTTAAAAAAATGTTCTCTACATTATCTAATTGTTTCCCAAACTACTCAGCTTTCACCACTCTGTACTATTGTTTCTGTTGCACTGATATTAATAAGCAAATTTGATGACTTTTCTAACGAGTTTATACTGATATTCAGGTCTTATCTGTATTACCATCATTTATTGCAGACTCCAAGATTACATCCTCCATTCCCATCAGCCTTGGGGAGTTATCATCAAGATCCTTTATTTATTAACAATCGGTGTTGATATTGCCCTTGCAGAATTTTCATACATATTCATCCCCTTATTCCCATGTTCTTTAAGCAGTAAGTTTGCAGATATTAATTCAGGGATTTACTTTGGTTCCCCTTTTTCCGTTTTTACTTCTTTCTGCTTTTTCACATTTGTTATATTTGGAGAAACTGAATTATTTCTAGGGACATGGATATGTTGTTCATCCACACTCATTGGCAGTATCCTTGCCGATTTAAATCTTGCCGGAAGGTCTTCAAGCTTGCTCCTCCACCCACCGGGTAGTATAACTCATCCGCCCCATGGCCTTAGTCTTCCTTACCGCTTGGAAGCTCAGGTTCCTCATAACGCTCTGCGTTTGTGACTGGTTCCTATTTCTCCGTTTGCGGTTTAAAAATAATATTTTGCAAAAAGACTTCTGATCTTGATCCCGCGGCTGCGATGGATAAATCGACTCCAGTTTGGAGATGCATGCGGTGAGAAGATGTCTCGAGCGGATCCACACTCCACGTGTGTCTACTGCTTAGGCCTTGAGCACGACCGCAGGCTTGCGACCTGTTGCTCATCTTTCTCGACCTACGTCCTCGAAGACGTGCTGCCCGATTACAGCTGGGCGTCCGGCGTTCCCTCCGGTGAGTCAAGGAGGCCGGTTGGCGGTGTCGCGCGGCGTGTTCGGCGGATCAGCTCGAAGCGGATGGTCGCCCTCGAAGAGGAGGCGGGCGCGGGCCGATCTTCCTCGGCGCGGCATTTATCCGCTTCTCTGGGTTCTTCCTACGGCTTCCTTTAAGGAGCTTTGTCTGTCCCTCTCCACTAAAGGAGAAGGAGCCTCGTCTGCTGGACCTTTTCTCGGTCCAAAAGAGGAACAAGGGTAAGTCCCTCCGTCGACGCTCTTGGGAGCGGGAAAGGTCCCTCTCCCCGGGCCGTCGACCGTCGGCTTCGGTCGACCGCTCGGCTTCGGCCACTGGCCTCACGGTGTCCCCGTCAGGTCAGTTGACCGAGACTCCCACTGATGAAGTCGAGATTTTTCTCGACCCATTAGACGACTGTCGCCTTTAGCAGCCGGATTCCCTCTCCCGGTTCCCGGAGGAGTTGAGATCCGTGGGCTCGCCTGTGCCTCGGTTCCGGAGCCCTCGGATGGACCTTCGAGCCGAAGGAGTGTCGGTTCGACCGACACCTCCCTGCACCGACGCAAATTCCGGGACTCGGTCTCGGTCTCCGGACCTCTTGCGTCGCCCGTTCCCACGTCATAGGCGGTCTCGGTCTCGACACCCATGATGGCGGCGTCGCCGCTGGTCCTGCCTCCTCCTCCCGGATGAGGAGGCCGGCGTAAGTACGTCGGCGATGCGAGACCTTATGTTGCAACAGCTCCTCCTGGCGAGAATAAGCCGACTCGGCGCCTTCCCGGCCATTAAGTGTGCTGTCACGGGCGGCCGACACAACCCTCGACTTGCCGAGGCCTATACCCAGGCGGTTGTTCGGCCAAAACCAACTGCTCCACCGATTGCGGTGGAACCTCCGCCTCCACAGCCACCAATTGGGGCTCCGACCAAGGATTCTCGGTCGGCTGAGGTTTCACCCATCGGCTGTCAGTTACCCTCACTCCCGACCGACCTCGGCAGGTGAAGGTGGCTCAGGCCAGAGGCAGCTCTTGAGGACTCTTCGAGTCGAAGATGATTCCTCCTTCTTCTCCAGCGACTGGACTTGGAGTCTTCAGGAGGTCAGCCAATGGACGATAGCCCGTCGTCCTTCCTAGGACTGCCCGGCTCATCTCGGAGTCTACCGGGATGGAGCTCGAACCCGTTCCAAGCAGGCCAGGTATCCCCTCACGGAGATTCTGGACGAGGGATTCTCCGGCGGAGCCTTTCCGGTGGCCGAGGCCATAGTGGGTCCAGCACTGGAACTTTGGCAGCGCCCTGCTTCCTGCCCTGCGCCTTCGGCCAGGATGGCCAGAAGTATCGGTCCCCGGTTCCTTGTCCGGTTTGAACACCCTCTGCTGAGGGTTGGTTACCGACAGCGTTTTCCGGTAGCGTAGCGCCGAGGATGTGGACAAACCTCCGACAAGGAGTCGAAAGTGGACTATGTGGGCCGAAAAGTCTCGCTGCGTCCTCTCGACGCCGTCAGGCCAGTTCGGCCGTCCTCATGGCACATTTTCTCATGCCCTGTTGGGCTCCTGGATGAGGTCATCCTCATCTTCCGCCCGATCTGCAGACTACGGTTAAGCAGGTGCGGGACCAGGGCAGGAGCAGTGGCCAAACAACAGCTCCAGACTGCTTTGGATGTGGGGACTCATGTGCCAGATCGGTGGCGGCCGCGGTGGCTATATCGTCGGCGAGCTTGGCTGAGGATATCCACCTTTACCCCGGATACCCAGCACAAGTTGGCGGATGTTCCTTTTGAGGACTGACCTCTTGACCCTGGGGTGGAAGGTCACCTGCAGGGATCGGGAAGTCAATGCCACCTTGGACTCGGTCTCTTCCGCTCAGAAGGACAGAGCCGCAAACCACAGCCTAAGCCCTTTCGTCCTTCTGTGCCCGCGCGCTCGGCCCAGCAACGTCAGGGCCAGCAGGCAGCCTTGGCATCCCAAACCCAAACCGCCGGGCTTCCTCTAACAGGAGGCAGGAGGAAGGGCCCAGGGGTCCCTCGGCGGTCCCTCCTCCAAGCCTGCCCAGTGGCGGGCTGAGGGGTGTCGCCCCATCCCGTCCTGCCCCTAGGTCCCCCGTGGGAAGCCAGCTCAGCTTGCTCCGTTCCGCCTGGTCCGCTGTTACCACGGACAGGTGGGTCTTGGAGGTGGTGGGAAGAGGCCTGCCTCTGGAATTGAGCAGGCACCACCCTTCAAACCGTCGCCCCTCGGGGCCGAGATCCCCAGCCTCACTGGCGGCTCGTCGAGCCGACATCACTCTCCTCCTCCAGAAGGTAGGTGGTAAGAGGTGGTGGACCTCCTTCAGACCCAGGGTTTGTGTCCAGGTACTTCCTGGTTCGCGAAGCGGACGGGGCTGGCGCCCCATTCACAAACCTACGACCTAAACAAGTTCCTAAGGTCTCGAACCTTCAGGATGGTCCTCTGGCTCAGAGCCACCATCCTTGGGCAGCGTGTGGTTCTGCTCTCTGGACTTGCAGGGCCAGCGTTTTTCCGTCCCTATCCGTCCGTCTCACCAGAGATTCCTTAGGCTTCGGCGGAAGGATCTCTCTTCGAGTTCAAGCCATGCCCTTGACTTGTCTCCAGCTCCCAGGGTCTTCACCAAATGCATGGCAGTGGTGACAGCATTCCCTCGGTAGCGGTCCGGTGTACCCTTACCTGGACGACTGGCTGATAGCAGCTCCTCCAGGAAGGAGGCGGGTGGTCAGAGATCTGGCCCTCAGGTCTGCTCTCAACTGGGCCTCCTTATCCAGGAGGCCAAGTCGGAACTCGAGCAGGCAGGTGATTTTATTCATCGGGCGCAGCTCGACTCTCTTCGAGCCAGGCGCGGCTCCCAGGCGGACAGGGCGAGGTTCTTTCCTCCTTTGCCCGATCATTTCTGGTTGGGCAATTGCTTCCTGCCGGGACTTCCTGCGCCTCCTGGGTCTCATGGCGGCCTGTACCAGCGTGGTCCGTTGGGCCCGCTGGAACATCGCGCCTTCAGTGAGGACTGGCCAGCCAGTGGTCCTGGCGCTGCGATCCCTTGGACCAGCTGTAGCCGGTGACACAGGGATGTGGAATGCTCTCCAGTGGTGGACGTTCCAGATCATTTGCAGGAGGGCATCCCGTTCGTCCGCCCGAGCGGCGGTCTCTCTGTCGACCGATGCCTCTGATGGGTTGGGGTGCCCATCTGGGGAACACCGGGCTCATGGCCTCTGGTCCCCGGAGTCCGATGCCACATCAACCTGCTGGAGCTCCGGCGGTCCGCCTAGCTCTCACGCTTGCTCCGTTCCTCCGGGGTCAAGTGGTCCAGTCCAGGCGGACAATACCCGACCATGTACTATCTAAACCGCCAGGGCGGGGCCGCTCCATGCTTCTATGCAAGGCTCTCGCATTTGGTCACTCGTTCGCAGCCTGGGCGGATCTCCTAGCCATTCACGTGGCAGGGCCTCCAACACCCTGGCGATGCCTGGGCCGGATAGGGGCTGCATCCCACAGTGGTCTCTCCTGCGGAGGTAGTACAGCATCTGTTCTCCCTTTGGGGCACACCTCAGGTGGACCTGTTTGCCTCCATGGAGAGCAGCTGAGTCTGTTCCATGCCCGCCCCTCAGCAGGGCTCGCTGCAGGGGATGCCTTCTCGAGGCAATGGACCCGGGCCTCTTTCGCCTTTCCCCATTTCCCTTGATCACAAGGTGCTTCTCAAGGCGAGAGGGACAAGGCGCAGGTGATTCTGATATGCCCCAGACTGGCCTCGCCAGTTCTGGTACCAGATCTCCTCAGTCTCAGCTCCAGGACTCGCGGCAGCTTCCAGCTCGCCGGACCTGCTCTCAGTCAATCAGGGAAGGTGTTCCATCCGGACCTTCAATCCCTGCACCTGACGGCCTGGTTCCTGGCGGCTAGAGTTCCAGGCTTTGGGTCTTTCCGGCGAGGTCCTCGAATGTAGTTGAGGCGTCCGTAGAGTCGACCAGAAAATGCTATGCCTTCAAATGGAAAAGGTTTTCCATTTGGTGTCAGGAACAAGGGCTTGGACCCTTCCTCCTGTTCCTTGGCAAGCATCTTGGACTATTTATGGTCCCTTTCTAGTCAAGGAGCTTGGGTCGGCGACCTCAAGGGTGCACCCTGGCAGCCATCTCTGCTTACGGTAGCGGGCCGGGAAGCAGTCGATGGCGCAGGAGAAGGTGGTCTGGCGCTTTTCCAAGGCCTTGATCACATTTCCTCCAGTCACGGGAACCCCACCTCCGTGGGATCTACTGCTGGTACTGGCAAAGCTCATGGGCAAGCCATTCGAACCTATGCACAGGTGTGCTCTCTCACCTGTCGTGGAGACCGCCTTCTTGGTGGCTATCACGTCAGCCAGAAGGATGGGAGAGCTCCAGGCTTTCCATCGAGTCTCCTTACCTGGTCTTCCACAGGGACAAGGTTGTCCTCTTCCACCGAAATTCCTTCCGAAGGTGGTGTCGGAGTTTCACCTTAACCAGGTGTTGACTCTGCGGTGTTCTACCCCAATCACCTCGGAGGCGAATATAGGCTCCATACTCTGGATCCTAGAGGCTCGCTTATTATAAGGAGCGCCGCGGCTGGAAATCGGGGAGAGGTTCGCAGCTGTTTGTCACCTACGCTGAAGCCGCATCTGGCAGACCTGCAGCCAAGCGGACGATAAGCAGGTGGGTAACCTCCTGCATAGATCTCTGCTATAAGTTAGCGGGCATGGAGCCTCCCAGAGGGATAAGAGCTCATTCTACCCGCCATACTGCCTGAGTGGCTGCTTCGGGGCGTCCCTATCCAGGAAATCTGCAGGGCTGCTACCTGGAAGTCAGCAAACACCTTCATTACCCACTACCACATCGACCTTGAGTCACCCCGGGATGCTGGTTTTGGGGCCTCGGTTCTCCAGTCTCTCTTTCCCAAGTAAGTATATGGGGTGTGCGTCTTGCCTCCCTCCTCCCGGAGAACTGCTAGGAGTCTGCCAATGAGTGTGGATGAACAACATATCCATGTCCCTAGAAATACAGGTTACTCACCTGTAACAGGAGTTCTAGGAATGGTATATGTTGTTCACATCTACAACCCTACCTCAGCTTGACGCACAACCTGAGCTTCCAGCGGGCAGATCTGGCGTCATGGGGCGGGCAGGGTTATACCACCCGGGTGGGTGGGAGGAGCAAGCTTGAAGACCTTCCGGCAAGATTTAAAGCGGCAAGGATACTGCCAATGAGTGTGGATGAACAACATATACCATTCCTAGAACTCCTGTTACAGGTGAGTAACCTGTATTTTCTACCCACCCTCCCATTTCCTCCCTTGCTTTATCTTGAAACATTTATCTTTCCATTTAACTCCCCCTCCCCCGGCCTATTTTTGTTTTCTTGTTTGAACCATTGTAGGTTTATAATAAATTCTTAAAATAGGCTACATAATTAACAGAACAACTATATATATCACAATCATTCCAGACCTGTAAACCAAATTCAAAGAACATATATATCACACAGGCCTCAGGGTCCTGGTTAACTCAATATGTTTTCTGCTGCTTCCAGTAGTAAAGTTCTTTAAATAAGTAAGTCCACTCTTACCACTCCAGAGTAGAATGGACTATTTTCGTACACAGTAGCTTTCTCCTTATAGGTTTATCTGTTATATGTCCTGCAGTGGTGTAGGAGCAATCAAATACTTCAGCCGACTTGCTTCTGGGCTGGTTAGGGTACCCAGCTCCCCTGCTGCTGACAGGATTGGGGTCACTCACAGTCTTCCTATAGAAAGATTCATAAATATATATTCTATTTTAAATGCACACATAAAACTTAAACTTCACTTATTGATCTATGCAGCCTCCCAATTTGTTATTAGATTTAAACTGTGGGAGAGGCGGCTTAGTACAAGCGGGCGGAACTTCCACATGTAAACAACTAACACAGTGCAAGGAGTGGAGCTACTTACATCCTCATAGGCGGAAAAATCTGCAAGACTTTGGAGTTATTTTAAAAAATGTTTCATTGACAAAACAAACACGTTACTGAGCATCACCCCTACTACTGTTGGCGCCTAATGTTTCATGTCACTACTTCATGCTTTCCCAAAGGCGTTGGACACCTTTCAGAAAGCGCAAATTAGTGACACAAAACTTTAGGTGCCAGTAATAGTATGGACGCTACTCAATACCGTGTTTGTTTTGTCAATAAACTGTTTTTAAAATAACCCCAAAGTCTTGCGGATTTTTCCGTCTGTGAGGATGTAAGTAGCTCTACTTGCATTATGTTAGTTATTAAATCCAGCAAAAGCATTTCCTCCAGTGTATCACTCAGGTTTAACACAGTAGTATATTTACAAAAAAGTAACAAACTCCTATAAAAGGTTATGTAATAAACTTTCTGCTATAACTATATATTTTAGTATAAAAATATAAATATTATAAATAGATAAAAATTCCTAAAAACATATAAAATTGAAAAACTAATCACTGGCCAATCTTACTAGGATTAATATTTACTTTTAGCAGAGTTAACTACCATAGGTGCTTTGTTCATAATGCATATAGGTATTTCTGGTAGTGACGTTTACTTACATGCTTTTTAAGTGCCATTTTATCAGACTTTTTTCCTAACAAGAAGTCCTCCTGTGGAATAAGATACTCTCACCAGCAGCTGTTTAACAGTGTGACCAGAACCTAAAAACAAAAATCAGTACAGACAAACATTTTGTGAATTAATTTTATTATAACCAACACAACTGATGAAATGTGAGCCACAGGAACTTATAACTGAACTTGAAAATTCTATTAAACTCTGTGAATGGAGAACACAGCAAGCTTCTGCTTGGTTCCTACCCTGAACGAGTAGCTGAGTAACAATCTGTCTCAGCAACAAGCAGCCCTTTTTAGAACAAAGGAGTAGGTTAGATGGTCTGCGAAAATCAAAAATAGGGCCAGTGATTGGCTGAGAAATGCAACACATTACCAACAGCTCCAAGTTTATACTAAAATAAAAATTCCCCTTTTTAAAGTGTAAAGTAACACAAAAACAAGCAATTGAATCACTTGTACCCCCACAGACAAACCAAACTTTGTGCTTTCTTAAAAGAAACCCAAACACACATCGAATATACAATTCACACTGAAGCCAAAGCACTCTGCCAGTAATACTGTAATATGCTGCAAATGCCGGTATCTGAATCAGAAGCACAACGCTACACATCCTCAGTAGACTCGCATATTAACTATTTTTTATCACTGTTAATATGATTAGTCTGCTTAATACACAGTGTATCCCTGTTTATGCCATAGCTATGAGAGCATTAAAGGCCAAGTATTGCTGATATTTTTCCTTCCTTGGGACTGAGAGCGTGAATATTGAAATATTCTCATTCTTGGGTCCAAATATACCCATAGTAAATCCTGATTAGCTCATTCAGAACTCATTTAGAATGTTCGGCCTCAGTAGCAGTACTAACTGTATTCAAATGCAAATAACTTTAAAATAAAAAGTGATAGCATGGTACTATGGGCACACATGTTGTTCACCACAAAAATATCTACAAAATTAGTGCTGTTTCATTATAGCTACCTTTTTTTATGATTAGCAAAACAAAAAGAAAATTCATTTTTTTCACTTTTTTGACACGTGAATAACTTTAAAACAAAAAATGATAGCATGGTACTGTGAGCACGACATTTGTTCAGCACAAAAATATCTACAAAATGAGTGGCGTTTCATTTATTGATACCTTTTAGTTTTTTTTATAAATAGCAGAAAATTCCTTTTTTTTTTTTTTACTTTTTGCAGCAAACAAATGCAGATAACTTGAAAAAGGATAGCATGGTACTTTGAGCACAAAAGTTGATCAGGACAAAAATATCTACAAAATGAGTAGTGTTTCATTTATAGTTACCTTTTAGCTTTTTTTTTCAGCAAAAATGGCAAGAAATTAATTTTTTTTTTCACTTTTTTTGGAGGTATGGCATAAATAGAATACACTACCCCCCCCCACTAGAAATATTGATTATATTTTTTTGTTCTTGTGCTGATTGACCCAATAACATTACTCATGGCTTTGCCACTCAAGATGTTATCAGGTCAGTCGGCACGCAAACAAAAAATATCGACAATATTTCTAGTAGGGGAGTAGCATATCCCTTATATAGTCAGTATTAGGATCAGCCACTTCAGCAGATACCGTCAGATATCCAGGTATGAACAGCAGCCTGCAGGACCGCAAAATATCTCTCATTTTTTGGCTGGAGTCAAGTCCAAGCCATGTTTACCTTAGCTCTGCTCTTTTTCCACTTTAGGTCTGCTCTTCACCGTCTTCATTGTCTCCTGATCATTACATCTACTCAAGCCGCTGCCATTCCACTGCTCCACATCAGTCTTGCACAGCCCGGTTCTGGAGAACCCCAGCCTCTTACTCCTCCATTCTTTAATCCTTCTCCCAAATTCTTTGGGGCAACTACAGCAATAGCTATATCTTAAATTCAGGATAGCCAGAAGTGGATAACAAAACGAGCATAAAATATAAAAGCCAGCAGCAGCTTCTCCTCATCGTCTACAACTGATGTGGCCTCTTCCCTACAATGTGTCTGTCTATCCTTAGTGTTCACTCCAGATGTGGTGGCACAGCATCTGCAGCAGTATTCCAGTTACGTATCTGAAGAATGTTATCCCCTTTAGTGACCCCTTTGGCCATCCTTTCTTCTCTTTGCTTCTCTCACCTCCTTGTCAGCTTCCTTCTGTTTAGCTTGGTATACCTCTGTCCTCCTCCCTGTGCAGTTCCTTATACCTCCTGAATGCCACCCTTTTTTTTCTTCACTTCCTTAGAGAACTATAACTGTCTCTTTTTCCTTGTGCTTTCACTCACTTCCTTCATGTAAAAGATTGCGTTAATTATGTCCTCCCTTAATTTTCCCGCACTACGCCTCTACCCCTCCCTGGCAATTCATCCCTTTAAAGCAGTTTCTGAGGCACTCTCCCATTTCTTTAAAATCTGCTCCCCTAAAATCCAGGGCCCTTGTCCTCCTGTGGTTTGCCTCTGCTCCTACCTGTATGTTGAATTGCACTCTACGGTGCTGACTGGTACCTAGGGGACTGCCTACTTAAACATTTGCAGTGCTGTCCCAGTTTGTGTCAGGTCCAGCACTACACCATACCTGTTGTGTTTTTTGACTAGTTGCCTGAGAAAAGCTTCTTGTCAGAAGTCAAGGATGGCCCTGCTCCTTGCCAAAGCCGCAGTTGAAAGGCTCCATTCCATGTCTGGCAGATTGAAGTCGTCAACTTGCAGCACCTGCCCCTTGCTTGCCATTCTGATTATTGGTTCTCTAATTACTTTATCTGTCTCCTCCACCTGTGCCACAGGTCTGTACACTACCCCGACATGGACAGCAACTTCAGAGCTTGTCTCCAGGATGACCCACAGCATTTCCAGCCTCTTTTTTCTCTTGGTGCCTTTGAAACTCTGTGGCCTTGATTCCCTCCCTCCCTCACATATAATATAACCCCTCTTCCCTAAAGAAGCTAGAGGATTAGTCAAGGGATTGACAGCTAGGTTTTAGCGCAAAAAAGTGCAAGATAATGCACATAGGGCACAAAAATCCAGGAGCTACATATGAACTGGGGGGGGGATAGCATGCTCTAAGCATGAAAGAGACCTGGGCTCTGGCTTGGCGGTAACCAGCTTCTGACCTCTGAATGGGTGCGAAATCTGGGTGTAATATTTAACAACAAGCTGATACTTTGTACGAAGGGGTCAGCTGTTGTCAAATCTTCTTTTTACCATCTGAGGAATATCACCCGAATTAAGCACCTTGTTCCATCCGATGACCTTCCAAAACTGATCCACGCCTTAGTGACCTCTTGCCTTGACTACTGTAACTCCCCCTACCTAGGGCTTCCGGGGGTTGATATTCTCTGCCTGCAGCTGGTACAGAATGTTGCGGCCAGGTTGTTGACTGGATCATCACGATCCAGTCATATTACTCCTGTGCTGTGCAAACTGCACTGGCTGCCAGTTCAGTGACGGATCACCTTCAAGGTCGGTTTTCTGACCTATAAAGCTTACATGGACAAGGGACTGGGCTACCTGCAAGAGTTTTTGTTTCTTTACTGCCCCCTCCAACCACTCCCCTCTGTCGATGAGGGATTGCTAGAGGTTCCCAGAGTTCGGTTAAAGACAACAGGGGCTCGTGCTTTTATGTTCATGGCCCCCACCCTGTGGAACTCTCTGCCTCATCGGATGCAAGAGTGCCTGACTGTGGAGAGCTTTTAAGTTGCTTTGAAGTCACATTTATTTGAACTTGCTTTTGATTGCTCTGTATAGGATTGTTATTTGGTATTGATTGTTTTTATGGTTTTATTATTTTAATTGTAAAGGCGCTATGATCTTTTGGAATATTGCCTGTTTTATAAATAAAGTGAAGTGAATTGAATCTCCAGTGACCTCAAGGTAGGTAGGCATTGTGACAGCGTGTCAGGAAAGGCAAACATGATGCTGGGATGCATAAGCAGGGGAATCACCAGCAGAAAAAGGGGAGGTAATAATCCCACTATACAGGCATTAGTGAGGCTGCATCTCGAATACTTTGTCCAGATCTTACTTCGAGAGGGCTCTTGCAGTAGGTAATCACAAATAGGACTGAAGCCGGCAGGCATCAGGACCCCACAGAAAAATTTCTAGCTAGCAGTCTCTGGCGGGGGACTGCCCCACGTCAGGTGACCGACGTCAGTATAAATGGGTGGTCTCCCACGCCCGCTTTCCAGTTCTTTCCCGCCATTAGCTCATGCAGTGCCTCGTGGTAGAGTTCATCTGCTTCGCAGTCAATTGTTGGTAGTTTTACCGTCTATTTTCAACCTTTTCTTGATTTTCGTCAGCCTTACCTACAGCTGCCGTGTATGTCGTCCTGACTCCCTCCGAGCACAAAAACAAGTGTGATTCTTCGCGGTGCCCGAAAGCTCCCGCTGAGACGGTTTATTCCAATTACTTTTGTCTGAGCCTCGATCATCCTGTCAAGAAGTGCCAGCTCTGCCAACAGTTTAACGCAGCCACCCGAAAACGGAGGCAGCAGTCCCTGGAGGCCCACTTAAAAACTTAAAATGACCTCCATTTAAAAGGAACTGAAAAAACTCAGGTGAGCATTTACTTCTGTGGAGGGCCACCACAAGAAGAAGCACCGGGATCGGGACTCCTCTTCAACGGTCACCGCGGCCTCAGCTGGGGTCGTGGTGCTGCAGGTAATGCCTCCCACGGGAGGCAGTTTAGTGGCTGCCGTCTTGGAGGCTTCCAAGGCAGCATCAACCCTCCTGTCGGGCTCGTGCTCGGGCCCTTCAGGAGCCTCTGGGTCTAAGGAGGCAGCCTACTCCCAGTAAGGCCACTGCTGTGCGGCCTTCTGGTTCGAATGGCCCTGAGAAGCTGGACATTGGCTCCTCTGATGCCTGCCTGGGTAAGGCCGTTAAGACGCCTGACCCACCAGGGCAAAGCCCCTTGGCATCGCGCCCACCCCTCCTTCGTGGCCTTCGTTGGGTGCTGGGTCCGATAAGTTGGACGCCGGCTCCTCCGACGTCTGCCCGGATCCCGCCGATAAGACGGACGTCGGCCCCTCCGACATCCGCTCAGCATTAGAGCCGACACCGGACCCTTCTGGCCTCTCCCTTGTCCCGAGCTCGCCACAACGCTTGTTGCATTCCGAGGCACCAGCATCTCCTTTGTTGGACCCCAGAGATGGTAACTTTTCTTCCCCGGGTGACACGGAGGAGGTGGGTATGCTGCCGTCGCGTCTCCGTCCTGCTGGGCCCGGTGACCCGACACCAGATCCTCGGACGCCGACGCCCAACAACATCCCATTGCTGGACGCTGCCCCTATGCTGGGCCTGCTGGCCGCCGGGCCTCCCGTTCCGGGTCCGCCCGCTGGGTCGTTTCAGGGCCTCTGCTCCTGCAGACCCCCAAGTGCCTGGTATCGCCCCCGTCTTATTTGACGTCCTACCCAGGCCCGCAGTATTCAGCACAACAGTACCCGACGCCGGCGTACCCAACACCGCAGTACACGGTGCCCCAGTACCCAACGCCGGGCTTCTCACCATCGGGATACTGTTACGCGCCTTACGGATACCCTCAGTATCCATACCCCCCTCCTTCTCTGCCGCCCCCTCAGCTGCCAGTGGACCTAAAGGAGACTATGGCTTCCTGGTGGGCTGAGGCCAAGGCTCAGCTCACCAGGGAGGTGGAGAGTCATCTTCTGATGCCAGTCCCAGTTCCAGACCCCCTACGTCGGAGTTGAGAGCCCCCTTCCTCCCTCTGGATACCAGATGTGAGCCCTCCGGTTCCAGGGCAGGGCAGAGCAGGATACGCTTCCCAGAGGGCTTCCCAAGGGGTCCGTTCCTCCCCCTTGCCAAGAGGAGGAGTTTTCTTCTTCCTCTTCATCCTCCTTGGAGACCTCGGATGACTCCGACGGTCATTCCAATCCGGAGAATGAGCCATGAACTCCAGACAAGCCCAGGACAAGGACTCCTCTGAAGTGTCCTCCGGAGGATCCTTCCTTTACGGAGTTGCTGCGTAAAATCCAGGCAGTTCATCAGTGGCATTCCTTAGAGCCGGATCCACAGTGTAAGAAACTCGCTGCGCACCTGGATCTGCCCGAGACTGCTCCCACCCTGGTGATACCCTGGATTGAGCCTCATGCCAACCTTGTCTCCACTATTTGGAAGCAACAGTCGGCATTAGCTCCCCTTCCTAGGAAGTCGGACAGGCTTTATCAGGCTCCGGAGGGTGTTGACTCTTTAAATTCACACCCTCGAGCTGATTTGGTCGTGATTAGCGCCACTCACGGCCGGATGGCTAACTCCAAGCACTTGAGCTCGTCGCCACCTGACAAGGAATCCTGCCTTCTGGACCAGTACGGGAAGAAAGTCTATGCTTCTTCCACTCTGGGTATTAGGGCCCTGAATTACGTTGCTCATATGGGGGATTACCAGAAGGCAATCCTTAGTGAGGTGGAAGCTAAATTGGACTTCCTCCCTTCCTGAGTCTCAGACGAAGCAGGAAGTGGCTGATCTAGTCTGGTCTGCGCTTTCGGCCAGTTGGCACATGCGTCATGCCATGTAAGATGCAGTGGATGCTGCTGGTCTGTGCTTGGCTTTCGCTGTTGGTTTGCGGCATCATGCCTGGCTCCGGGTGTCAGGTTTGGTCCCGGAGGTGCAGTCCGCTACCCAGGATGCACCCTTCAGGGGTTCAGTGCTGTACAGTGGTGATGTCAAGGACACAACCACCAATCTGCAGGAGAAGGGTACCACACTTAAGTCTGTTGACTCCATGTGCAGACTTCCCCAGGCTCAGCGTCGTCTCTTTCGCAGACGTTCTCGGCAAAAGGCAAAACCTCAAGGAATGCAGGCCAACAAACGCGGGGCCCCTCTGGCTGCCAAGCCCCCCTGCCCAAAAAAGCAGCGGGGGCTTCAGCCACGACGCTGCCTCACACCTCCTGACTCCTTTCCTTTCCCACAGCCTCTGGGCCTTCCAGAGGAACCGGTAGGAGGGAGGTTCTCCTTCCATCTACCGGGCTGGGAGAGGATCACTTCAGACGCTTGGGTGCTCCAGCTGATCGCGGAAGGACACTCAATAGAGTTTCTTCAGAAAGCTCCTCAAACCCCCCCCCAGGGTCATCTTACTCCCCAGAACACCTTTTTCTGGTCCAGGAAGAAATATCCTGTGTTCTTCGGAAGGAGGCAATAGAGCCCGTCCCACCCCATCTTTGGGAGACAGGTTACTACTCCCATTTCTTCCTGGTCCCGAAGAAGTCAGGAGACGTGAGGCCGATCCTTGACCTCAGCTCCCTGAACTTGTTCATGGAGTACAAAAGGTTCAGGATGCTCTCTCTGCAGAGTCTTCTGCCCCTTCTTTGGCCGGGACAGTGGCTGTGCACTCTGGACATGCAGGATGCTTATCTACATATCCCTATTCACCTTTCCCACTGCAAATACCTGCATTTTTCATTCGAGGGGGACTACTACCAGTTCAAGGCCCCCCTATTTGGTCTGTCCTCAGCACCCCGAGTGTTCACCAAATGTCTTTCAGTGGTAGCGGCCTACCTGCTTACCCAGGGGGCTCAGGTTTTCCTGTACCTGTACGACCGGCTCCTAGCAGCCTCGTCCAAGGAGGAGCTCCTGTGCTACCTTTCTCTTACCCTGCAAGTTTTTAACAGTCTGGGTATTACCGTCAACCAGGCCAAGTCCCATCTGATCCCATCCGAGAGGCTCCAGTTTATCAGGGCGATCCTGGACACGACCTCTGGCATGACTTTCCTGCCACTGGACAGGTCGACCGCACTCCAGGCTCAAGTCAACATGTTGTCCAGCCGCAGGCGGGTCAGCGCCAGGTCGATCCTTCACCTCCTCTGGCTTATGGTGGCTGCTATTCCGACAGTCCCTCGCGCTGGACTTCACATGCGAATCTCTCAGTGGACGCTTCGGTCTCAGTGGGATCAGTTGATGGACGACCTAGATTAACTAGTTTTGGACTCCAGTCCCGTGGCTCGGGACTTGCTTTGGTGGACGGTTCAGGAGAATCTTTGCCGAGGAGTTCCCTTCTGCTTCGCTCCCCCCTCCCAGACACTGACTACACACGCCTCGGGCGAGGGTTGGGGTGCCCACTTGGGGTCTCACAGGACCCTGGGCACCTGGCCCAGGCTCGAGAAAAAACTCCACATCAGTGTGCTCAAGCTTTGGGCCGTGCTGTATGCTCTTCAGGCTCTGCATCTGTATCAGCTTCCTGGGCATCTGGCTGTCCAGATGGACAACAGGTGTGTGATCTGGTACATCAGCAAACAGGGAGGAACTCGTTCCTACCCTTTCTGCAGAGAGGCACTGTGAATTTGGGATTGGTCAGTGCAGCACAGCCTTCACCTCACAGCAATTCACGTCCCGGGGGTCGAGAACACGTTGGCAGACCACCTCAGTCGGTCGTCTGCTCATGCTCACGAGTGGGAACTCTATCAGGGGGTAGCAGACGATATCTTCCTACGTTGGGGAACACCACAGGTAGACCTGTTTGCGTCTCCTCATAACGCAAAACGTCCTGACTTCTGCTCGCTCGCTTCGGGGCGTGGCATTTTTTGGAGTGACTCTGTCTGTAGACTGGAAGGGCAGATTCGTCTATGCCTTTCCCCCGATCCCCTTGATTCTTAGGGTCTTACAGAATCTCAGATCAGAAGGAACTCACATGATCCTAATCACTCCCTTCTGGCCCAGGCAAGTTTGGTTCTCTCTTCTGCAACAGTTTTCAGAGGAACCTTCATTTCCTCTTACCCTGTCGCATCTTTTGCTGACCCAGGATCAGGGGACCCTGGTCCATCCAGGCCTCAGGTTTCTCCAGTTGCACGCATGGCTCCTGCAGACATAGCTCAAGCCCAGTTCAGGGTGTCCCCGCTGGTGGCTGAGATTCTGGTGGAGGCCAGGAAGCCCTCTACTAGATCTACCTATGCCATGAAATGGAAACAGTTCTGTATTTGGGGCGCTTCCAAAGATTTCGAGCCTTTCTCGTGCTCTGTTGGGCGGCTTTTGGATTACTTGCGACACCTGTTTGATCTGGGTCTCAGTCATTCCTCTCTAAAGGTTCACATGGCGGCCATCTCGGCCTACCATGTTCCTTTTGGAGACAGGACTTTTGCACAACTGGAAGTCTCCAAGACTTTTCTTAGAGGAGTCCTCCATTTGAGTCTCCCAATTCGGGTTCCTGCCCCTCCTTGGGATTTGAATTTTATCCTTGAGAAGCTTACTCTGCCTCCTTTCGAGCTGGCAGCCTCAGCATACCTGAAGTTCCTTTCATGGAAGACTCTTTTCCTTGTGGCTATTACTTCTGCTCAAAGGATTTCCGAGCTCCAGGCCCTGATGTGCCAAATTCCTTATTTGATTTTTCACAAGGAACGTGTGGCTCTGCGTACCAACCTTAAATTTCTCCCCAAGGTGGTAGTGGAATCTACGCTGAATCAATCCATGGAGCTGCCTGCATTCTTTACGCAGCACTCCAATCAAAGGGAGTACCTCTTGCATGTTTTGGATATTCACCGAATCCTGAGATACTACACCACAAGGACAAAGGATCTCAGAAAAACTGATCAACTGTTTGTCTCTTTTGCTCATAAAAGAGAGGGCAATGCTGTTTCTAAGCAATGCCTATCTAAATGGTTGGCCCATTGGGGCGTGGCTAGCAGTCAAGTCAAATGGATGCCTGAACTCTGAGCTCCTGCTAAAACCCCTGAATAATCCTCACTAAATTTGTTTCTTCTTCCGACACAACGCGAATACAGGGTTTTTAGTGTTCCTGTAAACTTTGTTCTTCGAGCGACTAGGTGTTTGATCCCTGGCTGCGGTGTTTTTCCTCAAGTTTTAGCTGCCCCTGTCTGAACTACTGGGCCTCAACAAGCACCGAAATGGATTCTACCTCGGGACCCAGCCTGCTGCAAGGTGATATGCCTGAAATTCGGCAGATGTTCGCAGAGATTCTTCAGCACATGGAAAAACTTAACACAACGGCTAAACAGAATTCTGCCGATATTATCGATCTTTCGTAACAAGCCTGCGTTACTGAGCACAGACTAGCCGAAGCTGAAAATGGGTGGCATAAGGTGAGTGCCCGGTTGCAAGAACAAGAGCGGCTTATTTATGTTCTTTGGGACAGGGTGGAAGATCTGGAGAACCAGGGCCATCGGAACAATTTGCATTTTGTTGGCTTCCGGGAGGGATGTGAGAGGACTGACGCACTTTCCTTCCTACAAAAGGAGCTGCCTGATATTCTGGACTGGCAATGTAATACCTCGCTAGAGATAGACAGGGCCCACAGAACTCTAGCCCCCCGCCCTGAAACTGGAGCTCAACCCCGTATAATTTTGGCTCACTTTCTCCACTTTCAGGATCGAGAAATGATTACAAGGCTGGCACGTATAAAGAAGGATCTCCAATGGAAAGGGCACAAAATACAGATCTTTGCGGACTATTCCTAGGAGGTAACTACCAGACGCAGGGCCTTCACGGCAGCCCGCAGAGCTTGTGCCAAACTGGGCTTAGAGTACTCCCTACGCTATCCGGCCTTGTTGAGGATCATTTACAATGGTGCCCCTAGAGTCTTTGATAACCCTGCTACGGCTGAGAATTTCCTATCCACTCAAGCTCCTAAACTATCCTGGGGCTGTCTGCGAGAGCCTGCTGACTTGCAGGCCCACTCAAGCCATCCATCTCCGATGGAGACCGCTTCCCTGGATCCTAATCATCACTCCCTGCTACCCCCTAAGTCTCAGAGTGCTTCCAATCGAATATCTCCTCAGAAACTTTCGGGTAGTGAAAGTAAGAGGCGGAACAGGAGACACTGCAAAGTATCGAAGGGGCACATGTCGACAAAACTCCACGGCTCCGTTCGAGAAGCCGGAGTGAAAGCCCCGAATTCTCAGCTTCACAGAACTCCGTTCACCCTGATATGAGCAACAATAAGTTTTGGGTTTTAATGGATTTGCCTGCAGATGGTTCCCCTCTTGCCCTTCCCTTGCCTTCCCAATCCGCGTCTTCAGAAGATGCTGGGCTCCAAGCGGACAAGAACTTTGCAAGAGTGGAGGTAAAGGGTTCATCCTGGGAGGCCTCGTGTTCACCAGATGCTACGCTGGAATCAGAACCATCGAAGGATGTAACTTCAGTTGCTGAAGCTGTGGGCTGACTTCCCCTGTGTACTGTGCTTTGGTCTTCTTCTTAGGATGTCCGATGTATCCCTTTAGTCCTTAATCCTAACAGGCTGAGCTACAGGGATCATAACTTCTGGTTCCTCGTATAGGATACATCAGGCTGTTATTCTTCAGAGGTACAGAAGCTGTCTACCCCCTTACTGTGTAGATTTTCTGACGACATATGTTTTCTTCTGGGGGTTGCTTTCCATATTAATCCCCATGTGCAGGTATCCTCACCGCCCGGCCTAAGCGGAATTAGGTATTTGGGGGACTTTCTTTCGATACTGTCTTAGTGCTCCTCTCCTTAGTTACTAATAATATGGGGATTTACTGGTTTTGCCTCACATATTCTTTCCATTAGAAGGTGGGGGCCCCACATGAGGATCTGTAGGTTCTCTTCCTGGCAATTTAGTACCTGATGTCTTTTTTTTGTATCATATATATGGGTAGAAGGACTCGTTAGCTGATAGGGGATCACGAGTGGCAAATCTCAGATTTCTAACAGTCCTCTCTGGTTAATGTAGTTCTTGATTACACTACCCCCTAGCGACCTCCGCTGGTATCTGGGCCATCACTAGTCGATACGTACAGTAGTTGCTGGTCTGTTAAGGGATTGCTTATGGGTCAGGGAAGGGGTGGGATGATGTTTCTTGTTATTGTTGGGTTTTTGTTATATTTAATTGGTTGGTTCACCCTCCTGATAGGATGTTTTCTGTCTACGACAGTACTTTTGTAAACTATTACTCTGTTTGTTACTATGGCAGTCTGGTAGCTAGGGCTATAAAATGCATTATGGCTATAGGTGGGGAGATTTGGCTTATTGGGCACAATTCACTAGAGCTGTGCTTCCTTTCACATATTTCGTCACCCATGTTATTTCATTGGTCATATGGGGACTAGATTTGTATCTTGGAATGTTCGAGGTCTCAACTCACCGATTAAGTGGAAAAAGGTCTTGCTTCATCTAAAGAAGTTGCAACCTAAGGTGGCATTCCTCCAAGAGACAAAACTATCCTCTTCTGAAGCCAGGAAGCTCAAAAGGGATTGGTAGCAGAAGAATTACATAGTGCAGTGGCATCCCATAAACGGGGTGTCTCTATTTTGTTTCACAAGAATCGGGGGTGGAAAGGGAAGTGGCACAATCATGATACGGAAGGAAGGTGGCTCTTGGCAGACATGGAGACTCCGGAGGGCTCTCTAATTCTAGCTAACCTATATGCCCCTAACCAAGACTGTCCTCAGTTTTTTTATACTTTTAACCAGGCACTTACTGACTTTAATGAAAATAATGCTCTAGTGCTGGTGGGAGGGAGACTTTAACTTGGTTCTGGACTTCATTATGGACAGAAGTAATAAAACCCCCGAACCTCATAGGCAAGCCCATAAAGCTCTCCAGACATTAATGGCAGAGCATACTCTGATGGATGCCTGGAGAACAGTGCTCCCAGGGGTATATGACTATTCATGCTTCTCCCAGGTTCATGGTTCATCTAGCAGAATCGACTTTTGGCTTATTTCATCTGCTCTTTATGATAAAGTATCTAGGGCTGATATGCATCCAATAAATGTTTCTTACCATGCCCCCTTAGAACTAGGAATTAAAATGGGATCGGATTCCCCTCCAACACTTTCATGGCGGTTGGATCCCCTCTTACTGGAAGATGCTGATTTCCTCCACTGGTTGGGACCTGTAGTGCAGGAATACTGGGAAATTAATGATAAAGAGGAAGTGCATGATTCGACCTTATGGGAGGCCTTTAAGGCAACCCTTCGAGGCAGAATAATTTCCTTTGCCTCCACCAGGTGGAAGCGTCGAGAGGCTGATCAAAGAGCTCTAGAAAAACAGCTTGCCTCCTTGGAATCTTAGTGTAAATCCCTTCAACCCTTGGTCCCCTCCCAGTCCCTTTTGACTCAACTAGTTAGCACCAGAATTTCTCTAAATGCTCACCTGACCCGGCAAGCTGAGCTAAATCTTAGACGGCTGCGACACTCCTACTGGGAAGGGGGGGGGGGAGCCAGCCAACTACTGGCTTATCGGCTCAAGCAGCAATAGGCATCCCGAACTATTCATGCATTGAAGGACACACATGGGGGGGCTATCTCATTTTAGCAACGGGGTGAATCAGATCATGGCCCAATTCTATGAGGCATTGTACGCTTCCCGTCATCCTTCTGATCCACTGACCATTCAAAATTTTCTGGAAAAAAAACCTACCTATCCCCCAGTTAACAGCATTTGATTCTAAACAGCTGGAAGCTCCATTTGCTGTGGCTGAAGTGGAGAAGGCTATTGCCTCCCTAAACCCTCGGAAAACTCCAGGGAAGAATGGACTGCCCATTGATTTATATAAAATCAAGGGAGTAAACTTGTCTCCTTACCTTATCCGGATGTTTCAACACTCATTACAGGTCAATCTATTACCCCCTACGCTGAGAGAGGCTACTATTACGGTACTTCCTAAAAAAGGGAAGGACCCGCTTTCCCCTGGCAGTTATCGCCCCATTTCTTTATTAATGCAGACACTAAAATTTCGGCCAAACTTCTTGCAAGTAAGATGGAGGGCCTCCTATCAGATCTGATTCACCCTGCTCAGGCAGGATTTGTACGAGGCCGTCTGGGTTCAGACCATCACAGATCGCTGCTTTCACTATTGCATTGCGCCAAACTATCTAATAAGCCCTCTGTAGCCCTTGCAATTGACTTTGAGAAGGCCTTTGACTCCCATTCAGTGGCACTTTTTGTTTCACACACTATCCAAAATGGGCTTAGGAACTGGCTTTATTTCTTGGATACAATTGCTATATGCCTCCCCTAGAGCTTCTGTTCTGACAAATGGGATTATGCCCCCTGTCCTTTCCCTTGCAGAAGGGTACCAGGCAGGGGTGTCCCCTCTCTCCCCTTTTATTTTTCCTAGTAATAGAGCCCCTGGCTATTGCCCTAGGAGAATCACCCCGATCCCCGGTATACAAGTGGGAGGAAATATATTTAAAACATTTTTATATGCAGACGACCTTCTCATCACCACTGAATCTTCCCCCCGAGGTGATTAGTATTATCCTGGATAGTTTATCCACTTTTGCCAAAGTGTCTGGTCTTAAAATAAACCACTCCAAAACTGAGTTGCTTCCCTTAAATATACAGACTCCAGGAGATGATTTTACAGCCAAAGGTCTCCAATGGTCCCCTAATGGTATAAAATACCTGGGTATTATTCTTCATCCAAACATAGGGAAAATGCTCTCTGCTAATTTTACGGCCTTATTAGATTCCCTTAAACAGGACATGGGAAGGTGGAAGGCCTTGAGATTGTCGCTTGCTGGTAAGATCGATTCCATCAAAATGATGGCTGCTCTTGTTAGCCCATCTGCCCTTAGTAATTCCTCAGAAATGGTTTCAGAAATTTGAAGCAGTAATAGGTAACTTTTTATGGGAAGGAGCCTTGCCTCGGTTCAGTAAAACCAAATTACGCCAACACTGGAGAAGAGGAGGTTGGGGCCTTCCTTGGCTTCAGAGATATCATATGACCTTCATTACTTCGCAGACTATTATACGGTTTTCTAAGATAGGTCAGGCCTCCCTAGCTTGGCTGCCTCTGGAGGCGTCCATGGTCCATGCCCCCTCTCCAGTAGTGGTGTACTACAGTAAGAAAAATTTATCCTTTGAGGTCTCTTCCCCCTATACAGGTCTCTACTCTGTATTGGAAGCAAACCCTTTCTCTCCTAGGACATGACCCAACCCCATGGAGACACATGCCCCTGTAGAATAATCCAGCCTTACAGATGGGGAAGTCCCCAATATACTGGAAATATTGGGAGGCCCAAGGTATATCCACGATTCAGGATTTATTATCCCCCAACACAGTTATACTGGACACTTTTGAATCATTAAAAGATAGGTATGGCCTCCCATCTACCCATTTCTGGAGATATCTTCAGATTAGGGATGCTATTCTCCATTTACCAAATGCCCCTCCTGATGGAGGTGTGCAGAGTCGACCTCACCCGGTAACTATGTGGGGGAAGCAACTTAGGGGCAGGGCTAGTGGGATTTACTCTGATCTCAGGGATGCTACTGCAGACCCAACTCAGAGGGCTAAAGCACAATAGGAAAATGACTTTCAGGTTTCAATATCTGCTCAGCAATGGCAGCATGGCTGGATCAGGGCTCACTTTGTCTGCCGGGATGGGTGTACGTGTCTAATCATGAACAAGGCCAGTCACAGATGGTATAGAGTCCCGGCTAAGCTTAAGAAGATGGGTCTTCTCCCCACTGACACCCGTTGGAGATGCGGTAACCCTGGGGCGCATTTGTTTCATGTCCTGTGGGATTGCCCCACTCTACACTCCTTTTGGGTTTCGGTTCAAGGGATGTGCCAACAAATTTTCCCAGATATAGTTGCGGACCCACCTCTCTTACTGTTAGGATGTGCTCAGCCGCATGTGCCTAAGTTTAGTCCAGGGGCCAAATGGGTTATGGCGGTAAGGGCTATTGCCAAAAGACTCATATTATTACATTGGAAATCCCCAGTGGTACCTTCCTTTCAAGAGCCTCTCCTGGCATTAACTCAGGGGGCTATATTTGAAAGTATCTCCAGTTTCGCGGCTGGTTCTGTGGCTCAATTTGAGAAATCTTGGCAACCCTTTCTGCAGTCCAAATATTGCCATGGCATCCCTCACTGAACTGATTCACGGTCTACAAATGCCCTTGGGTTGGTTATTATTTCTCTTTTTTTCCCCCTACTGAATATGGTACCTCTCCCCCTTATGGGTTTTAGTATGCCTCCATCTGTAGCTCCTTTCCTAACGAAAGATTGCCTTCTTGTATATAGTTAATATGGTTACGTGGATTTATGATAGGCACACTTCTGCTCCCATAACCTAGTGCTGTAATTGACCCGGCATGATTATATAACTCTTACTTTTAATTTATTGTACCCAAGTCCTGTTGACATGGAGGCTTCTGGGACTTAAATAGACATTTATCATTCTTAGCTAGTTATTGTGTATTTTTGTCTAGGCCTGTATACTTTAATTTTTATTACTGAAGGTACTCAGTCATTATATGTAACTCTATGTGTTGCTACTTTCTCCGGGTCATGCCAAATGTTGTGGCAATGGCCTGGTTTCTTATGTACCTTTGTAATCTTTGAGTGCGCCTCATCTATGATAAAATAATACAATTTGTTAAACTTAAATGGTTGGCCCATTGTATCACTTTCTGTTACGACAAGTACAAGACCCTGCCGGGTTAAGTCAGAGGACACTCCACCAGAGGGGTCACTTCCTCTGCTACTTGTTTCAAGAGTGTGTCGGCGGCAGACCTCTGTGCAGCTGCTAGTTGGACTTCTGTCCATACCTTTATGAAACACTAGTATGGACATTGCCTCTCGCCGTAGAGCGGGCTTCGGGTTGGCTGTTCTGCAGGGTCTTCTTTCCTAAGACCTTCACTTGTTCCAGACTGCTTGGGACTCGGTCCTATTTGTGATTACCTATTGCAAGAGCCCTCTCGAAGTAAGATAGTACAGTTACATAAGAACTTACCGCAACAGTAGATCTTTGAGAGAGGCTCTTGCAGTAGGTAATACCTTCCTGCCCTCCATCCCCCTAAGCTTTTTCAGCTCCTTTTCCAGTGAAGGAAACATCTGCCTCTCTCTCATCTTGCCTTTTTTGGCCTTTGGTGGGAAAGAACTGGAAGGCGGGCGTGGGGGACCACCCCTTTATACTGACGTCGGACACCTGACGTGTGGGTGGTCCCCCACCAGAGACTGATAGCTAGAAATTTTTCCATGGGGTCCTGACGCCTGCCAGCTTCAGTCCTATTTGTGATTATCTACTGTTACGATAAGTTCTTATGTAACTGTACTATCTTACTTCGAGAGGGCTCTTGCAATAGGTAATCACAAATAGGACTGAGTCCCAAGCAGTCTGGAACAAGCAGAAGCAAACAGGAGGAGGAAAACTACCCAAAAGTATACCCTCCAGCAGTGAAGGTCTTAGGAAATGTCCTGGAGTGAAGTACCCTTGCCTGTCCCCGGGTATGAATTGTTTCGTTACCCCACAGAGGACTTACATACATGTACTAGAATACACTGTCTGCTTGTTAACATAGAAACATAGAATTTGACGGCAAATAAGGACTGGTTGGCCCACCTAGTTTGCCCATTTTTCCATACATAGTGTCACTGCAGACCCTACTTGATCTCCAGCTCTTCCCCCACCTTTCCTTTCTGCTAAGACTCTCTTTTACCTATCCTATGCATTTTTTAACCCCACCATGTCTGTTGGAAGGCTGTTCCAGGCATACACCACTCTTTCTGTGAAGAAGTACTTCCTCATATCTCTCCTGAATCTACCCCCCCCCCCCAGCTTCACTGCATGCTCCCTTGTTCTCGAGCAACTTTTTTCCCCTGTAAAATACTTCCCTCCTGGCACCTTATTTACTCCTGTGAGGTATATAAAAGTTGCCCTCTCCCTTCTGTCTTCCAGGCTGTACATATTGAGGTCCCTTTAGTCTCTCTCTCTCTCTCTCTCTCTCTCTGTCATGGGGCATTTGATGTAGACCTTGCACCATTTCAGTTGCCTCCTCTGAACTGCCTCCACTGGGATGTGGTCTCCAGAACTGAACACTGTACTATAGGTGGGGTCTAAGCAGAGATCTCTACTGAGGCAACACCACCTCCCCTCTTTCTGTTGGTGATACAACTCACTATGCATGCCAGCATCCCACTAGCCCTCCCAACTGCCTTGTCACCTTTAGATAATCCGATATGATTATCCAGGGTTTCATTCTTGTTTGGTGGTTGTCAGTACCTCGCCACCCATTTTGTACTGTGCCTCTGGGTTTTTATGCTGCAAGTACATTATTTTGCACTTCATCGCATTGAGGCTTATCTGCTATACCCTTGACCACGCTTTGAGTTTTCTCAGGTATCTGTACGTCCACACTGTTGCAGATTTGGGTGTCATCTGGAAAGAGGCAGAACTTCCCTTCCAGCTTCTCTGGAGTTTCACTTATAAAAAGATAAAGAAGACCGGTCCTAATACTGATCCCTGAGGCACCCTGCTGGTCACTCTCTCTGCCTTCCTGGGAGTGTACTCTGTTTACCTTCACCCTCTGTCGCCTATCCCCTAATCAGTTTCTAACCCAGTTTACCACCTTTGGACCCACTCCTAAGCTGCCCAGTTTCCTTACAAGTCTCCTATGTGGAACAGTGTTGAAAGGCTTTCTGAAATCTAGGCAGGCCAGGCAACCGCTCCACAGTGATCTACTTTAATTCCCTGGTCATTCACTCAACGAAATCTATCAGATTCATTTGATATAACACCCTCCACATGAATCCATACTGCCTTGGGTCATGTAACCCACTGGATTCAAGATATTCCACAATCCTTTCCTTCAGCAGTGATTCCATTAACTTTCCACCTCTGATGTCAGGCTGACTGGCCTATAGTTGCCAGCCTCCTCCCTGCTACCACGTTTGTGAACTGGGACTACATTTGCCCTCCTCCAGTCGTGCGGAACCACTTCTGTTTCCATTCAGCTGTTAGAAAGGACTGTCAGATGCGCAGCCAGTACCTCACTGAGCTCCCTCAGTACCTTTGGATACACCCTATCTGCAGCACTATCGCTTTGTCCATTTTCAGATTAGCAAATCCCTTCAGGACCCCAACCCCTGAACAAGGGCTAGTGTCTACCCACTTCCTCCAAAAATTATTGTAACTTGTTGCAAAAAAATTCCATAAAAGCTTCATGGCAAAAAAGAAAACTTAAATGCCGTCAAGGCTGAGGAACTGTGGTGCTTGTTTCATTGACCTGCAACTGGCAGGCATGTTCTTTAAGGTTGCAGTTCATCATGTCCTGACAGGATAGACAATGGTGCACATCATGTAGACCAAAGCATGTCACACTGATGTGAGGACATGACAAACTTAAGAGGTTAGGACTGGCTGTAGAGTCAGAAGGTTAGCGTAATGAGCTGCAAATGAGCTGAGTACATCCAGCAGAACTGGCTTTCATTCCCACAGCCCGCTCCACTTGTATACTGTGTGACTCTGAGCAAGTCAGTTAACCAACCCAAAGTCCCCAGGTTGCCCCTGAAAACAGGCACTTGTGCCCAGTGGGCCTTACCTGGTTAACAATGAATTAAAAAAAAGTGTTGTATCAGCAAAAGTGAAATGCATGCCTTTTTAACAGTGTTAACATTACAACAAAAAACTATAAATGTAAGAGGTACTGAAGTGAGACTTGCTGGAATGCATATTTATTTATTTGCTGTTGTTAACCAGGTAAGCACACTAGACAGCAAAGTGCCTATTTTCAGGAGTGACTCAGGAGAGTTACAGGGTATCCATGAACACAAGGTTACATACAGGAGCTTACAGTAGATGTTACATACAGGAGCGACGTGCTCTGCCGTTGGGTAATACAGCAGTGAACATCAAATAACAATTAGGAATTTGCAGCAAGAACAACACAAGCAGGAGCTAAACATCAAAATTGTAAGGAGTAGACGCCTGTGGTGAGAGAGAGGACTTGGTACTAGACCAGGTTAGGATAATGGTTAAGAGCAATAGACGCCAGTCCACCTGTGATAGGTAATGGAGTAGTCATGCATATATACATTACCACATGCATGAGGTAGTGCGTCAGTGCCATGTGTTACTGTCACTGCCCCCTAAAATTTCTGGTCCTGTGTGATCCTAGTGCCTCTGGTTCTAAGAGCAAAGGGTGTGATTCTGTACAGGAGACTGACTCTTAGAATATACAACCCTACTGTACCTCCCCCATTCTGTTACACTCTGCAGTAAACATGCTGTAGCCCTATCCCTTGCTTAGCACCTTTGGGGGGCAGAGCTATAGCTTGAGACTGCAAATCCTGATTAATTCATAGTTGGCCCTACAAAGACTTTTATTTAATTAATTCCTTCATTTTTTTTTAATTGCTTATTTAGACCCTAAGGCATTTAACACACTGTTGTGACTTACATGTCCCCATCACATCAGCTGATGTTTAAATATTTGTGCCTTTAATACCAGTTCGGTAAATCTCCACTCTGCTCTTATCGAATACTTTCTGAGCATCAAGTGAACTAGCTGCTATAGCTTGTTAGTGATCTTCTGCTAGCCCCTAGGGTCATTGTGTTTTTATATGCTGTCTTTTGTATAGTAACCTTTCATGAAAGATTGATTTTGAGTTACAAAAGGCTGTTTCTTTTTAAACTTCTGTTTATTAAAATGTTTTTGCATGTACCAATTCAGCCAGACGGTAAAAGACATACAAGAATTTGCAAATCAGTAGGAATGTTTGGGTTTTACACAAGCTGCAGAGTGACATATGCCTCCCGATCAGCAATGGGGGCATCACAACACTGAAACAATAATTGACATTCCTAAGTACCTAATTTTTATGGGGGAAACTGTAGGCACTAGAAACTCTGTATTGCAAGTAATATCCCTGATTGGATTGGGGTGGGGATAAAGGAGCCACACTTCTCAATCCAAGAAGAGAGGACACAGGCGACACCAGGGAGTCCAGCATAACAATTGCCAAGTGTCCCTAGATTTCCCCAACTTGCTACGGAGCTATTTTTCCCATATCATCCCCGGGTAAGTGTCTAGGATCCCCCGTCCCTAGGAGAGCGTACCTTGGATAAAGTTGTCCAGAAAGTTGGTAGGGCATCTAAGGAACAAAAGTATAATCATGTTGCATGATATATCACACCAATGTAGTCCACCTGCAAATGAAGACCTCTGTGCTTCTTTAAGACTAAATGTGATATTTTCCATTTTATAAATGTCATTGACTGTTGTCCACTGTGCTAAGGTAATCTGTTGAGGGATGGTTATGCACTTCTTAGCCACTACCAGCATGATCCCAAGGAAGTATTTAACATGCCTATCCCCCAAACCCCTAGGATAAATATGTAATAGATACATTCAAGGTGTTAGGTGGACTGGAGTATGAAGCATCTCCGTAATAGCCCCCTCCTGCAGAAAGGTTCTGAGCCCTAAGCATGACCACATTACATGTGTATGGGTCGCAGTTCATCCAAGCAGCAGTGACACCCATTGCAGCTGTGTAAATGTAACGCAAGCAATGCACCGACACCAGCCACCGTTCTCCGACAGTTCACCGTTGGACAACAGGAGTGACGTCCCTCGCAAGGGGCCGCATCCCCCACATCCCTCAGTTACTTAAATAACCAGCTCTGGGTCACACCCTGGTGGGAAGGATGAATCGTGGATCGCCCTTAGTGCCCGGTGGCAAGAAATCAGGGTAGCCGAGATAGCCTGCGCCAACATCCCAGTGACATCATCACTGCGCCAGAAATCTGTCGGCACATTAACAGACTACCATGGGTTGCAGGGGTGACTGCATGCTTCCAACATGCAGCGCTTCTGCTCTCCACATACCTATTGGTAATAGCAGGTGTTTTAAAGAAATAAGATGCTTCCAGGAGTACTCTGCCAGACATGTGAGGAACAACTCTTCCTATCTTGTAGCACCCCTTTTCCCACTCCTTCATCTCCACTGGCTGGCCCAGCTCCTCTCCCTGTCTAGTGGCTACATATGTTGTTTGCATTGAACATTTTAAAAATATAGTAGCAGAAACTATCGAGATTTATAAAATTGCTTAATCATTAAAGTTACTTTTCTTCCAAGCCAGGGTTGTTGGAGCTAGCTGGGGAAACAAGATAAAGCATTCGAGCAGGTTGAAGTCCTCCCCCCAGTATACTGCCACCTGGGTGACCAGAAGTGGAAGTGCAACGGGTGGGTGATGTGGGCAGGGGGAGATGGGGTTGATGTGGTGCCAGGGGTTGCTGTGGGCAGCGCCGGTGATGGGGATAAAAAGAATAATAAAAAAAAATAATTTTTTTTTAGGAAGAAGCCCCATACAGTAACAGGGAGGATGTGCCTACCACACTGGTTAGCGCCCTCACAGATAGGAGGATCGATGCTGCTATTGGAAATCAGAACAAGGTGAAGTCTATGGCAACACAACTACTGGCCAAGTTTGAGGAGAATGCTCCACCTCCGTCTACAGAGTTGAAGAGACAGGTAGGATATATCAAAATAGAGATTTTTTTATTATATTCTTAAGATAACTTCTGACTCCTTTTATAAGATTATATTTTTTGGCTTTGAATAAAAATAAATGTATTCAGCCCAACCTCATGAGAAATAAACACACATTACTAAACAGATTAATACAATATAATGAGGTTGCACATTCTCTCATTATAACATACTGAAGATACTGTGTGGTTGTAACAGTGATTAAAATACACCAAAGCACTGCATGTCATGAAAGCTTACCTTTGTGTTCCATGATGGCTGCTACCTGTATTCCGAGTTTCTTTGGTGTCCCTCTGATTGTCAAGAAAAGTTTATTTCTCAAGAATAAAGAGTGATGGAAGTTAAGAATGAAGGTACTTTGACAAAATTACAAAAAAGGAAAAGAACATCTGGCACAGAAATGAAAATAGGTGAGCTTGTCTCACACATCCAAGGCAAACCCAGAAGAGTGAATGAGTGAATAATTTTCTATGTTCTGTCCAGTTAGCATTTATGTGGCGAATCCCATCTTTGACATAGAGGTAGAAATCCATACTGCTGTTCAGAAGGAAATTAAAGATTTCTGTGGAGCAAATAAATCTAATCTCTTGTGTAGGTCATAACAGATCTTGACTACAAGTTGCACTCGTTAATTGCCAGATTTGATTAAATAAAAACCATATGGAAAAATCAGTTAATTGTTGAAAGTAAAATATGGAGTTACAGCAGAAGCATAAATCAGTGAAAACTTGAGTAACTTTAATCCTTTGTAAAAGTGTTTTGATAAACAAGAAACTTAAAAACCTAGAAAATACCTAAGGAAATAAAACTGCAACTTGAGGGAGACCCTTATTTATGTAACAACGCCTCCAGTCAGTAGGGGGAGAAGATTGTTTACTAGAGTACCAGAACACAAAGCCTGCTGATTGGTAGAGCCTCTGACAGCCAGTTGGTGGTGTTTGGGATGCCAGTTGTGTGTTGGGAGTTGATGTCAAGAGGACAGAGTGATAGGAGCAAAAAAAAAACAAGGTGCTGCTTCAGCGTGTGGGCTGAAAACAAAACAAAAAGGTAATATTAAATTCATCCTAACCTTGAAGCTCAATGTATTATGGTCGCTTGCACCTAGGTTGACCCCCACTCCAACTCCTTCCACATTGGTGAGGACCACGTCGAGTATGCTGCCACCCCTAGTGGGCTCCCTAACCAGCTGTTGCAGGAAAGCTCCCTGGAGGGACTTGAGAATCTCTCTGCTCCTGGCTGACCTACCTGATAGGATATCCCAGGTATCATCATCTGGGAGGTTAAGGTCACCCACCAGCAGAATCTCCCCCTTGAGTGCCATCCTTTGCACTGCCTGCAACATCTGCCTGTCCATTTCCTTCCCCTGCATTGGGGGTCTGCAAGTCACCCCCAGCCTTATTGATGCCCCAGACTGTTTTAAAGACCTTATAAAGTGGTTAGACATACTGGTACAGTTAACTACTGGATTGAGACCCTTGATAGGAAAAATCCTACCAAGAGATACCATGCTAACCTCCTGAAGAAATGGGTTGAAAAAACGCTAACGGTTGCTATGTTAGTATTACCAGAAACTTCTAAAGAAGATATTGACAGACTGGAACAAACTGTAACTTTTAATGCTGAAAAGGTGAATGTTGCTGGCCCACTGGTGCAGCGGTTTTGCAACCGCTCGTGACCCTGGTTTGGAAGCAGACTCGAGAAGCTGGAGGGCCAGCCAGGGGAAGAGGATGAGCATCCAAGGGTCTGCTTTCCTCCTTTGAGGGGGGTGTTTACTGAGCTTGGTGCACACCTGGTTGCTAGCGGTGTGCTGGGGGGAAGGGTCACGTGAACCTGCCAAGGTCTGGGTGGAGGGACAGGAAGATGCTGACATCAACTTGCAGGTGTGCGGTTCAGCATCTTCACATCATAGCACGCTGTGTCTCTCCTTGGGGAAAATACATGTAAGGAAAATCCCCCCCATGCTTAAGGACCTCCTGGCTCAGCTATTGGTCCCATGCATTCCCACCACAGGGGGGTACCTTAGGCATTACTGTCTTTCGCGATGGCTCCTCCACGAGTGGGTAAACTCGTGGGGTTGGAAGTTCTGTGGCCGTGCTGTATACAGCAACTGGAGCCATCCAGGGGCGAAGCATCTGCCAGGGAGCTAAACAATAAATTAAAAAAAGGAAAAATGAATGTTCCCTTACCCTCAAAACAAATTGCAGAAATTTGTAACTTGGTAAAGATATTTAAAAGTACTTTTGCCACAGTGCCAGACTGAGCAAGAGGGATCAAGCACATCATAGTGACAGAGAATGCTTGCCCTATCAGGCAAAAGACATAGGATTACCAGAGTGATTAAGAGCAGATGTGGTTAAGGAAATATAAAAAAATGAAAGAGGTGGGTATCACTGAAGAAGCGAGAAGTGCTTGGTCATCAGCAGTGGTGATTGTAAATAAAAAAGGAGGGGAATGTAAGAATCTGCCTTGTTTTTAGGAAACTCTGTCAAGTGTACATATTTGAGAGCTATCCTATGCCCAGGATAAATGATTTGGTGGTCACATTGGGAATGGTCAAAGTACATTAGTACCCTTGATCTCACCAAGGGTTACTGGCAAACTCCCCTATCTAAAGCATCCAGAGACAAAACTGCATTTTCCACTCCAGTTAGATTCTATCATTTGAGCACCAAGCCATTTGGTTTACATGGCACACCTGTTACATTCTGGCATGGATGTAATTCTAGCCTCTCATACTAGTTATTGTGCTGCTTACCTGGATGATGTCATGGTGTACAGTCCAAACTGGAAAAGCTACCTGGAACACCTACAGGCAGTTATCCAGTCTGTCAAAAATGCTGATCTGACCATTAATCCTACCAAGTGCACATTAGGCATGCAGGAAACCAGATATTTGGGTCATATTTTGGGAAATGGAGAAGTAAAGCCAGATATTTCCAACATAGAAACTGTATCTAACAGTACTGCCCTGAAACAAAGAAACATGTCAGGTCATTTTTAGGACTGGCTGGTTGCTACCGAAAATTTGTTCCTAATTTTGCCCAGTTAGCTACTTGTCCCACTGAACTTACAAAAAAAATGGTACCCAGATAATGTGAAATGGACCCCAGTGTGGTGAGGCTTTTTGGGCCATCAAGGCTGCATTATGTTCAGCCCTTGTTTTAAGAAGTCCAGACTTTGATAAACAGTTTCTGTTATAGACAGATACATCAGAGGTAGGCCTAGGTGCAGTCCTGAGTCAGAATATAGATGGAAAGGAACATCCTCATTCTGTGTATCAGCAGGAAGCTGCATGACAAAGAGAAAAAATACTCCACTATTGAAAAAGAAAGCCTTGCTACGAAATGGGCAATGGCGTCCCTCGAGTTTTATTTGCTAGGAGCTGATTTTGTACTTAGATTACACTCCTCTCTGTTGGCTTAATCAAGTGAAGGATAAAAAAATCCCAGCATCATAAGGTGGTGCCTGGCGCTTCAGCCATATAAATTTAAAGTTATGTACAAATTAGGAAAAGAGAATGTCAATGCTGATTTTCTGTCAAGTTGTGGTTCAGGAATTGAGAATTCAGAAGGTTGAAAAAATGTGTATGCTTAACTGAAATGCTGGAAAAGGTGTTATAAAAAAAACAGGTTCCCTCTTCAAGAGGGGCTTCTGTGACAGGGTTGGTTAAGACCCTGTCCCATTTGTTGTGTGGAGAGAGTTAAAAGCAAGGATCTGTTCTGTCCTCTCCTATTCTGCCACTTGTCTGCCTGTTTCCTGTATGATTGTGCAACCAATTTTTTTTCTAGTGGCACATAAGAATAGGACTGTCCGCTGGTTCCACAATTTTCCCGTTATCTCTCTTCCTTCACTTGCTGTTTCTATTCTTTCTTTCTCCCCTTTCTTCTCTGAGGTTAAAAAAAATATGTGACTCTTTATGTGAAACTGGGAACCCTTGGTTTACAGATGTATAGTATTATATTGATGAAATGATTGCTGAAAGCTATTTGGGTTTATTAGAAAAGGTTACAATCTGGAACACAGGGGTTTGACCTTGAGATGCATTTTGACCTCCACAAGCTTGTATACAGAATTGTCAACAGGAAACCAGGTCTGGGACAAAATGTATTTTTGTTGGACCTATTATGACTAGATGTTCTCTTCAGGTTGACCTCGGGAAGTAAAATGACAAAGCTTTGATACATTTTGTGAAAAGCAGGAGATGTAACTTACAATAACAGGGTGCAGAGTTTGAACTGCCAGACAGAAACATCTTATATAAACAGAGCAGTGCTCTATCCCATTCATTTACAACTTCTTCATCGGGCATTAACAAAATGCATTAAGTGCTCAGATAACTGCAAAGGGCTATAATTTGCAGGAGTTAAGCTAAATGACCTAACATGTCACCCATGCTGTAAGTGGACTTCATCAGAATAAAGTAGTCTAGTGCAAATGCTCTGTATTTATGCAAAGTTTAAAACTGGTCACATGATTACAGTGATGTTACTGAGCTTCCTGTCTTGGCTTGGTAAGTACAGACTTCAAGGTATACAATCATGTAATAGATAAATCCCCCATCTTTCATATGTGAGTGGCAACTACCACACTCCATGTCCAAAAAAAGCAGAAAATATTTTAAATATACAAAAAGTGAAATGATTTGCTGGTGCAATCCTGTTAGTCTTTGTGGATGTCAGCTCAAGTCATGCAGCACTTAAAAGTTCATATGTTGGATCTGTCCTCTGCTCTTGCTCTGAGATCAGCTTTCATAGTGCAGCTGCAATTCACCTCATTTTCCAGGGGTTCCAAACATTAGTGTTTTTTTCCTGGAGTGTGAGTATAAAAAGCACAGCATAAATAATCTGTATTATATTTATTTATAACCACATCATAATATAGTCTGTCTGCTAACTTAATAAAGCACAGGCTAAAGGATAGATCTAACGCATGAACCTTACTGTGCTGCATGACTTGAATGTTTGGATCAGTGATCCTGATGACGTTTTAGAGTAAAGGGTTGTCTGTCAGTGTTCAGATCACCTCAAGGTAAAGGTTGAAATGTTAAATTTAACAGTTACCTGTCCTTTGTGGCAGTATTGTCAGATGGGTTTCTAAGTGTCATGGAACACTGAGATAGACAGGGTTCTGTGATGATGTTGCAGGTTTGTGTATGTAAGACAGGCCTCCCTAGTTGGAAAATGCTAATACCCTACATTTGCCTGATTGCAGTGACAGTGTTGAAACTAATAGGAAAAAAATGATGGTAAGCCTGATAATATTTCTTCTTTTAGTTCAGATTTGTATACCATGAAGGGTGGTGTAGTCAAGGTTCCAGATAAGCTGTGTACAGGGCTCATTTACGCATGCTCAAATTGCATTTACCATTACTTTTTAACATGGTTTGCGTATCAGATACACATCTGCAAACTGTATGCCTTTATGTTATTTTCCTCCTGGTCATGTCTCTGTTCACTTCAAAAAGCTCCTTCATCCCTCCTGCCCTCCCCCGCCCCGCGGTGAAGGATCTAGCTAGGGTTGGGAGCGAGCGCTCACCACACGAGGAAGAGACTCTGACAGGGTTGTGAGCGAGCACTGGAAACTAAGTTACATCCTCCCAGTGCATCTATTGGGCCTTTGTAGGCGCAGAGAACAGGAGAGGCTGAAATGTTAGCTCAGTGCCATGAGCACAGAAGAGAGCATGTGAATCCTGTTGGGCGGCAGCAAGGAATCGGACTGATCAATTACGGGCTTGTGCGGTGTGGCAGTGTACCACGAGGTGGTGGGGGTCCTGCCCTCAGTTGGTAGGCTATGAGAGGGCAACGGTCGTGATGAAGCAGTCGCGTGGTGCAGGCACCAAGGAGGAGTTGAGAGCCCAAGGAGGAGGACCAAGTGCTAACTGAGTCCTGCTGAGCAAGGTAAGGTCCCGAGGAACAATAATATTTTTGGGACCAATGCAGCAGATTATTGGACACATCATGACGACACCATCAGTCAGCGCGTTAGATGTAACCTGTCCGGGGGATGATGGTGATGCAGGCTTGCAGCTGCCGATACTATTGGGGGTCTGAAGCGTGCAGTGGGGCTGGGCTTTACTTCAGATGTGACTGTTAAACCAGCTGGTTGTACGGGGGTCCTTGCTGTGCTATGAAAGTGGGGGATTCCAATAATAAATCTCAAGAAAGAGGAAGCTGTTTGGGAGAAAAAGAATAAAACTATCTCATTCTCCCTAATAACTAAACTGTTTAAGGTGCTATACTTTGTAAACTGCATGACTTTTTCTAGTCTAATGTGGATGGCATCAAATAGCACAGGCTGTCTGAAAGCTTAAGAAATATAAAGTCTAAGTAAAGCATCCCAGGACATCTCAGTGATTATGAACATGTGAATTCCACATTAACAATTTTCCTAGGGAAACAGGCATTACATTTTTCAGCAGAATTTATCTGAAACCATTTTTAAAATAAATACATACAGTATATGAGTACTGAAATTTCCATTCTTGTTAACAGTTTCAAATACAGCATTTGCACCTGCAACCTGACTTCTGGCACATTTTAAAACACTTTTTGGGGGTCAGAAACTACATTCTGAAGGTCATTATTATCACAAAGCACTCCTCTCACTGCAGTTGTTACTTGATAAAACATGCATGGAACTGAAGAATCTGGTATATAGTTGAAAGTTTATATGGGCAGAGCCAAGCATGCTTGACTCTGGAATGGAGAGAGAATTGTGCATAGGGAGGAAGACAGAATTTCAGATGGGAGGGGGAACTTGGGCAAATGTAGACCCCCCCCCATTACCACAGCAGCTCGTCACAGCTGATGGTCCAATGATATCAGGAGCAGATAAGTACCATCTTGAACTGTAGGAGATCGGACTGCTACACAGAAAATTTGCAGTCTTTCACTAGTCACTGGCTGTTCACAACTTCAGCTACTGCTTATTAATCTTGGAGTAGTATCTCAATATTCCAATAGGCATTCAATCACCTGGTTGCCTCTCAGGATTACTTCAGAGTAGATTTTACCTGCCACAGATGTACTCTTCAGCCAAATGCATCGAGTCATTTGTACACATCTGAAATTGGTTTTACTCACCTCATTTTAAAAATGAGGAGTAAAATACTCATGTCCAAATTTCTTATCTGGAGCCCTGGGTGTAGTGCACAAAAGTACAGTATACCATAATGCACAGGAATTTCACATTTTGTTGAGTGAGGCATTAGATGAGACAGGTTTCTGTGTTGTTACATTTTTGGATTTTATAAATTGATTATAGTAATAGAGCCGATTGTAATATGCAGAATTAGTAACCAACTTTAGTGAAAGCTATAATCCTTGTGGAGTTTTTTTACTAGTATAAAAGTAATCCTTAACTTTTCAAAATCCCTCTGAATTGTCTTGAGAGACATAAGAGCTGTCTTTTACATTTTCCCTATGCAGTAAATACAGAATTATATTTATTTCCTAATCATTAGCCAATAATGCTAGAAACAACTGGGCATTTCCAATGGATTAATGCCTGGCTTGAAGTGTTTACCCATGGGTCATTAACCCCAGTCGGGTGGTAGTCCACGGAAAATGTCCAGTTGTTGAGGATGTTACTGTAGTTGTAAGTCTAATTTTGATTAGTAGTTATTTTTAGCATTATTTTCAAGTTTAATCTCATAGTTATAAATAGCTCATTCAGAGTAATGTGCTACAGTTTGGTGAGCTGTTTTGAGCATTTCTTGATGAATGATGCCCTCTACCGTAGTTAATTGTGAACTGCATTTGCCTTAGGCATATTTAATTAGACTTATAATGTGCCACAGATCCAGCACTGTGATTTCTTGCTCTTAATTTTATATGTTAAACTTAATATGGGCTTTTGTTTGTGGTGGATATTTGCATGACAAGAGTTGTACTTCTATAGTACAGAAAAACGATAGACAGTAATCTGTTTTTGTTTGAAACTTATCCTTTTAATTTTTTTTTGTTATTTCTATTTTTGCACCATCTCTCGAGGAAGCCTCTCAGGCAGTCACTACTACCCCGGGCTCTACCTCCTACCTGAGACATCTCCGTTTTCCTGGCATCAGCCTGGCAGACCCCCAGCTCTGAACCCCTCGAGGTGGGGTACTCTATCTACAATCTAATATGCCGGGATGGGCTTGGCCCAGGAGAGGAGAATGCCTGGCAGTTGGAGTGTGGCTACGGGGGTAGTGGTGCTGTCGCCTATCCCCGAGGACGGGATCTTTTCTGCTATGGTTGCCCCCCTTGAAGTGCGACGTACAGTGATGGCTGCACGATCCTGGTCGCTGATGTCTGCCATCACTCCACCCTCATATTTGCTGCCTCGTTTCTCGAGTGACCTCCGTCCCCACCAGAGGTCACTATTGAGCCGAGGCGGCCGATCCCTCCCCAGGGAAGGAGAGCAGTCCATTGGATGCTCGATCCTGACCCGACCCCCGGCACCCGGGCATGTTCCCAAACCCGGATCGCCAGTGTCATGCAAGGTGTGGCATCCAGCGCCTCAGCCTTAAACGCCACTGGGCCTTGAAACTTATCCTTTTTCAATAAATAATTTACCTCGACTATATTGTTTTTCTACAACTTCCTGGATTCCTTCTATGTAACCACATTTATCGTCTGCTGAGCATTTACAGAGATCTCAGAGAGCCTATTAGCTAGAACTTGATCTCCTCCACTACATCTTGCACCCCTAGCCCTTCCTGCATCAGATCTTTCTTTCTACTGGAAAAGTTAGGACCCCTTGGAAGCTCTTCCCCAAGGTTTTTTTTGTTGTTTTGTTTAATCATTTTTACCAGTTTCGGTGAGTTTACCTTGTACTGCCTCCCTTAGAGTTTGTCCTGGTTTTGCCACAGCATATGTCCCTAGGGATTTTTTCTGCGATTTGAATGCCTGATTTCGAACTCCAAAAAGATGTTAGTTCAAACATCAGGATTCAAGTGATGAAATAGCTGTAACCAAAAGATATTGAACATGGATCCTTACGGCATTTGCCTGTTTCACGTGGGCTGTCGTGACAAGACAAACCGTGTGCTGCATCTGTCAACAATGTCCACATCTTTGGCATGTCATGAGATAGGTTCTCTCAGACCTCAGATCAGCACAGCAGAATAGATAAGTCCAAATATCTGTCCCTTCCAGAGATTCTCTTCGGTGGCTTCCTCTGCACTCCTGCAGCAGGTCAGTGTGAGCCCTAAGGTCCTGATCAGGATACACCCCTTTTATTAAAATGACTAACCAGTCTGTATATTGTGCTAAAGAACTACTTTATTTACACATGATGTTTACACGTTGGCCGAAATAGAACAAAAGTGCTCACAGAAGGAAACAGTGAAAATAAAAGGAGTTAAACTACAACAACACAAACTTAGCTTTCCTATGGCTAGGTCACACTTACAGGTGAATATGTGGAAAAAGAACAGTCTCTTGTTTTCAAAAAACTTGCACACATCACAGTCCCCCCTCCAGTCTCATAACATCGGTCAGCCTGTAGACTACACACTGATCCCCCTCTTCTCTTTCTGCTCCCTCGTGTCTCAGAACAGTTTCCTCTCTAGGAGATGCTTCTCACAAATAAAAACATTGTGTTCGTAATAGGATGATACATGCTTCTCTCGTTTATTACTAAACAAATACAAACAGCCCTCCAATGTGCTATGCTTCCTTAATCATAGTAATACTGCTGATCACCCTTTTGACCATTGGACCCCCCTGTACCCTCTACTACTACCACCCCCACTTTCCCAGAGTCTCCTCTCATCTTTCCAGCCCCACCCCTACATTCTATTCCTCTATTCCATCTTTCCCCATCTGCTCTCCCCACTTAGCGCCACCTTAATGCCTGGCCGACAACCTACTCTATTATGCACTGTTATACACTATCACTCTGTCCTTACTCCGCTCCCCCTTCTTTCCCCCACCATCCCCCTCCACTGAATTCTGGTGACAAACTCTATTTCACGTGGCAGCTAACCGCTGTTAAATTTTTGGACTTGCAATTGCTTAGTAGTTTTTTTTTTTTTTCTCTCTTTCTTTAGGTTTGGTCTTTGTTGTACCCTGGTTCGTTTTGGGTATGAGAATTTGCAACTGTTGTGTATAGTTTGTTAAAACTGTACTATTTATCTTCTCTGTCATCATGTGATGTGAATATGCATCTTTGTAATGTTTTTACCTCTGTATTGTCCTGCCATCTGCTGACGTGGAACCTTTGAAAAAGAGCACTGTGCTTAAAGTTTTTTTCTGACCTATGAAATAAAAATAAAAAATGTTTTTCGCACAACATGATTGTCAACAGTATCATTTTCCCAGGGTGTCACCCTGCCAGTAGACTACCAGAAACAGGTAAGGATTATTACCCAAAGAACCTTACTTGTAACCCATGGGAATAAACAGCAGGACCATTTGGCCACATGTGCAAACTTTTAGACTATGACCTGGCTGACCTCCTGGTATTTGCTGGGACATGCCAAGTCATTGTATTAAACATTAGTATGCCACACAAGGGAATCTGTGTACTCCCCTGTTTGGATGATTGTGTGATTCAAAGACTGTCAGCTCTCCAGGTGACTGTGGAGACCTTCTCCAGTCTGGGATTCACTCTGAAACTGGCAGAGCTGCAGCTCATGAGATCACAGCGTGCAGAGTCCACCCGGGAGCAGCTAGACTCCAATCCATGGATGTCTGAGAACAGATACCACCTCAACAGGCTCTGGAACTGTTGGAGCATGCCCACTCCTTCCATCTTTGGGACGGATTTCATTCTCAACATTTTCTCTGCCTTATTGGCCTGATAACAGCCAGATTTTCTGTTACCCAGTGGGCTCAACTTTTAATGTACCATCTCCAGTAGAAGCTCAAAGTACTGTGGCCCCAGAGCATTGCACCCAATAGAGGTAACTCTGTGACCAAGATGATTTCCTGGTGGCTTGCTGTAGAGCACCTATCATAAGGGAGGTACTCTTCGTTGAGCAAAATTCAATGATTGTCGACCATCGATGCCTCCCACCAGGGTTCAGGAGCACCTCTGGGGGACTTACGGCACAGTGCTGTAGACTTCTCGGAAGCAACAGCTGCACAACAGTGTTCTCGTAGTATGTTTGGTGTTGCAGACATTCTGCTTCATGGTGGCTGATCCTTCGAGTTGTATTCTCACATACAACATCACTGCCATGTTATGTGGGAACAAGCAAGGGAGTAGCTGTTCCTTCAGACTCTGCGAGGGAGCTCTGGAGATGTGATCAGTGACATCTAGTCATCTCTGTTCAAACAACATGAAGTCTTGCTGTATTCAGACATAATGCAGTTAGCCCCAGCACTTGAACTGCCCCAGAGAGGAAAGAGTTAACTGTGTGCAGAAGCATAGAATGTTGAGCTCGAGCTTGGTTTTCAAACTTCTGTCTTTGGTACTTTCCAGTGTAACCATCAGATTCAAAAAACATGAAGTCTTGCTGTATTCTGACAGTAGCAGTGAGTCCCAACCTTCAAACTGCCCCGGAGATGAAAGAGTTAACTTTCCATGCCAGGCATGGAACACTGAGCTCGAGCTCGGTTGAGACTCTGTCTGTTGCTGTTTAAACTCAAACCATCAGATTCTTTACTCCGCCTCACTGAACAGTCGCTCTGGAGATTTCTCCTTCTGCTCGGTTCAGTTTGTCGGTTAAAGTACAGTTTTTCTCGGTTTTCGACAGAATTTAAACTGCAACCTGTCGGTTCAGTCTCTGTCTGTGGTAAGCATGAGTACTAGATAGGTTATACATTAATCTTATTCTGTGTGGAACTTGTAAACGGTTTATCGGTTCGGTTTGAACCAATCAAGTTGCTTAAAAATCCTGAATTGTACTTTTACAGTGTGGTTACCGGTTCTTATCGGTTCTAAAAAAAACGGATTTTATTACAGTTTTTTCCACGACCCGTGACACAGTCAGGAACCGATAGGAGGGTCTTGCCTGGCGGATTGCCATTAAAAGGGTAAGTTTGGTTAGGACTGGCACAATCTCTGAGAAACCCAAAAGAAAAACCCGGCCAACTGGGTTTCAACACTGTAGTGTGTGTGGGGAAGTCTTTGCCAAGGCTGATCCCCACACCACCTGTGTTTATTGTCTGGGGTTTGATCACCTCAATGCAGACTGCCAGATTTATAAAAATATTCCTGCAGCTACCCTAGAAAAGAGAGTTGGTAGGCTCAGGGAAAGGGAGGCCAAAAAGTCCGCTGAACCGGATGGCCAGCCGGTTCGGTTCATACGAACCAGAAGGAGTGCTCCCTCTGACCAGGCCGAGAACTTCTTCGAGCAAAGAGATCGACTCTGAGTGAGTCGGTTCCAGCAAAGAGGACTAGAAAATCAGCTGGTGTGGAGCCAAAACTTTCCTCTCCAACCGCTGAAGAAATAGCCAAAGCGATCAAAATTGTCCAGTCACTTTCCCCGGTTCTGAACGAACCGGCACCATCAGGGAGGCGCTCGGTTTGGCCAGTTCTACCGGTTCAAGAGTATGATTTAGAGGAGTATTATGAGTATGAGGAGAGTGAATGTGGATTTGAAAGTCTGGATGTGCCCATTGACCCGGACATCTCCCCAGACAGACCTTCAGGGGTGTCTCCTCCTAGGCTTTCTGAGTCCCCTTCTCATTTTATGTTTTATAAAAAAGTGGCTGAAACCCTCCAGCTTCCTATGGAGGAAGCTGTGGATGACCAAGAGGAGCCTGACTTTGTGGAAATGATGGATATCCCAGAGTCTAGGAGGCTGTCTATTCCCTTGCATAAATCTTTTGAGAAACAGACATTTAAAATTTTAAAAACTCCTAACACTATACCTCCTGTGGATAAGAGAATGGACAAGAGGTATGCATTGTCAGGCTCTGATACAGAGTTCCTTACACAACAATGCAGCCCTGTTGGGGTGGTGCAGGCTGCAGCCTGTGACAAGGCAAATATTTCCTTGGCTTCACACCCCCCAGACAAGGATTCCAGGAGGATTGATGCCATGGCAAAGAAACAGTACATGGCAGCATCCTTGGGACTCAGACAGGCGAATTGTATGGCTTATGTTGCCAGATATCAGAAATCCAGATGGGACACTGTCATGGCTTTAGCAAAACAGGTCCCTGGCCAGCTTGCCAAGGAGCTGGAGCAGGTGGCTGCTGATGGTATTGAGGCATCCAAGGTGCAATTCCATGCTGCAGTGGACTCAAATGACGTGTCATCAAGAGTCATGGCTACATCTGTGGCACTTCGCAGAATGACTTGGCTCAGATGTACTAGCCTGTCACAGGATACCCAGACTAAGGCCATGGATTTTCCTGTTGTGGGTAATTCTTTGTTTGGGGAGCAAACAGAGAATTACATGAAGAAAATGGACGAGTAAGGGCCACCTACAGGAGTGCACAGGCCAAGGAAAGGCAGGCCACTCCTCAGAGGCAGCTTCCCAAGGGCAGGCCTTTTCACAGGCCTTTCTACCAAGCCCAGGCCTCCTCTTCTACGTATGCTCAGAGGGGGTTCTTTAGAGGGAGAGGCAGAAGGGGTACCAGCAGACCTGCTTCCACCCCTCAGCCAAAACCCCTGCCAAGCAGGCACCCTGATGGGTTTGCCAGGGCCGATTCTCCACCACCTGTAGGGGGCAGGCTGGCTTACTTTGTCAGGACTGGAAGTCTATAACATCAGACAAGTGGGTCCTGGAAGTAGTAAACCAGGGACTGATTCTCAGCTTCAAAAGATTTCCAAAGCTGAGAACCAGATCCTTCCACCTGCAAACCCCTCGGAGGCACTCGCCCTAGAGGCAGAGGTCTCTTCCTCCTAGCTCTCAGAGCTGTGGAAAGGGTTCCACCCCTACACCAGGGAAAGGGTTGTACTCCAGGTACTTCCTTAACCACAAAAAAGACAGGAGAATGGCGGCCAATCCTGTATCTCAGATACTTAAACAAGCACTTGTTAAAACCAAAATTCAAAATGGTGACTCTGGGAATAATTCTACCCTCTCTAAGGCCAGGGGACTGGCTAGTATCCCTGGACCTCAAGGATGCCTACTTCCATATTCTCATCAGAAGCTCCCATGAAGTACTTCAGGTTCGAGCTGCCCTCAGGCCATTACCAGTTCAGAGCAATGCCCTTCGGACTAACCTCTGCTCCATGTTGTTTGAAGAAAAAATTACTCACCTTAGTAATGTTTCTTCTAATGGAGTCTTGCTGTATTCTGACCTCCCCACCTGCCTGCCCCTCTCAGAACCTCTGTTTTGGGATGTGAGTGGGCAGTGGCAGTGTTGGTACTCAGTAGATGCCCACCTTGTTGTTTCACCCCCTTTTCTTGGGTGATTTTGTGTTGTGTTTTTCATTTTTTGGGTCTCCTGACTTGAGTCTTTGTTTTGGGACCAAAAAATTGTGTTTTTTATGTTTAGTAGCCAGTTGGCTAGTGTAGGTTTACAGCTTCCACACAGGGTCTTAGTGAGTTTGCTTGTAAAGATCTGACGGTTTGAGTTTAAACAGCAACAGACAGAGTCTCAACCGAGCTCGAGCTCAGCGTTCCATGTCTGACATGGAAAGTTAACTCTATCATCTTCGAGGCAGTTCGAAGGTTGGGTCTCACTGCTACTGTCAGAATACAGCAAGACTCCATTAGAAGAAACAATGTTACTATGGTGAGTAATTTTTTCTTCTTTACTCCGCCCAACAGTGAAGTTGCTCCAGAGATTTCCTCTGCTCGGTTCGGTAAAAGTAAAGTGTTCGGTTTAAACCGCATATTTTTTGTGTTATTTTCGGATTTCCAGCCTCTGTCTACGGTACAGGTAGTGTGTAGATAGGTAGTGACTGTGTTTTATTTCTGTGAAAAGCAGCTTCCCTTGGTTGAAGCTGCAGAGGAGGATGAAGAGCATGATTTTGTGGAAATGGACATCCCAGAGTCCAAAAGACTGTCTATCCCTCTTCATAAATCCTTGGGGAAACAGACACACAAAATTTTACAAACCCCTAATTCAGTACCTCCTGTGGATAAGAGCATGGACAGGAAGTATTTGTTATCAGGCTCAGCTGCGGAGCTCCTTTATAGTCCTTGCAGCCATGTTGGGGTAGTGCAGGCTACAGCCTGTGACAGGGCTAACATTCCTTTGGCTTCACTCACCCCAGATAAGGACTCCAGGAAAGTGGATGCCATGGCCAAAAAACAGTATTTGGCATCCTCTTTGGCACTCAGGCATGCTACTTATATGACCTACACAGCCAGGTACCAGAAATGCAGATAGGATACGGTTCTAGAACTGGCTAAACAGGCCTCTCCCCAGCTAGCCAGGGAGCTGGAGGAGGTGGCTGCTGATGGAATTGAGGCATCCAAAATGCAATTTCTTGCTGCTGTGGACTCCAATGATGTGGCATCTAGAGTCATGGCTACATCTGTGTCTCTCAGAAGACATGCTTGGCTCAGATGTACTAACCTTTCACAGGATACCCAGACTAAGGCTATGGATTTTCCTGTAGTAGGTAACTCTCTGCTTGGGGGGCAGACAGGCTTACATGAAGAAGATGGATGAATACAGGACCACGTACAGGAGTGTACAGGCCAAAGAAAGGCAAGCCACTCCTCACAAGCAGCAGTCTAGGGGCAGGGGCAGGCCTTTTTACCAAGCCCAGGCCTCCTTTCCCTTCCCACAAAGGGGGTTCTTCAGAGGGAGGGGCAGGAGGGGGTTGAGCAGAGCTCCTCCCTCCTCCTCAGTCTAAGGCTCCTGTCAAGCAGACACCCTGATGTGTCAGCCCAGGTCGACTCCCCATTTCCAGTAGGAGGCAGGATGGCTTACTACTTTCAGGCCTGGAAGTCTGTGACGTCAGACAAGTGAGTCCTGGAAATAGTAAGCCAGGGACTGGCCCTCAGCTTAAAAAAATTTCCAAAAAAGAGGGCCAAGTCTTTTTCATCTGCATCACTCTCAGAAACCTTTGCTCTAGAGGCAGATGTTTCCTCTCTTCAAGCTCTCAGAGCTATAGAGAAGGTTCCTACTCAGCACAGGGGAAAAGGACTGTACTCCAGGTACTTCCTTACCCCAAAGAAAACAGGGGAGTGGCGAACCATTCTAGACCTAAGGTATTTGAACAAACACATTTCAAAGCCCTAATTCAAGATGGTAACTCTGGGAATAATCCTTCCCTCTCTAAGGCCAGGGGATTGGCTAGCATCTCTGGACTTCAAGGATGCCTACTTCCATATTCCTCTCAGGTGCTCCCACAAAAAATACCTCAGGTTCGAGTCGCCCTTCAGGCCATTACCAGTTCGGAGCTATGCCATTCGGCCTAACATCAGCTCCAAGGGTGTTCACAAAGTGCCTTGCAGTAGTGGTGGCTTACCTCAGAAGACAGGGTATCACCATCTTCCCGTATCTGGATGACTGGCTCTTAGTGGGTCAGTTACCTTTACAGGTCAAGTCAGCTCTTCAAACTACCCAAGACCTACTCAACTCCTTGGGGTTTCTTCTCAATCTTCCAAAGTCTGTCCTCGAACCAGTTCAACTTCTTACCTTTATAGGCATAGAGTTGGACACTGTACAAGCAAAAGCCTTCCTTCCCCTGGCAAGGGTGAAGGCCCAAGTGGATCTCGCCTCCTTCTTGTGACCTCAGGTCTCCTGCCCAGCAAGACAGTTCCTCCAGCTCCTGGGCCACATGGCAGCTTCCACGGCAGTGGTGCAGGGAGCAAGGTTCCAGATGAGGGATATTCAGTTTCATCTAAGGTCTTTTTGGTCTCAAAAGAAGGATTCACTTACCAAACTGATCCCAGTGACTCAGACTCTGGTCCAAGCTCTCCAGTGGTGGCTAGACCAGGACAACCTCAGACTAGGCGTTCCATTTCTCCCTCAAGTCCCATCAGTAGTTCTAACTACGGATGCTTCTCTCCTAGGTTGGGGAGCCCACCTGGGAGCCCTGACAGCTCAAGGGGTCTGGTCTCCACAAGAGTCTGTCCTTCATATCAGTCTTCTGGAACTCAGGGCAGTTTTGCTAGCCATGCAGAGCTTCTCGGATTCAGTCAAGGGCAAGGTGGTCCAAATCAGGACAGACAACACCACCACAAAGTGGTACATCAACAAACAGGGAGGCACTCGGTCCTCGTCCTTGTGCACAGTGGCCATGAAGCTGTGGTCTCTGGCCTGTTCTCTTCAGACTTCTCTGGTAGCAGTTCACCTTCCAGGGAAGGACAACGTACTAGCAGATGCTCTGAGCAGAATTTCACAGGGACATCACGAATGGTCTCTGGATCCTCACATCCTGAAGGTCATCTTCTCCAGGTGGGGCACTCCAGAGATAGATCTCTTTGCAGCACCGGACAATCGTCAACTTCCCTCTGTTTTGTTGCAGACCTCCAGTTCTGGGGACGGTTCCCCAGGATGCTCTCATTTTGGACTGGAAGGGCAGGTTCCTCTATGCCTTCCCTCCCTTCCCTCTGCTGTTCAGAGTTCTGATCAAGATCAGGACTCAACCCTGCACAGTGATACTGGTGGCTCCAGATTTGGCCAGACAGCCGTGGTATCCTCTACTGCTGTCCTTGTCAGTGTCGCGTCCCCTGTCTCTGCCCAAGACATACAATCTCCTGTCCTCCTCCCAGGGGCAGATCTGGTACCACAATCTCCAGTCTCACAATCTCAAGGCCTGGGTCTTGAAGAGTTAGAATATGCAGCACTACATCTCTCTCAGGGAGTTCTGGATATTCTGAAGGGCTCCAGGAAACCTTACACTAGAAAAACTTGCAACTCAAAATGGAAAAGGTTCAGTATTTGGTGCTCTCAGAAAGGCATCCTGCCTGATTCTGCAGTCATTTCCACAACCTTAGACTATCTAGTTCATCTGATTGGCCTAGGCCTTAGGCCTGCCACTCTGAAGGTTCATCTAGCAGCTGTCTCTGCATTCCTGTCAGCAGGGAAGGGCTCTTCCCTGGCATCTCATCCTGTCTTCAGAAAGTTTTTCAAAGGCCTGGTTCACATTAACCCTCCCTTTAGGGAGCCCAGTCCGCCTTGGGATCTTAATGTCTGCATAGCTCAGCTTATGCAGCTACCCTTTGAACCTCTGGCTTAATCCGAATTGAAGTACTTGACCTGGAAAACTGTGTTCCTGGTAGCTATTACTTCTGCCAGGTGGATTACTGAGTTACAGGCTTTGTCAGTTGAACCTGACTTCATCTCCTTCCATAGGGACAAAGTGGTCCTAAGAACCAGTAGGAGGTTCTTGCCCAAAGTGGTATCGGATTTTCATCTGAACCAGTCTATATCTCTCCCTGTGTTTTTCACTGATAATTCTTCTTCAGGTGAAAGAAGGTTACACAGTCTGGATGTTAAGAGGGCCCTTAGCTACTACATTGTGCATACTAAGGCACATAGAAATGACTGTCTTCAATTGTTTCTCACTTATGGTGAAGTGGGAAAAGGTAAGCCTGCCACTAAAAGAACTATTGCCAGGTGGATTTTTTCTTGTATACAATTCTGTTATGACAAGTTGTGTAGAATGCCCCCTTCAGGCCTGAGGGCTCATTCGACTGGGGTACAGCTGCTTCTCTAGCTGCAGCCAGAGATATACCATTGTTAGAGATCTGTAAAGCAGCCACCTGGAAAACAGTACATGCTTTTACCAAGCATTACTCCCTGGATATCCAGGCTAGGAGTGTTGCTAGGTTTGGCACAGCAGTACTGCAGAGCTTATTCCCAAAGTAGGTTCTGCATTCCCTTCTCCATAGGCAATTGCTTGGTAGTCTGCATTATGTCTGAATACAGCAAGACTTCATGTTGTTTGAAGAAAAAATTACTCACCATAGTAATGTTGTTTCTTCTAATGGAGTCTTGCTGTATTCAGACCTCCCCCCGCCTCCCCTCTCAGAACCTGTTTTTTGGGAAGTGGGCTGGCAGGTACAGTGCTGCACCTCAGGGGTGTACCTTGTACCCTCCCTCTTGTGTGGGGTGGATGCTGTTATTTTTTCTGGTGTTTTATACTTAAATATTGTCACTTCCTTTCCTTCTTGGGTTCTCGACTTGAGTCTTTTGGGCACCAAAGAATGTTTTTGCCCTTTGGCTATATGTTCAACAATTTCCATACTACAGTATGTTAGTTAGTGTGCTCGTAAGAATCTGATGGTTACACTGGAAGGTACCACAGACAGCGGTTTGAAAACTGAGCTCAAGCTCAATGTTCTATGCTTCTGCATAGAGTTAACTCTTTCCTTTCCAGGGCAGTTCAGGTGCCGGGGCTAACTGCATTATGTCTGAATACAGCAAGACTCCCATTAGAAGAAACTACATTACTATGGTGAGTAATTTTTTCTTTTTTACCACCGGACTTGCTGGTGAGGACAACGAGCTGCAGGGCAGCCTCAGCTGCCTGGGAAATACGTCACGAATGGTCTGTTTGCCGGGATGTGGTGTGCAATCTGTATCGACACTGGGGAACTCACATCAGATTGTGTGCATCCTCTGAGAACCACAGGTGGCCACTCCTCTGTGCATGTCCTTGGTGTTGAGGCACAGTTTAGGATGAGGTCTTTGCTCTGAACAAGACCAACAAATTTCCATATGCCTTTTCACCCTTTCCCTTGGTGCACAAGATCTTGCTAAAGACATGCTTCAAAAGTGCTCAGATGATACGCATAACTTCTCTGTGGCCTTGCCAATTCTGATACCATGACCTTCTTTACCTCAGTGCTGAATGGCCAATGAAGCCCACACTCAGGCCAGAACTTCTCACTCATTCCAAGTGGAGAATTCATCATATGGACCTCAAACCCATGCATCTGACAGAGGTTTCTGAGAGGACAGAGTCTGCATACCTCAGCCTCTCGGAGGATGTTCTCACTGTGTTGGAGGCTTATTGCAAAGACACCATTATATGAACCTACTCTTTGAAATAGAAGAGGTCCTTGGTATGGTGCTTGGAGCAGTCTGTCTGGCCTGTTCTCAGCTGCCTTCGTACTCAATCTAGTACAGGGCTCTGGACAACTTCTATGAAGATGGCTTTGGCTATTGTTTCTGCATCCAAGCTAAAGTGGATTTCTCTCCTTGACATCAGAGCAGGTGATCGGACACCTTGCTAAGGACCTTGACCATATGTTTCTGTGAGTCCTCCTGCATGGAACTGGTACTGACCTAGCTCACTGAAAAGCCCTTTCTGCCTTTGGCAGTGTGTGGTCTTGCTATCTTATTCTGAAAGCTGTGTTTCTTGTTGTTAACACCGTGGCTAGATTAGTCGGCCAGCTGTAAGCTCTTTCAGTCGACTTGGCCTGTATGGTATTCCACAATGACATGGTTGTACTGTGCACCAACAGGAAATTTCTTCCCAGGGTGGTTTCTGAGTTCCATTTGAACCAATCCTTGGAACTGCCAGTGTATTTTTCTGGGCTGCATCCTAGCCCAATTGAGAAGAAGCTACATTAGTTGCATCTCGGACGTGCCCTAATAGTCTGCCTTTAGAAAATGGGAGGAATTCAGAGGCATCACTACCTAGTTTTTATTTGTGACTCACACTTCACAGACCAGAGGCCGTCCTGCTACCAAGCAAACCATTGCTTGGTGGACTATTTCTTGCATACAGCGGTGCTATCTTCTGGCCTCATAAATGTTCCATGAGGGCATCCATGTCCTCTCTACCCGGCACATGCTGCTTCTGCCGCTGCTGCCATGGGCATCCTGATACGTGAGATATGCAGGGTTGCCTCCTGTGCATCCACGCACACTTTCATAACTGACTACAATCTAAACTGCCAGGCCAGGAGCGATGCTGCTTATGGGTCCTCCATCCGAAATTCTGTCTCCCGCAAAACTGAAGGCTTATCCCACTCCATCTTGGGTACTGCTAGTAAGTAGTCTGCATAAAGTGTGACTATGTAGAAGGAATGCAGGTAGTTGTAAAACAAAGTTACTCAACTGTAACTATTGTTTCACTACAGGTTTTCCTTCTACAGTGACACTAACCCGTCTGTCCTCCCCTGGCTACCAGCCCTCTTTGGTTACCTGTTAGCATGGCCTCAGCTTCCCTGCGGTTCTTTTAGAAAGATCTGAGGCATATAGGGGTGAGAGTGCAAGATGTAGGGAAGGAGCTCAGGCTCTAGCCAGTGGACTTTCTGTGGACTTTGCACATGCTCAGTGAACTACACAAGTGTGACTGTGAAAGAAATACCAGGAGCAAAACAATAGTTATAATTGAGTAACTTTGTCTTTCTCTTCTGGTGGCTGCAGGAAGTAGAACGTGAGACTGTGTCCCAGTGTAAGGAGAGGAGTGGGCACATAGAAAGGGTAAACCGTGCATGAACTAAGTTTGCAGTTCTGCATGTTATTTCTTTTTTCAAACCGTTGATTGATCTTACAGAATACTAGCATGTTTGATGAATGTATACGAAAATGAGTTATTGCATCATGTTCAAATGTAGTTTTTCCACCGAGAGTTGGGCTTGTTAACCTGGAAAACAAATGATTTGGCAAAGCTGTATAGCACCTGATATGGCTGTGAATATTGCTTGTGTAATGCTAAGTCATAATGTCACAGGAAAACTTTTCTAACTGCTTGGATTCAGTTCACTTATCCACAGTGTGGTGTTATCACTAAGCATGCTAAGTGCCTCCAAAAGGATCCTTATTAGCCTCCTCCTACCAGTAAATCATATGCTGTGGTATACCTCCCAGTCCTTCAGAACATTGTGTCCCCTGAACAGTTCATTTGCCTCCCTCACAGTTCTTGCTGTTTGATTAAGGATGTCTACTTTATACTGATTTTTCTGTCATTTTCTGTTTCTTCTTGTGACTTCTCTCAACGTCTGTATTTCTTGCTCCCTGGACCAGTTTGGACCTTGTCCATTACAAATGGATAGGACTATTGTTGTTACTGTCTAAGGGTAGACCACACTATTGCTCCTTGTGATTTATGCTCCGAGGTGCATCCTAAATCTGTAGAGGATTTCTAATTGCTGATTTACTTACTAATCGTCTGCTATAAAGAGCAGGTCTATTATATTTGCAGCAGTTATCTTTAAGTATGTTCACGTTTTTTAACTTTTTCCTGTTATAGGTCTATTAAATGTATTGTGTATTGCATTACTTGTCACAAACCCACTCAGCATGTCAGGCCCTCTGCTCCCACAGTGCCAACCTCCGAACGCAGTATTGTGAACAGGTAACAGAACAGGGTAACCCTCCTGTCTGCTTGTGGGTCCGAATCACCTTTGGTCTCAAGTTCTGGGAGGATTCAAACTGTGAACCTTATGCTAGCATACCCAAATGTACAGGCTTAGATAATCTGCTCTTTGGGGATGCCAGATATCTTTCTCCTAAGGACACCTAACCAGGTATCCAGAATGAACCCTTAAAACTCTATAAAAGACCTTAGGTATATTTTTACCTTTTCCAGTTTGGTAACACCATCAGCATATGAACAGTTTTAATCAGTCTTAACCATCTATACATCACATGCAAAAGAAAGAACTTCGAAGACACACCAGGCAGTCTCTTTAAAATAAGAAGTTTACTTAAAAATGGATACAAATATGTAAAATGTAAACACAGAACACTATATCACAAAGCATAAAATCACTTAAAAGAACAAGGTTAAAGTACAAACATAAACTCCTACCTCAATACAATTAGACTTTTCTATCTAATGTATCACCTTCTTACAGTGCTTATAGTTAGTTCTTGTTTCTAAGAGCCCACAAAGAAATGTGTCTCAGTGGAAATACAGAATACAGTTTAAACTCTGTGTCTCCAACCCTCTATGATGCCGTCTAGCTCATCCTTTTAGAATATAAAAATTATACAGAACAGGATGTCCTATCAGGAGGTATATCAAATAAGGTGACATCAGCAAAAACTAATTTCCCAATATAACTCTCTTTAATCAAGCCTTTCCTTTGATATTGTGGTTTCCTGCTTCCAAGGATCAAAGGACTTTATAACTTTTTAGCACCATAGTGATGTGACATGTTTTCTTCCTCTAAGACATCATAAACATTTACGATTCCTATATCCTGGCAGCTGGTCAGCTTCAATTAAGTCAGATTAACAGGAGACCCTTAATTAAGGCTCTCTAGTCTTTTTAGTTAACTCCTGGTTTCAGGTTAATACATCCTGTGTTCTCACTAAAAGCTGACCCATGTCACAGCTGCTTTATGGAGACAAAACACACACTACGTTTTTATGTTACAAATATCAAAGAACAGTCATAACCAACTGGCCAAGTGTCACAGTACTCATTTCACTGTCTTTCAAAAAGACTCTTGACTGTTCCCTACCTTCTTCTTAATTGTGGTTTGTGACATTATAGTCTTTTGTCATTGGGAGCACTAGAATATCATAAACAAAGGCACTATGAGATTAGTAGAGGGCAGTCGTATACTTTTTAGACAGACTACCAAGATGTAGTATAAACATTGACAAGGAAAACGTTGGTCTAAAAACATTTTCTCTAGTAAACTAAAGGGCTGCTTTCACTCTCCTGTTCCCCCCCCCAACACACACACACATACACCTCTTCTCCCCTAACTGGGCCACCTGTGCTCTTGGCCCCTAGTCTGCTTCCTAATCTAAGAGGTGCATATTTCTATGCTCCCTTTTATGCTTTGTTTATTGCAACCATGTCATAAACCTATGTACTGTTGATTTCTCAAAGCTAGACATTAAGCTGTTGCTAGATCGAGGGGGGGGGGTCCCTGCTTATTTTCACATTCTACTGCCATTTGTATTTTGTATAACAGTTTTGATGTTTTGTGATCGCTGTTCATGTCTGTGCTCCCCTTCCCCCAGATCCCACCTGGAAATGAGCCTTGGCTCAGTGTGCCTTTCCTGGTTACCAGAATTTTGAATAAATAGATATAAAGTGCAGAGTTGCTCATTGAGTGCCAGGAGTTCAACACCTCCTCGTTCAAATTATTTGGCTTTTGAGCACTTCTCTGTCTTCTCTTGCTTTGTATAATGGTACCGTCCCTTTAATTTACTTTTCCAAACCCAAATGTATGGTTTCTGATTTAGGTCTAGAGTACCTTCCTCCAGTGCTAGAGAACATGGAAAAAGAAACACAAAATGAACAGAGAGGAAATAGGGAAAAGCTGAGAAAAGTTACCTGTGAGAAGCCATGAGGAAACCAGCTAGGAGACGGTGGAAGAGAGACAGGCAAGGATGAATAGATGGTCAGGAAGAAAGAATGTGTTTGACCCAGTTAAGGGGTGGGGTTATCTGGAGAGCTATGTGCACAAACGCCAGGAGCTTTGGAAATAAAATCAGCGATCTGTAGGCAGTGTTTGCTGAGACAAGCCTAGGACTTATGTCAATCATGGCATAACAGACTGCTTAGTGCCATGACTGGGGCATGACCATGCCTAAGTAAGTTAGTTTTTATTTTTAAAGCACCCTATCCCTGGGACTCAGGATGCTGTACATAAAAACATGGCAAAGCAAAAGACATCAAAAAGTTAAAATATATTCACTAAATTACACATTTACTAAAACTACCACCAACAGCTTCATGTGGTTCAAGGTCCGTTGGCATTCATCTGTATCTCCCTCCCCAGGTCATGCCTGAAAATAGGCAAGATTTGCCTAGTGCACTTACCCGGTCAACAAAAACTAAATAAAATAAAAATAAAATAAATAAAATGAAGTATTCAGTAAAGCCAATAAAAACTGAACTCATTATCATTAATTGCGAGGGTAAATAAATTGGTTTTCAATACTTCTTAAAAACCTCCACCAAGAAGATGTCACAAAGATAAGGAGGTAGAGCATTCCATATTTGAGGGGCCGCCACAGCAAATGCCCTATCTGTAGAAGATTTTTTTGTAGCAATTTCTCTTAATGCCCCCAACGCGCCTGATCTCCTTCCGGTCTCCCAAGGCTAACCATCTGTTCTCCTTACCTTATCAGTGCAAGGGGCCCTTCTCCCATGGAGCTGTGGCTTACACTCCAGACGGGGCTAATTCTCTTGAGCACTTTTAGTTGTGTGCTTGGAGGTCCAGGTAGGGAGATCTGATGGCGCTTGGGAGTCAGCATCATCATTTGGATTAAGGTGCCATTTTCCACTGTTTTTTCTGTCTAGGTCCCCTGGAACCACACTTGCAAGGACTGCAGGTGTGCACACATGCAAATGCGTGACACCACACACAGCTAGCAGCGTGGCTTCTTCCACCCATGGTCTTGCCAAACTCCATTGTCCCCTGTGTCCAGGGGCAGTGTGGCAGTTACATATGGGACCCTCCCTTCCCAGGAAGGAGATCATCCTCTGGACATTTAAATCTTGCCCGCCAGCTGGCTCCCAAGGATTTGGGTTCATTCCCAAACCCAGGTGGCCAGTGTCACGAGCAGTAGGGCTACTGTTGTGCTGATGGGCTGGGTTCGCCAGAAGATTTAAGGCAGGCTTGGGGGTGCCCCCAGCAGATTCTCCCCGGTGGAGCGGAGAGGCCAACATGTGTATGGGACAAGGAGGTTTTCAGTGTAGCCAGGACCCAGATCGTGCAGGGCCTTGAAGGCCATCAAAGCAGGTATTGAAAATGGTATGCCTTCTCACCAGAAGCCAGTGCAGATTCCACAGCACAGGTGCAATATGATGAGGTGCTTGTACCTGATAGCATGGCTGCGATATTCTGCACAAGCTGAAGACCATGCACTAAACCTCCAGAAAGCCCTAAAGAAAGAGCATTACAGTAGTCAAGTTGTGATGTATCAAAGGCATGAACTACAGTCACCAGATCATCAGGTTTAAAGAGGACAGGAAATGATTTCTAAATGGCAGCTGTTTATGCTGTTTCCATTCCCAGAAACAATAGCTGTAAACCTAAATGATCCATATGTAACTGTACCTGAATAAAAAGTGATGTGATTAACTGCATTTTGCTTTGTTTTGTTTTTATGGGCAGCATTTTGTACAGTTCTCTTCATGGAACCGGTGGTTTGGAGTTTTGACTATGTCACGGTTTGTGTATAGAACTCTCAGCATGGTTCTGATAGGACAATAGCTCATTCTTAGGCTCCAGGTCATCACAGCGCCAGGGAAACTGCCGTCAGCAAACTGAGCACCGGCATCACGTCAAGCACAAGCAGCGCACAGTACTAGCAGGGCATACAACGTGCAGTACCAGTGAGGAAGGCACCCCACCTAGTGCCACACACCCCACTGCCGACCACCGGCAGGGCATTGGGGGGGCAACAATGGGCAGGTGCGAGGCGAACAGGGCACCTGTCATGGTGCCCCAGCAGAGAGTACTGCACAGAAGGGACGGGCGCAAGCACAAAGTGGCCACAGGCCCCCCCCAGCCACCCCGGAGCCAGGACCATATCGGCCGCCCACTGACACACGGCCATCAGCAACCCTCTCCTCTGCCATCCCGGACATCCGCTGGGGAACAGTGCGATGGGGGGAGCCATGCAGCCCCCCCCGCCCGGCAGGCGGCCATGTCCCAATGCAGTACCCAGCAGCATGCCCACCATGTGGAATACCCGTGTCCCCCCTCATCGAGGTAGAACAACGTTCTACCATGCACTGTAACTGTGTATTCAAACAACATGAAGTCTTGCTATATTATGAGAATTGCAGTGAGTCCCCATCTTTGAACTGCTCCGGAGGTGAAATAGTTAACTTTCCATGCAGGCATGGAACTCTGAGCACGAGCTCGGTTGGAAACTCTGTCTGTTGTTCTTCAAACAGAAACTGTCAGATTCTTTACTCCGGCTCACTGAACAGTCGCTCCGGAGATTTCTCCTTCTGCTTGGTTCATTTTGTCGGTTAAAGTATTATTTTATCGTTTTTTTGACCGAAATTAAACCACAACCGGTCGGTTCAAGCTCTGTCTGTGGTATTGTAAGTAATAGATAGGTTTTACATTTCTTTTTTCTGTGTGGAACTTGTAAACGGTTATCGGTTTGGTTTGAACCGATCAGGTTGTCCTAAAATCTTACTAGTCCTTATTTAGAGTGCGGTTCCCGGTTCTTATCGGTTCTAAAAAAAACGGATTTCGTTACGGTTTTTTCCACGACCCGTGACACGGTTGGGAACCGATAAGGGAGTCTTGCTTGGTGGATTGCCATAAACGGGCAAGTTTGGTTAGGCTGGCACTATGTCTGAGAAACCCAAATGAAAAACTGGGCCCACTGGGTTTCAACACTGTGGTGTCTGTGGGGAAGCCTTTGCTAAGGCTGACCCACACACCACCTGTGTTTATTGTCTAGGGTTTGACCACCTCAATGCAGACTGCCAGATTTGTAAAAATTTTCCTGCTGCCACCATAGAGAAGAGAGTTGGTAGGCTCAGGGAAAGGGAGGCCAAAAAGTCCGCTGACCCGGATGGCCAGCCCGGTTCGGTCCCAACCGAACCGGAGGGAGTGCCCTCTGACCAGGGCGATACTTCCTCGGGCAAACGAAGAGCCAGCTCTGAGGAGCCGGTTCCAACAAAAAGGACTAGGAAGTCAGCTAGTGTGGAGCCAAAAGTTATCTCTCCAACCGCTGAGGAAATAGCTAAAGCAATTCAGATTGTCCAGTCACTTTCCCCGGTTCTGACCGGAACCGACACCATCAGGGAAGCGCTCGGGTCGGCCGGTTCCACCGGTTCAAGATTATGATTTTGAGGATTTTTATGAACTGGAGAAGGGGAAAGAGGATTATGAGGAGAGTGAATGTGGATTTGAAGGTCTGGATGTGCCCATTGAACCGGACATCTCTCCAGACAGACCGTCAGGGGTTTCTCCTCGCAGGCTCTCTGAGTCCCCTTCTCATTTTATGTTCTATAAAAAAGTTGCTGAAACTCTCCAGCTCCCTGTTGAGGAAGCTGTTGGTGACCAAGAGGAACCTGATTATGTAGAAATGATGGATATTCCAGAGTCTAGGAAACTGTCTATTCCTTTACATAAATCTTTTCAGAAACAGACAGTAAAAATTTTAAAAACTCCTCACACTATACCTCCTGTTGATAAAAGGATGGATAAGAGGTATACATTATCAGGCTCTGATACGGAGTTCCTCACACAACAATGCAGCCATGTGGGGGTAGTGCAGGCTGCAGCCTGTGACAAGGCAAACATTCCCCTAGCTTCACACCCCCCTGAAAAGGATTCCAGGAGGATTGATGCCATGGCAAAGAAACAATACATGGCAGCATCTTTGGGACACAGACAGGCAAATTATATGGCTTATGCTGTTAGGTACCAGAAATCCAGATGGGATACTGTGCTGGCTCTAGCAAAACAGGCCCCTGACCAGCTGGCCAGGGAGCTGGAACAGGTGGCTGCAGATGGTATTGAGGTATCCAAGGTGCAATTTCATGCTGCAGTAGACTCTAATGATGTATCATCAAGGGTCATGGCTACATCTGTGGCACTTCGAGAATGGCTTGGCTCAGATGTACTACCCTGTCACAGGATACCCAGTCTAAGGCCATGGATTTTCCTGTTGTGGGCAATTCTCTGTTTGGAGAGCAGACAGAGAATTACATGAAAAATAGATGAATATAGGACCACCTATAGGAGTGCAGGCCAAGGAAAGGCAGGCCATTCCTCAAAGGCAGCTTCTAGGGGCAGGGCAGGCTTTTCATAGGCCTTTTACCAAGCCCATGCCTCCTCTTCTGCTTATGCCCAGAGGGGGTTCTTTAGAGGGAGAGGCAGACGGGGTACAAGCAAGCCTGCTTCCACCCCTCAGCCCAAAGCCCCTGCTAAGCAGGCACCCTGATGGGGTTGCCAGGGCCTATTCTCCTCTACCCGTAGGGGGCAGGCTGGCTTACCTTGTCCAGGACTGGAAGTCTCTAACATCAGACAAGTGGGTCCTGGAAGTAGTAAGCCAGGGATTGGTTCTCAGTTTCAAAAAGTTTCCAAAGATGAGAACCAGATCCTTTCCACCTGCAAATCCTTCAGAGGCACTTGCCCTAGAGGCAGAAGTCTCTTCCCTCCTGGCTCTCAGAGCCATGGAAAGGGTTCCACCCCTACTTTAGGGCAAGGGTTTGTACTCCAGGTACTTCCTTACCCCAAAAAAGACAGGAGAATGGCGGCCCATCCTGGATCTCAGATACCTAAACAAGCACCTTTTAAAACCAAAATTCAAAATGGTGACTCTGGGAATTATTTTACCCTCTCTAGGCCAGGAGACTGGCTAGCGTCCCTGGACCTCAAGGATGCCTACTTCCATATTCTCATCAGAAGCTCCCATCGAAAGTACCTCAGGTTCGAGCTGCCCTCAGGCCATTACCAGTTCAGAGCAATGCCCTTTGGCCTCACGTCTGCTCCAAGGGTATTCACAAATGCCTGGCAGTAGCAGTTGCTCACCTAAGGAGGCAAAATTGCCATCTTTCCTTACCTGGACGATGTCTCATAGTGGGCCAGTCCCCAGACCAAGTCAAGTTACATCTTCTGATAACTCAGCAACTGCTTCCCTCCCTAGGTTTCATTCTGAATCTTCCAAAGTCAGTTCTAGAGCCTGTCCAGCTCCTCACCTTCATAGGCGCAGAACTGAACACAGAGGAAGCCAGAGCTTTCCTTCCCTTGGACAGGGCAAGGACCCTGGTGTCTCTGGCCTCCTCATTCACCCTGCGGGTTTCTCGTCCAGCAAGGCAGTTTCTGCAGCTCCTGGGACACATGGCTGCTTCTACAGCAGTGGTGCAAGGAGCCAGATTTCAAATGAGGGACATCCAGTTCCATTTGAGAGCCTTTTGGTGTCAATGAAAGAACCCTCTAACCAAGTTGATCCCAGTAACTCGAACCCTGATCCAAGCCCTACAGTGGTGGCAGGATCAGAGCAACCTGAGACAAGGGGTTCCTTTTGTCAATCAGTCTCACTCTTTAATCCTTACTGCAGATGCATCCCTCTTAGGGTGGGGAGCTCACATGGCTAGCTCACTACCCAGGGACTGTGGTCCCCTCAGGAATCTCTGCTCCACATCAATCTGTTGGAGCTCAGAGCAGTTTTTCTAGCACTTCAAGCTTTTTCCAAATCTGTTCAGAACAAAGTTGTGCAGGTCAGAACAGACAACACCACTACAATGTGGTACATCAATAAGCAAGGAGGCACTCGGTCTACGGCCTTGTGCACCGAAGCAATGAAGTTGTGGTCTCTGGCTTACACCCTGAACATCTCCCTTATGACAGTTCACCTCCCAGGCAAGGACAATGTCCTGGCAGATGCTCTCAGCAGGATTTCCCAGGGCCATCATGAATGGTCACTGGACCCCCTGGTTCTGGGCGTAATATTTGCCAGATGGGGCACCCCGCAGATAGATCTTTTTGCAGCCCCAGACAATCACCAGGTTCCCCTTTTTTGCTGCAGGCCCCCAGTGTTGGGCTCAGTCCCTCTGGACGCCTTAATTCTCAACTGGGAAGAGAAGTTTCTTTATGCTTCCCCCCCTTCCCTCTCCTGTTCAAAGTGTTAGTCAAAATCAGATCTCAACCTTGCAAAGTGATTCTGATTGCTCCAGATTGGGCCAGACAGCCCTGGTACCCACTCCTACTGTCCTTAGCAGTCCATCTTCCCCTGTGTCTTCCCAGGAATCACAATCTGTTAACCTGTGCTCAGGGAAGGATTTGGTACCCGAACCTCAACTCTCTCAATCTCAAGGCCTGGCTCTTGAAGAGTTAGAGTTTGCTGATTTACACCTCTCCCAAGGTGTAATGGATGTTTTAAGGGCTTCTAGGAAGCCTTCCACCAGGGCTACTTACAATTCTAAATGGAAAAGGTTTTCCATATGGTGCTCTGGGAAGCATATTTCCCCAGATTCGCTGATTTACCCACAGTCCTGGACTATATGGTCCATTTAAACACTTTAGGGCTGAGACCAGCTACACTAAAGGTGCATTTGGCAGCTGTGTCTGCTTTTATTTCGGCAGGTAAACCCTCTCCTCTTTCAGCTCATCCTGTATTTTCCAAGTTTTTTAAGGGATTGCTTCACACCAACCCCTCATTCAGGGATCCTGCCCCTGCCTGGGATCTTAATGTTTGCATTGCTCAGCTCATGCAACCCCTCTTTGAGCCCTTGTCTTCAGCAGAGCTTAAGTATTTGACTTGGAAGACTGTGTTTCTGGTAGCCATCACTTCTGCCAGACGCATAAGTGAATTACAAGCTTTGTCAGTGGAGCCTGATTTTATCTCCTTTCAGAGAGACAAGGTGGTACTCAGGACTAACAGAAAGTTTTTGCCTGAGGTGGTTTCAGATTTCCACCTTAACCAATCTATATCTCTTCCAGTGTACTTCACTGACCATTCCTCCTCTGGCAAGAGGAGGTTACACAGTCTAGATGTGAAGAGAGCCCTTAGCTACTACATTGACCATACCTAGGGTCACAGGTTTGACTCCCTCCAACTATTCCTCACTTATGGTGAGGTCGGTAAAGGGAAACCTGCCACTAAAAGATCCATTGCCAGGTGGATTGTCTCTTGTATCCAATTTTGTTATGAGAAACTGGAAGGTTCCTCCTCAGGCCTGAGGGCTCACTCTACCAGAGGTACAGCTGCTTCCTGGCTGCTGCCAGGGACATCCTTATTCTAGAGATATGTCAAGCAGCTACCTGGAAAACAGTTTACACTTTTACCAAGCATTACCTCTTGGACATCCAGGCTAGGAGTGATGCTCGGTTTGCACAGCTATGCTTCAGAGCCTATTCTAAGTAGGTTCTGTCCCTCCTCCATGGAGGTACTGCTGTGTAGTCTGCAATTGTCATAATATAGCAAGACTTCATGTTGTTTGAAGAAAAATTACTCACCTAGTAATGTTGTTTCTTCTAATGGAGTCTTTACATTATGACCTCCTCCCTGCCTGCCCCTCTCAGAACCTCTGTTTTGGGACGGGTAAGCAGTACAGTGTTGGCACTTATTTGATGCCCAGCTTGTTGTTTTTCACCCTCCTTTTTGGGCGAATTGGTGTTGTGTTTTCATTTTTGAGTCTCTGACTTGAGTCTTTGCTTTGGGACCAAAAATGTGCGTTTATGTTAGTAGCCAGTTGGCTAGTGTAGGTTTACAGCTTCCACACAGAGCCTTAGTGAGTTTTAGCTCGTAAAGATCTGACAGTTTCTGTTTGAAGAACAACAGACAGAGTTTCCAACCGAGCTCGTGCTCAGAGTTCCTTGCCTGCATGGAAAGTTAACTATTTCACCTCCGGAGCAGTTCGAAGATGGGGACTCACTGCAATTGTCATAATATAGCAAGACTCCATTAGAAGAAACAACATTACTAAGGTGAGTAATTTTTTTCTTATCTGCGTAGCTGTGAAAATCCAGAGTGTACCATCTGACAGTCTCCCCCAGGGACAACAAGTACACCCTGAACAACACAGGTGACAGGATTAAGGCGTAAAGGGCAACAGAGGGAGTGGCAGTCACAGTAGAGAAAAATGTCCCCTGTATTACCCACTTCTCCGTACTAGCCAGGGAAGTGCCAGGGGTATTTTGTGTACGGGAAGGATAGAAAGGGAGGGGGAGTGGTTGGCATTATATACGGTATATGGGACAGTAAAAAAGCTTCAAAGACTGAGGATATGGGGCACAGCAGGCACACAATAGCAGAACAAGGAAGAAATGTCAGAGTAGGGGTGATTTATAGACCACCTTCTCAAAGGATGAAACAGACGGGGAATTGAGGGAGATGAAAAGGGCATCTGGGTTTGGGGAGGTGCTGCTTATGGGAGACCTAAGTATGCTGCATGTAGATTGGAGGTCCCAGTAGCAGGAAGTGCAAGAAGCCAACAGCTGGTATGTTCAGGACACATTCTTAGTATAGGAGCCTACAAGTGAGGCAGTCATCCTAGAAAAAGTAGTTACCAATAGGGACAGTGTGAAGGAGATGATAATGCTGACCCACTGGAAATCCGTGGCCATGGGAGAGACAGACTGTTTAATTCGGAATCGTACTTCAGGCAAAGGGAAATCAGTCCCACGCTAAAGTCCTGGACTTTAGGAGGGCTTATTTTGGAAAAAGGAGAGTTGCTGTTGGGGAAACTAGAGGGGTCAAGAGTGACAAATACGTGGAAGCTAAATAGGAATTGATAGAAAATGGGATAACAGAGGATCTTACTTCGAGAGGGTTCCTGCAATGGATCACATGTAGGACTGCACCCCCTGGCGTCAGGACCGCACGGCAAACCTTTCCAGCAATGCCTGGCGGGGACTGCCCACCCAACGGTCCGTAATGGACGTCAGCGTGATCCTATATAGTGGACGGTCCCCATGCCCGCCTTTCAGTTCTTTTCCCGCTGTCGACCTGCACTTAGTACCTTGCGGTAAACTTTTCTTAGTCGATCACCATTTTCGCCTTTATTTCTCAAAGTTTTCTTCTCAATTTACGTTTTATGTCTTCTCCACCTCCGACAGCGAAGACAGAGAAGAAGTGTGGTGCACAGATCCCTCATAAAGATGGTCACCATCGATGTCTCTTCTGCCTGGACCTGAATCACGACACCATGGCCTGCCCTGTCAGTCTTTCAATCAGGCCACCCGCAAATGGAGACAGCAGGCTCTGGAGGCTCACCTTTTAAAGACCAGAATGGTTTCTTTAGAGAAAGAGATGCAAAAATTGAGGGATACTGTTTCTTCGCATTCTTCTGAGTCTAAGAAGAAAAAGAAAGACAAGGAAAAGCACCGGGAACGGGAGCGTCTGGAGGATCAGGATCGAGTGGGTTCCAGTAAGGTCATTCCCTCTGCCGCCTGCCCTAGTGGTAGTCCAGGCCACGCCCGGGACTTCTCCAGGCCCCACTGCTGCTTTTCTGCTTATTTCTTTACCGGTAAGTTGTCCGCCACCTCCAGGAACGCCCACCCCCGGTTAACAACCGGCTCCCCGCCCTCTGGGCCTGCCCAGCTGTCGCTAAGTTGGTTCTCCAGGTTCAGACAGAGACCTGCATGACTCTGACCGATAAGCCAGTCAAGGGTCCCACCCTCCTCCACCCAGTCCCTTTACTGCCCGTTAAGCCGGTCGTCTGTTTCCGACGACCGCCCGGATGTTGCTCACCCGTCGGTGGGCAGGACGCCATTTCATCCAATGTCTGGTCGAGCACGTCGATGGCAGTTGGCCAACCCTCCCCTCAGGCCCCTCTGGGGGGGAGCCTTCCTCTCCACCTGTCCCGGTGGAACCTCCGACCCCAGTGGTCACATCGGGTACAGAGAAGGAAGCGGGACCCCTGGAGGTGGTACTTTCTTCTCCCACCCCAGTCACAACGTCTCAAGTCCCCCAAAGGGACTCCAGGCCTGGAGCTCCGGCGCCAGACCTCAACATTCAGAGGGCCCCGACCCTATTCTTCCTTCGCTGGAACTGCCGACGGCACTGCTGTTAGACCCTCCTCCATCAGCTCTGCCCCTTCTAACACCAAGCACGCCAATAGGTATAGGGTCCGACCCCCTTCCATGAGGACCGTCACGTCTGACCCCGACACAGGTTGTGGTGACACCGGGCCTGGCGCCACATACTCAGACGACTGCAGGTCTAATGCCTGGCACTCCGATGTCTGATCCACTGATGTCTGGTATTCTGACACAGGGTATTGTCCCTGGCCCGTCTTGGCCACACATTACCCAGCAAGGTTATCTCCCGCATCTGGGGCAAACAACTTATCTTCCATCTGGCCCAGTGTTAGATTTTGTGCCTCAGTCAGTTTTTTCGCGGTATCACCCTTCGGGTTATCCTTATTACCTGGGCTACCCTTATCGTCATCCATACCAAGGGTCGGGTGCACCTTTTTATCATTACCTGCACTCCCAGGCACCTCCACTCCGCAACCCCCCCGAGCCCCACAACAGGATTTCCAGTCTCTGTTTCAATCCTGGTGAAAGGAAGCTAGGTCGGAGCTGGTCTCGGATTTGGAGAGGGCAGGTATTCACCCCTCCCCCTAGTTCCCTGTCCCCTGTTAGCTCTGTCTGCTCGACAGTGCATATTTCATGGACCACGCCTCTGGAGGTTATCCTTCCATACTTCGGAACCCCTGAGGATTCTGACACTCCGGACTCCAAGGAGGATTCCTCAGATGACTCTTCGGATGAGCATTCCTCTATATCCAAGGGCAAGGAATTGCCCAAGTCTCCTCCAGAGGACCCCTCTTTCACAGAGTTGTTACGTGTTATCCAGCAGGCCAGTGGCTGGACTATAGAGGAACAAGACCCAAAGAGAAAACGTCTTATGGAACGCTTGGATTTAGAGACTGTTTCTCCTATCCCTAAACCACGCCCCCCAAGACAGCCCCTCACGAAAACCTCACCAGTACCATCTGGCAGCTGCCCCACTCTATACCGGCCGTTCCTAAGAAGGCAGACCAGATATATCATGCTCCTGAGGCTGTTTCATGTTTAAATGCTCACCCTAAAGCTAATTCCATTGTCATAGCAGCAGCTCATGATTGCTCAGGTACCGCGAAGCACATGAGTACCACCCCCCCCGGCAAGGAATCTTGGCAGCTCAGTCAGTTCGGGGAAAAAGGTTTATTCCTCCACTATGTGTGCCCTCTGCTCCCTCAGCTATGTAGCGCACAGGGTCTCCTTCCAAAAAGTGACCATGGCCAAGCTTGAGGCCCGTATCCAGGCCATGGACTCTTCAGACCTCAAGGAGGAGCTTTTTAAAGACTTGCACCTGTCAAAGATCTCTTGCAGACATGTGCTTCGGGCTACATATGACTTGGTAGACGCTGTAGACCGCTCTTCTGCCTCGGCCATCTCTCTCAGACTGTGTGCTTAACTACGCATTTCTGTCCTCTCTAATGATGTCCAGGCAGCTATTCAAGACTCCCCCTTTCGGGGTTCGGTCCTTTTTGGAGGGGACACCAGAGATATTATCACAGGCCTCCATGTACCGATTTGGCTTTCAGAATAAGCAGCCCTTTCGGCAACAGACCAAGAGGCAGGGTAAGCAGCCGTTACCCAGAGCAAAAGAAAGGCCACGGGTTACACCTTCACCTCCCCACCTGCCTCCAAAACTCGGTGGCCGGGGGACCTCCTCCTCCTCCCCCTCCCCCTCGCCTCTCTGCTTCCTGATTGGCAACTCCCACCCCCTCCTTTGCCACCATGTGAGTTGCTGGTGAGAGGAAGGTTAACCCTCCACGTGCAGGAGTGGAGGGACGTAACCTCAAATGCATGGGTCCTGCAGCTCATTTCAGAAGGGCACACCTTGGAATTTCTGGAATTTCCTCCAGAATCCCCTTCAGGTAGCTTGAGCTACTCCCCACACCAGCTTCATAGAAACATAGACTTTGACGGCAGATAAGGACCACTTGGCCCACCCAGTCTGCCCATTTCCCCTACCTACTGGATAAGCTGCAGATTCTAGTTAACCAACAGCCTACTTACTTCCTGCATCTCCCCACTATAATTGCCTTATGTCTGTCCCATGCATGTTTGAATTCCCCCACAGTTTTAGACCCAATGACCTCCTTAGGAAGGCGGTTCCATGTATCCACCACTCTCTCCGTGAAAAAAAAATTCCTCACATTACCCCTGAGCCATCCCCCCTCTATCTTTAAATTGTACCCCCTTGTTCTTACACATCTCTTTTTCTGAAAGATGCTGCCCTCCTGGACTTTGTTTATTCCCTTGAGGTACTTGAAATTTTCTATCATGTCCCTCCTTTCATCAAGAGTATACATATTAAGCTCTCTCAGTCTCTCTTCATATGGTTTCTGCTGCAGACCCTGCACCATTTTAGTTGCCCTCCTCTGGACTGCTTCCATCCTGTCTATCTCCTTGCGTAGATGAGGTCTCCAAAACTGCACACAGTACTCCAGATGGGGTCTCACCAACTGTCTGTATAGAGGCTTCCTCTAGGTGAGGAGGAAATTCGGGCGCTAAGACAGAAGGCGGCCATAGAGCCAGTCCCTCTGCCTCAGTGGGGAAAAGGCTTTTACTACTATTTTTTCCTGGTCCCGAAAAAGACAGGTGATCTCAGACCCATATTGGACCTCAGCAGACTAAACCTGTTTGTCGAGTACAAAAGGTTCTGCATGCTGAGTTTACAGGGCCTCTTGCCTCTTCTGCAGAAGGACCATTGGCTTTGCACACTGGATATGAAGGATGCTTACCTGCATATTCCGGTGTTCCCAGGCTACCACCCTTACCTGTGTTTCTGCTTCTAGGGGGAGCACTTCCAGTTTACAGCCCTCCCCTTTGCTTTTTCCTCAGCACCCCAGGTCTTTACCAAGTGGTGGCAGTGGCCTTGCACCGTCAGGGTATAGCAGAGTTCCCTTACCTGGACAATTGGCTCTTGACAGACCCGTCCAGGGACAGTCTTCTGGATTCACTCTCGTGCACTCCGGACCTCTTTTCGTGACTGGGGATCACTGTCAGTCTCCCTAAGTCGATTCTTACCCCCTCCCAGAACCTTCAGTTCATTGGAGTGATCTTAGACATGGTCCAGTGTGGAGCCGTCCTCCCCACTGGACAGAGCGGAGGCTCTTTGAGAGCAGGTCAACCTAGTGGCCTGTACCAGATTTCTTCCAGCCATTGCGTTATTATGTCTCTTAGGCCTGATGGTGGCCTCCATCTCCATGGTCCCCTTCAGGAGGTTGCTTATGAGGATTGCCCAGTGGACACTGCGCATTCAGTGGGATCAACACTTGAACGACTTGGACAACACGGTTCTAGTGGTTCTAGTGTCCAGTGCACTCAAGAGGGATCTTCTCATGGGCACCATGGAGCACACCTACCGAACAGACATACAAAGAGAGAGCTCTGTAAAGAAAGCAGAATTTTAATCAAAAAGATCACTTTCTGTGCTGTATTTTGGAATTTAAAGTGCTGTGGGGAATTCCTTTTGCTCAGCTGAACACTTTTGATACTACTTTTATGATGGGGGCGTACTAACAAAGCCATGGAAGGAAGCTCAAAAAATCAACCGACTGTCGAGAAGCCGCCATCAGTTGAGCCACAACAACAATTGGAGATAGAAACCCCATGGAAGGCTCTGCAAAAGTTGATGCAGGCCATTGATGCAAAAATTGAATCCCTAATTACCAGCTTTTCGGAGCAGGATACGAAAATTGAGGTCGCTTCTAGGGCTGCATCGTTGGCAGAATCCATGGCCGTTAACACAATGAACACCACGAGCAGGCAGACGCAGGAAAATGCCCAACTCAGATATAGATTGAAGGCAGTCGAAAACGTGCAACACAGTGCCAGTGTAAGGATAGTAGGCCTCCCGGAGAGTTGTGAGGGGGAAGCCTACTAGATTTCCTTAGTGGATGACTGCCCCAGAGCCTACATTTAGAGGACTCTCTTTCCTCTGAGACCTTCCTAAAAGCATACATAATCTCACCTAGGGGTGCCGCAGGCCGAAATGATTCCTGTTGTACAGTCGTGTTGGTGACAACTGAGGCAACTACCAGGATTCTCATCTTGCAAGCTGCAAGGAGCTCGAGGCTCTTGAAGTGTCAGGGGAAAACAATTCACCTCTTCCCCGATCTCTCATTTGCCACTTGGCAAGAAGAAAAAAAATTGATGCTGTACAGACTAAACTACGACGATTAGGCATATCACTTTCGTTGTTGATGCCTGCAAGGCTTCGCATCCAATATGGTGGACATACCTATCAATTTTCTGATCCTGACGAAGCAGGCAAGAAGGTGGAGAGCATTAAGAGAGAGTTTCCGTGTCCTCACACTGGCGATTCTTCCGATTCAGATGAAGCCACCTAGGGTTAACACCTGTCCTGATTTTCGCAGGACAGTCTTAATTTGGGCAACTGTGTCCTGTAAAAAAAAAAAAATGAAAAATACATGTCCTGACTTTATAGTAGAAAAAATATTTTCTAACTTTCCACTAAATGTTGCAGGAAACTAAAATACCTTAAAATGATAAGAAATAATAGAAGCAACTAAGAAACAACAATACTTAGCCTTAATTTTTATTATATAGAGAAAACAAGTCTGTTGCATTGGTTAAGGTTACGTAATGTCCTGCGAAAAATCATGTTTCAGTAACAAATGTCCCACTTTGGGCTTCTTAAAAGGTGGTGTCCCTAAAGCCACCTGAAGTAAAAGGGACTCATTTTCGGTAGTTCTATGCAATTTGCCTTTCAGGTCTTGTTGTTTTGTGAGCATTAATACTATCCCCAACTCATCACCATTGATATCTTGTTGTTTTTATAATGAAAGGGGATTAGCCATTTATGGTTTTAGTTTTAAAGTTATTTACAGTTAAAAACCTCAACAGCATAACGATGAGAAGTTGGTGAGTTATTTTCCTATGAGGTAGTAACTTATTGCAGTACTTTATACAAGGGAGAAAATACAAAAACAAGGTTTTCTGTTTGGCCATTCGTATAGGACCATGTACAATATGTACAAGCAATACAGTACAGATAGTGAATAGCATTGATTTTGAACAAATAGCAATGTCTCTTTCTTTAGTACTAAACATGTTAAGGGTTTAACATTTTTAGAGGGGGTAACATCAACACAGGCTGTTGAATTAAATATGTATAGATTTAACATGTGGAATTGACCACCCATAGTCCTGTAGAGTGCAGCTTTTCATGGACAGTATGTTGGATTCATGTTTTTTTATACACCCAACTCCTTAACCAAAATTGCAAAGACTTGTAATTACTAATATATTGGATGTATCGTCTGCTGCTCTACGAGATCTCTTGCATGAGATGATATGCTATTGTTTTTTTTTTTTTTAATTGAAAGCAATAAAATATAATTAAAAAAAAAAGAGGGATCTTCTCTGGTGATTAGATCCCCTGAATCTGTCTCGGGGTCTTCCTTTCAGAAGTTCCTCTCCTGTCTGGACCCTCACTACAGATGCCTCATGTTGGCTGGGGGGCCTCACCTGGGGGACTACCGGACTCATGGTTCACGGTCCCAGTTAGAGATGTCTCTCCACATCAACATTCTGGAGAAGAGGGCAGTTCTTTATGCCCTTCGGGCTTTTCAGTCCATCCTATCAAAGGGAACACTGTTGGTCCAGATGGACAATATGTCAGTGGTCTGGTACATCAGCAAGCAGGGAGGCACCCGATCATACCCCCTAGGCAAGGAGGCGATGTGGAACTGGGCAGTCCAGCACGACCTGTTTCTCACAGCTGTGCACATTCCAGGCATTCGCAACATCCTGGCGAACAGCCTGTCGGATGTCGTCCCTTGCTCCCAAATGGGGACTATGTCAGGAAGTAGCAGACTCTCTCTCTTTCTGGGGTGGGGTCACCCAGACATAGATCTGTTTGCCTCCCCATTCAATGCAAAGCTGCCTAGCTTCTGCTCGCTCGTTTCAGAGCCTGGTGCTTTCTGGCACAACGCATTGTCGCTATGTTTGACAGAGAAGTTCTTGTACGCCTTCCCTCCCTCTCCCATTCTGCAGAGAGTACTTATAATACTCCAGGCAGAGGGAGCACGGATGATCCTGATAGCTCCGCTCTGGCCAAGGCAATTCTGGGTTCCGCTAATGCAGCAGCTCATAGTGGAACTCTCAGTTCCTCTTCCTGTCTGGCACGATCTGTTGACTCAGGATCAAGGCAGGCTGTTATATCCGGGACTCAGGACCCTGCATCTTCATGCGTGGCTCCTTCAGACATAATCAGATCTCACTTTTGGGGTCTCCCAGAAGGTTGCTTAGTTCCTGGTGGAGGCGAGGAAACCCTCCACCAGATCCACCTGTGCAGTGAAGTGGAAGCGTTTTTCCATTTGAGTGACGTCTGAAGTATGGGACCCCTTTACTTGCTCAGCTCCCCAGATTATGGAGTATCTGTTGCACCTGTCTGATTCTGGTCTGCCTTATTCATCCTTTAAGGTTCACCTGTTGGCTATTTCAGCCTGTCACGTGTTGGTGGAGGGGAAACCCGTGGCACAGTTGGAGATCTCTAAGATCTTTTTGAAACCCCCCCATCTGTAACCCCACCCCACCTTGGGATTTGAATTTTGTGTTAGAGAAGCTTACACTTCCTTCCTTTGAACCAGCGATGAGCTGTGACATGCGCTACCTTTCCTGGAAAGCACTATTTTTGGTTGCCATTACTTCTGCTTGTAGGATTTCCGAGCTTCAGGCCGTGATGCATAAGGAACCTTATTTGATTTTTCACAAGGGCTGGGCGGTCCTGCGTACAAATCCTAAGTTTCTTCCCAAGGTTGTTTCTGAGTTCACCTTAAACCAGATGGTTGAACTCCCAGTTTATTATCCTGTTCACTCGAATAGGGGGGAGGCTGTCCTTCACACTATGGACGTACATAGAATCCTGAGGTGTTTTGTCCACTGAACCAAAGATGCCAGAAAGTCTGATCAGCTTTTTTGTCTCCTTTGCCCCCAAATGTTTGGGATTGGCAGTATCCAAGCAGTGTCTATCCAAGTGGCTCACTAACTGCATCTGCTTCTGTTATCAAAAGCATGACAAACCTCTTCCGGGGGGGGGAAGTCAGAAGTCACTCTACCAGAGGTATGGCTACCTCTATAATGTTCCTAAGGAATGTTTCTGCAGCAGAAATCTGTGTGGCAGCAACCTGTAGTTCGGTCCATACCTTCACGAAACATTACAGTCTGGACATTACCTCTATGCATAGGGCCAGGTTTGGCCTCGCCATTCTGCAGGACCTACTGTCTTAGGCCGATCCTGTTCTTCTCTTTCAGTTGCTCTTCCTGTGATTCTCCTGATCTCTCTGAGAGTGACTGCTTGGGATTCAGTCCTATATGTGATGACCTACTGCAGGAACCCTCTTGAAGTAAGATAGTACAGTTACGTAAGAACTTACCATAACAGTAGATCTTCGAGAGCTGTTCCTTTTCCCACCGCAGTTTCTGCATTTCTTTCAGCCTATTCTGAACTGGGCTCCAGGATTTCATCCTTTCTTCTGTCTCATCCTCCTTGGATCTCCGGCTGGAGAACTGGAAGATCTCTCCACCCTTACAACTGAACAGCTGGATATAAGACAGAAGCCCGACACTGAGAATCCGGACACCAAGGATTCCGAGCCCAACATCCCGCTATTGCCCAACGGACCACCATCCCGACCATGAAAAGTCTGACAAATGATTTATGCCATGGTTAGGCTGCTAAATTCCACCACCCATCCTATTGCGGGGCTTGCCCCCACACTCTCTAAAATAATATAATCAACTCCCAAGTCCTGGCAAGTTGTAGTGTCAGGCTTTTGGTGGCCGGGATGGTAGTCTGTCAGGCAGGCGTCATTGTCGGGCTGCTGGACTTGGGATCCTGGATGTCGGGATTCCGAGTTTCAGTCTTTTAAAATACCCCTGAACAGCCCCTGTGGGAAGTCCCCTCTAAAGACTCCTGTGCTGCATCCGGCTTGCTAGGCTGGTTATCTGTGGAGATCATCCAGTCGGATGACTCGATGGTGGTTTAGTGCCGTAAACAGTCAAGGACCTTTCTTGGTGAGTCCTCTGACTACTCCGATGGTCCCTCTATGCAGTCATTGAGGACACATACTTTCAACCGGGAATCAGTTGAGGAACTAACCACTGACCATGGGCTAGTGTCATTTGGAGCTTTCCTTGGACTTATATCAGAGTCCATGAATGTCTCTCTAGAACCTGTCCAGAAAAGGACTAAATACCCCTTTACTGTCATCCTGGATAAGGAAGAATCCCTTGGGGATTGCCTTTCCCTTGGCTGTCATCATTATGGGTTTGGCCCCGGAGCTTTGGCAGCATGTAGCATCCTGCCTGGCACTCTCTGCCCATATGGTCTGCAAATACGCGCACCCTACCGGCTCTCTGTCTGGGTGCTGTGACCACCCCTTTGTCTAGGGTCTGGTCTCGGACTCTGCTTTCTGAAAGTCTTGAAACACTGGGGATGTGGACAGTTCCCCCGACAAGGAGCTGATGAAGCTTGATCATATGGCTAAGAAAGTCTATGCTACTTCCTCACTTGATCTCTATCAAGTAAGCTACACCTTGATGATTACCCACTTTGTCAGGTGCCAGTCAGGTCCACACTGGTCCCTCTGAGACAACTGTCACCGACACCTGTCTCTGCACCCTTACAAGTGGAACCACTTCAGCAGCCCTTGTGGGAAGCCCCCTCCAGGGACTCCAATTCTGCATCTTGCTTGCCAGGCCGATTATCTGTGGAGATCACAAAGGTGGAGGACTCTAGGGTGGTTCACTGTGATAAACAGTCAGTGGCCATCTTTAACGAGTCCTCTGATGAATCAAATGTGTCCTCTGTGCAGTCATCAAGGATACATAATTTTGACTGGGAATTGATCGAGTAACTGACTACCGACCATGGTCCGGTGTCATTTGGGGCTTTCCTCAGACTTATGTCCGAGTCCATAGGTGTCCCTCTGGAGCCTTTCCAGAAGATGACTAAATACCCCTTTATTGACATCCTGGATGAGGACCAACCCTGGGAGTTGCCTTTCCCATGACTGAGGTCATTATGGGACTGGCCCTGGAGCTTTGGCAGCATCCAGCATCATGCCCGGCACCCTCTGGCCATATGGTCTACAAATACATGCTCCCTACTGGCTCTCTATCTGGCTTCTGTGACCACCCCTTTGCCAACGGTCTGGTCTCAGACTTGGCTTTAACACTGGAGACATCGACAGTCCCTCCGACAAGGAGTCGAAGAAGCTTGATTATGTGACTGAGGAAGTTTATATCACTTCCCCACTTGGTCTCCGTCAAGTGAGCTAAGCCTTGATGATTCCCCACTCCTTGCTGGGAGTGCTGGATAACATCCTCCCTCATCTTCCTCCAGTTAATGGTGAAAGTGGTCTGAGATCAGGGTCAAGCGCTTTCTAAACACCAGCTCCAGATTACCTTGGTTATGGGTGACTCCTGTGCCCTGTACCATAGCAGTGGCTATTGTGATGTACCGGAGGGCCTGGCTGAGGCTCTTCACCTTTTCAGCAGATACTCAGCATAGGTTAGCCGATTTCCCCTTTCTGGACAGCGACCTCTTTAGCCCAGGGTGAACAGTTCTCTTACTTGGATTGAGAAGTCTAATGCCACCCTAGACTCAGTGGCTTCATCCCAGAATGACCTAAACACCCAGAAACTGAAAAAGAAGGCCTTTCAGTTTTGGTCCTTTCAGCAAAAGTAGCCTTGGCAGCAGCAGCCCCAGCAGGGGCAATTCCATGTCTGGCACCCGAAGGCCAAGTTCTCTGGCACGGGGAAAAGAGAGACAGGTATTAGGGAACTGATGCCACTCTAGCCGCAACAGCTGGTGCAGTACTCTAAAGCTGCCCAGTGACAGGTCATGGGGTAGCTACCTCCCGCCTGTCCAGTCCTTGGCCCAGCTCCCCATGGGTGGGTCAGCTTCACCACTTCTGGACTGACTGGTCAGTTATTACTACGTATAAGTGGGTTCTTGAGGTGGTAGGCAGAGGTTGCTCTCGATTGTGAGGGCTCCCCATGCCACCGATCCCACGCTGAAAAGGAGTCCTCAGTGTTGCTGGACACATCTGCCCTTGGGGAGGATGTTGCTCAGCTCCTTGCGAAAGGAGCCATAGCCCGTGTCTTGGATGCCCTGGCAAGTCAGGGGTATGTGTCCAGGTACTTCCTGGTCCCAAAATGGACAGGGAGCTGATAACCCCATACTGGATCTGCATGATCTATACAGTTCATGCAGAAGCGCAAGTTCTCGATGATCAGTGTGAACCATATCATACCATCCTTGAGCAGGTCATGTGGGTTCAGCTCCCTGGACTTCCAGAATGCATTCTTCACATCCCAGTCCACCTGTCTCACTGACACTCAGGATGGGGGCTCTGTCAGTTCCAGGTCATGCCCTTCGGCCTCTTGCCTGCATCAGGGTCTTCACCAAATGCATGGCAATGGTGGCAGCCTTCCTGCAATGCAAGGCATCAGGGTTTACCCTTCCTGGACTACTAGCAGACAGCTGGGCCATCCAAGGAGGCCATGGAGCAGTCCAGGGATCTGGCCCTCCAGACCTGCAGAGACTTGGGCCTCTTGGTCAACCTGGCCAAGTCTGAACTGATCCCATTGCTGTTGATTCACTTCATCGGGCAGAGATAGTCTCTCTGCATGCCAAGGCCTACCTCCCTGCAGACCGGGCACTGGATCTTACTTCCTTTGCCCAATCATTTCAGGTTGAGTGCTCACATGCTACCTGGGACTTCCTGTGGCTGCTGGGTACATGGTGTCCTGTACCATAGTGGGCCAATGGGCCCGCTGGTGGATGAAGCACCTGCAGTAGGAGTTAAACTGTCGGTGGTCCCAGCACCCAGGACACTTGGACCAGCCAGTCACTGTGCCAAGCCGATGTAGGATGCCATCCAGTGGTGGCTAGTCCCAGAACATCTGGTGGAAGGACATCAGCGTGACCCTATATAGTGGGTGGTTCCCATGCTGCCTCCCAGTTCTTTCCTGCTGTCGACCTTGTGACAGGGTGGAATAGGCTAGGCCCCTGTCCCAGTTGTAATACAGAAGGTATTTAAATGCGAGGATCTGTCCTTTCCTGTCTATTTCTCTGTCTTGTTGCGCAACTCAATTTTCCTGTGAGACATCGGATTTGATCACCCCGACAATCTCGCAATTCTTTGCTTCTCACTGTCTCTCAGTTTTCTCTTGCTGTCTGTTTTTCCTCACTTGCATATCCAGATCTGCTGATATAAAAACATGTGCAAATCATTGTATGGAAATGTAACTGATATTGGGATCCCTTGTGTTTGGAAAATATATAGCGATACAATTGAAATTTATATAATTGTGGGTTGAGATGATTACAGAAAGCTATTGTGAACTCTAGTTGTTACTTGAGTGCAAATCTTCCAGCTTTTTGCAAAAACTGTGCAAAGTGGGCCTCAAGAAGCACACTGAATTCTAGCAGCTCCTGAAACTTAGAAGAACAGAACACTCACAAGAACAGGATGCTTGCTAAGAAGGGAGTTGAAAAGACTTATAAAAGAGCTAAACTGCAAGAGAGATTAGGAGACTGGAAAAAAAAAATATTTTATTTTGCCTTGGTGAATAGTTATAATGAACAAGTTTATTTTATGATACTGCTAGTGTAAATTAATTATTTTTGGTGAATTCTACAACTTCTCCTGGTTTTTCCTATGCTTTCTGACCTGTGCCTCGACAACAGACCTGCACAAGGACCTCACGGTGAACGTTGCTCCAGTCGATCGCCATTTTGTATAAGTATAGTACTTATTTCTCAAATTAGAGTACTGTTTTCTTTAATTTTATGTCTTCTTCACCTCCTACTCCGAAGTCCAAGAAGTGTGAAAAGTGCAGCACACAGATCTCTCACAAGAATGGCCAACGGCATTGCCTCGTCTGCCTGGGACTGGATCACAATACCAAGGCCTGTCCTGATTGCAAACCCTTCAACCAGGACACTCGAGGACAGCAAGCCCTGGAAGCCCATCTTCTAAAATCCAGAATGGCCTCCTTGGAAAAAGAAATGCAGAAATTGAGGGAATCTGCTTCTTCTCCTTCTTCAGAGCTCAAGAAGAATACAAAAGATAAAGAGAAGCATAGGGAGAGGGAACATTTGGAAGACCGGGAGTGGGTTTCCTCCGGTAAGGTCCCAAGACTGTGGTTCCCACGTCAAGCAAGACCATTTCCCCACTGCCTTCCTTGGTGATTGTCCAGGCTGCTTCTAAATCTCCTCCAGGTACATCTTCTGCTTTTAGGCCCATTAAAACGGGCCCCAAACTTGGCACTTCCGACGATAAGCCACTCGCCGGCCCCTCCAGCGAGCGCCCCTGTTATCAACAGTAAGTCAGACTCTGGGTCAACCGGAGCCCGCCCAGTGGTCGGTAAGACAGATTCCTGCCAAGAGGGAATTCACACAATGCCTGCTGATAAGTCGGTCGAGGGACCCCCCCCCCCAATCCACCCGGTTTCTCCATCGACTGGTAAGTCGGGCCACGGGGTCTCTGGCAACCACCCGATTGGAGCTCACCCATCGGGGCTTGACCCTGACACACCCAACGCCCAGTTGAGCTCGCTGATCTCTGCTGGTCAGCCCTCCTCCCAGGTCCCCCCTGTGCAAGTGTCTTCCCCTCTGCTCTCCCCGGTGGATCCTCCAGCCCCAGACATTACATCTGGGACGGAGGGGGAAAGGATCCCCTGGATGTGGCTTCACCTTCTCCCACTCCAGTGGTGATAGCCCCCATCACCCCCTCGGATACTCTCCCTGGGACTCTGATGTCGGAACCGGTTCTAACACTGGCTGCAGAGAACCTCTCACTTCCAATGGGCCTTTCAGCCCCACCGCCAGAGGTCCTCCGGCACCTAACGTCTGTGCCAGCCGCCGCTGACCTCGCCATCTACCATCTGTGTCACCGTCAGGGGCTTTTATGACTGCCCCTGCTGCCAGATGACCCGACGCCAAACCCTCTGACATCGACTTCTTGGCACCAGATCATCTTCCAGGCCATCTTTGGATCAAGGCCATCTGTCAGGCTACCACCCTTATCCGAGTTTTCCGACGTCTGGTTTTATGCCATCGAGTCTGATGATGGCCCCTTTCTCCGAGGGATGGTATTCGAGGTATCAAGGCTATACTCCACTTTTACCAACCACCCGGATACCCACCCCCTCAGTACCCGGGGATGGGCACCCACTACTACCAGCCTCCGCCTTCTCCACCACAACAGGACTTTCAGTCCATGATTCAGTCCACTGATCTCAGCTGATTTCTGACCTGGAGAAAAGGATGCCGGCACAGGTGGCTACCCCCACACCCCGCTCCTTGTCACCCATGGATACTTTTCAGTCGACCACAGTGCTCATATTTATTTTTTTATTTATTGAACAGTTTCACCAGGTAGGGCACACTGAGCAAAAAGATGATTGTCTCACAGTGCGACCTGGGGGGGGGAACACATGGGAGATAGCGTATACAGTACATAGAGTTACACATAGGAGACCATGGTACATAATACAGAGTGTACAGGGAATACATACCATTAAGTTTACATTAGGATCTTGGTACATTGCTACATACAGGTTTACAGAGTCAGAGACATACAAGGGGAGGTGGAATATCGTGCATAGAATACAGACAATAGAGTGATACTGAGAATGTGTACTGCTGGTGACAGAACTTGTTGTTTATGGAGAGGTTGAGAGCAGGATGGGTAGGAAAGCGCAGGAAATTAGAATGCGCCCATAGCAGACAGACATAGTCAGTGGGATAAATGAGTTACTGGGGGCAAGTGCAGGGTTGGATGAGCATATATGCCAGCATGAGATGAGAAATGCTAGGGCCGCTGGTCAGGCCGCATAAGGGGGGGGGTCGAAAGGGATATGATGGGGGAGGGTAAGGAGGTGAAGCTGGGCTGACACATGAGTGTCTCCCAATGGAGCGGGGTTCTGGAAAAAAATCAAAAAAGAAACATTTTTATGGCTTTTTTAAAACAGTCCCAGCACAACTCAGCACTGATATACCATCTCAGGTTTAAAGAGCAGCTTCCTAGTAACAGCGATCCTGCTGTCTCCTAGCTCGTTCGATGCCTTACCTTCACAGTACACCTTCCATAAAGTGTGGCATAATAATTCTGTAGGAAAAGAAAGGTAGATCACTCGTAAAATCCAAAATCGGTATGTTGGGAAAAAAAAGGACCCGACTTCCTGGTCCAAAAACTACACCCCCATCAGTCGGGTTCCATGTAATTCGCTTTGTGATGTCACTAAACGAAGGTTGCGGAGCACGCCCATTCACTCTATAATGGGGCCCATATTTCACATAATTTTATACCATCTACTGTTGGGATTTTCCTAAATCTGAATCACCACCAAGATTACCCGAGGATGTTTACTCACATTATACTTTTGTAAAAAAAAAAGATGGTGGATGCCTTGGGCATCACTGCCAATGAGGTGGTGGAAGAGGTGGAATTTCTCAACCTCATGGGTTTGACCCCAACAAAGAAACTATTACCACTAGTAAACAACTTTCTCAAGAAACACATTTTTGAAAATTCTCCAAACTCCAAATTCAGTACCACGATTAGAGAAAAGGGGCTGACAGAAAATACCAGGTGGACAGGGCAGGGGCAGAATTCTTATTCTCCCACCCTGACCATGAAGGAGTTGATCTTACCTTGAGAGGCTCTTGCAGTAGGTACTAACCATTAGGACTAAAGCTGTCAGGCACTAGGACCACACAGAAAACCTTCGCTAGTAGTGTCTGGCGGGGGACCGCCCACCCGGCGTCACAAGACTGACATCAGCTTGACACTATATAGTGGGCGGTCCCCACACCCACCCTCCAGTTCTTTCCTGCCATCAATCTGTGCACGTCGGACCTCGCAGAGAACATTGCTTCAGTCGACCGCTATTTTCGGATGAGTATTTCATCACTTTATTTTTCTTTCTAGTAAATCTTTGAAAAGTATTACCTTTTTTGTGCATGTCTTCTCCATCGCCTTCCGAGTTGCATGAGAACAAGTGCAGTTCCTTCGGCACCCAGCTCCCTCACAAGGACGGCCATTCCCTCTGCCTCTTCTGCCTGGGACAAGAGCACAAGACTGAGGACTGTGAGACCTGCCAGAGTTTCAACCGGGCCACACGGAAACACCGCCAAAAGGCCCTGGAAGCCCACATTCTCAAACTCAGGATGGCTTCCATGGAGAAGGAGCTGCAGAAGCTGCGGGGGTCATCGTCCTCCCTGGGGGTCATTCTTCAGACTAGAAGAAGGAGGAGGACAAGGAGAAGCACTGGGACCACGATTGGTCTCCTTTCCACCTGCAGCTTCCTTTGGGACCCGCAGACGATGAGCAACCTCCTGTTGGTGTGGGTACCGCTCCTCCAACCATGCCTGCCCCTCCTTGAGAGGAGCAGCCCTTGGTCCTCCTGCCTGAGGTGGTCACAGTTCAGGCGGGTGCCTGCGATCCATCAGAGAGCTCCGCCACTCTTAGGCCCCTCAAAACCCCCCGGCTTAAGTCTGGTGGCATGGCCGATAAGTCTGTCATCAGCCCCTCTGATGAACGCCAGCGCCTCTGACGTCCGCCCAGCCGCTGCGCTTCCATTGGGCCCGATAACAGGCCAGACACCGATCCTCTGGATCAGCACACACTGCCGCTCAAGCCACATTAATGACTCGGTCCTTAATGCAGCCCATGACCATACGGCTAATGATAAACACATGAGCACTTCACCTCCAGGTAAAGAGTCACAGCAAATAGACCAGTTTGGGTGGAAGGTTTACTCCTCCTCTACTCTGGCCCTCAGAGCTTTGAACTACCTGGCACACATGATTATATACCAGAAGTCTGTTCTGAGAGAGTTGAAGTCGGAATTCGAGGCTTTGCCTGATTCCGAGGCTAAAACCAAAATTTCCCAGACTGTCAGGACAGCGGAAATCTCCTGCCGTCATTCCCTCAGAGTGACATATGATGCAGTAGACGTCTCTACCCGGAGTACTGCCACGGCTGTCAGCATGCACTGATACTCCTTGCTACTGGTATCCGGATTGGCTCAAAACGTCCAGTCGGCCATCCAGGATGCCCCTTTCAGAGGACCAGTCCTTTTTGGAGGTGATGTCAAGGATATAATCACTGAACTCCAGGACAGTGGCAAGGCCTTGCTCTCCATCCAGTATATCTATCACTCTATCACCAAGCCAAAACAGCCATTTCATTGCCAGCAACGGTGCCAGAATAGGCAACAGCCAGCCCCACATCAGAACAAACGTCAGGTCCCATCGGTTGGAGTCACCCCTCCAGACAAGTACCAAAGGGCTGCCAGGGCGGTGCTCCCCCACACCTGGTCTACCTCCTGACTTTTGGCAGGGCCCCTAGCCTCCGCCACCAGCTCCAGAGGAAACAGTAAGGGGTAGATTCGCCAGCCACCTGGTCCGGTGGGAGGCGATCACTTCAGACTCGAGGATCCTTCGGCTGATCGCTGAAGGCCACACCATCAAATTCACAGACGGACCTCCAAGACATCCTCCAGGTCTCTCTCACTACCTAATAGGCCACATTCCTCTCATAAGGGAAGATATCCAGGCGCTTCTGACAAAATCAGCTAAGAGCCTGTTTCTCTGATCCAGGAAGAAAAGGGATATTACTCCCACTTCTTCCTGGTCCCCGAAAAAGCAGGGTATTTCCATCTGATCCTGGACCTCAGCACTCTAAACCTGTACATAGAGTACAAGAGGTTTCGCATACTAACCCTATCAGGTCTGCTGCCTCTTCTGCACCAGGCTCATTGGCTTTGTGTTCTGGATATGCAGGGTGCATACTTTTTCCCTCCCACCGCTGCGTCCTACGTTTTACCTTCCAGGGGGAACACTTCCAGTTCAAAGCGCTTCCCTTTGGCCTCTGTTCAGCACCCAGAGTATTTACCAAGTGCCTAGTGGTGGTGGCGATGGCTTTACGCCACCAGAAAATAAATGTGTTCCCGTACCTCGAGGACTAGCTCCTGTCAGCACCATCGAGGGACAGCCTGGTGGCCTCCCTGACTACTACCCTGAATCTATTCAAGCAAGTGGGGATCACAATGAATTATCCCAAATCCCACCTTGTTCCTTCACAATGCCTCTAATTTTTGGGGCAATGCTGGATACTGCTCAGGGCCAAGCTTTCCTCCCTTTGGACTGGGCAGAAACCTTGCGTCAGCAGGTTATTCAAGTGGCAGCCAGCCAATAGACCACAGCCGTTCAGTCTTATGACTTCTGGGCCTGATGGCAGTGACTATTGCCACTGTCCCCCTAGCCAGGCTCCACATGCGGATTACGCAGTGGACCCTTCGCGTCCAGTGGGACCAGAAATCAGACGACCTGGATCACAGGATTCTAGTGTCCAGCCCCATGTGTCGGGACCTCCTGTGGTGGCTGGCTCTATCCAATCTCACCAGCGGGGTTCCTTTTCAGGTGCTCCCACTGGCTCAGACCCTAACAACAAATGCTTCCGGTCAGGGCTAGGGCACCCATCTGGGCGACCACAGGACACTGGGATTCTGGTCTCAGCAGGAGCTATCTCTGCACATCAATGTGCAAGAGATGAGGGCTGTACTATGTGCCCTTCAGGCCTTTCAGCACTTAATACTCCCTGGGCCCCTACTGGTACAGACTGACAACGTGTGTGTGGTGTGGTACCTGAACAGACAGGAAGGCACGTGGTCATATCCACTGTGCAGGGAAGCGAATGTGTGTGTGGCATTGGGCGATACAGCACAGCCTGCAGCTCACAGCAGTGCATGTCCCAGGCATTCAAAATGTCCTGGCAGACACCCTCAACTGCACTCAGACAAGAACACAAGAGTGGGAACTGAGGCAGTCAGTAGTCAAAGACATCTTCGATCGATGGTGTCGCCTAGCTCTCAATCTGTTCGCCTCCCCATCCACCTCAGAATTACCCAGTTTCTGCTCGCTCATTCCCAGGCGTGGTATTTTCTGGTGAGACACGCGGTCTGTCTGCTGGACAGGGAGGTTCTTGTACACCTTCCCTCCCTTTTCACTGTTGCAGAGGGTGCTTCTGAAAGTACTGCAAAAGGGCTTGCATGATTCTCATAGCCCTTTATTGGCCTTGCCAACTGTGGTTTTCTCTGCTTCAGCAGTTGAGAGTGGAATATCCAGTTCCCCTACCCCTCTGCCAGAACCTGCTGACTCAGAACCAGGGCAAGTTGGTCCATCCGGGCCTCAAATCCCTTCACCTTCACGTGTGGCACCTGCTGATGTAGCTGTTGCATGCTTTGGGATCTCTTCCAGAGTGGCTTACGTCTTTGTGGAGGCGCCATCCACAAGATCCACTTATGCTGTTAAATGAAAGAGGTTCTCCATTTGGGCAGCAAACAAGGGATGGAACCCTTTCTCTTGCCCTGTCCCACAGGTCATGGAATACCTGCTGCGTCTCTCTCTTACCTTGGCCTTACCTATTCTTCGCTTAAGGTCCTTTTGTCTGCCATTTCTGCCTACCACACTCCAGTGGATGGCAAAACTTTGGCGCAGTTGGATGTTTCCAAAACCTTTCTGAAAGGAATTCTCCATCTGAAACCCCCAGTCAGGAACCCCATTCCTCCGTTGGATTTGAACTTCATACTTGAGAAACTCACTTTGCCTCTCTTTGAACCAGCTGCGAGTTGCGATCTCCGCTACGTTTCCTGGAAAGACCTCTTTTTAGTTGCCATTACTTCGGCTCGAAGGATTTCCAAGCTTCAGGTCGTGATATATAAGGAGCCTTATTTGATTTTCCACAGAGATTGTGTGGTTCTGCGTACAAATCCTAAGTTTTTTACGTAAGGTGGTGTCTGAATTTACTTTGCATGAGACCATACACTTGCCAGTGTATCACCCTGAGCATTCTAATCAATGGGAGGCCATTCAGCACACACTCTGTGCACAGAACCTTGTATTATTATACAAACTGGACAAAGTCAGTCTGTAAAATGGATCAGCTTTTTGTTTCTTTTGGACCCAAAGGAGAAGGTGCAGCAGTTTCCAAACAATGTTTATCCACATAGTTAGCAAACTGCATTTTGTTTTGCTATCAGAAGTATAGCAAGCCCCTTCCGGGTGATGTCAAGGGGCATTCAACCAGAGGCATGGCTGCATCTGCTGCTTGTTTCAGGAATGTTTCTGCCACAGACATTTGTGCGGCAGCCACTTAGAGCTCTGTCCACACCTTTACCAAACACTACAGTCTGGACATTGCCTCTAGGCGCAGGGCAGGCTTCAGACTAGCCGTCCTTCAGGGCCTCCTGGCCTAACCTGGTACCTACTGCAGACCTTTACTGCCTCCTGTGCTTCAGTCTTTGTCTGAATTCCACTGCTTGGGACTCCGTCCCAATGGTTAGTACCTACTGTAAGAGCCCTCTCGAAGTAAGATAGTACAGTTATATAAGAACTTACCATAACAGTAGCTTTTTTTATAGCCTTTCTTTTGGCTCCAGTAGCCCACTCCTATCTCTTATCGCACCTTCTTAGGTCTCCAGCGGGAGAACTGGAGGGCCGGTGAGGAAGACCACTCACTATATAATGTCATGCTGATGTCTGTCATGTGACGTCGGGTGGGCGGTCCCCCACCAGACACTGCTAGCTAATGTTTTCCGTGTGGTCCTAGTGCCTGACGTCTCTAGTCCTGATGGTTAGTACCTACTGCAAGAGTCTCTCTCGAAGATCTACTGTTACGATAAGTTCGTACGTATCTGTACTTTCAGACTGCAGCATGTGACGGGGCAAAGGTGCCTTTGACATCTTACCCTCCAGACAAGGAATCGAGGAAGACTGACTGCATGGCCAAGAAGGGGCTATCTGTCAGCTTCCTTGTCAATCAGACAGGCTAACTATATGGCATATGCTGGCCAATACCAGAAGTCTCTGTGGCAGAAAAGACTCCTTCTGGTCTAGCAGCCGACCTTGCAGAGACTGCAAGGTTTGGCCTAGAGGCATCTAAATACCAGTTCCAGATAGCAGTAGATGCTAAAAACAGGGCTGCCAGATGGATGGCCCTCACTGTGTCTCTCAGGAAATTTGCATGGTTCAGAGCCACTAATCTGTCACAGAATACTCAGACAAAGGCCATGGATTTCCCCTGTGAGAATAATTCTAAGTTTGGGGACAAAACAGAGGCCTATATGAAAAAGGTGGATGAATACAAAAGCACCTACAAGAGCAACACGGCCAAGGAAAAGCCCTTGACTTCCTATAGGCCTTATGGGGGGGCCAAGGTAGGTCTACCTATGGCAGACCTTTCTTCCAAGGCCAGGCTATACAGCAGTATCTCTGGCAAACAGGATACTTTAGAGGTAGGGGCAGAAGGGGATCTAGGTGGGGAATCAGGCTGGTAATGCCAAACCTCAGCCTAAACAGAATCTGTGACTTGGTATCCAAGGTCACCTCCCCTGTGCCAGTAGGGGGCAGGCTGGCTTACTATTTCCAGGCATGGAAAAACATCACCACAGACAAGTGGGTCCTAGAAGTAGTGACTCAGGGTTTGTCCCTCAGTTTCAAATCATTCCCAACCTTAAGAACAAGGATCTTCAGACCAGCTTCAACCTCTGAGAAGAAGCTGCTGGAGGAGGAAGTGGCAAACCTGTTACTGTCAAGAGCAGTAGAACCAGTTCCTCCACAGCAAAGGGGGAAAAGGATTTTACTCAAGGTACCTTCTGACCATAAAGAAAAATGGAGCGTGGTGACCTGTCCTCTACCTAAGGTTACTGAACAGACATTTGGCATAGCCAAAATTCAAAATGGTAACTCTAGTCATGATTTTGCTAACCCTCCAGAAAGGGGACTAGTTGGCATCCCTGGATCTAAAAGATGCTTACTTCCACATCCCCATTAGGGAGTCTCCCAGAAAATACTTCAGGTTCAGACTCCCATCAGGTCACTACCAGTTCTGAGCACTACCATTTGGCCTCACTTCAGCTCCAAGAGCATTCACAAAGTGCCTGGCAGTGGTGGTGGCACACCTAAGAAGGCAGGGAATCACAGTGTTCCCCTACCTGGACAACTGGTTAGTGGTGGGAAAATCACCACAACAGGTAAGGGATTACCTAGGCACAACCCAGGACTTTCTGGAGTCCCTATTGTTCCTGGTAAACCTCAAGAAATCCGCCCTGCAACCAGTGCATGTACTGCACTTCATAGGGGCAGAGCTGAACACACTGAGGGGGAAGGGCTTACCTGCCTTAGGACAGAGTAAGCAACATCCTCCAGATTGCTGGGTCTTTCAAGCTAAACAAACCGAACCAGCAAGGCAATTCCTACAGCTACTAGGACATATGGCTGCAGTAACAAGCATAATCATAGGGGTCCAGGCTTCAAATGAGGGACATACAGTTCCATCTTGGGGCACACTGGTGCCAAAGAAGGGATCCACTTTCAAAACTGGTTCTGGTAACAAGGACATTACTGCATGCCCTTCAATGGCGGCAGGTAAGGGAAAACCTCAGGGAGGGAGTCCCTTTCCAACAGGAGTCCCCATCAGTAGTTCTCACAACAGATGTATCCCTCCTAGGCTGAGGAGCTCATTTGGGCACTCATACCATACATGACACTTGGTCAAGTGCAGAGTCACTCCAGCACATAAACCAGCTAGAACTCAGAGCAGTGTTTCTGGCCTTATAAGCCTTCTCATCTATGATATAAGGCAAGATGGTACAGATCAGGACAGACAATACCACCACAATGTACTACATAAACAAACAGGGAGGAACAAGGTCCAGCCCTTTGTGTACAGAAGCAGAGAAGGGGTGGTGTCTGGTATACTCACTTCAGGCTTCACTGATAGCCATTCATTTTGCCAGGGAAGGACAACATCCTAGCAGATGTTCTGAGTCGAATCAGCCAGGATCATCATGAATGGTCTCTCAACAGGCAGGTGTTGGAAGTGGTGATCAGGAGATGGGGCACTCCAGAGATAGATCTCTTTGCATCCCACGACAACCACCAGCTACCAAAGTTTTGTTGCAGACCACCAGCGAGGAGTGCAGTACCCCTGGATGCCTTGGTGTTGGACTGGTCTAGGAAGAAACTGTATGCCTTCCCTCCTTTTCCTTTGCTTCTCAGGGTCCTAATCAAACTCAGATCCCTGCCAGTATCAATACTTTTGATAGTTCCACATTGGGCCAGACAGCCATGGTACTCCGTGCTGCTTTCCATGTCTGTGGCTCTACCAATACACCTCCCATGGAGACATAACCTGCTGACTTCCTCTCGGGGAGGATCCTGTACCCGAACCTCAGGTCCCTCAGACTCAAGGCATGGCTCTTGAAGACTTAAGAGTATGCAGGCTTGCAACTCTCTGGGAGTGTTCGAAATGTCCTAAGGGGGTTCAGGAAACCCCCCGACTAAGAAGACTTATGGTTCTAAGTGGAAGAGGTTCTCATTATGGTGTTCTACTAATAATGTGGTACCTTCACAGGCAGGGGTGCCAGCGTTGCTGGACTACCTGTCCCATTTGCATTTCTTGGGTTTGCAACCCACTACCCTTAAGGTGCTTCTGGCTTCAGTTTCAACTTATATTTCAGCTGGCAAGGGTGTCTCCATAGCATTCAGTCCCATTTTCAAGAAATTTTTCAAAGCTTTAGCTCATCTGCACCCTCCTCCCAGGGAACCAGTGCCAGCATGGAATCTTAATGTATGCATTGCCAAGCTCATGGAACGCCCATTTGAGCCTATGGTCTCGGCTCACCTGAAGTATGTAACCTTGAAGACAGGGATCTTATCTGTGTCAGTCTTCACCATTCATCACATATGGGTACTCGGCCGGAGGCTAGGACCCCGTGGGAGTTTTTTTTTTTTTTTTTTTTGGTAGGTGGAGCCGACGCACTCTCGGCACCGCCCTCGAGGCTGACATTCCACGTGGAGCTCGCGGGTTGGCCGTTAGGCGCCATCGACTCCGCCTGCCTGCCAGTTCTTCGTCTTCCGCTGTCGAGGTTACCACGTGGGAAGCTTCTCTCTGCTGAGTTCAGCCTACCTTGTAGTTCATTTAAAGAAAGTGTTTTCAACGACAAAGTCTGTCGGTTCCTGCCTGTTCTGTTAGCCACTTGATGTTGCCGGTAAGACCTTTCCATTTTTTTCTTCTTCCAGCGACATCGAGTCTTGTTTGTATTTCTTCCTGGAGGTCATGTCCAGGTCGGAGGGCAAGAAGACTTCGAAGACAGGTTGGCACCCCATGCGACGGTGCCCATGCGACCAAAAATTTTCCATCACCGACCAGCATGACCGTTGCCTTTCGTGTCTTGGCCCGCTTCACAACATAGATTCGTGCGATGCCTGCTTGTCCATGGACCGTCAGGTCATCGAACAGCGTGCGTGGAATGTGGGGCGAGCTCCACCAACTTTCGGGGGTCGGGTGCGCACTCGTTGAGCCAAGCCACGCTCTCTTGGCCTTTCCTCCGGGTCCCCTCCCAGTTCTATACAGACCGAGGAGGAGGGAGCCTCGGCTTCTAGTAGCCTAGCCGTGGCCAAGGCTCCTCCCAAGGTGCAGGAGGCCCAGTCCGTTCCCTTTGGGGGGCGGGTGGGAGGCACCTTCATGCAATCACCCCTTTGGGGCGAAGGCTTCCCGCTGTTGGACACACAGTTCGCAGGGCGGGCTGCACTGTCCTTGGCGCTCTCACGGCGCCGTGGGCCCTGGCGGTGTCGTGATAGGCACCGGTCCATTGTGTGGCGCCGCAGCTGCTGTCGGCACCATTCGCGCGCCTATACTGCTGTCGGCATCATGGGAGTTGCTATGGCACCGTCTTTTTCTTCTCCTCGCCTCAGCACCGTTCACAGCACCGAGGATGAGCTCAGCGCCATGTCCAGCTCTGGAGCCATTCGCGGCGCTGAACAGGGGCATAGCGCCATGAGGGATTCAGAATGCATGGTCGGAGACGTTGTAGGCTCAGTCTCTGTCTCGGCGCTGTGGAGTGAGTCGGCACCTTGGGGGTTTCTGGCCTCTGCACCATCGTTGGCGCCATCTCTGTCCTTGGCGCCGCTTGCGCATGGCGCCAGTGGCGCCATGGCAGGTTCCGACTCCGAGGCTGCTGTTCGGGCTGGAGCCGTCTCTTCTTCAGCCACCATTCGCGGTGTTGGGGAGGGCAGTGGCGCCAGCTTGGGTGCGGTCTCCATTTCTGGCACCCTGTTTGGTAAGGATGGCGATAGGCGCCCACCTATGGTTTGGCACAGGGTCTCGGTCTCGGCCTCCACTTCTTCGGAGGAGGAGTTGGGCTGTGAGTCAGATGAGCAGTCTGGCTCCCCGGAACTAGCTGCTAGTGTGGGTAGCCTAGTGGTGTCTTCAACAGACCGGAGTCAGCCTCCCTCTGAGGAGCAGCCGGCGACTTCCGAGACTGGGGTCAGGGGCGCTGACCAGCGGGCAGTGGTGCATGCCACCATTGCACTGCAGCCCGGCCTTGGAGGATTCGCTGACCCCTCAGCAGTGGTACCCCCTCAGGTGGTGTGCCTGGACCGCCCAACTTTGGGGCCGACCAGAGCACCTACCAGAAGGGAAGGTACTATGCCTTGGATAGCTCCTTTGGGTGCTGACCAGGGCTGTCAGCTACCTAGACTGGCCATCTCGAGGAGGAGGGCACTCTTGGATTCTGAGGGGTCGAGGGGCATGGGGTCTGCATGGAGGCCTTTTTCGGGTGCCCATCCAGGCTCTTGAAGAAGCCGCAGTGCATATCTCCGCTCTTCCCTTTAGCTGTCTTTGAGAGAGTTCTATTCTTTTGAGGTAGGGGACCGTCCTTCTGGACCTATACGGCCCTGGTCGCCTCATGGGGGGGATTCTTCCGGACGCAGCCAAGGCAGTTCCGAAATAGTTGTTCAGCTGTCGGCTGTGAAGTCTTCTGGAGCACCTTCATCCTCTGGCGCTCCTGGTCTGCTCCCTAGCCCAGGCGGAGGTCAGCCGACTTCTACATACATAGATACATAGATACATACATAGACAGTGTCGGCAGATAAGGGCCTATGGCCCACCTAGTCTGCCCATTTGAGCTTGTAAGTTCAGTTTGTTTTCCTAGAAGTCTATTTCCCCTTACCCCTGACCTCTAGAATTCCTTTATGTCTATCCCATGCATTCTTAAATCCCGTGATTGTTTCAGCCCCCACCACTTCCTCTGGCAGGATGTTCCACTTGTCCACCACCCGTTCTGTGAAGAAATTCTTTCTCATGTTTCCTCTGAATCGTCCTCCTCCAACTTCATCTCATGCCCTCTAGTCCTGAAACATCTTTTTCGCTTAAAATAGTGTTTTCCTGCACCCTGTTCCCTCCTGTAAGATACTTGTATGTCTCTATCATATCCCCCTCTCTCCCTCCTCTCCTCCAGGGAGTACATGTTCAGTTCCTTCAACCTGTCTTCATAGGACTTGTGATGCAACCCATGCACCATCTTTGTTGCCTCCTCTGAACCTTCTCTACCCTGTCTATGTCCTTCACGTGGTTATGGTCTCCAGAACTGTACACTGTACTCCAGGTGGGGCCTCACTAGTGTCTTGTATAGCGGAATTATGACCTCCTTTTCCTGCTGGTGATGCCCTGCCTATACATCCCAGCATCCTATTTGCTTTACCTGATGCCTTGTCACACTGTTTCCCTACCTTGAGGTCATCAGAGATGACAACCCCAAGATCCCTTTCCTGCTTGGTGCATGCTATATCCTCACCCCCAACTGATATATTGTGCCAGGGTTTTGTGCCCCATATGCATTATCTTGCACTTCTTTGCATTGAATTTCAACTGCCAAACCCTTGACCATTCTTCAAGTTTCTGCAGGTCCTTCTCATTCTGTCTTCACCCTCTGGTGTGTCTACTCTATTACAGAGCTTTGTGTCATCAGCGAACAGTGAAATTCTGCCTTCTATATCCTGTGCAATGTCACTGATGAAGATGTTGACTAGGACCGGTCCCAGCACTGATCCTGTGGTACCCCACTGGTCACTCTTCCCTCTGTGGAGTGACAGCCATTTACCACCACCCTCTGTGTCCTGCCACCCAGCCAGTTACCTACCCACCACACTACTGTCCTGCCCACACCCATATTCCCAGTTTGTGTAATAGTCTCTATGTGGCACAGTGTCAAAGGCCTTGTTGAAGTCCAGATAGGCCATGTCCACTGCCCTCCCTGATCCACCTCCCTAGTCACCCAGTCAAAAATTCAATGAGGTTGGTCTGACATGACCTCCCCTGGTGAAACCATGCTGCCTTGGGTCCTGTAGTCCATTGACAACCAGATGTTCCACCAATCTCTCCTTCAGTAGTGCTTCCATGATCTTTCCCACTACCGAGGTGAGGCTGACTGGTCTGTAGTTCCCTGCTTCCTCTTTGTTCCCACTTTTGTATAAGGGACTACATCTGCTGTCCTCCAGTCTTTGGGTACCTCCCTGTTTCCAGTGATTGGCTGAACAGGATAGCCGGAAGGCTCAGCCACCACCTCTCTTAGTTCTTTAAGGACCCTGGGGTGCACCCCATCTGGTCCCATTGCTTTATCAGCTCTTATTACTTCCAGTTCCTTCAGGACCCTTTCTCTGTAAAGGGACTTGTGTCCATTTCTGCACCATTCTCACCCTTGTACTCCCTTCAGACCCATTACCCCTCTTCCTTAGTAAAGACTGAGCAGAAATACCTGTTCAATATGTCAGCTTTACTGTTGTCATCCTCCACGCTGCCCCATCCTCCCTTCAGTCTCACTATCCTCCCTTTGTCCTTCTTTTTTCACTTATGTACCTGTAAAAGGTTTTGTCCCCTTTAACCACTGATTTTGCAATGTGTTCTTCTGTCTGAGCTTTGGCTTCCTTACTGACTTCCTGCCTCCTTTGTTTCTCCTGGTACTTCTCCCTATCCCTTCTGCCTGTGTCTTTTTGTATTGCCTGAATGCAATCTTTTGGCTTTCACTTTCTTTGCTACCTCTTTGAAAACCATAATGGTCTCCTCTTTCTTTTCCTTGCTAACCTGCTTAATGCATAATTCTGTTGTTCTTATAATCCCCATTTTAAATACTGCCCACTGTTCCTCAATCCCTGATTCCTGTCCCATTCCCCTTAATGCCTCTTTCAAGCATCTCCCCATTTTCCTAAAGTCTGCCCTAAAATCCAGGATAGTGTTTTTGTGTGGTTTGGTTCTGCTCTTTCTGTGATTTCAAACCACAATGACTGGGTACTGTTACCCAGGTGCTCCCCACTGTTACCCCATCACACTGTCCCTGTTTGTGAGCACAAGGTCCAGTATTGCCTTCTGCCGAGTTGGTTCCATGACCAGTTGCTTGAGGAAGGCACCCTGAAGGAGTCCAGGATAAATCTGCTCCTAGTTGATGCTGCTGCTGGGATGCTCCAGTCCACGTCCTGGTATATTGAAGTCTCCAACCAGTACTACCTCACCTTGTCTGCCATCCTTTGGATGGCTAGCATCAACTCCCTATCTGTTTCTTCCTCCTGGGCTGGTGGTCTATAGACCACACCTGTGGATGGCTGGCCCCATTTTCCTTTCCAGCTTAACCCACAGTATCTCTCCCCATTTTGTTCCTCCTGGATCTGTGTGGCCCTTATGTCATTTTTCACATACAGTGCCACTCCTCCTCCTTCCTGCCTGCTCTGTCTCTTCTGAATATGTTGTAGCTGGGTATGGCCATCTCCCAGTCATGGTTATCATTACACCAGGTTTCAGTGATGGCCACAATGTCCAGGTCTGACTGTACCATGACAGCCTCCAGATCTTCCATCTTGTTGCTAAGGCTCCTGGCATTTGCACACATGGCTTTCATGATTTGACCTCCCTAGACTGCTTCACTGTTCTACTCCAGCCCCTTCCTTGGCTGTCATTTATCCCTGGTTCTCCTTGCTGTCTGCCCTTCTGCTGAATTTTGCCCTTTCTGCTTTTCCACCTTTTGGACACTAATCTCCATCTTTTGCACTGCTTTGCAGAGATAGCCACTCCTCTGGTTCACTGGTTCCATTACTAGCTGTGGGGTGAGCAAGTAGGTACCATCCTTGCTGGCCTGCTATCCCTTTGCTAGTTTAAATGCTTGTCAATGTAGCATTTAAACTTATCATTGAGTGCTTGGATTCCTCCAGGATGGATGCAGGCCGTCAGGCTTGAACAAACCTCCATCCCTCCAGATGGGTCCCCAGTCACCAATGAATCCAAACCCTTCCCTCACAGCACCAGTTCTTCAACCATGAGTTAAAGTTCCTGGTGCATGCACTCTATGCTCTCCCTTGCCTCTCACAGGTAGTACTTCTGAGAAAGTGACAGAAGTAGCTACTTGCTTGAGACCCTCCCAGTTTCCTAAACTCTTCCTGAACTTCCTTTGGCTCCCCATTTGCCAAGTCATTAGTACCTAGGTGGATAATGACATCCAGCTCACCCTCCTGTCTTGCCTTCCAGTGATCCCCAGTATCTTCCTTCCACCCTCCATGCTGTGGCACCTGGTAGCACCTCACCTCCTGTCCTCCCCTCCTGTGTTCCTAGCTGGATCCCTCTTACGATGGAGTCCCCACCAGGATTCTTCCGCCTCCCTCTGGGGTCCACTGCTTCCCCCACTGAGGTCACCTCCTTGCCTAACCTCCACATCCTTTCCTTCCACTTCCTGGGTACCTCTACTTGGTTGTCCTCATTTGCCAGTGTGGCATATGGGTTCTTGAGAGGAATAGGATCTGGGATGTGCCTCTGCCTGACTGCTCTAACCCTCCCTGAGCCCACTGTCATCCAAGTGCTCCTTGTTCTCGGCATCCTTTGAGGCAGCTGCATTGGACTGGGTGGTCCCTGGATAGGGGTGATGGTACTCCTGACCCAGTTTACTTCCGCTCTGAGTCTGGCTACCTCAGCCCACAGTCCCGAGAGATGCATGCAGATAGGGCAGCACCTCAGTGTCCAGAAGGTCTTCTCGGCTCTCTCCCCATCCCTCTGCTACACTCTCCTGCGCTCCCAGGCATCCTTGGTCCTAGCGGGCCTCTCTCCTGGGAGCAGTTTAGGACCATGGCTGCTCATTTTCCAATTTATGTCAGGGCCATGGACAGGCAGGTTTTTCAACCTTTCCCCGAGCAGCCACCCTCTGAATAGTCGAGGTCCTCTAACTCCTCATCCCCCTCTTCTGGGGGAGAGGAACCTTCTGTCCACATCTCCCCAGCCGCTGATCTCTCAGAGTATCAGCGATTCCTCGTGAGGATGTTGGAGGACCTGCATCTCTCCCCTGCCACTCAGAGCAATCCAGAGCACTCGGCGCACGCCTTTTTGGGCGATTTCAGTGAGGACACCCTTGTGGTGCCCCCCTGGCCTGCTCCCTTTAGGGAGGCGTCGTTGCATTCCTGGCAGAGACCCTTTTCAGAAGTCCCCGCCCCTAGGGATCTTTGCCAAGCGGTATTCGCCCCAGTCTCTCCAGGTTCCATGCCTCATTCTCAGTCCAGGATTGTGAAGCTGGACTCCCGATGGGCTTGCGCCCTCCACCGTGACTGGCCCCCAGATCAAGACTCCTCAGATTTTGACTTCTGGGGTAGGAGGACTTTCTACTTGGCACAGTTGCTGCTTTCTATTTCTGCACATCAAGCCCACTGTGCAGCCTATGATAGGTTCTTGTGGTCCAGGCTGGGTCAGCTCCTAGCCTCTTTGCCTGACATGGAGCAAACCAGACAAGCCATTGCTCTCTCTGCACGTGGCCTGGAGCTAGCAAGGCATCAAGCAAGGGCATCGTATGACGCCAGTGAGGTAGCTACCAGGGTCATAGGGACAGCGATCTGCACTAGGCAGACAGCATGGCTATGTCTTTCCCGGTTGTCACCCTTGGCCCGGCATAGGGCGATTAACTTCGCACGCTAGAAGACCTATCTGTTTTCCCATAGGGTGAGGCGGCATTTGTCGGGGCAGCTTCCTTCCCCCTCCGGGGGGTTCCCGTCTCACTCTCCGCACTCTCTGGCCTCTCCAGGCCCGGAAGGTCCTCCCTCTTAGTGTGTCACCCACTGAGAGCTAAGGGATGTTGTCCTTTAGGGTTTTGGCTTATGGAGGCTCGGTACTCACCCATATGTGATGAATGGTGAAGATTGACACAGATAAGATATGAAATTCGCACCTACTGTAATTATGATCTTCTGTATCTTCACCATTCATCACAACCCCACCCACCATCCCCCTGGGGCCTCAGTCTCTGGATCCCCCTCCCTCTCTGTGTCTTTCCTTGCGCCCCCTTCCCTGTCTTGTTGGAGGAAGGTGATGCTGGGGCACAGTGTGGGATGGTATGACTGGGGGGAGGGAGTGGTTAGGATGGGGTGGCATTCCCTCAGTGCTCATTCCACAAGGGGCACAGCTGCTGCCACAACAGCTGCCAGGGAGATCTTACTACTGGAAATCCGCAAGGCAGCTACTTGGAGAACAGTACACACTTTCACAAAACACTACTGCCTGGACACTCAGTCCAGGAGTGATGCCAGGTTTGGCACAGCAGTTCTCCACAGTCTGTTTCCAAAATAGGTTCTGTGCCCACCTCCAAAGGTACTGCTTCATCATCTGCAAGAGTTAAGAATATTGAAGAATTCCTAGGGTCAGATAAAAAAATTACTAATCTTGTTTCTGCAAAGGTATTCTTCAATATTCTTAACTCTCCCACCCTGCACCCCCCTCCAGAACTAGTGGCCTCTGTATCTCAAGCTGGATATCTGTATGAAGGGAGTGTTTCACCCTTGTTGTGTCATATTTTTTAACCCCGTTAGATGTTGTTTTCCCCCTCTTCAGGTCATATCTGCCATTTTTTTTTGGGGTGGGGTACCTCTAACAGAAGGTTTGTTATTGTTATTACTATAAATATTTCTGTTATATTACTATTATTACCTAAGAGTTATTAGTACAGAATTTGATAGATTAGCTTAGGTGGGGCCTTTCCTTACAGGCTTCAATGAATCTGAGTGTTACAGAATGCAGCAATTGATAAGGGCAGCAGTTTGAATGGTGGCACGAGCCAGTGATGTGTTCTGTCATTTACATACGTTCCATTCTCCGGGCAGTTCAACTCTACAGGCTGACTGCAAGAGTTAAGAATACTGAAGAATACCTTGGAAGAAACAAGATTACTAAGGTGAATATTTTTTTCTTCTGGGCTATTGGAGCTTCTGGAAGAAAGCACAGAGGGTTACGAGAATAACTAAGACCTTAAAAACACTAATCCTCATGAAGATAATGGTATAAACACAAGGGGAATGACCCCTTTCTGGGCTGTTGGAACTTCTGAAAGAAACTGTGGTAGTTAAAGAAAAAAATGCCATCTTTGGAAAAGGTTTTTTTTTTTTAACTCTGTTTCTGCACTCCCTTACCCTCCAGACTCTCTCCAGCGTGGGCAGTCAGTTAGCGGCTCTTCCTGTCCTGCCTGAAGCATGGTCTGCTCAATTCTAGTGTGGGCCATCCCTCATATTCCTGTGCAGCTTGCCCGTTACCGCGCCCCCCCCCCCACCGGGAAGGACCGCCAACTCCTACCGATGCCCTATTTATAGTATTGGAAGGGCAGCCGAAAACAGGGGGAGGGATTTGGGTTGAGTGTTCTGTTGCCCAATGGTGGACGTGGCGCCATCACTACTGGCCCCGCTTTTGCCTACTAGAGTGGGTGAGGTTTCTACTTAGTTTCCCCAGACGAGGGCCGTGCAATGTCACCCAGCCCGTTACACGCGCGCGCCCGCATGCGTCCCTTGTTCCCTTGCTAAGTCGACTTGTAGTGCACCCAGCCACCACTGGGTGCCACTACATGCGCGGCATGTTCCCCTGTCCCTCCCCAGGAAATGAGAGCAGTCCTATGGCTGCTTGATCATCTGCTCCCCCGACGGCCTGAGCTCGCTCCTGAACCCGGGTCACCGGCGTGGCGCGAGGTGTGGCGTCCAGTGCCTCAACCCTCAGCGCCACCTGGCTGGGTCATCTTTGGAAAAGTTAACTGATCAGAAGGGCCTTATCCAAAACAATATAGAAAAACAAACCATAGTGACAAATGAAAATTTAAGAACATGCAGGGAAAGTGGAGAAAAGGATTACTTCGTTAAAAGACAAAATGATGATTTGGAAAAGAACAGTAAACCAACAGGATCAGTTGATTAAAGAATGATTTTTTAAAATGTGTACAAGTTCAAGTTTATTGCAGGAAAACTCCATTGTGCAAGCTCATTCACAAGGAGGTCCTGTGACATGTACACTGATAATGAACATACATAAATAAAAATACTTGATAGAACAATAGTATAATATGTATGCATGTGAACACTTAGTACAAGCAGGATATTACATACGAGGATACAACATCGGATGACAATAGGTGGTGAGAAAACAAATGGTACAAAGTAATAACATTTCAAGGTAGCATGCTAACAATACAAGGCATGGTAACTGGTGTTCGCAATACATGCAATTTAGTAAATTGAGCAGCAGCAGAAAATACAGGGTAAAGGAGGTATTCAAGGCTTGATAGAGTGAGAGGAGTAATATATACGTAGACAGAGCCAAGAATCAGACGGGGAAGGGGAGCAGGAGTGGGATTGCTGCAGTAAAGGTAACAGTTATAAAGTCAGAAGCTGGAGAATGTAATAGTATCTTGGTTAAATGATAGTACGAACAATAAGTAATTAGCATGCATAAGGGCGATTAAGGTCTTACACATAAATGTGTATGGCACACATAGGGATGAGAAGGGGCTTAATAACAGTTGCAGATATATTTTATTTTAGCTGTACTTAGCACTTTGTAGAAGTTAGTTGAAACTGTGCTAGTTAGTTTCAGCACGGTTTGGAGTTGGTTCCAAATAGAGGGAAGGGCATGCGTAATAGCACGTTTACCAAAGGAGGTCCGTGTCCTAGGTATGTCCAGCAGAATGAATTCAGATTTCCTGAGAGAGTATGCACTATGAGAAATACAAATGAGAGATGATAGGTAACTCGGTAATTTATTGTAGGAGCATCTTAAGGGTCCAAAGACCAGTATGGAGCAAGCATCTAGTGGTGAGAGATGTCCATCCAACAGCTGCGTATAGGTCACAGTGGTGCGAACGGTAAGGAGAGTTGGCAATAAACCGTAACGCACGGTGGTAAAGGATGTCCAGTTTACTTAGGTTTGCGAGAGTAGTGGAGGAGTAAATTACATTGCCATAGGGAAGGGGAAGAAAAGTAGCCTGGACGAGATTATTTTGAGTTTCGAGGGGGAAGAGGGGCCTATTTCTAAAGAAAAAACTTAGTCTGGCTTTGAGCCTTCTGGATAAGTCCTCGATATGGTCATTGAAAGAGAGCTTGTTGTCGATCCAGATACCAAGGTATTTGAATTTGGAGAACGACTTCCAGTGGTTCGTTTAACATAGTAACAATAAAGTCTTTAGGTGGGGTATGGGAGTTACCTGTGGCAGTACTTTGACAGAATATCATAGCTTTGGTTTTCTTTGCATTAAGCAGAAGCTTTGCCTTTATTATATTATGTTCAAGTTGGGCAAAGTCCGCTTGAATCACACCCTTAATTTCGGATAACGTTGAGCCAGAGGTATACAGCACAGTGTCATCTGCAAAGAAATGCAGATTGGACGTTGATATATTGCAGTCAAGGTCATTAATGTATAATGAAAACAAGATAGGGCCTAGAATGGAGCCTTGGGGGATTCCTCTGACAACTGGCAAAGAAGCAGAGAAAAAGCCATCTGCTTTTACTTTGTGGGATCTCCCTGTTAGGTAACTAGAGAACCACTGGGTAGTATGGTACGTGGCACCCAAATTAGTGAGACAATTGACTAGTAGGTTGTGATCAACAATATCAAAAGCTTTACTAAGATCCAAGAAGACTGCTCCAGTTACCTTCTTAGCATCTATAGCAGAGACCCAGTCGTTGGTTACTTTCGCTAAAGCAGAGATTGTGCTGTGATTTGCCTGGAAACCAGATTGAGCTGGGTTAATGAGAGAAAAAGTTTCCAAATGAGTTTTTAATTGATTGTGGATCAATTTTTCAAAAACTTTAGAGAGGATAGGCAAGATGGAGATAGGCCTGTAGTTATTCACATCGCAAGGGTCACCAGATTTGAACAGAGGGAGGATATGTGTGAATTTCCAACAGGACGGCACAATAGCAAATGTAATGGAGAGATTGAAGATGTGAAGAATGGGGGCAGCGAGATGGGCATATCCTAGCCTTCGGAAGAAGGGTTCTTCTAGGCCATCGTCCCCTGCACTTTTTTTGATATCTAGATTAAGAAGAGAATCTTCTACTTCTTTAAAGTTTAGCTCACGCAGTTGAAATGGGCAAGATGCGGTGCTAGATATTGGAGGGGGATTTGGTTGGCTCGTCACAGTACCAGCATAAGGTGAAGAGTCGAAAGCTAGTCCAGCTGTGACAAAGTGGGAGTTAAGTTCTTCAAGGATTAAGGACTTATTTTCCACTACCCTGCTATTTGCGACTATCTTTGCTGGAATGAAAGGGGCAGTAGGCCGCCCTTCTATAGATTTAAGTGTCCTCCATATTTTGTATGGGTTCCCTTGCGCTTGTTCAAGGGTAGAGATGTAGAAGTTAGCTTTGGCAGAACGAATGGTTTTCACACAGGTATTCCTGGCTGTTCTGAAAGCCTGCCAATCCCAAGGTTTCTTGGAATGTCTAGCTTTCGCCCAGAACTTGTCCTGGGCTGTGAGGGCTGTCTTAAGATCTGGGGTGAACCAGGGGTGAGAGTTGTTTCGTACCCTAACTTTGATGAAGGGGCATGCTTATTTACCAAACTAGTAAGGTTGACATTAAGGGCAGAGACTGCCTCGTTGACATCTTTGGCTAGGTAAAGGTCTTGCCAACTGATCCTGCCCAGGTCAGAAAGTAAGTTTGCTGCACCGAACTTGCGAAAGGACCGTATTGTTATAAAGATAGGCTGTGTTCGGGCCTTAATATGAGATCTTATGCAAACAACAATCCCATGATCGCTCATATCATTATGAAACACAGCTGAATGCGAAATTTTATGTGGGTGAGTGTTTAATATCACATCTAAGATGGACCTGTTGGCAGTGTTTAGGACATTGTTCCTTGTAGGTTCATTGACTACTTGCACTAGACCTAGCTCGTCGCAGAGGGATTTAAGACAATGAGATTTTGGGGTTAGCCAATCCACATTGAGATCCCCTAGAAATATTGTTTCTGTTTTTGCATCTGAGAATAGGGATTTCAGTATATTAAGGACTTCATCGCCTCAGACGGAGGCCTATAACCACCTATGACAGTAATGCATTCTGAAGAGGGAGATGAAGCTTCATTGAGACAATCTCGAATTCCTTGGCTAAAGATTTGCAGCTGATGTTAGTGACTGAGTACTTGGATTTAGCGTAGACGACCACACCCCCACCTCTAGAAGCCCTGTCCGCCCTAAATTGTTTGTATCCCTGGAGGGAGATTTGTTGGTCGGTATTAGCCTTTTTTAGCCAGGACTCTGTAATTATGATAAGGTCCGGGTTGGTATGCGCAGCCCAAGCTTGCAGTTGTACACATTTTTTGGTCAGCCTTAGAATATTGACCAACATCATCTTAAGTCCTGAGGCCTGTGCAAAATCTGTAGGCGAGGTAAGTTGTGGGGGGGGCAGGGTTTAGCTCCACATTACCTTAGCAGAGAAGGAGCGGTAATAGCATTTTCTTTAAGGAGCTTTTAAGGATGGAGACGGCTTGTTTCCTTTGGGACCGCCCATGATGTGTGGTACAGGAGAGAGTACCGCTAAAGTGACAGTTTAAAGTGATCATTGTAAGTGCTCGTATAGTCATAGGTGAAGGCAGTAGTAAGGGGAGAGGGGCATAACGAGGGGAATAGGCCAGAAGGGGGGAGGTTGATGAAACAGTGGTTGTACAGCAGGCCGTTGCAACATAGGGTGTTGAGACAGTGCATTCCAGAGCCGGATTATATTGTGATACTTCATGGTGTACTGTATTGTAAGGCACGCTGTATAATAGGAACAATAGTAAAGCAGTGAGGAAAGCCATAATGCCAAGGAGTGAGGTCTGTAAATTAGTAATGGTATGGTGCTTTCCTGTGCGTGAAACAGACCCACCTACCTACACTCTCAGATCCCAAAGTGAGATTTCGATCAGAAGAGGAGAAAGGGAAAAAACAAAATCAGATTGGTGGCTAAAAGCTGTGATGGTGCTTGCACAAGGATCAGGCTTATTGGCCCCACTCAGCTACCAATGTCTGAGTGGCAGCAGACAAGAATAAGCCAATGGTGCAGCAAAAGAGCTAGGGAAGGCGGAGCATAACTGTATTTAAAGGAAGCCTGGGAGGGGGTGGTGGGGGCGGGAGAAAAATTCAGTTCAGAACTTAGCAGCAGCACAGAGTCAGTGCAGGGAATGCTGTAAAGGTCTATGGGGAGGGCGCACCAATCAGAACGAAGGTGGCGAGCGGGCGGACCAATCAGTGTCCCCCTAAGTCAGCGCCCTAGCGTGCTGGCTCCCAGAAAAAGCTCGGCAAAGGTACCTGAGAAGCGATCCGAGTCCCGAGGCCCTTACTCCGGTAAGAGCTACTGAGTGGTGTCGGGCGGCAGCCGGAGGAGCGGCTGTTGCTGGCCGCCTTGTATCCAGTGCGCCGTTTAGGTGCAAACCCTAAGAGAGAAAAAAAGAGCCAAATAAATATATGGGCAAGACAGGAATTCAGGGGCTGGGAAGCAGGTGGCAGATCGTCAGTGGGGGGGTTGGGGTGATGGTGGAGGGACAAAGAAAACAATTAGAGAGGCAGGGAAGGTAGGACAAAGGTAAATGGCGGAATAGGGCAGGACAAATGGAAGCTAGATGGGGGGCTGTCTCGGGAAGAGAGGGAAGCAGCAGCTGTAAGCACGGCAAGTAAATTAGTACAGAAGGGTGGGGGTGTATCAGGTGAGCACCAATAGTAAGGAGGAAGAAAAAGAAAAGTTAAGGGAACAGTTACAATAGCATCCAACAATAATACAGGTGGGGGAAACACAGCCTACGTTCACACTTCCAACACTATATGCAGTAATCAAGCTAAAATTTATGCAAAGGGCTATACTATGGAAACACAGTACAAAACTTATTAGCCTTGACCTAGTCAGCACTGGCAGTTGAGATTTAAAGACAAAATTCAGTTCAGAACTTAGCAGCAGCAGAGAGTCAGTGCAGGGAATGCTGTAAAGGTCTGTGGGGAGGGCGCACCAATCGGAACGAAGGTGGCAAGCGGGCGGACCAATCACTGTCCCCCTAAGTCAGCGCTGCACCAGTCGTGATCGCCCTAGCGTGCTGGCTCCCAGAAAAAGCTTGGTAGAGGTACCTGAGAAGCGATCCGAGTCCCGAGGCCCTTACTCCAGTAAGGGCTGCTGAGTGGTGTCGGGCGGCAGCCGTAGGAGCGGCTGTTGCTGGCCGCTTTGTATCCAGCGCGCCGCTCAGGCGCAAACCCTGAGAAGCAATCTGAGTTCTGAGGCCCTTACTCTGGTAAGGGCTGCTGAGTGGTGTCGGGCAGCGGCCGTAGGAGCGGCTGTTGCTGGCTGCCTTGTGTCCAGCGCGCCACTCGGGCGCAAACCCTGAGAAGCGATCTGAGTCCCAAGGTCTTTACTCCGGTAAGGGCTGCTGAATGGTGTCGGGCGGCCGCCATAGGAGCGACTGTTGCTGGCCGCCTTGTATCCAGCGCACCACTCAGGCGCAAACAAGAAGGAAGCATATCCGAGTTGTTCTTGTACACAGCTGTTGGGACCACGGAGAGAGCTGTGGATGCATGGAACAGCTTTCCTGAGGAGGTTGTGGAGTCAAAAACAGTGGTGGATTTCAAGAATGCATGGGACAGTCATAACTTAAGGCAATTCTAGGGGATGGGGGTAGGAAGAAGTAGGCTGTTGGTAAACTAGAATCTGCAGCTTATCCATTAGGTAGGGAAATGGGCAGACTGGCTGGGCCAAGTGGTCCTTATCTGCCGTCAAATTCTATGTTTCTCTGTAACCCTCTATATAAAACTGTTCAAGCAATTGCTGCAGCCTTCTTATTGTAGGATGTGACCCTGCTTCTGTCAGTAATGAGCTGGACAGAGTTCATACAGCTTTTAGGCCAAGTCCCATAGCTGAGAAGCCCGAGGACCATATTCTGCAATTTCCAAGAAGCCAAGCTGAGGAACAAGTAATGCAAAAAGTCTCTCAAAAGAAAAGAATTGACTTCCAAGGTGCATCCTTTGCAGTTTACTGCAGTTTTCCCCCTGAAATGCTCCAAGCTAGGAAAAATTGTGATAAAGTTCAGAAGAAACTGTGGCAAAATAATAGAAAGGGAACTGTGGTTATGCCTGCTAGAAAGTCCTTATTCTAGGGACGTGGATATCTTGTTCATCCACACTTCTTGGCATGTCCCTTTCCCCTTAAGGATCGCCGGAAGGTCTTCAAACTGGCTTCTTCCACCCACCCAGGTGGTATAGCCCTCAGCTCTGTGCCATGACGCCAGATCTTGCTTTCCATTGGAAGATTCAGGTTGCCTCCTCTTTGCTCTCGCATTTTGTAGGCCCTGGCTTCAAAACCTTCAGTTATTCTGAAACATTGACTTGTTCGAGTTAGTGACAGTGATTCTCATCATTTTATCATGGAAGATAAATCTTTCCCCTGATTTCGCCGGTGCCCATGTGGCCAAAAAAATGTTGTGCACTGATCCGCACATGGCATGCGTTTATTGTCTGGGTGTCGGCCATGATGCCAAGACTTGCGAGATGTCTCGCTTTTCACCTGAACGTCCTCGATGATCGTCTTGCATGCCTCAAAGTGGGCAGGCCTGCAAAACGGAATCCTCCAGCGAAATCTAAAGAGGCCCAGTGGGCAGTCTCCGCAGCTGCAGGATCCGCTGAACAGCTGGAGCGAATGCAGGCCTTCGAAGAAGAAGCGGTGCAGTCCTCAGAGTCTTCCTCTCAGTTGTTTTTCATTCCTGTCAATTTGGGCTCTACCTTTTCAGGCTCTTTCTGAAAGTGGTACCACTTTCTCCCCACTAAGGGTGAGGGACCTGCGGGCTGTCACTCCTCTTGGTCCCGTAAGAGGGATAAGGATCCAAATCAGTCTTCGTCTTGGCGAAGTCGCTCTTGGGATCGTGAGCAATCTCTGTCCCAGGAGCCGGCAGTATTGACTTCAGTCGAAATTGCCTCCTCGGCTGCTGGCTTCTCGGCATTGCCATCTGGGCAGTCGACCAAGGTCTCGATCGATGAGGTTGAGATCATTCTCGATCCCATCGATCCGTTATCGTCCATTCCGGTCAAGGACTCTCTCACTAGGACTCCGGTCCTGTCTTTTCCCAATGAGGAGACCCAGCCAGCTGGGAATCCCATCAAGAAACCGGTCCCTGATCCCTGGCAGTCACCGGTCCAACCGGTGTCTCCTGAGTGACTGATTTGGCCAGTCCGATCCAGGTCAAGATCTCTGACCCCCTTGACCGAGAGGGCAAGGAAGGCACACAAGCACTCCAAAAAGAGGCGACGTCATCAGTCATCCTCGTCCTCCTCGGATTAGGAGAGGCTTAGGCGGAAGCTCCGCTAACGTTACGAGGATCTGATGTGGCAGCAGCTGATCCTGTCCGAGCAGAAGCCGACCACGGTCTCCACTCCAGCCATTACTTGGCTTTCGCCTCGTAGGCCGAAGCCAACTCCTCTGAAACCGTTGAAATTGGTTCTCCCGCCTACAGAGCCAGCTAAACCCACTCCAGTTCGGCCAGTATCGGGGTCTCCACCGATTGTGGTGCAGCTGCCACCTAAACAGCCTTTGGGAGGGGCTCCTACGAAAGAAGCTCGGTCAATCCCAGGTCTTCCTCACAGGATCTTGGTCACCCCCATGCCTGAACGCCCCAGGCACGTTGAGGGTGACATTGGCGGCCAACCGTTATATCCGGATACCTCGGATTCAGACGACAGTGACCTTCATTCTTACCCGCAGGATGATGAGTTGGCCAGTGATCTGTCAATGGAGGAAGGCCCTTCGTCCTTTCAAGGGATTCTCCGCCTTGTCTCCGAATCCACGGGGATGCCCCTGGAACCAATCCAGAAATGGGCAGAGTACCCTCTCACTGACATTCTCAAGACGGGGATACCCCGACGGAAGCCTTTCCTATGGCTGAAGCCATTGTTGGCCTGACCTTGGAGCTTTGGCAACATCCTTCCCAGTGCCATCTGCCTGGATGGCCTGCAAGTATTTGGTGCCCATTGGGTCCCTTTTGGGGTTCACAGAACATCAGTCGGCCGAGAGCCTTGTGACCACCTCTGTGTTCAGACGTACAGGCAGTTCTGCCAACACCGATAGACCCCCGGACAAGGAGTCCAAGAAACTGGACCACTCTGCCAGGAAGGTCTATGCAGCCTCCTCTTTTGGCCTCTGTCAGGCAAGCTCGGTCATCATCATCATAGTACACTTCTCCTGTGCCTCTGGGGTCCTTGGATGAAGTTCTCCCACATCTCCCCGCAGACCTTCAGACTACGGTCAAGCAGGTCCGGAACCAAGGCCATACTGTTGCCAAGCAGCAGCTTCAGATGGCTCTGAACATTGGGGACTCATGCGCACGTTTGGTGGCAGCCGCGGTTGCCTCACGCCACAGGGCTTGGCTGAGGCATCCACCTTCACGGCAGATAACCAGCACAAACTTGCTGATGTTCCTTTCCTGGGCACCGATCTCTTCGTTCCAGGTGTGGATGGTCACCTTCAGTGAATCTAACAGTCCAAGCCTTTTTGGCACTCTGCTTCTGCAGCCCAGCAGTCCTCCTTTCAAGGAGGACAGCATCGGCAGGCACCGGCTTGGCGCACCCGGCCCAAGCGCAGACCTCCCCAGGCCCGCAGAGGAGATTGGAGTTCAGGCCCTAGACCCTCTTCCTCCAAGCCTGCCCAGTGATGGGATAGGGGTGGCCACCCCTATTTCCGTCACGCCAGCTCTGGGTCCTCCCGTGGGTGGTCGGCTCTGCCACTTCCTTTCCGCCTGGTCCGCTGTTACCACGGACAGGTGGGTCTTAGAAACGGTTGGCCAGGGTCTGCCTCTAGAATTCGAGTAGTACCTACCCAGCCAATCCCGCGCCCCACGGGAGGAGAGAGTATCAGCCAACACTCAGTCAGCTCTGAGAGACGACATAGCCCAGCTCCTCCTCAAGGAGGCAGTGGTCGGAGTAGCAGATTCTCCAGTCAGTCCAGGGTTTGTTTCCAGGTACTTTCTGGTCCCAAAGCAGACTGGGGGCTGGCGCCCCATTCTAGATCTGCACGACCTGAATCTGTATCTCAGGCCACACACCTTTCAGATGGTAACTCCATCTCAGATCATACCATCCCTGGAGCAAAACATGTGGTTCTGCTCACTGGATCTTTAGGATGCATTCTTTCACATCCCAATCCGTCCATCTCACCAGCAGTTTCTCCACTTCAGAGCAGAGGGAACCCTTTATGGGTTCCAAGCCATGCTATTTGGCCTGTCATTGGCTCCACGTGTCTTCACCAAATGCATTGCAGTGGTGGCAGCCCACCTCAGGCATCAAGGGGTCAGGGTATACCCTTACCTTGACGATTGGCTCTTAACAGGTTCCACCCAGCAAGAGGTGGAGAGGTCCAGGGACATGGCCCTTCAGACCTGCTCTCAGCTTGGCCTCCTGATCAACGAGACCAAGTATGGGCTCGTGCCTTATCAGGTGATGTACTTCATCGGGGCAGAGCTCAACTCTCACCAGAGCTCTGCTCCCAGCGAATAGGGTGGAGGTTCTCTTCTGCTTTGCCCAATCATTTCTTGTTCTGTGACCCAGAAGATGTGGGACGCTCTCCAGTGGTGTACCATCCTAGACTGGTTGCAGGAAGGGATCCCATTTGTCCACCCCAAGCCAACAGTCGTCCTCACAACCGATGCCTCTCTCATGGGCTGGGGAGCCAACATGAGGGACAACAGGGACTATGGGTTCTGGACCCCTGAGGAGTCGAGTCCTGTTACCACATCAACCTGTTGGAGCTCAGAGCAGTCAGACTGGCACTGGCAGCATTCGCTCAGCAGCTTTGGGGTCAAGTGGTTCAAGTCCAGATGGACAATACCACGACCATGTACTACCTCAACAAGCAGGGCGGCATGCACTCCCGGCTGCTGTGCAGGAAAGCGCTCCTCATCTGGACACTCGTGAGCAGGCTGGAGGCAGATCTCCTAGCCATCTATGTAGCAGGAGCCTCTAATCAACTGGCGGATGCCCTCAGCCACATAGGCGAGACATCCCATGAGTGGTCTGTTCATCCAGAGGTAGCTTACAGTCTGTTCTCCCACTGGGGCAAACCAATGGTGGACCTGTTTGCCTTCAGGGAAAACACCAAACTGAGGCTGTTTCACGCCCGCCTGCCCCCCTCAGCAGGGATCGCTGCAGGGGGATGCCTTCTTGAGGCCATGGACCCCAGGCCTCTTCTGCGCCTTCCCTCTATTTCCCTTGATTCACAGGGTGCTCCTCAAGGTGAGGAGGGACAAGGTGCAGGTGATCCTGGTAGCCCCAGACTGGCCATGCTAGTTCTGGTAGCCAGATCTCCTCACCCTCAGCTGCAGGCTCCCGAGGCGTCTTTCAGCACGCCCAGACCTGATATGTCAGTCAGGGGAAGGTCCTCCATCCGGACCTTCAGTCCCTGCACCTGACAGCCTGGCACCTGAGCGGCTAGAGTTCCAGGCTTTGGGTCTCTCCGACGATGTACTCGCAGTAGTGGAAGCATCCAGGAGGGAGCTGACCAAAAAGTGCTATGCCTTCAAATGGAAAAGATTTTCCATTTGGTGTTAGGGCAAGGGCCCGGACCCTCTGTCCTGTACTGTGACTAGCATTTTAGACTAACTTTGATCTTTGTCCAGAGGAGGTCTTTGGTCTTCGACCATTAAGGTGCACTTGGCAGCCATCTTTGCTTACCAGGCGTGGGCCGGTCAACAGACGGCGGCATAGGAGAAGGTGGTATGGTACTTTTTCAAAGGCCTTGATCACACATCTCCTCCGGTGTGTGAGCCTCCACCTCCTTGGGATTTACTGCTGGTCTTGGCAAAGCTCATGGGCAGGCCATTCGAATCGATGCACAAGTGTGAGGTGTCACACTTGCCGTGGAAGATGGCCTTTCTGGTGGCTATCACGTCCGCTGGAAGGACAGGGGAGTGCCAGGTGCTCTCAGTGGACTCCCCTTATCTGGTCTTCCATTGGGACAAGGTTGTCCTGCGTCCCCACCCGAAATTCCTCCCAAAGGTGGTGTCAGAGTTTCACCTTAACCAGGTGTTGACTCTGCCTGTGTTCTACCGGAACTATACCTCAGATGTACAGGCTCCATACTCTGGACCTGAGATGAGCTCTATCCTATTATAAGGAGACAATGGCAGAAATCTGGGGCGAGGTTCGCCAGCTGTTTGTCACCTATGCTAAAGCCGCTTCTGGCAGATCTGCAGCAAAGCGGACGATCACAAGATGGATTACATCTTGCTTTGATCTCTACTATAGATTGGCGGGCAGGGAGCCTCCCACAGGGATAAGAGCTCATTCTGCCTGCCATAGTGCTGCGTCGGTGGCTGCTTCCAGGGACATCCCTGTCCAGGAAATCTGTTGGGCTGCCACCTGGAAGACTGCAAACACCTTCATTACCCGCTACCACATCGACCATGAGTCGTGCTAGGATGCTGGTTTTGGGGCCTCTGTTCCAAAAGTAGGGGGTGTGCACCTTGCCTTCCTCCTCCCAGAGAACTGCTAGGAGTCTGCCAAGAAGTGTGGATGAACAACATATCCACATCCCTAGAAAAACAGGTTACTCACCTGTAACACTAGTTCTAGGAGTGGTATATGTTGTTCATCTACAAGGACCCACTTGACCTCCCCTGCTGCGACGCACAAACCTGGCTTCCAGCGGGCTGAGATCTGGCATCATGGTGCTGAGCCGAGGGCTATACCACCCGGGTGGGTGGGAGAAGCCAGCTTAAAGACCTTCCAGCGATCCTTGAAGGGAAAGAGACATGCCAAGAAGTGTGGATGAACAACATATACCACTCCTAGAACTACTGTTACAGGTGAGTAACCTGTTTTTCTGTATCATAAATGACAGCTGCGCTCGAGGAAAAAACATATGGTGCTACAACAGGGCTGGCATCCCCAAAACTCAATCCAATCTGAAACAGCAGCAGTCACCATCCAGAACAAATGAGGACTTTATGAGGGAAAATTCCACAAAATCAAAGATTTATTTCAAGATCCAAGTCAAGTACTACTTCTTTTCACCAGACAACAAACGCAACTCAGCGCTTCACCTTGAAATGTTTTATCAGTCTTGAAATAAATCTTTGATTTTGTGAAATTTTCCCTTGTCAAGTCCTCATTTATTCTGGATGGGGAATGCTGCTATTTCAGTTTAGAAAGTTCTTTTGGATGATCAAACTCGGTTTTATGAAACTCTAAGAGATGCAGAAAAGACTTAAAACCACATCCCTTAAATAGAAGTGTTACCTGTAATCGGGCCATTGCTGCGTGAGACATGGTTTATTATATTTTTCGTTAGTAGTTTTAATTTTTTCAGCCACGGTTGCTAAAACATAGATATTATTTAGTTAATCCTGCCTTCCACTGATATTTTGAACTGCTCGGCACAGCCAAGAGAGTGTGCATAGATGTCCTGTGTAGGTGGACCTATTAATAGCTCCAGTTTTCAATGTACATGTCCCAGTGCTGTACCGAGACCAGGTGTAGACTGACATGCCTGGTCTCGGCATAGCATCAGAACATGTACATTGAAAACTAGAGCTATGAATAGCTCCATTTACACAGGAGGTCTGTGCAGACTCCTGCGGCTGCTCCCCGTCTCATACATCATCCTGGGACAACCATAGGAGATTGTGGGCACGCTAAGCAATTCAAAATGCAAAAATGCTGGTGGGAGGGAGGCAGGATCAACCAGATACAACAGTCGTAAGTTGAAAAAATTAAAACACTTTAAGAAAATGCTAGTCCGGCAATGCCTCACACCTGGGCATGGCCTGATTACAGGTGAACATTTCTCTTTAAATTTTCTGATGGAAAGGAAACTTCTTTTGAAACCATAGTGGAAGAGACTTGCTGTGGGGGATACATTTTGTGATTCTGGCTGGTTGTAGGTGGTTGGGGGAAGAGATATGTTAAAGCTTTAGCTGGTGCTGACGAAAAGTTACATTCCGTTGCCGAGCATCCAAATGCTTCTTCGCTTGGAAAGCAAACTCAAAAATAGACTATACAGTTTAACAGTACCACAAGTGGTAAACAGTCGCAACAGCTTGTCCATTCCTATAAATATCTGGGGCTCCAGTTGGACTTGTATTGTGCATGGGATAGCCATATACTCCACCTGTTGAAATAAAGTTTAAGCTCAAAATTGGGCTTTCTATATCTAAACATAGGGGGCACAGTTTTCAAATATGCCGTTAGATTGGCACATGCTGCGCTGAACGGCCACCTGCGGCAAACTCGGGTGTGCCAGGGGCCCTGCACCCGATTTTAGAAAACACGGGGTCCCAGTGGCAAACTCCCCAGGTTTGCCGCAAGCCACCAGCTGCACCATAGAAATGTCTCACGGAAGGAGAATGACGCAAGCTGCAGAATGGGTTTGTGGCAGCAGTTGCTGACTGGTCATCCTGGTGGCTGGTGGGTCATATGAGGGATGCCCTGGCCTGGTTGTGAGGGAGACAGGTCCATCTGGGGGTGACAGCTGCCTCCGACGGGGTGACAGCAGGGCCAGTGCAGGTCCTTGGTCATCAGTGCCACCACGGGGAGGGAGATTGCGGGCTGTCCCCGGCCATGGGTGCACCCAGCTAGGGCTCCAGCAGTGGCACAGGGCTGCTTAGACCAGCTCCAGGCTGGACTAAAGACAGGGTCACTGTGCCCATTTGGGGGGGCTTCCAAAATCCCAGTTGAGGGTATATGGCAGCCACACCCTGGTGCAGGCCCCCTTCCACCATTGTGCATCGGTGCAGCCATTGCAAGGAAGGTGCAGTCCCTTTTGGCAAAGATGCCCCTCCCCGTGGCATACGGTCCCTTAGAAAGTTGGGACTGGTTCAAGGTGTGGTGCAAGGAGCCGCTTGCACCAATTCTTCTTGCCACAAGCCCCCTTGCGGCAGTGCCAACCTTTGAAAATTGAGCCCAGGGATTATATTCCACCACCAGCTTGGCTATACATGGACAGTTAACACTATGATTACACAAACTTTTGATTGTGGAGATTTCGGGTATATTGGTGCCTGGGGTGGACCTGGCAAAGCAGAATGGTATGTCCAACCAGTTTGCCAGATTTCCCCTGGATATACTGGGGCTTCAACATCACTGCTTCTTACTGTATATAGGGACTTAAACTCAAAGGCTGCTTCACTTTTTCTTATGTATAAATGTTCTAGACAAATGACAGCTCTTTATGTGAACTCCTGAAGCCTAGAAATGTGCTGAATGGCTTCCGATCACCTTACAGTATTATATTTGGTTAGTTCTTAAAAAGTGGTAACTAGGGAAAGGCACACTGAGCCGAGGCTTGTTTCCAAGGGTGATCCGGGGAAGGGGTACAGGAAAACAATACATACAGTGACAGCCATTAAAGACAGTATGTACAGAAAAGTAGTACTGGGAATACATACAACTTAAACAATATATACAATATATAAAGTGTGAAAGTAAACCAACACTATAAACAGAGAATTTGTACTATCAAGTATATATATAGGAAGTAATGCATAGGCAGGAATAGGTTCTGGTGACAACCTAGAATCATCTGACCCAAAGCAGGTTGCCAGGTTGAGGCTAACTAATTGAGGGAGCCCTCTGTTCCACATCTACACCAACAGAAGCCATATTGTGGACCTATATACTTAGCTGGGATCCAGGGTGTATGGAAGAATCATATACGACACTTGCATGAAAATTCTCACCAGTTTGCTAATGCTGTGATTTTTAAAGCAGGTAGAGACATTTTTTTCCAAGTGGCGTAGCTGTGAGTTGCGGCCAGCTCTTGATTCTAGCACTACGGAACATATTCTGCCATTTGTTGCTTTACCTGTTGAAGTCCCCAGTAGTGTTTGCCAAGGTTCTCCCTTCAGGACATCCATAAAGATTCTTAACCGTAACTGGGGAGGTTCAGGGAGCTTATGTCCCCGAACAGTACTGTGCAGTAGGTATGTTCGCGTTTGTAGATACCTAAAATGCTCCCTTCCCATTAAACCATAGGTGTCTGGTAATATTTGAAAGGTCAGTATCTCTTGCTAATCCAACAAACTCTGGACAGATCCAGTACATCTGCAGTGAAGGTCTCCAAGGAACACGCACTGTCCGCCATGTCCAAGATGGCCACCAGAACTATAGCAGCACAGTCCAGTGTCTCCAAGATGGCCACTGGAGTTCAGTGCGCATGTGCGAGTTCGTCGCGCATGCACAGAAAACTCCAGCGGCCATCTTGAACACAGCAGACAGTGCTGTGTTCTACCGATGGACTAAATAGTGCGGCGAATGCACAGTGATTGCCATTCACCTCCACTATTTAAAAGCTCAGTCAATACCCAGTAGTCCTTTTCTGTACTGTGCTCGCAAGATGTCTGCAGGACTATGCTCACTGCAGCCGTAAAAATTGGAATAGGTGTGTGAGCCCTAACTGCTTCCAGCGCCTGAAAGTCTGGTAAATTTGTAATGGGTGAAAATCAGAATCATATGCTTTAGCATGAAAATAATAAAGTAGTTTACTAACAAGAGGGGGTGTCCAGAAATTTGGACAATTGAGTCAGGGTAACTGTTGTGTACTTTGTGAAACCCCTCTGAGCAGCGATTTTAAAAAATGTGGGAGAAAGGGTGTTTTGTCACATCAGATAGGTCCATAAGGTGGAATTCTATATGCTTCCATGGGGCATCGTATCTATCCGTCATCCAAGAGCAGACTACACAGAGATGTGTTCTAAAGACAGTAACCCCCCGTCTCTGGTGAGTTGCAGTGTAGCATATCGGATACATGGGTGTTGACTTCCTCAAAGAAGCAGGATACTAACCTATTCCATGTTTTAAAATATATTTTCAAGGGGAATACAGGAAGGGTTTGCAGGAAGTAAAGGTTTTGCAGCAATCCCACCATGTGGACTGAGTCCACTCTAGAAAAAAAAGTCCCAGGGGGAGTTGACGCCACACATGGAAATTCTGTGTGAGTGCTGCATTAGAAGGTTATAGTTAGGTAGCTCAGAATTATTTAAATGTTTAGGGAGATATATGGCCTAATATTTTACAGTAGTTTTATTCCACCTAAATGGGAGGTTTACATTTTAGGTCTGGGGTTGGGGCATAATGGGGTTGCAGTGTCAGTGGCTCAGTAGGTAGCACACTCGCCTCTGAGGCCGGGAGATCAGAGGGCTGTGGGTTCAGTTCCCACATCTGGCACTTGGGTTAATATCCCAGTACTGACACTGTAATGCAGCATGAGATGCGGTGCTGCATTTCTGAGGTACCGTCTTTCGGATGAGACGTTAAACCGAAGTCCCATCTGCCTGGATTGGTGGTAGTTCAGGTGGATGTTAAAGATCCCATGGCACTTATCGAAAAGAGTAGGGGAATTTCCCAAGTGTTCTGGCCAAATTTCCCTCATTCACTAAAAATACCACCAACAGCTTAATCTGGTTCAAGGTCAGTTGGCATTCATCTGTATCCCACCTCCCCCGGGTCGTGCCTGAAAATAGGCAGGATTTGTCTAGTGCACTTACCCGGTCAACAAAAGCTAAATAAAATAAAATAAAAATAAATAAATAAATAATTAAACTGAAGGATTTCTGTTTTTTGTGAGTTTATTTTAAAGCCTGAGAACTCTCCAGATTTAGTGAGCTCC